>OX388346.1:20298762-22798762 GCA_947579665.1 Sympetrum striolatum
CAGGTTATTTAAGTGTATTCCTTCGTTTTTAAGGGTATTATAGGGTTTTTCAGGGAATTAAGGGTGTTAAAGGCTTTTTAAAGCTATAATAGGATTTTTCAGGAATTTAATGGTATTTCTGGGTTTATTTAGGGTATATCTATGTTTTTTAAGGGTATTTCAGGTATTTTTAGGGTATTTCTGGATTTTAAGGGTATTTCAGTGTTTTTTTATGGTATTTCTGTATTTTTAAAAGGTATTTCAGGGTTTTGAAGGGTATTCTAGTGTTTTTCTGGGTATTTAAGGGTGTTTCAGGGTTATTCAGGGTTTAAAAGAGTATTTACGGGTTTTTCAGGGTTTTTTAAGGGTATTTCAGGGTTTCCTAGGGTATTTCCAGGTATTTCGAGGTTTTTAAGGGTATTTCAGGGTATTTTACGGTATTTCAGGTATTTTAAGGGTATTTTAGGTTAATTTAGGGTATTTAAGGGTATTTCAGTGTTTGTAAGGGAATTGTAGATGTTTTCAGGGTATTTTAGGATTTTCTTAGGTTTTTATGGATATTTTAGGGTTTTTCAGGTTTTTAAAGGGTATTTAGGGGTTTTAGAGGGTATTTAAGGGGTTTTCAGGGTATTTCAGGATTTTTAAGGGTATATCAGATTTTTTCAGGGTAATTAAGGGTTTTAAAGAGTATTTAACGGTTCTTCAGGGATATTAAGGTTATTTCAGAGATATTCAGGGTATTTTAGGGTTTTTAAGGGTATTTCATATTTTTCAGGGTTACTCAGGGTTTTAAAGAGTATTTAACGGTTCTTCAGGGTTTTTAAGGGTATTTCATAGATTTTCAGGATATTTAATGGTTTTTAAGGGTATTTCAGGGGTTTTGAAGAGAATATCAGGTTTTTTAAGGGTATTTCAGAGATTTTTTAGGGTATTTCAGGGTTTTAAACGGTATTTCAGGGTTTTGTAGAGTATTTCAGGGTTTTTAAGGGTATTTTAGGGGTTTTCACGGTTTTTAAGGGTATGTTAGTGGTTTTCAGGGTATTTAAGGGTTTTCAGGGTATTTCAGAGTTTTTAAGGGTATTCTAGAGTTTTTCAGGGTTTTTTAAGGGTATTTTAGGTTTTTTCATGGTATTAAAGGGTATTTCATGGTTATTCAGGGTTTTAAAGAGTGAAAAAAGGGTGTTTTCAGGGTTTTTTAAGGGTTTTTCTTAAATTTTCATGGTATTTCAGGGTTTAAAAGTGTATTTCAAGGTTTTGTATAGTATTTCAGGGTTTAAAAGGATATTTTAGGGTTTTTCAGGGTTTTTAAGGGTATTTTAGAGTTTTTCAGGGTTTTAAGGGTATTTCAGGGTAATTCAGGGTTTTTAAGAGTAAATAAGTGTTTTTCAGGGTTTTTAAGGTATTTCAGAAACTTTCTGGGTGTTTCAGGGTTTTTAAGGGTATTCAGGGTTTTGTAGAGTATTTTAGGGTTTTTTAAGGGTTATTTTAGGATTTGTAAGGGTTGTTTAAGGGTTTTTCAGGGTTTTTAAGGGTATGCTAGTGGTTTTCATGGTATGTAAGGGTTTTTAAGGGTATTTCAGGGTTTTTGTAGATTATTTCAGGGTTTTTAAGGGTATCCTAGGGTTTTACAGGGTATTAAGTGTTTTAAAGGGTTTATCTTGGTTTTTTAAGGGTTCTTCAGGGTTTTTTTTAGGGTTTTTTTAAGGGTTTTCTATGGTATTTTTTGTTTTTTAAGGGTTAATCAGGTTATTTAAGTGTATTCCTTCGTTTTTAAGGGTATTATAGGGTTTTTTCAGGGAATTAAGGGTGGTTAAAGGCTTTTTAAAGGTATAATAGGATTTTTCAGGAATTTAATGGTATTTCTGGGTTTATTTAGGGTATATCTATGTTTTTAAGGGTATTTCAGGTATTTTTAGGGTATTTCTGGATTTTAAGGGTATTTCAGTGTTTTTTATGGTATTTCTGTTTTTTAAAAGGTATTTCAGGGTTTTGAGGGTAATTCAGGGTTTTTAAAGAGTAAATAAGTGTTTTTCAGGGTTTTTAAGGTTATGTCAGAGATATTCAGGGTATTTTTGGGTTTTTAAGGGTATTTCAGGGTTGTTCAGGGTTTGTAAGGGTATGTAAGTGATTCTTAGGGTATTTAAGGGTTTTTTAATGGCATTTCATGGTTCTTAAGGGTATTCTAGTGTTTTTCAGGGTTTAAAACGGTATTTTAGGGTTTTTTCAGGGTTTCAAAGTGTACTTTAGGGTTTTAAAGAGTATTTTATGGTTTTTAAGGGTATTTCAGAGATTTTCAGAGCATTTCAGGGTTTTATAGAGTATTTCATGGTTTTTTTTAGGTATTTTAGGGTTTTTCCGTGTTTTTAAGGGTATGCTAGTGGTTTTCATTGTATTGAAATGTTTTAAGGATATTTCAAGTTTTTGTAGAGTATTTCAGTGTTTTTAAGAGTATTTTAGGGTTTTTCAGGTTTTTTAAGGTTATGCTAGTGGTTTTCAGTGTATTTTAGGGTTTAAAGGGTATTTCAGGGTTTTTCAGGGTATTTTAGAGTTCTTCAGGGTTTTAAAGGGTATTTTAGTGTTATTCAGGGTATTTAATGGTATTTCAGGGTTATTCAGGGTTTTTGAAGAGAATTTAAGGGTTTTTCAGGGTTTTTAAGGGTATTTCAGTGTTTTGTAGAGTATTTCAGGGTTTTTAAGGGTATTTAAGTTTTTTTTAGTGTTTTTAAATGTATGTTTGTTGTTTTCAGGGTATTAAAGGGTTCTTAAGGGTATTTCAGGTTAAGTAATGGTATTTTAGGGTTTTGTAGGGTATTTTAGGGTTTTTCAGGGTTTTTAAGGGTTATTTTAGGGTTTTTCAGGGTATTTCATCGTTTTTTTAAGGGTATTCTAAAGTTTTTCGGGGTTTTTAAAGGGTGTTTTAGTGTTTTTCAGGGTATTTAAGGGTATTTCAGTGTTATTCAGGGATTTTAAGGAGTATTTACGGGTTTTCTTTGGGTAATTAATGTTTTATAAGGGTTTAATCGGGGTTTTTAAGGGTATTTCAGGTTTTTAAAGGGGAATTTAAGGGATCTTAAGGGTTTTCTTTAGTTTTTAAGGGTATTTCTGTTTTTTTAATGGCATTTTAGTGTTTTTAAGGCTATTTCAGGGTATTATAGGGTTCTTAAGTGTATTTCAGGTTTTGTTAGGGTATTTCAGGGTTTTGTAGGGTATTTTAGGGTTTTTCAGGGTTTTTAAGGGTATTTTAGGGTTTTTCAGGGTATTTAGGGTTTCTTAAGGGGTTTTCAGGATTTTTTTTGTGTATTCAATGGTTTTTAAAGGTATTAAAGGGTTTTGAAGGGTATTTCTGGGTTTGTAACTGATTTACAGGTGTTGTCAGGGTATTTCAGGAATCGAATCGAAAAGATATATATCTTGATAAAAGAACAAATATAAGGACGAAATAGAAAAAAAATTCAAACTTTCGATAAAATTACCGTTTTCGTTGCTTTTTCCGATCAAATTCTAATAAAATGACGAAACCTTAGGCATAATAGAGAAAAACAGAAATTACACTAAAATTATCAGTTTTAGTTGCTTTTTTCGATGATATAACGATAAAATCACAAAATATAAGGTAAATAAAAGAAAATAAATTATAATTTCGCTAAAATTATCCGTTTTAGTTTCTTTTTTCGATCATATCTCGATAAAATGACAAATATTTAGGCAAAATAGAGAAAAAAATTAAATTTCGGCGAAATTATCCGTTTTGGTTGCTTTTTTCGATCATACGTCGATAAAATGTCGAAAATTAAAGAAAATTGAAGGAATAAAATTGAAATTCCGCTAAAATTATCCGTTTTCGTTGATTTTTATTTACATATCTCGTGAAAATTAAGAAAATGTAGGCAAAATAGAGAAGAAGAATAAATATCGGTGGAACTTTCCGTTTTCGTTGCTTTTTTCTTTCATATCTCGATAAAAGAACGAAAATAAGGAAAAACTGAAAAAGAAATCGAAATTCGAAAATTAGAAAAAAAATTCAAACTTTCGATAAAATTACCGTTTTCGTTGCTTTTTCCGATCAAATTCTAATAAAATGACGAAACCTTAGGCATAATAGAGAAAAACAGAAATTACACTAAAATTATCCGTTTTAGTTTCTTTTTTCGATCATATCTCGATAAAATGACGAAAATTAAGGCAAAGTGAAGGAATAAATTCGAAATTTCGCTAAAATAATCCGTTTTCGTTGCTTTTTTGACAGATCTCGAGAATATTACGACAATGTAGGTAAAATAGAGATAATAAATTAATTTCGGTGAAACTGTCCGTTTTCGTTGCTTTTTTCTTTCATATCTCGATAAAAGAACAAAAATAAGGACGAAATAGAAAAAAAATCAAACTTTCGATAAAATTATCCGTTTTCGTTGCTTTTTCCGATCAAATTCTAATAAGATGACGAAACCTTAGGCATAATAGAGAAAAAAAGTAATTAAACTTATATTATCTGATTTAGTTGCTTTTATCGATTACGAGTAAAATGTAGCTTGCATACTGCAAGCAGATCGAGACACTAATTTCATGTCGGCATCATATCGGGAAGACCGTCAAAAGAGAAAAGAAGGATTGAAAATATTCTTAAAATTCACTTCAATTTAATCGTCTGGCATCGAACCTGGGTCTTAATGGTGAACTTACTATGCAGCACAACAGAAAATAACCATCTCTTACTTTGTGTGAAAATTCAAGCAGATATATTGGCTCCAACTGCCTCAAACGACGTCCTACTTTTCAATAATGTAAATGGCTCTCTGGATTCGAACTAAGGACGATCTAGGAAATTTAAAACACGTTTTTGAAATGTATCTATGTTCTCTATCTATATGCCTAATTTCATGTTTTAATATTATTGTGAAGGGGTTAAAATTAATTCTTAAATATCGGATAATTTACTGATTGTAGAGACGCCTGGTGTCGAACCCAGGAAATATTGGTAGCTGTGAATGCACAGTATGACTTATTAGGACTTCATTTTATTTCATACAAATTTTGAAGTCTATATCATGCCGGGAAGTACCTAAAACTTTTTACTGTTATCTCTATAATAAATGCATGGAGGAATGTAAATGGCCCTCTGGGATCGAACCAAGGACCATCAGCGAATATGTAAAATTTGATTATGGAATATATGTATGATCTCCAACCTCATGCCGAATTTCAAGTTTCCTTTCTATCGGGAAAGGGTCCAAAAAAAAATCTTAAAAATCGCCACAATGCATTTTAAACGGCCGATTTTTGCCTCCACCTAGCATCGAACCTAGGATATTTTCCGGGAAACTCATTTATGTTTTCGATAGATCATGACCATATATATAGGCTCCATGAGTTTTGATTCTATACCTATCCGGGAAATATTTTTTAAAAATTCCCGAAAATCACGGCAATGCATTTAAACGGGAAAAATCGGGACTTTGGAGTCCCCTGGAATCGAACCCATGACACTGAGGATCAAAATCGCAATTTTTCTGGTGGTTACACGTTATGGCCAATACGCCGTAAAAATTTCAGCTCAATCACTCTTGTGGTTTTGGCTGTGAGTTAGTATCCTCTCTCTATATATATATATCTATTATATACAAGTAAAATGTAGCTTGCATACTGCAAGCAGATCGGCAATATTAATTTCATATCGGCATCATATCGAGACGGTCCTCAAAAGAAAAAAAAAAGGATTGAAATTTTTCTTGAAATTCGCTGACATTTCATCGTCTGGCATCGAACCCGTGTTTTTACTGTGAACTTACTATGCGGCACAATAGAGGATCACCATCTCTAACTATGTGTGAAAATTCAAGCTGAAATATTGGCTCCAACTGCCTCAAACGAAATCCTACTTTTCAATAATGTAAATTGCTCTCTGGATTCGAACCAAGGACGATCTAGGAAATCTAAAAAAATGTTTTTAAAATGTCTCTATGTTCTCTATCTACCTGCCTAATTACATGTTTTAATATTATTGGGAAGGGGTTTAAATTAATTCTTAAATAGCGGATATTTTACTGATTGTAGAGACGCCTGGTGTCGAACCCAGGACATATTGGTAGCTGTGAAGGGACAGTATGATTTATTAGGACTTCATCTTATTTCGTACAAAGTTTGAAGTCGATGTCATGCCGGGAAGTACCTAAAACTTTTTTGTTTTATCTCCATAAGAAACGCATTGAGGAATGTAAATGGCTCTCTGGGATCGAACCAAGGACCATCAGCGAACATGTAAAATTTGATTATTAAATATATTTATGATATCTAAACCCATGTCGAATTTCAAGTTTCCATGCCATCGGGAAAGGGTCCAAAAAAAATCTTAAAAATCGCCACAATGCACTTTAAACGGCCGATTTTTGCCTCGACCTAGCATCGAACCTAGGTTATTTTCAGTAAAAGTCATTGATGTTTTCGATAGATCATGACCATATATATCGGCTCCTTGAGTTTTAAGTCCCTACCTATCCGGCAAGTATTTTTTAAAAATTCCCGAAAATCAAAGCAATGCATTTAAACGGGAAAAATCGGGACTTTGGGGCCCTCTGGAATCGAACCCATGACACTGAGGTTCAAAATCGCAATTTTTCTGGCAGTTACACGTTATGGCCAATATGTCGTAAAAATTTCAAGTCAATGACGCTTGCGGTTTAGGCTGTGAATTTGTATCCTCTCTCTATATATATATATATGATATATGATTGAATCCGGAGAAGCATCTATATATAATAGATATCGCGATAATATCACGAAATATAAGGCAATTTAGAGGTAAAAAATTGAAATTTCGGTGAAATTATCCGTTTTCGTAGCATTTTGCGATGATATCTCGATAGAAAGACGAAAATTAAGGCAAAGGAGAGTAAGAAATTTGAAATTTCGTTAATATTTTCAGTTTTCGTTTCCGTTTTTGACCATATCTTGAAATAATTACTTTTGACTCCATGTTGATGACCCGAGGTAGATAACCAGAGGTCGATGACCTGAGGTCAATGACCTGAGGTCGATGACCTGAGGTCAATGACCTGAGGTCAATGACCTGAGATCGATGACCCGAGGTGATGACGCTAGGTCAACCCCCGGAGGTCGACTCTCTGAGGTCGACTCCGGGCGCTCGAATCCGGGAGATCGACTCCGAGTGATCAACTCCGGGAGATCGACTCCAGGAGGTCGACACCGCGAGATCGACTCCGGAATTTTGACACCAGGAGATCGACTCCGGGAGGTCGACTCCGGGAGGTCGACTCCGGGAGGTCGACTACGGGAGGTCGACTCCGGGAGGTCGACTCCGGGAGGTCGACTCCGGGAGGTCGACTCCGGGAGGTCGACTCCGGGAGGTCGACTCCGGGAGGTCGACTCCGGGAGGTCGACTCCGGGAGGTCGACTCCGGGAGGTCGACTCCGGGAGGTCGACTCCAGGAGGTTGACTCCGGGAGGTCGACTCCGGGAGGCTGACCCCGGAATGTTGATTCCGGGAGGTCGACTCCGGAGTATGACACCGGGGGTTGGACTCTGGGTGGTTGACCCCTGGCGGTCGACTCCGGGCTTTCGACTCCGTGAGGTCGCCTCCGGGAGATTGACTCTGGGTGGTCGACTCCGGAAGTCGTCTCCGGGAGGTCACCTCAGGAAGGTCGATGATCCAAAACCCCGAAGGGACCCGAGGTCATTACCCGAGGTCATTGACCCGAGGTCATAGACCCGAGGTCATTGACCCGATGTCATAGACCCGAGGTCAT
The DNA here is from genome assembly GCA_947579665.1 of Sympetrum striolatum. Lineage (NCBI taxonomy): Eukaryota > Metazoa > Arthropoda > Insecta > Odonata > Libellulidae > Sympetrum > Sympetrum striolatum. Next base: position 20,306,501 of record OX388346.1, read on the forward strand.
TGACCCGAGGTCATAGACCTGAGGTCATTGACCCGAGGCCGATGTCCCAAGGTCGATGACCCAATGTCGATGACCCGTGGTCGAAGACCCAAAGTCGTTGACTCGAGGTCGATAACATGAGGTCGATGTCTCGAGGTTGATCACCCGAGGTCGATTAACCCTGGTCGATGACCTGAAGTTGACTCCGGGAGTTCTGCTGAAGTAGAACGACTCCGGTAGTACATTTCTGAGAGTTCGACTCCGGTAAGTAAACTCGGTGTGGTCAAATTCGGGAGTCCGTTGAGTCCGAGAAGTCGATTTCAATAATCGACTTATGGAGGCCGACTCCAGAATTTCGACTACATATGGTCGTGTTTAAGGCTCTTTAGGGGTTTTTAAGGGGTTTTCAGGTTTTTTTTTTGTATTCAAGGGTTTTTAAAGGTATCAAAGGGTTTTGAAGGGTATTTCTGGTTTTGTAAGTGATTTACAGGTGTTGTCAGGGTATTTCAGGATTTTTAAGGGTATTTCAGGGTTTCCTAGGGTATTTCCAGGTATTTTGAGGTTTTCAAGGGTATTTCAGGGTATTTTACAGTTTTTCAGGGTTTTTAAGGGTATTTTAGGTTACTTTAGAGTATTTAAAGGGTGTTTCAGTGTTTGTTAGGGAATTTTAGGGGTTTTCAGGGTATTTCAGGATTTTTAAGGGTATTTAAGATTTTTTTCAGGGTTATTCAGGGTTTTAAAGAGCATTTAAGGCTTCTTCAGGGTTTTAAAGGGTATATCTGAGAAATTTTAGGGTATTTTAGGGTTTTTATTTTATTTCAGGGTTTTGTAGAGTACTTCTGGGCTTTTAAGGGTATTTTAGGGTTTTTTCAGGGTTTTTAAGGGTATGTTAGTGGTTTTCATGGTATTTAAGGGTCATTAAGGGTATTTCAGGGTTTTTTTAGGGTATTTTAGGGTTTAACAGGGTATTAAAGGGTATTTCAGGGTTATTCAGGGATATAAAGAGTAAATAAGGGTATTTCAGTGTTTAAAAGTGAATTTCAGGGTTTTCAAGGGTATTTTAGGGTTTTTCAGGGTTTTTAAGGGTATGTTAGTGGTTTTCAGGGTATTTTAGGGTCATTAAGGGTATTTCAGGGTTTTTTAATGGTATTTCAGAGATTTTCAGGGTATTTCAGGGTTTTTAAGTGTATTTTAGGGTTTTTCAGGATTTTTAAGGGTATGCTATTGGTTTTCATGGTATTTAAAGGTTTTTAAGGGTATTTTAGAGTTCTTCAGGGTTTTAAAGGGTATTTTAGTGTTTTTCAGGGTATTTAAGGGTATTTCAGAGTTATTCAGGGTTTAAAAGAGTATTTACGGGTTTTTTCAGGGTTTTTAAGGGCATTTCAGGGTTTTGTTAGTGTTATTTCAGGGTTTTTAAGGGTATTTAAGGGTTTTTTTTCAGTGTTTTTAAGTGTATGTAGGTTGTTTTCAGGGTATTTTAGGGGTTTTAAGGGAATTTCAGGGTTTTTAAGGGTATTTCAGAGATTTTCAGGATATTTCTGGGGTTTTTAAGGGTATTTCAGTGTTTTTAAGGGCATTTTAGGGTTTTTCAGGGTTTTTAATTGTATGCTAGTGGTTTTCATGCTATTTAATGGTTTTTAAGGGTATTTAGGGGTTTTCAGGGTATTTAAGTGTTTTTAAGGGTTCATTTGGGTTTAAAAGGTTTCTTCAGGGTATTTAAGGGTTTCTTTGGGAAATTTATTTTTTTAAAGGGTTTAATCGGGGTTTTTAAGGGTATTTCAGGCTTTTAAAGGGGAATTTAAGGGATCTTAAGGGTATTCCTTCATTTTTAAGCGTATTTCTGTTTTTTTAATGGCATTTTTGTGTTTTTAAGGGTATTTCAGGGTATTATAGGGTTCTTAAGGGTATTTCAGGTTTTGTTAGGGAATTTAAGGGTTTTGTAGGGTATCTTTGGGTTTTTCAGGGTTTTTAAGGGTATTTTAGGGTTTTTTAGGGAATTTATGCTTTTTTTTAAGGGGTTTTCAGTGTTTTTAATGTGTATTCAAGGGTTTTTAAAGGTAGTAAAGGGTTTTGAAGGGTATTTCCGGATTTGTAAGTGATTTACAGGTGTTGTCAGGGTATATCAGGATTTTAAAGGGTATTTCAGGGTTTCCTAGGGGATTTCCATATATTTCGATGTTTTTAAGGGTATTTCAGGGTATTTTACGGTTTTTCAGGGTTTTTAAGTGTATTTTAGGTTAATTAAGGGTATTTAAGGGTATTTCAGTGTTTGTAAGGGAATTGTAGGTGTTTTCAGGGTATTTTAGGATTTTCTTAGGTTTTTATTGATATTTTAGGGTTTTTCAGGGATTTTAAGGGTATTTCGGGGATTTAATGGGTATTTAAGGGGTTTTCAGGGTATTTCAGGATTTTTAAGGGTATTTCACATTTTTTCAGGGTTATTCAGGGTTTTAAAGACTATTTAACGGTTCTTCAGGGTTTTAAAGGGTATTTCAGAGATTCTCAGGGTATTTAAGGGTTTTTAAGGGTATTTCAGGGTTTTGAAGAGAATATCAGGGCTTTTAAAGGTATTTCAGAGATTTTAAGGGTATTTCATGGTTTTCAAGTGTATTTTAGGGTTTTATACGGTTTTTAAGGGTATGTTAGTGGTTTTCAGGGTATTTAAGGGTTTTCAGGCCATTTCATGGTTTTAAGGGTATTCTAGAGTTTTTCAGGGTTTTTAAGGGTATTTTAGGTTTTTTCAGGGTATTTAAGGGTATTTTATGGTTATTCAGTGTTTAAAAGAGTAAGAAAAGGGTTTTCAGGGTTTTTAAGGGTATTTCTTAAATTTTCAGGGTATTTCAGGGTTTTAAAGGGTATTTCAGTGTTTTGTATAGTATTTCAGGGTTTAAAAGGATATTTTAGGGTTTTTCAGGGTTTCTAAGGGTATGTTAGTGGTTTTCAAGGTATTTAAGTTTTTTAAAAGGTATTTCGGGGTTTTTAAGGGTATTCTAGAGTTTTTTCATGGTTTTAAAGGGTATTTTAGAGTTTTTCAGGGTATTTCAGGGTTTTTAAGGGTATTTCAGGGTTTTGTAGAGTATTTTAGGGTTTTTAAGGGTGTTTTAGGATTTTTAAGGGTGTTTTAGGGTTTTTCATTGTTTTTAAGGGTATGCAAGTGGTTTTCATGGTATGTAAGGGTTTTTAAGGGTATTTCAGGGTTTTGTAGAGTATTACAGGGTTTTTTTTTATGGTATTTTAGGGTTTTTTCAGCGTATTTAAGTGTTTTAAAAGGGTTAATCTTGGGTATTTAAGGGTTCTTCAGGGTTTTTTTAGAGTTTTTAAGGGTTTTCTATGTTATTGAATGGTTTTTAAAGGGTTAATCAGGGTATTTAAGGGTATTCCAGGGATTTTAAGTGTATTCCTTCGTTTTTAAGGGTATTATAGTGTTTTTTCAGGGAATTAAGGGTGTTAAAGGCTTTTAAAGGGTATAATAGGATTTTTTCAGGAATTTAATGGTATTTTCTGGGTCTATTTAGGGTATATCTATGTTTTTAAGGGTATTTCAGGAATTTTTAGGGTATTTTCAGGGTTTCAAGGGTATTTCAGTGTTTTTTTATGGTATTTCTGTTTTTTTAAAAAGGTATTTCAGGGTTTTTAAGGGGTATTCTAGAGTTTTTTCAGGGTTATAAAGGTTATTTTAGGGTTTTTTCAGGGTATTTAAGGTTATTTCAGGGTAATTCAGGGTTTTAAAGAGTAAATAAGGGTTTTTTCAGGGTTTTTTAAGGGTATTTTCAGAAATTTTCAGGGTATTTCAGGGTTTTTAAGGGTATTTTCAGGGTTTTGTAGAGTATTTCAGGTTTTTTAAGGGTACTTAAGGTTTTTTTTTCATGGTAATTTAAGTTTTTTAAAAGGTATTTTCAGGGTTTTTTAAGCGTATTCTAGAGTTTTTTCAGGGTTTTAAAAGGGTATTTTTAGGGTTTTTCAGGGTATTTAAGGGTATTTCAGGGTAATTCAGGGTTTTAAAGTGTAAATAAGGGTTTTTCAGGGTTTTTAAGGGTATTTCAGTAATTTTCAAGGTATTTAGGGTTTTTAGGGGTATTTCAGGGTTTTGTAGAGTATTTCAGGGTTTTCAAGGGTTTTTAAGGGTATGTTAGTTGTTTTCAGGGTATTTCAGGGTTTTTAAGGGTATTTAAGAGTATTCCAGGGTTTTTCATTGTGTTGAAGGTTTTTGAATGGTATATCAGGGTTTTTAAGGGTATTCAGGGTTTTGTAGAGTATTTCAGGGTTTTTAAGGGTATTTTAGAGGTTTTCAGGGTTTTTAAGGTTATGTTAGTGGTATTCAGGGTATATAAGAGTTTTAAGGGTATTTCAGGGTATTTCAAAGTTTTGTAGAGTACTTCAGGGTTTTTAATGGTATTTTAGAGTTCTTCAGGGTCTTAATGGGTGTTTTAGTGTTTTTCAGGGTTTAAAAGGGTATTTCAGGGTTATTCAGGATTTTAAAGAGTATTTACGGGTTTTTCAGGGTTTTTAAGGGTTTTTAAGAGACTTTCAGGGTATGAAAGGGTTTTTAAGGGTATTTCAGGGTTTTGTAGAGCATTTCAGGGTTTTCAGGGTATTTAAGGGTTTTAAGGGAATTTCAGGGTTTTAAAGGGTATTTCAGAGATTTTCAGGATATTTCTGGGGTTTTTAAGGACATTTCAGGGTTTTTAAGGGTATTTTAGGGATTTTCAGGGTTTTTAAGGGTATTTAAGGGTTTCTTTGGGTAATTAATGTTTTTTTAAGGGTCAATAAGGGTTTTTAAGGGTATTTCAGGGTTTTAAAGGGGAATTTAAGGGATCTTAAGGGTATTCCCTCGTTTTTAAGGGTATTTCTGTTTTTTTAATGGCATTTTAGTGTTTATAAGGGTATTTCAGGGTATTATAGGGTTCTTAAGGGTATTTCATATTTACTAAGGGTATTTCATGGTTCTGTAGGGTCTTTTAGGGTTTTTCAGGGTTTTTAAAGGTATTTTAGGGTTTTTCAGGGTATTTATGGTTTTTAAGGGGTTTTCAGGTTTTTTATGTGTATTCAATGGTTTTTAAAGGTATGAAATGGTTTTGAAGGGTATTTCTGGGTTTGTAAGTGATTTACAGGTGTTGTCAGGGTATCACAGGATTTTAAAGGGTATTTCAGGGTATTTTACGTTTTTTTTAGGGTTTTTAAGGGTATTTTAGGTTAATTAAGGGTATTTAAGGGTATTTCAGTGTTTGTAAGGGGATTGTAGGTGTTTTCAGGGTATTTTAGGATTTGCTAAGGTTTTTTTGGATATTTTAGGGTTTTTTCAGGGTTTTTAAGGGTATTACGGGGTTTTTAAGGGTATTTTAAGGGTTTTCAGGGTATTTCAGGATATTTAAGGGTTTATCAGGTTTTTCAGCGTTATTCAAGGTTTAAAAGAGAATTTAGAGGTAAAGAATTGAAATTTTGCTAAAATTATCTGTATTTTTTTGTTTTGTTCGATCATATCTCGATAAAATGACAAAAATATAGTCATCAGAGACGAAGGAATTTGAAATTTCTTTGAAATTATCCGTTTTCGTTCTTTTTTTTGATCATATCTCGATAAAATGTCAAAAATTAAAAAGACTATAATCTTAAAAATGAATAGATTAAGCTGTCTTTTACGTGTACTGCCGAAGAAATATGAAAATAGTGCTAGAAATTTTTCGTTGAGATCTTCGAAATGTGTACATTTTTGACTAGGTTTAAACGAATGCTAAACAAATAATAGCCTAAACAGTGAAAATTTCACAGTAGATTTTGACCTGAGTTCATTGACCTCGACTCGTAGACCTCGAGTCACCATCAGCGGGTGTTTATCCTCAGGTCATAGAAATTGAGGCATCGACCTCCGGATATTGAGTTCAGTTTATGGGTCCAACTCTCCGGAGTCGACCATATGTAGTCGAAATTCTGGAGTCGGCCTCCATAAGTCGATTATTGAAATCGACTTCTCGGACTTTAACTGACTTCCCGAATTTGACTACACCGAGTAAACCTACCGGAGTCGAACTCTCAGAAATGTCCTACCGGAGTCGTTCTACTTCAGTAGAACTCCCGGAGTCAACCTCAGGTCAACGACCAGGGTTCATCGACCTCGGGTGATAAATCTCGAGACATTGACCTTATGTTATCGACCTCGAGTCAACAACATTGGGTCTCCGACCACGGGTCATCGACATTGGGTCATCGACCTAGGGCCATCGGCTTCGGGTCAATGACCTCAGGTCTATGACCTCAGGTCAATGACCTCGGGTCTATGACCTCGGGTCAATGACCTCAGGTCTATGACCTCGGGTCAATGACCTCGGGTCAATGACCTCGGGTCAATGTCCTCAGGTCCATGACATCGGGTCAGTGACCTTGGGTCAATGACCTCGGGTCCATGACCTCGGGTCAATGAACTCGGGTCTATGACCTCGGGTCTATGACCTTGGGTCTATGACCTCTGGTCAATGACCTCGTGTCCCTTCGGTATTTTGGATAATCGACCTCCCTAAGGTGACCTCCCGGAGCCGACTTCCGGGGTTGACCACCCATAGTCGACCTCCCGGAGCGACCTCACAGAGTCGTAAGCCCGGAGTCGACCGCCCGAAGAAAATCACCCACAGTCAATCCCCCGGTTTCATACTCCCGGAGTCGACCTCCCGGAGTCGACCTCCCGGAGTTGACCTCCCGGAGTCGACCTTCGACCGAAGTCGAATTTTACTAGGTTTTTCCCATTTTATGCAACGTAGAGCAAAATATATTTAAATTTCGAAGAAAATGCATATTTTTCGCTAATACAGGGTTTTGTAGAGCATTTTTAGGTTTTTAAGGGTATTTAAGGGTTTTTTCAGTGTTTTTAAGTGTATATTAGTTTTTTTCAGGGTATTTAAGGGTTTTTAAGGGAATTTCAGGGTTTGAAAGGGTATTTCTGAGATTTTAGGATATTTCTGGGGTTTTTAAGGGTATTTCAGGGTTTTTCAGGGGATTGTAGGTGTTTTCAGGGTATTTTACGATTTTCCATGGTTTTTTTGGATATTTTAGGGTTTTTCAGGGTTTTTAAGGGTATCTCGGGGTTTTAAAGGGTATTTTAAGGGTTTACAGGGTATTTTAGGATATTTAAGGGTATATCAGATTTTTATATTTCAGGATTTTTAAGGGTATATCAGATTTTTTCAGGTTTATTAAGGGTTATAAAGAGTATTTAACGGTTCTTCAGGGTTTTTAAGGTGATTTCAGAGATATTCAGGGTATTTAAGGGTTTTTAAGGGTATTTCAGGGTTTTTAAGGGTATGTTAGTGGTTTTAATGGTATTTAAGGGTTTTTAAGGGTATTTCAGCGTTCTTTAGGGTATTCTAGAGTTTTTCAGGGTTTCAATGGGTATTTTAGGGTTTTTCAGGGTTTTTAAGTGAACTTTAGGGTTTTTACAAGTATTTCAGGGTTTTTAAGGGTTTTTTTAGGGTTTTTCAGGGTTTTTAAGGGTATGTTAGTGGTTTTCAGGGTATTTAAGGGTCATTAAGGGTATTTCAGGGTTTTTCAGGGTATTTCTGTGATTTTCAGGGTATTTCAGGGTTTTTAAGAGAATTTTAGGGTTTTATAGAGTATTTCATGGTTTTTAAGGGTATTTTAGGGTTTTTCTGGGTTTTTAAGGGTATGTTAGTGGTTTTCATGGTATTGAAAGGTTTTTAAGGGTATTTCAAGGTTTTGTAGAGTATTTCAGGGTTTTACAGGGTATTTCAGGGTATTTTAGAGTTCTTCAGGGTTTTAAAGGGTATTTTAGTGTTATTCAGGGTATTTAAGGGTATTTCAGGGTTATTCAGGGTTTTAAAGAGAATTAAGGGGTTTTTCAGGGTTTTTAAGGGTATTTAAGTGATTTTCAGGGTATGTCTGGGTTTTTAAGGGTATTTCAGTTTTTTGTAGAGTATTTCAGGGTTTTTAAGGGTATTTAAGGTTTTTTTAGTGTTCTTAAATGTATGTTAGTTGTTTTCAGGGTATGATAGAGTTCTTAAGGGTATTTCAGGTTAAGTTAGGGTATTTCAGGGTTTTGTAGGGTATTTAAGGGTTTTTCAGGGTTTTTAAGGGTTATTTTAGGGTATTTCAGGGTATTTAGGGTTTTTTAAGGGGTTTTCATGGTTTTTTTATGTGCATTCAAGGGTTTTTAAAGGTATTAAAGGTTTTTGTAGGGTATTTCTGGATTGGTAAGTGATTTACAGGTATTGTCAGGGTATTTCAGGATTTTTAAGGGTATTTCAGGGTTTCCTAGGGTATTTCCAGGTATTTTGAGGTTTTTAAGGGTATTTAAGGGTATTTTAGGTTAATTTAGGGTATTTAAGGGTATTTCAGTGTTTGTAAGGGAATTGTAGGTGTTTTCAGGGTATTTTAGGATTTTCTAAGGTTTTTATGGATATTTTAGGGTTTTTCAGGGTTTTTAAGGGTATTTCGGGGTTTTAAAGGGTATTTTAAGGGTTTTCAGGGTATTTCAGGATTTTTAAGGGTATATCAGATTTTCTCAGGGTAATTAAGGGTTTTAAAGAGTATTTAACGGTTCTTCAGGGTTTTTAAGGTTATTTCAGAGATATTCAGGGTATTTTAGGGTTTTTAAGGGTATTTCAGAGATTTTCAGGATATTTCTGGGTTTTTTAAGGGTATTTCAGGGTTTTTAAGGGTATTTTAGGGTTTTTCAGGGTTTTTAAGGGTTATTTTAGGGTTTTTCAGGGTATTTAGGGTTTTTTAAGGGGTTTTCAGGTTTTTTTTATGTGCATTCAAGGGTTTTTAAAGGTATTAAAGGTTTTTGTACGGTATTTCTGGGTTGGTAAGTGATTTACAGGTATTGTCAGGGTATTTCAGGATTTTTAAGGGTATATCAGATTTTTTCAGGGTTATTCAGGGTTTTAAAGAGAATTTAGAGGTAAAGAATTGAAATTTTGCTAAAATTATCCTTTTTTTTTGTTTTGTTCGATCATATCTTGATAAAATGACGAAATGTATGTCAAAATAGTGGATGAAATAGTAATTTCACTAAAATTATCCGTTTTAGTTTCCTTAATCGATCATATCTCAATAAAATGACGAAAATTAAGGCAAATTGAAGGAATAAATTTGAAATTTAGCTAAAATAATCCGTTTTCGTTGCTTTTTTGAAGAGATCTCGAGAATATTACGAAAATGTAGGTAAAATAGAGAAAATAAATTAATTTCGGTGAAACTGTCCTCTTTTGTTGCTTTTTTCTTTCATATCTCGATAAAAGAACAAAAATAAGGACGAAATAGAAAAAAAATCAAACTTTCGATAAAATTATCCGTTTTCGTTGCTTTTTCCGATCAAATTCTAATAAGATGACGAAACCTTAGGCATAATAGAGAAAAAATAGAAATTACACTAAAATTATCAGTTTTAGTTGCTTTTTTCGATGATATAACGATAAAATTTAAAAATATAAGGTAAATAAAAGGAAATAAATTATAATTTCGCTAAAATGTTATAAAATTAAAAATTAAAAATTGTTAATATGTTATAAAATTAAAAAAAACTATAATCTTAAAAATGCATAGATTAAGCTGTCTTTTACGAGTACTGCCGAAGAAAAATGAAAATAGCGCTAGAAATTTTGCCACATCTCGTTGAGATCTTCGAAATGTGAACATTTTTGACTAGGTTGAAACGAATGCTAATCAAATAATAGCCTAAACAAAGAATTTCACAGTAGATTTTGACCTGGGTTCATTGACCTCGACTCGTAGACCTCGAGTCACCATCAGCGGGTGTTTATCCTCAGGTCATAGAAATTGAGTCATTGACCTCCGAAAATTGAGTTCAGTTTAAGGGTCCAACTCTCCGGAGTCGACCATATGTAGTCGAAATTCTGGAGTCGGCCTCCATAGGACGATTATTGAAATCGACTTCTCGGACTCCAACTGACTCCCCGAATTTGACTACACCGAGTAAACCTACCGGAGTCGAACTCTCAGAAATGTCCTACCGGAGTCGTTCTACTTCAGTAGAACTCCCGGAGTCAACCTCAGGTCATCGACCAGGGTTCATCGACCAGGGTTCATCGACCTCGGGTGATAAACCTCGAGACATTGACCTCATGTTATCGACCTCAAGTCATAAACATTGGGTCTCCGACCATGGGTCATCGACATTGGGTCATCGACCTAGGGCCATCGGCCTCGGGTCAATGACCTCGGGTCTATGACCTCGGGTCAATGACCTCAGGTCTATTACCTCGGGCCAATGACCTCGGGTCAATGACCTCGGATCTATGACCTCGGGCCAATGACCTCGGGTCAATGATCTCAGGTCCATGACCTCGGGTCAATGACCTCGGGTCCAAGACCTCGGGTCAATGACCTCGGGTCTATGACCTCCGGTAAGTGACCTCGGGTCTATGACCTCGGGTAGTGACCTCGGGTTTCTTCGGTATTTCGGATCATCGACCTCCTTGAGGTGACCTCCCGGAGTCGACCGCCCGAAGTCAACCACCCAGAGTCAATCCCCCGGTTTCATACTCCCGGAGTTGACCTCCCGGAGTCAACCTCCCGGAGTCAACCTCCCGGAGTCGACCTCCCGGAGTCGACCTCCCGGACTCGACCTCCCGTATTCGACCTCTCGGAGTCAATCTCCCAGAGTCGAGATCTCGGAGTCGATCTCCCGGAGTCGACCTCCCAGATTCGACCTTCCGGAGTCGATCTTCTGGTGTCGACCTCCCGGAGTCCATCCTCCGGTTTCATTCTCCCGGAGTCGACCTCCCGGAGTCGACCTCCCCTAGTCAACCTCCCGGAATCAATCTCACAGAGTCGAGATCTCGGAGTCGATCTCCCGGAGTCGACCTCCCGGAGTCGACCTCACGGAGTCGACCTCCCGGAGTCGATCTTCAAGTGTCGTTCTCCCGGAGTCGATCTCTGGGAGTCAATCTCCCGGATTCAATCTCCCGGAGTCGACCTCCCGTAGTTGATCTCCCGGAGACGACCTCCCGGAGTTGACCTCCCGGATTCAAACGCCCGGAGTCGACCTCACAGTGTCGACCTCCGGGGGTTGACCTAGCGTCATCGACCTCGGGTCATCGATCTCAGGTCATCGACCTCAGGTCATCGACCTCAGGTCATCTACCTCAGGTCATTGACCTTAGGTCATTGACCTCAGGTCATTCACCTCAGGTCATCGACCTGAAGTCATCGACCTGGGGTTAGTGACCTGGAGTCATGGACCTCGGGTCATTGTCCTCGTGTCAATGACCTCGGGTTAATGACCTTGGGTTATATTCATCCAGTCATCAACTTCGGGTCTTCATCCTCGTGTTGTAGACCTCGGATTATCGACCTTGGTTTATCAAATTCAGGTTATTGTGTCCGACTCTCCGGGGAGGACCTCAAAGAGTCGCTATAACGGAGTCAGTTTGCGGATGTAATTGCCGGAATTTATCTCCCGCTGTCGATCACCAATGGTCAAGCTCCTGGAACCGACCTACCGCAGTTGAACTACCAGAGTCGAACTCACGGAGTCGACATCCCGGAATTGAGCTCACGCAGTTGACCACTAGGAGTCGACTTCCAGGAGTTGACCTCCCTGAGATTTCCTCACGGATTTGACTTCCTGGAGTCGACAACCAGAAGTCTAACTCTATGAAAAAATTCCAAAACCCTATATTTTGGCCGTTGTTCCGGAATTTACATGTATAAGTGTAATTTATATTCAAAATATATAAGGAACTCAGCTTAGGTCATCAAAACGATTATTTGAATACAATGTATTTCGAAGGTAAGGAAAAATACAGGGAAATTCAGAAAATATCCGAAAAATGCCTAACAGTACAGGCAGTAAAACGCTAAATAACTTTGCCAAAGCAACGCAAATAATAACCTCAAAAGTTTTTCTAAATAATATCCAATTTTCGTCAGTATTTGCAAACATTTCTTATTTTAGTGGAATTGATTTTCAAAATATTGAATGATCTTGCTACGATCTTCGTCCTTCGTAAATTCACCAAATTAAAAAGAAACACCCATGAAATTGATAATGTTCTAAAAGATCTTTTGCTTAAAATATGGAACCATCTCGCTTAAATCGTATAAATGAGCCAATACTCCACATGGTTTCAAGAATTCTAGGTATAATACGGCCAAATATCAGTAAATGTTCGAAATCGATTCCCCGTTTTCTCCGATTTTTCCGTAATTTGCCCATTAATAGTGCAATTTTCGAAAAATTCCTTAAACTAATCAATTATTCCGTAATTTACAGAAAAGATGGATGTTTCATCAAAATGTGGAAAGATTTAAGCAAGAATTTAAAACGAGTACGAATATTACTAGGTTTTTCCCATTTTATGCAACGTAGAGCAAAAAATATTTAAATTTCGAAAAAAATGCATATTTTTGCTATTTCAGGGTTTTGTAGAGCATTTTTGGATTTTTAAGGGTATTTAAGGGTTTTTTCAGTGTTTGTAAGTGCATGTTAGTTTTTTTTAGGGTATTTAAGGGTTTTTAAGGAAATTTCAGGGTCTTAAAGGTTATTTCAGAGATTTTCAGGATATTTCTGGGGTTTTTAAGGGTATTTCGAAGTTTTTAAGGGTATTTCAGGGTATTTTACGGTTTTTCAGGGTTTTTAAGGGGATTGTAGGTGTTTTCAGGGTATTTTAGGATTTTCCAAGGTTTTTATGGATATTTTAGGGTTTTTCAGGGTATTTAAGGGTATTTCAGGGTAATTCAGGGTTTTAAAGAGTAAATAAGGGTTTTTCAGGGTTTTTAAGGGTATTTCAGAAATTTTCAGGGTATGTCAGGGTTTTTAAGGGTATTTCAGGGTTTTGTAGAGTATGTCAGGGTTTTCAAGGGTATTTAAGGGTTTTTCATGGTATTTAAGTTTTTTAAAAGGTATTTCAGGGTTTTTAAGTGTATTCTAGAGTTTTTCAGGGTTTTAAAGGGTATTTTAGGATTTTTCAGGGTATTTAAGGGTATTTCAGGGTTTTAAAAGTAAATAAGGGTTTTTCAGGGTTTTTAAGGGTATTTCAGAAATTTTCAGGGTATTTCAGGGTTTTTAGGGGTATTTCAGGGTTTTGTAGAGTATTTCAGGGTTTTCAAGGGTATTTAAGTGTTTTTCATGGTTTTTAAGGGTATGTTAGTTGTTTTCAGGGTATTTCAGGGTTTTTAAGGGTATTTAAGGGTAATTAAGAGTATTCCAGGGTTTTTCATTGTGTTGAAGGTTTTTGAAGGTTATTTCAGGGTTTTTAAGGGTATTCAGGGTTTTTTAGAGTATTTCAGGGTTTTTAAGGGTATTTTAGGGTTTTTCAGGGTTTTTAAGGGTATGTTAGTGGTATTCAGGGTATATAAGAGTTTTAAGCTTATTTCAGGGTATTTCAAGGTTTTGTAGAGTACTTCAGGGTTTTTAAGGGTATTTTAGTGTTCTTCAGGGTTTTTAAGGGTGTTTTAGTGTTTTTCAGGGTATTAAAGAGTATTACAGGGTTATTCAGGGTTTTAAAGAGTATTTACGGGTTTTTTAGGGTTTTTAAGGGTATTTAAGAGACTTTCAGAGCATTTCAGGATTTTAAAGGGTATTTAAGGGTTTTTTCAGTGTTTTTAAGTGTATGTTAGTTGTTTTCAGGGTATTTAAGGGTTTTAAAGGGTATTTTAGGGTTTAACAGGGTTTTTAAGGGTATTTAAGGGTTTCTTTGGGTAATTAATGTTTTTTTAAGGGTTAATCAGGGTTTTTAAGGATATTTCAGGGTTTTAAAGGGGAATTTAAGGGATGTTAAGGGTATTCCTTCCTTAATTAAGGGTATTTCAGGGTATTTTACGGTTTTTCAGGGTTTTTAAGGTTATTTTAGGTTAATTAAGGGTATTTAAGGGTATTTCAGTGTTTGTAAGGGGATTGTAGGTGTTTTCAGGGTATTTTTGGATTTGCTAAGGTTTTTATGGATATTTTAGGGTTTTTCAGGGTTTTTATGGGTATTTCGGTTTTTTAAGGGTATTTTAAAGGTTTTCAGGGTATTTCAGGATTTTTAAGGGTATATCAGATTTTTTCAGGGTTATTCAGGGTTTTAAAAAGAATTTAGAGGTAAAGAATTGAAATTTTGCTAAAATTATGTTTTTTTTTGTTTTGTTCGATCATATCTCGATAAAATGACGAAATGTAAGTCAAAAAAGTGGATGAAATAGTAATTTCGCTAAAATTATCCATTTTAGTTTCCTTTATCGATCATATCTCAATAAAATGACGAAAATTAAGGCAAATTGAAGGAATAAATTTGAAATTTCGCTAAAATAATCCGTTTTCGTTGCTTTTTTGAAGAGATCTCGAGAATATTACGAATATGTAGGTAAAATAGAGAAAATAAATTAATTTCGGTGAAACTGTCCGTTTTTGTTGCTTTTTTCTTTCATATCTCGATAAAAGAACAAAAATAAGGACGAAATAGAAAAAAAATCAAACTTTCGATAAAATTATCCGTTTTCGTTGCTTTTTCCGATCAAATTCTAATAAGATGACGAAACCTTAGGCATAATAGAGAAAAAATAGAAATTACACTAAAATTATCAGTTTTAGTTGCTTTTTTCGATGATATAACGATAAAATTTAAAAATATAAGGTAAATAAAAGGAAATAAATTATAATTTCGCTAAAATGTTATAAAATTAAAAATTAAAAATTGTTAATATGTTATAAAATTAAAAAAAACTATAATCTTAAAAATGCATAGATTAAGCTGTCTTTTACGTGTACTGCCGAAGAAAAATGAAAATAGCGCTAGAAATTTTGCCACATCTCGTTGAGATCTTCGAAATGTGAACATTTTTGACTAGGTTTAAACGAATGCTAATCAAATAATAGCCTAAACAAAGAATTTCACAGTAGATTTTGACCTGGGTTCATTGACCTCGACTCGTAGACCTCGAGTCACCATCAGCGGGTGTTTATCCTCAGGTCATAGAAATTGAGTCATTGACCTCCGAATATTGAGTTCAGTTTAAGGGTCCAACTCTCCGGAGTCGACCATATGTAGTCGAAATTCTGGAGTCGGCCTCCATAGGTCGATTATTGAAATCGACTTCTCGGACTCCAACTGAGTTCCCGAATTTGACTACACCGAGTATACCTACCGGAGTCGAACTCTCAGAAATGTCCTACCGGAGTCGTTCTACTTCAGTAGAACTCCCGGAGTCAACCTCAGGTCATCGACCAGGGTTCATCGACCAGGGTTCATCGACCTCGGGTGATAAACCTAGAGACATTGACCTCATGTTATCGACCTCGAGTCATAAACATTGGGTCTCCGACCATGGGTCATCGACATTGGGTCATCGACCTAGGGCCATCGGCCTCGGGTCAATGACCTCGGGTCTATGACCTCGGGTCAATGACCTCAGGTCTATTACCTCGGGCCAATGACCTCGGGTCAATGACCTCGGATCTATGACCTCGGGCCAATGACCTCGGGTCAATGATCTCAGGTCCATGACCTCGGGTCAATGACCTCGGGTCCAAGACCTCGGGTCAATGACCTCGGGGCTATGACCTCTGGTCAGTGACCTCGGGTCTATGACCTCGGGTCACTGACCTCGGGTTTCTTCGGTATTTCGGATCATCGACCTCCTTAAAGGGGACCTCCCGGAGACGACTTCCGGAGTTGACCACCCAGAGTCGATCTCCCGGAGCGACCTCAAAGAGTCGTAAGCCCGAAGTCAACCACCCATAGTCAATCCCCCGGTTTCATACTCCCAAAGTTGACCTCCCGGAGTCGACCTCCCGGAGTCGACCTCCCGGAGTCGACCTCCCGGAGTCGACCTCCCGGAGTCGACCTCCCGGAGTCGACCTCCCGGACTCGACCTCCCGTAGTCGACCTCCCGGAGTCAATCTCCCAGAGTCGAGATCTCGGAGTCGATCTCCCGGAGTCGACCTCCCGGATTCGACCTCCCGGAGTCGATCTTCTGGTGTCGACCTCCCGGAGTCCATCCTCTGGTTTCATAATCCCGAAGTCGACCTCCCGGGCCGACCTCCCGTAGTCAACCTCCCGGAATCAATCTCACAGAGTCGAGATCTCGGAGTCGATCTCCCGGAGTCGACCTCCCGGAGTCGACCTCACGGAATCGACCTCCCGGAGTCGATCATCAAGTGTCGTTCTCCCGGAGTCGATCTCTGGGAGTCAATCTCTCGGATTCGATCTCCCGGAGTCGACCTCCCGGAGTTGATCTCCCGGAGACGACCTCCCGGAGTTGACCTCCCGGATTCAAACGCCCGGAGTCGACCTCACAGTGTCGACCTCCGGGGGTTGACCTAGCGTCATCGACCTCGGGTCATCGATCTCAGGTGATTGACCTCAGGTCATCTACCTCAGGTCATTGACCTCAGGTCATTGACCTCAGGTCATTCACCTCAGGTCATTCACCTCAGGTCATCGACCTGAAGTCATCGACCTGGGGTTAGTGACCTGGAGTCATGGACCTCGGGTCATTGTCCTCGTGTCAATGACCTCGGGTTAATGACCTTGGGTTATATTCATCCAGTCATCAACTTCGGGTCCTTGGTTTATCAAATTCAGGTTATTGTGTCCGACTCTCCGGAGAGGACCTCAAAGAGTCGCTATAACGGAGTCAGTTTGCGGATGTAATTGCCGGAATTTATCTCCCGCTGTCGATCACCAATGGTCAAGCTCCTGGAACCGACCTACCGCAGTTGAACTACCAGAGTCGAACTCACGGAGTCGACATCC
This sequence comes from Sympetrum striolatum, assembly GCA_947579665.1. NCBI lineage: Eukaryota > Metazoa > Arthropoda > Insecta > Odonata > Libellulidae > Sympetrum > Sympetrum striolatum. The sequence goes on from OX388346.1 coordinate 20,323,186, forward strand.
CGGAATTGAGCTCACGCAGTTGACCACTAGGAGTCGACTTCCAGGAGTTGACCTCCCTGAGATTTCCTCACGGATTTGACTTCCTGGAGTCGACAACCAGAAGTCTAACTCTATGAAAAAATTCCAAAACCCTATATTTTGGCCGTTGTTCCGGAATTTACATGTATAAGTGTAATTTATATTCAAAATATATAAGGAACTCAGCTTAGGTCATCAAAACGATTATTTGAATACAATGTATTTCGAAGGTAAGGAAAAATACAGGGAAATTCAGAAAATATCCGAAAAATGCCTAACAGTACAGGCAGTAAAACGCTAAATAACTTTGCCAAAGCAACGCAAATAATAACCTCAAAAGTTTTTCTAAATAATATCCAATTTTCGTCAGTATTTGCAAACATTTCTTATTTTAGTGGAATTGATTTTCAAAATATTGAATGATCTTGCTACGATCTTCGTCCTTCGTAAATTTCACCAAATTAAAAAGAAACACCCATGAAATTGATAATGTTCTAAAAGATCTTTTGCTTAAAATATGGAACCATCTCGCTTAAATCGTATAAATGAGCCAATACTCCACATGGTTTCAAGAATTCTAGGTATAATACGGCCAAATATCAGTAAATGTTCGAAATCGATTCCCCGTTTTCTCCGATTTTTCCGTAATTTGCCCATTAATAGTGCAATTTTCGAAAAATTCCTTAAACTAATCAATTATTCCGTAATTTACAGAAAAGATGGATGTTTCATCAAAATGTGGAAAGATTTAAGCAAGAATTTAAAACGAGTACGAATATTACTAGGTTTTTCCCATTTTATGCAACGTAGAGCAAAAAATATTTAAATTTCGAAAAAAATGCAAATTTTTCGCACACGTTTCCGTAATTAACTCTTTGTTATTGAAATAAGGAAAGATCCCTACTTTAAACGAATGAAATTTCTGAAAGTTTTTTCGAATTTAAGGCAAAATAGAGAATAAAAAATGAATTTTTTGGCGAAATTCTCCGTTTTAGTTGCTTTTTTCGATCATGGCTCGATAAAATGACGAAAATGAAGGAAAATTGAAGGAATAAAATTGAGGAAAAAAAATCGAAATTTTCCTAAAATTATCCGTTTTCGTTTTATTTTTTGGTCATATCACGATAAAATGACGAATATGTAGAATAAATGGAGGAAAAGAAGTGAAAGTTCGCTAAGATTATCCATTTCAGCTGCTTTTATCGATTATATCTCAATGAAATGACGAAAATAAGTTTTAAATAAAGGATCAAAATCGAAATTTCGGTGAAATAATCCGTTTTCGTTAGTTTCTTTGAAAATAACTCGACAATATGACGAAAATTAAGGCGAAATAGAGGAAAATTTAAAATTTTGCTAAGATTATCCGTTTTCGTTGCATTTATCGTCCATCTCTCGATAAAATGATAAAATTTAAGGCAAAATAGAGGACAAGAATTGAAAGTTTGCTAAAATTATCTGTTTTTTTTGTTTTGTTCGATCATATCTAGATAAAATGACGAAATGTAAGTCAAATTAGTGGAAAAAATAATAATTTCGAAAAAATATCCGTTTTATTTTTATTAATCGATCACATCTCGATAAAATGACAAATATTTAGGCAAAATAGATAAAAAAAATTAAATTTTGGCGAAATCATCCGTTTTGGTTGCTGTTTTTGATCATACCTCGATAAAAGGACGAAAATAAAGGCAAATTGAAGAAATAAATTTGAAATTTTTTTTGAAATGTTGCTTTATAACAGATCTCGAGAAAATTACTAAAATGTAGGCAAAATAGAGAAGAAGAATTAATTTCTGTGGAACTATCCGTTTCCGTTGCTTTTTTTGTTCATATCTCGATAAAAGAACGAAAATAAGGACAAAATAAAAAAAGATATCGAAACTTCGCTAAAATTATCCGTTTTCGTTGCTTTTTTCGATGATTTCTTGATAAAATGACGAAATTAAAGGCAATATAGTGGAGGAAAAATTAAATTTTGGTGACATTATCCACTTTCGTTCCCTTTTTTGGTCATATCTCGATAAAATGACGAATATAAGGGCAAAATACAGGATTAAAACTGTAATTTGGGTGAAATTATCCGTTTTCGTTTATTTTTTCGATCATATTTTGATAAAATTACGAAAAAATAGGTCAAAATATAGTACATTAATTGAATTTGCGATGCAATTATCCGTTATCGTTCCTTTTTTCGGTCATATCTCGGTAAAATGACGAAAATTATGACAAAATAGATGAAATGAAAAAAAGAAATTACACTTATATTATCTGTTTTAGTTGCTTTTATCAATGATATGGCGATAATATCACGAAATATAAGGCAATTTAGAGGTAAAAAATTGAAATTATGGTGAAATTATCCGTTTTCGTTGCTTTTTTCGATTTTATCTCGATAAAATGACGAATTTATTGCCTAAATAGTGGAAAAGAAGTTAAAAATTGCTAAAATTATTCGTATCAGTTGCTTTTTTCAATGAAATCTCGGTGATATCTCGATAAAATCACGAACTATAAGGCAAATAAGATGAAAAAAATGGAAATTTCAGTGAATTTATACGTTTCGTTGATTTTTACGATGATATCTCGATAGAATGAGGGTAATTAAGGCGAAGGAGAGAAAGAAATTTGAAATTTCGTTAATAATTTCAGTTTTTGGTTTCCGTTTTTGACCATATCTTGATATAATGACAAATATTTAATCAAAATAGAGGAAAAAAAATTGAAATATATCTCAAATTATCGGTTTTCGTCACTTTTTTCGATGATATCTCGATAAAATGACGAAGTATAAGGCAGAATAGAGGAAAAAAATTTGAATTACACAAAACTATGCATTTTAATTGATTTTTTTCGATCATATCTCGATAAAATAACGAAAATATAGGCATCAGAGACGAAGGAATTTGAAATTTCTTTGAAATTATCCGTTTTCGTTCTTTTTTTTGATCATATCTCGATAAAATGTCAAAAATTAAGTTATAAAATTAAAAAGACTATAATCTTAAAAAGGCATAGATTAAGCTGTCTTTTACGTGAACTGCCGAAGAAAGATGAAAATAGTGCTAGAAATTTTGCCACAAATCGTTGAGATCTTCGAAATGTGTACATTTTTGACTAGGTTTAAACGAATGCTAATCAAATAATAGCCTAAACAGTGAAAATTCCACAGTAGATTTTGACCAGGGTTCATTGACCTCGACTCGTAGACCTCGAGTCACCATCAGCGGGTGTTTATCCTCAGGTCATAGAAATTGAGTCATCGACCTCCGGATATTGAGTTCAGTTTGAGGGTCCAACTATCCGGAGTCGACCATATGTAGTCGAAATTCTGGAGTCGGCCCTTATAAGTCGATTATTGAAATCGACTTCTCGGACTCCAACTGACTTCCCGAATTTGACTACATCGAGTTAACCTACCGGAGTAAAACTCTCAGAAATGTCCTACCGGAGTCCCTACCGAGACATTGACCTCATGTTATCGACCTCGAGTAAACGACATTGGGTCTCCGACTACGGGTCATCGACATTGGGTCATCGACCTAAAGCCATCGGCCTCGGGTCAATGACATCAGGTCTATAACCTCGGGTCAATGACCTCAGGTCTATGACCTCGGGTCAATGACCTCGGGTCTATGACCTCGGGTCTATGACCTCGGGTCAATGACCTCGGGTCTATGACCTCGGGTCAATGACCTCGGGTCTATGACCTCGGGTCAATGACCTCGGGTCTATGACCTCTGGTCAATGACCTCGGGTCTATGACCTCGGGTCCCTTCGGTATTTTGGATCATCGACCTCCCTGAGGTGACCACCCGGAGACGACTTCCGGAGTTGACCACCCAGAGTCGATCTCCCGGAGCAACCTCACAGAGTCGTAAGCCCGGAGTCGACCGCCCGAAGTAAACCACCCAGAGTCAATCCCCCGGTTTCATACTCCCGGAGTCGACCTCCCGGAGTCGACCTCCCGGAGTTGACCTCCCGGAGTCGACCTCCCGTAGTCGACCTCCCGGAGTGAATCTACCGGAGTGAAGATCTCGGAGTCGATCTTCCGGTGTCGACCTCCCTTGTCCATCCCCCGGTTTCATACTCTAAATTACACTAAAATTATCAGTTTTAAATAAGGCTAAGGCAAAATAGACAAATAAATATGAAAATTTCTGTGAAATTATCCATTTTGGTTGCTTTTTTCCATCATAGCTCGATAAAATGACGAAAATTAAGGCAAATTAAAGGAAAAAATTGAGGAAAAAAAATCGAAATTTTCCTAAAATTATCCGTTTTCGTTGCAGTTTTTGATCATATCTCGATAAAATGACGAAATTTAAGGCAAATTGAGGAAAAGAATTGAAATATCGCTAAAATTATATGTTTTTGTTGATTTGTTTTATCCTATCTCGATAAAATAACGAAAATTAATGCAAAATAGAGGAAATAAATTTTTAATTTCTTATATTGTTCGTTTTTTAGTTTTTTGGATCATATCTCGATATTATGACGAAAATTAAATCAAAATATACGAAAAAATCGATATTTCGCTAAAATTATCCGTTTTAGCTCTTTTCGATCAAATTCTGATAAAATGACGAAACCTTAAGCAAAATATAGAAAAAAAAGAACTTTCGGTGAAATTATCCGTTTTCGTACCCTTTTTGATCATATCTCGATAAAATGACGAAAATAAAGGCAAAATAGATGAAAAATAGAAATTACACTAAAATTATCAGTATTGGTTGCTGTTTTCGATGATATCTCGGTAAAATCACAAAATATAAGGTAAATTAGAGGAAAAAAGTGAAATTTCGCTAGGATTATCCCTTTCAGCTGCGTTTATCGATTATATCTCAATGAAATGCCGAAAATAAGTTTTAAAGAAAGGATCAAAATCTAAATTTCGGCGAAATTACTTGTTTTGGTTGCTTTTTTTGATCATACTCCGATAAAATGACAAATATTTAGGCAAAATAGATTTAAAAAATTTAAATTTCGGGGAAATTATCCGTTTTGGTTGCTTTTTTTGATCATACCACGATAAAAGGACGAAAATTAAGGCAAATTGAAGGAATTAATTTGAAATTTCGCTAAAATTATCCGTTTTCGTTAGTTTCTTTGTAAATAACTCGACAGTATGACGAGAATTAAGGCAAAATAGAGTAAAAAATTGAAATTTCCTAAAATTATCGGTTTCCGTTGCTTTTTTCGACCATATCTCGATAAAATGACGAAAATTAAGGCAATATAGAGTAAAAAAACTAAAATTTCGCTAAAATTATCCGTTTTAGTTGCTTTTTTCTATCATATCTCGATAAAATGACGAATATATTTGCAATATAGAAGAAAAAAATTGATTTTTTCCTAAAATTCTCCGTTTTCATTGCATTTATCGTTCATCGTTCGATAAAATGACAAAATTTAAGGCAAAATAGAGGTAAAGAATTGAAATTTTGGTAAAATTATCTGTATTTTTTTGTTTTTTTCGATCATATCTAGATAAAATGACGAAATATAAGTCAAAATAGTGGAATAAATAGTAATTTCGCTAAAAATATCCGTTTTAGTTTCATTAATCGATCATATCTCGATAAAATGACAAATATTTAGGCAAAATAGATAAAAAAATTAAACTTCTGCAAAATAATCCATTTTCGTTGCTTTTTTGAACAGGACTCGAGAATTTTACGAAAATGTAGGTAAAATAGAGAATAAAAATTAATTTCGGTGAAACTGTCCGTTTTCGTTGGTTTTTTCTTTCATAACTCGATAAAAGAACAAAAATAGGGACGAAATAGAAAATAAATCAAACTTTCGATAAAATTATCCGTTTTCGTTGGTTTTTCCGATCAAATTCTAATAAAATGACGAAACCTTAGGCATACTAGAGAAAAAATAAAAATTACACTAAAATTATCAGTTTTAGTTGCTTTTTTCGTTCATCTCTCGATAAAATGATAAAATTTAAGGCAAAATAGAGGTAAGGAATTGAAATTTATCTGTTTTTGACACTGACACCCATGAAAATGATAATGTTCTAAAAGATCTTTTGCTTAAAATATGGAACCATCTCGCTTCAATCGTATAAATGAGTCAATAATCCACATGGTTTCAAGAATTCTAGGTATAATACGGCCAAAAATCAATAAATGTTCGAAATCGATTCCCCGTTTTCTCCGATTTTTCCGTAATTTGCCAATTAAAAGTGAAATTTTCGAAAAATTCCTTAAACTGATCAATTATTCCGTAATTTACAGAAAAGATGGATGTTTCATCAAAATGTGGAAAGATGTAAGCAAGAATTTAAAACGAGTACGAATTTTAATAGGTTTTTCCCATTTTATGCAACGTAGAGCAAAAAATATTTAAATTTCGAAAAAAATGCAAATTTTTCGCACACGTTTCCGTAATTTACTCTTTGTTAGTGAAATATTTTTTAAAATAAGGAATGATCTCTACTTTAAACGAATAAAATTTTCGTTTTCGTTTATTTTGTCGATCATATTTTGATAAAATTACGAAAAAGTAGGTCAAAATATAGGACATAAATTGAATTTTCGATGGAATTTTCCGTTATCGTTCCTTTTTTTGGTCATATCTCGATAAAATGACGAAATTTAAGGCAAAATAGAGGAAAAGAATTGAAATATCGCTAAAATTATATGTTTTTTTATTTGTTTTATCCTATCTCGATAAAATAACGAAAATTATGCAAAATAGAGGAAATAAATTTAAAATACGTTAAATTATCCGTTTTTTAGTTTTTTGAGTCATATCTCGATATTATGACGAAATTAAACTAAAATTATCCGTTTTCGTTGCATTTTTAGTTCATCTCTCGATAAAATGACAAAATTTAAGGCAAAATATTGGTAAAGAATTGAAATTTTGCTAAAATTATCTGTTTTTTAGTTTTGTTCGATCATATGTCGATAAAATGACGAAATGTAAGTCATAATAGTGGAAAAAGTAATTTCGCTAAAATTTTCCGTTTTTGTTTCAATTTTCGATCATATCTCGATAAAATGACAAATATTTAGGCAAAATAGATAAAAAAAATTTAAATTTCGGCGAAATTATCTGATTTGGTATATTTGTTTGATCATACTTCGATAAAATGACGAAAATTAAGGCAATGTAGAGGAAAAAAATTGAAATTTCACTAAAATTATCCTTTTTCGTTGCATTTATCGTTTATCTCTCGATAAAATGATAAAATTTAAGGCAAAATAGAGGTAAAGAATTGAAATTTTGCTAAAATTATCTGTTTTTTTGTTTTTTGGATCATATCTCGATAAAATGACGAAATGTAAGACAAAATAGTGGAAAAAATTGTAATTTCGCTAAAATTATCCGTTTTAGTTTCTTTTTACGATCATATCTCGATAAAAGGACGAAAATTGGGACGAAAGAGAAAAAAAATCAAACTTTCGATAAAATTATCCGTTTTCGTTGCTTATTCCGATCAAATTCTAATAAAATGACGAAACCTTAGGCATACAGGAGAAAAAATAAAATTACACTAAAATTATCAGTTTTAGTTACTTTTTTCGATGATATAACGAAAAAATCACAAAATATAAGGTAAATAAAAGGAAATAAATTATAATTTCGCTTAAATGATCCGTTTTAGTTTCTTTTTTCGTTCATCTCTCGATAAAATGATAAAATTTAAGGAAAAATAGAGGTAAAGAATTAAAATTTTGCTAAAATTATCTGTGTTTTTTGCTTTGTTCAATCATATCTCGATAAAATGACGAAATGTAAGTCAAAATAGTGGAAAAAATAGTAATTTCGCTAAAATTATCCGTTTTAGTTGCTTTTTTTGTTCATATCTCGAGAAAATTACGAAAATAAGGACAAAATAGAAAAAGAAATAATACTTAGGCAAAATAGAGAAGAAGAATTAATTTCGGTGGAACTATCCGTTTTCGTTTCTTTTTTTGATGATTTCTTGATAAAATGACGAAATTAAAGGCAATATAGTGGAGGAAATATTGAAATTTCGGTGACATTATCCACTTTCTTTCCCTTTTTCGGTCATATCTCGATAAAATGACGAATATAAGGGCAAAATAAAGGATTAAAAATGTAATTTCGGTGAAATTATCCGTTTTCGTTTATTTTTTCGATCATATTTTTATAAAATTACGAAAAAATAGGTCGAAATATAGGATATTAATTAAATTTTCGATGCAATTAGCCGTTATCGTTCCTTTTTCGGTCATATCTCGATAAAATGACGAATATAAAGACAAAAAAGATGAAATGAAAAAAAGAAATTACAGTTATATTATCTGTTTTAGTTGCTTTTATCGATGATATGGCCATTATATCACGAAATATAAGGCAATTTAGAGGTAAAAAAATTGAAATTTTGGTGAAATTATCCGTTTTCGTTGCTTTTTTCGATCATATCTCGATAAAATGACGAATTTATTGCCTAAATAGTGGAAAAGAAGTTAAAAATTGCTAAAATTATTCGTATCAGTTGCTTTTTTCAATGAAATCTAGATGATATCTCGATAAAATCACGGAATATAAGGCAAATAAGATGAAAAAAATGGAAATTTCAGTGAAATTATACGTGTCGTTGCTTTTTACGATGATATCTCGATAGAATGACGAAAATTAAGGCAAAGGAGAGAAAGAAATTTGAAATTTCGTTAATAATTTTAGTTTTCGTTTCCTTTTTTGACCAAATCTTGATATAATGACAAGTATTTACATCTACATCTACATCTACATTAATACCCTACAAGCCGCCTTTCGGCGTGTGGCAGGGGGTGTAAACACCAGTTGAATCTAAATTACTTCCTTATTCGATTATTGTCACGTATTGTTCGCGGAAAGAATGAATCTCTGAAACGATTCGTCCTAGCATCTATTTCTCTTAACTTACGGTCATTATCGGATCGACCGACGTAGCAGGGGGGTTGCATGATACCGATTGTATCTTTGGAAAATGTGGTTTCCCTGAATTTATTAAGCAAACGCAGCCTAGCTTCCAATCTCCTTTCTTTCAAGGATTCCCAACCTACGTCTGAGAGCATTTTTGTAACGCTTGCTTTTTTATCGTAGCATTTCTTAACAAAACGAACCGCTTTACGCTGCACTTTCTCGAGTTTGAATGAATGAAATTGAATGAAATATACCTCAAATCATCGGTTTTCGTCACTTTTTTCTATGATATCTCGATAAAATGACGAAGTATAAGGCAGAATAGAGGAAAAAAATTTGAATTACACAAAACTATGCATTTTAGTTGATTTTTTTCGATCATATCTCGATAAAAGAACGAAAATATAGGCATCAGAGACAAAGGAATTTGAAATTTCTTTGAAATTATCCGTTTTCGTTCCTTTTTTTGATCATATCTCGATAAAATGTCAAAAATTAAGTTATAAAATTAAAAAGCCTATAGGGGAGACCGGGGCTGGTTGGCGGAAGGGGCAGGCTGGCCGAGTGTCTTTTTTAAAAAGACTTTTGGGTACAGTGGCGACACCTATAGTGATTTTGGCGGGGTATTAGTTTGTCCATGTACCGACGTAATTTCAGATGTTTTCGTTTTGCCGTTTTCACTGGAGCAGGTTTTTTCTTTTTTCGACACTGGTGAGTAAATTTCTGTTCTTGTAAAGTAATCTTCGTATCACGAGTCAATTTCCATCCGATTTCAAAAAGCATGGTACCACTGGAAAGGGTATTCAAAAACCTACATAATGGTGTATCGGTTTCCAGGATAACCTCACTTTTGTTTTTGTAAACCTTGATTGTTCTCGAAAACTTTCTTTGGGGTAGGTTGGCCGAGTTTTGTGTGGGGCTGGTTGGCCGAGTTGTAAATTTAAAAAATCCAGGTCCATTTAAAAAATTCGTAAATACCTACTCTGATGCGTGGATGACGAACAACCCTGGCAAAACAATGACCATCTACGACATTCCGGGAAACGTAGCCAGTGCATTTCCACTCGCCTGCTCACCGAACAATATTCGAGCTGGTTTCAGAGTCTCTGGCGTGTGCCCTTTCAATGCTGAAATGTTTCCTCCTGAGGAGTTCCTGGCAGGATTTGTCACAGATCGACCTAACCCTGAACAAAACTCGTCCATTATCATAGAATCTGCTGCAGATGTAAGCCTCCCTGAAGACGTCAGACCTCTCCCCAAGGCGAGTGCACGAACTGATTCGAAGAAGAGTCAAGATCGTAAACGCCGATCGACCGAAATTTTGACCGATTCCCCAATAAAAGCAGCATTGGAGAAGGAGAAAAATGAAAGCAAACGTAAGCGTACGCTGGTAGAGGAAAAGAAAGCCGCGAGAGCTATGAAAAAGTTCACTAAAGCTGCCGAAACTAAGTCTAAAATTGTTAAAAAGACTAAAAAGTAGAGAGCGGAGTTTTTTTACGTACCTACATATTAAAAAACTATCTAAACTAACTGTTTTACACTAATAAATATTTTCCATTGATGCATTTGATACCTTTCACTTATTTAACAAAACTCGGCCAACCTACCCCGGCCCTGGGGTTGGTTGGCCGATTTTTGGTGCCACATTTGATTGTTTATAACCTTTTCCCTGATTTTTTGTCATAAATGAAAAAATTCACATATACGTTCAAGGGTTGTATCTTAATGACAGAGCAAACCGTTTTTCAAAAAGTCATACCAAAATGAGTACAGAAATTCCGAAAACAAAACTCGGCCAACCAGCCCCGGTCTCCCCTAATCTTAAAAAGGCATAGATTAAGTTGTCTTTTACGTGTACTGCCGAAGAAAAATGAAAATAGTGCTAGACATATTGCCACATCTCGTTGAGATCTTCGAAATGTGTACATTTTTGAGTAGGTTTAAACGAATGCTAATCAAATAATAGCCTAAACAGTGAAAATTTCGCAGTAGATTTTGACCTGGGTTTATTGACCTCGACTCGTAGACCTCGAGTCACTATCAGTGGGTGTTTATCCTCAGGTCATAGAAATTTAGTCATCGACCTCCGGATATTGAGTTCAGTTTAAGGGTCCAACTCTACGGAGTCAACCATATGTAGTCGTAATTCTGGAGTCGGCCTTCATAAGTCGATTATTGAAATCGACTTCTCGGACTCCAACTGACTTCCCGAATTTGACTACACCGAGTTTACCTACCGGAGTCAAACTCTGAGAAATGTCCTACCGGAGTCGTTCTACTTCAGTAGAACTCCCGGAGTCAACCTCAGGTCATCGACCAGGATTCATCGACATCGGGTGATAAACCTCGAGACATTGACCTCATGTTATCGACCTCGAGTCAACGACATTGGGTCTCCGACCACGGGTCATCGACATTGGGTCATCGACCTTGGACCATCGGCCTCAGGTCAATGACCTCAGGTCTATGACCTCGGGTCAATGACCTCGGGTCTATGACCTCGGTTCAATGACCTCGGGTCTATGACCTCGGGTCAATGACCTCGGGTCTATGACCTCGGGTCAATGAACTCGGGTCAATGACCTCGGGTCTATGACCTCGGGTCAATGACGTCGGGTCTATGACCTCGGGTCAATGACCTTGGGTCAATGACGTCGGGTCTATGACCTCGGGTCAATGACCTCGGGTCAATGACCTCGGGTCTTTCGGTATTTCGAATCATCGACCTCCCTGAGGTAACCTCCCGGAGTCGACCTCCCGGAGTCGACCTCCCGGGGTCGATCTCCCGGAGTCGACCTCCCAGAGTCAACCTCCCGGAGTTGATCTTCCGGTGTCGACCTCCCGGAGTCGATCTCTCCGAGTCAATCTCCCGGATTCGATCTCCCGGAGTCGACCTTCCGGAGTTGATCTCACGGAGTTGATCTCTCGGAGTCAATCTCCCGGATTCGAGCGCCCGGAGTCGACCTCACAGTGTCGACCTCCGGGGGTTGACCTAGCGTCATCGACCTCGGGTCATCGATCTCAGGTCATCGACCTCAAATCATCGACCTCTGGTTATCTACCTCGGGTCATTGACCTGGAGTCATCGACCTGGTGTCATTGACCTGGGGTCATGGACTTCGGGTTATTGACCTCGGGTCATCGACCTCGGGTCATTGAGTTAAGGTCATTGACCTAGGGTCATTCACCTCGTGTCAATGACCTCGGGTTAATGACCTTGTTTTATATTCATCCAGTCATCAACTTCGGGTCTTCATCCTCGTGTTGTAGACCTCAGATTATCGCCCTTGGTTTATCAAATTCAGGTTATTGTGTCCGACTCTCCGGAGAGGACCTCAAAGAGTCGCTATAACGGAGTCGGTTTGCGGATGTAATTGCCGGAATTTATCTCCCGCAGTCGATCACCAATGGTCAAGCTCCTGGAACCGACCTACCGCAGTTGAACTACCAGAGTCGAACTCACGGAGTCGACCTCCCAGAATCGAGCTCACGCAGTTGACCACTAGGAGTCGACTTCCAGGAGTTGACCTCCCTGAAATTTCCTCACGGATTTGACTTCCTGGAGTCGACAACCAGAAGTCTAACTCTATGAATAAATTCCAAAATATTATATTTTGGCCATTGTTCCGGAATTTACATGTATAAGTGTAATTTATATACAAACTATATAAAGAACTCAGCTTAGGTCATCAAAAAGATTATTTGAATACAATGTATTTCGAAGGTAAGGAAAAATACAGGGAAATTGAGAAAATATCCGAAAAATTCCTAACAGTACAGGCAGTAAATCGCCAAATAACTTCGCCAATGTAACGCAAATAATAATGCCAAAAGCTTTTATAAATAATATCCAATTTTCGTCACTATTTGCAAAAATCTCTTATTTTAGTGGAATTGTTTTTCAAAATATTGAATGCTCTTGCTACGATCTTCGAACCTTCGTAAATTTCACTAAATTAAAAAAAAACACCAATGAAATTGAAAATGTTCTAAAAGATTTCTTACTTAAAATATGGAACCATCTCACTTAAATCGTATAAATGAGTAAATAATCTACATGGTTGATAGAATTCTAGGTATAATACGGCCAAAAAATCAATAAATTTTCGAAATCGATTCCCCGTTTTCTTCGATTTTTCCGTAATTTGCCAATTAAAGGTGAAATTTTCGAAAAATTCCTTAAACTGATCAATTATTTCGTAATTTACAGAAAAGATGGATGTTTTCTCAAAATATGAAAATATTTAAGCAAGAGTTTAAAACGAGTACGAATATTACTAGGTATTTCCCATTTTATGCAACGTAGAGCAAAAAATATTTAAATTTCGAAAAAAATGCAAATTTTTCGCACACGTTTCCATAATTTACTCTTTGTTATTGAAATATTTTTTAAAATAAGGAATGATCCCTACTTTAAACGAATGAAATTTCTCAAAGTATTTTCGAATTTAAGGCAAAATAGAGAATAAAAAATGAATTTTTCGGCTAAATTATCCGTTTTAGTTGCTTTGTTCGATCATGGCTCGATAAAATGACGAAAATTAAGGAAAATTGAGGAAAAAAAATCGAAATTTTCCTAAAATTATCCGTTTTTGTTTTATTTTTTAGTCATATCTCGATAAAATGACGAATATTGAGCCTAGATGGAGGAAAAGAAGTGAAATTTCGCTAAGATTATCCATTTCAGCTGCTTTTTCGATTATATCTCAATGAAATGACGAAAATAAGTTTTAAATAAAGGATCAAAATCAAAATTTCGGTGAAATTATCCGTTTTCGTTAGTTTCTTTGAAAATAACTCGACATTATGACGAAAATTAAGGCAAAATAGAGGACAATATTGAAATTTTCCTAAAATTATCTGTTTCCGTTGCTTTTTTCGACCATATCTCGATAAATTGATGAATATTAAGGCAATATAGAGGAAAAAATTGAAATGTCGCTAAAAATTATCCGTTTTCGTTATATTTATCGTTCATCTCTCGATAAAATGACAAAATTTAAGGCAATATAGAGGTAAAGAATTGAAATTTTGCTAAAATTATCTGCTTTTTTTTGTTTTTTCGATCATATCTAGAAAAATTGATGAAATGTAAGTCAAAATAGTGGAAAAAATAGTAATTTCGCTAAAAATATCCGTTTTAGTTTCATTAATCGATCACATCTCGATAACATGACAAATATTTAGGCAAAATAGATAAAAAAATTAAATTTTGGCGAAATTATCCATTTTGGTTGTTCTTTTTGATCATACCTCGATAAAAGGACGAAAATTAAGGCAAATTGAAGAAATAAATTTGAAATTTCGCTAAAATTATCCGTTTTCGTTGCTTTTTTGAACAGATCTCGAGAAAATTACGAAAATGTAGGCAAAATAAAGAAGAATTAATTTCGGTGGAACTATCCGTTTTCGTTGCTTTTTTTGTTCTTATCTCGATAAAAGAACGAAAATAAGGACAAAATAGGAAAAGAAATCGAAACTTCGCTAAAATTATCCATTTTCGTTTCTTTTTTCGATGATTTCTAGATAAAATGACGAAATTAAAGGCAATATAGTGGAGTAAAAATTGAAATTTCGGTGACATTATCCACTTTCGTTCCCTTTTTCGGTCATATCTCGATAAAATGCCGTATATAAGTGCAAAATAAAGGATTAAAACTGTATTTTCGCTGAAATTATCCGTTTTCGTTTATTTTTTCGATCATATTTTGATAAAATTACGAAAAAATAGGTCGAAATATAGTACATTAATTGAATTTTCGATGCAATTATCCGTTATCGTTCCTTTTTTCGGTCATATCTCGATAAAATGACGAAAATTAAGACAAAATAGAAGAAATGAAAAAAAGAAATTACACTTATATTATCTGTTTTAGTTGCTTTTATCGATGATATCGCGATAATATCACGAAATATAAGGCAATTTAGAGGTAAAAAAATTTAAATTTTGGTGAAATTATCCGTTTTCGTTACTTTTTTCGATCATATCTCGATAAGATGACGAATTTTTTGCCTAAATAGTGGAAAAGAAGTTAAAAATTGCTAAAATTATTCGTATCAGTTGCTTTTTTCAACGAAATCTCGATGATATCTCGATAAAATCACAAAATATAAGGCAAATAAGATGAAAAAAATGGAAATTTCAGTGAAATTATACGTTTCGTTGCTTTTTACGATGATATCTCGATAGCATGACGGAAATTAAGGCGATGGAGAGAAATAAATTTGAAATTTCGTTATTAATTTCAGTTTTCGTTTCCTTTTTTGACCATATCTTGATATAATGACAAATATTTAGGCAAAATAGAGGAAAAAAATTGAAATATACCTCAAATTATCGGTTTTCGTCACTTTTTCGATGATATCTCGATAAAATGACGAAGTATAAGGAAGAATAGAGGAAAAAAATTTGAATTACACAAAACTATGCATTTTAGTTGATTTTTTTCGATCATATCTCGATAAAATAACGAAAATATAGGCATCAGAGACGAAGGAATTTGAAATTTCTTTGAAATTATCCGTTTTCGTTCCTTTTTTTGATCATATGTCGATAAAATGTCAAAAATTAAGTTATAAAATTAAAAAAACTATAATCTTAAAAAGGCATAGATTAGGCTGTCTATTACGTGTACTGCCGAAGAAAAATGAAAATAGTGCTAGACACTTTGCCACATCTCGTTGAGATCTTCGAAATGTGTACATATTTGACTAGGTTTAAACGAATGCTAATCAAATAATAGCCTAAACAGTGAAAATTTCGCAGTAGATTTTGACCTGGGTTCATTGACCTCGTCTCGTAGACCTCGAGTCACCATCCGCGTGTGTATCCTCAGGTCATAGAAATTGAGTCATCGACCTCCGGATATTGAGTTCAGTTTAATTGTCCAACTCTCCGGAGTCGGACATATGTAGTCGAAATTCTGGAGTCGGTCTCCATAAGTCGATTATTGAAATCGACTTCTCGGACTCCAACTGACTTCCCGAATTTGACTACACCGAGTTTACCTACCGGAATCAAACTCTCAGAAATGTCCTACCGGAGTCGTTCTACTTCAGTAGAACTCCCGGAGTACACCTCAGGTCATCGACCAGGGTTAATCGACATCGGGTGATAAACCTCGAGACATTGAACTCATGTTATCGACCTCGAGTCAACGACATTGGGTCTCCGACCACGGGTCATCGACATTGGGTCATCGACGTTGGGCCATCGGCCTCGGGTCAATGACCTCAGGTCTATGACCTGGGGTCAATGACCTCGGGTCTATGACCTCGGTTCAATGACCTCGAGTCTATGACCTCGGGTCAATAACCTCAGGTCTAGGACATCGGGTCAATGACCTCGGGTCAATGACTTCGGGTCAATGACCTCGGGTCCATGACCTCGGGTCAATGACCTCGGGTCCATGACCTCGGGTCAATGACCTCGGGTCCATGACCTCGGGTCAATGACCTCGGGTCCATGACCTCGGGTCCATGACCTCGGGTCCATGACCTCGGGTCAATAACCTCGGGTCCATGACCTCGGGTCAATGACCTCGGGTCAATGACCTCGGGTCAATGACCTCGGGTCAATGACCTCAGGTCAATGACGTCGGGTCTATGACCTCGGGTCAATGACCTCGGGTATTTCGGTATTTCGGATCATCGACCTCCCTGAGGTGACCTACCGGAGTCGACCTCCCGGTGTCGACCTCCCGGAGTTGATCTCCCGGAGTCAACCTTCCGGAGTCGACCTCCCGGAGTCGACCTCCCGGAGTCGACCTCCCAGAGTCAACCTCCTGGAGTTGATCTTCCTGTGTCAACCTCCCGGAGTCGATCTCTCCGTGTCAATCTCCCGGATTCGATCTCCCGGAGTCGACCTCCCGGAGTCGATCTCCCGGAGTCGACCTCCCGGAGTTGATCTCACGGAGTCGACCTAGCGTCATCGACCTCGGGTCATCGATCTCAGGTCATCGACCTCAGGTCATGGACCTCAGGTCATTGACCTCAGGACTTTGACCTCAGGTCATCGACCTCAGGTCAACGACCTCAAATCATCGACCTCTGGTTATCTACCTCGGGTCATTGACCTGGATTCATCGACCTGGGGTCATTGACCTGGGGTCATGGACCTCGGGTCATTGACCTCGGGTCATCGACCTCGGGTCATCGACCCCGGGTCATTGAATTAAGGTCATTGACCTCGGGACATTCACCTCGTGTCAATGACCTCGGGTTAATGACCTTGGGTTATATTCATCCAGTCATCAACTTCGGGTCTTCATCCTCGTGTTGTAGACCTCAGATTATCGACCTTGGTTTATCAAATTCAGGTTTTTGTGTCCGACTCTCCGGAGAGGACCTCAAAGAGTCGCTATAACGGAGTCGGTTTGCGGATGTAATTGCCGGAATTTATCTCCCGCAGTCGATCACCAATGGTCAAGCTCCTGTAACCGACCTACCGCAGTTGTACTACCAGAGTCGAACTCACGGAGTCGACCTCCCGGAATCGAGCTCACGCAGTTGACCACTAGGAGTCGACTTCCAGGAGTTGACCTCCCTGAGATTTCCTCACGGATTTGACTTCCTGGAGTCGACAACCAGAAGTCTAACTCTATGAAAAAATTCCAAAACCCTATATTTTGGCCATTGTTCCGGAATTTTCATGTATAAGTGTAATTTATATTCAAAATATATAAGGAACTCAGCTTAGGTCATCAAAACGATTATTTGAATACATTGTATTTCGAAGGTAAGGAAAAATACAGGGAAATTCAGAAAATATCCGAAAAATGCCTAACAGTACCTAACGTAACCTATGTAACGAAAATAATAATGCCAAAGCTTTTCTAAATAATATCCAATTTTCGTCACTATTTGCAAAAATTTCTTATTTTAGTGGAATTGTTTTTCAAAATATTGAATGCTCTTGCTACGATCTTCGATCCTTCGTAAATTTCACTAAATTAAAAAAAAACACCCATGAAATTGAAAATGTTCTAAAAGATTTTTTGCTTAAAATATGGAACCACCTCGCTTAAATCGTATAAATGAGTCAATAATCCACATGGTTGATAGAACTCTAGGTATAATACGGTCAAAAATCAATAAATGTTCGAAATCGATTCCCCGTTTTCTTCGATTTTTCTGTAATTTGCCAATTAAAGGTGAAATTTTCGAAAAATTCCTTAAACTGATCAATTAATTTGGAATTGTTCAGATAAGATGGATGTTTTATCAAAATTTGGAAAGATTTAAACAAGATTTTAAAACTAGTACGAATATTACTAGGTTTTTCCCATTTTATGCAACGTAGAGCAATAAATATTTAAATTTCGAAAAAAATATAAATTTTTCGCACACGTTTCCGTAATTTACTCTTTGTTATTGAAATATTTTTTAAAATAAGAAAAGATCCCTACTTTAAACGAATGAAATTTCTCAAAGTTTTTTCGATTTTATGGCAAAATAGAGAATAAAAAATGAATTTTTCGGCGAAATTATCCGTTTTAGTTGCTTTTTTCGATCATGGCTCGATAAAATGACGAAAATTAAGGAAAATTGAAGGAATAAAATTGAGGAAAAAAAATCGAAATTTTCCTAAAATTATCCATTTTCGTTTTATTTTTTGGTCATATCTCGATAAGATGACGAATATTGAGCCTAAATGGAGGAAAAGAAGTGAAATTTCGCTAAGATTATCCATTTCAGCTGCTTTTATCGATTATATCTCAATGAAATGACGAAAATAAGTTTTAAATAAAGGATCAAAATCGAAATTTCGGTGAAATTATCCGTTTTCGTTAGTTTCTTTGAATATAACTCGACAATATGACGAAAATTAAGGCAAAATAGAGGAAAAAAATTGAAATTTTCCTATAATTATCTGTTTCCGATGCTTTTTTCGACCGTATCTCGATAAAATGATGAATTTAGGCAATATAGAGGAAAAAGATTGAAATGTCGCTAAAATTATCCGTTTTCGTTATATTTATCGTCCATCTCTTGATAAAATGACAAAATTTAAGGCAAAATAGAGGACAAGAATTGAAATTTAGATAAAATTATCTGTTTTTTTTTTTTGTTTTGTTCGATTATATCTAGATAAAATGACGAAATGTAAGTCAAAATAGTGGAAAAAATAGTAATTTCGCAAAATAAATCAGTTTTAGTTTCATTTTTCGATCGTATCTCGATTAAATGACAAATATTTAGGCGAAATAGAAAAAAATATTAAATTTTGGCGAAATTATCCGTTTTGGTTGCTTTTTTTGATCATACCTCGATAAAATGACGAAAATTAAGGCATTATAGAGCTATGGAATTGAAATTTTGCTAAAATTATCTTTTTTTTTTGTTTTTTTCGATCATATCTAGATAAAATGACGAAATGTAAGTCAAAATAGTGGAAAAAATAGTAATTTCGCTAAAAATATCCCTTTTAGTTTCATTAATCGATCACATCTCGATAAAATGACATCTATTTAGGTAAAATAGATAAAAAAATTAAATTTTGGCGAAATTATCCATTTTGGTTGCTCTTTTTGATCATACCTCGATAAAAGGACGAAAATTAAGGCAAATTGAAGAAATAAATTTGAAATTTCGCTAAAATTATCCGTTTTCGTTGCTTTTTTGAACAGATCTCGAGAAAATTACGAAAATGTAGGCAAAATAGAGAAGAAGAATTAATTTCGGTGGAACTATCCGTTTTCGTTGCTTTTTTGTTCATATCTCGATAAAAGAACGAAAATAAGGTCAAAATAGAAATCGAAACCTCGCTAAAATTATTCGTTTTCGTTGCTTTTTTCGATGATTTCTTGATAAAATGACGAAATTAAAGGCAATATAGTGGAGGAAAAATTGAAATTTCGGTGACATTATCCACTTTCGTTCCCTTTTTCGGTCATATCTCGATAAAATGACGAATATAAGGGCAAAATAAAGGATTAAAACTGTAATTTCGCTGAAATTATCCGTTTTCGTTTATTTTTTCGATCATATTTTGATAAAATTACGAAAAAATAGGTCGAAATATAGTACATTAATTGAATTTTCGATGCAATTATCCGTTATCGTTCCTTTTTTCTGTCATATCTCGATAAAATGACGAAAATTAAGACAAAATAGATGAAATGAAAAAAAGAAATTACACTTATATTATCTGTTTTAGTTGCTTTTATCGATGATATCGCGATAATATCACGAAATATAAGGCAATTTAGAGGTAAAATATTTAAATTTTGATGAAATTATCCGTTTTCGTTGCTTTTTTCGATCATATCTCGATAAAATGACGAATTTTTTGCCTAAATAGTGGAAAAGAAGTTAAAAATTGCTAAAATTATTCGTATCAGTTGCTTTTTTCAATGAAATCTCGATGATATCTCGATAAAATCACGAAATATAAGGCAAATAAGATGAAAAAATGGAAATTTCAGTGAAATTATACGTTTCGTTTCTTTTTACGATGATATCTCGATAGAATGACGGAAATTAAGGCAAAGGAGAGAAATAAATTTGAAATTTCGTTATTAATTTCAGTTTTCGTTTCCTTTTTTGACCATATCTTGATATAATGACAAATATTTAGGCAAAATAGAGGAAAAAAATTGAAATATACCTCAAATTATCGGTTTTCGTCACTTTTTCGATGATATCTCGATAAAATGACGAAGTATAAGGAAGAATAGAGGAAAAAAATTTGAATTACACAAAACTATGCATTTTAGTTGATTTTTTTCGATCATATCTCGATAAAATAACGAAAATATAGGCATCAGAGACGAAGGAATTTGAAATTTCTTTGAAATTATCCGTTTTCGTTCCTTTTTTTGATCATATGTCGATAAAATGTCAAAAATTAAGTTATAAAATTAAAAAAACTATAATCTTAAAAAGGCATAGATTAGGCTGTCTATTACGTGTACTGCCGAAGAAAAATGAAAATAGTGCTAGACACTTTGCCACATCTCGTTGAGATCTTCGAAATGTGTACATATTTGACTAGGTTTAAACGAATGCTAATCAAATAATAGCCTAAACAGTGAAAATTTCGCAGTAGATTTTGACCTGGGTTCATTGACCTCGTCTCGTAGACCTCGAGTCACCATCCGCGTGTGTATCCTCAGGTCATAGAAATTGAGTCATCGACCTCCGGATATTGAGTTCAGTTTAATTGTCCAACTCTCCGGAGTCGGACATATGTAGTCGAAATTCTGGAGTCGGTCTCCATAAGTCGATTATTGAAATCGACTTCTCGGACTCCAACTGACTTCCCGAATTTGACTACACCGAGTTTACCTACCGGAATCAAACTCTCAGAAATGTCCTACCGGAGTCGTTCTACTTCAGTAGAACTCCCGGAGTACACCTCAGGTCATCGACCAGGGTTAATCGACATCGGGTGATAAACCTCGAGACATTGACCTCATGTTATCGACCTCGAGTCAACGACATTGGGTCTCCGACCACGGGTCATCGACATTGGGTCATCGACGTTGGGCCATCGGCCTCGGGTCAATGACCTCAGGTCTATGACCTGGGGTCAATGACCTCGGGTCTATGACCTCGGTTCAATGACCTCGAGTCTATGACCTAGGGTCAATAACCTCAGGTCTAGGACATCGGGTCAATGACCTCGGGTCAATGACCTCGGGTCCATGACCTCGGGTCAATGACCTCGGGTCCATGACCTCGGGTCAATGACCTCGGGTCCATGACCTCGGGTCAATGACCTCGGGTCAATGACCTCGGGTCCATGACCTCGGGTCCATGACCTCGGGTCCATGACCTCGGGTCAATGACCTCGGGTCCATGACCTCGGGTCCATGACCTCGGGTCAATGACCTCAGGTCAATGACGTCGGGTCTATGACCTCGGGTCAATGACCTCGGGTATTTCGGTATTTCGGATCATCGACCTCCCTGAGGTGACCTACCGGAGTCGACCTCCCGGTGTCGACCTCCCGGAGTTGATCTCCCGGAGTCAACCTTCCGGAGTCGATCTCCCGGAGTCGACCTCCCGGAGTCAACCTCCCGGAGTCGACCTCCCAGAGTCAACCTCCTGGAGTTGATCTTCCTGTGTCAACCTCCCGGAGTCGATCTCTCCGTGTCAATCTCCCGGATTCGATCTCCCGGAGTCGACCTCCCGGAGTCGATCTCCCGGAGTCGACCTCCCGGAGTTGATCTCACGGAGTCGACCTAGCGTCATCGACCTCGGGTCATCGATCTCAGGTCATCGACCTCAGGTCATGGACCTCAGGTCATTGACCTCAGGACTTTGACCTCAGGTCATCGACCTCAGGTCAACGACCTCAAATCATCGACCTCTGGTTATCTACCTCGGGTCATTGACCTGGATTCATCGACCTGGGGTCATTGACCTGGGGTCATGGACCTCGGGTCATTGACCTCGGGTCATCGACCTCGGGTCATCGACCCCGGGTCATTGAATTAAGGTCATTGACCTCGGGTCATTCACCTCGTGTCAATGACCTCGGGTTAATGACCTTGGGTTATATTCATCCAGTCATCAACTTCGGGTCTTCATCCTCGTGTTGTAGACCTCAGATTATCGACCTTGGTTTATCAAATTCAGGTTTTTGTGTCCGACTCTCCGGAGAGGACCTCAAAGAGTCGCTATAACGGAGTCGGTTTGCGGATGTAATTGCCGGAATTTATCTCCCGCAGTCGATCACCAATGGTCAAGCTCCTGTAACCGACCTACCGCAGTTGTACTACCAGAGTCGAACTCACGGAGTCGACCTCCCGGAATCGAGCTCACGCAGTTGACCACTAGGAGTCGACTTCCAGGAGTTGACCTCCCTGAGATTTCCTCACGGATTTGACTTCCTGGAGTCGACAACCAGAAGTCTAACTCTATGAAAAAATTCCAAAACCCTATATTTTGGCCATTGTTCCGGAATTTTCATGTATAAGTGTAATTTATATTCAAAATATATAAGGAACTCAGCTTAGGTCATCAAAACGATTATTTGAATACATTGTATTTCGAAGGTAAGGAAAAATACAGGGAAATTCAGAAAATATCCGAAAAATGCCTAACAGTACCTAACGTAACCTATGTAACGAAAATAATAATGCCAAAGCTTTTCTAAATAATATCCAATTTTCGTCACTATTTGCAAAAATTTCTTATTTTAGTGGAATTGTTTTTCAAAATATTGAATGCTCTTGCTACGATCTTCGATCCTTCGTAAATTTCACTAAATTAAAAAAAAACACCCATGAAATTGAAAATGTTCTAAAAGATTTTTTGCTTAAAATATGGAACCACCTCGCTTAAATCGTATAAATGAGTCAATAATCCACATGGTTGATAGAACTCTAGGTATAATACGGTCAAAAATCAATAAATGTTCGAAATCGATTCCCCGTTTTCTTCGATTTTTCTGTAATTTGCCAATTAAAGGTGAAATTTTCGAAAAATTCCTTAAACTGATCAATTAATTTGGAATTTTTCAGATAAGATGGATGTTTTATCAAAATTTGGAAAGATTTAAACAAGATTTTAAAACTAGTACGAATATTACTAGGTTTTTCCCATTTTATGCAACGTAGAGCAATAAATATTTAAATTTCGAAAAAAATATAAATTTTTCGCACACGTTTCCGTAATTTACTCTTTGTTATTGAAATATTTTTTAAAATAAGAAAAGATCCCTACTTTAAACGAATGAAATTTCTCAAAGTTTTTTCGATTTTATGGCAAAATAGAGAATAAAAAATGAATTTTTCGGCGAAATTATCCGTTTTAGTTGCTTTTTTCGATCATGGCTCGATAAAATGACGAAAATTAAGGAATATTGAAGGAATAAAATTGAGGAAAAAAAATCGAAATTTTCCTAAAATTATCCATTTTCGTTTTATTTTTTGGTCATATCTCGATAAGATGACGAATATTGAGCCTAAATGGAGGAAAAGAAGTGAAATTTCGCTAAGATTATCCATTTCAGCTGCTTTTATCGATTATATCTCAATGAAATGACGAAAATAAGTTTTAAATAAAGGATCAAAATCGAAATTTCGGTGAAATTATCCGTTTTCGTTAGTTTCTTTGAATATAACTCGACAATATGACGAAAATTAAGGCAAAATAGAGGAAAAAAATTGAAATTTTCCTATAATTATCTGTTTCCGATGCTTTTTTCGACCGTATCTCGATAAAATGATGAATTTAGGCAATATAGAGGAAAAAGATTGAAATGTCGCTAAAATTATCCGTTTTCGTTATATTTATCGTCCATCTCTTGATAAAATGACAAAATTTAAGGCAAAATAGAGGACAAGAATTGAAATTTAGATAAAATTATCTGTTTTTTTTTTTTGTTTTGTTCGATTATATCTAGATAAAATGACGAAATGTAAGTCAAAATAGTGGAAAAAATAGTAATTTCGCAAAATAAATCAGTTTTAGTTTCATTTTTCGATCGTATCTCGATTAAATGACAAATATTTAGGCGAAATAGAAAAAAATATTAAATTTTGGCGAAATTATCCGTTTTGGTTGCTTTTTTTGATCATACCTCGATAAAATGACGAAAATTAAGGCATTATAGAGCTATGGAATTGAAATTTTGCTAAAATTATCTTTTTTTTTTGTTTTTTTCGATCATATCTAGATAAAATGACGAAATGTAAGTCAAAATAGTGGAAAAAATAGTAATTTCGCTAAAAATATCCCTTTTAGTTTCATTAATCGATCACATCTCGATAAAATGACATCTATTTAGGTAAAATAGATAAAAAAATTAAATTTTGGCGAAATTATCCATTTTGGTTGCTCTTTTTGATCATACCTCGATAAAAGGACGAAAATTAAGGCAAATTGAAGAAATAAATTTGAAATTTCGCTAAAATTATCCGTTTTCGTTGCTTTTTTGAACAGATCTCGAGAAAATTACGAAAATGTAGGCAAAATAGAGAAGAAGAATTAATTTCGGTGGAACTATCCGTTTTCGTTGCTTTTTTGTTCATATCTCGATAAAAGAACGAAAATAAGGTCAAAATAGAAATCGAAACCTCGCTAAAATTATTCGTTTTCGTTGCTTTTTTCGATGATTTCTTGATAAAATGACGAAATTAAAGGCAATATAGTGGAGGAAAAATTGAAATTTCGGTGACATTATCCACTTTCGTTCCCTTTTTCGGTCATATCTCGATAAAATGACGAATATAAGGGCAAAATAAAGGATTAAAACTGTAATTTCGCTGAAATTATCCGTTTTCGTTTATTTTTTCGATCATATTTTGATAAAATTACGAAAAAATAGGTCGAAATATAGTACATTAATTGAATTTTCGATGCAATTATCCGTTATCGTTCCTTTTTTCTGTCATATCTCGATAAAATGACGAAAATTAAGACAAAATAGATGAAATGAAAAAAAGAAATTACACTTATATTATCTGTTTTAGTTGCTTTTATCGATGATATCGCGATAATATCACGAAATATAAGGCAATTTAGAGGTAAAATATTTAAATTTTGATGAAATTATCCGTTTTCGTTGCTTTTTTCGATCATATCTCGATAAAATGACGAATTTTTTGCCTAAATAGTGGAAAAGAAGTTAAAAATTGCTAAAATTATTCGTATCAGTTGCTTTTTTCAATGAAATCTCGATGATATCTCGATAAAATCACGAAATATAAGGCAAATAAGATGAAAAAAATGGAAATTTCAGTGAAATTATACGTTTCGTTTCTTTTTACGATGATATCTCGATAGAATGACGGAAATTAAGGCAAAGGAGAGAAAGAAATTTGAAATTTCGTAAATAATTTCAGTTTTCGTTTCCTTTTTTGACCATATCTTGATATAATGACAAATATTTAGGCAAAATAGAGGAAAAAAATTGAAATATACCTCAAATTATCGGCTTTCGTCACTTTTTCGATGATATGTCGATAAAATGACGAAGTATAAGGCAGTATAGAGGAAAAAAATTTGAATTACACAAAACTATGCATTTTGGTTGATTTTTTTCGATCATATCTCGATAAAATAACGAAAATATAGGCATCAGAGACGAAGGAATTTGAAATTTCTTTGATACTATCCGTTTCCGTTCCTTTTTTTGATCATATCTCGATGATATGTCAAAAATTAAGTTATAAAATTAAAAAAACTATAATCTTAAAAAGGCATAGATTAAGCTGTCTTTTACGTGTACTGCCGCAGAAAAATGAAAATAGTGCTAGAATTTAGCCACATCTCGTTGAGATCTTCGAAATTTGTACATTTTTGACTAGGTTTAAACGAATGCTAATCAAATAATAGCCTAAACAGTGAAAATTTCGCAGTAGATTTTGACCTGGGTTCATTGACCTGGACTCGTAGACCTCGAGTCACCATCCGCGTGTGTATCCTCAGGTCACAGATATTGAGTCATCGACCTCCGGATATTGAGTTCAGTTTAAATGTCCAACTCTCCGGAGTCGACCATATGTAGTCGAAATTCTGGAATCGGCCTCCATAAGTCGATTATTGAAATCGACTTCTCGGACTCCAACTGACTTCCCGAATTTGACTACACCGAGTTTACCTACCGGAGTCAAACTCTCAGAAATGTCCTACTGGAGTCGTTCTACTTCAGTAGAACTCCCGGAGTCAACCTCAGGTCATCGACAAGGGTTCATCGACATCGGGTGATAAACCTCGAGACATTGACCTCATGTTATCGACCTCGAGTCAAAGACATTCGGTCTCCGACCACGGGTCATCGACATTGGGTCTTCGACCTTGGGCCATCGGCCTCGGGTCAATGACCTCAGGTCTATGACCTGGGGTCAATGACCTCGGGTCTATGACCTCGGTTCAATGACCTCGGTCTATGACCTCGGGTCAAAAACCTCGGGTCTATGACCTCGGGTCAATGACCTCGGGTCAATGACCTCGGGTCCATGACCTCGGGTCTATGACCTCGGGTCAATGACCTTGGGTCCATGACCTCGGGTCAATGACCTCGGGTTCATGACCTCGGGTCAAAGACCTCAAGGGCTATGACCTTGGGTCAATGATCTCGGGTAATGACCTCGCGTCTATGACCTCGGGACAATAATCTCGGGTCAATGAGCTAGCGTCTATGATCTCGGGTCAAATACGTCGGGTCAATGACCTCGGGTCAATGACCTCGGGTCTATGACCTCAGGTTAATGACGTCGGGTCTATGACCTCGGGTCAATGACCTCGGGTCTTTTGGTATTTCGGATCATCGACCTCCCTGAGGTGACCTCCCGGAGTCGACCTCCCGGATTCGAACTCCCGGAGTCGACCTCCCGGAGTCGACCTCCCGGAGTCGACCTCCCGGAGTCGACCTCCCGGAGTCGACCTCCCGGAGTCGACCTCCCGGAGTCAATCTCCCGGAGTCGACCTCCCGGAGTCGACCTCCCGGAGTCGATCTCCCGGAGTCAACCTCCCGGAGTCGACCTCCCGGAGTCGAACTCCCGGAGTCGACCTCCCAGAGTCAACCTCCCGGAGTTGATCTTCCGGTGTCGACCTCCCGGAGTCGATCTCTCCGAGTCAATCTCCCGGATTCGATCTCCCGGAGTCGACCTCTCGGAGTCGATCTCCCGGAGTCGACCTCCCGGAGTTGATCTCACGGAGTCGACCTAGCGTCATCGACCTCGGGTCATCGATCTCAGGTCATTGACGTCAGGTCATGGACCTCAGGTCATTGACCTCAGGACATTGACCTCAGGTCATCGACCTCAGGTCAACAACCTCAAATCATCGACCTCTGGTTATCTACATCGGGTGATTGACCTGGATTCATCGACCTAGGGTCATTGACCTGGGGTCATGGACCTAGGGTCATCGTCCCTGGGTCATTGAATTAAGGTCATTGACCTCGGGTCATTCACCTCGGGTCAATGACCTCGGGTCAATGACCTCGGGTCTATGACCTCAGGTCAATGACGTCGGGTCTATGACCTCGGGTCTTTGACCTCGGGTCTTTCGGTATTTCGGA
The DNA here is from genome assembly GCA_947579665.1 of Sympetrum striolatum. Lineage (NCBI taxonomy): Eukaryota > Metazoa > Arthropoda > Insecta > Odonata > Libellulidae > Sympetrum > Sympetrum striolatum. The sequence continues at coordinate 20,351,075 of OX388346.1, forward strand.
TCATCGACCTCCCTGAGGTGACCTCCCGGAGTCGACCTCCCGGTGTCGACCTGCCGGAGTCGAACTCCCAGAGTCGACCTCCCGGAGTCGACCTCCCGGAGTCGAACTCCCAGAGTCGACCTCCCGGAGTCGATCTCCCGGAGTCGACCTCCCGGAGTCGACCTCCCGGAGTCGACCTCCCGGAGTCGACCTCCCGGAGTCGACCTCCCGGAGTCGACCTCCCGGAGTCGACCTCCCAGAGTCAACCTCCCGGAGTTGATCTTCCGGTGTCGACCTCCCGGAGACGATCTCTCCAAGTAAATCTCCCGCATTCCATCTCCCGGAGTCGACCTCGTGGAGTCGATCTCCCGTAGTCGACCTCCCGGAGTTGATCTCACGGAGTCGACCTAGCGTCATCGACCTCGGGTCATCGACCTCAGGTCATGGACCTCAGGTCATTGACCTCAGGACTTTGACCTCAGGTCATCGACCTCAGGTCAACGACCTCAAATCATCGACCTCTGGTTATCTACCTCGGGTCATTGACCTGGATTCATCGACCTGGGGTCATTGACCTGGGGTCATGGACCTCGGGTCATTGACCTCGGGTCATCGACCTCGGGTCATCGACCCCGGGTCATTGAATTAAGGTCATTGACCTCGGGTCATTCACCTCGTGTCAATGACCTCGGGTTAATGACCTTGGGTTATATTCATCCAGTCATCAACTTCGGGTCTTCATCCTCGTGTTGTAGACCTCAGATTATCGACCTTGGTTTATCAAATTCAGGTTTTTGTGTCCGACTCTCCGGAGAGGACCTCAAAGAGTCGCTATAACGGAGTCGGTTTGCGGATGTAATTGCCGGAATTTATCTCCCGCAGTCGATCACCAATGGTCAAGCTCCTGTAACCGACCTACCGCAGTTGTACTACCAGAGTCGAACTCACGGAGTCGACCTCCCGGAATCGAGCTCACGCAGTTGACCACTAGGAGTCGACTTCCAGGAGTTGACCTCCCTGAGATTTCCTCACGGATTTGACTTCCTGGAGTCGACAACCAGAAGTCTAACTCTATGAAAAAATTCCAAAACCCTATATTTTGGCCATTGTTCCGGAATTTACATGTATAAGTGTAATTTATATTCAAAATATATAAGGAACTCAGCTTAGGTCATCAAAACGATTATTTGAATACATTGTATTTCGAAGGTAAGGAAAAATACAGGGAAATTCAGAAAATATCCGAAAAATGCCTAACAGTACCTAACGTAACCTATGTAACGAAAATAATAATGCCAAAGCTTTTCTAAATAATATCCAATTTTCGTCACTATTTGCAAAAATTTCTTATTTTAGTGGAATTGTTTTTCAAAATATTGAATGCTCTTGCAACGATCTTCGATCCTTCGTAAATTACACTAAATTAAAAAAAAAACACCCATGAAATTGAAAATGTTCTAAAAGATTTTTTGCTTAAAATATGGAACCACCTCGCTTAAATCGTATAAATGAGTCAATAATCCACATGGTTGATAGAACTCTAGGTATAATACGGTCAAAAATCAATAAATGTTCGAAATCGATTCCCCGTTTTCTTCGATTTTTCTGTAATTTGCCAATTAAAGGTGAAATTTTCGAAAAATTCCTTAAACTGATCAATTAATTTGGAATTTTTCAGATAAGATGGATGTTTTATCAAAATATGGAAAGATTTAAACAAGATTTTAAAACTAGTACGAATATTACTAGGTTTTTCCCATTTTATGCAACGTAGAGCAATAAATATTTAAATTTCGAAAAAAATATAAATTTTTCGCACACGTTTCCGTAATTTACTCTTTGTTATTGAAATATTTTTTAAAATAAGAAAAGATCCCTACTTTAAACGAATGAAATTTCTCAAAGTTTTTTCGATTTTATGGCAAAATAGAGAATAAAAAATGAATTTTTCGGCGAAATTATCCGTTTTAGTTGCTTTTTTCGATCATGGCTCGATAAAATGACGAAAATTAAGGAAAATTGAAGGAATAAAATTGAGGAAAAAAAATCGAAATTTTCCTAAAATTATCCATTTTCGTTTTATTTTTTGGTCATATCTCGATAAGATGACGAATATTGAGCCTAAATGGAGGAAAAGAAGTGAAATTTCGCTAAGATTATCCATTTCAGCTGCTTTTATCGATTATATCTCAATGAAATGACGAAAATAAGTTTTAAATAAAGGATCAAAATCGAAATTTCGGTGAAATTATCCGTTTTCGTTAGTTTTTTTGAAAATAACTCGACAATATGACGAAAATTAAGGCAAAATAGAGGAAAAAATTGAAATTTTCCTATAATTATCTGTTTCCGTTGCTTTTTTCGACCGTATCTCGATAAAATGATGAAAATTAAGGCAATATAGAGGACAAGAATTGAAATTTTGCTAAAATTATCTGTTTTTTTTTGTTTTGTTCTATCATATCTAGATAAAATGACGAAATGTAAGTCAAAATAGTGGAAAAATAGTAATTTCGCTAAAAAAATCCGTTTTAGTTTCATTTTTCTATCACATCTCGATAGAATGACAAATATTTAGGCAAAATAGATAAAAAAGAAATTAAATTTTGGCGAAATTATCCGTTTTGGTTGCTTTTTTTGATAATACCTCGATAAAATGACGAAAGTTAAGGCAATATAGAGGTAAAGAATTGAAATTTTCCAAAAATTATCCATTTTCGTTTTATTTTTTGGTCATATCTCGATAAGATGACGAATATTGAGCCTAAATGGAGGAAAAGAAGTGAATTTTCGCTAAGATTATCCATTTCAGCTGCTTTTATCGATTATATCTTAATGAAATGACGAAAATAAGTTTTAAATAAAGGATCAAAATCGAAATTTCGGTGAAATTATCCGTTTTCGTTAGTTTATTTGAAAATAACTCGACAATATGACGAAAATTAAGGCAAAATAAAGGAAAAAAAATTGAAATTTTCCTATAATTATCAGTTTCCGTTGCCTTTTTCGACCGTATATCGATAAAATGATGAAAATTAAGGCAATATAGAGCTAAGGAATTGAAATTTTGCTAAAATTATATTTTTTTTGTTTTCTTCGATCATATCTAGATAAAATAACGAAATGTAAGTCAAAATAGTGGAAAAAATAGTAATTTCGCTAAACATATCCGTTTTAGTTTCATTAATCGATCACATCTCGATAAAATGACAAATATTTAGGCAAAATAGATTAAAAAAATTAAATTTTGGCGAAATTATCCATTTTGGTTGCTCTTTTTGATCATACCTCGATAAAAGGACGAAAATTAAGGCAAATTGAAGAAATAAATTTGAAATTTCGCTAAAATTATCCGTTTTCGTTGCTTTTTTGAACAGATCTCGAGAAAATTACGAAAATGTAGGCAAAATAGAGAAGAAGAATTAATTTCGGTGGAACTATCCGTTTTCGTAGCTTTTTTGTTCATATCTTGATAAAAGAACGAAAATAAGGTCAAAATAGAAATCGAAACCTCGCTAAAATTATTCGTTTTCGTTGCTTTTTTCGATGATTTCTTGATAAAATGACGAATTTTTTGCCTAAATAGTGGAAAAGAAGTTAAAAATTGCTAAAATTATTCGTATCAGTTGCTTTTTTCAATGAAATTTCGATGATATCTCGATAAAATCACGAAATATAAGGCAAATAAGATGAAAAAAATGGAAATTTCAGTGAAATTATACGTTTCGTTGCTTTTTACGATGATATCTCGATAGAATGACGGAAATTAAGGCAAAGGAGAGAAAGAAATTTGAAATTTCGTAAATAATTTCAGTTTTCGTTTCCTTTTTTGACCATATTTTGATATAATGACAAATATTTAGGCAAAATAGAGGAAAAAAATTGAAATATACCTCAAATTATCGGCTTTCGTCACTTTTTCGATGATATCTCGATAAAATAACGAAGTATAAGGCAGAATAGAGGAAAAAAATTTGAATTACAAAAACTATGCATTTTAGTTGATTTTTTTCGATCATATCTCGATAAAATAACGAAAATATAGGCATCAGAGACGAAGGAATTTGAAATTTCTTTGAAATTATCCGTTTTCGTCCCTTTTTTTGATCATATCTCGATAAAATGTCAAAAATTAAGTTATAAAATTAAAAAAACTATAATCTTAAAAGGCATAAATTAGGCTGTCTTTTACGTGTACTGCCGAAGAAAAATGAAAATAGTGCTAGACACATTGCCACATCTCGTTGAGATCTTCGAAATGTGTACATTTTTGACTTGGTTTAAACGACTGCTAATCAAATAATAGCCTTAACAGTGAAAATTTCGCAGTAGATTTTGACCTGGGTTCATTGACCTCGACTCGTAGACCTCGAGTCACCTCAGTGGGTGTTTATCCTCAGGTCATAGAAATTGAGTCATCGACCTCCGGATATTGAGATCAGTTTAAATGTCCAACTCTCCGGAGTCGACCATATGTAGTCGAAATTCTGGAGTCGACCTCCCGGAGTCGATCTCCCGGAGTCGACCTCCCGGAGTTGATCTCACGGAGTCGACCTAGCGTCATCGACCTCGGGTCATCGATCTCAGGTCATCGACCTCAGGTCATGGACCTCAGGTCATTGACCTCAGGACATTAACCTCAGGTCATCGACCTCAGGTCAACGACCTCAAATCATCGACCTCTGGTTATCTACCTCGGGTCATTGACCTGGATTCATCGACCTGTGGTCATTGACCTGGGGTCATGGAGCTCGGGTCATTGACCTCGGGTCATCGACCCCGGGTCATTGAATTAAGGTCATTGACCTCGGGTCATTTTCCTCGTGTCAATGACCTCGGGTTAATGACCTTGGGTTATATTCATCCAGTCATCAACTTCGGGTCTTCATCCTCGTGTTGTAGACCTCAGATTATCGACCTTGGTTTATCAAATTCAGGTTTTTGTGTCCGTCTCTCCGGAGAGGACCTCAAAGAGTCGCTATAACGGAGTCGGTTTGCGGATGTAATTGCCGGAATTTATCTCCCGCAGTCGATCACCAATGGTCAAGCTCCTGGAACCGACCTTCCGCAGTTGAACTACCAGAGTCGAACTCACGGAGTCGACCTCCCGGAATCGAGCTCACGCAGTTGACCACTAGGAGTCGACTTCCAGGAGTTGACCTCCCTGAGATTTCCTCACGGATTTGACTTCCTGGAGTCAACAACCAGAAGTCTAACTCTATGAAAAAATAACAAAACCCTATATTTTGGCAATTGTTCCGGAATTTACATGTATAAGTGTAATTTATATTCAAAATATATAAGGAACTCAGCTTAGGTCATCAAAACGATTATTTGAATACATTGTATTTCGAAGGTAAGGAAAAATACAGGGAAATTCAGAAAATATCTGAAAAATGCCTAACAGTACCTAACGTAACCTATGTAACGCAAATAATAATGCCAAAGCTTTTCTAAATAATTTCCAATTTTCGTCACTATTTGCAAAAATTTCTTATTTTAGTGGAATTGTTTTTCAAAATACTGAATGCTCTTGCTACGATCTTCGATCCATCGTAAATTTCACTAAATTAAAAAAAAAACACCCATGAAATTGAAAATGTTCTAAAAGATTTTTTGCTTATTATATATGGAACCATCTCGCTTAAAGCGTATAAATGAGTCAATAATCCACATGGTTGATAGAATTCTAGGTATAATACGGCCAAAAAATCAATAAATTTTCGAAATCGATTCCCCGTTTTCTTCGATTTTTCCGTAATTTGCCAATTAAAGGTGAAATTTTCGAAAAATTCCTTAAACTTATCAATTATTTCGTAATTTACAGAAAAGATGGATGTTTTATCAAAATATGAAAAGATTTAAGCAAGATTTTAAAACGATTACGAATATTACTAGGTTTTTCCCATTTTATGCAACGTAGAGCAAAAAATATTTAAATTTCGAAAAAAATGCAAATTTTTCGCAAACGTTTCCATAATTTACTCTTTGTTATTGAAATATTTTTTAAAATAAGGAAAGATCCCTACTTAAAAACGAATGAAATTTCCCAAAGTATTTTCGAATTTAAGGCAAAATAGAGAATAAAAAATGAATTTTTCGGCGAAATTATCCGTTTTAGTTGCTTTTTTCGATCATGGCTCGATAAAATGACGAACATTAAGGAAAATTGAAGGAATAGAATTGAGGAAAAAAATCGAAATTTTCCTAAAATTATCCGTTTTCGTTTTATGTTTTTATCATATCTCGATAAAATGACGAATATTGAGCCTAGATGGAGGAAAAGAAGTGAAATTTCGCTAAGATTATCCATTTCAGCTGCTTTTTCGATTTATGTCTCAATGACATGACGAAAATAAGTTTTAAATAAAGGATCAAAATCGAAATTTCGAAGAAATTATCCGTTTTCGTTAGTTTTTTTGAAAAGAACTCGACAATATGACGAGAATAAAGGCAAAATAGAGGAAAAAATTGAAATTTTCCTAAAATTATCTGTTTCCGTTGCTTTTTTCGACCATATCTCGATAAAATGATGAAAATTAAGTCAATATAGAGGAAAAAATTGAAATGTCGCTAAAATTATCCGTTTTCGTTATATTTATCGTCCATCTCTTGATAAAATGACAAAATTTAAGGCAAAATAGAGGACAAGAATTGAAATTTAGATAAAATTATCTGTTTTTTTTTTTTTGTTTTGTTCGATTATATCTAGATAAAATGACGAAATGTAAGTCAAAATAGTGGAAAAAATAGTAATTTCGCAAAATAAATCAGTTTTAGTTTCATTTTTCGATCGTATCTCGATTAAATGACAAATATTTAGGCGAAATAGAAAAAAAAATTAAATTTTGGCGAAATTATGCGTTTTGCTTGCTTTTTTTGATCATACCTCGATAAAATGACGAAAATTAAGGCATTATAGAGCTATGGAATTGAAATTTTGCTAAAATTATCTTTTTTTTTTTTTTTTCGATCATATCTAGATAAAATGACGAAATGTAAGTCAAAATAGTGGAAAAAATAGTAATTTCGCTAAAAATATCCCTTTTAGTTTCATTAATCGATCACATCTCGATAAAATGACATCTATTTAGGTAAAATAGATAAAAAAAATTAAATTTTGGCGAAATTATCCATTTTGGTTGGTCTTTTTGATCATACCTCGATAAAAGGACGAAAATTAAGGCAAATTGAAGAAATAAATTTGAAATTTCGCTAAAATAATCCGTTTTCGTTGCTTTTTTGAACAGATCTCGAGAAAATTACGAAAATGTAGGCAAAATAGAGAAGAAGAATTAATTTCGGTGGAACTATCCGTTTTCGTTGCTTTTTTGTTCATATCTCGATAAAAGAACGAAAATAAGGTCAAAATAGAAATCGAAACCTCGCTAAAATTATTCGTTTTCGTTGCTTTTTTCGATGATTTCTTGATAAAATGACGAAATTAAAGGCAATATAGTGGAGGAAAAATTGAAATTTCGGTGACATTATCCACTTTCGTTCCCTTTTTCGGTCATATCTCGATAAAATGACGAATATAAGGGCAAAATAAAGGATTAAAACTGTAATTTCGCTGAAATTATCCGTTTTCGTTTATTTTTTCGATCATATTTTGATAAAATTACGAAAAAATAGGTCGAAATATAGTACATTAATTGAATTTTCGATGCAATTATCCGTTATCGTTCCTTTTTTCTGTCATATCTCGATAAAATGACGAAAATTAAGACAAAATAGATGAAATGAAAAAAAGAAATTACACTTATATTATCTGTTTTAGTTGCTTTTATCGATGATATCGCGATAATATCACGAAATATAAGGCAATTTAGAGGTAAAATATTTAAATTTTGATGAAATTATCCGTTTTCGTTGCTTTTTTCGATCATATCTCGATAAAATGACGAATTTTTTGCCTAAATAGTGGAAAAGAAGTTAACAATTGCTAAAATTATTCGTATCAGTTGCTTTTTTCAATGAAATCTCGATGATATCTCGATAAAATCACGAAATATAAGGCAAATAAGATGAAAAAAATGGAAATTTCAGTGAAATTATACGTTTCGTTTCTTTTTACGATGATATCTCGATAGAATGACGGAAATTAAGGCAAAGGAGAGCAAGAAATTTGAAATTTCGTAAATAATTTCAGTTTTCGTTTCCTTTTTTGACCATATCTTGATATAATGACAAATATTTAGGCAAAATAGAGGAAAAAAATTGAAATATACCTCAAATTATCGGCTTTCGTCACTTTTTCGATGATATGTCGATAAAATGACGAAGTATAAGGCAGAATAGAGGAAAAAAATTTGAATTACACAAAACTATGCATTTTGGTTGATTTTTTTCGATCATATCTCGATAAAATAACGAAAATATAGGCATCAGAGACGAAGGAATTTGAAATTTCTTTGATACTATCCGTTTCCGTTCCTTTTTTTGATCATATCTCGATGATATGTCAAAAATTAAGTTATAAAATTAAAAAAACTATAATCTTAAAAAGGCATAGATTAAGCTGTCTTTTACGTGTACTGCCGAAGAAAAATGAAAATAGTGCTAGAATTTAGCCACATCTCGTTGAGATCTTCGAAATTTGTACATTTTTGACTAGGTTTAAACGAATGCTAATCAAATAATAGCCTAAACAGTGAAAATTTCGCAGTAGATTTTGACCTGGGTTCATTGACCTGGGTTCATTGACCTGGACTCGTAGACCTCGAGTCACCATCCGCGTGTGTATCCTCAGGTCATAGAAATTGAGTCATCGACCTCCGGATATTGAGTTCAGTTTAAATGTCCAACTCTCCGGAGTCGACCATATGTAGTCCAAATTCTGGAGTCGGCCTCCATAAGTCGATTCTTGAAATCGACTTCTCGGACTCCAACTGACTTCCCGAATTTGACTACACCGAGTTTACCTACCGGAGTCAAACTCTCAGAAATGTCCTACCGGAGTCGTTCTACTTCAGTAGAACTCCCGGAGTCAACCTCAGGTCATCGACCAGGGTTCATCGACATCGGGTGATAAACCTCGAGACATTGACCTCATGTTATCGAGCTCTAGTCAAAGACATTGGGTCTCCGACCACGGGTCATCGACATTGGGTCATCGACCTTGGGCCATCGGCCTCGGGTCAATGACCTCAGGTCTATGACCTGGGGTCAATGACCTCGGGTCTATGAAATCGGTTCAATGACCTCGGGTCTATGACCTCGGGTCAAAAACCTCGGGTCTATGACCTCAGGTCTATGACCTGGGGTCAATGACCTCGGGTCTATGACCTCGGGTCAAAAACCTCGGGTCTATGACCTCGGGTCAATGACCTCGGGTCAATGACCTCGGGTCTATGACCTCGGGTCAATGACCTCGGGTCAATGACCTCGGGTCCATGACCTCGGGTCAATGACCTCGGGTACATGACCTTGGGTCAATGACCTCAAGGGCTATGACCTCGGGTCAATGATCTCGGGTAATGACCTCGCGTCTATGACCTCGGGTCAATGCCCTAGGGTCAATGACCCTTGGTCTATGACCTCGGGTGTATGAACTCGGGTCAATGACCTCGGGTCAATGACCTCGGGTCTATCACCTCAGGTTAATGACGTCGGGTCTATGACCTTGGGTCAATGACCTCGGGTCTTTCGGTATTTCGGATCATCGACCTCCCTGAGGTGACCTCCCGGAGTCGAACTCCCGGTGTCGACCTCCCGGATTCGAACTCCCGGAGTCGACCTCCCGGAGTCGACCTGACGGAGTCGATCTCCCGGAGTCGACCTCCCGGAGTCGACCTCCCGGAGTCGATCTCCCGGAGTCAACCTACCAGAGTCGACCTCCCGGAGTCGACCTCCCGGAGTCGACCTCCCAGAGTCAACCTCCCGGAGTTGATCTTCCGGTGTCGACCTCCCGGAGTCGATCTCTCCGAGTCAATCTCCCGGATTCGATCTCCCGGAGTCGACCTCCCGGAGTCGATCTCCCGGAGTCGACCTCCCGGAGTTGATCTCACGGAGTCGACCTAGCGTCATCGACCTCGGGTCATCGATCTCAGGTCATTGACGTCAGGTCATGGACCTCAGGTCATGGACCTCAGGTCATTGACCTCAGGACATTGACCTCAGGTCATCGACCTCAGGTCAACGACCTCAAATCATTGACCTCTGGTTATCTACATCGGGTGATTGACCTGGATTCATCGACCTGGGGTCATTGACCTGGGGTCATGGACCTCGGGTCATCGACCCCGGGTCATTGAATTAAGGTCATTGACCTCGGGTCATTCACCTCGGGTCAATGACCTCGGGTCAATGACCTCGGGTCTATGACCTCAGGTCAATGACGTCGGGTCTATGACCTCGGGTCTTTGTCCTCCGGTCTTTCGGTATTTTTGATCATCGACCTCCCTGAGGTGACCTCCCGGAGTCGACCTCCCGGTGTCGACCTGCCGGAGTCGAACTCCCAGAGTCGACCTCCCGGAGTCGACCTCCCGGAGTCGAACTCCCAGAGTCGACCTCCCAGAGTCGACCTCCCGGAGTCGACCTCCCGGAGTGGATCTCCCGGAGTCGACCTCCCGGAGTCAACCTCCCGGAGTTGATCTTCCGGTGTCGACCTCCCGGAGTCGATCTCTCCAAGTAAAACTCCCGGATTCCATCTCCCGGAGTCGACCTCGTGGAGTCGATCTCCCGGAGTCGACCTCCCGGAGTTGATCTCACGGAGTCGACCTAGCGTCATCGACCTCGGGTCATCGATCTCAGGTCATCGACCTCAGGTCATGGACCTCAGGTCATTGACCTCAGGTCATCGACCTCAGGTCAACGACCTCAAATCATCGACCTCTGGTTATCTACCTCGGGTCATTGACCTGGATTCATCGACCTGGGGTCATTGACCTGGGGTCATGGACCTCGGGTCATTGACCTCGGGTCATCGACCCCGGGTCATTGAATTAGGGTCATTGACTTCGGGTCATTCACCTCGTGTCAATGACCTCGGGTTAATGACCTTGGGTTATATTCATCCACTCATCAACTTCGGGTCTTCATCCTCGTGTTGTAGACCTCAGATTATCGACTTTGGTTTATCAAATTCAGGTTTTTGTGTCCGACTCTCCGGAGAGGACCTCAAAGAGTCGCTATAACGGAGTCGGTTTGCGGATTTAATTGCCGGAATTTATCTCCCGCAGTCGATCACCAATGGTCAAGCTCCTGGAACCGACCTACCGCAGTTGAACTACCAGAGTCGAACTCACGGAGTCGACCTCCCGGAATCGAGCTCACGCAGTTGACCACTAGGAGTCGACTTCCAGGAGTTGACCTCCCTGAGATTTCCTCACGGATTTGACTTCCTGGAGTCGACAACCAGAAGTCTAACTCTATGAAAAAATACCAAAACCCAATATTTTGGCCATTGTTCCGGAATTTACATGTATAAGTGTAATTTGTATTCAAAATATATAAGGAACTCAGCTTAGGTCATCAAAACGATTATTTGAATACATTGTATTTCGAAGGTAAGGAAAAATACAGGGAAATTCAGTAAATATCCGAAAAATGCCTACCCCTAGAATTCTAGGTATAATACGGCCAAAATTCAATAAATGTTCGAAATCGATTCCCCGTTTTCTTCGATTTTTCTGTAATTTGCCAATTAAAGGTGAAATTTTCGAAAAATTCCTTAAACTGATCAATTATTTCGTAATTTACAGATAAGATGGATGTTTTATCAAAATATGGAAAGATTTAAGCAAGATTTTAAAACGAGTACGAATATTACTAGGTTTTTCCCATTTTATGCAACGTAGAGCAAAAAATATTTAAATTTCCAAAAAAATATAAATTTTTCGCACACGTTTCCGTAATTTACTCTTTGTTATTGAAATATTTTTTAAAATAAGGAAAGATCCCTACTTTAAACGAATGAAATTTCTCAAAGTTTTTTCGATTTTAAGGCAAAATAGAGAATAAAAAATGAATTTTTCGGCGAAATTATCCGTTTTAGTTGCTTTTTTCGATCATGGCTCGATAAAATGACGAAAATTAAGGAAAATTGAAGGAATAAAATTGAGGAAAAAAAATCGAAATTTTCCTAAAATTATCCCTTTTCGTTTTATGTTTTTATCATATCTCGATAAAATGACGAATATTGAGCCTAGATGGAGGAAAAGAAGTGAAATTTCGCTAAGATTATCCATTTCAGCTGCTTTTATCGATTATATCTCAATGAAATGACGAAAATAAGTTTTAAATAAAGGATCAAAATCGAAATTTCGAAGAAATTATCCGTTTTCGTTAGTTTTTTTGAAAATAACTCGACAATATGACGAGAATAAAGGCAAAATAGAGGAAAAAATTGAAATTTTCCTAAAATTATCTGTTTCCGTTGCTTTTTCGACCATATCTCGATAAAATGATGAAAATTAAGGCAATATAGAGGAAAAAATTGAAATGTCGCTAAAATTATCCGTTTTCGTTATATTTATCGTCCATCTCTCGATAAAATGACAAAATGTAAGGCAAAATAGAAGACAAGAATTGAAATTTAGATAAAATTATCTGTTTTTTTTTTGTTTTGTTCGATTATATCTAGATAAAATGACGAAATGTAAGTCAAAATAGTGGAAAAAATAGAAATTTCGCTAAAAATATCCGTTTTAGTTTCATTAATCGATCACATCTCGATAGAATGACAAATATTTAGGCAAAATAGATAAAAAAAATTAAATTTTGGCGAAATTATCCGTTTTGGTTGCTTTTTTTGATCATACCTCGATAAAATGACGAATGTTAAGGCAATATAGAGGTAAAGAATTGAAATTTTCCTAAAATTATCCATTTTCGTTTTATTTTTTGGTCATATCTCGATAAGATGACGAATATTGAGCCTAAATGGAGGAAAAGAAGTGAATTTTCGCTAAGATTATCCATTTCAGCTGCTTTTATCGATTATATCTTAATGAAATGACGAAAATAAGTTTTAAATAAAGGATCAAAATCGAAATTTCGGTGAAATTATCCGTTTTCGTTAGTTTCTTTGAAAATAACTCGACAGTATGACGAAAATTAAGGTAAAATAGAGGAAAAAAATTGAAATTTTCCTATAATTATCTGTTTCCGTTGCTTTTTTCGACCGTATCTCGATAAAATGATGAAAATTGAGGCAATATAGAGGAAACAGATTGAAATGTCGCTAAAATTATCCGTTTTCGTTCTATTTATCGTTCATCTCTTGATAAAATGACAAAATTTAAGGCAAAATAGAGGACAAGAATTGAAATTTAGATAAAATTATCTGTTTTTTTTGTTTTTATCGATCATATCTAGATAAAATGAAGAAAATTAAGGCAAAATAGAGGAAAAAATTGAAATTTTCCTATAATTATCTGTTTCCGTTGCTTTTTTTGATCATACCTCGATAAAATGACGAAAATTAAGGCAATATAGAGGTAAAGAATTGAAATTTTGCTAAAAATTATCTGTTTTTTTTGTTTTTTTCGATCATATCTAGATAAAATGACGAAATGTAAGTCAAAATAGTGGAAAAAATAGTAATTTCGCTAAAATTATCCGTTTTAGTTGCTTTTTTGAACAGATCTCGAGAAAATTACGAAAATGTAGGCAAAATAGAGAAGAAGAATTAATTTCGGTGGAACTATCCGTTTTCGTTGCTTTTTTGTTCATATCTCGATAAAAGAACGAAAATAAGGTCAAAATAGAAATCGAAACCTCGCTAAAATTATCCGTTTTCGTTGCTTTTTTCGATGATTTCTTGATAAAATGACGAAATTAAAGGCAATATAGTGGAGGAAAAATTGAAATTTCGGTGACATTATCCACTTTCGTTCCCTTTTTCGGTCATATCTCGATAAAATGACGAATATAAGGGCAAAATAAAGGTTTTAAAACTGTAATTTCGCTGAAATTATCCGTTTTAGTTTATTTTTCGATCATATTTTGATAAAATTACGAAAAAATAGGTCGAAATATAGTACATTAATTGAATTTTCGATGCAATTATCCGTTATCGTTCCTTTTTTCGGTCATATCTCGATAAAATGACGAAAATTAAGACAAAATAGATGAAATGAAAAAAAAGAAATTACACTTATATTATCTGTTTTAGTTGCTTTTATCGATGATATCGCGATAATATCACGAAATATAAGGCAATTTAGAGGTAAAAAAATTTAAATTTTGATGAAATTATCCGTTTTCGTTGCTTTTTTCGATCATATCTCAATTAAATGACGAATTTTTTGCCTAAATAGTGGAAAAGAAGTTAAAAATTGCTAAAATTATTCGTATCAGTTGCTTTTTTCAATGAAATCTCGATGATATCTCGATAAAATCACGAAATATAAGGCAAATAAGATGAAAAAATGGAAATTTCAGTGAAATTATACGTTTCGTTGCTTTTTACGATGATATCTCGATAGAATGACGGAAATTAAGGCGAAGGAGAGAAAGGAATTTGAAATTTCTTTGAAATTATCCGTTTTCGTTCCTTTTTTTGATCATATCTCGATAAAATGTCAAAAATTAAGTTATAAAATTAAAAAAACTATAATCTTAAAAAGGCATAGATTAAGCTGTCTTTTACGTGTACTGCCGAAGAAAAATGAAAATAGTGCTAGAATTTAGCAACATCTCGTTGAGATATTCGAAATTTGTACATTTTTGACTAGGTTTAAACGAATGCTAATCAAATAATAGCCTAAACAGTGAAAATTTCGCAGTAGATTTTGACCTGGGTTCATTGACCTCGACTCGTAGACCTCGAGTCACCATCCGCGTGTGTATCCTCAAGCCATAGAAATTGAGTCATCGACCTCCGGATATTGAGTTCAGTTTAAATGTCCAACTCTCCGGAGTCGACCATATGTAGTCGAAATTCTGGAGTCGGCCTCCATAAGTCGATTATTGAAATCGACTTCTCGGACTCCAACTGACTTCCCGAATTTGACTACACCGAGTTTACCTACCGGAGTCAAACTCTCAGAAATGTCCTACCGGAGTCGTTCTACTTCAGTAGAACTCCCGGATTCAACCTCAGGTCATCGACCAGGGTTCATCGACATCGGGTGATAAACCTCGAGACATTGACCTCATGTTATCGAGCTCTAGTCAAAGACATTGGGTCTCCGACCACGGGTCATTGACATTGGGTCATCGACCTTGGGCCATCGGCCTCGGGTCAATGACGTCAGGTCTATGACCTGGGGTCAATGACCTCGGGTCTATGACCTCGGGTCAATAACCTCGGGTCTATGACCTCGGGTCAAAAACCTCGGGTCTATGACCTCGGGTGAATGACCTCGGGTCTATGACCTCGGGTCAATGACCTCGGGTCCATGACCTCGGGTCAATGACCTCGGGTACATGACCTCGGGTCAATGACCTAAGGTCTATGACCTCGGGTCAATGATCTCGGGCAATGACCTCGCGTCTATGATCTCGGGTCAAAGACCTCGGGTCAATGACCTCGGGTCTATGACCTGGGGTCAATGACCTCGGGTCTATGACCTCGGGTCAAAAACCTCGGGTCTATGACCTCGGGTGAATGACCTCGGGTCTATGACCTCGGGTCAATGACCTCGGGTCCATGACCTCGGGTCAATGACCTCGGGTACATGACCTCGGGTCAATGACCTAAGGTCTATGACCTCGGGTCAATGATCTCGGGCAATGACCTCGCGTCTATGATCTCGGGTCAAAGACCTCGGGTCAATGACCTCGGGTCTATGACATCAGGTCAATGACGTCAGGTCTTTGACCTCGGGTCAATGACCTCGGGTCTTTCGGTATTTCGGATCATCGACCTCCCTGAGGTGACCTACCGGAGTCGACCTCCCGGTGTCGACCTCCCGGATTCGAACTCCCGGAGTCGACCTCCCGGAGTCGACCTCCCGGAGTCGACCTCCCGGAGTCGACCTCCCGGAGTCGACCTCCCGGAGTCGACATCCCGGAGTCGAACTCCCGGAGTCGACATCCCGGAGTCGACCTCCCGGAGTCGACCTCCCGGAGTCGACCTCTCAGAGTCAACCTCCCGGAGTTGATCTTCCGGTGTCGACCTCCCGGAGTCGATCTCTCAGAGTCAATCTCCCGGATTCGATCTCCCGGAGTCGACTTCCCGGAGTCGATCTCCCGGAGTCGACCTCCCGGAGTTGATCTCACGGAGTCGACCTAGCGTCATCGACCTCAGGTCATCGATCTCAGGTCATTGACGTCAGGTCATAGACCTCAGGTCATTGACCTCAGGACATTGACCTCAGGTCATCGACCTCAGGTCAACGACCTTAAATCATCGACCTCAGGTTATCTACCTCGGGTCATTGACATGGATTCATCGACCTGGGGTCACTGACCTGGGGTCATCGACCCCGGGTCATTGAATTAAGGTCATTGACCTCGGGTCATTCACCTCGGGTCATTCACCTCGGGTCAATGACCTCGGGTCTATGACCTCAGGTCAATGACGTCGGGTCTATGACCTCGGGTGAATGACCTCGGGTCTTTCGGTATTTCGGATCATCGACCTCCCTGAGGTGACCTCCCGGAGTCGACCTCCCGGTGTCGACCTCCCGGAGTCGACCTCCTGGATTCGAACTCCCGGAGTCGACCTCCCGGAGTTGACCTCCCGGAGTCGACCTCCCGGAGTCGACCTCCCGGAGTCGACCTCCCGGAGTCGACCTCCCGGAGTCGACCTCCCGGATTCAACCTCCCGGAGTTGATCTTGCGGTGTCGACCTCCCGGAATCGATCTCTCCGAGTCAATCTCCCGGATTCGATCTCCCGGAGTCGACCTCCCGGAGTCGATCTCCCGGAGTCGATCTCCCGGAGTCGACCTCCCGGAGTTGATCTCACGGAGTCGACCTAGCGTCATCGACCTCGGGTCATCGATCTCAGGTCATCGACCTCAGGTCATGGACCTCAGGTCATTGACCTCAGGACATTAACCTCAGGTCATCGACCTCAGGTCAACGACCTCAAATCATCGACCTCTGGTTATCTACCTCGGGTCATTGACCTGGATTCATCGACCTGGGGTCATTGACCTGGGGTCATGGACCTCGGGTCATTGACCTCGGGTCATCGACCCCGGGTCATTGAATTAAGGTCATTGACTTCGGGTCATTCACCTCGTGTCAATGACCTCGGGTTAATGACCTTGGGTTATATTAATCCACTCATCAACTTCGGGTCTTCATCCTCGTGTTGTAGACCTCAGATTATCGACTTTGGTTTATCAAATTCAGGTTTTTGTGTCCGACTCTCCGGAAAGGACCTCAAAGAGTCGCTATAACGGAGTCGGTTTGCGGATTTAATTGCCGGAATTTATCTCCCGCAGTCGATCACCAATGGTCAAGCTCCTGGAACCGACCTACCGCAGTTGAACTACCAGAGTCGAACTCACGGAGTCGACCTCCCGGAATCGAGCTCACGCAGTTGACCACTAGGAGTCGACTTCCAGGAGTTGACCTCCCTGAGATTTCCTCACGGATTTGACTTCCTGGAGTCGACAACCAGAAGTCTAACTCAATGAAAAAATACCAAAACCCAATATTTTGGCCATTGTTCCGGAATTTACATGTATAAGTGTAATTTGTATTCAAACTATATAAGGAACTCAGCTTATGTCATCAAAACGATTATTTTAATACATTGTATTTCGAAGGTAAGGAAAAATACAGGGAAATTCAGAAAATATCCGAAAAATGCCTAACAGTACAGGCAGTAAAACGCCAAATAACTTCGCCAATGTAACGCAAATAATAATGCCAAAGCTTTTCTAAATAATATCCAATTTTCGTCACTATTTGCAAAAATTTCTTATTTTAGTGGAATTGTTTTTCAAAATATTGAATGCTCTTGCAACGACCTTCGATCCTTCGTAAATTTCACTAAATTAAAAAAAAAACACCCATGAAATTGAAAATGTTCTAAAAGATTTTTTGCTTAAAATATGGAACCATCTTGCTTAAATCGTATAAATGAGTCAATAATCCACATGGTTGATAGAATTCTAGGTATAATACGGCCAAAAATCAATAAATGTTCGAAATCGATTCCCCGTTTTCTTCGATTTTTCTGTAATTTGCCAATTAAAGGTGAAATTTTCGAAAAATTCCTTAAACTTATCAATTATTTCGTAATTTACAGATAAGATGGATGTTTTATCAAAATATGGAAAGATTTAAGCAAGATTTTAAAACGAGTACGAATATTACTAGGTTTTTCCCATTTTATGCAACGTAGAGCAAAAAATATTTAAATTTCCAAAAAAATATAAATTTTTCGCACACGTTTCCGTAATTTACTCTTTGTTATTGAAATATTTTTTAAAATAAGGAAAGATCCCTACTTTAAACGAATGAAATTTCTCAAAGTTTTTTCGATTTTAAGGCAAAATAGAGAATAAAAAATGAATTTTTCGGCGAAATTATCCGTTTAAGTTGCTTTTTTCGATCATGGCTCGATAAAATGACGAAAATTAAGGAAAATTGAAGGTATAAAATTGAGGAAAAAAAATCGAAATTTTCCTAAAATTATCCATTTTCGTTTTATTTTTTGGTCATATCTCGATAAGATGACGAATATTAAGCCTAAATGGAGGAAAAGAAGTGAAATTTCGCTAAGATTATCCATTTCAGCTGCTTTTATCGATTATATCTCAATGAAATGACGAAAATAAGTTTTAAATAAAGGATCAAAATCGAAATTTCGGTGAAATTATCCGTTTTCGTTAGTTTCTTTGAAAATAACTCGACAATATGACGAAAATTAAGGCAAAATAGAGGAAAAAAATTGAAATTTTCCTATAATTATCTGTTTCCGTTGCTTTTTTCGACCGTATCTCGATAAAATGATGAATTTAGGCAATATAGAGGTAAAAGATTGAAATGTCGCTAAAATTATCCGTTTTCGTTCTATTTATCGTTCATCTCTTGATAAAATGACAAAATTTAAGGCAAAATAGAGGACAAGAATTGAAATTTAGATAAAATTATCTGTTTTTTTTATTTTGTTCGATCATATCTAGATAAAATGACGAAAATTAAGGCAAAATAGAGGAAAAAATTGAAATTTTCCTATAATTATCTGTTTCCGTTGCTTTTTTTGATCATACCTCGATAAAATGACGAAAATTAAGGCAATATAGAGGTAAAGAATTGAAATTTTGCTAAAATTATCTGTTTTTTTTTGTTTTTTTCTATCATATCTAGATAAAATTACGAAATGTAAGTCAAAATAGTGGAAAAAATAGTAATTTCGCTAAAAATATCCGTTTTAGTTTCATTAATCGATCACATCTCGATAAAATGACATCTATTTAGGTAAATTAGATAAAAAAAATTAAATTTTGGCGAAATTATCCATTTTGGTTGCTCTTTTTGATCATACCTCGATAAAAGGACGAAAACTAAGGCAAATTGAAGAAATAAATTTGAAATTTCGCTAAAATTATCCGTTTTCGTTGCTTTTTTGAACAGATCTCGAGAAAATTACGAAAATGTAGGCAAAATAGAGAAGAAGAATTAATTTCGGTGGAACTATCCGTTTTCGTTGCTTTTTTGTTCATATCTCGATAAAAGAACGAAAATAAGGTCAAAATAGAAATCGAAACCTCGCTAAAATTATCCGTTTTCGTTGCTTTTTTCGATGATTTCTTGATAAAATGACGAAATTAAAGGCAATATAGTGGAGGACAAATTGAAATTTCGGTGACATTCTCCACTTTCGTTCCCTTTTTCGGTCATATCTCGATAAAATGACGAATATAAGGACAAAATAAAGGTTTAAAATTGTAATTTCGCTGAAATTATCCGTTTTCGTTTATTTTTCGATCATATTTTGATAAAATTACGAAAAAATAGGTCGAAATATAGTACATCAATTGAATTTTCGATGCAATTATCCGTTATCGTTCCTTTTTTCGGTCATATCTCGATAAAATGACGAAAATTAAGACAAAATAGTCGAAATGAAAAAAAGAAATTACACTTATATTATCTGTTTTAGTTGCTTTTATCGATGATATCGCGATAATATCACGAAATATAAGGCAATTTAGAGGTAAAAAAATTTAAATTTTGATGAAATTATCCGTTTTCGTTGCTTTTTTCGATCATATCTCGATAAAATGACGAATTTTTTGCCTAAATAGTGGAAAAGAAGTTAAAAATTGCTAAAATTATTCGTATCAGTTGCTTTTTTCAATGAAATCTCGATGATATCTCGATAAAATCACGAAATATAAGGCAAATAAGATGAAAAAATGGAAATTTCAGTGAAATTATACGTTTCGTTGCTTTTTACGATGATATCTCGATAGAATGACGGAAATTAAGGCGAAGGAGAGAAAGAAATTTGAAATTTCGTAAATAATTTCAGTTTTCGTTTCCTTTTTTGACCAGATCTAGATATAATGACAAATATTTAGGCAAAATAGAGGAAAAAAATTGAAATATACCTCAAATTATCGGTTTTCGTCACTTTTTCGATGATATCTCGATAAAATGACGAAGTATAAGGCAGAATAGAGGAAAAAAATTTGAATTACACAAAACTATGCATTTTAGTTGATTTTTTTCGATCATATCTCGATAAAATAACGAAAATATAGGCATCAGAGAAAAAGGAATTTGAAATTTCTTTGAAATTATCTGTTTTCGTTCCTTTTTTTGATCATATCTCGATTAAATGTCAAAAATTAAGTTATAAAATTAAAAAAACTATAATCTTAAAAAGGCATAGATTAGGCTGTCTTTTACGAGTACTGCCGAAGAAAAATGAAAATAGTGCTAGACACTTTGCCACATCTCGTTGAGATCTTCGAAATGTGTACATTTTTGACTAGGTTTAAACGAATGCTAATCAAATAATAGCCTTAACAGTGAAAATTTCGCAGTAGATTTTGACCTGGGTTCATTGACCTCGACTCGTAGACCTCGAGTCACCATCAGTGGGTGTTTATCCTCAGGTCATAGAAATTGAGTCATCGACCTCCGGATATTGAGTTCAGTTTAAGGGTCCAACTCTACGGAGTCGACCATATGTAGTCGAAATTCTGGAGTCGGCCTCCATAAGTCCATTATTGAAATCGACTTCTCGGACTCAAACTGACTTCCCGATTTTGACTACACCGAGTTTACCTACCGGAGTCAAACTCTCAGAAATGTCCTACCGGAGTCGTTCTACTTCAGTAGAACTCCCGGAATCAACCTCAGGTCATCGACCAGGGTTCATCGACATCGGGTGATAAACCTCGAGACATTGACCTCATGTTATCGACCTCGAGTCAACGACATTGGGTCTCCGACCACGGGTCATTGACATTGGGTCATCGACCTTGGGCCATCGGCCTCGGGTCAATGACGTCAGGTCTATGACCTCGGGTCAATGACCTCGGGTCTATGACCTCGGGTCAATAACCTCGGGTCAATGACCTCGGGTCTATGACCTTGCGTCAATGACCTCGGGTCAATGACCTCGGGTCAATAACCTCGGGTCTATGACCTCGGGTCTATGACCTCTGGTCAATGACCTCTGGTCAATGACCTCGGGTCTATGACCTCGGGTCAATGAACTCGGGTCTTTCGGTATTTCGGATCATCGACCTCCCTGAGGTTACCTCCCGGAGACGACTTCCGGAGTTGACCACCCAGAGTCGATCTCCCGGAGCGACCTAACGGAGTCGTAAGCCCGGAGTCCACCGCCCGAAGTCAACCACTCAGAGTCCATCCCCCGGATTCATACTCCCGGAGTCGACCTCCCGGAGTGGACGTCCCGGAGTCGACCTCCCGGTGTCGACCTCCCGGAGTCGACCTCCCGGAGTTGACCTCCCGGAATCGACCTCCCGGAGTCGACCTCCTGGAGTGGACCTCCCGGAGTCGACCTCCCGGAGTCGACCTCCCAGATTCGAGATCTCGGAGTCGATCTCCCGGAGTCGATCTCCCGGAGTCTATTTCCCGGAGTCGACCTCCCGGAGTCAACCTCCCGGAGTTGATCTTCCGGTGTCGACCACCCGGAGTCGATCTCTCAGAGTCAATCTCCCGGAATAGATCTCCCGGAGTCGACCTCCCGGTGTTGATCTCACGGAGTCAATCTCCCGGATTCGAGCGCCCGGAGTCGACCTCCCGGAGTCGACCTCCCGGAGTCGACCTCCCGGATTGGACCTCCCGGAGTCGACCTCCCGGAGTCGACCTCCCGGAGTCAATCTCCCAGAGTCGAGATCTCGGAGTCGATCTCCCGGAGTCGACCTCCCAGAGTCGACCTCCCGGAGTCGACCTCCCTGAGTCGACCTTTTAGGTTCGACCTCCCTGAGTCGACCTTTTGGAGTCGACCTACCGGAGTCGACCTCCCGGAGTCGACCTCCCGGAGTCGACCTCCCGGAGTCAACCTCCCGGAGTTGATCTTCCGGTGTCGACCACATGGAGTCGATCTCTCGGAGTCAATCTCCCGGAGTCGACCTCCCGGAGTTGATCTCACGGAGTCGATCTCTCGGAGTCAATATCCTGGATTCGAGCGCCCGGAGTCGACCTCGAATTGTCGACCTCCGGGGGTTGACCTAGCGTCATCGACCTCGGGTCATCGATCTCAGGTCATATACTTCAGGTCATCGACCTCAGGTCATCGACCTAAAAATCATCGACCACTGGTTATCTACCTCGGGTCATTGACCTGGAGTCATCGACCTGGGGTCATTGACCTGGGGTCATGGACCTCGGGTCATTGACCTCGGGTCATTGAATTAAGGTCATTGACCTCGGGTCATTCACCTCGTTTCAATGACCTCGGGTTAATGAGCTTGGGTTATATTCATCCAGTCATCAACTTCGGGTCTTCATCCTCGTGTTGTAGACCTCAGATTATCGACCTTGGTTTATCAAATTCAGGTTATTGTGTTCAACTCTCCCGAGAGGACCTCAAAGAGTCGCTATAACGGAGTCGGTTTGCGGATGTAATTGCCGGAATTTATCTCCCGCAGTCGATCAGCAATGGTGAAGCTCCTGGAACCGACCTACCGCAGTTGAACTACCAGAGTCGAACTCACGGAGTCGACCTCCCGTAATCGAGCTCACGCAGTTGACCACTAGGAATTGACTTCCAGGAGTTGACCTCCCTGAGATTTCCTCACGGATTTGACTTCCTGGAGTCGACAACCAGAAGTCTAACTCTATGAAAAAATTCCAAAACCCTATATTTTGGCCATTGTTCCGGAATTTACATGTATAAGTGTAATTTATATTCAAACTATATAAGGAACTCAGCTTATGTCATCAAAACGATTATTTGAATACAATGTATTTCGAAGGTAAGGAAAAATACAGGGAAATTCAGAAAATATCCGAAAAATGCCTAACAGTACAGGCAGTAAGACGCCAAATAACTTCGCCAATGTAACGCAAATAATAATGCCAAAAGCTTTTCTAAATAATATCCAATTTTCGTCACTATTTGCAAAAATTTCTTATTTGAGTGGAATTGTTTTTCAAAATATTGAATACTCTTGCTACGATCTTCGATCCTTCGTTAATTTGCTAAATTAAAAAAAAACACCCATGAAATTGAAAATGTTCTAAAAGATTTTTTGCTTAAAATATGGAACCATCTCGCTTAAATCGTATAAATGAGTCAATTATCCACATGGTTGATAGAATTCTAGGTATAATACGGCCAAAAAATCAATAAATTTTCGAAATCGATTCCCCGTTTTCTTCGATTTTTCCGTAATTTGCCAATTAAAGGTGAAATTTTCGAAAAATTCCTTAAACTTATCAATTATTTCGTAATTTACAGAAAAGATGGATGTTTTATCAAAATATGAAAAGATTAAAGCAAGAATTTAAAACGAGTACGAATATTACTAGGTTTTTCCCATTTTATGCAACGTAGAGCAAAAAATATTTAAATTTCGAAAAAAATGCAAATTTTTCGCAAACGTTTCCATAATTTACTCTTTGTTATTGAAATATTTTTTAAAATAAGGAAAGATCCCTACTTTAAACGAATGAAATTTCCCAAAGTATTTTCGAATTTAAGGCAAAATAGAGAATAAAAAATGAAATTTTCGGCGAAATTATCCGTTTTAGTTGCTTTTTTCGATCATGGCTCGATAAAATGACGAAAATTAAGGAAAATTGAAGGAATAGAATTGAGGAAAAAAATCGAAATTTTCCTAAAATTATCCCTTTTCGTTTTATGTTTTTATCATATCTCGATAAAATGACGAATATTGAGCCTAGATGGAGGAAAAGAAGTGAAATTTCGCTAAGATTATCCATTTCAGCTGCTTTTTCGATTTATGTCTCAATGAAATGACGAAAATAAGTTTTAAATAAAGGATCAAAATCGAAATTTCGAAGAAATTATCCGTTTTCGTTAGTTTTTTTGAAAATAACTCGACAATATGACGAGAATAAAGGCAAAATAGAGGAAAAATTTGAAATTTTCCTAAAATTATCTGTTTCCGTTGCTTTTTCGACCATATCTCGATAAAATGATGAAAATTAAGGCAATATAGAGGAAAAAATTGAAATGTCGCTAAAATTATCCGTTTTCGTTATATTTATCGTCCATCTCTCGATAAAATGACAAAATGTAAGGCAAAATAGGGGACAAGAATTGAAATTTAGATAAAATTATCTGTTTTTTTTTTTTGTTTTGTTCGATTATATCTAGATAAAATGACGAAATGTAAGTCAAAATAGTGGAAAAAATAGAAATTTCGCTAAAAATATCCGTTTTAGTTTCATTAATCGATCACATCTCGATAAAATGACAAATATTTAGGCAAAATAGATAAAATAAATAAAATTTTGGCGAAATTATCCGTTTTGGTTGCTCTTTTTGATCATACCTCAATAAAAGGACGAAAATTAAGGCAAATTGAAGAAATAAATTTGAAATTTCGCAAAAATTATCCGTTTTCGTTGCTTTTTTGAACAGATCTCGAGAAAATTACGAAAATGTAGGCAAAATAGAGAAGAAGAATTAATTTCGGTGGTACTATCCGTTTTCGTTTTTTTTTTTGTTCATATCTCAATAAAAGAACGAAAATAAGGACAAAATAGAAAAAGAAATCAAAACCTCGCTAAAATTATCCGTTTTCGTTGCTTTTTTCGATGAATTCTTGATAAAATGACGAAATTAAAGGCAATATAGTGGAGGAAAAATTGAAATTTCGGTGACATTATCCACTTTCGTTCCCTTTTTCGGTCATATCTCGATAAAATGACGAATATAAGGGCAAAATACAGGATTAAAACTGTAATTTCGGTGTAATTATCCGTTTTCGTTTATTTTTTCGATCATATTTTGTTAAATTACGAAAAAATAGGTCGAAATATAGTACATTAATTGAATTTTCGATGCAATTATCCGTTATCGTTCCTTTTTTCGGTCATATCTCGATAAAATGACGAAAATTAAGACAAAAAAGATGAAATGAAAAAAAGAAATTACACTTATATTATCTGTTTTAGTTGCTTTTATCGATGATATCGTGTTGATATCACGAAATATAAGGCAATTTAGAGGTAAAAGAATTGAAATTTTGGTGAAATTATCCGTTTTCGTTGCTTTTTTCGATCATATCTCGATAAAATGACGAATTTTTTGCCTAAATAGTGGAAAAGAAGTTAAAAATTGCTAAAATTATTCGTATCAGTTGCTTTTTTCAATGAAATCTCGATGATATCTCGATAAAATCACAAAATATAAGGCAAATAAGATGAAAAAATGGAAATTTCAGTGAAATTATACGTTTCGTTGCTTTTTACGATGATATCTCGATAGAATGACGGAAATTACGGCGAAGGAGAGAAAGAAATTTGAAATTTCGTAAATAATTTCAGTTTTCGTTTCCTTTTTTGACCATATCTTGATATAATGACAAATATTTAGGCAAAATAGAGGAAAAAAATTGAAATATACCTCAAATTATCGGTTTTCGTCACTTTTTCGATGATATCTCGATAAAATGACGAAGTATAAGGCAGAATAGAGGAAAAAAATTTGAATTACACAAAACTATGCATTTTAGTTGATTTTTTTCGATCATATCTCGATAAAATAACGAAAATATAGGCATCAGAGAAAAAGGAATTTGAAATTTCTTTGAAATTATCTGTTTTCGTTCCTTTTTTTGATCATATCTCGATTAAATGTCAAAAATTAAGTTATAAAATTAAAAAAACTATAATCTTAAAAAGGCATAGATTAGGCTGTCTTTTACGAGTACTGCCGAAGAAAAATGAAAATAGTGCTAGACACTTTGCCACATCTCGTTGAGATCTTCGAAATGTGTACATTTTTGACTAGGTTTAAACGAATGCTAATCAAATAATAGCCTTAACAGTGAAAATTTCGCAGTAGATTTTGACCTGGGTTCATTGACCTCGACTCGTAGACCTCGAGTCACCATCAGTGGGTGTTTATCCTCAGGTCATAGAAATTGAGTCATCGAGCTCCGGATATTGAGTTCAGTTTAAGGGTCCAACTCTACGGAGTCGACCATATGTAGTCGAAATTCTGGAGTCGGCCTCCATAAGTCCATTATTGAAATCGACTTCTCGGACTCAAACTGACTTCCCGATTTTGACTACACCGAGTTTACCTACCGGAGTCAAACTCTCAGAAATGTCCTACCGGAGTCGTTCTACTTCAGTAGAACTCCCGGAATCAACCTCAGGTCATCGACCAGGGTTCATCGACATCGGGTGATAAACCTCGAGACATTGACCTCATGTTATCGACCTCGAGTCAACGACATTGGGTCTCCGACCACGGGTCATCGACATTGGGTCATCGACCTTGGGCCATCGGCCTCGGGTCAATGACGTCAGGTCTATGACCTCGGGTCAATGACCTCGGGTCAATAACTCCTGGACAATGACCTCGGGTCAATGACCTCGGGTCTATGACCTCGGGTCAATGACCTCGGGTCTATGACCTCGGGTCTATGACCTCGAGTCAATGACCTCGGGTCCATGACCTTGGGTCTATGACCTCGGGTCAATGATCTCTGGTCAATGACCTTGCGTCAATGACCTCGGGTCAATGACCTCGGGTCAATGACCTCGGGTCAATAACCTCGGGTCTATGACCTCGGGTCTATGACCTCTGGTCAATGACCTCTGGTCAATGACCTCGGGTCTATGACCTCGGGTCAATGAACTCGGGTCTTTCGGTATTTCGGATCATCGACCTCCCTGAGGTTACCTCCCGGAGACGACTTCCGGAGTTGACCACCCAGAGTCGATCTCCCGGAGCGACCTAACGGAGTCGTAAGCCCGGAGTCCACCGCCCGAAGTCAACCACTCAGAGTCCATCCCCCGGATTCACACTCCCGGAGTCGACCTCCCGGAGTGGACGTCCCGGAGTCGACCTCCCGGTGTCGACCTCCCGGAGTCGACCTCCCGGAGTCGACCTCCCGGAATCGACCTCCCGGAGTCGACCTCCTGGAGTGGACCTCCCGGAGTCGACCTCACGGAGTCGACCTCCCAGAGTCGAGATCTCGGAGTCGATCTCCCGGAGTCTATTTCCCGGAGTCGACCTCCCGGAGTCGACCTCCCGGAGTCGACCTCCCGGAGTCAACCTCCCGGAGTTGATCTTCCGGTGTCGACCACCCGGAATCGATCTCTCAGAGTCAATCTCCCGGAATAGATCTCCCGGAGTCGACCTCCCGGTGTTGATCTCACGGAGTCGATCTCTCGGAGTCAATCTCCCGGATTCGAGCGCCCGGAGTCGACCTCCCGGAGTCGACCTCCCGGAGTCGACCTCCCGGATTGGACCTCCCGGAGTCGACCTCCCGTAGTCGACCTCCCGGAGTCAATCTCCCAGAGTCGAGATCTCGGAGTCGATCTCCCACAGTCGACCTCCCAGAGTCGACCTCCCGGAGTCGACCTCCCTGAGTCAACCTATTGGAGTCGACCTCCCTGAGTCGACCTTTTGGAGTCGACCTCCCGGAGTCGACCTCCCGGAGTCGACCTCCCGGAGTCGACCTCCCGGAGTCGACCTCCCGGAGTCAACCTCCCGGAGTTGATCTTCCGGTGTCGACCACATGGAGTCGATCTCTCGGAGTCAATCTCCCGGAGTCGACCTCCCGGAGTTGATCCCACGGAGTCGATCTCTCGGAGTCAATATCCTGGATTCGAGCGCCCGGAGTCGACCTCGAATTGTCGACCTCCGGGGGTTGACCTAGCGTCATCGACCTCGGGTCATCGATCTCAGGTCATATACTTCAGGTCATCGACCTCAGGTCATCGACCTAAAAATCATCGACCACTGGTTATCTACCTCGGGTCATTGACCTGGAGTCATCGACCTGGGGTCATTGACCTGGGGTCATGGACCTCGGGTCATTGACCTCGGGTCATTGAATTAAGGTCATTGACCTCGAGTCATTCACCTCGTGTCAATGACCTCGGGTTAATGAGCTTGGGTTATATTCATCCAGTCATCAACTTCGGGTCTTCATCCTCGTGTTGTAGACCTCAGATTATCGACCTTGGTTTATCAAATTCAGGTTATTGTGTTCAACTCTCCCGAGAGGACCTCAAAGAGTCGCTATAACGGAGTCGGTTTGCGGATGTAATTGCCGGAATTTATCTCCCGCAGTCGATCACCAATGGTGAAGCTCCTGGAACCGACCTACCGCAGTTGAACTACCAGAGTCGAACTCACGGAGTCGACCTCCCGGAATCGAGCTCACGCAGTTGACCACTAGGAATTGACTTCCAGGAGTTGACCTCCCTGAGATTTCCTCACGGATTTGACTTCCTGGAGTCGACAACCAGAAGTCTAACTCTATGAAAAAATTCCAAAACCCTATATTTTGGCCATTGTTCCGGAATTTACATGTATAAGTGTAATTTATATTCAAACTATATAAGGAACTCAGCTTATGTCATCAAAACGATTATTTGAATACAATGTATTTCGAAGGTAAGGAAAAATACAGGGAAATTCAGAAAATATCCGAAAAATGCCTAACAGTACAGGCAGTAAGACGCCAAATAACTTCGCCAATGTAACGCAAATAATAATGCCAAAAGCTTTTCTAAATAATATCCAATTTTCGTCACTATTTGCAAAAATTTCTTATTTGAGTGGAATTGTTTTTCAAAATATTGAATACTCTTGCTACGATCTTCGATCCTTCGTTAATTTCACTAAATTAAAAAAAAACACCCATGAAATTGAAAATGTTCTAAAAGATTTTTTGCTTAAAATATGGAACCATCTCGCTTAAATCGTATAAATGAGTCAATTATCCACATGGTTGATAGAATTCTAGGTATAATACGGCCAAAAAATCAATAAATTTTCGAAATCGATTCCCCGTTTTCTTCGATTTTTCCGTAATTTGCCAATTAAAGGTGAAATTTTCGAAAAATTCCTTAAACTTATCAATTATTTCGTAATTTACAGAAAAGATGGATGTTTTATCAAAATATGAAAAGATTAAAGCAAGAATTTAAAACGAGTACGAATATTACTAGGTTTTTCCCATTTTATGCAACGTAGAGCAAAAAATATTTAAATTTCGAAAAAAATGCAAATTTTTCGCAAACGTTTCCATAATTTACTCTTTGTTATTGAAATATTTTTTAAAATAAGGAAAGATCCCTACTTTAAACGAATGAAATTTCCCAAAGTATTTTCGAATTTAAGGCAAAATAGAGAATAAAAAATGAAATTTTCGGCGAAATTATCCGTTTTAGTTGCTTTTTTCGATCATGGCTCGATAAAATGACGAAAATTAAGGAAAATTGAAGGAATAGAATTGAGGAAAAAAATCGAAATTTTCCTAAAATTATCCCTTTTCGTTTTATGTTTTTATCATATCTCGATAAAATGACGAATATTGAGCCTAGATGGAGGAAAAGAAGTGAAATTTCGCTAAGATTATCCATTTCAGCTGCTTTTTCGATTTATGTCTCAATGAAATGACGAAAATAAGTTTTAAATAAAGGATCAAAATCGAAATTTCGAAGAAATTATCCGTTTTCGTTAGTTTTTTTGAAAATAACTCGACAATATGACGAGAATAAAGGCAAAATAGAGGAAAAAATTGAAATTTTCCTAAAATTATCTGTTTCCGTTGCTTTTTCGACCATATCTCGATAAAATGATGAAAATTAAGGCAATATAGAGGAAAAAATTGAAATGTCGCTAAAATTATCCGTTTTCGTTATATTTATCGTCCATCTCTCGATAAAATGACAAAATGTAAGGCAAAATAGAGGACAAGAATTGAAATTTAGATAAAATTATCTGTTTTTTTTTGTTTTGTTCGATTATATCTAGATAAAATGACGAAATGTAAGTCAAAATAGTGGAAAAAATAGAAATTTCGCTAAAAATATCCGTTTTAGTTTCATTAATCGATCACATCTCGATAAAATGACAAATATTTAGGCAAAATAGATAAAATAAATAAAATTTTGGCGAAATTATCCGTTTTGGTTGCTCTTTTTGATCATACCTCAATAAAAGGACGAAAATTAAGGCAAATTGAAGAAATAAATTTGAAATTTCGCAAAAATTATCCGTTTTCGTTGCTTTTTTGAACAGATCTCGAGAAAATTACGAAAATGTAGGCAAAATAGAGAAGAAGAATTAATTTCGGTGGTACTATCCGTTTTCGTTTTTTTTTTGTTCATATCTCAATAAAAGAACGAAAATAAGGACAAAATAGAAAAAGAAATCAAAACCTCGCTAAAATTATCCGTTTTCGTTGCTTTTTTCGATGAATTCTTGATAAAATGACGAAATTAAAGGCAATATAGTGGAGGAAAAATTGAAATTTCGGTGACATTATCCACTTTCGTTCCCTTTTTCGGTCATATCTCGATAAAATGACGAATATAAGGGCAAAATACAGGATTAAAACTGTAATTTCGGTGTAATTATCCGTTTTCGTTTATTTTTTCGATCATATTTTGTTAAATTACGAAAAAATAGGTCGAAATATAGTACATTAATTGAATTTTCGATGCAATTATCCGTTATCGTTCCTTTTTTCGGTCATATCTCGATAAAATGACGAAAATTAAGACAAAAAAGATGAAATGAAAAAAAGAAATTACACTTATATTATCTGTTTTAGTTGCTTTTATCGATGATATCGTGTTGATATCACGAAATATAAGGCAATTTAGAGGTAAAAGAATTGAAATTTTGGTGAAATTATCCGTTTTCGTTGCTTTTTTCGATCATATCTCGATAAAATGACGAATTTTTTGCCTAAATAGTGGAAAAGAAGTTAAAAATTGCTAAAATTATTCGTATCAGTTGCTTTTTTCAATGAAATCTCGATGATATCTCGATAAAATCACGAAATATAAGGCAAATAAGATGAAAAAATGGAAATTTCAGTGAAATTATACGTTTCGTTGCTTTTTACGATGATATCTCGATAGAATGACGGAAATTAAGGCGAAGGAGAGAAAGAAATTTGAAATTTCGTAAATAATTTCAGTTTTCGTTTCCTTTTTTGACCATATTTTGATATAATGACAAATATTTAGGCAAAATAGAGGAAAAAAATTGAAATATACCTCAAATTATCGGTTTTCGTCACTTTTTCGATGATATCTCGATAAAATGACGAAGTATAGGGCAGAATAGAAGAAAAAAAATTTGAATTACACAAAACTATGCATTTTAGTTGATATTTTTCGATCATATCTCGATAAAATAACGAAAATATAGGCATCAGAGACGAAGGAATTTGAAATTTCTTTGAAATTATCCGTTTTCGTTCCTTTTTTTGATCATACCTCGATAAAATGTCAAAAATTAAGTTATAAAATTAAAAAAACTATAATCTTAAAAAGGCATAGATTAGGCTGTCTTTTACGAGTACTGCCGAAGAAAAATGAAAATAGTGCTCGACACTTTGCCACATCTCGTTGAGATCTTCGAAATGTGTACATTTTTGACTAGGTTTAAACTAATGCTAATCAAATAATAGCCTTAACAGTGAAAATTTAGCAGTAGATTTTGACCTGGGTCCATTGACCTCGACTCGTAGACCTCGAGTCACCATCCGCGTGTGTATCCTCAGGTCATAGAAATTGAGTCATCGACCTCCGGATATTGAGTTCAGTTTAAGGGTCCAACTCTCCGGAGTCAACCATTTGTAGTCGAAATTCTGGAGTCGGCCTCCATAAGTCGATTATTGAAATCGACTTCTCGGACTCCAACTGACTTCCCGAATTTGACTACACCGAGTTTACCTACCGGAGTCGAACTCTCAGAAATGTCCTACCTGAGTTGTTCTACTTCAGTATAACTCCCGGAGTCAACCTCAGGTCATCGACCAGGGTTCTTCGACCTCGGGTGATCAACCTCGAGACATTGACCTCATGTTATCGACCTCAAGTCAACGACTTTTGGTCTTCGACCACGGGTCATCGACATTGGGTCATCGACCTTGGGCCATCGGCCTCGGATCAATTACCTCGGGTCAATGACCTCGGGACTATGACCTCGGGTCATTGACCTCAGGTCCCTTCGGGATTTCGGATCATCGACCTCCCGGAGGTGACATCCCGGAGACGACTTCCGGAGTCGACCACCCTAAGTCGATCTCCCAGAGGCAACCTCACAGAGTCAAACGTACGGAGTCGATCGCCCGGAGTCAACCAGCCAGAGACCAACCCCCGGAGTCAACTCCCGGAGTCGAATACCCGGAGTCAACCGTCTGGAGTCGACTTCCTTGAGTCAACCTCCCGGAGGCAAACCTCCCGGAGTCGACCTCCCGGAGTTGACCTCCCGGAGTCGACCTCTTTGAGTCGACCTCCCGGAGTCGACCTCTTTGAGTCGACCTCCCGGAGTTCACCTCCCGGAGTCGAACGCCCGGAGTCGAACGCCCGGAGTCGAACGCCCGGAGTTGACCTCACAGAGTCGACCTCACAGAGTCGACCTCACAGAGTCGACCTCGGGGGATTGACCTAGCGTCATAGATCTCTGGAAACATAGGGTACCATCTCGCTTAAATCGTATAAATGAGTCAATAATCCACATGGTTGATAGAATTCTAGGTATAATACGGACGAAAATCAATAAATGTTCGAAATCGATTCCCCGTTTTCTTCGATTTTTCCGTAATTTGCCAATTTAAGGTAAAATTTTCAAAAAATTCCTTAAACTGATCAATTGTTTCGTAATTTACAGAAAGGATGGATGTTTTATCAAAATATGGAAAGATTTAAGCAAGAATTTAAAACGAGTACGAATATTACTAGGTTTTTCCCATTTTATGCAACGTAGAGCAAAAAAAATTTAAATTTCGAAAAAAATATAAATTTTTCGCACACGTTTCCGAAATTTACTCTTTGTTATTGAAATATTTTTTAAAATAAGGAAAGATCCCTACTTTAAACGAATGAAATTTCTCAAAGTTTTTTCGAATTTAAGGCAAAATAGAGAATAAAAAATGAATTTTTCGGCGAAATTATCCGTTTTAGTTGCTTATTTCGATCATGGCTCGATAAAATGACGAAAATTAAGGAAAATTGAAGGAATAAAATTAAAGGAAAAAAAATCGAAATTTTCCTAAAATTATCCGTTTTCGTTTTATTTTTTGGCCATATCTCGATATCTCGATAAAATCTCGATAAAATCACGATATATAAGGCAGAATAGAGGAAAAAAATTTGAATTACACAAAACTATGCATTTTAGTTGATTTTTTTTCGATCATATCTCGCTAAAATAACGATAATATAGGCATCAGAGACGAAGGAATTTGAAATTTCTTTGAAACTATCCGTTTCCGTTCCTTTTTTTGATCATATCTCGATGATATGTCAAAAATTAAGTTATAAAATTAAAAAAACTACAATCTTAAAAAGGCATAGATTAAGCTGTCTTTTACGTGTACTGCCGAAGAAAAATGAAAATAGTGCTAGAATTTAGCAACATCTCGTTGAGATATTCGAAATTTGTACATTTTTGACTAGGTTTAAACGAATGCTAATCAAATAATAGCCTAAACAGTGAAAATTTCGCAGTAGATTTTGACCTGGGTTCATTGACCTCGACTCGTAGACCTCGAGTCACCATCAGCGGGTGTTTATCCTCAGGTCATAGAAATTGAGTCATCGACCTCCGGATATTGAATTCAGTTCAAGGGTCCAACTCTCCGGAGTCGACCATATGCAGTCGAAATTCTGGAGTCGGTCTCCATAAGTCGATTTTTGAAATCGGCTTCTCAGACTCCAACTGACTTCCCGAATTTGACTACACGGAGTTTACCTACCGGAGTCGAACTCTCAGAAATGTCCTCCCTGAGTCGTTCTACTTCATTTGAACTCCCGGATTCAACCTCAGGTCATCGACCAGGGTTCATCGACCTCGGGTGATCAACCTCGAGACATTGACCTCATGTTATCGATCTCAAGTCAACGACTTTTGGTCTTCGACCACGGGTCATCGACATTGGGTCATCGACCTTGGGCCATCGGCCTCGGGTCAATGACCTCCGGTCTATGACCTCGGGTCAATGACCTCGGGTCAATGACCTCAGGTCCCTTCGGGATTTCGGATCATTGACCTCCCGAAGGTTACATCCCGGAGACGACTTCCGGAGTCGACCACCCAAAGTCGATCTCCCTGAGGCAACCTCACAGAGTCAAACGTACGGAGTCGATCGCCCGGAGTCAATCAGCCAGAGTCCACCCCCCGGAGTCAACTCCCGGAGTCGAAAACCCGGAGTCAACCGTCTGGAGTCGACCTCCTTGAGTCAACCTCCCTGAGTCGACCTCCCGGAGTTGACCTCCCGGAGTCGACCTCTTTGAGTCGACCTCCCGGAGTTGACCTCCCGGAGTCGAACGCCCGGAGTCGAACGCCCGGAGTTGACCTCACATAGTCGACCTCACAGAGTCGACCTCGGGGGATTGAGCTAGCGTCATAGATCTCTGGAAACATAGGGAACCATCTCGCTTAAATCGAATAAATGAGTCAATAATCCACATGGTTGATAGAATTCTAGGTATAATACGGCCGAAAATCAATAAATGTTCGAAATCGATTCCCCGTTTTCTTCGATTTTTCCGTAATTTGCCAATTAAAGGTGAAATTTTCGAAAAATTCCTTAAACTGATCAATTGTTTCGTAATTTACAGAAAAGATGGATGTTTTATCAAAATATGGAAAGATTTAAGCAAGAATTTAAAACGAGTACGAATATTACTAGGTTTTTCCCATTTTATGCAACGTAGAGCAAAAAAAATTTAAATTTCGAAAAAAATATAAATTTTTCGCACACGTTTCCGAAATTTACTCTTTGTTATTGAAATATTTTTTAAAATAAGGAAAGATCCCTACTTTAAACGAATGAAATTTCTCAAAGTATTTTCGAATTTAAGGCAAAATAGAGAATAAAAAATGAATTTTTCGGCGAAATTATCCGTTTTAGTTTCTTTTTTCGATCATGGCTTAATAAAATGACGAAAATTAAGGAAATTTGAAGGAATAAAATTGAGGAAAAAAAATCGAAATTTTCTTAAAATTATCCGTTTTCGTTTTATTTTTTGGTCATATCTCGATAAAATGACGAATATTGACCCTAAATGGAGGAAAAGAAGTGAAATTTCGCTAAGATTATCCATTTCAGCTGCTTTTATCGATTATATCTCAATGAAATGACAAAAATAAGTTTTAAATAAAGGATCAAAATCGAAATTTCGGTGAAATTATTCGTTTTCGTTAGTTTCTTTGAAAATAACTCGACGATATGACGAAAACTAAGGCAAATTGAAGAAATAAATTTGAAATTTCGCTAAAATTATCCGTTTGTGTTGCTTTTTTGAACTGATCTCGAGATTATTACCAAAATGTAGGAAAAATAGAGAAAAAAGATTAATTTTGGTGAAACTGTCCGTTTTCGTTGCTTTTTCCTTTCATATCTCGATAAAAGAACAAAAATAAGGACTAAATAGAAAATAAATCAAACTTTCGCAAAAAGTATCCGTTTTCGTTGCTTTTTCCGATCAAATTCTAATAAGATGACGAAACAGGCAGTATAGAGAAAAAATAGAAATTACACTAAAATTATCAGTTTTAGTTGCTTTTTTCGATGATATAACGATAAAATCACAAAATATAAGGTAAATTAAAGGAAATAAATTATAATTTCTCTAAAATTATCCGTTTTAGTTTCTTTTTTCGATCATATCTCGATAAAATGACAAATATGTAGGCAAAATAGAGAAAAAAATTTTAATTTCGGCGAAATTATCCGTTTTGGTTGCTTTTTTAGATCATACCTCGATCAAAGGACGAAAATAAAAGAAAATTGAAGGAATAAAATTGAAATTTCACTAAAATAATCCGTTTTTATTGCTTTTTTTAACATATCTCGAGAATATTACGAAAATGTAAGATGCAAAATAGAGAAAAGAATTAATTTCGGTGAAACTATCCGTTTTCGTTGCTTTTTTCAAACATATCTCAATAGAATGACGAAAAATTAAGAAAATATTGACGAAAAAATTGAAATTTCTTTAAAATTGTTCGTTTTAGCCGCATTTTTTGATAATATCTCGTAAAATTTTGAGAAATAAAGACGAATTAGAGAAAAAAATCGAAATTTGGCTAAAATTATCCGTTTTTGTTTCTTTTTTAAATAACATATCGATAAATGAAGAAAATTAAGGCAAAATGGAGGAGAAAGTTTGTAATATCGCTAAAATCATCCATTTTCGTTGCTTTTTTCGATCATACCTCGATAAATGAGCCAAAACAAAGACAAAATAGAAGAAAAAAATAGACATTTTGCTACAATTTTTTGTTTTCGTTGCTTTTTTCGAACATTTCTGAATAAAATTACGAAAACTAATGCAAAATAGAGGAGAAAAATTGAAATTTCGCTGTAATTATCCGATTTCGGTCCTTTCTTCAATCATATCTCGACGAAATGACGAAAAATAAAGACAATATATGGGAAAAAATAGAAGTTTCGGTAAAATTATCCGTTTTCGTTGCTTTTTTGATCATATCTCGTAAAATTACGAAAAAAAGACAAAATAGAGGAAACAAATTGAAATTTCGCTACAATTATCCGTTTTCGAAGATATTTTCGCACACATCTGAATAATTCTACGAAAAGTAAGACAATCTAGAGGAAATATTGAAATTTCTCTAAATATATCCGTTTTGGATACTTTTTTAGATAATATCTTGATAAAATTACGAAGATTAATGAAAAATAGAGGAGAAAATTTGTAAATTCGCTAAAATTATCCGTTTTAATTCCTTTTTCCGATCATATCTCCATAAATGAGCAAAAATAAAGACCAAAAAGAGAAAAAAATTGAAATTTCGCTACAAATATCCGTTTTCGTTGCTTTTTTCGAACATATCTCAATAGAATGACGAAAAATTAAGAAAAAATTGACGAAAAAAATTGAAATTTCTTATGAATGAACAGTTTTAATCGCATTGTTTGATCATATCTCGTAAAAATATGTGAAACAAAGACAAAATAGAGGAAAAAAAACGAAATTTCGCTAAATTTATCCGTTTTCGGTTCTATTTTCGATCATATCACGAATAAATGACGAAAAATAAAGACCAATTAGAGGAAAAAATTGAAATTACTAAAAAATAATCCGGATTCATTGCTTTTTTCGATGATATCTCGATAAAATGACGAAAATTAAGGCAAAATAGAGAGGAAAATATGAAATTTCGCTAAGATTATCCGTTTTCGTTGCTTTTTTCGAGCATATCTCAATAAAATGACGAAAAATAAACACAAGAAAGAGCAAAAAAATTGAAATTTCGCTACATTTACCTTTTCGTTGCTTTTTTCGAACAAATCTCAATTAAATGAGGGAAATTAATGAAAAATAGAGGAGTAAAATTGAATTTCGCTAATATTATCCATTTTCGGTTCTATTTTCGATCATATCACGAATAAATGACGAAAAATAAAGACCAATTAGAGGAAAAAATTGAAATTACTATAAAATAATCCGGATTCATTGCTTTTTTCGATGATATCTCGATAAAATGACGAAAATTAAGGCAAAATAGAGAGGAAAATATGAAATATCGCTAAGATTATCCGTTTTCGTCCTTTTTCGATCATTTCTCGATAAAATAACGAAAAAAAAGAGAAAATTGAGGAGAGAAATGAACATTTCGCAAGAATTATCCGGTTTCGTTGCTTTTTTCGAACTTATCTCAATAAAATGAAGAAAAATAATGAAACAATAGAGGATTAACATTGAAATTTCTCTAAAATTATCCGATTTCGTTACTTTTTTGATCATATCTCGTAAAATTACGAAAAATAAAGACAAAAAAGATGAAACAAATTGAAATTTCGCTAAAATTATCCGTTTTCGTTGCTTTTTTCGCACATATCTGAATAAAATAACGAAAAGTAAGACAATCTACAGTACCTATATGGTTAATTTTCTAGATATTTGTAGCGAAGTTTCAATTTTTTTCCTCTTTTTTGTCTTTATTTTTGCTCATTTTTGGAGATATGATCGAAAAAAGGAATTAAAACGGATAATTTTAGCGAATTTACAAATTTTCTCCTCTACTTTGCCTTAATATTCGTCAATTTAAAGAGATATAATCGAAAAAAAACGAAAACGGATAATTTTAGCGAAATTTCAATTTACTTCCTCTACGATGTCTTTATTTTTCGTCATTTCATTGAGATATGTTCGAAAAAAGCAAGGAAAACGGATAATTTTAGCTAAATTACAATTTTTCTCCACTCTTTTACCTTAATATTCGTCAATTTAAAGAGATATGATCGAAAAAATCAACGAAAACGGATAATTTAAGCAAAATTCAATTTTTTTCCTCTATTTTGCCTTAATTTTGTCATTTTTCAAGATATGTAAGAAAAAGCTGCGAAAACGGATAATTTATCTAAATTTCAATTCTTTTCCTTTATATCAATTTTATTTTTGTCGTTTTATCGAAATATGATCGAAAAAAGCAACGAAAACGGATAATTATAGCGAAATTTCTATTTTTTTGCCTTAATTTTCGTAATTTTATCGAGATATAATCGAGAAAAGCAATGAAAACGATAATTTTAGCGAAATTTCAATTTTTTTCCCCTAATTGGTCTTTATTTTTCGTCATTTAATCGTGATACGATCGAAAATAGAACCGAAAACGGATAATTTTAGCGAAATTCAATTTTACTCCTCTAC
This sequence comes from Sympetrum striolatum, assembly GCA_947579665.1. Taxonomy (NCBI): domain Eukaryota; kingdom Metazoa; phylum Arthropoda; class Insecta; order Odonata; family Libellulidae; genus Sympetrum; species Sympetrum striolatum. The sequence goes on from OX388346.1 coordinate 20,390,247, forward strand.
TTTTCGTTAATTTCCCTCATTTAATTGAGATTTAATCGAAAAAACCAACGAAAACGGATAATTATAGCGAAATTTCAATTTTTTTCCTCTAATCGGTATTTATTTCTCTATTTTGTCTTTATTTTTCATAATTTTACGAGATATGATCAGAAAATGCGACTAAATGAATAATTTTAAAGATATTTCAATTTTTTCGTAAAGGTTTTCTTAATTTTTCGTCATTTAATTGAGATATGTTCAAAAAAGCAACGAAAATGGATATTTGTAGCGAAATTTCAATTTTTTCCCTCTTTTTTGTCTTTATATTTCGTCATTTTATCTAGATATGATCGAAAAAAGCAACGAAACGGGATAATTCGTGCGAAATGTCAATTCTTCTCCTCAATTTTCTATTTATTTTTCTTCACATTTTCGAGAAATGATCGAAAAAAGGAACGAAAACGGAGAATTGTAGCGTAATCTCAATTTTTCTCCTCTATTTTTATTAATTTTCGTCATTTTATCAAGATATTATCTAGAAAAGTAACGAAAACGGATATTTTTTGAGGATTTTAAATTTTTTTCCTCTTTATTGTCTTACTTTTCGTCATTTTATCGAGATATCGTCGAAAAAAGCAACGACAACGGATAATTTTAGCGAAATTTCAATTTTTTCCTCTATTTTGTCTTTATTTTAGCTCATCTTTGGAGATATGATCGAAAAAAGCAAGGAAAACGGATAACTTTAGCGAAATGCAAGTTTTCTCCAGTCTTTTACCTTAATATTCGTCAATTTAAAGAGATACAATCGAAAATAGCAACGAAAACGGTTAATTTTATCAAAATATGAATTTTTCTTTTCTATTCTTCATTAATATGCGTCATTTATTTGAGATATGATCTAAAAAAGCAACGAAAACGGATAATTTTAGCGAAATTCAATTTTACTCCTCTTTTTTGCCTGAGGTTTCGTCATTTTATCAAGATATTATCTAAAAAAGTTACGAAAACGGATAATTTTTTGAGGTATCAATTTTCTTCTTCTTTGTTGTCTTTATATCTCTATTTTTCATTAATATTGGTTATTTAATTGTAATATGATCGGAAAAAGCAACGAAAACGGATAATGCTAGCGAAATTCAATATTTTTCCTCTTTTTTGTCTTTATTTTTGCTCATTTATCGAGATATGATTGAATAATGCAAGGAAAACGGATAATTTCAGCGAAATTACAAATTTTCTCCTCTACTGCTCCTTAATATTCCTCAATTTAAAGAGATAAAATCGAAAAATCAAGGAAAACGGATAAGTTCAGCGAAATTTCAATTTTTCTCCTCTATTTTTATTAATTTTCGTCATTTTAGCAAGATAAAGGAACAAAAACGCATACATATAGCGAGATTTCAATTTTTTCCTCTTTTTTGTCTTTATTTTTCGTAATTTTATTCAGATATGTGAGAGAAAAGCAAAGAAACAGGATAATTCTTGCGAAATTTATATTTTTCTCCTCAATTTTCTCTTCATTTTTCGTCATTTTATCGAGATATCATCGAAAAAAGCAACGACAACGGATAATGTTAGCGAAGTATCAATTTTTTCCTCTATTTTGTCTTTATTTCTCATAATTTTACGAGATATGATCAAAAAATGCGGCTAAAACGAATAATTTTAAAGAAATTTCAATTTTTTTCGTCAATTTTTTCTTTAATTTTCGTCATTTTATTGAGATATGTGAGGGACGTGCCCTCGTGGAGGAGCATCCTCTGTGCCGTGATGAAGCGGAACCCCAGTAACTTGGTCTCCACGTCGACCAGTCCCAGCCCCCCCTGGTCGACTGGCACCGTGAGTTTTTCGACGGAGACGCAGTGCTTCCGCCCGTTCCCGACGAAACAGACGAGTCTACGCTGGATCTCCTCCACGGCGGTGGCGGACGGCGTGAACGTCTGGACCAGGTGCCAGATCCTGGGGGCGACGAATTGGTTGATAGCGAGGACCCTGCCGCGGAGGGACATGGAAGCGATCCTAGGTTTCCACCGGGTGGTAGCGGTGTCTATCTTCGCGTATATTTCTCCACGACCGTTCTCTCGGCCCTTGTACAGTTGTCCACGTAGCGTCCCAGGAACTTAGCGCCGTCGCGACGCCAATCCGTGGTCGATCACCTCGGGTGGTCCAAGTTCCAACCCCCAGCCCCCGGCACTTCTCTTTGTTGAGGCGGGCTCCGCTTCTTCTTGAGTATTCTTCGAAGGCCGGCAAGATCTTGTGGAAATCCTCCTCGCGGTCGACGAAGACGTAAATGTCGTCGGCATACGCGCACACGGCCAGGCGCGTGTCCTGCGGTAGTGCCGCTCCCGCGAGGGTAGACTTGAGTTTCCTCACCAGGGGCTCGATCGCAAGGGCTGTCCCGGCATTGAGCATCCCTGCCTGATTCCGTTGGTGATGGATATGGGTGAGGTGGGTCCGCCCGCCAGTCTCACCATGCACGTCGCGTCGGCGTATAGGGTGCGGATCAGACGCATTAAGTTGTAAGTTGTCCCCCAGTCCCATCGCCACCAGAACCGCGAAGAGGTAGCGATGCCTCACCCTGTCGAACGCCTTGGACTGGTCCAACGACAGTATCGCAAGGGGTTGGCGCCTCCGGTTGTTCAGGCGGACAACGTCGCGGATCGTGGCGATCGGATCGAAATTGGTGCGATCCGGGACGCAGTAACTGCTCGCCCGACGTGAGAGCGGGCATGACGTTCCTGATCCTGTTGGCGATCGCCTTGGCGATGACTTTGTAGTCGGCCGCCATCCTCCGACGTCCAGGGCGTCGCCACCTTTGGGTAGGAGCCCGACGACCGCAGTCCTCGTCGTCCTGGGTAGCCTTCCGCTCCGCAGAGACGCCTCGATCATATCTCAGAAGGGGAGACGTATGACGTCCCACAAGCGGAGGTAGAGCTCCGGGGTGAGACCGTCGATCCCGGGGGCCTTGCCTCTCTGCAGCGCTTTGAGCGCCTCGTGCAGTTAGACCTCGGAGATGGGTAGGTCCAGCCGCTCTTTCTCAGCGACTTGCAGTTGGTCAAGGGGCCGGAAGAAATCGTCCCGTTCCTCGTCGAAATTGTCGCCGTCGTCTGGAGGGTTAAACAGCTCCGCGTAGTAGTCTTAAACGTGCTGGGCGACTTCCGCGTGCTCTTCGACGGTCCGCCCGTCGATGCGGAGTTTGCCGAGCGGTCTCGGCGACGTTATGGTCGCCCAGCGAGCGACGTGTGCGGCGGCGGGGCGGTCGTTGGCGAGGATCGACTCCCAACCGGCCCTAGCCACGATGGTGTTGGCTTGCTCCTGGAGAAGAGCGGTCTGCTCGGGCCCCGTCCTTCCCCTTCTCCTGTCGGCGGCGTAGGCGATGGCGTGCTCCTTCACTTCGGAGTTGATTATTTCCCAACCCGAGAGCGGATCCATCTCGGGGTCGCGTCTTTCCTGACAGAGGGCTCGGACGAGTTCCCTCGCGTGCCTGTTGTACGCCTCGTTCTCGAGCAGTGCGTTGTCGAAGCGCCAATAGGGACGCCTCGACCGCTCGAATCTGAGGCACCGTCAGGGCTACGGCCCTGTGGTCTGTGAAGGATGGTAAGGTCTCGATGGCCGTCGCGTCGTGGACCCTGTCCGCAGATACGTAGAGGCGGTCCAGCCTGGCTCGCGAGCTTCGGGAGGCGTGGGTGTAGCCCGGCGCTCCGGGCCTCAGCTCGGACCAGGCGTCGACCAAGTCGAAATCCCGCACGAGCGATCGCAGTTCGGTGGCGTACGCCGGGTGCCTCTCCCAGCCCGAAGTCCTGTCTGTGACAGGGGAAAGGGTCACGTTATAGTCGCCCCCCATGACGACGAAGGCGTCGTGACCGAGGTTGGCTTGACGGAAACACGTCAGCTGGTCCCTGAGGGCGTCGACGAGGGAGATGGCGAGCCTTTGATCGTGCGGCCCATACACGGAGAGGAGGAGGAGGGTGAGCGTTCCCCCCGTGCTCTGCGGAAGGTCTAGGGTGACCGCGAGGGCGTGCCCCGCGAACACGACCGTCGGTGTCACCACGTATGTTCTTAGGTTCCTCCTTATTCCGATGGCGGCACCGGATTGCGGAGTCGTGGGTGGGCAGAAGTGGAGCTCGTACTGCGGGAGCGTCTGCAGGGGCACGTCGGAGGTATTGGTCTCCTGCAGCAGTACTACGTCCTGCTCCGTGGTGTTCAGGAACGTGGTCAGCTGGGCCAACTTCCATTTGCTCTTTACCGATCGTACGTTGAGGGTCGACACGGAGAAGCCCAACGCCCTCCAGGTTGTTTCCTCACCCGCCATGTTCGTGAAAGATGGATGGATGGAAGGATGGATGAGCGGTTACTCAGACTCCAAGTCTCAGAGTCTGGCCAAGATCCTCTTGACCCTCATCCTCAGGGCCGGGTCCTTGATGGCTCTGTCTCGCAGGAGTCTGGCCAGCAACGTGGTGAGGTCTTCTAGGTTTTCGAAGGAGTCCTTCGCGAGCCACACCACTTCGTTGTGGCCCTTTGCCTCCTGCAGGAATCTCCGTAGGGTTTGGAACGAGATTGCCGGTACCCCAGGGTTGGCGTGTTAATAATTCGCGATTTGCTTCAGACTTTCGTCATCGCCTCCCGCAGCCACGTCGGTCTTCAACTGTTTGCTGCTCGGGCTCTTCCCTGGCAGGTACTGGGAATACCGCTCGAGGGTAGCATCAGTTTTCCGCTTGAGGGGCCCGACCGCCGCAGAAGTCTCGGGGCCGGTTTTCTCTGGCCCCGGTGTGGTGGGCTCGGGCCTTATTTTTAACATATTTGGTTGAAATTTCGTTGAAATCTTTTCAATTTCGACAATTTTCTCGAGTTATGAGCAACTTGAGGCCAAATAACTGATATTTTTTACAAAAATGTTGACTTTTCGCCCGTTTTTTCGTGAAATTTTTCATAACTTTGAAAGAGAGACTTCTTGAAAATATTTATATTGAATCGCTATTTTACTAGGTTTTCTTGAATTTTGGGCATTTTAAGCCGAAAAAACTTCAAATTTGAGAGAAATTATTCAATTTTGCCCATTCTTTCGTCGAATTTTCGAAAGATTGAGAATTGATTATGATACTTGGTGTGATATCTTCAAAACTTTAAAATGTAAACACTAACACTGTTACATGATAATTTCAGGGAAAACTAAAAAATGCATGGAGTCTTCACAATGTACAGCTAACAGCAAAAAAAAGTTACCACCCCTGACCCACCAAGATATTCTAAGTCCAAATTTCGGGCCGGCGAGCCTTTCTCTCGAAAAGGGAGGGAGAGAAAAGAAAGATGGAGAACATGGTACGTTACGCTAGCTCAGCTCTCGCGTTTGGATGGAGAATTTTCGTTATATATATAAAAATCATTTACTACTATCCATTATCTGCCGCAACATTTGATGTGGTAACGCGTACGATTGAATTTGACGACGATCAACTGGAAGATAACTAAAGAAATGAATCGAATTGAATGCAGCATTCAAAGTCACTCTCACTTTAATTTTCGATAACATATTATTAAATCATTTCCAAAACGATACAAATGAATTTAACTGAATACAACATTCGGTATCAAATTAACTCACATTTCGTTTTTCGAAAATCGATCGTTTAAATCACTTCCAACGATTGATTATGCTCATCAATGTGAACGAAACCAGCAACTATTCTCTTCTTCTTAATTTCAAATAGGCCAAAAAGCAGGATCTCGGTTTCAACAATGGCATTTGTCGTCAGGGGGACCGGCTGTTTATACTCACGAAACATTTCGTGTATTCCGTAAAAAATCTCGAAAATTCAATTCGGAAACAACAATAAACGACCAAAATAAGGTTTTCTATTCATTTACTCTGCTATTGGTTCTTGTCTCAATCTCGTATGACTATTATTTTTAATTTAATTTTGCAAAATAAATGAAGCATGCAGCGACAAAAATGAACTTTACGTGCATTTCTTACGGAAATGCTTTGACTCGACTGGGATCGAAGCAAGGACGAAGTGTCGCCATTTTTTACAATATAAACACTTTCGTATATATATATATATATTTGAATTCAATGTTCTATAAAAATTTCAAGTCAATCGACCAAGTGATTTTTGAGTTTTGCGGGCACAAACATATGCAGGCTGAATTTTTATACATAAGATATGTGCATAATTCGGTGGATTATTATAATTTAATTTGATTGCTTTTACAACCCTTTCGTTCAACTTTCCCAACTGAAAAGCGTTCTATCATGAAGAGAAATAACTAAGGAATAAACACAAGGAAATAAAAGTTCCACATCTTCCACACAAAAAGTCGTGTAACTTTGACAAAGTTATTTATTTCCTTGTGCTTAGTTACCTATGGAGTTCCCCAAAGTAAAAGCTCATTTGATTGATTTAAATATGGAATAATCTTTTCTAGATTACCATTTCCCCTTACTCTCGTGACTCCTATAGATTATATAATCCAAGAATTTGTAAAATTAAATTATCCTTATAACAACACTGTAGCTAATTCTCACAATTAGCTTTGACGTTTACTAGCACCATCTTCAACATTTACATAAATACGCGATCCTCCATACGGCGTGTGCCTTGAAAAAGAAGAAAGAATGAGAGGGAACAAAAGTGTGTGTGCAGGTGAAAGGGTAGAATTCTTGGAAAACTGTTAAACAGGACAAAACGAAATAGGTGGGGGAAAAGGACAAGATAAACCTTTTGTTACCGAAGGGGAATGGAAAGGAAAAACTTTCTGGTTGGGAGAAGAGGACTAGTTGCAATTTGCTCGATTCATTTTGATTTTATCTAAAATAATGTGTCCGCTAGCCTTCTCTGATATATGTATAATTTTTAGCTCGCAAATAGAAGAATGACTCGAAGAAATAAATCTCTCATAAAGTGGGACTGCAGAGCATCAGATTAGAAATGTTGTATGTTCTTCAGCCTATAACTTACGAAATCTCACTGTTTATCTGATGTGGATTGAATGAAAATAATCATAAATCGCTTGATGAAACTACCGTTCTAAAAATTGGATCCATGGATTCCTTATCGTTTCAGAGTAATGGCTTACAGTAAATACTGTAGTAAAAGTCCAGCGGTAGACGTCCTTCTGGTAAAATTCTCGAAATTTTGTTTCTCAAAAGTTACTTCTCTCACTTTTTTAGCTATTTACTGATCCAACAATCGACTCCGAAGAGTATTACAATTTATTTATTTCGAAGTTCTCAGTATTTTAAGAAGACCATCTTTTATTTTATTAGTTACGAAAAATGTTAAGACCGCTATCCGTGGAATTGTGACTTCTGCATGACAATGTTAATCGACGTCTAACCAAATTAAAGACTTAGCTAGAGTATGAATTATTAGTACTCGACGCAGGATGGGCAAGTTATCGCGTGTGTGTTACAGTAATGACTATTATAATTGTGTTTAAATGCGTATTTAAATGACATCTTTATTTTGTATTTTATAAACCAAATGAGATCGAATAGCAAATTTTATCAGTGAATCAAGATGAGTTTAACGTTTTGGCTATCATCAACACTGAGAGAAAAAATGTATTCACTTTCTCTTAGTGGTTTTTTTATATTAATTTTTAAGGTTCTTAAAATCTACGAAGCTAATAACTGGATCTAACATTTATTGGGTAAAGGGATTGAAAACACTATACATTCAATGATAGTAATGAAAAAGAACCAAAGGAACGCTAGTTTACGCAAATAGCTATTTCTTAAATTTTCCCGTTTTGTTGTTGATTGATTTCTAAGGGTATCTTGAAGGTTTATGAAAACCATTGGTTAGAAGAAAAAGCCTGAAAAGATGAATGTAAATATTGAGAACGTAATTTTGGAATTAGAATGCTCCGAAGCTTAATTTCTTCGGGAGTGATCTTTCTACGGTTAATATATGCTTAATTCTACTCCTGAAAGCATAGACGGTCCGAGACATGGGCAGTCTGGGAGACCGTCGACAGCATTTGTGGGCTCTTCTCAGATCCCTTGAAGATTCTCAATGATAAAATTATACTCGTTACTATAGCTTAGGTAATTTTGACGATTACACCCGGTCACAATATTTAAGTAAACTTTTTTTATCCATTAAGGAGAACTAGTTCTAAACGTCTGCCTGCCCAGAATGTCAATAATCTTCAGATTACCCCCTCCCAAGGATTGGAATCAATTTCCTTCGCAATGGATGCAGCTTTCTTTGGTCCTATTTCTCTGAGTAATTTCCTTTAATTCCAATTGATTGAAGAAGCCGTTACTTGGTGAAACTGCGTTATGTAAGAAATTGTGAATCTTTTTCCTTAGTTATTTCCACTATTCCTTATAGTCGTTGAGCTATGGCTATATTTTTACGGAAATTACATTTAGGAAAACTGCTAAATCAGGCGTAATCCATCTGAGTTGCCCTTACACCCGTAAATGCTGTTTAATAATTAAAATTTAGCCTTCGTATTTTCCCTTTCCTTTTTTTAATGAGAGGCCAGTTTAGTCCATCAGCGATTACTGAATAAAGCTCTAGAAATACTGACATCTCGTACTTATTATCTATGATTACTCTTAAATAAGATGGGTAAAGCTTCCTTTCTTGGGAAATATGTCAGGAGAATCTATTACTACTGAATCTTAATGCTGCTTTCCAAGCCTCACCTATTCTTCCTTAAAACTTCTTGGTTTAAAGATAAGGAAGACATTTACGATATCTTGAAGGTGCAGAAATTTAAATGTGTGAATTGCTCGACATTTGTGTGGGATCAACTGGCGGAAGCTCTAATTGTATGCATGAATGTATGCACATTGTAGGCATATTCTTATAAACCAAAATTATTATATCCTACCCTATGCCAATAATTTTTGAAGTAAAATAAATTTACATTGATAATTAATAATTTCGACTGTGATAGGTCTATTGTTAATGGTTTATGAATTTTGGATGCAAATGAACGTTTTAGAAGTAAGTTCACATAAAATCTAATTCAGTATGTTAGGAAAATGAAACTTTTTCGAATCTTTGATCTAATTTACATTCCCTCTGGCTGAACCATTGAAAACATATTTTTCCGGTCACCCTCTAACCTGCATTATTTTGTCTTAAAATGGCTTGAATCGTTTTCTCAATCTTATAAATAGCCAACATCCCAGGATCTCTGCACATCACTTCTGAGCCTGTTTACCACATTATCTTCATATTTTTTAGATGTATGCCTTAGAGTTGTAGAGAATAAACATTCTTTTCTTAGTAAGCATAAAATATTCCGTACTCCCATTGTTTATTTTCCTATCATCGTCTCCATGAAGTAACCCATTCATATTCCTTCTTCGACGAACTTTTCTTTATATCACCATCCATGACGAAGAATGACATTTTCAGGCAATTCTCTCTCTCATACAAAACCCTTAAACGATGCCTCGAAAATTAGAGGCATTGAAGACGGGAGTAACCTGTGACCGCTCCATTGAAGACCCTTTCTCTTTCCTCTCTCACCCCCACAGGGAAGCTCCCTTTGTTTTTTTGAGAAGGAAGGTATGCATGCTACCGATTAACCGTTATGTAGACAAAAAAATTAAAAGCAGACGTAGCACCAAAAGGTGGGCTTGCCACAGAGATCCTTAGCAATAGATTTAAATGTATTTTTCATGCATGAGCGTTTACGTGCGAATATTTCGAGTGGAGTTGTAACAGCCTAAAGTTGTTGGCTCATACCTATTTTCTATGTTGAAACTCTTAATCGTTTTAGCATTTCAAAATTTTTGACGGAGGTTTAAATAAAGTAATTCAATATTTACAAGTATATTATGCAATTCTTTTTGCGCTTTGCTCGACTCTGCACGCCTAGTCCTTCTGATTTCATTACCCAAAATAAATTCTCGCGCGTAAAATATAAAGCTGTTTGTTAAGAGACTACAGGTTAGATAGCAGTGAGTCCAAAATGATCGGAGCCCTCCGCTGGGTATCTTTTAAGAATATAACTATGTAAAGACAATAATTATTAGAGATATTCCTTAGCTGTGATTTACATGACGAAATACGCGACGACATGATCCCTATTCTCAACGATCGTTATTTTCATAGCCAGATGGTGAAAATATTACCGTGATTTAATAGCGAGGACAGATGGTTTATATTGTTATCATCTTACATATATTATAAGGTGTGTAAATATGTAAATTATTTAGATAGTTGAGTGTTTCACATTCTCTGCAATAAGCCTTATGGAGGCTCGCGGATAGTCAATTTAAATGTATTTCTTACTTAACTATTTTTCACAAAGCTGCAACACCATTATTATATTTATAATATACGTTTTTTTCTTATTTTTCCTACTTTCGTTGACCTGATTTACAGTAGTTCATATTCTATTAATTATCGTATCATAATTAAGCATAATCTTTGCGAAAACGATCATCCTGCGGGCATGTGGAGCATTAACTGAAATAACCAATTTCATTATAAATCTGCATTTATGGAAAATGTTATGTATTATATATGTTAGGACGAACTAAGAGCCGCCAAAGTAATTCTTGTCCAATATTTTAAGAAGAAGAGCGAATTACGCTTGAGATTCGAGCCGATTTAACGAAATACGAATTTAATTATTTCATAATACAGTACTACTTCTACCGCAGCAAAATTAATGACTATTAGCGAGTATTTATAAAATATATATCATCACAAAAGCCTTCAAAACGTGCCAGGCATAAAGAGGAAGACGAAAAGCGCGCTCAAAACAGAGAATCTGAAAGACTCGCCCTTCTCGAGCTATGCTGGTTGTATCTCAGGTGGTAACTTTTTTATGCTGTTAGCTGTACCTTGAATATCATTACAAACTAAGCTAAGTCTTCAAATAATAAAATGATAATTAGCACAACATTTACTTTGTGATGCAGAATGATTACCTATTTTCTTAGTGGTATAGTTATAAAAACCTTCTTTCCACTTGCAAAAATCCATTCTGTACAGTGAAACAGTACGTTATACACTGATAATTACAATATAGTTAATGACTATATAACTACTATAGAACATATATCAATTATCTATAACCTTACAGTCAACAAAATATATTTATTGAATAGTTTATAAAGTTTCCATATTACATTACGATTTTTGCTGATCTTAAAGTTTCATCATACGTTCAACATGCAATCATAATTCCTAGAATTCTTTATGTTTTCCTTTAAAAATTAAATACCACTAGTAAATGCTTGTTTGTAATGTATCTCTCTGTACAGAATTAGCATTTCCTCAAAATCATTAAAATAAAATGCCTTATTTGTGACTTAGAATATAATTTTGTACTTTTATATACATGAATTTATCAAGGGTGAACTAATTAATAAATTAATATGGCCTGCTGTTGTTAAAAGACTAAAAACCATAGCTCTTAGCACTTCTGTGATTTTTTTGCATATAACATTATTATTGGCTGACAAATAATAATAATTCCAAGTGATACATAAGAATAAGCTTTGCAATGAGGATATGCAGAAAAGGAACTCAATGTACATGAACCATTACCTTACCATAATACATTACTTCTACATTACTCTAATATACATTACCAAGTTAAAACTCTAACTAACAACAAAGAGAAGACACGGAAATTTAAAAAAACTTTTGTCCGCACGAAATATTGTGAGAAAGCTCCTCAAGTGTATACTAAAATCAGAATTTGACTTCACATTGGCATATTTGGCAAAATAATTATTTATCTCACAATAAATTCCAAAGTTTTGAGAGGAAATTATTAATCAAATATACAAAATCTTTCTATTTTTATGGAAAATTTGAATCAATTAGAACGTAGTAGTACATGAGAAAATACATAAAGAACACATCAATACGTTACTGTATTCCATGCTTTTCGAATGGCATCCATATGACAACACTTCTATCCTCAACTTATATCTGGAGCATAGGCTGAGAAGAGGTTTTCCAGTTCATGATGTGGACCGACATATTTTCTTTCTCAATGCTCTTTTTTCATAGTAACTGATATTGCATCTTACCTCACTACATATACAACCTTGTAGATAATAATAATATATTTATTACAAGTGTTATCTCATTGACAGTATACAATAAAAACATCTACAGTATTATAAAATACTATTGCAATAAGAAATATAGCCAGGAAAAATTAATATAATCAATAAAATACTACATAGAAAATAAAATCAATAAAATAATGTTAACTTAATATCTAAATTTATATTTTTAAAACGAATGTTGTCTTAGGTGAAGGAATTATTCATTCAAAATATGTGAGATAAAATATTGAGTAGATTGTAGATATTATTAAGACTTTTTTTTGTTTATTGCTTTCAAAATTATCTTAGTCTGGCATTGGCAATCATCCAACAATTATGAAGTCTTTGTTACAATAAGAATTCAGTCGGTTACGCTGGTAATTATAATTGTTTATTTTTCCGTTGAAGATCAAGGGGCATTTCAGCTAGCTATTATATATAATTATTCACTTTGAGAAAAAAAACAAGCTGCAATAATTTAGACACTGTCATATAGCATAAATGCATTTTACTTCCTCATTTACCGCTGAATATGATATTTGCATTAATGTATTATAGCTTATGCATCACAGTAATTGCTTATTAGCTACACTTGGGAGTGTTTTAACATTAAACCCACATAATTGAAATGCAATATAAATGATGAATTCAATTCAAATAAAATAATTCACTAAATAACAAATTAAATTAACTAAAAAAACTGTATTCCAATGCAGGGACCATATTCTGTAACTCATTTCCCGTCGGTACGGTTGCCTCTCCGTTGGTTGGGATCGCAAACTGACTCCGCGAGCTCTCGATGCTATTCTGTTAGCTCCTGCATCAGTACGAGGGCTGACCGTCGCAGGTAGAATCCGGAAAATTTTACTGGCAAGTGTGTGCATTTTTAACAATATAATCAAGGCGAATGCATTAATTGAATGCCCGTAATTAGCAGAATGTAAAATAAAGCCGCAACAAGACATGCGATCACATAAAATGAATGAGATTCTCGCTTTTAGATGCAAACTGATGTATGCCATAGCACATATGGATGCACGTATGTACTACGTTTCTTGGAGCGTGCATCTGTCCAAGGACATGGAATAAAATAAACATTTTAATCTTTAATTAACAATTACATTGATATGAATAAAACTTGGTTGATACAGATGCCTCCATAAAATTAGAAAAACTTTCTAAAATACTGATATTTGTACCTTTGTATGCTCGATTCTTCACAGTATATCGTCCATAGCTGCTGTTACTAATATCTCCTTAAATTTCTCCCTCTTCATATAATCTAGCACTTATTCCTAACATTAATTTTAGTTGGGCATATTTTCTCAATGTGTTCTTACCGATAAATACATGAGCTGGGGACTTAACAATCGCCTTTATTGTTAGGGGGTTGGGTTGTTTACAAACACAAAATTTCAATAAAATATTCACATACTTTATCAAAATGTGCGCAAGCTTGAATATCAAACGATATTCCAGGAATACAAAAAGAATCTTTATTCTATTTTTACCTTATGGTGCTTAATTTTACTTCCTACAACAATTATTTCTAATATAATTTTTAAAAACAAATTAACCTTGCAACAAAAAAATGACCTTGATATTTATTTCTCAAGAAAACGTTTTCACCCGTCTGGGTACAAAACATGGACTTCAGGGAAATAAGGAGTAGCCTGTAAGTGGCCTAAGAGTAGCCTCTGCGTGGGGTTGACTTTTAATAATGTAGAATATTTCTAAGTTGTGTGACTCTTGGTTCTCGAGTATTTAGTAAACATGCACAAACACACTATTTTATATTTTACATATATAGTCATATAGAAGACTAGTTGAAGTGCTCATTGATTCTCAAGGGGAATATATAAATTGATAAATACAATTGTTATAGAGTTGATAGTAACACACACCTCATAATTAAGGCTACATAGAAAATGCTAGGCTATAATTATTTCCAAACCAATAAACAAACAAAACAAATTTATAATAAAATAAGAAAAATTACCTATATATTAGAACTCATATCCTTTGAATGAAAACTTTATTTGATGAAGACAATGTTTGTTTAAGGATTATAAAAATATATTCGAAGATAGCATTAGGATAAGAAGCATCATGTTTAAGAAGATATTTTAGGAAAGGCACAAATGGATATCAAAATCAATGAAAAAACACAAATGAAATATATTTTATATCACTCTAAAACAACCAATGAATATTCTTTGCAGAAAGTAAGTGTATTACAGAGCTCACTTGTGCCCCAATGCTAAAATGCGTAACATGGAGCTCGACCAAAGAACACAAATGCAGTCACAGCGCCTAAACAGATGCAGAGATTAAACACCAATAACTGAAAAATATCAAATGTATATGAAGTGGAAGCACTCAAAAAAATCTGATGTGGCCAACACACGACTTTCTCTATATTTATTGAAAACAGAAGCCTATGTTGGTAATATATAAATAACTCAAAAACAATGAGTGTTACAAAACAAATTTCAAAAAAAAGTTTTAGTGAAGTATATTGTGTATAACTTTTGTGTGGAATTGTATATACCTACATTGCATTCTGACAGAGAGATATATGAAAAACTTCCATTTTTGGATAAACAACAACTTCTGGTTAACCATTATTCAAGAATAACACCTAAACCATCAGGAAAAAATGTTTCAAACAAAAGTTGAAGTAAAGTGCATTATCTATAACATTTGTGCATAATTGTATATACCTACATTGCATTCTGACAGAGATATTGATGAGACAAAATTTTGTTCCAGCCAAACCACAACTTCCGGTTAAGCAGTATTCATCAAAAACTAATAAACTATTGGCAATGTTAGGAAAATAGTAAATATGAATATTGGAAATGATCGGATAATTACCTTTTAAGATAGAGCGCCCACAATTTTTTTACCTCAGGCAGACACACAGACAGACATGTTCAGGAAAATAGCAAAAACAAACTATATGGGCCACAAAACATCTATTTTGGTTGAAATCTGGAGGTCGAATTTTTTGCAAATACAATACTTTCTCTATACTAGGTATAGGGAGATAGTAAAAATACTATGAATTACTTTTTTTGCATTCTGCATATAACAAAACAAAGTTGCTCTACCTCTCCGATCAAGGAATATGGTGTTGGAGATTTGCTACAGCATGACAACTTGCCATTTAACAGCATATCCTTCATAGCTGCAGCTACTAACATCTCATTAAATTTCTCCCTCTTCCTATAATCTATCAATTATTGCTGACATTAATTTGAAGTACTCATATCTTCTCAATGTGTTCTTACCAATAAACACATTAGCTAGAAAAAACAAATACCTTGATTGTCAGGGGATGGGTTGTTTACGAACTAAAAATGTCGATAAAATATTCACATATTTTATCAAAACATTAGCAATTTCTAATGAAGCAAGATTTTCAACAACCAATATAAGATTCTTTATTCTATTTTACTTCTTTTGGTACTTAAATCAACTTTTGAAGACTGTTATTTCTAATTTAATTTTGAAAAAGGAATGAACCATGCAACAAAAAGAATGAATTTTACCTCTATATCATATGAAAATGTTTTGACCTGTCTGGGTTTGAACCGTCGACTTAACTTAAATAAATAAAAAGGTTTGCAACTTACAAGTTTTTAGAGAACATATACAGAAACACACCCACTGTCTATTTTATATAAATATATGGATATATATTTATTTATAATCTATAAAATAAATATCCAGAAAATATTTAAATTTTAATAATTGAGAATAAAATTGCTTGGTTAATAAAATGTCAAATGGTAATCAGTTCACTGTTAATTTTGTCCGTTAACATATCTACCTTCCGATGATGAGAATACAATTCGCAGCACTTTTAAAAAATACATAAACTGATAAAACTCAAGATTGTATGAAATTTCCTGGTCAATTATAATATGAGAATAGTAAAGTTATGGAATATATCACTAAAATCACAAAGATTCCTACCAAACACAGTGTCATAGATTCAGAGTTTTTCCAAGACAATCCAAAGGTACTGTTTTGCTTTGAGGAAAACAACTTAGTCACCTCTAAAAGTCCACTCATCGCGAGTTTTCCTGAAATTAATGATTAAAAAGTAGAAACAAGCATTGATGGCTTCTTGCTATAATCATGTTGTTTAGATATAAATATTAAGTCATGATTTCACTGCTCAAAACTAAAGAAGACCAACAAATACAGATGTGATGTAAGTAGTAAAGAATTGTTGAAAAATGATCAGTAAAGATTCAAAATGGCCTAATCGTGACATCTGTAGCATGTAAATGTAGCATCAATTATAAGATAGATACATTATTTTACAAGAGAAGGACTCAAAAAGTCACGATCACCAACTCCATCAAAAAGAGGAAAAAAAGTATAAGCTTTTAGGTATATTTCGTTGATATTTAAACATATTCAGGAATACTAATGTAAACATAAATGCTAAAACTGTTAAATTATATTCTTGTGATGCATTTGGACTTGAGTTTATTTACTCATGAAACAAGGTGATTCAGCTAAATGCCAATATATTTATCTCGACAGATACTTTAAAAGCTCAAGTCCACATCCCATACCATATATGCTCCCTGCTCTTCAGCAAAGGTTTTTGCATGATTTATTAAGCCTAAAAAATGCTAAAATTAACTTCAATAGCAAATTATTAACAAAAATTTCTGATTTTGAAGAATCTGGTTATTTGATTATGTAATTAATACCTGACTGTGATGTAAAATAAAAATATTTAACCAATTTATTGCAAGTCTATTGCTTAAAATTAATGATGGAATATTTTTACCAATCAAAGAGGTAAAGAAGGACTTAATAGAAAATATTATGATTGTTACTTATAAATAAACAACAAAACAGACATCATTATATCATTAAGTATATTTGCACAATTTTACTGCACTACGGTTATTGCAAATGTTTCTTAACGCAAACTCTTTGCCCGATCCCTTGAGATTCGTGTTAGTGAGAGTTTACTGCATTCTAGAATAATAATAACTAATAATAATTAATAATCTATTAACAATATAATCATAGTATATATGAGCAAAAGTTATATAAAAGAATATTGATAATGCAAATGAAAAGACGGTATCAAATCAAGTACTCCCTCAAACCTAATTTTGTATTCCCTCTTACAAATATATGGTTAAATACAAATGGTGCCCCAGCTAGAACACAATTTTCATAAGGTGATAAACTATTTTTAAGAAATATTTATTACATCACCTCACATTCCTGGTCAGAGAATTTTCAACTTTTGTTTAACGAATACAAAAAATTGAAATTCCCCACAAACATTTCAAATGGTAGAGCTACCTGGTCTTGAACCCTGGGCTTTTCCGATAATGTGGAAACATAGAACAACCATGTAGAAATAAAACTAATTTAATACAATGTTTTAAGAGGATATCATACCTGGGTTATCCTTAAAGAAGAATCTTTTATACACATGTTTCAAAACAGAGAAATGCTAATGGCGCTCTGTCTTTGAACCAAGGATCATGAGAGAAACCGTTAAATTCTTACATGATATGTATTTATGATCTCTATTTACATGCAGTATTTTACGTTTGCATGTAATCGGAAAAGAGATTGAAAAAATTATTAAAAATTATGGCAATTTTTCTTAAATGGGAGAAATTTTAACCCAGCCAAGCATAGGCACCTAAATTATTCCATATATAATTCGATTCTGTATTCAGCATACCTGGTGTCTGACCAAGGACTTTTTTATGACAAAATGACAAGGAAAAATTTGTTTTGGGATAATCTGACAATTTCTAAAATCCCAAGTAAATTATCGCGAATCTCTTAAAATGGAACTCTATATTTGTGTTTAATTGAATGATGGATTCCAAACCGTGCATCAAACCAATGATCATATGGAAAATGATTAGCTGTGCTTATGAAAGATCCATTACTTCAGTTAATATGCATGCCCAAAAGTTCAACCTTAAATCAATCATAAAAAATTTGAAAATCTTGATATACATACTTCCAAAAAAGTAGAGAATCCTAGTGTCAAATGTAAAAACATTTTGAGGTTTTGAATAAATAGAATGACCTGGAAGGAATGGAAGCACTTAAAAAAATTTACATTGCAATATTATACCTAAATATATATTATAACTCAAATAAGGCATGAAATATATACATAAAATTATGAACTCCCCAGAATATTATGATCATGTATCCCCAAATCTAGCAAAGAGCAATGCGAAAGGAAAAGCCAGAGCAAAGAGATTTTGAAAGGAGAGGATTTAACAGTACCTCAACAGAACTAACGGAAAACCACAACAATTCAACAAAGGCAAACTGGAGCAAGAGCATATGAAAAAAATGCCTGCTATTCCCCATAAAACATCCTAAGTCCACTGTATCATCCTCGAAACCCAATTAACTATTCATTACTGATTAAGAACATAAATTGATAGGATATAACACCATTGAAACTTAATCAAAGAAATTAGTAAGACTTACATTGTATTGGAAAACATAGAAACGCATTTAAAAACAATGAATTGAAAACAATATATGTAATAATATCTTACTCTGCAGCCACCCTGCACACACACATTGAAGCAATCAGTGGCTGCCGTTATACTTCCCTCGCCCCCCACAGGAGCCATCAAGAGGCCTCCTACATTCTTCCAACCAATGCCTCCGCAACTTGGTGTCTCCCTTAAGCAACTATCTCATATTGAAGACAATAGTGGTCCATTTCCACCACTCTTCACTTTACTCCCAAGCTGCAATACTCTGGAGCTTCTCCTATTATTTGAAGAACATTCAGTGCATATACTCTATATGAATATTAAGACAAACATGTAATATATTAAATATTATTATTAATGCCAATTGATGTTCCAGTAATAACTGCAGATCCTGTTAAATATTTACCAGGCAACTAAACAAGGCAATAACTAATATTAATGAAATATGGTTACAATTTTAATCAACTATGAATGAATGAGTCAGTGAATGTATAATTACGAATACGTGGAGAAACATCTATATGTAATAGATAGGAGATGAATTAACAGATATAACTTTAATTTGTAATCATCAAATAGTCATTTTTGATACACCACTTTGTGCTACCAGTGCCTCTATGATACCATGGCAGTGGACGATGATGCACAGTCTGACGAGACCACACTTGCCCTTGCACACAAAGTTCCTAAAATGGCCTGAAGAAAAACTACTACTAAATCGTCTACCCATAACCTTGTGCACACGGCAGTGCGGAGCTTGTGTTAAAAATTTAATGTACTCATACCAAACTAGCTAGGCATACTCTATGCTCCGAAGGACTGGATACACAAAGAATATATTTCAATGAATTTCTATGAACCTATCGATTTGCATAGGAAGTTCTATTGGAAATGGATACGTTGCCAATAAAGAATAGCAATTACGGACCTGAAAAAGAATAATATTAATAAATAACTGATGAAAATTTTAAAACTTAGGTCCCATATTTTTCTTAAGTAGATAATAAGCAACTTCCCGTTGATCAGTATTTCATGAATAACTCCTAAACAATCAGTTATACAAAAATATCTTTCACACAAAAGTTATATTAAATTGCATTCTCTAAATCTTTTATAAATAATTGTATATACCTAAGTATCGAATTAATGGAGATATTTTGCAAAAATCAGAAACGAGCCTCAAAAGTAGAGCTCGACTTCCAGCTGACCGATTTCAACCAGAAACTAATGAACTCTAACGACACCAACCAAAGTACTGTATATTAAATTTGACGTTGATAAAACAAACAGTTTTCATATTAAAGTGCCCACAAAATACATAATCAGCTACTTCCGGTTTATCAGTATTTCACGAATAACTCCTTTCCAATCAGTGATAAAAAAATACGTTTAATACAGCAGCTATAGAAAATTACATTTTCTAAAACAATAGTATATACTTAAATATAATTTTTTTTAGATATTTCACAACAAAGGAAATTTGCTTCCAAAAATAAAAAATCTCAACTTCCGGTTGAACGATTTGGTCCATAAAATTATCTAATCTAATCTAATTATCTAATCTATTAACTCTGTCAGTTAACCACAGTATATATGTGAAGTTTGGTACTGATAGGGCTAATAGTTTTCACGTTAGAGCGCCCACAAGCACACAAAAAAACACAGATGCTGGCATCGTTCCAAAAATGGACAGAACGTATTCTAGGGACCACAAAACATGTATTTCGGTTGAAATCCCGAAGTCAAATTTTTCCATGAAAACAATATTTTCTATTAACTATGAATATGGAGAAAGCAAAAATCCAATTAGTATGTAGGAATTGACCCTGAAAAACATTGGATATTGTATATTGGCAATAAAAAAATTGTAAAAATCTTCTACCGCTATTCAAAGAGAATAAACAATTTCGGTTACAGACTACCCATTGCCATTTTACACATCCAGTATTTCATTGAATTTAAGAAAAAGAAATCCAACAAAGCAAACCAAAAGACAGCTTAAATGTAAAGTAACCACAAGGATGATCATTGAAATAAATCTGATTTCCAGAAATTTATTCCACAAACTTCGTCCATGATCTCCAATATGAAATATTCCTATAACTATATTAACATCTGCTAGTTAAGATGGCAGACATTGGCGGACTCAAGCAAATTAACGAAATCGTATTGCAACCTGTATAACAGAACATATTGATAGTAATTGCAATATTATATCTCAATATATATTTTAACTCAAATAAGGCATGAAATATATATATATATAAAAAAATGAACTCCCCAGAATATTATGATCATGACCCAAATCGAGCATAGAGCAATGTAAAAGGAAAAGCCGGAGCAAAGATATTTTGAAAGGACAGGATTTAACAGTACTTCAACAGAACGAACGGAAAACCACAACCATTCAACAGAGGCAAACTGGAGCAAAGCATAGGAAAAATAATTCCTGATTTTCCCCATCATGCCATCTTTATCTACTGTATCATACTTGAAACCAAATTAACTTATCATTAACGATTAAAAACATAAATTTACATGATATAACACCATTGAAACCTGATCAAAGAAATAATTAGGTCTTGCATTGCATTGGAAATCTTAGAGACGCATTTCAAAACAATGAATTGAAAACAATATATGTAATAATATCTTACTCTGCAGCCACCCTTAAAGCACTCAGTGGCTGTCGTTATACTTCCCTCCCCCTAAGCAGGTGCCATCGAGAGGCCTCCTACATTCTTCCAATGAATGTCTCCGCAATTTGGTGTCTCTCTTAAGCATCTGTCCCATACTGTAGACTGTAGTGGTCCATTTCCACCATTCTCCACTTTACTCCCAAGTTGCAGCACTCAGGAGCTTCTGGTATTATTTGAGGTACATTCTGTGCATATTCTCTATGTGAATAATAGGACAAATACATAATATATTAATTATAATTATAAACGCCAATTGAAATTCCAGTTATAGCAGCAGATCATATAAGAAGATTACAAAGCAATTAAACAAGGAAATTAAAATTTTGGATGCATAGTGCTAAACCTATATTAAAATGAGGATCTATTAAATGATGAAAGAGTTACCTTAGATTATTCAAGAGGAGAGCCTGCAGGAACCTTCCCAAACTAACCTATAGTATCTGGTTCATCGATTTCTACCACATGTCAGCTTTGTAGTAGGCGATGGTTATTAAGTCAAGATCATTAGGTACAGAATGACTTATCTTGCCAAAGCAATTAAGATTGTGCTGCTATTCCTATGCATTTTACAATTTCTCTCTTCCACAGGATGGTTTAGGAGGAGATTTTAAGGTAGGAACACCAGTAAACCTATATCAATAATGTATTTATTAGCTCCCCATTCCTGAAAGGTTAGAAAAGAGACCATGAATATTCAATTAAAAAATTTTAATCATAAAAAGTATTATTTTCTAATGATAATCAGATACGTGAACTTAAAAAATATATTCTAAAATCTCAACAAAAACATACCTTATTTTGTAATCACCATTTAGGAAGGCAATGGAATCCCTCCATCCAACGATAATCTCAAATAAGATGCCTTCTTCAAAGCGCATCGATTATTAATACGTCTCACTCAGCATGAGAGGTCAGATCAGACCCTCTACATGAAATCTTCAAGTTTTAGTCCCATTATGGGCAGAACTTCTCTATCAGGAGAGGCAAAATGCCTCTCGGTGACGAGAATTGTATCTGCAAATGGTATCTCTCTTTTGATAGCTACCAGAAAGTCTTGAAGGGCAAAACATCTCAATCGGAATCCTGATCGTCGATGAGAATATTATTTTGCCAAAGGTAGCTTTCTATTGAGTGATACCATGAGGTACGCAGACCCTCTTTCCATGGGCAGAACCTCTCAAACAGGAGAGGCGTTACACCTCCCCTGAAGAGAACTGTATTCTGAAAAGGTACCTATCATTTGAGAACTACCCCGTGGTACCCAGACCCACTCGATGGGCAGAATCTCTCGACCTGGGGGAGGCATCACACCACTCCATAGTGAGAATTTTATTCTGCTAGGGTAGCTCTCTTTTGAAGTTACCAGGAGACCAGAAGACCTCTCCATATGGGTACCTATAAAACAATAGTTGTTAATCATAGCCTTAAAATAATTGAATAATTTTGCCCAATTTTATTTAGATATTTCCAAAGTATTCTAGGCTTAAACATATATACTCTAAGATTTGTAACCCTATGTTGATTCATTACCTCAAAGGTCCTGTTAATTTATTGAAGAAGTAGTCAGTTTTCCCTGTGCCTATCCAACAACATCCAAACATTTCTAATTTCGCTGTCCCCAGCTGCTTCCGTTTAGTTAACATAGGTACGGCATTGCATAGTCCCACGTTTAGTTGACCTCAACTAATGCAAACTTACGATCTTCATCTGCAAGCTCATAGGAGTTGTTTGCTATTGTTTACCATCTCTTTCTAATGCCGTCTATGGTTATCGTATCTATGCTGCGAATAAAGCTTCAAATGCACTCAAATATTTATTATAATTTTCAAACTTTGGAATAAGTTTTAACATATAGCTAGTTTTGTTTAGTTATCACACGTTCATTGACTACATAGAAATTTACTTACCTTTTTGGATCATTAGTACCCGATATACACTGCTTTTCCATAGTAGTCAGCATCAATCACATGAAACTGAAGCTATAAATGGTTTTTTTTCTAGGTGGTTAAACATAATGGCAAGTACGTCGAAAAAATTTCAAGTCAGTGACACTTATGAAATATGGTTACAATTTTAATCCCCAATGAATGAATCAGTGAATGTATAATTAGGTATAATATTATAAACATCAATATGTAATAGATAGGAGATGAATTAACAGATATAACTTTAATTTGTAATCATCAAATAGTCATTTTTGATACACCACTTTGTGCTACCAGTGCCTCTATGATACCATGGCAGTGGACGATGATGCACAGTCTGACGAGACCACACTTGCCCTTGCACACAAAGTTCCTAAAATGGCCTGAAGAAAAACTACTACTAAATCGTCTACCCATAACCTTGTGCACACGGCAGTGCGGAGCTTGTGTTAAAAATTTAATGTACTCATACCAAACTAGCTAGGCATACTCTATGCTCCGAAGGACTGGATACACAAAGAATATATTTCAATGAATTTCTATGAACCTATCGATTTGCATAGGAAGTTCTATTGGAAATGGATACGTTGCCAATAAAGAATAGCAATTACGGACCTGAAAAAGAATAATATTAATAAATAACTGATGAAAATTTTAAAACTTAGGTCCCATATTTTTCTTAAGTAGATAATAAGCAACTTCCCGTTGATCAGTATTTCATGAATAACTCCTAAACAATCAGTTATACAAAAATATCTTTCACACAAAAGTTATATTAAATTGCATTCTCTAAATCTTTTATAAATAATTGTATATACCTAAGTATCGAATTAATGGAGATATTTTGCAAAAATCAGAAACGAGCCTCAAAAGTAGAGCTCGACTTCCAGCTGACCGATTTCAACCAGAAACTAATGAACTCTAACGACACCAACCAAAGTACTGTATATTAAATTTGACGTTGATAAAACAAACAGTTTTCATATTAAAGTGCCCACAAAATACATAATCAGCTACTTCCCGTTTATCAGTATTTCACGAATAACTCCTTTCCAATCAGTGATAAAAAAATACGTTTAATACAGCAGCTATAGAAAATTACATTTTCTAAAACAATAGTATATACCTAAATATAATTTTTTTTAGATATTTCACAACAAAGGAAATTTGCTTCCAAAAATAAAAAATCTCAAATTCTGGTTGAACGATTTGGTCCATAAAATTATCTAATCTAATCTAATTATCTAATCTATTAACTCTGTCAGTTAACCACAGTATATATGTGATGTTTGGTACTGATAGGGCTAATAGTTTTCACGTTAGAGCGCCCACAAGCACACAAAAAAACACAGATGCTGGCATCGTTCCAAAAATGGACAGAACGTATTCTAGGGACCACAAAACATGTATTTCGGTTGAAATCCCGAAGTCAAATTTTTCCATGAAAACAATATTTTCTATTAACTATGAATATGGAGAAAGCAAAAATCTAATTAGTATGTAGGAATTGACCCTGAAAAACATTGGATATTGTATATTGGCAATAAAAAAATTGTAAAAATCTTCTTCCGCTATTCAAAGAGAATAAACAATTTCGGTTACAGACTACCCATTGCCATTTTACACATCCAGTATTTCATTGAATTTAAGAAAAAGAAATCCAACAAAGCAAACCAAAAGACAGCTTAAATGTAAAGTAACCACAAGGATGATCATTGAAATAAATCAGATTTCCAGAAATTTATTCCACAAACTTCGTCCATGATCTCCAATTCGAAATATTCCTTTAACTATATTAACATCTGCTAGTTAAGATGGCAGACATTGGCGGACTCAAGCAAATTGACGAAATCGTATTGCAACCTGTATAACAGAACATATTGACAGTAATTGCAATATTATATCTCAATATATATTTTAACTCAAATAAGGCATGAAATATATATATATTAAAAAAATGAACTCCCCAGAATATTATGATCATGACCCAAATCGAGCATAGAGCAATGTAAAAGGAAAAGCCGGAGCAAAGATATTTTGAAAGGACAGGATTTAACAGTACTTCAACAGAACGAACGGAAAACCACAACCATTCAACAGAGGCAAACTGGAGCAAAGCATAGGAAAAATAATTCCTGATTTTCCCCATCATGCCATCTTTATCTACTGTATCATACTTGAAACCAAATTAACTTATCATTAACGATTAAAAACATAAATTTACATGATATAACACCATTGAAACCTGATCAAAGAAATAATTAGGTCTTGCATTGCATTGGAAATCTTAGAGACGCATTTCAAAACAATGAATTGAAAACAATATATGTAATAATATCTTACTCTGCAGCCACCCTTAAAGCACTCAGTGGCTGTCGTTATACTTCCCTCCCCCTAAGCAGGTGCCATCGAGAGGCCTCCTACATTCTTCCAATGAATGTCTCCGCAATTTGGTGTCTCTCTTAAGCATCTGTCCCATACTGTAGACTGTAGTGGTCCATTTCCACCATTATCCACTTTACTCCCAAGTTGCAGCACTCAGGAGCTTCTGGTATTATTTGAGGTACATTCTGTGCATATTCTCTATGTGAATAATAGGACAAATACATAATATATTAATTATAATTATAAACGCCAATTGAAATTCCAGTTATAGCAGCAGATCATATAAGAAGATTACAAAGCAATTAAACAAGGAAATTAAAATTTTGGATGCATAGTGCTAAACCTATATTGAAATGAGGATCTATTAAATGATGAAAGAGTTACCTTAGATTATTCAAGAGGAGAGCCTGCAGGAACCTTCCCAAACTAACCTATAGTATCTGGTTCATCGATTTCTACCACATGTCAGCTTTGTAGTAGGCGATGGTTATTAAGTCAAGATCATTAGGTACAGAATGACTTATCTTGCCAAAGCAATTAAGAATGTGCTGCTATTCCTATGCATTTTACAATTTCTCTCTTCCACAGGATGGTTTAGGAGGAGATTTTAAGGTAGGAACACCAGTAAACCTATATCAATAATGTATTTATTATCTCCCCATTCCTGAAAGGTTAGAAAAGAGACAATGAATATTCAATTAAAAAATTTTAATCATAAAAAGTATTATTTTATAATGATAATCAGATACGTGAACTTAAAAAATATATTCTAAAATCTTAAGAAAAACATACCTTATTTTGTAATCACCATTTGGGAAGGCAATGGAATTCTCCATCCAACGATAATCTCAAATAAGATGCCTTCTTCAAAGCGCATCGATTATTAAAACTTCTCACTCAGCATGAGAGGTCAGATCAGACCCTCTACATGAAATCTTCAAGTTTTAGTCCCATTATGGGCAGAACTTCTCTATCAGGAGAGGCAAAATGCCTCTCGGTGACGAGAATTGTTTCTGCAAATGGTATCTCTCTTTTGATAGCTACCAGAAAGTCTTGAAGGGCAAAACATCTCAATCGGAATCCTGATCGTCGATGAGAATATTATTTTGCCAAAGGTAGCTTTCTATTGAGTGATACCATGAGGTACGCAGACCCTCTTTCCATGGGCAGAACCTCTCAAACAGGAGGGGCGTTACACCTCCCCTGAAGAGAACTGTATTCTGAAAAGGTACCTATCATTTGAGAACTACCCCCTGGTACCCAGACCCACTCGATGGGCAGAATCTCTCGACCTGGGGGAGGCATCACACCACTCCATAGTGAGAATTTTATTCTGCTAGGGTAGCTCTCTTTTGAAGTTACCAGGAGACCAGAAGACCTCTCCATATGGGTACCTATAAAACAATAGTTGTTAATCATAGCCTTAAAATAATTGAATAATTTTGCGCAATTTTATTTAGATATTTCCAAAGTATTCTAGGCTTAAACATATATACTCTAAGATTTGTAACCCTATGTTGATTCATTACCTCAAAGGTCCTGTTAATTTATTGAAGAAGTAGTCAGTTTTCCCTGTGCCTATCCAACAACATCCAAACATTTCTAATTTCGCTGTCCCCAGCTGCTTCCGTTTAGTTAACATAGGTACGGCATTGCATAGTCCCACATTTAGTTGACCTCAACTAATGCAAACTTACTATCTTCATCTGCATGCTCATAGGAGTTGTTTGCTATTGTTTACCATCTCTTTCTAATGCCGTCTATGGTTATCGTATCTATGCTGCGAATAAAGCTTCAAATGCACTCAAATATTTATTATAATTTTCAAACTTTGGAATAAGTTTTAACATATAGCTAGTTTTGTTTAGTTATCACACGTTCATTGACTACATAGAAATTTACTTACCTTTTTGGATCATTAGTGACCGATATACACTGCTTTTCCATAGTAGTCAGCATCAAACACATGAAACTGAAGCTAAAAATCGTTTTTTTTCTAGGTGGTTAAACATAATGGCAAGTACGTCGAAAAAATTTCAAGTCAGTGACACTTATGAAATATGGTTACAATTTTAATCCCCAATGAATGAATCAGTGAATGTATAATTAGGTATAATATTATAAACATCAATATGTAATAGATGGGAGATGAATTAACAGATATAACTTTAATTTGTAATCATCATATAGTCATTTTTGATACACCACTTTGTGCTTCCAGTGCCTCTATGATACCATGGCAGTGGACGATGATGCACAGTCGGACGAGACCATACTTGCCCTTGCACACAAAGTTCCTAAAATGGCCTGAAGAAAAACTACTACTAAATCGTCTACCCATAACCTTGTGCACAAAGCAGTGCGGAGCTTGTGTTAAAAATTTAATGTACTCATACCAAACTAGCTAGGCATACTCTATGCTCCGAAGAACAGGATAGACAAAGAATATATTTCAATGAATTTCTATGAACCTATCGATTTGCATAGGAAGTTCTATTGGAAATGGATACGTTGCCAATAAAGAATAGCAATTACGGACCTGAAAAAGAATAATATTAATAAATAACTGATGAAAATTTTAAAACTTAGGTCCCATAATTTTCCTTAAGTAGATAATAAGCAACTTCCCGTTGATCAGTATTTCATGAATAACTCCTAAACAATCAGTTAGACAAAAATATCTTTCACACAAAAGTTATATTAAATTGCATTCTCTAAATCTTTTATAAATAATTGTATACACCTAAGTATCGAATTAATGGAGATATTTTGCAAAAATCAGAAACGAGCCTCAAAAGTAGAGCTCGACTTCCAGCTGACCGATTTCAACCAGAAACTAATGAACTCTAACGACACCAACCAAAGTACTGTATATTAAATTTGACGTTGATAAAACAAAAAGTTTTCATATTAAAGTGCCCACAAAATACATTATCAGCTACTTCCCGTTTATCAGTATTTCACGAATAACTCCTTTCCAATCAGTGATAAAAAATACGTTTAATACAGCAGCTATAGAAAATTACATTTTCTAAAACAATAGTATATACCTAAATATAATTTTTTTTAGATATTTCACAACAAAGGAAATTTGCTTCCAAAAATAAAAAATCTCAACTTCTGGTTGAACGATTTGGTCCATAAAATTATCTAATCTAATCTAATTATCTAATCTATTAACTCTGTCAGTTAACCACAGTATATATGTGAAGTTTGGTACTGATAGGGCCAATAGTTTTCACGTTAGAGCGCCCACAAGCACACAAAAAAACACAGATGCTGGCATCGTTCCAAAAATGGACAGAACGTATTCTATGGACCACAAAACATGTATTTCGGTTGAAATCCCGAAGTCAAATTTTTCCATGAAAACAATATTTTCTATTAACTATGAATATGGAGAAAGCAAAAATCCAATTAGTATGTAGGAATTGACCCTGAAAAACATTGGATATTGTATATTGGCAATAAAAAAATTGTAAAAATCTTATAACGCTATTCGAAGAGAATAAACAATTCGGTTACAGACTACCCATTGCCATTTTACACATCCAGTATTTCATTGAATTTAAGAAAAAGAAATCCAACAAAGCAAACCAAAAGACAGCTTAAATGTAAAGTAACCACAAGGATGATCATTGAAATAAATCAGATTTCCAGAAATTTATTCCACAAACTTCGTCCATGATCTCCAATTCGAAATATTCCTATAACTATATTAACATCTGCTAGTTAAGATGGCAGACATTGGCGGACTCAAGCAAATTGACGAAATCGTATTGCAACCTGTATAACAGAACATATTGACAGAAATTGAATATTATATCTCAATATATATTTTAACTCAAATAAGGCATGAAATATATATATATTAAAAAAATGAACTCCCCAGAATATTATGATCATGACCCAAATCGAGCATAGAGCAATGTAAAAGGAAAAGCCGGAGCAAAGATATTTTGAAAGGACAGGATTTAACAGTACTTCAACAGAACAAACGGAAAACCACAACCATTCAACAGAGGCAAACTGGAGCAAAGCATAGGAAAAATAATTCCTGATTTTCCACATCATGCCATCTTTAACTACTGTATCATACTTGAAACCAAATTAACTTATCATTAACGATTAAAAACCTAAATTTACATGATATAACACCATTGAAACCTATTCAAAGAAATAATTAGGTCTTGCATTGCATTGGAAATCTTAGAGACGCATTTCAAAACAATGAATTGAAAACAATATATGTAATAATATCTTACTCTGCAGCCACCCTTAAAGCACTCAGTGGCTGTCGTTATACTTCCCTCCCCCTAAGCAGGTGCCATCGAGAGGCCTCCTACATTCTTCCAATGAATGTCTCCGCAATTTGGTGTCTCTCTTAAGCATCTGTCCCATACTGTAGACTGTAGTGGTCCATTTCCACCATTATCCACTTTACTCCCAAGTTGCAGCACTCAGGAGCTTCTGGTATTATTTGAGGTACATTCTGTGCATATTCTCTATGTGAATAATAGGACAAATACATAATATATTAATTATAATTATAAACGCCAATTGAAATTCCAGTTATAGCAGCAGATCATATAAGAAGATTACAAAGCAATTAAACAAGGAAATTAAAATTTTGGATGCATAGTGCTAAACCTATATTGAAATGAGGATCTATTAAATGATGAAAGAGTTACCTTAGATTATTCAAGAGGAGAGCCTTCAGGAACCTTCCCAAACTAACCTATAGTATCTGGTTCATCGATTTCTACCACATGTCAGCTTTGTAGTAGGCGATGGTTATTAAGTCAAGATCATTAGGTACAGAATGACTTATCTTGCCAAAGCAATTAAGAATGTGCTGCTATTCCTATGCATTTTACAATTTTTCTCTTCCACAGGATGGTTTAGGAGGAGATTTTAAGGTAGGAACACCAGTAAACCTATATCAATAATGTATTTATTAGCTCCCCATTCCTGAAAGGTTAGAAAAGAGACCATGAATATTCAATTAAAAAATTTTAATCATAAAAAGTATTATTTTCTAATGATAATCAGATACGTGAACTTAAAAAATATATTCTAAAATCTCAACAAAAACATACCTTATTTTGTAATCACCATTTGGGAAGGCAATGGAATCCCTCCATCCAACAATAATCTCAAATAAGATGCCTTCTTCAAAGCGCATCGATTATTAAAACGTCTCACTCAGCATGAGAGGTCAGATCAGACCCTCTACATGAAATCTTCAAGTTTTAGTCCCATTATGGGCAGAACTTCTCTATCAGGAGAGGCAAAATGCCTCTCGGTGACGAGAATTGTATCTGCAAATGGTATCTCTCTTTTGATAGCTACCAGAAAGTCTTGAAGGGCAAAACATCTCAATCGGAATCCTGATCGTCGATGAGAATATTATTTTGCCAAAGGTAGCTTTCTATTGAGTGATACCATGAGGTACGCAGACCATCTTTCCATGAACAGAACCTCTCAAACAGGAGAGGCGTTACACCTCCCCTGAAGAGAACTGTATTCTGAAAAGGTACCTATCATTTGAGAACTACCCCGTGGTACCCAGACCCACTCGATGGGCAGAATCTCTCGACCTGGGGGAGGCATCACACCACTCCATAGTGAGAATTTTATTCTGCTAGGGTAGCTCTCTTTTGAAGTTACCAGGAGACCAGAAGACCTCTCCATATGGGTACCTATAAAACAATAGTTGTTAATCATAGCCTTAAAATAATTGAATAATTTTGTCCAATTTTATTTAGATATTTCCAAAGTATTCTAGGCTTAAACATATATACTCTAAGATTTGTAACCCTATGTTGATTCATTACCTCAAAGGTGCTGTTAATTTATTGAAGAAGTAGTCAGTTTTCCCTGTGCCTATCCAATAACATCCAAACATTTCTAATTTCGCTGTCCCCAGCTGCTTCCGTTTAGTTAACATAGGTACGGCATTGCATAGTCCCACATTTAGTTGACCTCAACTAATGCAAACTTACTATCTTCATCTGCATGCTCATAGGAGTTGTTTGCTATTGTTTACCATCTCTTTCTAATGCCGTCTATGGTTATCGTATCTCTGCTGCGAATAAAGCTTCAAATGCACTCAAATACTTATTATAATTTTCAAACTTTGGATTAAGTTTTACCATAAAGCTAGTTTTGTTTAGTTATCACACGTTCATTGACTTTATAGAAATTTGCTTACCTTTTTGAATCATTAGTGACCGATATCCATTCCTTTTCCATCATTAAAAGTGAGAAAACATCTCGCAGTTCAACAGCGCATTCATCAGCTCGAAATTATTTCTTAGTATAAGTGTCATGCAGGATGAAAAGATTTAAGAACAGTTTCAATGATATTAACAATTTTCTTGGAATTCTATAAGGAGAGACTTTGATCAGTGCAATTGTTCACTCATGCCTCGGTAGCTTTCATTTCATCACAGCCATGATCAAGACTGGGACAAAAGAAAATGAGAGATACATTTTTCTCTACCCTGTACCACATGACCAACGGAAACTGTCCATTCATCAGAGTATGATAGCAGGAACAAAGGAGAATAATTGAAGTGAAAATAGAAGGATCGCAAGGAAGGGCAAAAACAGGAATGGGGATTCTAGAATACCTTAAAAAATGGTAAAGTTATACGCAAATGAAAGATGATTACCAGCACAAACTACAATGAAAATTTATCACTTGAGTCAATTGCAAATAAACTCTTGTTGCAAAGTTTATTACTTAGTAAAATGCATTGGCATATAAACCACAGGAAAAATAAAATATAATATATAAATAGTGATTAGCTAAGGATAATTGAGAGAAACGGATAAAGGGAATCATGAAATCATATCAGAGAAACAAAGAATGGACTAGATTATCCTAATACTCCGTAAGTTCGCTAGTAAAACTTCACAATCCTTAAAACCATAATGGGAAAATATTGAAAGGAATAGCTATTGAACCGTAATTTTATATGAATTTTGTAGAAATAATGAAATAATATTCAATTTATGCTTAAAAAATATTTTAAATTATTATTTTTCTAAATACTAACAATTTTTAGAGGAAATATTTAGGTCAACGAATGCTACAAAGGTCGGGAAATTTATAAAATGAAAAATCTATGAAATGTTCAAAAGAAAATCAAAGGAATTGGGTATTTTAATAGTGAAGCCTGTAATGTTGTGCCCACTACCTAAGTAAATGCACTTACTTTAAGGAATCAGCTGTCTTTTTACCTAGGACGTGACTTTCTCTTACGACTGAGTTTCACTTTCTACGTCGGCGAGGGAAATCAGCAGAGTACTGATGAAGAGAAAACATCCCAGTTACTGGTCACCTGTAAATAAATATTTGCTTTAATTAAGTTGCATTACGAATTGTCAGTTCACAGTTATTACTATTATTAATATAAATTGATAATAATGTAGCAAGGACTTATTAAATTTACAATACGACATTATAATCATTACATGAGTAAAGCTTGCCTGAAATCGGCTTACGCGATTAAAATTCATGATTGAATTAAATGTATTGAAAGTGACGTACTCATTTTCTTACAAACAAGAATAAAATCTATTGATTTAGTATAATTAGAATGAAAAATCTAAAAAGAATGAAAATTTTATTTTAAATATGGCATGAATAAGAATACAGTAGAGTACACAAAATACAGAATAATAATATTAACAATTATCGTGACTTGGCACAAGGCACTTTAGTATTGTTAAAAATTATCAAAAATGGTCATCATATGGTTTGCTAAAATATATTACAGATTATACTATTTAGGTAACTATATTCAGAATCTATGAAACTAATAATTATTTATACCACTGGCATCGCTGCTGAGTTTTTTAAATCCCGAAATCCCTTATGGTTACAATTGCCATGATATTTCATCGGAAGATACGTAAAGAAAAGTTTTTAAAAAGGCACGTGCAAAACTCGTTCCTAAGAAGTTACTGAAAGTTTCAGAATACTTAATAGTGATCGTTAAAACATATAACGCATTCTTAATTCCTAACCATCGTATCCAAAAAGACACGACCGAATTACTTTTCCTCTAAAAGTCGGCAAGTGATACGTTAAAATTTAAATTTATTATACAGTAAGCTTTTAGGAGCAACCACTTCTTGTTTTCTCTGAGTACCGGGGAAAAAAGCAAGGAGCGCCGACAATCACGGTTTTCTGAGATATTAAACCAACTCATTAGCAGCCGTGTAACAAATTTTCATTCTTTACATATGAATTGATTTGTACTACCGGAAAGAAGAAATACTACAAAACTAAAATGATCTTAGAGCAGAGAATACTTTGATAGTCACTTCTTGGCTGATAAATATTTACGCCACTGGAATCGACACTGAATTTGAAATCTCGAATTCCGTTAGGGTTCCCGTTGGCGAAATCTCGCAAGAAACTGGAAAATATTTTAAAACGGATATTGAAAATGCGTACCTTAATATTTATTTAAATTTACAGAATTTATTAATGACGGCTGAAAAAGCAACTAATTCTTGATTCCTAGACAAAAATCAAAAATGATAAGCGACTGAATTACTCGGGAAAATTCTTCTAGAAGTGATATTCGGCAATTGATACCTTAAAATTTTAATTGACAATTCATGAAAAAGAATATTTCGAAATTGTGATATTGAAAGCAGGAGTAAAGAGGTAGTTTTGTGGACGAAGGTCAAGGTATGGGAAAGTGCTTCATTATGTCAAACAAACAGCTCTACGGTGACGCTTGGTTTCCACTGAATTCCAGTTATTTAATCACTGTATTATTTTGTAACATGTATTACATAATAGAAAGATCGCGCGGCACATACGACAGGAATAAATTCAGTAATTGGATGCATAGTAATGAAGTGTTACCTTATAAGCGTTATAATAAATAATTACTTAAAGTATGTATTGATAAATCTAGGTGACGTGATGCAATTTGAACTCCCGATGTCCGTTACCGTTGGTGACTTCTCGTGTAGAACTCGAAAGGTCTTTGACGAGATTTAAAACCTCTAATTCATTAAAAGCCGTGTTCTAAATTTTGTTTCATGACATCAGAATTATTAAAAAATATTTACTTCAAATAAACCTGGGGCATGCAGGAGAAAAACATTGGAACAGTTTCGAAGTTAATGAGTTATTCACGGCTCCAGCAACGAATATTTCGCAAAGACATAAAACGAAACTTCAGAAGAATCACATAAGGCATATTCGCTTTTTGGATCACAGGTGAGCTTAACGAACGATAACTTTGCTTATTAAATGATTACTAAACTTAGCACATAATAACTAAGCTTAGCATGTGATAACTTCTTTTCTTAAGTGATAATTCCGCTTAGGAGATAATAACTCCGCTTCTCAAGCGATAACTTAGCTTAAGACTTAGTAAATAATAATTCTAAAAACTGTAACTTATATTTTTAAGTGAAAGCTCTGCTTAGCAAATGATAATTCCGCTTACAAAATGACGACTTCTCATCTTAAGAGATAACTTTGCTTTTAAGTGAAATCTTCGCAAAGCAAATGATAATAATAACGTCTCTAATGGAAATTAAAAGACCCCAATTACATCCATTTAAAAAATTATTGCTACTTACCAAGACACACAACCATTCCCTAACCAGAAAATTCCAACTTAACAGAGTTCGAACCCGAGACCTTTGCGTTGGTGTAGCAAGCGCGCTAATCACTTCGTCATCGCAGCAGGCAACTTATTTAATCTGAGATTCCCTAAGAACAGAAAACCGAATGTAATTTCCCAAACATTGAAATTCCTGCTCATTTAAGACAACTATTCGCCGGAAATATTTTCATCGTGATAGAATATCGATGAATCCCATAAATAAGCGCAGACTTAGTAAGAATCTTCATTACGTGCAAACTTTCTTTCTTGGAATTTTTTCACTTGGAAGTGATATATTTCGCATTAATGTCTAACGAAACTTCGGAAGTATCATCTCTTGGCATTTGAGATTCCCTTAGAACAGAAAATTCTTCCGCATCAGTAAAAATCTAATAATTTGAATTTCCAAATGTTGAAAATACGATACAAATTTAATTTGCCGAATGCTCAATCTCCTGCAAGCTCATTCGGAAAACATCGTTGACAGAAATATTCCATGTCATGGAAGATTAGCATTATATAGCTTAAGTGATTGCATCCAAATACACTATGCTTTTAACATATATCTGCACTTCTAAAGTTTAAACATAACGAAAAAGATTCAAATTCTTACCGTTACTCCGGAAGTGTACCACCACGACCTTTCCCCCACGAAGTCTAACCGGGAACTGCAAATTTTGTCACAGAAAACCATTACAAAAGAGAAGCTGCGTTCTGATTGGTGGAAATTTGTTTTCCCCCACCCCTACCTCCGTCAACCGTAACATTTAAAATCACCAAAAATAATGAAAATAATTAAACATTGATTTTAAATAATAGAATTTTGTTTAAATAAGTAAATTATTGAAAATGGAATCAATTGTTAAAAAACTACTTTTAAATATAAGCGAGTTCTGTAATAACCTCGAAGTTAACGATGGCTGGTATTCACTGGGTTAGGATAAACGCTACGAAAAGAATCGTATTGAGATAAGCATCTTACTTAGAGTATGGAAGTAGATTATAATTCAAAATTAAATTAAGTTGTCAGTCGTAAAGTGAGTAGATATCCTTTTGGTTAACACTTATAAAATCCGGAAATACCGGAAATTGCATGGTTTTCAAATATTGCATTGATCGTCAAGACAACTGCTTGTTTATAATATCAAAAACTTTGGAAAATTTACGTACATTTTGTTAAAATGCTCGAGAGAAAGGTTCGAAAACGATATTTCACGACCAAAATAATAATCTTCGTTCAATTTCTGTTCTTTTGGTGCTTGTCTCGACTCAGCACGACCATACCTTCTAATTTAATTCTTCAAAAGAAATGAAGCCTGCAAACGATAAAAGAGAAGTTTAGGTGTATTTATTATGGAAAACTGTTTGAGCGATCTTGGTTCGAACCCAGAAAAAGTATCGAACAAAAATAAATCGGCACTTCGTTCCCGATCTCGAAGAATACTTGTGCAAATTTTTAGCCGGTTCGGACGAACGCTGTGGACTCTAATCGATGACAAACACTGAATTTCTACTTTACAAATAAGGTTGGTATTTAGTTACAATTTTCCCCTAAATCAACGTTTCAAGCGAGTGCAATCTTTAAGGCGATCAGTGATCATATTATGACACACGTTTTTAAATAATCCCACCTCTCTGTATCTGATTAACACACGAAGTTATGAATGTTTCATTGGGAAATTGATTCCTCCATTTGAATCTATAACACCGTACATGACTTTGAGTAGCGACATAAAATAACAACATTCTGGAAGGAACACTAAAGAAATGAATGCTATGGTAACGGAAAATCCATGGAAACTCCAGCACGATGAACAAAACCATCTCAAAACTTTTCCAATCGATAGTTTAAATCGGTATTTGCAACCCAATCTCACTCTATGCAGAAATAATACCACACTTTGTTAATGCACGACTTGTATAATGCATGTAATTCGACAATTCTACCTTCCAAGCCCCTCAATAACACGTTCATCGGAAGAAAGATCGATTTCGTAAAGGATTGCTCCCGTATAATTATTACCTTCGAATAGAAGTAGATATTCCAAACCATAGAAGCTGTACGGCATGTCATTCACTGGCACATGTTTCACAATCCAAGGAACCAGGTTCGATCTTCCAGCATAACTCTCAATTCCACTTCCTGGTTGTTATAGCTACCACACCACTCACAAACACACGGAATATTTAAATACATTCACTACGAAACGTAATAAATTATACTTTTTAGTCGGCACAACCACATGGAAGTCATACATTCGTAGAAACAGAGTCAATAGTTGCACTCACCGTACTTCGCTTCGCTACTCGCGATTCTTCTGAAAATAAAAGACAGTCCAACGAAGCGTTTCCGAAGGTGACATCGTCATTAGTAATGACCTTGTGATTTCGAAAGCTAAGGAAGAATTGCCGATTTTTAAGAGAGGCAAACCTTTCTTTCAGACGTTTTCAGGTAGGAAATAGCTATGAATAGAATTAGGCATTTCGCTGATATCGTACTTACTCCACCACTTAATCTGAACCGTTCTTCTTGACCATTATCCCAACTTCTCTTTTCCCCATTGATTCTATGTCTCAAACTTTGCAGCAAATACACTTTTATCGATCGTGAATTAAACACTTTGCTCCATAGGAAAATGTTTACTAATCCAAACAGTATTACATTATATTATGTGTCAGCTGATCTTGGAGGCACGCTGTGAAACCATGGTCGATCTATATAATACCGGGTAGTTAAGTAAACGTATTCCAATTTTGCTAGAAGATTTCACAGGAGCAGAATTTACACCACAAACCAACCTTATCTCATCCATTAAACCTGCTTCTCCCTTGCATGAAATGACAACGCTTCAAGTTGCCTTCCGAAAATTCCAGAACTGTCGGAACTCGATGTTCTTTCTTTCCTCGTCTGACTGACGTAACTTCAAATTCAAATGCATTGGGAAATGGTTTACTCTACAATCGAAAGAATTTTCAAAGTGCCTCAAAATTGCTCCTCTTTGTGAAGTTGATTTGTTTGAAAGAAGTCCTTTTCCTCTAGAATTCTGTATTTTACCTGTGTTTCGTTAGAGTATACGTACGGGAAACATACATGAAGAACGTTTATCGACAGTTGAAAACTTCGACTCGACTCACAGCAATATCGTAAATCAAGTGTCGAAAAATGTGTTGTTCTAAATCTGTGATCGAAAAAATCCCAAGGAGATACTTCTGATGATTCATTGATTTCGTGCTGCAGTTCACGGGAATTGGGAATCCTTAAAATAGCAAAATGCAGGATCCTACTGTAAGTACAATTACATGGTGCATTGATTTGAATCTAGATGCATGTGAATATGAAATTTCACCTCGTGGCTAAGCAAAGAGTGGTTCTACTTGGCTCTCTGATATCAGAATTCACAGCGAATTTAGTAACGTATTCTGAAATGCTGTATGAAAATGTAGAATTGATTGTAATACTCTTTGAAATGCTTGCCATAAACAATACGACTTGCTGAGATAGCTTAAGTAACACCAATCAAAGATTGGAGTGAGTGGGAACTTTTTAAATTCATCCAACAAACCGATCTATTCACCGATGCATTTACAATGCTTTCCACCAATGTCCATTGCTGAGATTAATTCCCGATGGAGAGCCGCAGGGTTCTGACGACATTAGCGGGACATTCAAACGTGAATAACCTCATAAAAAAGCCAGTAAATGGAAACTTACAAATATAACGTATTTATAATGCAAAAAAACGATGCGATTATATATTTTAACCTGAGTTTAAGGAATTATGGAGATGGAACAAATTGCAAATGCAACGGAAGCAATCTAGTAAAACAGCAGAAAAAACCTACGGACAGTTCTTAAATCCATCAATAATTGATAATCCATCAAAGTAATCAGACTAACATCGATGTAATTCAGTCAGATTGATGAATTTAAAACCGTGACCAGTGCTGGAATTTGCTCGAAAATTAATTTCCTAGTTACTTATTGCTTTAAAGATTTATAGATTGAAAGTGATGTAATTGTGTATATAAATTATCTCAAATTTTCTTCCAAATTCTTGCCAAAGTGAATATGAAACGATCCAATTTGAAGAATGTTTTATTCTAAGCGATTTTGATTCAAAATTTGCTAAAAGAATACATTTTTCAGACATGGACGTTTTCTTTGGTTCTGAAAGCGAACATACAAATAATCACTGTACACAGATCTGAATACCTAATGTTAATCACAATAACGATAAGCTTTTCTTCTACTGTGACATTGAATGTGCTATTCAACACCATTTATCATCCAACATCGTCTTCTTCCTTCAAAATTGTCTAAAATTTACAAAGAATATTGTTAATGAAATGCACAATTTTCTCTATGAAAACAAAAAAAGATCGAATCGAGAATGTTGATTTTGGAATCCACGACAGAGAAGCCTTTTGATCCACTAATCATAGTTAATTACTGCTGAAAGAGGGAAATAGTATTTCTTAAAGAAAGAGGAATGGGTAATTTTAATTAAACTGCTTCTTTTGGCTTGAGGATATGTAAATATAATAGATTTATTGTTGTCTGACAATTTCTTTCTAATATTTATTAAGTATTATAGTAAGTTTTTCTTCCTTTCTGTTCATAAAAGAGATGTCAATTCTCATTTAAGATGGGAGATATTGCCATGGAACAAATTGCAGACTCGATCAAACCCTTAAAAAGTTGTGGTAAACATTTGCAAGTCATAGAATGCGTAAGAATGACATTGGAAGGCGTTCCAGCAATAGAATTAGTAAATCTCTGCATTATTTAGGAATAATTTGCCTTTAATGAACACAGTAAACCTATAAAAAAGGCCAGTGAATTGGTTCGGGGGGAATTCATAAGCGGGGAATTGATCCCCCGTGTTGTTGTTGTACTACCACCCAACCCAGCCCCCAGTTCAATAATTTATAACATTAACCAATAATCAGGGCGTGTAGATTAACATAAGACTGGATAACAATAGTACAACATGAGCGTGGAGGATAAACTCCCTGCGTACGAATTCTCCGCGTACGAATTCTTCGCGTACGAATTCACCGCGTACGAATTCACCGGCGCCGGGTGAATTGGTCCGGGGGGAGTTGATAAGAGGGATATATTACTGGGAAGTAGCACTCTAAAACATTGAGATGACTCACAATTGACGAAGGATTTATTTGCATATTCTTAAATTGTGTCGGTTTAATGACATTATGTTTTAATTATTTGCGTTAATACTTAAAGATCATTTATTTATGACAAAGTGTTATTCAGAGCCGGGATGTGTGTGGAATCATTAAGTTGCCTTTAATGAAGTTAAGCCGAGGTAGATATCGTATCTAATGTTTTTGCGATTGACAGAATGAAGTAAAATGTATTTATTTTACGTACGTCTCAAATCTCTATTGATCTATATAACGATTGGGCTCAAATATATTTATTGACTGCTGATTCAGCGATTTAAATTAAAGAGAATGGCATTTATATTTTAATTAGCCTCAGGTTTCTCAATAGTTCTTGCAATAAAGTAACAGCCTTGATGATGCAAACATAATCAATCAAAATCTAATAATGGGAATAAACCCCCTTCTTTAGTATAGTTAAATACATTCTAAATTAGTAATACTAAGATATGAAAAAAACGAGCTATTCTGGATATCAATCAAATGCAGATATAAAAGATGAAGTTATGCCCAATACTTATGAAATAATATCTATAAATACAATTAATTTTTTCAATCAGTACAGCATTGCGAGATTGGAATGAGAAGCAAATACTAACAAAAAGGCAGAGTAGTCCCTAATCACTAGCTTGGGATAAAACAATGTTAAAAATGTCCTTAAATAAAAAGGTTCGGCTAGTTATATGATGTCACAATTTATAACTCTGGTCTGTGCTTCAGATACGATTTAAAGATACGAAAGCGCAACTTTTATTGGGAAAATGTAGTGAGATATACTCAATGAAAATGTAATGTTGAGTGACTACTCTGTGGTCAACGCGGCAAGTTCGCGTTTGCTATTATAAATATTCACAAGTAATTTCTAACAATAAAGCATCGATAAGTAGGTTAACTGTAAAAAATGATTGGTTAATAGATTTAGAAAAACGTAAGGAAACTTATGAGTTACAAAGAAGAATGAGCTGAAGGGGAACGGTATACGATCTTTAAGTTGGTCAATAAAGTTCTACCATAATTGAGTTCGCTCAAATATCTTTAAATCGGGTTCTAATTTGCTGAATCGAACATTCCATTTAGAAACCATAACTCCTAAATAAGTTACAAAACCTAATAGCAATACTGACCTTCTTAGACAAAGGTTTGCTTTCAAACGATGATGCAGAAGAAAATTAAGTATTCTTAGTTTAGTTGGAAATTATGAAAGAAGCAATGAAATTATCTTTGCCATGGTGATAATCACGGATAATTAATTCAGTACTATCTTTAAATTTGAGTGGAAATATTCAGTTTAGAAACCAAGAAATTTAAGAGGAGAATAGTTATTCAGTTCTACTTGATTTGAGTTTGATAACTCCCTGAAAATCATCTAAATAATTCTATTTTTTTAAATTCAGTTAATCATTCCATGAGAATATCTTTACACATACAAATAGATAATTGTGTAACAAATATCGTTTAAATGACCAAAAACGGTGAAGATATTAATGAAGGAAGTAATCACTGGATTTTATCAAATGTCTTATCGTGAAGATTACGCCTCTCATCATTGCAGCATAAAAATTCGAGATTTAGTATCACTCGATGTATATTTTATCTGATTGGATATAAATCGAATGTCAGGAATATGCAAAAATTATAATATTATTTGAAACTAGTGGTAATCTAAAAAATACATTCAATTTTAGTATCCATTGCATTCTTTGATTGTATCTTTTTCCCAGACAAGGCGGTAAATGCACGAAAGAGAAAACGATGAGTTCCCCTTGAACTTGAATAAAGGCAAAGAATCGAAGGCCATTGGGAAGTCATTACTCGTCTTTTGGCATTGTTAGCATGAGCCTACTTCTTTTACTGATACCTCGAAAGTGAAAGCAACCAAAATGAAATGAAAACAATGCTTGGATAATGTGAAATGAATTGAAGGACGTTGGAAACCCATTACTGGTCTAAGAGTGATTATTTATGTGATCATAGCTTCTTTTTAAAGTGCTTTGAAAGTGAAAGCAACGGTGAAGGGAAGCAAAATATCAATAGGTGTTGGAAAAGGCTCATAGAAGAAAGCAAAACTGCATTTCTGCGTCTGATCACAGAAAAATACAGAAAAAGAGAAAGAGTAAGTCTGACCATTGCATTGCTGTACTGTGCCAATTATTCTATATTAAATTACACCATATGAGAATTATAAAAGATAGCAACTTACTACATGGTTGTTCAGAAATATGTAATAATGCTCCAAGTTCTTATTAAAAAACTTTTATTCATCCCCAAAACTATTGATCAATAAATCACTTAATTGATAGTCCGTTCCACAGATTTTTTTACATATTACACGATGTAAAGAAACATCTTCAAAATCCATAACAGAACGACATTTTCAAAATACGTTATGTTAGAGATTGATATAAAAATATATAAATTGTGCTTACCTAAGCCGAAGCTCCAATCCACTGACATTACCATCGAAGGATCTCCTGTACGACTTTCACTTCCAAAAGACGCCAATGAGCATAACGCCAAGACAATATCGGTGTTGCCTCCCAAACAATTAAAAAAGAGAAATTCCAAATTAAGAAAATATGCATATGGATAAAAATCGGAATTATAATCTAAAGCCATGCAAATGTACATCGAAGTAAGTAATTTGAAAACTACGTATTCCTGTTCATTTGCAACCGTTGACCAAGCAGTTTAAAATATATTGTTACACCATCGTACAATATTAAAAAGATAATAACTAATTAAAATCATTTAAAGAAGCCTTAATTAAGCTCTTAGAAATTAGCTGAAGATGTTGAATTAATGAAAGGAAACAAAAACATTAATATCAGTGCTAATTCTTACCAAATCGATCAATATTCTTAGGTGATGAAGCTAAATTTAAAATGAAATTAAATAGTAAGAAATAAAAATGATTCAAATTATGAAATAATGCCGATTAAATTTAGAATTACGTCGTTAAAGATAACAAGGAACTAGAGAACTATAGCAACTAAAATTTCTGAAAAATCTTCTAAATTGATAAAAATCAGAAGAGTATTCTAAACCCATGAAAATTTGAAGTAAAACAAGCAATTTTAATATAAATAATTAATAAATGTGGCTACTTCAATAGACAGTATTGAGAATAAGTTTAAAAAATAACGACCGCTGAAGGAAATTAATATTACAAATCCGTACAAAATTGAATAGATTTCCTGAATTGATAAGGCTAAATTTAAATCTAAATTACAATAATTAGAAACAAATTCGGTCCTGATTATGAGATAATGAATATAATGTTTAAGATGACAAAGTCACTTTCATCGTGGAACAGTTAGAACTTCTTTAATTTAAGCCACAAAAACGATTTTAAATCAATTTTAGAAGGTTCGATTGATACATTCGATGCCGTTGATAAGAATACATTTATTAAAATTTCCTTCAACCACTGATTTCCTTTTAAATTCAAACCAGGATTACCGTAATGTTTATGAGTATGATCTTAACTTAGGCTAAAAATTAACGGAAGGACTAATTGGAAAATATATTCAAGTAAAACTACGAATTGAACTGTTTATTAATTACAGGAGGAAGGAATTTAAACCAAAAATATGATT
Source organism: Sympetrum striolatum (assembly GCA_947579665.1). NCBI lineage: Eukaryota > Metazoa > Arthropoda > Insecta > Odonata > Libellulidae > Sympetrum > Sympetrum striolatum. The sequence goes on from OX388346.1 coordinate 20,434,223, forward strand.
TCTTGGAAAATTGAAAACTCATCAATGAAAACTGCATTGAATTCTAGTCCAGGTTCACTCGGAATTTGTTCCCTCGTTACTTAATTTCAATTTCAACTTGTTACTCGTAATGAAAAGGCAGTTGAAATTTGCAAGATTTTTGCTTTCAAAACAAACCTCCGATGACGACTTGAAATAGCTAATTGCATACTTATGAAATATTCACTAGAGAAACAATTCAGAAGTTTATTCCGATTGCGAGCATAAATGTTTAACGAAACAAGGATCCAACTTCCAAATAAATAAAAATTTCCTTAAAATGCATCACTCAATAGTGAATCCGAAACTAATTAGGTGTGAAAAAAATATTATTTGCATTAGAGGGATGTTGCAACTTAATATCATTATAACATTATAATAGATGCAAGAAGACCGGTATTGCTTCTGCGAATTTAATAGAAATAAGAACAGGATTACGTAGATATAAAGACTAAATAGATCTATTACCTTATATTACCCTTCCACTATATTAAGGTAATACAATCTATAAATAAACTAAAAATAAACAGCCACGATGCGTTCACAATTTCCGTTAAATTCAAATCCGATCGTCCCTTGTTTGTGTGGTGACGTCATGCACTTACGGAAGCATAAAATTAACGACAGAAATATTTTTAAAATATATTCAGATAAAACAAGTCACTGGGCATAAACTGAGGAAAACGGGACTTCAGATTCTTGGCAAATTGAAAAAACATGCGGCAAAGCCGAGGCTTTATCGGAATTTCTCTCTCGTTTTTTATATGCAAATTCAGAGTTTAACTCGTACGGTTTCGGACGCTAATGAAAAGGCAGTTTAAATTTTCACAATCGCCTAAGACGATGAATTACAATCTTGAACCGAAAATAAACTTATTCTCGTAATCATAGAAGCAAGACCATTCCCACGCGATGACATATTTGCACTTATCGAGCATAAAAATCAAAAGAAAAGGCTTTTACATTCGGGAATTGAGTCGACGTAGGCAGATTTAAGGATTCGATTTCACGAGAAGAATAGGCGAAAACTGGTTTCTCGTCCCGGCGACATTCTTTTCTTACTCTCAAACTGTCATAAAATGTCTTACATTCCTATTTTCAAGCAAACTCGTTTACTTAATCCGCTAATGACCATGCTTAACGAGCTTTAAAACCTGAGAACGTACTTACGAAATCGTATTAATCGGTTCCGGTGCTTCGGATACAGAATAAGGTCATCTCATAAACTCACTCTAAATTAATATTAATCACAAAATTTTTCAAATGATACGTCGTAGACTGATATTCCAAGAGGAAGAAACTTAAATTATATAATTCACCAACAGACTTTAGCAATATTTTCTCTGACATTACCTAATAAAGTATTTAATGAGACTTACCATAACTGGAAATCCTGGGTGACAAAGATGGACGTTGAGCATGACGACAAATTCAAATTCAACTGTTCCTCAAACACAGGTTATCAGCACGACCTCGCTTGCAGAAATCCAGGAAGCAACTGACAAAAAGACCGTCCGCGCAATGGATGAACTATACTGCTGTCACCTGATTGGTCCAACTTTAACCGTCTTTCATCTTGGCCCCGCCCACCAACCGTCATGAAAATTTTCCACTGCCAACGATAGCAATTATAATTCAACGAATTTATTAAATTATCATTTTAAATATATGATGAATATTTTTCGTAGATTTTAATTATTTTGTTCAAATTTCGCGATATCGTCGAAGTGCTGGATCGAAAAATATCAGTTTGCTTGATCTAAATATTATATGTTCTTAAAAAAAATATCTATATTTGGGTCCGGGTATTTAAGACTTTTAGGTTTTTTTTTATTTTCGAAAATGTAATAACGACTCACAAATTAATTTAATAACCATTCATCCCAAAAGAGAAAAATGTAGCAACCATATCGATGTAATTAATATACGCACAACTACTAACAAGATCTCATTGCAAGGATACATTTTGATCAAAAGAAGTGCAGGATTTCAAGAAATGACGTACATATTTACGAATATAGCGAGAATATCTTATATTTTACTCTTAGAAATTCCTCTTTAATATACCAATTCTCTCGCTAGTCAAACACGTTATCTACGATGTCAACCAAAGATACATTTTATGAAGCAGAATTATTAAAACGAGACATAAAAGTTGATTGAATGATACATTAAACGTTGATGTAAACGAATTATAATATAATGTAATTGTTTACGGACCAGGAATGCACTATTGACCACTGAATGCAACACGAAATATTCTAGAATAGGAAGAAATTTGCTCTATGAAAGGTAAATCGGCTTGAATGAATATCTCATTGCTAATCTATGTAGTTAATTTACAGCCATTCAAAGGAATGCAAACACCACTCTCATCGTACTTACATGACCTCCATCTTGCGTCGAGGGTGAATGTAGTTTGATGGAAGGATTCTGTGCTCTTAGAACTTCGTGAAAAGAAATTCCTTCACCATGAGTGCTCGTCTCGTTGATGGTTGTTTCATCGCCGATTTAAAATAGTACACGTGTCCACTATTATTCAAGGAAGTCACTGATCGACAGTTAGATCGTCATTATTTGACTGGTATTCGTTAATTGTTAACAATACTAGATAAACCAGCCAAGAAGCTGTCCTATTATGCAACTTTCTAACCACGAGTTAAATAAGGTAATCAGTTAACGATAAGAAATGGTGAAATTAACATGAAACACTTGGGAATCGACAACTTCATGTCTTTAAACACTACGATCGAAATTCAAAGTAATATGTACAATAATAAGATAAAATATAACAAGATGTTTATCGGAGCACTGGTTTCAAGTAATTTCGCAGTACTTACGTAGTGTTTTCGTATCGACAAAAATGGCGGGTTTTCCACAAAATGATTACTATAATTTGATGATTCCACAGATACGTTTTTACGTAGCACTTAGATATTCATAGTGAATAAATTCAGAAAGTACACTATCTGAAGCACTGTTATCAAACTTATTCCACGAATATGAACACTTACAAGCACTTTGAATGGGATTCCAACTCTAGAACGCCATTTCAGAGCTTCTTCTCTAAATCACGAGGTGATTAGGCAGCACACCTGAAGAGAATTCCGATAGTCTTCGAAAATATGAAGAACGCAATTCGCGTTTCTGAGGCAGTGAATAATGGAGGGAAAACGTTTTGTTTCCTGTTATCAGAGTGCTTTCTGCTGAAGTTAAAGGGCTGCGTATTAACATCGCGGTTTAAGCGAGAACCTGTGTTAAATCTAAAGTCAAAAATATTTTTAAGAGGTTATAAATGTTCATCTGTGCACAGTTCTTTTGTTGAAAGTTGACAATGTTACCTTTTCTTCTGGATATCTTGATTGTGAGTGCGCCACGGAAGAGAATGAGTGTGGAAAACTAGAATAAAGAGTTGAAGCTCTCGACCTGATTTACAGGGTTATCCCAAAGTAAGTGTTGGAAAGTGCGATATTCTAAAACTCCGACAGAGGAATAGTCAAGAAAGACCACCTCATGATTGATTTTATATCACGCTGTAGCTGTCTGAATCGGGCATCTTTCGTTCACCTTACGATCACAAAATGCAAGATTTGAAAGTAAGTACGATGATGATGATATGTGCATTGAATTTTATCTTAATCTCGATGTATTTGAGACTTACGAGTCCACTTCGAGGGTTAGGACATAATCACCTAGGCAACTACAATGATATCGAATTCTTAATGCAAATTTATTCGTGTTAGAGATTATGTAGTAATGTTACCATGACGCGATTGACAGTACTTTCAAGGAAGGATATTTCATTGGATAAATAATCTAAAGACACTTATTAACTCTTGATTATGGCGGTCAAGTATAGTAATGTCTATTGGTAGTGAAATAAGAATGTCAAAGAAGAAATCTATCAAAACCACTTCTTCGTTGTCACTTGTTTCATCTTGCTACTTAAGTGTATTTGTGAACCATTAATACAGCGAGTGAAGATACCAGATATTGCCGAAGTTTCCGGGACCTCCACATAACTGAGTAATGTATCATTCGATCCACTTATATATCTCGTTTAAATAATTTTGCGTAGAATACGTGCTGGATTTGTGAGAGAATTGGTATCTTAAAATGGAATTTCTAAGAGCGAAATATAGGTTTCTCGGCTTTATTCGTAAAAATTGACGTAATTTCTTGAAATACTGCACTTCTTTACCTCAAAACGTATCCTTGCAATCAAAGATTGTTAGTAATTGTGGGTCAATGTATTACATCGATATAATTGTTACATTTTTCTATTTCTGGATGAATAGTTGTAATATTAAATTGTAAATCATTATTTCATTTTCGGAAATAAAAAACCTAATAATCTTAAATATCCAGATCCAAATATAAATATTTTCTTAAGAACATTAAATATTTAAATTATGCAAACTTTGATATTTTAAGATCCAGCACTTCGACGATTTCGCGAAATTTGAACAAAATAATTAAAATCTACGAAGAAATTTATATTTATTTATAATAATACTTTACTAAATTCGTTAAAATATAATGCCAGTTGGCAGTGGAAAATTTTCATGGCGGTTGGTGGGTGGGGCCAAGTTGAAAGACGGTTAAATTTGGACCAATCAGGTGACAGCTGTATTGTTTAACGGTTGCGCGAACGGCTTTTTCGTCGGTTGCTGCCTGAATTTCTGCGAGCGAGGTCGTGCTGACAACCTGTGTTTGAAAGACAGTTGAAATTCGTAGTCATGTTCAACGTCCAACGTTGTCACCAAGGATTTCCAGTTAATGGTAAGTCTCACTTAATACTTTATTAGGTATTGTCTGAGACAATATTGCTGTATTTTGGTGAATTTAAGAATTTAAGTTTTTTCCTTGTGTAATATTATTGTACGACAAATCATGTTTCATGTTATGATTGATTTTAATTTAGGGTGAATTAATGAGATGACAATCTTTTTATTTAGAATCGGAACTGTTTAATATGATTTCGTAAGTACGTTCTCCGGTGTAAAAGCTCGTTAACGATGGTGATTAGCGAATTCAGTAAATATGTTTGCTTGTAAATAAGAATCTAAGACAGTCTTCTGAAATTTTATGACAGTTTTAGAGTAAGAAAGGAATGTCGCCGGGACTAGGTACCGGTTCAAGCCTATTCTTCTCGAGAAACCGGAATCTATAGGTTTGCCTATGTTGAGTTAATGCCCGAATGTAAAAGGCATCTTTTCTTTTGATTTTTACATCGATAAGTGCAAATATGTCATCGCGTGGGATTGAGGGTATTTAGTTGTAGTCTTGCATCTGAGATAACGATAAATTCTATGATAGTAATTCATCTTGTAAGGCGTTTGTGAAAATTAAAACTACCTCCGTACGAGTTATACTCTGAATTTAAATGTAATAAACGAAAGAAAAATTCCGATAAAACCTCGAATTCGGCTTTGCCACATGTATTTTCAATTTGCCAAAAATACAGATCTGAACTACCGTGCTCCTAAATTATGCCCGGTAATATGACATGTTTTATCTGAATATATTTTTAAAATAGTTCTGTCGTTAATTTTTATGCTTCGGTCAGTGTATGACGTCATCACATAAACAAGGGAAAAACGGATTTGAATTTTAACGGAAAGTGTGGACGCATCGTAGCTGTTCATGTTTCATTTTATTATAGAATATTTTACCTTAATATAGTAGAAGAGTAATATAAGGTAATAGATTTATGTCGTCTTTATATCTACGTAAACTTGTTTGTATTTATTTATCATTCGCAGTAGAGTTACCGGCCCTCTCGCGTCTATGATAACGGTATAAGGATATTAAGTTGCATTAACCCTCAAATGTAAATAATAATTTTTTCACACCAAATTAGTTTTGGATTCAATATAGAGTGATGCCTTTTTGGAATTTTTATAAATTAATTTTAAGTCGTCATCGGAAATTTGATTTGAAAGTTAAAAGTCATGCAAATTTCAACTGCTTTCAACCGAGCAACACGTTGAAATTGAAATTAAAAAATGAGAGAAAAAATTCCTAGAGAGCCAGGACTCGAATTTGGTGCAGTTTTAATGTTTGTAATAATATAGATTTAAATTTAGCCTAATAATTTCAGGAATACTATTCCATACCTTACCAATTTTTATATTAATTCCCGTCAGCGGTCATTATTTTTTAACTTATACTTAATATTGTACATTGATGTAACCATATTTATTATTTATTTATATTAAAATTGCGAGTTTTACTTTTCATTTTCATGGGTTTAGCTCTTCCGATTTTAATCAATTTAGTAGACTTTTCAGAAGTTTTAGTTTCTATAGTTTCCAAGTTCCTTGTTGTCTTTAACGACGTAATTCTAAATTTACACGGCATTATTTTATAATCTGAACCAAACTTATTTCTTACAGTTTAATTTCAATTTAAATTTTGCTTGATCACTTTAGGAATTTTGTTCGATTTGGTACTAATTAGTATTGTCATTAAAGTATTTGTTTTGTGTCATAATTTCAATATCTTCAGCCAATGTCTAAGACTTAAATTAAGGCTTCCATGAATGTTAATTATTATTAGTTATTATCTCCCTAATATTGTGCGATGATGTAACAAGATATTTCAAACTGTTTGGTCAACGGTTGCAAATGAACAGGAATACATAGTTTTCAAATTACTTACTTCAATTTACATTTGCATGGCTTTAGATTATGATTCCGATTTTAATCCATATATATATTTTCTTAATTTGGAATTTATAATTTTTAATTGTTTGGGAGGCAACACCGATATTGCCCTGCGTATTGCTCATTGGCGTCTTTTGGAAGTGAAAGTCGTACAGGAGATCCTTCGATGGTAGATACAGTGGATTGAAGCTCCAGCTTAGGTAAGCAAAATATAAATTGTTATATCAATCTGTAATATCACGAATTTTGAAAGTAACCTCACTTTATGGACTGCGAAGTTTTTTTTACAGCGTGTATTTTATTATAAAATCCTGTGGAATGGACTATCAATTAAGTGATATATTGATCAATAGTTTTAAGGGTGAAAGAAACTATTTCATAATAAGTTAGTGCATTCCAAACAAAATCTGAACGATAGTGTTGGGAGTTGCTTTTTTATAATTATCATTTGATGTAATTTAATGGAGAATAATTACTCCAGTACAGTAATGAAATGGTCAGACATACCATTTCATGCAAGTTCGAAATGCAGTTTCGCTTTCTTCGATGAGCTCTTTCCAATACCTATTGATATTTTGCTTCCCTTCGCCGTTGCTTTCACTTTCAAAGCACTTTAAAAAGAACATATGATCACATAAACAATCACTCTTAGACCAGTAATGGGTTTCCAACGTCCTTCAATTCATTTCACATTATCCAAGCATCGTTTTCATTTCATTTTGGTTGCTTTCACTTTCGAGGTATCAGTAAAAGAAGTAGGCTCATGCTAACAATGCCAAAAGACGAGTAATGACTTCCCAATGGCCTTCGATTCTTTGCCTTTATTCAAGTTCAAGGCGAACTCATTGTTTTCTTCTGTGAGAACTATGTGTTTGTTTTCTTTCGTGCATTTACCGCTTTGACTGGGAAAAAAGGTACAATCAAAGAATGCAATGGATACTAAAATTGAATGTATTTTTTAGATTACCACTAGTTTCAAATAATATTATAATTTTTGCATATTCCTGACAGTCGAATTATATCCATTTAAATAAAATACACATCGAGTGATACTAAATCTCGTATTTTTATGCTGCAATGACGAGAGGCGAAATCTTCACGATAAGACTGATGGTAAAATCCAGCGATTAATACAAATAAATTTCTGCATTTATATATTCACCCAGTTGTTGTTCTTTAAACTATATTTGTTACACAATTATCTAATTGTAAGTCAATAGAAATTCTCATGCGGTGATAATAAACTGAATTTGAATAACAATAGATGTATTTAGATGATTTTCATGGAGTTATCAAATTGAAATCAAACTAACATAATTCAAGCGCAGTACCGATTTTCAGGGCATCCATTAGAGCTAGTGCACCATAACTAACACCTAGGAGTCATGTTGAATCATGAAGGCTCCTCTGTTATTTTATTGCAAAAACTATTGAGAAACACGAGGCGATTAATATATAAATGCCGTTCTCTCTAATTTAAATCGCTGAATCAGCAGTTAGTAAATATATTTGGGCTCAATCGTTCTATAGATCAATAGAGATTTGAGACGTACGTATAATACAACATTCAATTTAATTCTGTGAACTGTTGCCAATTCTCCTTATATACGTCACGTGTTCAAAGTTATGACGAAACTGAAATATTGATGCAGTTAATTCTAATTTATTATTGTTTTCGGGCAAAAGTATTAAATACGATTTATACTTAGGCTAAACTTCAATAAAGGCAACTTAATGATTCCACACACATCACTGCTCTGAAAAACACTTTGTCATAAATAAATGATAATTAAGTATTTACGCAAATAATTTAATCATAATGCCATTAAACCGACACAATTTAAGGATATGCAAATGCATCCTTAGTCACTGAGAGTCATCTCTATGTTTTAGAGTGCTACTTCCCAGTAATATATCCCTCGAACCAATTCCCCCCGGACCAATTCACCGGTCGCCGGTAAATTCTTACGCATTGAATTCGTACGTGGTGAATTCGTACGCGGTGAATTGATCCCCGTGCTGATGTTGTACTACTGTTATCCAGTCTTATGTTAATCTACACGCCCTGATTATTGGTTAATGTCATAAATAAATCAACCAGGGGGTGGGTTTGGTGGTAGTACAACATCAGGATCAATTCCCCGCGTACGAATTCTTCCCGGACCAATTCACCTGGCCCCATTTCATAGGTTTACTGTGTTCATTAAAGGCAAATTAATCCTAAATAATGCAGAGATTTACTAATTCTATCGCTGGAATGCCTTCTAATGACATTCTTACGCATTCTATCATTTGCAAATGTTAACCACAACCTTTTAAGGGTAACGGTAAGGGTAAACTCTGTTGAAACGTAATTCATCGCATCGTTGGTTGCATTATAAATTCGTTATATTTGTAAAATGGCATTTACTTGCTTTTTTATTAGGTTATTAACATTTGAAGGGCCCGCTACTGTCAACAGAACCATCTGCTCTTCATCGGGAATTAATCTCGATGGAAGCGGTGGACATCGGTGGAAAGCATCGTAAATTCATTGATGAATAGAATGAACGGTTTGATGGATTCATCGATGAATCTAAAAAAGTGCCCACTCGAATCTTAGATTGGTGTTATTAAAGTTACTTCGGCAAATGTTTTTGTTTATTGCAAGCATTTCAAAGAGTATTACAATCAATTCTACATTTTCCAACAGCATTTCAGAATACGTGAAGTTACTAAATTCGCTTCCTGTGGAGTAAATGTAAACTTATATATACCCTGTGATCTTTCTTTCGGTATACTGGACTCCCAACATCTGTTACCTTAGAGTGTGGTGATATAGAAGAATGACAAGTAACGAAATCTGTGATCTAATTTCTTTCGTTGGAATTCCACTCTCTTTTACAAAGTTCCCAAGCAGTAAGCTATATAGTCCATATTTAACCAATCAAAATCATTATAAACACGTCTATAAAAAATAAACTTTGCCGGTTTTTCTAAGAGTTTATTAAATACTGCTTTTAAAGGTAATTGCATTTAGACAATATTCAGATGATGGTCTTTGTTTGATACTAGGTTTATGCAGTTATCGCCACTTTAACACCAGACAAGTAAACGAATTTCTGTTATGAAATAAAACTATAATTTGTTTTGTTTTTATTCTCTACTTCTCACGAAATATTGGACTATTGAGTAAAAGCACAAGTATTATACAAATAACCACAATTAAAAAGAAATGGTTGAACGTTTCTTACATTTCCCTGAACGATTTAAAGAGGTGTCACGAGCAAATAAGTAATGGTTCGCGATGGTATTCGGTGGGTGAATGCATTCGGAAGAGTTTGTTCGGATAAAGCGGATTCCGGATAAACGGGAGTTTACTTCTATTCAATCTTTTCTAAATTCCTCAGAACAATTAGTAGTAATCAATCGCTGCCTATTTGAATTTATATTTAGTGGAGGCAGTGTTTGTTGGTAGTAGTTTAATAAGAAATGCATATATATGTATTAAACTCCTGCTCCGTAGGTGCAGAGGGAATAATGTCAACGCTAGTCAAGGGGCCAACGGATTAAGGCACTTCGAACTGCATCTCTTAGCACCCGTTTAATCTGAGAGTTCGAGGCTCTAGTCCCTTTAGCGCTTTTGAAAAAACTCGATCCAAATTAATTGAAATATGTAGATAAATGTCACCAGTAACACAGTTTGGTCTCCTAAGATCTATGCAAGTAAGGTTGAACCTTTTTCTTTACGTATTTCTATCATTATTTGCTATAAATTATTCGGATGTTCAATGCCGGATCTAGGGTATATGAGGCCTATGGGCAATCCAATGGGTGGAGGCCTTTTTTGGACGATCTGGCGAAATTCATATTTTATATCATTTTTTCTATGCTGAAGCTTTCTAGTGATTTAGATATAAACTTTCCGAGTCTTCGAGAGTTCTTTCTTCCTAGAGGTTGCAAAGCGTGGGAAGGAAAAAAATAGTTACGGTTATTTGGCAAGCGATATAAAACGTAACATCCACTCATTTGTTCCCCCACATTGGCGCGCCCATGCTTATTTCATTATCTTTCGTTATTTGACTATATGATCAGCAGATTTTGGAATTTAATTGAAATATCGCCTGTTAAAGAAAACGCCATCAATGTATAAAAATAATGATATGAAGTATATATACAGCTTAGTGCACAAGGTTTGTATAAGAAACAAAAAATCATTTTTATAAGACGAAATTTTCTGCCAGGCTTACAATTAAGCCTGATTTTGTTATTTATGTATTAGATAAGTATTTCATTGAATGCGTCTCATACCGGAAATTAAAAATTCGGCTGCATTAAAAATACAGTAGACTCTTGATTATAGTTGATATTATAATTGAACTTGCAGTATTAAAGTCACATACCAAGGTGAAAAAAATGAAGACGTCAACTTACAATTATTTAGACTAAGTAATAGGTGGTTTAACCGGCAAAGAGCTGATGCAAACCCAGTCTTACGCACTGAGTGTTCAAAGAAAACAAATATTTTCCATGAATTGAAATTTTGAATGTGCATTGCATGACCAAGCGGTTAACAGGATAAGTCATGCATTTCGTGGGATTCTATCACCAGAGAAAAAATTGGCTGCATTTAAAAGGAAGCTGAAGAATTTAATTCACAGTTTTAACAGTTTATCAAGTTTAATTCAAGTCATCAAGTCACAGTTCCGATAAATATGTGCGTAACTTACGCGCACAATACCTTTCAGCTGACAGATTTGCTTCGAAAATGGTATATTATTAATAATATCATCGCAGATAAATTTTTACTGAAATCTTTCATTGCTCCAATACTTTTTCAAATGTTTACGGAAATTTGGTTAGCGAAAATTTGTATTAAATATACATCAAATTAACAGGCAATCATAAAATAAAGATCAGTATATTTTCTATCATCCCGAGTAATGAAGAGTCAACTGTGTGCAGACTTTTAATCGTCTAGAATGCTTAATAAAGGAAAAAGTACCTTTTCAATTGTCGCTACACTCATCTTGAGATGTGTCCTCTGATAACAGCCCTAAAATAAGAAAATCCTAATTTATGCATCTAATAATGGTTATTTCACAAAAAAACACATAGCCATTAACTTACGTTTTTTTCCGATGGTGGCCTCGAGCTGTTAGCGGACTGTGAAAGGAATTTTTTGATGTCCATCTGAATGAAATCCAAACTAAACTCTCCTTCGAACTGTTGTGAATTTTTCGAAAGCACTTCTCACGAGCCTATCTTTGAATTTACACCCATGAAATAGTCACAAGCAAAAGATCTAACTGAGCGTTTTGACAATCTGTTTCTCAAACGTAATCTTAATCTCTGTTTCCAGGGTGCAAGTTTAAAATTACTTCTCGAATGTTCCCTTGTATATTTTCGAGGAGTAAACAAATCGGCACTTTCGAATTTTTCTCATGGGAATCTTATCTTATGGCGTGAGTTATCTAACTAAAGGATAGGCTTAAGAAGTGCACGCGTTGAACATAGTGTGCGGAACACTCGTATCATTGCGCCCCATTGATATCGATGTCTACTCTGCTACCGAAAGCATCCCCTTGACTGAAATCGGAGCCATATTTTGGGTACGCGAAGCTTTCGCTGAATTTATCAAGCAAACACATGACAAGCAGTGTATCTGTATGATTTGCGTGATAACCTCCCCTCAGCGAGGAGGGGTTTTGTACTCATCAGCAGAAATAAAAGTACAAAGCTAGTCATAGGACTTGACTCTTGGGGGGGGTTTGAACCCCTAAACCCCCCCCCTCGCTGCGCCACTGCGTATGTTTAAACTACCATCGTTGCGTAGTATCGTATTCTCGTCACCAGACGATCTGTACTAAGTTCATTTTCCTCTTACGTCAGAACCATCCTTATTTCTATTCCTAGTGCCCTCGATTACAATTTTTCTACTCTTATTTATTGTTTAGAAGTGTTGATGAGTACGGTGTTTTAACATCGGAGTGGATCATGTTAATAACTTCATAGATGCGTTATATTTCTTTGTCATCGGGAATTTTGTTTTTAAATTATTCTCTTCCTGATATTACCACATTCACTAATAAATGATTATTTACCTTGGTGTTTCTATTCCTTCCAGTTTTAAAAAGTGAGCTTGCTCAAATTTCGATAAGACTTTACCGTATGGCTTCACAAATGCGAGTGACCACCGTCAACGGAAGAGGCTCAGGGGACAACGGTGGCTGGATCTCCAAGTTAAGTAAACAGACTTTACTTTCATATTTTCCAGATTAATTTTTATTTTCATTTCATCATCTTATGACATTTCGAAGTATTAAAAATTATTATATTTCAAATTAAGGAAGACATTTCTGACTGATTTCATTATTTTAATACATAGTTTTTGCTTATTAAAGTAATTACAATTTATAGCTTTTGCTTCTAAAATTCCAAACAAGTAAGAGACATGGCTGTTTTTAGATGTCTGATAATATTAAAATAACTAATTTCCTTCTTAGCATTATGCCAACTTTTCAAATTCAATAATCACATTCATATATTCCTTCTAAGTCCATTCACTATTTAAAAACATTGCATTATATAATTATATTATATTTAGATTTGATTTATATATTTTCCTATTATAGGAATATAGCATTTATATGTAAATGCCGATTTGAATGTGACATTTACCACAAAGTTTAGATGAATGTTGCATTAAGAACAATTTTTGGCTTATAATCTATTCAAATCAAACCATACCGACTCCGTACAATCCTTTTTCTCATAAAATTTGATATTTAACCAGCAGAACGCCTTTGACGGCCAAGAGAAAGATGAGGGAAGAGGTTGCAAAGTGCCTCCGGGTGCGGGAGGGAGCTGAGGTCCTTGTATTTGGCATTAGCAACACGGTCTAAAGAGACCTCCGCCTCTAGCGGTTCCACAATCCCACCCGAAAAATCCGGGTGCTCCAAAGTAGAATGATTCAGGACTTACATTGAGAACATCACCATGGTACTTAACTACCAGACAACGACTAAGGTTGCGAAGCGGATGTAGAACCCGAGGGCGAACCCCTAAAGCATCACCCTACCCCGGAAGATGAATTAGAAGTCAAATTCATTCATTCTCTTCCGAGCCAAAATATATTTAAATCATGTATAGTATAAAAATTTGTAAGGCCGGAACATGTATAGCGTACCATGACTTGAAATGTATATAATATGGATTTAAAGCAACTCTGTGCCATTGATAGGTAGATTGATAGATTTGTTATGATATGTAAGGCAGGGCTTATATTAATTTATATATTCTGTACCTATATATTGAATTACCGGTATTTTTTCCTTATGTCTAATTCAGAAGACAGTCTGAAGGTATTGGGAATTGGTTATGGGAGAGGAAGAGAAGGAAGCGATTGATTTAATATATTTTCTATCATGTATAGTATAAATATTTGTAAGGCCGGAACTAATATAGTGAACCATAACATGAAATGAATATAATATGGATATATTTTGCGCCCTTAGCCAAACGAACTATTGCAGAATGTATAAGTTTACTATGATGTGTAAGGCGGGGCTATGTATAATTTATATATTCTGTACCTTTTCATTGAATTTTTCCCGTATTTTTGCTATTGTCTAAATAGAAATAAAGAGTGAAGGAAGGAGATGGGAGATGGTTATGGGAGAATAAGAGGAGGAAGCGATGATTTGGAGAAGGGCGGAATTGAGTAGGTGTTGGCCGTAATAGAGGAAGGAAATGTATAGGGTAGATCATAGGGTATGAATTGGGTGGGCAACAGGGTAGGTATTGGGACGGGTAAGGGTGGGGTAGAGGATGGGACGGTAGAGGGTGGGTAGGATGCGGGACTGGAGAGGGTGTGTTAGGGGGCTGGGTTCGGTAGGGCGTGGGACTGGAGAGGGTGGGACGGGAGTGGGTGGGACGGTAGTGGGTGGGACTGGAGAGGGTGGGACGGGAGTGGGTGGGACGGTAGTGGGTGGGATGGGAGAGGGTGGGTAAGGGGGCTGGACGGTAGTGGGTTTGGTAGGGCGCGGGACTGGAGAGGGTGGGATGGGTGTGGGTGGGGTAGGGTGTGGGACGGTAGAGGGTGGGATGGGAGAGGGTGGGGTAGGTGAGGGGGGACGGTAGTGGGTGGGACGGGAGAGGGTGGGTTGGGGGTGGGACGGTAGTGGGTGGGACGGAATACACATTCAGATAATTTTAAATTGTATTGTTTGTTGAGATTTCTAGTTTTTCGTATAATAACATTCAATTGAGACCTTAAGTTCATATTGAGTATAAATAAGCATTTGGAAAGGAGGTCATGAATATACTGGACACAAGACGAGTTTAGAAATGTGTGTTGACAGCTAAACCTTCATTTACAGAGAGTATCATGTTCTTTCTTACGATTTTTCGCTATTTATGCTCACAGAAATGGACTTAAGTCAGTAGTTATTATGCTTTCTGTGAATATTATAATTTTTTAGTAATAATAATGAATATTATTGCATTAGAAAAGTCTAGCATATCTCTGAAAAGAATTTTCAATCAATGAAAGGTAAATTACAGTTTATATTTAACCGGCAAACATAATGGAATGATATAAATTGGTTTAGATTTATATACTAGTTTCAATCTGAGCAAATAATTGTCAAAAGTTTTAGGAAAATGGTAGGAAGTTTAATATATTCAAAGAAATTAGTCTATTACATCCATATTCAATTATTCTTTCATTATGAAGAGGTATAAATACAGAGATCAACTTTTAAGGTTCATTCACATAGAGATGGCTTGATTATTACTTCACATTCATAGCATTGCTAAAAATCAATATATTATATCAGAAATGCCAGCAGATTTACAATGTAGATGATAAAGTAAAATTATATAAGCACATTATGCAAGCCCACACAAAAAACAAACAAAACTTTTTGTGAACTCTATATTGTCTGCTACGTATAGACTATCAAAAGGAATGCAAACAATAAATAAATTCAATACTGCACTAAGGAACTGCAGAAAATATAGTTAACAGTCTAATTAGAATGTAAAAGCTGACAAATTTACAACTAATAACACACAATATCGGTTCATCACTCAACTGTTCACTGAAAACCAGAGGAAGAAATTCCATTATAGCGTCAAAATCATCCGCTAGATACATTTTAAACAAGGGGTCCCGCATCACTAGCGATAACTATTTTATTTAGTTACATTGCATGCCACTAGAGCCTTAGCAGCACCAAGTCAAAATCTATGAATACGAGATTTGGAAAAGTTCACATGTTAGCTGTAGCTAGGGGTTGCTAAACAATCTATGAATTAGGCCATCAATATTTCATAAAATCAATCTTAAAAGAGGAGCCAGATTACATTTTTCACATTAAATAATAATACTATTCAAACAAATACCTTCAAGAATATGAGAAAATCTTAGGTGACACCATAATTTCCTTTGTTTTTAGAATTTGTTGGGAATAATGAGCATCGTTTCATTGTAAAGGCCAGGATACAAAATCCACCAAAAGACATCGGATCAATGATCTACAGCAGAAGGAGCAACTTTTCTTTTTGGTCACAGAATTAGTCTTCTCTCTAAGGGCTCAAGTAAATGAATATGAATGAATAACTTTCATCATAAAATTATTAATTAGATAAAAACAGCAAAAGCAACAAGTAATTTTATAAAAATCACTATGGTGAAGAAGTCAACAAGATCTATACTATTTTACCATTCCTTTACTTACAAATATATAAACTCCCAGCAATAATGTGAGTAGTTTGTTGAGAATTGCATGAATCCTTTCACAGAAATGGCCAGGAAGAAACATCCAAGAAATGATCTTGCTGATTTATGTTCTATGGCTGCAGTAACTCTTCTCTTCGAAGTCGAACAATTAGTAGGTGAGCTCTTTGCCTATGGACTCAGATTGGATAACCATTAGTGAAAACGTACATAAATATGGAAAACTAAAGCAAATGCAACATTTCTATTATGAACCTCTGACACATAAACCCAACTAAGCAAGTTTTAAATGGTGCGCAAATATGTAGTTAAATAATTTAGGGAAAAGAGGCTCTTATGAATTAAGGAGAAAAATTCTGGGAAAGTAAATCCTGAATGCAAATCCTAGTCCTCCAAGATAGGGATAAAGTATGGGGCTAGCAACTATACCCTATAAAAATTAAATATGCTATGAAACCCTTAATTATGCCTTTGATGAATCATGTTTCATAGTTGACCTGACAAATTGGTATGGGCATTGAAAATTAACTACTTGGAATGTAAAAACCATACCAAAACCAGGAAAGATAAAGAAATTTCCAATTAAATATTTGAAAAATAACTAGGACATAATACCTCTTCCAGAAGTTGGATGGGTAAGATCTGGTAGAGTTGATAAGATTTGACAGTAGTGTACTGTGGTCCTAGACATTGAATTTGATTATATGGAATTGGCTTCATGATCTATAATTGTATCAAGGAATAAATGTGTTAAAATTTGAACTATCATAGTCTAATATAAAGTGCAAAACTGCAAATATTTGCTTCAAAGGCAAACAAACAACAACAAATGAACAATGTACCAAATGTAACTGATGAAATATGTAAAAGAGCAAGAAAAACTGAAAATACTGAAAAGAAAATACTGAGTATTTTAAAATATTGTAGAAACTGTATCAACAGAATTTAAAAAATATGAAAGCCCAGATCCAATGAGAGCAAAACATGAACTGGTCAGTAGCATTTGAAAATCAGGGAAGCTTCATGAAGATTTGAGAACTGGATTGATTAGCCCAATATTTAAGACTAAGGTGATAAGTTGGAATGCAAAAACTATGGAGGATTATGTTACTGTAGCAAGTAAAATCTTCACTAGTATTCTCCTGTAGCAAATAAGTATCTATGCCAAACAAATTCAAGAAAAATATCTGTGTGGCATTAGATGTAGAAGAAGCACCATTGATTAGAAATACAGGGTGACAAACAATGAAGAACTGCTATGAATACAACATTGATTTGCATATGATGATGATATACCTCGGATAGTGTGAATGATCTAAAGGAAATATTAACTGACATTGAAGGTACTTGGTAAATAATGGGCCTCAAAGTAAATTAAGATAAGACCAAAAACAAGAAAATATCTCTAGTGAATCATTTGGGACTACATGTTTAAGGACATTAGAAAATTTCCATACCATGGAATAATACTTGTTAATAAAAATAATATTTCTGAGGAGATTAATCGAAGAGTAATGTAAGGTAACGAGGCATATTTTGCAAATCAACCCCTCCAACTTCTGCGCAGGAAATGTAAATTGAAAATTTATGAAACCCTGATATGACCAGAAGTTTGGTATGACATTGGTCCTATCCAAACAAGATGAAGAACCACTAAGATGATTTAAAGAATAATTAGGATAATTTATGGCCCAGTCAAAGATGGAGAAATGTGGAGAATCAGAATGAACAGGGAAATAAAGGAAATATTGGAAGAGAAGAATTTAGAAGGATCTCCAAGTCAATGCAGCTATAATTGTTAGACCATGTTGAAAGAAGTGCAGAATGCCCAAATTGTTAATTAATAGTAAGGTGAGAGGAGGAAGATAGAAAGACCACACAAAAGATGGCTGCAATATGTTAAAAATCTGATGTGGCCAGCACATGACTTTCTCCATATATATAAGATGTAAATATTTATCTACCGCAGTAATTTCGAACTCTATATTCCATCTTAACTTGGAAGATGAGTGATTAATATATATATATATATATATATATATATATATATATATATATATATATATATATATATATATATATATATATATATATATATATATATATATCCCCTCCTCATCACCGCCACAGTTCATTGCCTCATCGGGGCGGAGGGGTGTTAACGGAGGTTGGAGGCGATGCATAGCCCAGGTTCAACCATGCTAAGAAGGCTTCAACAATATCTCCGGCCAAATAATGAAAGTGGCATTCACCAACCGGCAGTAGGACAGCCTGGTGAATCATTGTCCTAACCCCCCCAAATACAAGTACAATTTTCATGATGAGCTTCTTTAATGGAAATTTATCCGGACGTAAAAGCACCACCCATTCGGATGTCCGGGAGGTGGTGGCATTGAAGAGGTCCATTATGAAGAAAAGAATTACTACCCTGCAATTCACAACCTACAACTGCCGCAGCTTGAAGAGTGAAGAACGACTGCTGGAACTACTCAATGAAGCAGAGAAGATAAAATGGGATATCATCGGTCTCAGCGAAGTCAGAAGAAAATCAGAGGAGCTACTTACTCTGAAGGAAGGACATTTATTCTTTTACAGGGGTACCAAGGATGGAAGAAATGGAGGCGTTGGATTTTTGATCAACAAGAGATGGAAGGATAATGTGGTGAAAATCGAAGGTATATCAGATAGAATTTGTAAACTCATACTAAAGATCAATGAGCGTTACTCAGTACAGGTCATCCAAGTCTACGCACCAACAGCGGCAAGCAGCGAAGAGGAAATTGAAAACTTCTACCAAACTCTCGGCACTGAACATGAAAAGGAGGCCCACTACTATAAAGTCATTATGGGAGATTTTAATGCTCGTGTAGGCCAGCGGGAAACTGATGACACTGTCGCAGGACAATATGGACTGGGCCAGAGAAATGAGCGAGGTCACCGCTTAGTAGAGTTTGCAGAATGCACCAATATGTATATAACAAATACATACTTTAAGAAAAATCCTACAAGGAAATGGACGTGGAGAGGTCCCAATGGAACAAAAAATGAAATAGACTACATATTGGTAAACAGACTCTACACTGTAACTAACTGTGAAGTTTTGAATAATTTCAACACTGGAAGTGACCACAGAATTGTTAGATGCAGAATCAATATTAACCCCCGAATGGAACGAAAGAAGTTGGTTTCTTGCAAGAAGGAGGAGATAAATATTGATAAACTATCAAATAACGAGAAAAAGTTTCAGCTGGAACTTAGAAATAGATTCTCAGCACTTCAGGAGGAAGAACTCGAAACCAAAGTTATGGAAATTGTAAAGAAAGCGGCAGAGGAAGTAGCAAGCATGCCAAGAAAACCTAAGGATAAGAAATTTAGTGATAGAACCCGGAAAATGATGAAACGACGGAAGGAACTGAAGAATTTAAACACTCCAAGAGATAATATCGAATATGCCGAGCTTTGCAAAGCCATCAGAGTAGCAATCAAGGAAGACGTGAGGAATTTTAATGAAAAGATTGTGCAAGAGGCCATAGAAAATAACAAAAGCATAAAGAGGGCTAGAAGACGCCTAGCAATTGGTAAGAAACAGATTTTAGCCTTACAGAAAGGAGATGGCACCACAACATATAACAGACCAGCAATATTGAGGATTATAGCAGAATACTTTGGCAACCTATACAAGAAGATAGAAAACGCCGAAGAGGAGAACCAAGATGAAAGCCAAAGCTCACAAAATCTCCTCTCAATCCTCCCAGAAGAAGTAATGGCGGCGATTAAGCAGATGAAGAATGGGAAAGCAGGAGGAGCAGATGGGGTGTTGGCGGAATATCTGAAAGCTGGTGGAACAGAGATTGCTAATGTTTTAGCACAATTATTCAGTAATTGTCTAAAACAAGGAATGATTCCCAAGGAATGGAACCACGCAAGGATTGCCCTTCTGCACAAGAAAGGAAGCAAAGAAGATTTGAAGAACTATCGCCCCATTAGCCTCCTTCCAGTTGTCTACAAAACATTCATGAGGATAATAGCGGAACGTCTTAAGATGACCCTGTCTTCAGCCCAGCCTAGAGAACAAGCGGGATTCCGGAAAGGCTTCAGCACTATGGACCACATCCACACATTACAGGATATTATAAACAGAACAAATGAATACGAGATGCCACTCGTCCTTTGCTTTGTAGATTATGAACAGGCCTTCGACTCGGTAAGTACCTCCTCCACTCTGAAAGCTCTGAAGAATCAAGGGATAGATTCTGAGTACATCCGCCTCTTGCGCAGTGTCTACGAGAATGCCGCAGCTTCTGTAATGCTTCATGAAGAGACCGATGAATTCAAGATTGAGAAGGGAGTTCGACAAGGTGACGGTCTATCTCCCATCTTGTTCACAGCCATTTTAGAAGAAGTTTTTAAAACCCTTGATTGGGAAGAGAAGGGGTTAAGAGTAAATGGGGAGTACATCAGTCACCTCCGTTTTGCAGATGATATAGTTCTCTTTGCAGCTAACGCAGAAGATCTAACTTCAAGACTTGAAGAGCTAAACACAGCAGGACAGAAGATAGGACTCAGGATAAACCTAACAAAAACAAAGGTAATGTATAATTCTTTTACAGTGCAAGAGCCAGTCAAACTTCAAGGAAAACCTCTGGATGTTTGCTTGGAATACACATACCTGGGACAACTTGTAACAACAGGAGAGAAAAACAGGATTAATGAAGTAAACAGAAGAATGAAACTTGGCTGGAGCGCATTTGGTAGGAACTCACACATTCTGAAGTCAAGAATGCCAATGGTTTTGAAGAGGAAGGTCTTCAACCAATGCATTTTACCTGTCTTGACCTATGGAAGTGAAACTTGGGTGTTAAATGCTGCAATAACCCAGAGACTTCAGACAACGCAAAGGAGCATGGAGCGCTGTATGCTGGGAATCACAAGAAGAGACAGGAAACGCAACACTTGGGTGAGAATGATGACTGGAGTTACAGACATAATAGATAAGGTAAGATCACTGAAATGGAGGTGGGCCGGCCATATTGCAAGAAGAAACGACAACCGTTGGACATCTGCCGTTCTCAACTGGATACCAAGAGATGTGAAGAGACCAAGAAGATGACCTATGGACAGGTGGAACAGAGACATCATCAAGTACTTAGGTGTAACGTGGCAACGAGAAGCTCAGGACAGAGAAAATTGGAAAGTACTTGGGGAGGCCTACATCCGACGTCGGATTGAAAATGGCTGATGATGATGATGATGATGATGATATATATATATATATATATATATTATTATCTTTGACACCAAAAATATTATAAATAATGTTTTACGGGACATGATCGATGAAAAACGATGAAATTGGCCTTTCGCCCATAGAGCCCAGAGCACCCACAAAGTACATAATCATCAACTTCCGGTTTATCAGAATTTCATGAATAACTCCTACACAACCAGTGATACAAAAATATGTTTCAACCAAAAGTTATAGTAAATTTTATTTTTTAAAACTTTTATAAATAATAGTATATACCTAAATATCATATTGATGGAGATATTTTGAAAACCGGAAATGAGCTTTGAAGAATGAAGCTCGACTTTCGGTAAATCGATTTACTCGAAAAACTAAACAACTCTAAAGAAACTAACCAAATTACTAAATGTGAAATTTGGTGTTGATATAATGAATGGTTTTCATGTTAGAGCACCCACAAAGTACATAACAGCTACTTCCGGTTTATCGGTACTTCCTGAATAACTCCTAATCAACCGGTGATACAAAAATATGTTAAATACAAAAGTTATAGTAAGTTACATTATCTAAAACTTTTATAAGTAATACAATACACATTTATATCATATATATGGAGATATTTTCAAAACCGGAAATGAGCTTTAATGAATGAAGCTCGACTTCCGGTCAACCGATTTACTCCAAAAACAAATCAACTCTGACAGCACACACCACAGTACTATAAACGAAGTTTGGTATTGATACGACAAATAGTTTTTACATTAGAGCGCCCACAAGCACACACACACACAGACATCATTCCGAAAATAGTAAAAACGTGTTCTAGGGACCCCAAAACATGTATTTCCGTTGAAATCTCGAAGTCGAATTTTTTCATGAAAACAATACTTTCTCTATACTTCGTATATGGAGAAAGTAAAAAGGGTCTGAAGTCAATGCCAATAGGAAGATTGAGAAAGCAAAGATTTGATCTTAATGTAGGCAGTCAAGGCACACAATTGGCTGTGGATGATTACAATTCAAGTAGTTAGATCAAATGATTTAATGCTTATGTAAGATAATTAGAAATTAAAAAAAAATCAAGGAATGGCCATAACTAATTAGCTACAACCAAAGGAGGAAGAAAATACTTTATGTATATTGAAATTTTGTACTGCTTAGTAAATCCTACAATGATAAAATGTATCATAATGGGTTGTAAAGTTAAATGAAGAAGTTGCTATGATTCAGGATAAATAAAACTGTCCAATAAATTGCTTTAAATTTGAATATATTTTTTGGAAGAAAAATGGGTATTTGAATTTTCAAAAGATTTTAATTTAAAAGTATATTCTGTTAAAAGAAAAATTCAGGTCTTGAATCTAGATTCATCTCTGTGACTCTATCCAATCCCAATTATTTATAAATACTATATAATCAATATGGTAATAACCCTTGGTTATCAATTGTTGGATTGAATAGTTAATATTACATAATTAATAAAATAATTTGCTTCTATTTACATGACAAAGATAAAGGATCATAACTGCTAATTGATCTAATAGTAAATCAAGGTAAATTCAAGTGCGAATTGAGCGAGCTAAAGAGGCTACTGTGGAGGATTGAAACAGTATTTAACATTGACCAAACTATAAGGAGGATAACAGTTTTTGATCTAGCCTTGATTTATGTTAAAATGACCAATGACTTTGTAGCAAGTTATAAAACTAATAACTGGTCAATAACTCTCTTATATTGAAGTCAAATATTTTAATGAAATTATCATAGTGTTCTCCTTTTGAGTAGAGCTATCCACAGAAAGATATCTATTATTCAATTGCAAATAATTATTATGTATAAGAGACTGAATAAATATATATATGAAACCATTACTAGAATCAAAATTCAAATAAATGGCCTTCTTAGTTTTTGCCTTCATAAATGAATACATATACTATTCAAGCATAAATATTTTGACTTTTATCATAATCAGATTCATTTCATTAACAGGTTTTTTTGCTTTCCTGAAAGATTACCTATTTACAATATTACCTCATTAATGGGAATCTTTAATGCACATGAAATGGAAGCAATACCTGCTTTATCACAGCAAGTAAAATGAAATAACTATTTTAAATTTATTATATGTTAACCTTCCCCTGTCTCTCAGCAATATATTTATTCAAGAAGTTAAAATTTAGGATTTTATTAAAAATTTTAATCTTAGTAGTTAATTCAAAGAAGATTTCTCTATTTTGTATACCTTCACATGAGTGTGACCATTAATTAGGTACCACTGACTCACATTGATAAACATATATATAAATTTATATTTATTATCATAAAAGTGATGTCTGAGAATACCCATAAGCTAGAATATTTAGGTATTATGATGATTTCTAAACATTTTCTAATAATTTCCACTTTTATTTTCTTTGGTCGTTATATAATCATGCCAATTCCACAAAGTACGCATGCTTAAAATAAAAAACTATTTCCACCAATCATTTTAAAGAGATTGTAAAATTGTAGTCCACCACCATTCATTCATTAACAAACCATTCAACTCATTCATACCTTTCATTCTCATTCATCACTCAAAATAAAATCTATCATCTTGTTCCTATGTAAACATATCCTGCAGCAAGAGAGCTCTCTCTATCATAACACTTTCTATTTGTTCTAAGTAACTCACTGCTAAACCTGTGCTATTTCCTAACACTCTTTCCTAAATAAGATAAACTATCTCTTATTCCTAGTGTATCATTCCTTTAACTAAGAATTCATTATGCACACCCAAACAAACCATTCACACAAATTATCGAAATACACTATTACAGAATAAGCTAATAGAAAAGTGGAAATAATATAAAAGAAAATAAAAGTGGAAATTATTCAAAATACTTTTGGAAGAACAATTTCTCATTCAGCGAACATTTCTTATTCACTTATATCAATTTCTAAATTCTAAACAATCTATACAAACAATTTGAAGCAAGTTAATTTAATATTGAATAAACATAGATTAACATTTCGAATGTCATACAAATTAATATGGGTTTTCTCAAACTTTAATCTTGGAAGTATATTGAATGTTACAATTTTGATTTGCTCTGAAAGAAAGCAAATTGCTCAAATGAATGAATAAAAGCAGATTTCATAAGTAGATTCTTATAACACTTCTATAAAATTGACATGTCCATATCAGAGATTAATTGCATTAAGTCTCAGTGAATTTTTGTTCTATCCTCAAAGGAAAATTTATATTTATGTGCATTTTAAATATTATGAGCAATAACACAAATGCTACTTATTTCTCACAAGGTGGAAACAATAGACCCTTTTTGAATTAAAACCTTTTATCTAATTTATAAACAATGGCTAAGAGGTATATAAATTTGATATAATAATCAATGTAAATATTTAATTAGCATCAAAGATTCCCATTCAATATAACAGAGGCATATTTTTAATTAAATACCAATTGTAGAGATTTCATTACCTATAAGATACACCTAAAGAACAATCAAAAGTGGCTGAATTACTATTTACAGCTCATTGCAAATATGGATTTTAAAAATAACAGTTAAAATTATTCTTAGTAAAGTTAAATATAAACCAAAAAAAGTTTTATTATCTATGAATGTACCTTGATTTCAGGATTGAACTTATCTATATTAAATTTATTTTATGAGCATTCTATTAATTAGCTGTTAAATCACTTAATTTCAAAGTCTTTCTTGATTTTGCTTAATTTAACAGATTCAGTTATTGGTTTCAAAAAATGAAAAAGCAAGTGTATGATAAAGTTGTGATAAAATTAAAAATCAAAAACTTTGTCCACCACTGTGCGTAAGTTCAGACACTAGTTTGAAATATTTAAAATTTGCTCCAAAAATGTAACTTTGAAGATTTTAATCAGAAGTAGCTAGAATTATTTCTTCAAAAGAAATAGTAACACAGGAATTTAGAAAGCTATAAAGTCCCAAAAATGTATATACTAGGATTATTCTAGAATTAAGTCACAGAGATGAGATTTGAAATAATATTATGTTATGCTAACGTACGATATGAATGCATGACAATCATTTAGTAAATGCCAATGTTTTTCTACGACCTTAAAATGAACATTTAAAAATGAAATCCCAATGAAAAGAAAGATCTCACTTAAAGTTTTGAATACTTAAAAAAATAGAGAATATGCGCTAAATGCAAATACACGCATCCAATATGTGATAAAATCGAGAATTTGATAATGGAGGATAAAAGGAGAAACAACATGTTCCTAGAGTTTCAAAAGTGAGACTTTTGGAGTGGATAATTTAGACTCATTCATTATATAACAGCAGAAGAGAGTCGAGGAAACTGAGTAGGAATGACGCTGAATGAAAAGATGAGCAATAGGCGTGCAATATAGTGAGAGGATGTAGTGACAAAGCTAAAAACAAAATAAATGAAAATAGTTATCATCTAGATGTATATGCCAATGTTAAATGAGGAGGTAGAATCAGTAGGAAGGCTTGGAGAACCTTATGGGTAGGACCAAGGGAGAGGAAATTTGTAATGGGAGATTGGAATGCAGTGGAAGGAAACAAAATGAAGAAAATTTTGGCTTTGAGCAAAAGAGGACAGTAATCATAATCTAGTGCAGGCCCAATGCAGTTTGAAACTAAAGAAATTGAAATGAAATGAGAAGACTTATGAATAAAGAGGTTTTAACAATATATAAAGAATTAATGAATCTTCAATTTTTTCAGGAGGAAGTGCTAACAAGAAGTGAGAGAGAAAACAGACCAGAAAAGAATGGATAACACCGGAAATGTAGAAAATAAACAGAATAAATCCCTACTAGCATTTGTAAATAAGAATAGAGGAACCTTACAAACGAGATAAATGAAGATTGCAATAAGGAAAAGAAAATATTTTAGGAAGACCAATGCGAAATGAAAAAAATTAAAGTGGATGATGGAAACATGTAAGATACCTACAATTATGAAATATTCTTTGGTAAAAGGAATGTCAGGAGCAATGGATTGAAGAATAACAGTTCATTAAAGATAAGGAAGCCGTCGTTAAAGAGTGGACAGTACATGCTGAGACACTATCTAAGGGGAAGGGTCTAAAAGAATGAGATGGAAGAACTACTAAACCTCGAGGAGAGATGTGATACTATCTGAAGACAGAGTTTGATCTAGCGGTATGGAGACTCTGGGATAAGAAGACAACAGGAATCAACTTATCAAAGTAGCAGGCGGAGGGCTACTGCAGACTGTGTACAATACGATACGGATTAGCAGAAGCGCTAACAAGAATTAACGTTCTGAAATGAGCTGAATTCTCAGCAGTAAAAACTATCAGACTGACTAAAAGGAAGAAAGTGCTGCTCAGCGGCAAAACGATACTGCTGCCAGAAGAATTAAACTAGATGGAGAACTTTTAGAAAGAGTGGACGAGTATACGGAGAGATTGAAAGATCTACCTTGCAGCATAATAGAAAAATGTGGATTAAATGTGTTTGAATGATAAACCATGAACTCCCAGAAAGCCATGTAGGCAGCGCGTTCGGCTACGGCGAAAGCGGTCCCGGGTTCGATTCTGTATGGGAGCAATGTGCAAAATGACATCCCACTGGGAACAGTTTTGTCCAATAACACAATTCATGATAACCAAGTTCAGTGGCTTTCCTACCCTAAGAAAATTGTCAAAGATTATTAACTCTTTTCTTTTTAAGGAATACGCTGCCACTGTAGGGTAAGTAAGGGAACGGTAACTAACTTTCGCAAAAAAAATAAGTTTCCCTTGATAAAGTTCACATTCGAAGGTTGATGCACCAGAGGTTTTTAAATTGAATATGTTCAATAAAAACTATAGAAGAAAGGACTTACTCCAAAGGTCTCCCAAGTATCGTCACTTCTTCGTAGCAAACTGCAGAGAGTGCCGAAATAGTGTTGTGGAGCTCTCAGCAATATCGGAGAGTCAATGGCTGCGAATTGAGAAGCACTGCGATTAGCGATAGGAATGTTGAAGGAACATTTCACGTTGAATACCTGTATCTTTTCTTAAAATCAATCCAGCGATACTTCATAAAATTGGTAGAGATTAATGAAAGGAATTTAACAATTTATCTCACCATAAATACCCGCGTTCCTCCGTCACAATTGGAAAATAACCATACGTTTTCAACGGTTACACTGGACGGATTAAAGATAAATGCGATGTGCCGCCAATCATGACTCTCCCTTCTGCAATGAAATTAATTATAAAGTTGTAATTGCAATCTTAAATAAAGAATACAACGCAGCTGCGAACTTCCTTTTAAAAAATGACCAAAACGCACGACTCTACCCTACCGTTAAAAATGCTTAATTACTAGGAAACGTCAATTACCGTTGTATGGGCTCTGGTTTGATCCCATTTCACTGTGCAAATACGAGGTACATCAAGAGGATCGTGAATATTGGGGTTTTTCATTACGTGGAGACATTGTCGGCGTTTTACTCCAGCGAACTAAAGATATTCATGAAAGGAATCAAGATATACACTCAAATTTCCAATCAAATAGAAAAAATTTAAGATATTGATGAATTATTAAGTAAATCAGACAATTAAATCCACCAACTATATCTAAATTCCTCGTTATCAAATATCCAAAAGCACTCAAATGAACGATTCTTTCCGGTATCGTCAGGAACTTCAGATTAACCTACTTAACGCACGATGAAAATCGTAATAGCTTACCTGTCAAACTTCGGGCATACACCCGTGAACGAGCCTTCGTTCCTTCCTCTGCAACTTTCCCTTCATTCCAACCACGCTCAACAACTCTCCTTCGACGAATCATCGAGAAACCGAAAGGACGAGTCCTTTAAAGGAGGGGAAGAGGGGAGGGGGGTGGCGAAACAAAGGCGATCGATTTGCCGTTGTGAAAAATATTTCAAAACTATTTAAAAGTCAATTTACAATATAAAATTCTGGAATTTAAATAATAATCTTGGCGAGACATTGAAAGAAATACTTTCCTAGAAGGTAAACGGTGTTATTTTATTCAAATGATTGAAAATAGTCTTACGCCGCAACCAGAGACATCTACGATCTACGACATGCAGTCGCATGAAACATTATCGGCAGATAGCTTCCGCTGTATTCCAAATCTTACGATTTGAAATTTTTATTAAAAAAATACAATCATTTTTCGTTATTAAAGTATGCATGATCGGCGAGAGGTTGGATTGCTATTAATTATTTATTCGATTCCTCGTATCCATTTAATACTTTGACTCGATCTTCCTTTAAATTAACTTAAAAAATTGTAAATTGTAGAAGATAAGGATAATATTAGTTAAATCGCCCCTGCATGCATTCGCATTATGGAAGTCAGCATATGGATCTGCATAGATTTGGAATATGGAACTAATTTTCCTGAAACATATCCCGAAGCCTCGCATAAACAAAATTTCCTAATGTCACGGTTGCAATCAAAGCTATGATTTGCCGAATTTCAGGCCAATTTGAGGTTTGTTGAAGTATGCGCGATATATTATTACTGTCATTGAAACATGATTGATGCTGTGATCCATTTCTCTTTCCTTGATTGATAGGTTTTGTTGCTGCGCGATTTCATACCATCCATTAGAACGTGTTGAGCGCAGATGGAAATATTTAAGAATCCTATCGGAAATGCGCTTTTGGAAGCCGAAATATTTGAAAGAAAGTGTTGCAGATCGAATTCTATTAAACCACGTAGAAGAGCCTGTATCGCTGACATGGCATAAATTGCACATGCTGCCAACAAGAGATTACTTGAATTTGGGTAAATAACTTTACTTTCTCCTTGTTTAATTCAGACTTTGACAAGAGAAGTAAAGATCGGCGCCAAGCAACTGGTTTTCTTAGACGAGGAGCGATAAGGAAAGCTACATTTCAACAGCTGTTAAAGAGTGTCGCAGAGGCATGAATCAGATGGGAGTCGAGTTTCACTTCTATAATGATATTGATATTCCTTTTTCTCAGAGAAGAAAATAGCGTAACATCCCACGCAGCACATAAGCGTTAGGGGAACGTTCGCTGGCCGTCCGGTAGACTCAGGTTCGCACCAGAGTGTTCCCGGAACGTTACTTGGCGAACGCTTGGCGCTTAATATCGAAGCGCTCTTCCACCCGAAGTGGCTGACATCTGGTGGTAATTTTCTGAACCATTCGAGAGGACATAGCGTGGTTCGCGTGGATCACCGTGGATTGCGTATTGCATGCATCAGATGCATATAATAGTTTGTAAATGAACATTCGGCGGATTTCAGCGGGAAGACGTAAACACTGTAGTATTTGTTAGTTTTTTTCAAGATAGGTGCGGAATCGGTAATGCTCTTGATGGAACGGAAGACGAAGCATTATTTATTCCAAGGTGACATCAGCGATCATGGCGGAAAGAACACGTATTCTTTCCACCATGACTAGCGATGACAGAAAAAGTAGTGATGACTATTTTCTTATTGTTGAATATGAAACTTTTATTGAATTTGAAAGTGATTGAAATAAATATATCTTCGATCGCTTGACGTTCAATTATTGAAATGTATTATGTTCAAAATAGCTTGCCGTTTGTTAATTTTTTCTTAACACATATTAACTTAATTCGTATAGTTTAAATTTTTTATTTAAATTTAATGTATCGATATTTATATAAATCGACGATTGCATTCCGCCTAAATATTTTCGTATTCGTTCCCTGAGCATTCCCTGAATGTCGCGCACGTCCAGAGAAGGTTCGCATGGTTCGGCCTTTCTGACCACCAGCGAACGTTCCGGTGGTTAGTTACCGTAACGTCCAATAAGCTCGAACTAACGTTCAGGGAACGGTTCCAGAACGTTCATGTGCTGCATGGGATAGAGACGTTGTCACTTCAGATGTTTTTTCACCATTAATGTTACAATTGCCGATTTCTTAATCGTAGTCGTTTTCTTAGACTCGAATTTCGGCATTTCTTGCTCGAATTATAGTCTAATTACGCTAAGAAGATAATGTTCTTTCTTGCTGTACCGATCAATTCTTTTTATTCACAAATAGTCACGATCTGCTTCGATTAAATTAACATATAATTACAGAACCCACGTCATTCTCATTTCTTCCAAATCACGTTTAATAAAACGTCTCCAAGTTGAATGTCAAGGGTAGGGAAGTGGTGGTCGCCTTTAGAAAAACGATCATTCTGAAAATCAACAACCTCAGTGTCATGGGTTCGATGCCAAAAGGCCCCAAATTCACGATTTTTCCCATTTAAATGCATTGCTTTGAGTTTTGGGAATTTCTAAAAAATACTTTACGGATAGGTGGAGAATCAAAACTCAAGGAGCCTATATATATGGTCATGATCTATTGAAAACATAAATGACTTTTACAGAAAATGCCCTGGGTTCGATGCTAGGACGATGCAAAAATCTCCCATTTAAAATACATTGGGGTAGTTTTTCATTACTTTCTTTGATGCACTTATCGAAATGATAGGAAGTTCTTGATTTGCTAGAAGATGAATATTAAGACTCGGTTTAAGAAAAAAATATATATAAGACCATGCTTTTCCTGGGTTCGATGCCAGAGCACATTACAATTTCTCACATAAGGAATATATGTGAAAAGTAGGACGACGTTTGAGGTAGTTGCAGCAAATATTCCTGCTTGAATTTTCACACATAGAGATGGTGAACTGCTGTTGTGCTGCATAGGAAGTATCACCAGAGAGACCCGGGTTCGATGCCAGACGGATAAAATGCAGTGTATTTTAAGAATATTCTCAATACTTTTTCTACTTTTGATGACCCTCTCGATATTATGTCGACTTGAAATTTGTGTTATCAACATGCTTGCAGTGCGCAAGCAACATTTTACTCGTATATGTTATGCCGAACCTGATGGCAACCGGAGGTAGTGGAGGGAACACTATTTAACCATGAGTCAACTGCACATGCTCGGATATGAAGGTGGGCCATTCATCCAGTAACTAGTTGTGGATCCATTCGATTCAATTTGCAAAGGATGAGGACAGAGAGGTTGACCGCTAGAGGAGGAGGGGAGACTTCACCCATAGAGCCTTCCTACCGGCATTTAGAGGAAGAAGTGTATTTACTGCAAGGCTACTTGAAGTGCCATCAGAAAGCTTTATTCGATTTCGGAAATGGTTGGCTGCTTGTAATGGTTATGATGCTGGTTCCATAATTTTCTTTCACTTTATTTTTCGAAAAAACCATATTGAAATAGTAGTAATCAAAGAGGTATCGTAGAATTCTGTTATATTTCCTCAACCAGCGTAAAATAAAGAAGCCGCTTGTCTGCAGACTCACGCTCTCCCAACAATGTAAATACTCGTCAATGTAATCAATCGTGGTAATTACTGCTACTACAATACAATTTTCTTCGAAAAGGAAAATGATAGCGAGTAGTGGCAAACGAGTAACCTATATTATATCAGAAATGCCAGCAGATTTGCAATGTAGATGATTAAGTAAAATTATATAAGCAAATTATGCAAGCCCACACAAAAAATCCTACAGAGGGTCATCACAATGATATTTCCATTGTAGCCTGATGAATTAAACTAGAAATGCAAATGTTCAATAAATTTCCCAACAGAATTTTCTCTTTCATGGTGATATTAAGAATTGAAGGTATGCATTTTCCATTTATCCTTTTCAATGAATATGCCAAGTGTCAAGATATGACATAAATAACACTGTTCTTACAAAACAATGCATGCAATACTTAAAGCAAACCTTTGATGGTCCAGATTTAAAAATGAATGTTTTGAAACAAATTATAAATTCACTTTAACTTACTTTAACATCATTCATCTATGTATCTTTATCATGCATACTTGATCCAGCTTTTATATTAACAGTCATGAAAAACACTGACTATTGAGTCATAAGTAAATGTGACAGATACTTTTCTCTATACTGTAACTAAAGGCAAATGATAATTATTTCATTCACAAATGAAAAATATAACTTCCTTTTTCAGCCTTCTCTCAATCAATCGAAGTAACCTTTCAGGTCACAATTCTGAAAATCTATATTTATATCTAAATTCTCTGTCAGGGTATCTCAGATTCACTTTAGGCGAATATACTCTTTAAAAAAATCCCTTGTATTATTTTTCTCACCTCTTTTAGGAATCTTGAAGGAAATACTGTAGCATTTTTAATCGATGATTTTGCTGGGCTCGAACTAAGATCACTCGGATAGAGTTCCATAAGAATATAAGTAAACTTCATTTTTATCGGTTGCAGGATTTATTTCTTTCGAGGAATTAAATTATAAGGATAGGTCTTAAAGAGTCGAGACAAGCACCAAAAGAACGGAAATGGAATAGAAATTCATATTTTGGTCGTGGAATATATATATATTGTTTTCGAATAGAAATGACGAAAATTTCAAGGAAATACTCGTCAATTTTCCAATTATTCTGAGGTTGTAAACAACCAGTCCCCATGACGACCAATGCGAATGTTGAATCCATGCATTTTACTGAATAGTAAGAATGGGATTTTAGTTGTTTACACTAAAGGGTATTTTCTCATTGCACGACCTGCGACTTGAATTTAATCTACTTCTATGTTCCCCGATAAGAGTCGACCGGCGCTTCAGGTAGTTTCAGTCATCAATCCATTCTCTCCAAGATCAATCTTCAATCCCAACACTTTCCAGTTCTCTCTTTTCCCTTCCCTTGAACTGTTTTCCCCCATTAATTAACTCCTTTCTTCCATTCATTAATCGTTGCTCTTTAGCGTACTTTGCTGTCCCGTTGTTTGTGTTTTTTAATCTTTTCCCCACAATTTTATTTTTTATTATATTTTCCCCATCATTATTGCTTTTTTAATCCTTACATTCTCTATTTTACTTTTTTTATTATAATATTTTTTATTTCATCTTATTTTATTTTATTTTCTCTTTTAATTTAATTTAATTCTCTTCATATTTTTTCCATTTTATTCAAATTTTTGATTTCATTTCCGTAATCTTTGTTGATATTGTAATTTATGTTCATATGTACATGTGTGATCGTTCCTTGTTAATATTCTACTGATTTGCATAAAATTATCAGCTAACGGAATGCTTCTGTTTTTCAGTTAATCTCCATGTGCTCGTGACTCTTGAACCTTCTGAAACAAGGAAAAGATTGATATTAATCAATTAACTGGGCCATGAATTCACGACATTGCCAATGAAAAATTTGGAAGAAATTAATTGGTGTAGAGTTTTCAGATGAAGTAAATGACATTTAATTTCCAGTAAAGAACAAACACAATCTCCAAGAAGCATCAACATCACATTACAAGGAAGCAATTGCAAAAAAGGAAGTTACTTCTGGTCGTTCTTTCAAGTGTCTACTAAAGAAGCTAAAAGGCTATTCCTATCCCGCTATGTAGACACTCTGCACGATTGGATCCTGCCATACCAATTGGTCTTAAAAAACCGTACAAGTGAACACCCCACTCTTTGACAGTCCAAGGAGAATAATAAAGTTGTAATCAAGAGTCAGCATTAAGCCATTCATCATTAAATATTACCTTACCTCAATGTCATTTTTTCTTTGGTAAATCATGATCATTATGGTTACTGCTAACAAGCCACCCAACAAATGATTGAAACAATTGTAACCATTATTATTATTATTGAACTAAGAGGTTCCTGCATTCACTCAAATTATGATTCTCAGTTTACAAATAAAATACCTGAATGATTCTGGTTTCAAGGAAATAAGAACTTCACAATCTCAAAGATTTATTTGGAATCCTGGTTAATTATTAAGAATTCCATCATAATCTATAACCTAAATTCCACCATAATTAATTATCTAAATTCCATTATAATTATTAAAAATATCAATAAGAAGCAATATTGAGGCAAGATATAGTGTGATTCACAATGTGTTTTTACTATGAAAGCAGTATTGTCCGCTATTTTTTGATAAAATATTCTTAGTCTCACAGTTTGCTTACTAAACATGTTCTTAAGTAAGGCAATAGTAATATAAAATACATTTTATTAATATTCAAAAACACTGATTAAATATACATTATTTGCAATTGATTACTTAGATATTCCTTCAAATAGGAATATCCAAAACAAAAACCTATTCAATACAGGGTTTCTCTAAAACTCAGAACAATGTAGAGATACGTATCTATTTAACAATGGTGGAGTCACTTGGACCATGACTGAGACACTAACTCAAAGCCAACTTAAAGTGGCAACGAAAGATATTTTTCACATTCTAGAGTTACCGGTACATCATGACATCAGGACTTTGATACATGCACATGTATGCATCACAAAGAAGTCTCCTTGCGTGCTCAGGAAGCCTTCGATTATCAGAAGAATCTCAGAAAGACCTAACTCCTCCTTCTGAGAGCCATCGTGGAAGATCAGGGCATGCAGTCACAGCAGGTACATTGTGACCTTCTCCTCTACCTGTTCCAAATTAAGTTTATTTTCCTCAAAGAGAATTTAGAAAAACAGCCCAAAATAAGTTTATTGTTTTACCTTCTCTGTCAGCCATTGAATCAAAGAAACACCAAGGAGCGTCAGGCCCTGATCCTTGTCTGACAAAGGCCACATAATGAGAAGTTTCTATGCAGATAACAGCAAAAAGTTCCATGTAAAGGCGTGGTATTGGACAATGATCTTGAAGGATTGCAAACTCAGGAGGGACTGAGAGGGGTATTGGGTGATGGGTGCGACGTTGCTCATGCCCATGTGCCTGAAACACATCTTTTGTTACTTGGAAAATTACTTGATAGAGATAACAGTATAATTTGAATATGTTAATAGCTTCACCCTTCAAAATAACATTTAAGTTAACAAATTTTCACAATTACTATAGAATAATAACTAATAAATAAATTATTTTAATTCTGATGGTTCGATTAATTATAAAGGGTGGACTTCATCAAAATGCATATTCTCAAGAAATAAAGGATAAAAGATATA
This sequence comes from Sympetrum striolatum, assembly GCA_947579665.1. Lineage (NCBI taxonomy): Eukaryota > Metazoa > Arthropoda > Insecta > Odonata > Libellulidae > Sympetrum > Sympetrum striolatum. The sequence goes on from OX388346.1 coordinate 20,469,836, forward strand.
GTTTAACATTTTTTAAGAAAAATTTCATTTATAAGAAACAAAAATTTGGAGTAGGCCAAGGTGTGAATCTATGACAATATTTTGAAAGCTTTAAATACAAATTAACTAAGCCAGATTTGATTTTTCCTTCATTGATAACTGAGGTGCATTTCACTTCAAAAACCTGAAGAACTCTAAATAACATATGGTGTGCATGAATTTTAATGCTAATCATGGTCATTACTCTTAGGGTATAAGTAAGATTTTTTTCACTTAAATTTAGTATTTAAATGTGAATATACATTATTTTATCTTGAATACTCTAGGGATGACTAATTTTTTGCATTGCATTGCATTTTTTGCATTGCAATCAAGTTACGAAAATAACTGGTCCTTCACTCTGCGAAGTATCAGAGAGAAAAACACAGCATAAAATCAATGTTAATTTTAAAGCACCTTCTGTCATACACCAGTGGCAACTCGCTAGGTGAAGATCTAAATGTAAAAAGATTCCTGAAAGTCCGATGGCCAATCTGTGCTTCATCTTTTGCCAGATATGTCACTTCCATGTTTGAATTCCATTTGACTTTTAAGATAACGCTATCAATATCTGGGTGTTCTCTTACATTTTAGTATCGCCTCTATTTCTGTGCGTCGCGGTTGGAGGTGGGAAAGGTGGAATGGGAGCCCGTTTTCACTGCCGCCACTGAAGTTTCTCCATATATATATATATTAAATAAAGCTGTGGACATACCCCTTTTTTAAGATTTCTCATAATTTATGAATACATCTTAGCTGAGTTGTTTCTTTTAAAAATAAAGGATACAACTAGGCAACAACACAACTAGTGAAATTTTATTTCGCTATCGCATTTTATAGCCAAGTAGCAGCCTTTGCGGAGACCTTGTTGACTGCACATGATTGCAACATTATCGCCGTGAAAACGTATTAAGTAACTGAATATTATGTCCTCAAGAATCTTACAAAATATACATATTAACGATATCGGTCGATAATCGTCCGGCTTTGACTTTCGCCCCTTTACCGGTACTTACTGGAGAAATGTGTGCTTTTCTCCACTAGACTGGAACCAAATGTTCATCTTAAAATTTACTAAAGAAAATGTAGAAGAGGAAGGCAAGCTCATCTGCAAGCGTAGATATAATGATGGCAGTTATGCCTTCTGGTCGAGGAGATTTCTTATTATCTTCTTACTATCACGATAGCATCGCCATAATATCGCGATACGCCAGCGTAGCGTAACTGAGTTGTAATCATCAAATTCATGGCATGCGGGTGACTGAGTTGTAATCATCAAATACAATCTTGGCTGCACTCCTGATATCTAAATATTTATGCTGACGATCTTTGTATTTTCAGCTACTGAGTGGAAAGGACTTCATATAAGAATTTAACGCTCTTTGTATCCTTTGGAGGGAACATAGTTTCGGCTTTTAAGGTTTTCTGACTGGATTATTAAACTATTTCTCACAGAGACAAATACTCCAACTCCTATTCAGCTGTCTCGGTCCTTACGATAAACTGTGAAATTCGGAGGAAATATCTCACTGGTCGCTATTCCTTCACAAAGCCAATTTTCGTTTCCTAAAGTTATGCCGTCACATGTCTTTCTAATAAAATCAAAGATTTTGCTTGCTTATTACAAATACTTCATCAGTTCATTACGATTAACTTTATTTATTTTGTGACCGTCGCTCTTGCCATGATGGTGAGAATCCGAGTTTTGAACATTGAAACTAACTCACTGTAATGTTTCCCAACTTCCAGCAAAGTCTCTTTGAATTTTAATTTTTCCCTCATATTTTTGTCTGTAACCACAAGAATCGAACACTAAAACTACCAGGGGTGTCGTAATCTGTCAAAGGTCTAACCTAAAATAATCGTATTTACCTTAAAAGTCATATGCTCTACAGCCCAGGCAGTATAGTGTTAGCCAAAACGATTAAGTGGTATCCGACATGATTGTAATAATGATATAATATATATAATGAATGATAGGCCCAGTCAGAACGGAGCACTCGAGGGCTTTTAATGCTAAGACTGAGAGAGGCTCGGGATAGCCATTTAGGCTGCGCGTTCGACTTGGATGAAAGCAGTCCCGGGTTCGATTCCCGGTGGGACACTACGTGCGAAATGACCTCTGCCATCAAATCACTATTACACATAAAAGCGAGAAATATTGAGTGTTGAATTATCGATATGCCTTGCGTGATTGGGATTTTCTTCAAATGATAGTAGTAATAGTTATACGTATTTCGTCGTCGTAGCCATTGTTTAGAACTGCCTAAGCCTACTAATAGTATTTTAACTAAAGCGACGAACGATGTTTTAAAAATGAGGGTTTCCTACAAAATGAATCTTTCTAACTTTATAAAATTCTGACAAATTCAACGAAATTTATAATTCAATTTAACAATAAGTTTTATTAAATGGATGTTTTTTAGTGATCAATATTCAAGGGAGCCAGAAATTATAAATAGTTGGAATATGTTGGGTGTCCTCGTAGCGAATAAAGAGGGATCTGTTTATAACTTACAGTCACTGCCCTTTTCAAAATATAATACTATAATAGGAAAAGGAATTGGATGCAGAGGTTAGCCAGTAGAATTCTGAGGGGAAGCTCATTGAGAGTAAAAGATATAGCATACTTTTCTCTGATTTGACCTCTACTTTAGTATTGCTGTGCGATTTGGGATTTCCTCACAAAGTAGGATTAATTTCAGGTCTCGAGATGGTTCAACGTAGAGCAGCAAGGTCCGTTAAGGGAGATTTCAGATTTGAAAGCAGTGTTTCAGCTACGATTGAATCCCTTGGATAGAATTCTCTGAGTAATAGAAGACTTGAGAATCAACGGAAGATTTTTGATAAATTTATCACGACGGATTTTGGGGAGGAGATGGATGATATTGTTATGTCAGTTATAAGCTTTCGCGATCTTATGGAGAAAACAAAAAAGCGATACAGGGAAGTAGTTGCCAGGACAGATAGTTACTTTAGGTCGGTTTTCCCACTAAGTATTAGAGAAGCTAGGTTAGATAGGGATTTTGGTGTTTTACAAGAAATTACCAGAAATCACTTGTATCGCATTCCCTGAGACCTCACGATAAGATCCAAACTTATCTCTCGGCCATTCAGTGTTGCCAAGTCCAGTATTTCAAAACCACTCAATCTTATGCAGCTACGACTATGCTGCTCAGTTTTTTTGTGGGGAGCTGTTCTTCATTGGTTCCTTACATATTCTTTTTACTTCAGCAGAAATAGAGCAATTTTTGGCCGAAAAACTTTCTCATGGAACAACTCTCATATGCTTCATGTATTTTTCTACAGGGAATCGAGTATCAGCAATGTCATAAGGGCATGCAGGTTTTATCATCCATAGTTGGGTAAGTCTATCTTTCACTGAAATTTGATGAACTATTGTGCTACAAAGACAATTTGCTATTAATCCTAAAAAAGGAGGCCTTGTACCTGCATAGCAGAAGGTCCTAACAATATTGCGGTAAACAATTTGTTGCAAATTTAAACAATGTTCTAAAAAATTTGTAGGACTTACATAAAAGCACATCCAATCTCTTTCAATAAATGAAAGAACAAGATATTTAACTTCTCTCATTCAAAAGTTATGAGCCATCCATATTATCCAAGTTCGCTGATTTTTGCAAAAATTTGGAACCTTCAAGCAATCAACTTACTTCCAATACCTCAACACATACCCGTGTTGTATAATTATCTTGTTAACTTCTTATTAACACAGTAGAATTCAACATTTATTACAGGAATGTAAAAGAATTTCTTAATTTATTCGACAATAGCTAACAATATTATTCCTTCAACAGCTTATGCTAAAACTCTACATCGTCAGTTTACAAGGAAACCTGAAATGATGACATCTTTTCCAATATTTAGTATTCAGTATAATTGTAGTGTTTTGGCGACTGACCTGTGTTATTGGGCAAGTGCCCTCTTAGATTTAAATAGAAATTCAGAAACTTGTGATTAAGAATTAATTGTTAGCATGCTATGTACATGGTCTGTTCAAAAAGTCACAGGACTGTTTGAATTGCGGGGTCACTTACAGCGCAAATGAATTCTAGAGAATTTGAAACCCTGATCAAGTAAGCTTTCATTTTCTGTTATTTTCTATAATTTTTAAAGTTTCCAGTTACAGCAGTTTTGTCTGAAAGTTCGTTTTTTCTCGTGGAAAATATGAAAAATGAACAAACTCAAGGAACTGCATTCTTGTGTGAAATTCTATTTCAGACTTGGCAAAACCACAACAAAAATGTTTGAAATATATAAAACTGCTTTAAGCAAAAAACTGATGCATGATATTCGGGCTTCAAAAGTGACTGGGACTCAATTGAAAATGATTTTTGAAGTGGGAGGCCATCAACATCACTGTTGATAGTTTGGTCAATCAGGTTAGGTCCTTTGTGTGAGCCAAATGACAGCTGACAGTCAGAAAACTAGCAGAGGAAAGTGGTTAATCTGTGGGTTCATGTCAGATTTTCTGAAGGGTCCCTGTGAAAGAAATATTACAAAGCAATCTGCATGTTGTTGGGAAAACTAGTGGTCCCTCTATAACAATGCCTCATTGCATTTGTCATTCAAGATCCATGAGTTTTGCAACTGAAATTCAATATCTGTTCCACCCCAACTGTCTCACCTGCCTGATCATTGATCTGTTCCTGTTCCACAAACCTAAGGAACAACTAAACGGAAAGAGATTTGAGACAACATAAAAGAAAATTTGCCACAGGAGTATGTGCTGATTGTAGAAAATGATTTAAAGTGTTTTCTAGGGTGGAATCAACACTGGGGAAAAATTATGTACGAAAGGGGGTGAGAGTATTTTGAAAGAGATCATGTAGAATGAGCTGTAAATATTCACAGAAAATATTTAAATAAATCAACCCTGGAATTTTTTGAACAGGCTTGTATGACTCCAGAAAAATATATATTGCAAATGGTGAGAAGCTCTTACAGTTTCCAGGCAAGGGGAGCAAAAGGCAATGCTTTCCAATCCGCTTCCACACTGTCCAAAGCATTCTCGGCATTCATGGCTGGCTAGTTTGCCACAAACAATGAACTGGCGTGGAGCTGTAATGATTATAAAAAATCAATTTAGTATGCTTGCCAATATTACGGCAAAATTTTGATTTCCAAAGAAATATGAAAGCCTCTATAGAATAAGGTTACCCATTTATCCATCCCTAATTCAACAAAAGCAGGTTTCTTAATTTAAAATAGAAATGTAAATAAACAACACTATGAATCCCTCCTGGATCAATTGCAACTTAGTTTTCATAATCTGGTGTAGTGAATACTAGTATACGGGGTGAAAGCGCTTAAAAAACACACATTAATCACTTTTGGCATTCTGCATAAAACACAATTGATATTTTTAAATGTTCCTATACTTTTTCGCGAGATTCTTCACAGGATCGTAAGTTCAAAAATTTTTATCTCAAATAATCTCTTCTGTTTCATTTAGCCTATCTCTTATTTTAAGAATTCGTTTTAATTGGTTATTGATCTTCCATGTCTTCTTATGGAAAAACACATGAGCTCAAAATCAACAATCGCTTTGATCATCAAGGGAATGGGTTGTTTATAACCTCAAGTTTCGATAAAATATTCACTTCAATTTCAGCAAATTAAATAAGTAAAAGATATTCCACGACCAAATTAGAATCTGTATTCTAATTTCCTTCTTTTGGTGTTCGATTCAACTTTGTAGGACTATTATTTCTAATTTAATTTTGTAAAAGAAATGAAAAAAATGAACTTTATGTGCATTTATTATAAATACATTTTGACCCATCTGGGTTGGATAATTCAACTATTAGAATTGCTAAATGGTAAGAATCTCTGCCCTCAAATAAATCCCCGCCGATCTCCCCGCCGAAGATGCTGAGCATGAGCACAGGGAATAGTAGCAAAACAATGTTTTAATCAGAGCCTAATGCTGGAAATTTTTTCTGATGATTTTACAACTTCACAAATTTTAATTTAGACAGTGACAAATATTACTGATCTTAGTAATGTAATGTGCCATTTTCATAAGCTCTCGCACAAATACCTTTAATAATACAGCTAATTGCAAAATATCCTAACAGCTGACTGAATTAATGATAGGCTCTATCAGTAGACTTAGAAAACAGGAGTAATTTTCTTTCATTGTTCTCTATTTTTGTGAGTTGCTCAATCTATTATATATAGATGCTTCTCCAGATTCATTCATATATACAGGGTGTCCCAAAAGTCATGAACCAAACGAAACACAGAGGTAGAACATATGTGTGCCTGTGAACACCTGTGCTACAGGTATGCATTATATCTTGGTGTCCGATCTTCTTTTGTTTTCGAGTTGCGAATTTCTTTTGTATTTTCTGAGTAAATCATGACTTTCCAGACATTTGTGGTCATGGTGACGTAAGCCTCTTAAAACCTTAAACTAGAGTCATTAATGTGTTTAATTATCGAAACAAGAATACGTTTTACCATTTGACATGGCTATGGCACTCTTTGGCAGTAAGTTAAAATAACCCCTTCCCTCATTACTAGGTGAAATCAAAAACAACACCCTTCGAGAGTACAACAATGTATGGACAATTGTTGGGAGCTGCGGCATAGGTAAGTTTTCACAACAATTCGATTTGTTTAAGGTTTTAAGAGGCTTTGACTTGTTTGTTAGAACTAGGAATCATCGACTTATTATGTTTCAAATCAAATTTTAGGTATGATGCCATAAAGATAACCCAACAAAATTTACGTGGTAAATAGCTGATGCACTGAAAAAGTATTTAAGATATGTGGCAAAAAATTTTTGTATTATGAATTTTTTTTTAAATTGCCCTCAAAGATTTTGTCGAAGTTCAGAATTTTGGTAATTTAAGAATTTGAAATTTTATTTTGGCTAAACGGTAAGAGTAAGGGTAAAATCTATTCTCTTGTAAGTTACAATAACTATTTAGCAGTTTTAGAAAAAAAATTCAACAATGCATCTCAAATACTTACGTCACCATGACCACAAATGTCTGGAAAGTCATGGTTTTCTCAGAAAATACAAAAAAAAAATCGTAACTCCAAAACAAAAGAAGCTCGGAAAAAAGATGTACTGCAAACCTCTAGCCCAGGTGATGTTCTACCTCTATGTTTCCTTTGGTCCATGACTTTTGGGACACCCTGTATAGCTATACAAGTAAAATGTTGCTTGCATTCTGCAAGCATATCGATAACACCTAATATTAAGTCGGCATCATATCTAGAGGGTCCTCAAATGAAAAATTAGGATTGAAAATTTTCTTAAAAGTCACTGCAATTTATTTGTCTGGCATCGTACCTGGGTCTTTCTGGTGAACTTACTATGCAGCACAACAGAGAATAACCACCTCTAACTAAGTGTGAAAATTCAAGCAGAAATATTGGCTGCAACTGCCTCAAACGACGTCCTACTTTTCCCTTATATTCCTTAAGAGAGAAATTTTAATGATACTCTGGCATTGAACCCAGGAAAAGCATGGTATTATCTAAATTTTTTTCTTAAATGGAGTCTTGATATACATCTTCTAGCTGAGGAAAAACATCCTGTCATTCTGATAAGTGCATCAAAAAAATAATGAAAAACTACCTCAATGTATTTTAAAGGGAAGATTTTTGCATCATCCTAGCATCAAACCCAGAATAATTTCTGTGAAAAAAATTAATGCTGTTTCTGGGTTCGATGCCAGAGCACATTACAAATTCTCACATAAGGAATATATGTGAAAAGTAGGACATCATTAGAGGCAGTTGCAGCCAATATTTCTACTAGAGTTTTCACCGATAGTTAGAGATGGTAATCTTTTGTTGTTCTGCAAAGTAATTATCACCAGGAAGACCCAGGTTTGATGCCGGAAAGATAAATTGCAGCAATTTTTTAGAATATTTTCAATACTTTTTCTAATTTTGATGACCCTCTTGATTTGATGTCAACTTGAAATTTGTATTATCAACATGCTTGCAGTATGCAAGCAACATTTTACTCATATTACATGAACAGTATTTAGTAATTGCATTAAGTGAAATTAATATTTTTATTTTCCCATTCCATACTAGGCATTCCAAACAGACAATTGAATCATTATTTCATTCAAGAGATTCAACAGTCTTTGATTTTAAATTTTTTACGACGTATTGGCCATAATGTGTAACCGCCAGAAAAATTGCTATTTTGAACCTCAGTGTCATGGGTTTGATTCCAGAGGGCCTCAAAGTCCCGATTTTTCCCATTTAAAAGCATTGATTCGATTTTTGGGAATTTCAAAAACATTCTTCCCGGATTGGTGGAGAATCAAAGACTAACGGAGCCTATACATGTGGTCATGATCTATCAAAAACATAAATGACTTTTACGAAAAAAATCCTGGGTTGGATGCTAGGACGATGCAAAAATCATCCCTTTAAAATACATTGAGGTAGTTTTTCATTATTTTTTTGATGCACTTATCGAATTGATAGTAAGTTCTTGCTCTGTAGAATATGTATATTAAGAATCTGTTTAAGAGAAAAAATTATAAAAGACCATGCTGTTCCTGGGTTCGATGCAAGAGCACATTACCATTTCTTACATAAGGAATATAAGGGAAAAGTTGTTGTTTGAGGCAGTTGAAAAGGACGTTGTTTGAGGCAGTTGCAGCAAATATTTCTGCTTGAATTTTTACACATAGTTTGAGATGGTGATCATCTGTTGTGCTGCATAGTAAGTATCACCAGGAAGACCTGGGTTCGATGCTGGACAGATAAATTGCAGTGAATTTTGAGAATATTTTCAATACCTTTTATTTCTTTTGAGGACCCTCCCGATATGATGTTGAATGTAAATTTGTGTTATCAACATTCTTGCAGTATGCAAGCAACATTTAACTCGTATTACATGAAAACTATCTAGGAATTGCATTAAGTGAAATTAATATTTTTATTCTCCCATTCCTTACTATACCAAACATACCATTGCCTTGGAAGTTAATTCAGCCTTTCTGATTAATTAAAGCTCTTATAACCTGCAAATATTGATAGCTTCTACATAAAATAAGGCAATTTGCTAATTCAGGCAACAAATATAAAATGAGTAGTTTCCAAACCTCAATGTTATTCTGTTTTCGTTGGTCTCAATCAAGAGAAATGATATTGACTTGCAATCTTCTATGATATCAGTCACATCCAAAAGTTGAGAGGGAAGTATGCGAGGATATACTTTGAATGATTTGCCATATCGTGGCATCTGAACAATGAGGTAAGATGGAACTTCTTTCAGCTTCACATCGCTAGCCAAAATTCTCTCTTCAAAAAGCTGTTGGACACTTGGTAGAGTAAGTCGATCGTCCTAAAACAGAATAGAAGATTTAAACATGATTAGATAATGGACAAATTAGATTTTAATAGGAATAGAGTTGGCAAACAAGTAATGACAAAATGAACATGGGTTTGGAAAAATCAATTTTTCATCAGCTGCATGGATTACTTTCACCAATTTCAACATTTTTGGGTGTGCTGAGTCTGAAAATGACCTTTATTTTCTCCCACCATCAACAGTTAGTTGTAAAATGTAAGGAAGTATCATACATTTATAACTCAAAAAAGTACCATTTTGTGAATCCCAGTTTTGGGGAAGAAAAAGTACATCTTACATGGCAAAAAATACGGTATTCACTTGCTTTTGGTGGTATTTTTATATTAATTTTAAAGGTTATTAAAATCTACAAAACTTATAATTGTGCCTATCATTTAATGAAATAAAAGAATGGAAAACACTATACACCCAATGATAGTAATGAAAAAAACTCAAGAAATGCTATTTTATGATAATAGCAATTTCTTAAATTCTCCCGTTCTGTTGTTGATTAATTTCTAAGAATATCCCGAGAGTTTATGAAATTCGAAATGAAGGAATAGATTCGTACTTTTTCCACAAAATATTTAATAGTACTGGTTTCAACGGAGGACTTCAGCATCACCTGAAGATGACGGTCCTCCGTTGAAACCGGTAGTACTATTAAATATTTTGTGGAAAAAGTACGAATCTATTCCTTCATTTCTTATGATGGATTTCCACCAAATCTCGCCCAATTTTGTGAATTTTATTTATGAAATTCATCTGTTTAGAAAAAATAGCGAAAAAGCCTGAAAATATGAATGTTAACATATTGAGAACGTAATACTGGAATTAGAATTTTTCGAAGCTTATGTTTCTATGGGAGTGATCTTTCTATGTTTAATATATTTTTGATTCTACTCCTGAAAGCAGAGACAGTCCAAGACACCGGCAGTCTGGGAGAACATCCAGAGCATTTATGGGCTCAGATCCCTAGAGATACTCAATGCTAACAATTTTATGCATAGCCTAGGTAATTTTAACAATTGCACCCAGTCACAACATTTAGTAAAACTCAATCGAAAATGTCTTAACTTGGTGGAACTCTACAAAGAGGGTTCTGGTAGATTTTAAACCTCTAGTAAGTATGGGAATATGTGGAAGAGGACTACTGCATTGCAATTCACAGCGCATAACAAAGATAACAAATTTATTATGACAAGTTTTTAGTATTATGATAACCTTACATTTGGAAATCAGCGAGAATCATGCTGTGGACCATATCAATGATTTTTCAGTTACCATATTTCCCTGCCTATAAGATGCACCGGCGCATAAGACGCACCTTGATTTTTCAGGTAAGAATTTACAAAGAAGAACTCATTCTTTGTTACATAAGGTTGAGTACCGGTAAACTCTTTATCGCGAGAGATACAACGTATTAGCATAGGGATGTCATCTCCGTTGGCCCATTGTGTATAAGTGTTGCAGCAGCACCACATGCAAGATTAAATGTGCTACATTGTATGCATTTCTGATTTATCTGGGAATTTTTTAAAGGAAGTTCTGTCATCGAAATATTAAAACTGAATTCCTTACTATTTAATCAAAAAAGTATTATTATCGAAATTTGTAATTAACTGAACTATTTTCAATGCCTGATACGGTAAAAAAATACTTCATGGTATGCATTTATCCCGACGAATCGGCTTGCTTTTTATAGGACGAAGTTATACCCGCATACCATCGGCGCATAAGACGCAGACTGATTTTAGAGCATATTTTGGAGTAAAAAAAATGCGTCTTATAGGCCGGGAAATACAGTACCATGATAAGTGGCCGAAGTATACAACTAGTTGTCTGGCATACTTGGAATTTATTGAAAAAATACTTCATGGGAGTTTAAGATGGCCCTCCTAAACTGAATCAAACTTCCTTTTATTGCTTTGAATATTTTCTCATAAGAAAGCAAATCACAGAAGGATGCTACTTAGTTTTCATTTCATTATAAAACACCTGTCACATTCAATATTCAACCAACGCTTAACCAGTGAATCTGCCTGAAACTCTGTATGCCATCAATTGATAGAAACTAAGCACATCAACCCTTCAGGTACCACGGTATTTTACACCTTACCTCTACCACGGAATGGTGTGTTACCACAAAATTATTTTGAGTTCTGAGAGTTAAATTTCATGCTTAAAGCAATAACACAATGCATTTATCTTAAAAATGAATGATAATAAATAGATAAGTGATATTTTCTCTTGGGGTCATTCCACGCCAATTCGACAAGGAAATCGGCAACATTGACCTTGAGGTGACCAATTTTGACCAAATTTGGCAGATCGCTTTGATTTAATAACAAAATGAAAACCCCCAAGCCGTTTTGTAATTAACGCAATTGTTTACGAAATATTGCAATGTTAAAAAATTGAAATTTTACAAAAGTGCCTTCACATTCGAAGCCTTATCTCCGGTAATATAGAAGCTAAAAATACAAAACTTAGCTTAATTTAAAGGTCTTGTGTTAGGAAAGATAATCATAGGAAGGTTTCATAAAATTTAAACAATTTAACATAGTTTATAACAATTTAAAATTTTCAAATCGATTTTTGACGGTGTAGATATATCTTCGATTTTTCTCATTTTTTTATATGTTGTACATACAACCCTCCTCTACAATTTAAAAAAATTTGGCGAGGGTAATTTTTCATTTAAGAAAGAAAAAATTTTTGAGTTTAGGCGTGACGCTCGCCGCGGCTCCGCGCCGTCCGGCTCGCGCGCTGAACGTTCGGAAGTGTGGCCTCTCATTTCTCAGCACGCTTATTCTTCCATCTGCTTTCCGCTAATTTTAACTGTTTAACCAATATTAACCGACCCTTTAATTCCCTTCACCCTTGCCGACTTATGAAACCAATGGGAGTCATTACACTCCGGGAAAAGAAAGTCGCTTGGGCAGACTGAACGAGACGTTACAATCCCTCAATCAAACACCTATTTCAAGCAAAAAATGCATAGATCAAGGAAATATCCGGCAAGGAAATTGTAAAAAAGCAACCACTGCTTTGACATTATGTCTTCAAAAGGTGAGGAGGTGAAAATTCAAGAAGATATTCCTTCATCGGAAGAACAGGAAGTCCACCATGTTGGCAAGGAAATGATTATGCAGCTGAAGGATAAGTTCTCCAACGCTGCAAAAGTGAGAGAAAATATTCTAATTTTATCTGTCTTGCTTAGGCATCTTTGTCATGGAGTGTTTCATAGATAAAACAGGAGTTTCTAGTTTCAGCATATTTGGTCAGAAAGATGAAGAATCTGAGCAAGGAATTATTTGCTGTGCTTTCGCGAGACGAAGCAAATCTCTCTCGAAAAAACTAAGAGGGAAGTGATTGAGTTCTACCGTGAGCCAGACATTAGTAGAGAAATGGCGGTCAAAAAAGAGAATTAAAGCATAAAAGAGGGAAATTTTCGCGTAGCAAAGCAAAAAAGTTTAATTCTTTGCAATTTGAGGGAAGCCTATGAAGCCTTCAAAAGAAAATCCCAATGCAAATATTGGATTTTCCAAATTTGCGGATTTAAGGCCCCCTGAGTGTGTGTTCTCTGGTGCACCTGGCACACACTCCATATGTGTCTGCATTACAGCATGAGCCAGAATTGCAAGCTACAGTATCTCGGGGCTGGATTAGAGCAAATCAAGTCGGATAACAGAAATTCATTGTTTAAAAATTATCAGGACTGCCTGGATTTCTCACTTTGCTGCCATCCATCAGAAATGTGCTTCATCGGTGAAATACTGCCATGGGAATACCCCGACAATGTCGTAAGAAAATGTGGGAGCATATATAAAATGACTGAAATCATTTCAGAGTATTTCCGGGGAAACTGTTCCGATGTAGTTCGTTTCAAGCAAAGGATTCAAGAAAATCGTTTTACCTTAACTATGCAGATTATGGATATTGATAGTTTTTGCGAGGCATTCTCTGAGAATGTCATGAAAGTAGGAAGCATGATTACATTGTCCTCATGCAAACTTTATTCTATTTGAAAGTCAGAGACAATCTGAAATTATGTGAAGTTGTTCCTGTGGCCGACTTTTCGGAGAATTTTTCTTTTATCCATCAAGATGCTGTGCAATGAGTCCACTGTTGTAGTAACCACGCTACAATACATCCATTTGCGTTTTACAGCAGAAATACCGGCGATAAAGTCATACCTTTCAGTATGGTTATTATTTCGGATTGCATGGACCATAACGTAAGAACATTTTATACCTTTCAAAGGAAACTAATAACCTTTCTTCGAAGAAGGGTATGTAATCTACGTAAAATAATTTACTTTTCCAACAGAGCTGTGCTTCAATACAAGAACCGCTACAACATGAGTGATTTGTTGCATCACCAAGAGGATTTTGGAGTTAATGCTGAATAGCATTTCTATGCTACATCGCACGGAAAGGGTCCAAGTGACCGGCTAGGAGGAATGCTAAAGCGATGAGCCACACGTGCCAGTCTGCAGCGCCCGTATGGAGAACACATTCAGACTCTTAAGGAACTGTACGAATGGGCTCAATCAAATGTTAAAGGGATGGAGTCCGAGTTTGTAGCCAACGAAGAAGTGACCGAGGTAAAGAAGAAGCTGGTCAGAAGATTTCGAGAGGCACCTGCCGTGTAAGGTATCCGTTCATGCCATGCAGCTATTCCACTATCAAAAAAAGATCTGTTACTAAAAAGTCTTTCCTATTCATCGAAAGGAACTACTTTCAGTTTCCCTGGTGCTGATTTGCAACGTTTCAAGGAGAGTTCAAATATTTTTCAAGGTCCAGTAAGAAGGTAAGCGAATTTCATATGCCCGATTAACTGGATAACATTTTTCTCACGGCTAAAAGAAACTTTCATAATTTAGGTCTGCAGCTAAGAGGCATATAACCTCGGTAACTAAAACTTCCAATACAGATGTCCCTCATCAGAGAAAACGGAAGAAAAGTGATTTTTTTAGGTGTTCTGTGTATCTGTAACTAGTATTGCGTTTGTTTATTTTAATTTTAACGCTCTATAAAAATGAATGAAAATATTATTGAACATTAATATGGACAAAAAAATCTTTGTTAAAATATTTATATGTTTACATTCAATTGCTATTCTATTGAATTATTAATAAAAGTATAAAGTCAAAAAATAAGATATTGGGATGTCAAATGCATTATGAATGAATCACCTTTTGAAGACATAATGTCAAAGCAGTGGTTGCTTTTTTACAATTTCCTTGCCCGGATATTTCCTTGATCTATGCAGTTTTTGCTTGAAATAGGTGTTTGATCGAGGGATTGTAACGTCTCGTTCAGTCTGCCCAAGCGACTTTCTTTTCCCGGAGTGTAATGACTCCCATTGGTTTCATAAGTCGGCAAGGGTGAAGGGAATTAAAGGGTCGGTTAATATTGGTTAAACAGTTAAAATTAGCGGAAAGCAGATGGAAGAATAAGCGTGCTGAGATATGAGAGGCCACACTTCCGAACATTCAGCGCGCGAGCCGGACGGCACGGAGTCGCGGCGAGCGTCACGCCTATACTCAAAAATTTTTTTCTTTCTTAAATGAAATATTACCCTCGCCAAATTTTTTAAATTGTAGAGGAGGGTTGTATATACAACATATAAAAAAACGAGAAAAATCGAAGATATATCTACACTGTCACAAATCGATTTGAAAATTTTAAATTGTTATAAACTATATTAAATTGTTTAAATTTTATAAAACCTTCCTATGATTATCTTTCCCAACACAAGACCTTTAAATTAAGCTAAGTTGTGTATTTTTAGCTTCTATATTACCGGAGATAAGGCTTTGAATGTGAAGGCACTTTTGTAAAATTTCAATTTTTAAACATTGCAATATTTCGTAAACAATTGCGTTAATTACAAAACGGCTAGGGGGTTTTCATTTTGTTATTAAATCAAAGCGATCTGCCAAATTTGGTCAAAATCGGTTACTTCAAGGGACATCACCTTGTCGAATTGGCATGGAATGACCCCTTGAGAAATGTTTTTCTTGGCAAATATAATAAAAAAACAATAACACTAAAAATATATTAACCACAAGCCATTCAACAGCTTTTTTAACTTAATAAAGTTATGTTAAGTCATATTCTGAATGTTTTCATCAATATTTCAAATTATTTCACATTAGGAGCACTCAAAGAAAGTCTTGCTTATGAATATATTTCTGGTTTTTCTATCTTCACCACTTTCACAGAGAGCATATTATTTTCCAGCAAAGTTTTTAAAAATGAGTGACTGATGTAAAAATATGCAAAGAATAAAATTATGAGATCTTGAAGAACAAATACATAGATGCATGAAATTATTTTAAAACTTTTAACCTAAATAACACAGAAAAACAGCCTGGGTAGCTGAGTTACCCTCCTTGTCAGCCAAATGGTTAATGGGTAAGGTCCAAATGCCCTCAGTTTACAACTGTGTTAAAAAAGAGTTAATTGATTCCCCATTGTTTAAAAGCAGTTTCATTTTTTGTGAGTTAACACTACTTTTGAAACTAAGCCTACCCATATAGATATTGATAAACGGAAAACAATCGGAAAGATTTCAAAGCATAATACTCAAGTAAGTATTAGATTTTTTTCTTATTTAATTTAACTATACTTTCCTTGTGTAGGCTGTGGATCAAGTCCTCTTGAGTTTTCCACCAGGTCAGGTAAGCTGTAGCTGACATTTCGATGCCATCGACTTCAGGGCTCTTTCATTCAGCACCCTAAAGACTATGGCAGAGTCAGCCATCAAAACATCGGCTTACCTGACCAGGTAGGAAACTTGATCCACTTGAACTATGTTGGGCGTAGTATGTATAGAAGAAAATTGAGCACCCTTTCTTATGAAGCTAGAAATTATTGAAAACTAAAGCTTACCTTTTCCACAAAAAGTTGATACAAGAAAGCTTCTTGTCCTGAGCTCAACTTAAGGAACGGATCTGCACGCAGTATTTGCGCAACCAGAGAGGTTAGGAATTCTTCTGGATCTGAATGGAATTTAAGAAAAAAAGTCAGAATTTAAATACTATCAACCTCATTCAACATTATAGTGGTTTCAAAACATTAAATTAATTACACTGGTTTAAAAGATGAAACTTTTTTCTGTTATACAAAGTAAAGTACTTGATCCTAATAAGACTTTTTACAATGAATTCAAATATTTAAATGATATATATTTCAGTGTCAGATTTTCTGGGAAATCCAGAAAACCTCAAATAATCCTTACTTTCCAATATTTATTAGTTGTTTGTAGAAAAAAATGCATTGATCCTATTCTAATTATCCTATAACAATGAAATAAAAATCAAGATACCTATCATGATTTAAGCTCAAGAAGTTGATATAATTATTTTCTCCATGCAGGTTCATGGCCGGGGTAAATTACCTTGTATGCCAGCATATAAGTCGAGCATTGAAGCCTAAAAAAATCTCAGAAAAACCAGGGGTCGCCTTATACGCCAGGCATAAAATTTAACCCTTTACTATTAGGGGAGTAAATAGGTGATACTGCCAGCATTACACTTGTTGTACACAACTCTGTTACTGAAACTCATTTTTGGCAAGTCTAATTAACATAGATATCATATAAAACAAATTTCATCACAAAATGCAATTATGTATGAAAGTATATTGTTATGACATTTTTTTATAATAAAAGTGTTAAATTAATACACCATTTTCATATCTTAAAATAAATATGATGCATATTTATTTTTTCCAAATTATATTCACTTCTTCGCTTGTATTTTTATTTTTCAAAAATTGAATCAATTTAATATATATTTCGATGTTTTCTTTTTACAAATGAAGATCAATAAGTACATCATGGTTGGTTTATGTTGTTTTTGTTTATATAATCATTATGATTTGACTTAGCGTTAGGAGTTAATGGAAGTTGTTTAAGCAGTGTTGTGATTTTATGTTACTATGCTATATCACCATTATTTTTATAATAAATTTTTAATACCATTGTGTTTCTGTTTCATAATGCATTTTTATTTGTAAAGCCTGAGTGATGCCAATGAAAGAAACTTGTGTTATAGTTAAGCAGAGGGGAGAAGTTGACATGGCAGCTGAAAGAAACAATTCTAGCATCTTAATCTTATGTAGTAAATATTCCTTAAGCTATCATACATTTATAGAAATGGCAGTTTTTCTTCCCATAAAAGAAAGCTGGGGAAGTGGTGTTGCTTCATTTATAGGGTCAACTTATGTGCTGAACATAGGTTAAAACCAGAAATCCACCTCAAAATTTAGGGACTTATACGCCGGCATATATGGTACAGTTACTATTTATTTATTGACAAACATGCGAGGAATATTTTTCTTTTGAATTTACTCAGCAGAATACTTGAGGAACCAAGATAAAACTCAATTCTGCAATGCAACTCACAATTCAATTATATGTACATATTGGTTAAAGAACACTGTAAATGCACATCTAAATTCATCATAAAAAGATTCTCCTTATGAACTTCAAATTAACTCGCTCTGATTATGATTATCGCAAGTTCTCAGATGCTAGAAGACTATGTAAACAATTGTATAGGTCTGACCATAACGCAAGTTCAACAAGGCATACCTCATAGTATCAAACACTTCTGGAATTATGTAAATACTTAAAAGTAGATTATAGGATTCCCAACAGAGATGTACTTAGACCATAAGACAGCATCCAACTCAAAATATATTTCTGATTCATTTGCTGAATATTTTTATAGTGTTTATGAAGTTTTACTTGCTGTGGTTCTTGAATATGACTACAGTTTTGATCAATTAGTTTTTCCTTTTTTTTATTAATGAAAGTATGATACTAAAAATTGGGATCCTTGGATACCAGTAAGGGTACTGATTTGATTTCTCCTTTAACTTTGAAGTCCTTGTGTGTAATTATTGATGCTCCCTTGTATTTTCAACTCTTGCAAATGGTAATTTATCCTGAATCCTTAAAATACTCATTCATAACACCCATGTTCAAGAGTGGCAATTGAAACAATATTAAGGAATACAGGCCAGTCACAATTCAATCAACTATTGCTAAACCGTTTGAAAGCAGTATTTTATTATTCCTAATCTTAGACCTGCCATTAGCCCAGACCAACATGGGTTTCTGGAACATAAATCCACAGCTACTACTCTTCTTACATTCCAAACTTTTGTACTTTGTTGTTGTTCACTCAGGTATCCAAGTTGATGTGGCATACACAGCTTTCAGTAAAGCCTTTGATAAGGTCAGCCATCCTCATCTACTTGCCAAGTTAAAAGCATGTGGTATTAGTGACACTTTACTTAACTGGTTTGGAAGCTATCAAACCAACCGTATCCAGAGGATGAAAATTATTGGTGTGCTATCTTCAAGGATTAATGTATCTATTACTGATTAGTGATTCACTCTCCTTCAGTGAAGTATATTAGTCCGCCTTTTGCAGTTTAGTACAATTAATACTTCCTCATGCACTTACGACATGGTGGATGGCCTGTAAAAATTGATTTCAACTTGTGGCGACCCACAAATTATTTATACAGTTGCCTTTCTTACCAATGCTTTTCTGTAGAATTGCTTGAAAACTTGTATTACATTCAAATCCAAAGGCTACTAAGCCCTCATGCAATTAATTGGAAAGAATTCAACACTGACATTCCTCAAGAGATGAGTATCAGGTTCAAAATAATTTTCCTTGACATTTTTCACTTCTAAATTCAAAGGTTTTGTGTGGTAGTAGGAATAGAAAAGTGCAGTTTAATATGTATTGGAAATGTTTCTGGGTTCACAACCTTGAATCAACTTTCCTAGTTCATGTTCCCAGGAATCCACAGTACAGACACTGCTGCTTTCATTGCAAATTTGTACTTTTAAACACCACTCCATGCCTGATTTGGACCTATTCAGCTGAATCCAGTGAAATCACCAAGTCTACTTCAACAGCTTTTCCTTTAAGTATGATGCTTACATAAAACTCCCAATGTGGCCATCTCTTTAAAAATTGCTTCATAATGATGCTGTTCATGATTTTGGTGGCAAGTGCTGTTTCTTCATGTCAATTCTTTTTACCAGTGGGTTTTTTTTCTTTTCTCCTCAATTCCCTTTTGAAGCCATCCCAAAATAAGCTCTGCTCTCTTTTAACCTTTACCAAGGAGACTAGAGACTATCTGATCAGTTTGACAATTGTAGCTTTGTTGAAGAGCGTATTCGCTTTTATTGCGAGCCCTAGTTATAGTCGCCTCTTCACTGTCACCCTTTTCAATTTTGGTGTGGCTCAAATTGAAATTGCATGATTACCCAGTAACATATATTATGTGTTGTAGGACCTGAGAATCTTTAAATGTCGGTTGAACTCAAATAAATTTTGGTTCCTTCTACAGGGTCCCAAAGGGAACCAACTGACTTGTAGTGTCCACTTTGCCTTGAACACGTTTAAGGCCTATGTACACCTGCGTGTGACGTGGGAGCAAAATTCAGGTGGAAAACACCCGGAGTGCTAAATTTGGTCATGCAGATAATGCGAAAATTTCTTTGATACCTGAGCAGAGCTGTGGGACATAGGAAATAGCGCTCTCAGCACACCGAAAAAAATTCCCTGCAGCGTAGCATTCTGCTAAGCAGGAATTGCATAGGTGTGCGCATAATGGTATCCTGTCACAGAATTTCGTCCTGTGTGAATATCGCTCGATTTCTTATACAGCAATTCGCAATAATATTAACATTTACATATGAATATCTTTACAAGAAAGCTTGAGACTCGGTAAAAATTGCTATGGGGGAAAAGCAGCAGTAACCATTCATAATTTCCTTTATAGTAATCATTTACCAACTTGCATATAAAAAGTTGAACTGGACAAGAATGTTTGTGCAGACTGAAAGTTAAGGATATAGAATGTAGAATAACATAGAATACAGAAAGATTGAATAAGGATAATGTTTAGGTTATTTTAATATGGAACAAGTCGGGACTTCAAAAATGTGAAATACAAACAAGTGTTCAATTCGAGGATTTGTTTCTGGCTCTGACTGTATTTCTGCCGGCCAAAGTTTTGATATTTTTTTAAACACATCCTTTAATAAGGGTGGGGCTGCATTTCATGGTATTCTACATTTATACCCACATTTCTGGACAAACTTCTTGTACTGCAATTTTTACTTTTTCCCTATACGTAGTATAGAGAAAGTATTGTAACTGCAAAAAAATTCTACCTCCAGATTTGAATGGAAATAGTTATTTTGGGGCTTATAGAGTTCGTTTTCGCTATTTTCCTGAACATGTCTGTCTTTTTGTCTGTGGGAGTGTCTGTCTGTGGTGAATAAGTTTGGGGGGCTCTATCTTAAAAAGTAATCATCCAATCATTTCCAAAATTCATATTTAATATTTTCCTAACAATGCCAAGAGTTGATTAGTGTTTGATAAATATCGCTTAACCGAAAGTTTTGGTTTATTCGGAACAAAAGTTTGTTTCTCAAATATCTGTCAGAATGCAATGTAGTTATATGCAATTATGTACAGTCCTGGCCAAAATTAACGCAGCACCGGCCGTAAGGATCGCTAGGGAGGTGCTGCGTTAATTTTGGCCAGGAGTGTACAAAAGTTATAGATAATGTACTTTACTACAACTTTGGCTTGAAACATTTTTTTGTAACACTGCTTGCTTAGGAGTTATTCTTGAATAATGGTTAACCGGAAGTTGTTGTTTATCCAGAAATGGAAGTTTTTCATACATATCTGTCAGAATGCAATTTAGTTATATACAATTACATACAAAAGTTATAGATAATGTACTTCACTACAACTTTTGTTAGAAAATTTTTTTCATAAAACTGATTGTTTAGGAGTTATTAGTGAATACTCGCTAACTGTAAGTTGCTTTTTATCCTAAAATTGTAATTTTTCTCAAAAATCTCTGACAGCATGTGACGTATTTATATACAATTTGTACAAAAGTTATAGATAATGTGTTTTACTACAACTTTTGTTTGAAACATTTTTCTGCAACACTCATTGTTTTCGAGTTATTTATATATTACCGGCATTGGCTTCTGTTTTCAATAAATATGGAGAAAGTCATGCGTTGTCCACATCAGATTTTATTAGAATAAGATAATGTAATCTCAGAAATAGTAGTGGTCAATGGTCAGTGGTCAATATCGCATGAACAAGTGAAGTACATTGTAAACAATTACAATGTACAGAAGAACAACTAGTCATTCGATGTAAAATTATTTTACTGGACCAAGGGAAAACAACTCTAGATGCAGTAAAAAAGGGTATAGTTATGACAGAATCTCAAAATTTCAATCTAAGAGCTGAGAAAACAAACAAAAGCATTATTAGATCAGCATTTCAACTTGTTTTAAGAGATGATTTTCTTTATAAATTTGACATGCACATACATGCACATTTGATCTAATTTAAGTATTTTAAACAATGAGGTTGAAGTAAATAGAATACTATGAAGAAAATCATATGATAATTAAAACTGGGCATAAAAAATGACAATAGACAATAATAAAAGCACAGCAAACCTTTCTCTTCTCCAGTGAGTCCTGAGACAGAACTCAATTTATCTAGGAGCTGTCTAAGTTTCATGACTCGATCAGCACGAACATACAGATTTTTCCGAAGAGGATTTAAAATTTCTTCACACAAAACTCTTTGTACATCTAAATATTCAGGCATATCATCCTCCGATGGGGGACAGAACAGAAGTCCATCAAATACACTGCAATAAGGCAAAACAAAGAGGGGAATTGCTGAAATCCTTACACTTTTCTCTGATTCATCCAAACAAACTTGGTAATTGCCCCAATACAGACATATACATAAGCCAATTCATAAATATATTCCAGGCAAAAATATGGCAGATGACAATATATAGCTTATCATTAGAGAAAAATAACAAACATTCAAACATACGTATTCTATTTTATGGAATACATCTTTTAGAATGAAGTTATAGAATTGCAACCTAGTAAAATCTGGTCACTGTTTACTATGAGATGTATATAAATAAGTTATTTCTAAGAATAAAGGTAGTTCCTATGCTAGACTGCAATAATTCTTTGAATAGCACTAGCTACTCTAATTGGTTCCATTTCAGTAATAAATACATATTTTTTTAGTTAGTATTTCAAAGTAGGTTACCATTTCAAATTTTTTCTCCTTTATTCTTCAAAATTGATATTAAACACTTTTATTGATGTTAATTTTTATGCATGTTAAAATAATGATGCAGTTAGGCATAGTTTTCTTTGCATAATGGTATAATTTCATTGTAAATGCCATGATAATTGTTGCAATTACAATTTTGGTGCTTTAATTATTTGATTGAATTCAAAATTAAACACTGCACTTGTAAATAAATATATTTGATTTTTTAAGTTATTTTAAATTTAGGTGACATTCAATGTATAAATTTTAAATTTTTTTAAACAAGGTGGTGATTTCCGTAACTATATTCTTATGATTGCAAAAGCATTTTTGATGATTTTGGTTATATAAAGTGTTTTTTTGGAGACAAAATGTTTCAATTTTGTAAAACTTTTGTAACTGTTGCAATTTACTGTGGGATTTTTAAAAGTTTCATTGTTTCCGGCATAGGCAAGCTCGATGTTCCGCAGCCCTGGCTGCCAGGTTGCGGCCACTTTGACCAATGTATTTGGCATTGCAGTCATCACAGGAGAGTAGGTAGACGCCACTGGTGGTCGCAGGATCCCTGTGGTCTTTGGGGCTTGGGAGAAGGTTTCTTATTGTTAAGGGGTTGTGAAATGCAGGTCTTATATTATTTGGGAAAAGGTTAGTGATGGCGTGGGAAACCAAATACGTTGGTCAAAGTGGCCTCGACCTGGCCAACAGGGCCGCAGAACATCGAGCTTGCCTCTGCCGGAAACAATACCCCTCGCCTCTGCTTTCGCCCTTCATCTCCTGGAATCAGGACATAAGAGTAGCTTTGTCCTCACATGCCTTCACCAGGAGAAGAAAGGACATCGTTTCGATGTACTAGAGACAATAGAAATTGTGAATTTTTCCATGGAAAAGGGTTTTCTTACAAACGAAAACACCTTCCCCCCATACCTCACCTCTTATCTCCCTTCCCAAAAGGATATTCCCATAACCTCTCCTTCCCTTTCCCCTCCAACCATTCAGGACATTTAAGAAACTTTTCAAATATTTTTGTACCAGAAGATGCTACTCTGGTAGCGAAACTGGTCGTCAGTAAAATAAGATTGTGGAAAATTACATTGTTTTTCTTCATTATCCAACCCATCATAAGTTGCTTAATAAAACCACTGTTCTAAAAGTTGGATCAATGGATTCCTTATTGTTTCAAAGTAATGGCTTCCAGTAAATACTTCTGTAAAAGGCCAGCGGTAGACATCCTTCAGGTAAAATTCTCGAAATTTTATTTCTAATAAGATAATCCTCTCGTATTTTTAGCTATTTACTTATCCACCAATCGACGACTCTGGAGAGTATTAGAATTTGTTTATTTTGAAGGTTTCAGTATTTTAAGAAAACCATCTTTTATTTTATCAGCTATGAA
This sequence comes from Sympetrum striolatum, assembly GCA_947579665.1. Lineage (NCBI taxonomy): Eukaryota > Metazoa > Arthropoda > Insecta > Odonata > Libellulidae > Sympetrum > Sympetrum striolatum. The sequence goes on from OX388346.1 coordinate 20,493,767, forward strand.
AAGTGATAAGACTGCTAACAGTAGAATTGTCACTTTAGCAGATAACAGATTAATCGACCTCAGACCAAACTTGAGACATAGCTAGATGAATGACTTATTAGTGTTTGATGCAGGATGGGCAAGTTATTACAGGTGTGTTACAGTAATGACGATTATAGTTGTGTTTAAAATAAATATTTAAAGCCAATTTTATCAGTGAATCAAAATGAGTTTAACGTTTTGGCTATCATCAACAAAGAGAGAGAACATGGATTCACTTGCTTTTGGTGGTATTTATATATCAATTTTTAAGGTTATTACAATCTATGAAACTAATAACTGTACCTATCATTTAATGGAATAAAAGAATGGAAAACACTATACACCCAATGATAGTAATGAAAAAGAACTCAAGGAATGCTAGTTTACGCAAATAGCAATTTCTTGCATTTTCCCATTTTGTTGTTGATAGATTTATAAGGATATCCTGAGGGTTTTTTGAAAATAATATTTAGAAGAAATAGCAAAAAAAGACCTGAAAAGATTAATGTAAACATTGAGAACCTAATATTGGAATTTGAATTTTCCAAATCTTAAATTTCTACGGGAGTGATCTTTCAATGGTTATAATGGGTTTAATTGTACTCCTGAAAGCAGAGACGGTCGGAGACATGGGCAGTCTGGGAGACCAACCAAAGCATATGTGGGCTCTTCTTAGATCCCTTGAAGATTCTCAATAATAAAATTATACGAATAGCTTAGGTGATTTTAACGATTACACCTGGTCACAATATTTAGTTAAACTGTTTAACTTTCTTTCATTCATTGAGGGGAACTAGCTCTATAGGTCTGCCTACCCAAATTGTCAATAATCTTAAGATTAACCCTTCCCAATGATTGGAATTCCTTGGCAATGGATGCAGCCTTCTTTGGTCTTAGTTAGAGAGTAATTTCCTTATAGTCAAATTGATTGAATAAGCCGTTACTTGGTAAAACTTCATTATAAAAGAAATAGTGAATCTTTTTCCTTAGTTATTTCTGCTATTCCTCATCGTCATTGAGTTATGGCTATTTTTTTTAAAGGAAATTACATTTAGTGAAACTGCTAAATCAGATGTAATCATTTAAGTTGCCCTGACATTGGGGAAAGCCATTTAATAATTAAAATTTAGGCTTCGTAATTTCTTCTACCTTTTTTTAATGAATGGCCAGTTTAGTCCATCAGCCATTATCAGATACAGCACTAGAAATACTGACATCCCACACTGATTACCCATAATTACTCCCCAGTTGGGCGGCCATAATGAGTGTTGGTAAAAAAACACTGTTGCAGAAGGCAATGGGAGACCACCTCGACTACTAATCTCTTGTTATGATTCACAACCTGTATTATATTCGTACTGGCAAAGGGACCTTCTAGGATGAGAGTCATGCCCGGCAGTGATGGGAGTAAGGCCATCTCGGTTGTCATTCCATGAAACCCTTACACAAGGAACGACAACAAAAGAAGAGAGAAGATGGAAACAAGGGTGGGGACATGGAATGTTAGGACAATGCTCAGAAAAGGGAAGTTGGAAAACGTAAAGTTGGAAATGAAAAGGTCCAACATTAATGTACCAGGATTATGCGAAGTGCGGTGGAAACATGAGGGAGACTTCTGGAGCGATGATGTTTGAGTCATTTTCAGTGGGGGAAATACTAGCCAGAGGGGAGAAGCTGTGGTGGTGGACAAGAGAGCGGGAGAATCTGTGATAGCCACTGAGCTAATAAGCGATTGGGTTATGTCGGTAGAAGTAAAATCTGAACCAGTAAACACGGTTATAGTTCAGGTGTACTTGCCCACTAGTGATTACAGTGAGGATGATGTAGATATGGTCTATGAACAAATAGAGGAGGTTATGGGAAGGGTTAAGGGCAATAAGAATCTCGTTGTTATGGGAGACTGGAACCTTCATCGACGAACCTTTCCTCTTATCTCTGTCCACAACTAAATAGGCATTTTCAAGCAATTTTCCCTCTCATACAAAAAATCCTACAGGATTCCTCAAGTAATAGACAGACTGAAGACAGAAGTAACCTGTGACAGCTCCATTGAAGACCCTTTCTCTTTCCTCTCTCACCCCCACCCTTTGTTTCCTTGAGAAGGACAGTATGAATGGTGCCAATATACTGCTATGTAGACAAAAACATTGAGAGCAGACATAGCACCAAAAAGAGAACTTGCCACAGAAAGTAGCACATTTAAATTTATTATTCATGCATGAGTGCATTACATGCGAATATTAAGAGTGGAGTTGTAAATGCCTAAAATTTTTGGCTGATATGTTTTTCCAATGTTGAAATTCTTAATCGTTTTAGCATTTTAAATTTTTTTATGAGGAAGGTTTAAATAAAAGGAATTAAATAATTAGAATATATTATTCAAATCTTTTGGTGCTTGACTCAACTCTGAAGTATTAGAGATATTCCTCAGCTGTGATTTACATGACCAAATATGCGATGACATTATCCCTATTCTCAACGATAGTAAAACTTTATGCACTGTGCTACTGAACCTGGATTGGTATTTTAGACATTTCGATTGCTTGAAAGATAACCTCAAATTTACAAAACACGAATTTTACAAAGCTCAAATTTTTGAGTCCCTTCAACTTCGTAAAATTGAGGTTCTACTGTATATTTATTTAAACCCCTATTGAGATTCAATGGATATCTCAGCTTGTTATTTACATGTTTGAAATAATTCTTTATAAGAAAACAATTTTAGTTAAATTGGCAAGAAGATCATTCATCACAAAATCATAATTTCTCCAAGTTTGGAATATCAAAGCTTAAATAACTAAACAGAATCCAAATGCATTAAGTACGATATATCATATGCATTAAAAATCAATGAACAACATACCCAGTGAAAGTAAACATGCTGAATAGCATTGCATCTAAATAACAGGAATTGTTATGTCCTTGAATACCACGGTAGCGACCAATGGGAGATGGAACATCCTCATCTCCGTTGTGATGACAAGTAATAGATGAAACAGGAGGCACCACTCCTGTTACTATGGGACTATCCATCATACCAAACACAGTATCTGTAATGAAAAAGAAGATTGTCAAGCAATTTTACATTAATTTGGATCCCTCTCACCAAGATGATTGGAAAAATCTACAGCAAGATTTCTTTCATAAATGTACATCAACCTACATTTCTCAAATACTGAATAAGACCTTAAAATAAATACAGTAATAGTCCGTTATAACGAGAATGGCATACAATGAGAGTGGCGTTATAGTGAGAAATTTTTTAGATGTTGTCCGTCTCACAGCAAAAAGGATAGGGAGTTACATCCATTATAACGAGTGATCAAAATCTGAGGTATTGTTATAACGAGTGCCACGGTTCTATATTCATTTTGCAGGTAGCATATCTCGTAATCTAAGACGTCTCACAAGTTTCACTATCCCCTCTGTCCCTCATGTATCCTATATCTTATCCTCTTGTATCTTGTTTCTTTTCGGTGATGATCCTCTAGTCAGCAGTTTGAATAGTGTTTCCATTTTATTGGCATCCGCCTGTGGGATTTGTTTTCATTCGAAACTTGGCACCAAATCGTCTAATGGGAGGGAATGTTTTTAATCTACACATAATTAGGACAATGCGGATGAGACAGCACTGTTTAACCATTTACTGCTGCAAAAAACTTTGGCTGTTAAGGGCTACCGCTGCAAAGGTGGAAAAAGTGAGGCTTACAGTTCACCTCTGCAGGAACATGGCAGGATGTGGTAAACTGTAACCATTAATTATTGGAAAATCCTTGCTTCCCCGAGCTTTTTATATCCCTTTTTATATCCCTCGTTAATAAGTTAATGAGGAAGTTAATGGGGCAACACATTTTTTCCTACTTTACATGAAAGTAAACTTCACATTTAAAGCATTGGCAAAGGAGAAGCTGCCTTTTATTACTCTTTTTGTTCTTTGAGTGCTGACATCCTGCCTCGGGTCACCGAAATTCTGGAAACCAAAAAAAAGTGCAATCCTGGTGATTTAGAGTTGATTTAGCTCAAAGAAATTCACTGACTAAAGCATGAACTAGTTCACCAGAGGGAATTGCTCAATTTCAGCAATTCACTGATGAACTACATATCTCTACCTAGAATGTAAAAGTGCTACATTGCATACTAACATGAATGACTATCTTTTAACAGGCCTCTGCTCCTCTGGATGGGAAAGTAGCATATTCCACCAATGATATAAGACTTTCTTTAAATCGATTAGTTGGTTTATTTATCAATGTATTTTCATTGCACAATGCAGTTAGTTCAACAATTTGTGCACAAATATCTGAAGAAGCTGATAATTTGCTTACATTTATGTGAAGAATATGTCCTCTAATGAATGTTAAGAAGAAACTATATAAATATGCTTAATTTTAAGGTCACTGATATTTCGATTATTAGTGGTTACTTTCTAATATAATAATTATTGCATTATATCTCAAATAATAATTCTATAAAAGTAAAGCGCTGAATGTATTTAGATTAATATAAGGAGGTTTAGCCATGCATCTTCGAGTTGGGAAATGTATATTACGAGTTCTTCTATCATAACACATAGCCTTTATGTATTACTATTTCATGAAATCGTTGTCTGCTTTGTCAAATGGGTTATCCTCATCTCCTTCTTACAACACTTTAATAATGTTTTCTCCTACAAGCTTCTTCGTAAACCACAGCCAAAAGTAGATGCCCTTCCACCTTTTCGCTCATTACAGCCCGTAACTATCCCTTTTGTGAAAGCATTAGGATTTACAAGTCATTACATTGGTTAACTACAGTAAGCAAGTTCCATTATTGTGTTTTCAGGATATTGTGCGTTACTGATAAAATATGGCCAATTTATCACTTTTTTAGGATTGTTAAGCTAAACCCTTTCAGGCACATCCATTCTTCATAACTTATCCTACATAAATATATATCCTAAATAAATCAAAGAAACATTTTTTACCCTTTACACACAACATTTTCATAACAAAATACCTAAAAAAACATTTTAAACTGAGTTAAAAGTGAACACAATTCTATTTATTTAATTTCAAAGAAAAATGTATTTATAAGTGGTTATTTAACCCTTAAGATGCGAGAGTATTTATCTTTCGCAACAGTCATATGCGGGAGGAAAGTTAGAGAAACAGTCCCTTTTCCTGGTGGGTCAGACTAGTCGCAGCAAGCAGAAAACCCCCATAATCTGGGTAGAACTTTTTCCGATGCCTGCGGTCAGCGGTTATTGTTCAAGACTTTTGGTTGGTCCTCTAACATGGAAGCAATTGCCAATGATTTAGTTGTCCTATTTTTTTCCCTTGCTGTTAGCTGATTAATTTGATACCATTCAGTTAGTAGATACATCGATTTTTAACAAGTGAGGAAATATGAAAGTACGAATGCACTGCAAATCTTGGAATTACCCAGAGGCCGGAAATCCCCGGGGAAGAGTTTTTCACATTTAGGACAATGCAAAAGATTTTGTGAGGGTGCGTCTCATTCACAGGCACCGCCATAAAATTGGAGAAGGAAAAGCAGGTCAAAAGTTTAAAAACGTTTTTCCCGCAGTTGTCGCACACTCCAGCAGGAAAACGTTTCTATACGTTCCCTGCAGCTTATGGGTTAAAAGACACAGTAACTCTTATCAGGTGATCAGTCATCTAAGGGAATAAATGTTCCTTTAAACAAAATTTGTACATTCATCTTTATAAGAAGGAAATGTTCCTATTCTCCTAAGAATGGATTTCACCACAATAACCTTGAAAGGAGCTGGAAGAAAGTCTGTGGACCAGGCAGCAATGTTCAACTGGTACAAAGAAACCATGCATAGGATTGCAGCGAAAATAACGTCTGCCATGGAAAGTACCGTCAGTGGCCCCAACTATCTCAGACTCCTATTAAAATAAAATTACAATGAATGGAAGATTTTTGTTTTTATAGTCACAGGCATAAGTTATAAAAACCATTCAATGAAGAAAACAGAATCATAATTTCCTCTTGTATCGGTACTATTTTCTTATCTCATAGAGTGTGTGTATATATATTATATATAGACGCTTCTCCGGATATCTTCTATTATATATAGACGTTTCTCCGGATATACCTAGATATACACTCACTCACTCACTCACTGGGGATCAAAATTCTAGCCATGTTCCACAAGTGCCACTGACTTGAAATTTTTACCATATGGTGGCCATGACATGTAACTTCCATAAAAAAGTCGACTTTGAACCTCAGTGTCATGGGTTCGATTCCAGAAGGCCCCAAAGTCCCGATTTTCTCCATAAAAATACATGGTGGAGATTTTTGAAAATTTTTTGAGGCACTTCCCGGAAAAGTAGAGAGTTAAAATTCAAGGAATTGCTAGAAGCCATAAATATCCAACAAAAATCAAAACAATATCTTCAAAGATTATCCATGGTTTGATGCTAGGTCAGGGCAAAATTCCCCCACTTAAAACGTATTGTGGCGATTTTTAAGATTTGTTTTGGATATGTTCCCGATGACATGGAAACTTGAAACTCGGCACGTGGATACAGATCATGAATATATTTTATAATCTTATTTTAGCAATTCGCTGATGGTCATTGGTTCGATCCCAAAGGGTCATTTACAATCCTCAATTCATTTCTTATGGAGATAATGGAAACAAATTTTAGGTACTTCTCGGCATGATATTGACTTTAAATTTTGCATTAAATTAGATCAAGTCCTTACAAATCATACTGTGCATTCACAGCTTCCAATATTTCCTGGGTTCGACACTAGGCGTCTCTACATTCAGTATCTGATCCAATTTTTAAGAATTTTTAGAGGCAACCGCACACGCTTTTTCCACCCCCTTCCCTCCACTTTCTCAGTGAGATAGGCAGGCTGAGCGCGCCACAAAACGAGGATTAAAAAAAATCTAAATTTTACATTGTCAATGGTGGTAATTGTTCATTATAAAAATTATCAAATTTGTCAACAGTGTGTGTATGCAGCGCATACGGCACTTTAAAATTTCTCCTAGGTCATTAAATAATGAAAATAGCAGAGTTTTGTTTACCAACAATTTTTGGATAGTAAGTATAAAGTAACGAGGTTCTGCTTCAGCGTGTGCATTTATAAAAGATTGATCATGCACCTTATGAAGTCTCATGTTGACAACTTGAGAAGGTTTTGAAAAATTAGCGTTCAAAGCGGAGCTACCATTTTCTGAGCACCAAAAATAGTGCTTTTTTTTCATACAAAGTCAAAGAAAAAATTTGTTGATATGGTAGAAAATCGCAATTGTTTATTTTCAGTTTAATTCATTGCAATTGATGAATAAGTTACTGAGATACAACACATCAAACTCAAGTATCTAGACTTTTTGCATGGACAGTAGTACAGTAGAACCCCGGTAATCCGGACGAATTCAAACACATAGGCATCCGGATTAGCGGGGTTTCCGGACTAGCGAGGTTTTCAAAAAATAACGTAGAAAACCTTTTTTCTCTAAAATTATATTGTATAGATAATGCATGTATACATTACATAAGGTATTACAACATATAAAGTGAATGAATATTATCAGCGAGCAAAAAAGTCAGTTATTTTCTTTTGCACGACCGTTCTTATTTTTTAATCAAGTGCGCAATCTCTAAAACGTCTAAAGAGCATTGTTTCATGTGCTTCAAAATTTTGCTCTGTGGCCCACTTTAATGATGTATTAAGTGCCGCCAAAGCCTCAGAATGAGAAATTTTGACGGTCTACAGGGTGGTCATCGTCGTCATCATCATATTCTGTGGCTACTGTTCTGATAATTTCGTCATCTGTTAAAGCTTCAATTGGAGCCAAACTATCGTCAGCCTCAGCAGCCCACCGGAGAGCTTCAGGGTTAGATATTTGGTTTGAATTTTGTAACTGATTAATGAGTGACGCAAGCTAAATTTCTTCAGTTTGCACATTTTCTAAAACTTTCGAACCAAAAAAATTTGGGAGTAAAATTTTTCCACGACTTGCTGATCAATAATTTAGACACAGATGCCCTACAGTTAGCTAGATTCACACAACATCTTTTAAATTTACCTTTTTCAGTGCATTTTCTAAATTTTAATTGTTAACAGGATCATTAAGAATATTTGTAAGAAGCAACTTACGATATTCTAACGTAATGCTTTGAATAACATTCTGATCCATGGGTTGGATCAGTTGGTGTTAGGGGGTAAAAATATTGTGGAAATTTCTCCGTCATCAGTGCGCAATTCTTCTGCAGAAGGATGGCCAGGACAATTATCAAGCAACAATAAAGCTCTTTATGATAAATTGACGGATTTCATATGTTGTCGAAATGCTGGAACGAATTCTATTTTAAACCAATCCAAAAATAATTCTCGTCTGACCCAAGCATTTTTTTGCCATCAATAGCACAAAGGTAGCGTGACTGACTTAAATGCACAGGGTTTTTTGGCTGCTCCAACAACAAACAGAGGAAGCTTATGATTACCAGTCACATTTGCACACGGCATAAATTTAATCCTAGCTTTAATTACTTTCTCATTGATTACACACAGTAACTTAACATTTTTTAGCTTTTCTCGCTATTACCAACTCTATAGCCAATGCGTGGTCATCCTCATTGGATGTCTATCAAAGGGAAGGATTGTTTCTTACTCCTCTTCTCTCAAAGCTTTTTAATGAACGTGATGTTTTGAGAAGTGATACCCTGCTGCAACTGAAAATTCATTGTCTTTCGAAATTGTTTAGTCTTGCACATATTAAGCATTCCTCTAATCGAAAAATGCTGTCTCCGAAAACTATCACAACTTAAATGTGTTATCACAATAAACGAAATACTTCGCTCTCCATCACATCATAGCAGCCAATGGAGAAATTTTTCAAATAGTCTGTCCGCCTCTCGTTTCTTGTTGCTAATATGCGTGTTTATATTTTCACAAGAAGAAGTTGCAGGTTTGCATAACTCCCGGGTTCTACTGTATAGTTACTCTATGCTTTGGCTCACTGTAGATGATATTCTACTTGGTCTGAGTTGAAATTCCACTAAAAAATAACCTACAAATTATATACAAACCATTTCAATGCCAACAATTGGACTCATCCATTCTCCAGGGATGAGACCCATCCACCGGACAACACCAAAGCGTGGTTCACTATTCACCTCCACCTGTATGTGGGATCCAATGCTGATAGCATCCTCCTTGTCATCCATCCTTCCCCAGCACCCTCTCCCACTCTGGTTGATATTCATTCCCTCGGAATTAAGGTCTCTCTTCCAAGATTCCTCCTCATCCCTCCATTCCACTCCCTCTTCTCTCTTCTGCCATTACCACTGTCCGTCTTCGACATTTGTGCTCTTTTCATGTGGAGACATCATCACTAAACAAAAGAAACTTTACTTAGGACAGACTAAACCTTCTCCATATTTGTTACATATACTATGGTATTGTTCAGATTCAAACGCAGAAAGACATTACATTACAATAATAGAAACTGAGTTTGAGCATGGAGCAAAAGCTTAGAGTTTTAGATTGGAGTCGAAGCATTTGCTAAAATTGGTATAAATAAATACCATGAGTTTTTGCTTCCATAGCAAGTTAGGAATTAGGTATTTTAAGTATATGTCCAAAGTTCATAACAAATGGTTTTCAAAGTCGATTGTTGCCTAATTAATTTGTTTATAAGACCAAGCAATTCAAACGTTCATAACTTATGAAACTCAGAATAAGTTTGAAAGAGCAATGGATGAAACCTATTTCGTAAATGTAGGAATACAAGACGTACCATTTGTGCATCTACTTTAAAGGGCATTTTAATGAAATCTAAGATTCCATCCTCCAGGAAATAGCACTGAACAGTATGAAGGATGAATTACTGCAGACATAGGCAGTAGATATGCCAATACCAGAAACTATGAAGAATAATTTCTTATTATAATTAACTTACACGAGTAAAATGTAGCTTGCATACTGCAAGCAGATCGGCAATACTAATTTCAAATCAGCATCATATCGGGACGGTCCTCAAAAGAAAAAAAAAAAAGGATTGAAAATATTCTTCAAATTCGCTGCAATTTCATCGTCTGGCATCAAACCCGGGTATTACTGGTGAACTTACTATGCAGCTCAACAGAAGATCACCATCTCTAACTATGTGTGAAAATTCAAGCAGAAATATTGGCTACAACTGCCTAAAAAGACATTCTACTTTTCACGAATGTAAATGGCTCTCTGGTTTCGAACCAAGGACGATCATTGAAATCTAAAAAATTTTTACAAAACTTATGTATTATTTCTATCCTTGTACCGAATTTCAAGTATTAATATCATTTTGAAAGGGTTCAAAATAATTCATAAAAATCGGACCAGTTACTGATTGTAGAGAAGCCTGGTGTCGAACCCAGGAAATATTGGCCGCTGAGAATGCACAGAATGACTTGTTCACACTTGATCTAATTTCATACAAAGTTTGAAGTCGATATCATGTCGGGAAGTACCTAAAATTTGTTTCCGTAATCTCCATAATAAACGCATTGGTAGCTGCAATTTCATCGTCTGGCATCGAACCCGGGTCATACTGGTGAACTTACTATGCAGCACTATCGAAGATCACCATCTTATGGCCAATAGGTCGTAAAAATTTCAAGTCAGTGGCACTTGTGGAACATGGTTAGAATTTTGATACCCTATGAATGAATGAATGAGTGTGTATATAGGTATATCCGGAGAAGCGTCTATATATAATAGATACGAGTAAAATGTTGCTTGCATACTGCAAGCAGATCGACAGCACTAATTTCATATCGGCATTATATTGGGACGGTCCTCAAAAGAAAAAAAAGGATTGAAAATATTCTTAAAATTCGCTGCAATTTAATTGACTGGCATCGAACCCGGGTCTTACTGGTAAACTTACTATGCAACACAACAGAAGATCACCATCTCTAACTATGTGTGAAAATTCAAGCAGAAATATTAGCTTCAACTACCTCAAACGACATCCTACTTTTCACGAATGTAAATGGCTCTCTGGATTCGAAACAAGGACGATCTTGGAAATCAAAAACATGGCTTTGAAATATATCCATGATCTCTATAAATATGCCAAATTTCAAGTTTCTATATTTTTGGGAAAGGGTTCAAAAGAATTATTGAAAAACGGATCAGTTAATGATTGTAGAGATGCCTGGTGTTGAACCCAGGACACATTGATAGCTATGAATGCACAGTTTGATTTGCAAGGACTTGATCTTATTTTATGCAAAGTTTGAACTGGATATCATGCCGGGAAGTATGTACCTAAAATTTGTTTCCGTTATCTCCATAAGAAATGCATTGAGGAATGTAAATAGCCCTCTGGGATCGAACCAATGACCATCAGCGAATATGGAAAATTTTATTATAAATTATGATCATGACTTCTAACTACACGCCGAATTTCAAGTTTCCATGCCATCAGGAAGGGGTCCAAAAAAAAATCTTAAAAATCGCCACAATGCATTTTAAACGGCCGATATTTGCCCGACCTAGCATCGAACCCAGGATATTTTCCATAAAACTCATTTATATTTTCGATACATCTTGACCATATATATAGGCTCCGTGAGTTTTGATTCTCTACCTATCCGGAAAGTATTTTTTTTTAATTCCCGAAAATCAAAGCAATGCATTTAAACGGGAAAAATCGGGACTTTGGGGCCCTCTGGATTCGAACCCATGACACTGAGGTTCAAAATCGCAATTTTTTTGGCGGTTACACGTTATTGCCAATATGTCGTATAAATTTCAACTCAATGACGCTAGTAGTTTAGCCTGTGAATTAGTATCCTATCTATATAGCTATATATATGAATGAATCCAGAGAAGCATCTATATATAATAGATATCCGGAGAAGCATCTATATATAATAGATAATTAACAATATGAAAATGGGTTTGAAGAAGAAATGTGACCTAAAATTCCAAAGGAGGTTCCAATCCGAGCAAAGCATAAAATTACTTTTTGTTTTCTCTAATTTTTTTATTTAAAAATACTTTTAGTATAATAAAATAACTTTAGAAAAAAACAAAAATTTCATTGCACGAGCGGCCGATTACCACTACCAAAAAAATTAAAATTAAGGCCAGCGCTTCTGCAGCGACACTACCAAGTGTTCAACCGGCATGCCGTGGCATCTTCTGATTATTGCTATTTCTCATGCGGGTCCAGTAAGTGATACTATATATACAATTCCAGATGGCATAGTTATCTCTTTTAAGTCAGGTCAGCAGCCAACCATCTTCCAGTCCGAGATTTACAATAGATATTAAGGGTGATTTATTGTTGGCTATATTACTAATTAGGAGAAAGAAACAGCAAAATGGAAAGAGAAAATTCTGGGTGAACCCATTGATTTGAGAGAGACGAAACCGATGACTTTTTCACATATCATTAGACGACTTACAAGATGATGACGAAAAGTTTGGTAATTTTGTATGTCAAAAAATAAATTTGAACAAGGTGTCCACTACTCAAAAGTTAAGATATTCCCCGAGTTTTCCAGAGTAATATTTTCTTTTTTCAGGGCGTCCATACATGCTTAGGAATATCATTTTATCCAAATATTTTACATGTTGTGATAATTATATAATTACACTCTCAGGGTCCACAAAATTTCATAGACAAACAGTTCATAGATTCATGATGATATTTTATAGGCATCACATTCGACCCTAGACACAAGCAACGCTTTTTGGGCACGTATTTACCATCAAGTATAAATTTGAATAAAATAAATTGGTCAATAGTAGATAACGCAAGTTCTAACCTGTTAAATGTCCTACATAAAGAGACTTAATTTGTGTTTTCACAGCAATCCATTTCTGAGAAAAAATTGTTTTATATCACCGTTGTTTTATATAATAATCTAGAAATTTTCAGTCAAAAATGAGTATATAAAACTGATGTTAAAATTTTATTTTGATTGGATTGATACTATTTGAGAAATGAAATTTCAAAATGAACATGCAATATCAGACGCTGTTATCGTTTTAACATACAAGAAAATAAAAAATATATAAAAACAAAACTGCTGCATTATATGATTAATCACAGGATGAAACATACTAAAATTTAGTGTAACTCTTTTTACTGTGGGATTCCCAGTTTGGTTTTTGTTCAATTCCAATCTCTAGTATTTATACTGTTTGAAGGCTTTCCCTGCATGTAGTATATTCCATGTTGGTTCTCGGGAAGGCAGCGGTGGTCATTTCATATGACGACGTTTCGCAGGGGGTACTGCTGGCTTCTTCAGGTCAGGTTTCATCTAGTATTTATACGTTTTAACCTTCCAGTAAACAGATTTTCAAACTTTTAAGTATGGACTGAAAAACTTGCTGCTAAACTAGATAAAACTCCACCTTGAATGGTAACTTTTACTCTTTGGTAACTCATTTTACTTTCAATTTTGGGTTGATGTTGATGGGAAAAGTTTCTCATAAATTTTGTCACAATCACTATTAGAATTCCATTGATCCACCAGTAGAATTGCTTGCTTTACAACAGTAACAATATCAGTGTTATTCGTAGCAATTCTCTCAACACTAGACCGTTAGCATTTTATACGATACCATTCTTAATATTTTTGGCAATTTTTACTCCATTTACCCTTACATCTATCAATTGAAAAGGTCAATCTTTGGTCTAAATGGAAGGATACTTCAGCATATATTTTTAGGTGAAGGGTACACTAAGAGCAGTATGTAACTGTTTTAACTGACATAAATTATATCCCCATATCAATATTCTACATTTCCCAAACATAAACTTCAATTGAAATAGGTTAATCCCTTCCGAGTTTAAAAATGTTTAATCAGCAAGTCATAATGGTTCAATTACTTTCTCAATGTATACATGGAATACATGAAAGACTAAGGCGTGAATAGAGAGGGTAGTCTCCGTAACAGGAAAACTTTTAATACCTACATATGCAATAAGGACAATGCCTGACATCCACTGAGAAAGTGCAACTACAAACTGTGGCTCTTACTAATGTTCAAAATCACTGAAGTCGATAAATAATTCGTATCATGCTCTATTCGCTGTTTTTCACGCCTAAACAGAAATAGGATAGTACCCCTGGAAACTGTGACTCCGTATGATCCCATGCTGCATATTTGCGATATTGCCAAAATGTTATACAAGTATGTAGAAAGAAGGAGTATTATAAGGTTTAAATTGGTCACAACCACACTGCCATTGAAACTTTTCTTCCTCTTAGAGATTTTTTACTGAACTAAAACAGAGCAAAAGCAAAGAGTCAAGGAAAGATCTTTTGTAAAGAGAACAAAATATCAATTTTTCCAGGTTACCCTCCAAATTCCCTGAGTATTGCAGAATTACAAATTCAATTATTATTGAAAAGTTCACAGAGTTTTCCAGGTAGGCAGACACCCTGTTGAAGAACTTCTCCGCAGAATAAGAATTAGTATAACCAGACAAGACACCAATATGAGGCAATCCATACCTCCTCCGGAGGTATGGATTAAGCTTTGACTTTAGGATAAGAAAATATATGATTTAATTTTTGTTTAAATTTTCGTTAGAGTTACATCTCTCATCCACCAAGTTAATTAGACACGTAATACACCCAAAATACAACAGAAATCTTCACCAGGACCAAAAAACTTTCAAACACCAAAGAGTGCATGAAGAAATATCAAGTTAACCTGCCAAACTCTGACTGAAGAATGGCAGTCGTAAATTCAAAGAGTGGCGGCGTCAGTGGCTCCGTGTGAACATGCCCATTTAAATCTGGCTATACTTATGCGAAGCACCACTTTTCTATGCCAAGGACTGCGGCAGAGGGAACCACCGTAACCATCTACAGCTCTGCTAAAAAGATGGCTGTGGTACCGTGTGAACACCTCCATTCTACCCTATTGATAACCGATGGCAGCGCTAGAGAAGCGCTGAGAAGTGGCTGCGTGTGAAGGGGCGTCTTGAGGAAACAAGGGAGACAAACCTATTAAACAACCAGCAATTGCAACGTCTTTCAGAGTGAATGCAGGTGCTTTGATTTAAAAGGCAGAAGCTGCTTAAAGAACAAGAATATACATTTATGTACACTGCTGGCCAAAATTAATGCATCACCTTCGCAGTGATCCTAACCGCCACCAGAAGAACTGCTAGCACAGACTTGAAATGACAACGGTGGTCAGAGAAGACGAAGTAACTGTGTAACAAGAACCTCATTAAGAATCGAGCCATGAGAAAAGCACGGAAAATTGCCGATGGATATTCTAGCAGGAAGAAAATGCTTTTCATGGCATAGTGAGGATCCTCGCAGTTCTGCGTGAGTCCAACGAAGGTTCATTACGGCAGGGACCATGAATATTCGGCTGCGGCACTGATCGAAGATTTTCATCGCAAAGCTATTATTTAAGATTTGGTCAATGAGAAAAGAAGGGTTATGGTAATGAAGAAAATATATTTACATTTAAGTGTAAACAATATTAAGACATATTTAGAGATATGCTCTTCGTCTATGCGAATCAAGAATTCTAGCATATCCAAAATGCCGCAGTGAGATATTTTGTAATGTTAAAATATCGAATACGTTTCATAATCATAAATTACATTAACTTGGTTAACGTAAGAGTCACGGAGAAAGAAATATATTATCACAACTACTTAGAGCACCTTAAATGCAAAGTTTCTGCACAATATGTTTCACGTTTTGTTTCTTTCGATAAAATACATTATATCATCAGCAAAAACTCCTGATTATTCAACCCACTACAGTAATTTTAGGCAAGCTCTAATCTGAGCCAGCAGGTTTTGTAGAAACCTAGTAATTTTCCTTACTTTATCTCAAAATTTGATTGAAAAAGGAGTCTGCCATTTTTTGACATTTAATAAGCAAAGACTCATCTTTGAGCACAAACATTTCAATGAATAAAGAGATTAGGCCCTAACGTGAATCCCCCAGGAAAAAGGCGACTTTGAACCTTAGTGTCTTGGGTTTGATGCCAGAAGGCCCCAAAATCACGATTTTTCCCATTTAAATGTATGCTTACATTTTCAGGAATTTAAAAAAAATACTTCCTGGATAGGTGGAGAATCAAAACACAAGGGGCTTATAGATATGGTCATGATCTATCGAAAACATAAATTACTTTTAGAAAAGATCTCCCCTTTAAAATACATTTGGGTAGTTTTTCATTATTTTTTAATGCACTTATTGAAATGATAGAAAGTTCTTGCTCAGCTAGAAGATGTATATTAAGACTCAGTTTAAGAAAAAAATTTAGATAAGACCATGCTTTTCCTGGGTTTGATGCCAGAGCACATTAAAGTGCTGCTTACCGTAGGTAAGCAACATTTTACTCGTACATATATAACATTGATTTTTTAGAAGAAATAAACCCTGCAACTTATGAAAGACATATTGAAGCGTATTTCTAATGAAAATATTTGATCAGCCTTCATAGAAACCAGCTTAAAAATAAATGACCCATAATTTGAGAGAAGAACTTTATATTTTAAGGTCTAACAAACTGAATACGGTAGCAGCAATCGTTTAACATTAGCATTTAAACATAATATTTATGATATATCAAAATACCTATGAGTATGATGATCACCACCAAGATACGATAGAGGCAGATAGTATCTATGCTTAAACTCTCCAATAGACGATCTACTGAAACTTTTCTTGGTTTAATTTCCAATTCAAAATCTATAAGTACAAAATGTGTTTACCTTTCCAGTCCAGTCAGATATAAATGGCTTGTGATTCCATACTTATTTAAGTCCCATTCTTAATATTTTAAAGGAAGCAATCACTGAATTCAGAGATATTTCAATGATCTTAATTGAGTAATTCTTTAGCGTTAACAGTGAAATACATGGTGAGAGGTAGAAAGAAATAATTATTTAGGTCGGAAATTAAGAATGAAAACGTTTAACTTACCAAGCCAATTGGATATAATCACTTGATATGAGAAAAAAATTCATTTAGTACAACAATAAACTTTACTTTCAGTTAAAGATCCATAAACATTGGTGTTGCTATAAACAAATATTGGTTGTTGCAGACGAGCTAAGGCTAAAGAGCTTGAATTCAAAAATCAGCTTGATCATCAAGGGTTGTTTACAATCTAAGATTTTCACAAAATTTTCATATTTTACTTCCAAATTCTCACAAATTCTGAATAATGGCAAAATTCAATGGCCAAAATAAGAGTTTTCATTCAATTCCCTTTCATTTGGTGCTCATTTTAGTTTTGTACGAACATTCTTTCTAGTTTAATTTTGTTAAAGAAAAGTACCCAGCAAATTTTCTTCTCATATAGGTACTTCTTATGGAAACTATTTGACTGCTGGAGTGGAACCAAGTAAAGTTAGGTTAATAAGAAGTAGCCTATCATCTGCACAGGGAGACTTTAAATATTGTACGAATTTTGAAATTTTGTAAATGTTTAGCTTTGGAGTTGTAGTGTGAAATAGAATGTTGACCTTGTCTGGAGTTGAACTGGGAACAGCTAGGTGTATAAAAAGTAGCCTATGTTCGAAGTTAGATGACAAGTGACCACCATAGCAAATTTCATCAAAATCAGTTGGATAGTTTTTGTGTGATGCTGTAACAGACAGACAGACAGAAAGACATGAAAG
Organism: Sympetrum striolatum; assembly: GCA_947579665.1. Lineage (NCBI taxonomy): Eukaryota > Metazoa > Arthropoda > Insecta > Odonata > Libellulidae > Sympetrum > Sympetrum striolatum. Next base: position 20,511,423 of record OX388346.1, read on the forward strand.
TTAATAAAAGCTGTTTTGGACTCAGGAACAACCTTAATATCCAGAAATACAACTGTTTTTGAAATCGCATCAATGTACAGACCCCTCTACAGTTTTATTATATGTGTATCAAGATGTATATGACTGACACTTTAATAGATGATTTTAATCTATTGACAATTATAATCTAAAAGGTTAAGCAGAGGAGAGGCCATCTTTGGTTAAAGAGTAGAATGATAGTAATAATAACATAGAGAATTTAATAAATATTTACTCGCATATTTGATAACAACCTTTATTTTACTATAAATACTACTCTTGATAATAGTAGTCTTAATTTTTTTCATGAGAATTTTCTATTTATTCTTCATGTTTTACACTTGTATATCAATAGTTCCAGAGAAGCTAAATTATCATAATGTATGAAATTTTTAGGGCCCTGTAGTTTTTGCAGGATTATTACCAACAAGAATATCAATTTAAACTCTATAGGATAATTCTGAAAAAATATTAATAACAAAGCATTCCTAAGTCACATTATGTATGATGCTGAATTTGAAATTGTTGTTTGAGGGAACAAGTTGTGCTAAGTATATAATCAATCATTTCTAACCATACTTCATGAACATGAAGTAAAGGAAAACACTTTGTAATTTCCACAGAATTTTATTTAGACCACCGGTATTAGCACAAAGCCATCTTCAGGTCACAAATACAGCACTTAAATACCCTTAAGAAATATTGGAAAGAAGGGTGAGGAGATGGGACATGAAAGCTATTTCATTTGTAAAATTTTCTTCAGTCATAATATCTGTCACTTCCCACTTATATATCTTCTTCCCAATGAGCAGCCAGCAAAGAAGTTTGGGAAATTTATTTCTACCTCAAAATGATTGGGTGTTATTTCATATTGCGTTATGATGTAAAAATGAGAGATGACATGCCAATAACAAAGGTTGTCAATAAAGAATTTCTGGCCATAGCCACTTTAAAGAATTGGTTATAATAATTAATGAGTGCCAAACCTGAACAGAACAGGTGTTAATAATAATAGTTCATCATTGTTTTTGTAATAAATGTAATATACTCTAAGATAATGGATTTAAAACACTAGTCAAAATAAAAGGAAAATTGATTTTTGTATGAGACACTAGGAAATCAGAGCATTCATAAGAAGGGGATGACAAGCGTTCATTTGTCATAGTTTTGTCCTCCACAGCCTTTTCCCGCACCGAGGGAATGATGCCACTGGAGCCAATAGTAGCAATGAAGAGGAGTTTAGGACTCTCAAAAAAAAGCCAATATTTAATTTCCACTGTGCACGATGTTCGTCAACGGTCGTTAGAACCTGGGTGATTTCAAATAGCAGCGTACATTTGTGAGACTGCGTTGAAAATATCTCCATCGATTTTTGTACCGGAAAGATCATATGTATTATTCAGCAAAATGAAATGACGAGTAAAACCAGAAGATAGTTATTCCTGACTGTGACATTGAAATTGATAAAATATTTACTAAAATCAGTAATTTTGCGACCAAAAAAGATGGGAAAAAAATCGCATTAATTCAGTATCGGACCAGGAAACTTCTACCTCAATGCCAGAGATGTTAACCATTACACCACGGTATCCGTGATTGCTTGGCTGATGTTTTGCAATTAATTGAAATTAGAAATTGATGCTGATTTTTACACTCATTTTACAAAGAAACTAAGAAGTGTTTGTTTAAACGGTATAAACTGTAATAGAGTAGTTACAAAATGCCATATACAATATATAATAATATATTCACCTAATACAATATACAGGTCATCTGTTAAACTTTGGCAAAAAGAATCCATCCCACCTTATGAAGAATAGTTCCCATGATTCATAACTAAGCTATCAAATCAGAAAACAGTTGAATAAAGGATAGCTCATACCCAACTATTTCCTTTGATTCAGCAAAGGGTGTAAAGCCTTCAGCATTTTTAACTTTAACCGCTATATAAAGGATAGTAAACGTAACGCATAATTAGCTATCATAATTTTCCAAATCTTTCAGCCTTACATTCCTTAATTCATATTATATTAGATCATTCAACTGCTTATTTTTGACAAGATGAGCTCTTCAATGAGCAGAGAAAGTTCATGAATCATCAATTAAGGAAAAGAACCTCCAAATTATTCACTCTCCTATTTCAAGAATCTCGGACAAATTTGTTTTGTTAAAATTCATGTTAAATAGTTTAAAACTAGATTTTTGAATAATCTCAATAACAAACATGAAACGGACTTACAAAACCACAGAATATTTTATTAGGAAACGACCATGGTTTCCTAATAAATATTCTGTGGTCTAGTAAAAGTTGGTTTCACTTTCGCTCCTGATGGATCCATGCCAATAAGTCACGGCCCAAGCAATTGATTCAATGTCAATCACCGGAAATTTGTCACAAAAAAGTTTTAACTTTAAGATATATCAAATGAGATTGACACTTGTGGTATGAAACAAGGGAAGGAGCAGGAAAGACAACAAAGGGAAGTAGCTTAATGGGACAGGGGGTAAATTTCTAGTTTCAATTTACCCAGGGGGTAAATTTGAAACTAGAAATTTACCGATCACTCACCTGCTCCCTCGTCATCCTTCATGATACGGGAAAACATAAGTGGATACTCCTGATGAGGCCATGTAACTTCAGCATAACCATCCTCTTCATCAATCCACCGATAATCCTTGCCAAACGCGTTCGTCGAACTTTCTCCCCAGCCGCTTCTTAATCCGCGCTCAAATTCCAACACGAATACTGGTATATTCTCTGAAAAATATTGTTTAAGTAGGTTTGGCTTACGTATTATAGTAGCCACGGCTCAGATGGCGCACACCTGACTGGTATGATTACCTTCTTCTGCCATTCTGAAAATGAGGAGTATAGAGTATTTGAGCCTAATAAGAAAATTAAAGATTGGGATTTATTTTCCGTGGTGGCTCACTCAGAGACAATGGAAAGCGTAGGATGGGCTTAATGTAAAAATTGCCTCAAACTTTATCGACATAAGGCTGGGGTCTCAACGTCAAATTTATTGCGCCATAAATGCCTTCCAGCAATGAATATGACTCCAGATAATCAGCCCGAAGTGAAGGTACAGGAGACTTGTAAACAAATAGCAAAAATGTGTGCTACAAATCTACATCCGTTTACTTTTAACAAGGGAAAGGGCTTCCAAGAATTGGCTCAAGAACTTATCAATGCAGGAAGTTTATATTGCCCTATCATTGCAAAGATCCTTCTACTGTGTGCATCAACCGTTTCACGCACCCTAACAGGTGTAGTGGATAACTTACTGCCAAGGGTTTGTTCCACCATCGAGGAAAAATGCTGTACGATGACAACGGATATGTGCGCAGATAAGTTTTGCCAATGCAGCTTTACTACCTTGACGGCTCATTACATCAATAAGGAATGCGAGTTCAACTCTAATATTGTGTTTACAAAGAAATTTCTGTCCAAATTGAAAAAGACCACCATAAACTTATGGGAGGACTTGGACCTGAAACTTGCAGCTCTTGACATTCAGGTAGAAAGACTGAAAGACATAACTTTTATATCTGATAATAGAGCAAATATAAAGGCTGCCTAAAGCTCCTATAGGCATCTTTCGTGTTCTGCCCACAATTTAAATATTGTGCTATTGCATGCATTTAAGCCTGAGACTCTGATGGCCAGAGGGGCACACGAGATATCAAACACAATAGAGGCCTGTAAACGTACAGTTCCCCACAATAAAATTGAATGGCATAGTCGTAGCTGCATAAGATTGAGGGACTTTAAGATACTGCACTTGACAACACCGGATGGTCAATAGATAAGGTTGGCTCTTATTGTGAGGTCCCAGGAAATGTGATAGCATCCTTGTACTCTCTGTACGAGTAGTATTCAAGATAGCTACACTGTCTTCATGGTTAAGATAAAATTATAATTAAATAATCTGAGATATTCAGGTTATTCACCTTTTTTTCTGCCATAAACGAACTAAATTTAACATGCCCGCAGACTTCATTTTCCCCCTATGGCACCACTGACTATAATCACGACGGCACCTATGTCTAGTTCACGAATAGAATAAGGATTTACTGATTTGCATAAAATTATCAGCTGACGGAATGCTTCTGTTTTTCAGTTAATCTCCATGTGCTCGTGACTCTTGAACCTTCTGAAACAAGGAAAAGATTGATATTAATCAATTAACTGGGCCATGAATTCATGACATTGCCAATGAAAAATTTGGAAGAAATTAATTGGTGTAGAGTTTTCAGATGAAGTAAATGACATTTAATTTCCAGTAAAGAACAAACACAATCTCCAAGAAGCATCAACATCACATTACAAGGAAGCAATTGCAAAAAAGGAAGTTACTTCTGGTCGTTCTTTCGAGTGTCTACTAAAGAAGCTCTAAGGCTATTCCTATCCCGCTAAGCAGACACTCTGCACGATTGGATCCTGCCATACCAATTGGTCTTAAAAAACCGTACAAGTGAACACCCCACTCTTTGACAGTCCAAGGAGAATAATAAAGTTGTAATCAAGAGTCAGCATTAAGCCATTCATCATTAAATATTACCTTACCTCAATGTCATTTTTTCTTTGGTAAATCATGATCATTATGGTTACTGCTAACAAGCCACCCAACAAATGATTGAAACAATTGTAACCATTATTATTATTATTGAACTAAGAGGTTCCTGCATTCACTCAAATTATGATTCTCAGTTTACAAATAAAATACCTGAATGATTCTGGTTTCAAGGAAATAAGAACTTCACAATCTCAAAGATTTATTTGGAATCCGGGTTAACTATTAAGAATTCCATCATAATCTATAACCTAAATTCCACCATAATTAATTATCTAAATTCCATAATAATTTTTAAAAATATCAATAAGAAGCAATATTGAGGCAAGATATAGTGTGATTCACAATGTGTTTTTACTATGAAAGCAGTATTGCCCGCTATTTTTTGATAAAATATTCTTAGTCTCACAGTTTGCTTACTAAACATGTTCTTAAGTAAGGCAATAGTAATATAAAATACATTTTATTAATATTCAAAAACACTGATTAAATATACATTATTTGCAATTGATTACTTAGATATTCCTTCAAATAGGAATATCCAAAACAAAAACCTATTCAATACAGGGTTTCTCTAAAGCTCAGAACAATGTAGAGATACGTATCTATTTAACAATGGTGGAGTCACTTGGACCATGACTGAGACACTAACTCAAAGCCAACTTAAAGTGGCAACGAAAGATATTTTTCACATTCTAGAGTTACCGGTACATCATGACATCAGGACTTTGATACATGCATATGTATGCTTCACAAAGAAGTCTCCTTGCGTGCTCAGGAAGCCTTCGATTATCAGAAGAATCTCCGAAAGACCTAACTCCTTCTTCTGAGAGCCATTGTGGAAGATCAGGGCATGCAGTCACAGCAGGTACATTGTGACCTTCTCCTCTACCTGTTCCAAATAAAGTTTATTTTCCTCAAGGAGAATTTAGAAAAACAGCCCAAAATAAGTTTATTGTTTTACCTTCTCTGTCAGCCATTGAATCAAAGAAACACCAAGGAGCGTCAGGCCCTGATCCTTGTCTAACGAAGGCCACATAATGAGAAGTTTCCTTGTATGTATTAATTTACTTATTGAAATGATAGAAAGTTCTTGCTCAGCTAGAAGATGTATATTAAGACTCAGTTTAAGAAAAAAAATTAGATAAGACCATGCTTTTCCTGGGTTTGATGCCAGAGCACATTAAAGTGCTGCTTACAGTATGTAAGCCACATTTTACTCGTACATGTATAACTTTGATTTTTTAGAAGAAATAAACCCTGCAACTTACGAAAGACATGTTGAAGCGTATTTCTAATGAAAATATTTGATCAGCCTGCATAGAAACAAGCTTAAAAATAAATGACCCATAATTTGAGAGAAGAACTTTATATTTTAAGGTCTAACAAACTGAATACGGTAGCAGCAATCGTTTATCATTAGCATTTAAACATAATATTTATGATATATCAAAATACCTATGAGTATGATGATCACCACCAAGATACGATAGAGGAAGATAGTATCTATGCTTAAACTCTCCAATAGACGATCTACTGAAACTTTTCTTGGTTTAATTTCCAATTCAAAATCTATAAGTACAGAATTTGTTTACCTTTCCAGTCCAGTCAGATATAAATGGCTTGTGATTCCATACTTATTTAAGTCCCATTTTTAATATTTCAAAGGAAGCAATCACTGAATTCAGGGATATTTCAATGATCTTAATTGAGTAATTCTTTAGCGTTAACAGTGAAATACATGGTGAGAGGTAGAAAGAAATAATTATTTAGGTATTAGAGCATTAATCTAGTGTAGTGAATACTAGTATACGGGGTGAAAGCGCTTTAAAAAACACACATTAATCACTTTTGGCATTCTGCATAAAACACAATTGATATTTTTAAATGTTCCTATATTTTTTCGCGAGATTCTTCACAGGATATTGTTCGTAAGTTCAAAAATTTTTATCTCAAATAATCTCTTCTGTTTCATTTAGCCTATCTCTTATTTTAAGAATTCGTTTTAATTGGTTATTGATCTTCCATGTCTTCTTATGGAAAAACACATGAGCTCAAAATCAACAATCGCTTTCATCATCAAGGGAATGGGTTGTTTATAACCTCAAGCTTCGATAAAATATTCACTTCAATTTTAGCAAATTAAATAAGTAAAAGATATTCCACGACCAAATTAGAATCTGTATTCTAATTTCCTTCTTTTGGTGTTCGATTCAACTTTCTAGGACTATTATTTCTAATTAAATTTTGTAAAAGAAATGAAAAAAATGAACTTTATGTGCATTTATTATAAAAACATTTTGACCCATCTGGGTTGGATAATTCAACTATTAGAATTGCTAAATGGTAAGAATCTCTGCCCTCAAATAAATCCCCGCCGATCTCCCCGCCGAAGATGCTGAGTATGAGCACAGGGAATAGTAGCAAAACAGTGTTTGAATCAGAGCCTAATGCTGGAAATTTTTTCTGATGATTTTACAACTTCACAAATTTTAAATTAGACAGTGACAAATATTACTGATCTTAGTAATGTAATGTGCCATTTTAATAGCTGATCTGAGCTGCGGCTTTGACTCGTTTTTTAGAACTAGGAATCATCGACTTACTATGTTTCAAATCAAATTTTAGGTATGATGCCGTAAAGATAACCCAACAAAATTTACGTGGTAAATAGCTGATGTACTGAAAAAGTATTTAAGATACGTGGCAAAACATTTTTGTATTATGAATTCTTCTTTAAATTGCCCTCAAATATTTTGTTGAAGTTCGGAATTTTGATAATTTAAGAATTTGAAATTTTTTTTTGGCTAAACGGTAAGAGTAAGGGTAAAATCTATTCTCTTGTAAGTTACAATAACTATTTAGCAGTTTTAGAGAAACAATTCAACAATGCATCTCAAATACTTACGTCACCATGACCACAAATGTCTGTAAAGTAATGGTTTTCTCAGAAAATACAAAAAAAATCGTAACTCGAAAACAAAAGAAGCTCGGAAAAAAGATGTACTGCAAACCTGTAGCTCAGGTGATGTTCTACCTATGTTTCGTTTGGTCCATGACTTTCGGGACACCCTGTATAGCTATACAAGTAAAATGTTGCTTGCATTCTGCAAGCATATCGATAACACCTAATAATAAGTCGGCATCATATCGAGAGGGTCCTCAAATGAAAAATTAGGATTGAAAATTTTCTTACAAGTCACTGCAATTTATTTGTCCGGCATCGTACCTGGGTCTTTCTGGTGAACTTACTATGCAGCACAACAGAGAATAACCACCTCTAATTATGTGTGAAAATTCAAGCAGAAATATTGGCTGCAACTGCCTCAAACGACGTCCTACTTTTCCCTTATATTCCTTAAGTGAGAAATTTTAATGATACTCTGGCATTGAACCCAGGAAAAGCATGGTATTATCTAAATTTTTGGTTGAGTTTCGGAAGGTGTGTCCCCATTAGTTTCGAGTTAGTTCCGAGTCTAACCATCTAGGTGGCAGCAGCGTCAGTTTACTTACGTGCTGCGACTTTTTCGGCGCGAAAATCTATATGTCCTTTATTAATGAAGATACACATATAATTCTTATGTATCCAAAAACAGCAGTGTTTGTCGCAAATGTTGCTTTGTGTTAAGAAAAAGATAGTCACCCTCACGTTCGGATCGCAAGCTATAGTTGGTTTGCAAGCTCAATTGGTTTCCAAGGTCTTTTTAAGGAAAAGCAGTGTTTTTAAAGTTATCTTTAAGTGCCAAGTAAAAAGAAATGCCCCTAACGCTGCTGCCACCTAGATGGTTAGACTCGGAACTAATGGGGACACACCTTCCGAAACTCAGCTAAATTTTTTTCTTAAATGGAGTCTTGATATACATCTTCTAGCAGAGGAAAAACATCCTGTCATTTTGATAAGTGCATCAAAAAAATAATGAAAAACTACCTCAATGTATTTTAAAGGGAAGATTTTTGTATCATCCTAGCATCGAACCCAGGATAATTTCTGTGAAAAAAATTAATGCTGTTTCTGGGTTCGATGCCAGAGCACATTACAAATTCTCACATAAGGAATATATGTGAAAAGTAGGACATCATTAGAGGCAGTTGCAGCCTATATTTCTACTAGATTTTTCACCTATAGTTAGAGATGGTAATCCTTTGTTTTTCTGCAAAGTAATTATCACCAGGAAGACCCAGGTTTGATGCCGGAAAGAGAAATTGCAGCAAATTTTTAGAATATTTTCAATACTTTTTCTGATTTTGATGACCCTCTTGATTTGATGTCAACTTGAAATTTGTGTTATCAACATGCTTGCAGTATGCAAGCAACATTTTACTCATATTACATGAACACTATTTAGTAATTGCATTAAGTGAAATTAATATTTTCATTTTCCCATTCCATACTATGCTTGCCAAACAGACAATTGAATCATTATTTCATTCAAGAGATTCAACAGTCTTTGATTTGAAATTTTTTACGACGTATTGGCCATAATGTGTAACCGCCAGAAAAATTGCTATTTTGAACCTCAGTGTCATGGGTTTGATTCCAGAGGGCCTCAAAGTCCCGATTTTTCCCATTTAAAAGCATTGATTCGATTTTTTGGAATTTCAAAAAAATTCTTCCCAGATTGGTAGAGAATCAAAAACTAACAGAGCCTATACATGTGGTCATGATCTATCAAAAACATAAATGACTTTCACGAAAAAAATCCTGGGTTGGATGCTAGGACGATGCAAAAATCATCCCTTTAAAATACATTGAGGTAGTTTTTCATTATTTTTTTGAAGCACTTATCGAATTGATAGTAAGTTCTTGCTCTGTAGAATATGAATATTAAGAATCTGTTTAAGAGAAAAAATTATAAAAGACCATGCTGTTCCAGGGTTCCATGCAAGAGCACATTACCATTTCTTACATAAGGAATATAAGGGAAAAGTAGGACGTTGTTTGAGGCAGTTGCAGCAAATATTTCTGCTTGAATTTTTACACATAGTTTGAGATGGTGATCATCTGTTGTGCTGCATAGCAAGTATCACCAGGAAGACCTGGGTTCGATGCTGGACAGATAAATTGCAGTGAATTTTGAGAATATTTTCAATACCTTTTATTTCTTTTGAGGACCCTCCCGATATGATGTTGAATGTAAATTTGTGTTATCAACATTCTTGCAGTATGCAAGCAACATTTAACTCATATTACATGAAAACTATCTAGGAATTGCATTAAGTGAAATTAATATTTTTATTTTCCCATTCCTTACTATGCCAAACATACCATTGCCTTGGAAGTTAATTCAGCCTTTCTGATTAATTAAAGCTCTTATAACCTGCAAATATTGATTGTTTCTACATAAAATAAGGCAATTTGCTAATTCAGGCAACAGATATAAAATGAGTAGTTTCCAAACCTCAATGTTATTCTGTTTTCGTTGGTCTCAATCAAGAGAAATGATATTGACTTACAATCTTCTATGATATCAGTCACATCCAAAAGTTGAGAGGGAAGTATGCGAGGATATACTTTGAATGATTTGCCAAATCGTGGCATCTGAGCAATGAGGCAAGATGGAACTTCTTTCAGCTTCACATCGCTAGCCAAAATACTCTGTTCAAATAGCTGTTGGACACTTGGTAGAGTAAGTCGATCGTCCTAAAACAGAATAGAAGATTTAAACATGATTAGATAATGGACAAATTAGATTTTAATAGGAATAGAGTTGGCAAACAAGTAATGACAAAATGAACATGGGTTTGGAAAAATCAATTTTTCATCAGCTGCATGGATTACTTTCACCAATTTCAACATTTTTGGGTGTGCTGAGTCTGAAAATGACCTGAAAATGACCTTCATATATGAAACTGACATTTGAGTGACGATACTCTCGTGTGACACAAAACACACCAATATGATTTAGCAGCAATTGTTCCAGTAACAATGTTTGCCTCTGAAGATGAGGACGCTGTGGCCTTAAGCCAATACAGTTACATACAATAATTGTGATCTCAGAAAACGACGCTTTTGGGTGCATCCTTTTTGGCAAGCAAATGTAAAAAAACGTGATGCCTTTAGTGTTTTCAAAGAATTGAATATGTATGAAGATAAATTCCAGTTATTTTGCAGAATGAGTATAGAAACTTTTCATGTATTACTATGAAAAATTGAATCTTCGATTCTGCGCAACAATTTGTAAATCGCTGCCAAAAATGCAGATGTTCTGCAAGTTAATATGGCTTCTTTGTCTTAGCACTGGAGTAAGAGGGTCCAGTTAAAGATTTTAAGTGCCTAGGGTAACACCCTCTTAGATTTTTCCAACGGTCTTTTCAATCTTCCACTGCAAAGGATAAAAAAGTTAAATTTAATGTTATTTAGTAAAATTTTATTTCTAATAATATTTACAGCAACAGTACTACACCTCTCAAATTATTTCACAGTGTCAACATAATAAGGTCGGGTATTTCTGAGGGCTATGGTCAGAAATTTATTACATTTTGTCTGATATTTCATAAAAATATTTTTAATGCATTAAAAATTTCAGTGAGTAAAAATAATTAATAACAGTATCAACAGTAACGCAGTACTTGCAGTAAATAGTGACCGGCGAGCATTAAAGGAAAGTTCATTTGGTAAATCATTATTCAGAGACCAGCTCCAACTTCCAGAACCTACTCCTTTGCCGGGAAAAGATTCTGTTTCCATTTTATTTTGTGGCAGTCGAAGCATTTCCTCTTACAAAAAATATAATGAAGCCATACCCTCGCAGACAATTAATGAATGATAGAAGAGTATTTAATTACAGATTATCTTGAGGGAGAAAGTCTGTGGAATGAACTTCTGGCATGCTGACCTCAAAGTTTAGACTTTTGGAGACTCCAATATATTGTAATGTTAGTAAAATCTACAGCATTATTCTAGCCATTTGTGTACTACATAACTGCATAAGAGTTTACGATGGAGTTTTCGTCAATCCGAATGTGAATCGCATGGTTGACAGCACCCCTAGGGAGACCGTATCAAACCCAGGACATGGAAATCGTCAGAGACCAGCAAATACTGCCCTTGATCTTAGAAATAGACTTTGTAATTTCCTTCTACATCCCAACGGTTCATTGCCATATCAGAATAAATATCGCATGGAATAGTTGCATACCTGGTCTTGTACTCTAATTATTCATTGAAGCATTTGAACATGTTTACTTTTGTCATCTTCCAAAAATTATGTAATCAAGGTGAATTATAATATGGTTATATCTTAATGTAATAATTTGTTATGCTAGCAAAATTGAGATTTTGTATTTATAATAATACTATATAAAATAATTTGACACTTAGATTTTTCTTTAGCAATTGTCTCCCATGCCTTATGCAGGACATGTATCCTGCTGTAATCAGAACTCGCGTAATCGAATATACAAGGATGCCTTTCAAGCAACGAAGTTGATATTAGATAAGAATCGTCTTTCATTGCTTCGGAAATTCCAAATATCAGTTTTTCAACAATTAACCAATTCTTCCTTGTAATAAAATACTTTTAAAATAAAATAAAGTAAATACCGTATTTGACGGCATATAAGACGCACCTTTTTTCCTAAATTATGTCTCGAAAAATTTCCCTGCGTCTTATATATGAAGGTTCAACCTCCACAGGTTAACTTTCAATACTGAATGCTATTTTTAGCCCAGATGGTCTATACTACCTATTTCATAATTGCATTCAATGATTGTGTTGATATTTGGCTTTTACGAAACGTGACAACTAAAAGAAACTACATTTTAAGTTATTGTGGTGCCGCGCTTTCGCAGGGACTATTAAAACTTTTTTCCTTGTGAGTGGCCAACTTTATGAGGGTGCGTCTTATATGCCGGTGCGTCTTATATGCCATCAAATACGGTAATTCAGATGAAATGATGAACTGACATGTGGCAAAAAGTGGAGCATGCAGCAATCGTCAGACACTGGCATGGTATGTGTTAAGTCACTGCCATGTAGCATCACTTCAGTGGGCGCTGGCTTATTTAGTTACATTGTTTTAACCTGAAGATACACATTAGATCACGCGTCAGATCATATGTCACCTCACTTTGGTGGGCTCCCCCTAAGAGACTTCCAAAGCATACCAGCCTATATTCTCAAATACAAATGCCTTGAATTTCAAAGACTGAAAATATAATCTATATCAGGTATTAATGCACTCATTATTTTAAGTATTTACTTTAAATCACTCAACCATTGTTAGAAAATGCAGTTGAACTCTTGGTTACTTAAATAATATCCTACAGATATTTCTTCAATAAATGTAAGCAATATTGTGGCCTTCAAAAATGAATAGAATTGGTTACTTAGATATGATTATAAATACAGAGTAGTATTTCATACAAATATCAGTTGATTAATAATAACAGGTACTGTTCATCAATTATCTAATTGCTTCAAGAATTTTTTCTATCAGATTGGACCTTTAAAACTATTAAGATACTTAAAGAAAGCTTATCATTTAGATTTAAAATATGAATACAAAACATCATACACATAAAATACAAATACAAAATATATAAATAATGATCGAAAAATTCTTCACGTCTTCCTTGATTGCTACTCTGATGGCTTTGCAAAGCTCGGCATATTCGATATTATCTCTTGCAGTGTTTAAATTCTTCAGTTCCTTCCGTCGTTTCATCATTTTCCGGGTTCTATCACTAAATTTCTTATCCTTAGGTTTTCTTGGCATGCTTGCTAATTCCTCTGCCACTTTCTTTACAATTTCCATAACTTTGGTTTCGAGTTCTTCCTCCTGAAGTGCTGAGAATCTATTTCTAAGTTCCAGCTGAAACTTTTTCTCGTTATCTGATAGTTTATAAATATTTATCTCCTCCTTCTTGCAAGAAACCAACTTCTTTCGTTCCATTCGTGGGTTAATATTGATTCTGCATCTAACAATTCTGTGGTCACTTCCAGTGTTGAAATTATTCAAAACTTCACAGTTAGTTACAGTGTAGAGTCTGTTTACCAATATGTAGTCTATTTCATTTTTTGTTCCATTGGGACCTCTCCATGTCCATTTCCTTGTAGGATTTTTCTTAAAAAATGTATTTGCTATATACATATTGGTGCATTCTGCAAACTCTACTAAGCGGTGACCTCGCTCATTTCTCTGGCCCAGTCCATATTGTCCTGCGACAGTGTCATCAGTTTCCCGCTGCCCTACACGAGCATTAAAATCTCCCATAATGACTTTATAGTAGTGGGCCTCCTTGTCATGTTCAGTGCCGAGAGTTTGGTAGAAGTTTTCAATTTCCTCTTCGCTGCTTGCCGCTGTTGGTGCGTAGACTTGGATGACCTGTACTGAGTAACGCTCATTGATCTTTAGTATGAGTTTACAAATTCTATCTGATACACCTTCGATTTTCACCACATTATCCTTCCATCTCTTGTTGATCAAAAATCCAACGCCTCCATTTCTTCCATCCTTCGTACCCCTGTAAAAGAATAAGTGTCCTGCCTTCAGTGTAAGTAGCTCCTCTGATTTTCTTCTGACTTCGCTGAGACCGATGATATCCCATTTTATCTTCTCTGCTTCATTGAGTAGTTTCAGCAGTCGTTCTTCACTCATCAAGCTGCGGCAGTTGTAGGTTGTGAATTGCAGGGTAGTAATTCTTTTCTTCATGATGGACCTCTTCAATGCCACCACCTCCCGGACATCCGAATGGGTGGTGCTTTTACGTCCGGATAAATTTCCATTAAAGAAGCTCATCATGAAAATTGTACTTGTATTTGGGGGGGTTAGGACAATGATTCACCAGGCTGTCCTACTGCCGGTTGGTGAATGCCACTTTCATTATTTGGCCGGAGATATTGTTGAAGCCTTCTTAGCATGGTTGAACCTGGGCTATGCATCGCCTCCAACCTCCGTTAACACCCCTCCGCCCCGATGAGGCAATGAACTGTGGCGGTGATGAGGAGGGGATATATATATATCTATTATATATAGATGCTTCTCCGGATTCATTCATATATATACCTATATAGATAGATAGGATACAAATTCACAGCCTAAACTACAAGCGTCATTGATCTGAAATTTTTATGACATATTGGCCATAACGTGAAACCCCCAGGAAAAAAGAGACTTTGATCCTCAGTGTCATAGGTTCGATTCCAGAGGGCCCCAAAGTCCCGATTTTTCCCGTTTGAATGCATTGCCGTGATTTTCGGGAATTTAAAAAAAATACTTTCCGGATAGGTAGAGAAGTAAAACTCAAGGTGCCTATATTTATGGTCTTGGACTTTCGAAAACATCAATGACTTTTACAAAAGGTATCCTGGGTTCGATGCTAGGACGATGCAAAGATCTGCCCTTTAAAATACATGGGAGCCGTTTTTCATTATTTTTTTAGATGCACTTATCGAAATGATAGGATGTTCGTACTTGGCTGGAAGATGTATGGTACGAATAAGTTTTAGAAAAAAATTTTCATAAGACCGTGCTGTTCCTGGGTTCGAAGCCAGAGCACAATAACGTTTCTCTCATAAGGAATATAAAGGAAAAGTAGGACGTCATTTGAGGCAGTTGTAACCAATATTTCTGCTTGAATTTGCATACGCGGTTAGAGATGGTGTTTTTCTGTTGTGCTGCATAGAAAGTATTGCCTGAAAGACCCGGGTTCGATGCCGGGCGGTAAAAATATCCCCCATATATAATACTATGGGGTATCTTTTCATAATTTTTTTATGCATTTATTGATATGTAAGGGAGCTCTTGCTTAGATGGAAGATGTATATTAACACTTTGTTTAAGAAAAAAAAATAGATAAGACCATGCTGTTCCTGGGTTCGATGCCAGAGCACATTATAATTTCTCAAATAAGGAGTGTATGTGAATAGTAGGACGTCGTTTGAGGTAGTTGCACCAAATAGTTTTGCTTGAATTTTCACACATAGTTTGATATGGTAATCTTCTATTTTGCTGCATAGTAAGTACACCAGGAAGACCGGGGTTCGCTGCCAGGCGATAAATTGCAGCGAATTCTACGAATATTTTGAATTTTTTTTTTCTTTTGATGTCCGTCCCGATATGATGCCGATATGAAATTAGTGTTGTCGATCTGCTTGCAGTATGCAAGCAACATTTTACTCGTATATATATATATATATATATATATATATATATATATATATATATATATATATATATATATATATATATATATATGTATATATATGTATATGTATATATTATCGATATGAGAAGGCGTGACTTCGTGGAAAACCATTTGAAGAATGAAAACACTTCGTACTTTTCCACAGAAAATTTATTTTGCGACCGGTTTCATAAGCGAGCTTACATCTGAACCTGAAAATGTAAGCTCGCTTATGAAACCGGTCGCAAAATAAATTTTCTGTGGAAAAGTACGAAGTGTTTTCATTCTTCTATATATATATTATTTTGAAATATCTATGCGTGTTCTTTACAGAGATTGAATTTTTCTAGAAAATAGAATAACGGAATCATAAAAACTGATTACAAGCAACTTCGTTTATTTAGTGTTCGCGAAAAACTAACGATTATAAAGCTGGGTTTCTACATGCAATGATTACTGGCGCCAGTAAAAGTAGAAAGGAGTTCAACTTACTGGCTCCAGTAGACTTCCCCCACTCTGTTTCCCTTTGCATATTCAACTTTCCATTATCAATCGATCGACTACTGTGCATATAATTAAGCGCTGAAGCCATCACTTGGCAAAACTCCATCTTAGGAATGGCATCAGAAAAATTATTCAAACTTTTCATGAAGAACGGTCTATTGGATCAACTACTTTTAACTCGTTGAGTCACCATGAGGTTCTAAAATCGAATCCAGATAAAAATGCCACGGTAAAAATTCCACTGTAAAAATGCCACTGGTAAAAATGCCACCCGACTCAACCTATCGGCTTTTAGCCAAAGTTGTCTTTAAGTGCAGAGACTGTGACAACAGTTATATACGATTTAATTAAAGGAACCCCACCCACCCCACTCAACCCATCCGCTTTTAGCCAAAATTATCTTATCCTAGTGCCAAGTGGAAAACAATGCCGCTATGCGATCTAATAATTATGGCATGCTCCATAGTCAATATGGCCTTAAACGTTGTCAAATGGTGTATTATAGCGTAAAGATGATTGACATTTAACAAAATTATTGCATTCTATACAGGAGTAGCTACAAAAATATGAGCCATTGTCAAAATGGTCTTTAACATTGTCAATTGTCCCCCCGTGAAAATTCTGCTGTGACATTTTTACTGCCCACAGAATTCCAGTGTGGCATATTTACCGTGGCATTTTTACCTATCAAAAAGTGTGGCATTTTTACCAGTGACATTTTTACCGCGCACCCTAAAATCACCGTCCTATCAAAGAAAAATAATTTCCCCTTATGATTAATATTGGCCATTATTGACATTGAAATACGCGCGAGGATCTCAGTTCACGCTATCTTTAATACTGTGCCAGTTAAAAATTATTGAAATGTGAGGCGCGAATTTTATAGTAAACAACTGTTGCCAGTAATCATTGCATGTGGAAACCCAGCTCAAGATTAGTAATGAAAAAGATCGCCAATCTTTTAGCTGGACTTAAATATAACGTGCCGGAGTCTTACCTACGAAACTGACGGAAGAAAAGAAAGTTTATGATGGGGTTCTATTGATCGAGAAAGGATTTATGGTAAATATGTATAAAATTTTACTCATTATCTAGTTTATTCATGTGAGAATGTTGGTTAGTATCAGTGTCATACTTCATTACATTTTTATACATTGCTACTGCTGTATTGAAAAGAATTGTAGTGTCAGCAACTTCATGCTCTATTTACGCCGGTAACCTACTCTGTTTAGCGAACGGCTTACGTCACATTTTATCAGGATATGGACAGAGTTTTAACCTATCGGAAATTTTCGAGGAATTACCTTCCACGCATTATTTCCTCAAAGACCTCTCTCCTCCTCGAGACAAATTTTTCTCTCCGAATCATATCCGCGAGGAAAGAATTCCTTCCACAAATTTCAGGAAAAACATTTCCCTGAGTCGCGCACTTCGAAAGTGCCGCATCTCCAAAAAGGGAATTCAGGCCGAATAAATATTCCCTCAAAATACACAAATGCGCCTCCTTGGAAACTATTTATTCCGGAAAGAATTCCGACAGGAAAGAACTTAGTCGGAAAGACTTTGTACCGCGCTGAAGTCTCAATGGATGCGTTTCCCACTCTCTTCCCATCTTCTTTTCATCCCTCCGCTTTCTTCTCTTGGGAGAGATTTCCTCCCGCATAACTTATCGGGAGGATTGGCACATGGCGACACTCCCACGACACACGTCTCCGAACGGGTTGAAGATATACGAGTCGTAGAAGGCGCGGTTTTGGTCGAGAAATTCGTGGCAACATCACGATGCACGTTAGAATAGACTGCTTTCTTTATCCGAAATATTGTTCACGTGGCCGATTTGCCACAGCTTTTTCAAAGCTCCGCGTAGATTGAATGTTGAATTGAAACATTTTCTTCAGACTGCATATCTATAACCCCTGTAGATGGACGTGGTATAGGGCACTTGATAATCCATCCCCGTTTTTCTATTTATATTCCTTACTTTATCTCGAAATTTAGCAGAAAATGGTGACCGTCACTTTGTTGCTTCAAATGAGCACATACTCGTCTTTGAGCGCGAAAACTTCAATGAATCGAAAGATAAAGGGATACACTGCATTACAGCATCCATGTTTTTTCAAACAGTTTTTCTCGAACGTCTCTTTAAAACAACGAACTTTAATGTTTCTGCGAAAAATCCGAGACTCATTTTCATGTGAAAATTTCTCAAGTTTGACGCCCTGTATCTTTTAGGCATCTACAAACATTAAAAAACAGCTAACGGAAACGTAAAATTCGACCTTTTTGCGATAACTACGCGGAGTTTCAAGTTAAGCACTCAAAAAAAAACAATATTTACCAAATGCCCGGCTTTTTTCGATTTCAACCCACTGCGTGCCGTAAGTAATACATGCGAACCACTAAAATGTTTTCAAGTAAACATAAATAGGATTTTTAGGCAACTTTTATTTGATGATACAAATACTACTTCGGGTGGCACCCAGTTTGGCTTTATCTCCGGTAGATCTTACGGAATTTGCTAACTCTCAGCTCATAGCGGTGCCAATATTCGTTAAGGCTTTTGTTGTTTCTTAGGAGGTCAGTAATCCGGACCCTTCTGTTGTTTCCGAAAACCGGTAACAACGAGGTGCGGATCGCTGAAGAACACGGCTGTTGGAAATTTTGACTGGGTTTAGTTCCGAACTCGGGGGTTTTCAATTTGCGTTTAATTCAAATGGGTGCCTTTGGTTCTCTAGTTATCAAGATTCGAAATTCTTGAACTCATACTCTCCATATTAAATTAGGACACCATAATCAGTGTAAGGGAAAGGGAGGGAAAGATAAAAAGAGGAAGGAGAAAAATTAAACTGATCGACAGCTTGAAGAATGGTAAAGCAGTGTGCAAATCAACGGGGGGGAAGAGGGGGAATCCCCCGGCTCGTAAAACTGTTTCCCTGGGATTCTTTTAATAACGTAACAGAGGAAATGTTATTTATTTTGATGTCGGTTCGCGAAGATGATTGGCTAAATATTTCCCCCCACTCAACAAGAAGCTTGATTCGCACTCTGTGGTAAAGGATATGCAGAAATGACTAGAAGGGCAGAGGATAGAGAAAGATGGAAGAATGATACCTAAGACCTGCGCAAGCAGATTACCAGATGATAATGAATCAGTATTAAAACAAATTGCATCCACATATATGACAATATGTTTGCATTTTACGATTCAACGTTCCAATCGGCTTCTTACTGTCATTAATAATTTACAAATATGTTAATATCCAAGGAAATACGTTCCGTGTAATATTAGTCATCGCGTTCATCAAGGGTCCTATTGCTAGGGGTATATATACCCAGTCTACAGTTACTCTCTATTGTACTCGCTTCGGCGGTACATATACTAAAATTGGAACGATACAGAGAAGATTAGCATGGCCCCTGCGCAAGGATGACACGCAAAATCGTGAAGCGTTCCACATTTTTGTAATTTTTTATTTCGTACGATTCACATGGAATTTTATGTTTTCTCACAATTTTTAACTCCATACATTTACTTGATAGTGCCTATAGCTAAGGATTCTGTGCGCGTCCTGTATCCTTACTGTATAAAGAACTCAAGTTCACAATTGGAAACGTTAGTAATCCTCCATTAAAACGTAACAAATTGTATTACTGTGCGAAAGTCAAATACTTTACCTTTTACATAAACTATGGAATGAAAATGGTTAGTAATGGAACGCTTCTTTCAAAATTTTCAATGATATTTTTTAAGGTAAATGCGACCTGGCTACGAGCTAAATAAGAAGATACCTTCATAAAAAAGGCAATATTAGAAACAATCTAGAGTAAGAAATAATTAATTAAATATTAATGATTTTCCAAAAATCCTTAAATCGAACATTCGTTTGTTTCCTGACGACTGTATAATTTATCGAGCAATAGAAAACCTTGGAGACTGTACAGCATTACATCAGGGGGATCTTACAGAATTGAACATATGGCTTGTTAAAAATAAATTAAAATCATATTCTAATATAAGCAAACTAATTAATTTCAACCGAAATAAATTTAAATTCAAATATAACATAGGAAACTCAGGTCTGCCAACTGATAAGGATATCCGATATCAAGCGATCACTTTCAATTATAATTTAAAATGAGTCAGTCATATCGAGAACATAACCTGCAAGGCGAACAGAACTCTTCATTTCGTAATCAGAAATCTTAGGAAGTGCCGTAGGGAAGTAAAGAAAAACTTCATACTTAACACTTTTTAGACCTATGCTTGAGTATGGCGATAGCATTTGAGATCCACACCAAAAAGGACTCACAGACAAATTAGAAAATGTGCAAACGAGAGTAGCAATATTCGTGTTGGGTAGATATGTGAAGACAGCGTCACTGCAATGGTTGAAGATCTTGGCTGGGAAAAATTAGAAAATAGACGTCAAGTAAAAAGGTTAGGGAATATATGCATAACCATTAATGGAAAGCCTTCGTTGAAAGAATTAAACAGTAGACTCAGGGAACCGTATTACCTCGGGAGAAACGACCACAATCATAAAGTCGCTCTCCTTAAACAGAGAACAGATGTTTGTAAATATTCATTTCTTAATCGGGGAATAGCAAAATGGAAAAAATTACGAGAAGTTCTAGAACCTTTACCCGTTCTTACAAGGCATTCATGAATAAAATTAAAAGGGTTTCGTGATTTTGTTGTAATATTGTTATATTTTTAAATATTTTAATATTGTAGTAACTTTTGAAATATTGTATGATTGTTGTAAATTTTGTAATTACATATATGTAATACGTACTACCTTCGGGGGTTTTCCTCCCGACTAGGATGAATACCAGGCAGATTATTTTATTTTTCCCTCTCCCCGCAGGAATGATTACCACCTGGCCTGGTGCCTAACTATAGTCCTTAAGAACAAATAAATACATAATAATTAATTAAACACGTTACAGCAGCAACTTAGTTAATGTATACACATACTGTTAAGTTTATACGTTTACGTAAGATAACGGTAATAATCAATAACGACTTTTAGGACTTCACCCGTAGTATCAGAGTTTAAGGCAGCGAGAATATTTCCAGGGCTCATTGCAGACCTATTACTACTTATTAAGAGAAGGGAAGGGCCACATGGATATTTAGAGGTTTTGATATTTACCCTGCAAGCCACCAGTAGCGTAAGGCAAGGGGTGTAGTAATACTGTCATCTCTATCCAATCTACCCAATTAACTTCTCTAATAGGCTGCGGGAGGAACGATCAAAAGTAGCTATCCGTCTCTGCGATCTCTTCCTCGTAACGTTCTGTCGATGTTTCTCGGAGTTCGCGTTCGTTTTTTATTAGATTTTTGTAATTTGATGATGTTAATTTACTTATTTTATTTTGCTTAACATTTACAATTTATCAATTTGTTTAGACTTTTTTCTGTTCAATTAATTTTTTTAGTTAATTATGTATTACCTCATCAACCTTATTATATGTAAAGTTCATAAAGCTTATGCTGTGTTGCTATATTAACTCAGCTCATATATATAAACTTTTTTAAAGTTAATTAAGTTTATGCTATGCTGCTATAGTAAGTCAGCTCATATAAATATATTGTTTTTGTGATGATTTAATGAACTGTATATTTTTCATGCTGAATGATCCAGAGTATTAAATTGATGTCGAACAAACTCTACTGTATTAATAAAAGGCAATCCGTAAACAAGTTTTGTTCAGGGATGCCTACATTTCACCCAGCAAATTGTATTTATTTTATGTTATTATTTACCTCATGAGTGCAATACATTTATTTTTATTATTAACACAATAAATTACTTATATTTTTGGATAACATCTATATCATTCTTTTACTAATAATTCATCTCTGGCTTTTCATACTATTTATTTTAGAAAAGCGATGAAATGGTAAATACGCATCCCTTGCAGAACTCCTTAAAAAAAGGGAGATAATGAAGTAAAGTATTCAAGGGCCGTAAGAAACCATTATCCCATATTCCGTGGCCCGGCGTTGTTTACATTTGTATTTTCGTTGACCTACATCGGTATCCTTGGAAACAATGTGGCCGATATCCAAGTGCCGCAACCCCCAAGAATTATACCGACCTACACCTGTACGTAAACCATCTTGTCGCCTGCACGCGAGCCGCAGTCACGGTCACGGATCCTCCCTCACGACACTTCTTTATCCTCTCTTTGGAACTTCCCATCTCTCTTCATAAATTTCTCACCGCCCTCGGGGACGCCGATTATTCTTTTACCTGAGAAAATGTCCCCCACTCGAGAGAGCGTGCCGACCGAATAGCTCTTATCTAAGGCAACTTTGTCTCTTAAGGGGTGGCCTCCTTAAAGCTCCTTATTTTTCAGATTGTCACAAAGCCAGTCATTCTTTTTCCGGCTTGACTTCTCTTTTTTCTCTGAATCGGGGTCGCTCCTCCCGTACTTTATTACTGAATGCAACTTTGGATTTGATTTAGCTAAAGATTTCTAGTTGTCCCGGTTTACCGGAATTGGTCCCGTATTCAACCACTTTCTTAATGTTCCGAAAAATAATGTTAACACTAAACAGGACAGACTCAGGATGATGTAGCTTTTACATTTACATTTACATTTAAACCCTGCAATCCGCCAGTGGCGCGTGGCAGGGGGTGTTAGGCACCGAAATACCTATCTAATCTGGAGAGCTATTAGCTTCTCTAATACTTCGCGGAAAAAATGACCAAAAGTAGCTATCTGTCCTGACAACTACTTCCCTGTAACGCTTTTTTGTTTTCTCTCGAAGGTTGCGTAGGAATATAACTGGGATGACAATATCTGTTATCTCCTCCCCAAAATCGGTAGTGATAAATTTATCAAGCTTCACTGCAAAACCTAGGTAGTGTTTGTATTATTTATTACGGTGTAGTAAACGTTTTATTTTGAATATGTTTATCTAATTTTAATACTGTTACGCCAAAATAGCTCGGCTTTTAGTTGGCTGGAGTTATTTTAAGAATTGATTGATTGTTTGGGAATATTTATTGAAACTAACTTCAGTCTAACATTGATAAACGTGATATCAAAGGCGGATATAGAAACTCTCCAACAGGGAGGAGGTGTTTTCGAAAAAGGAAGATGGAGATTTAAGACCATTCCGTTTTGAAGTCATCTCCGATGACCTTTCCAGTTGTCCCGGTCTTCCGGAAATGGTCCCGTATTCAACCACATCCACTGTCTCCCAATGAATACTTTTCGGCAGTCCATAACGTCAAAATATCTGTTTGAATTTCGCTGAAGTTCTTTTCAGCGTTGATTGATCGATCTGGGAGCTTTGTTATCACTAAAAAGAATTAAATATTTTATAGATGTGACATCAGAATCGGATTTATAAATCCTCCAGGAAGCGGATTTCTAGATCTGATCCGATTTCAAAGGGAAGCGGTGTTTTCCGAAGATAGGTGGCGATTTAAGACAATTTCTTCATGAAATTATCTCCATACATATACATTTATGAGTATTCTACCATTCGGTAGGTTACGGTGCATCAAAATTGAAATTCTGAAATCCTAATTAGGAGTTGATATCTGTCAAGGCTGTAAAGTAATCAGCACAACGGTTGGTATCTAACCCCCTCTAGCATTAGCTATAACAGCTAGTAGAGGAGAATGAGGATTACTAGGCAGGATGACGAGTGAGGTAGTTAGCCCTTGCTTTCCATACCAAGCCAGATAAGTGGAACGTCTACGTAACTGAAGCTCAATGATTCTATGTACTAATAAACTTTTCTTAGCCATTATGCAGCATCACTCATACCTCAGTAACTTCCGTGTCATAACAACTATGAACCAGACTGTGACAAAAGTGAATCAAAGATACAATTTTCTATATCCTGTAACAAATGAAAATATTCCATTCATCAGAATACAAACGAAAAGAGTTTATGATGAAGAACAACTACAGTTGTCGGAGATTGAAATTATTTAAAAGGGATCTACTGCTTTAATTACGAAGTTTAATCTTCGGATTAAAAAAAAAAGAAAACAAAAATTAATAAAGGTACCGGTCAATAAAGCGAGTTGCCAGTAACCCCATTTCAGAGAGGTAAAGAGGACCTTATTAAAAAGAGAGAGATGATTAAGGATGCTGGATCCATAAAACAAGATTTTTATTATTTAAATTGACGTGTGCGTAAGTGATTAACGAAGGGTGAGGGAAATAATTATTTTTTTACTGCTAGTCAGTCGCAAATGTTCCCATGCCGAAATTTCTTATTTAGAAACATTTTTACCATTTACCTACAGACCATCTTAAAGGTCAAAATTTAATTTTCAATATTACATTTTGCCTCTTGAACTTAGTTTTATGTGCCTCTTTACGCGCTTGACAGCCCTTCAAAATATTTTATGGCTGCCTCCGGACCGACGCAGATAGAAATTTCTTGCGCAAGAAATCTGCAAGGGTCCTTCTGAATATTTAAAACCTACCCTCATCAACTGTGAAGGCTTTCAGCTGGTCTAAGCAGGTTAATGGAGAACGGGAATGGACGCCTGCATGCATAGTCAAGCTTATATCTTCGTATAATATTTTCCATTCTCTATGGTTCTGGTGAAAATAATGAAGAGCCCAGGTCATTTTGTATTTTGAGATTTCATGGTCTAAGACGCATTAGCGGATGATCACCCACAAACGGTATAAAAGGAAAAAAATGGAATACGGCTGTTAATGAATTAGAGCTTTAAATCTCCAATAGTCGTTTTTCGCCGTTTGTAGAATTGCAAAAGAATGGAATGAATTATCTCAAAATGACATTAAGCTCTTCCCAGGTACATTTGTAATGTTTTGACGAAGGATAAAGGGATGCCTCTGACACAATAATTACTGTAGTAAAGTACTATCAATAGCTTCAGGAACGACTTTGTGGAAAGAATCCATAAATTAAGTCTTATCTTTTCATAATCGAAAGGGTTATTAAATAACACAGGTTTTATAAAACAAAAAAGTAGCTTTTAGGGGCTTGAAGATGGCTATAACTAGCCGAAACTAGTCGCCGCTGTAATCTCTGTATGTGGAATAGTAAAAGTTACTTTATTGTTTTGTAAAACAATCCTTTCGATTATGTCGGAATTCCACTATATTTCGGCCTCCAGGAATTTTATCTTTCCATTTCTTAAACTGTAGCCAAGTATTTAAATTTGATTTTAGAATATTATTTCATACTTAAATTGCAAAACTTGAATTTTTGTTCTCTCCCTTTCAAATTGAGCAATACTGTAATAATTTCAAATCTCAAAACTATTGTCTACATATTACTTCTCTCATCATTCTACTATTTCTATATTGTACAAAACAAGGACTGGTGGCGACGTTAACTCATATCAAAATAAATAAAAAAATATTACCTTATATTATAATATAATAATAAAAATATTATATCGTTAATATTTAATCATTATTGTATGAATATAATATAAAATATTAATATTATAATAAAAATGTAATTATTAATATTAATATTAATATAATTATTATTACATATTAATATAATTATTATTACATATTATATTATTATAAATATATATATGCATACCTACAGTAAACCTAACTAAATACAACATAAACATGTATGAATAAAAATAATATAAATGAATACACAAATATAAATATGCAATATATTTATGAATTATAAAAACACCACTGTGAATTAGTTAAGCCAATATAAATAAAAATCTTTAAATAGCATATACATTACTTGTCTTGTACTTATCATGCAAGATTTTTCAGGGTTCCTTATAGGCCTTCATGGCCACCGTAGCGGCCACGGGGCCCAAGAAGTCCCCACCGTACATCACCCTAAAAGGCGATCCCCTACTTGTTTCGCATTTCGTTACCGGCAGGCTCATTCATCAAATTTTTAATTAAAAAAATATCAGGTAGACGGGGTTGTACTTTTTCCACAGTTTTATTTCAAGACGACCGGTTTCAGCGAGTGATCGCCATCATCAGGTACAAATACAAAACACAGAAGCCTTTATATACAGAAAGGATCGAGGGGAAGGGCTAAGGAGGGGGCGTCGGTGAAGAGAGGTCTTCAGTGCAAGGGTATTGGTCATTAGGGGGAAGGATAGAATGGATCAGCGGGGAGTGGGAGGGAAAAAGGTGCTCATTTAAGATTTTGTATTTCGGGGAATTACAATGAGAAACAATTTCCAATTGTTCAAGGAAGTTGAGGCGAGTACCTTGGCTTTCGACGTGTAGGATTTTTGGGAGAAAATCTCCGTCATGGCCGGATTAAAGCAGGTGCTTGGCAAAAGGCGAAGACTCATTGTTGTTAATAAAACAGTGTTGGTGTTCCTTCGCTCTGGTATTAAAATTGCGACGTGTTTGGCCAATGTAAACCCCATTACATTCCAGGCATTCCAATTTGTAAATCCCTGATTTCAATTTAGGGTCAATCCTGTCTTTGTTATTGCAAAAAAGTTTACTAAGATTCAGACGGTTTTTGAATGCCGGTCTTAGAGATTCCTTGGGTAGCAAATTAGTGATTTTTAATGACAAGTTATTAATGAAGTTTAATTTAACCATTATCCACAGGGCGTCGGTAAATTTTCTCAATTGCAAGATATCTCTCTTTCTTAGCAAAAAGATAGTCAATTATCTTAGTGGGGTAACCATTTTTAACATGATAACATGGTCCGTATAAGATGGTTTGCGGAATGTATTGAATTGGATTTTTTGTTTACAAATAGAAATTTTTAGGTCTAAGTAATTTAAAGACTGATCATTACCTATTTCCATAGAGAATTTGATTACAGGATGAAGAGAGTTGATGTGGGTGAGGAACGAATCCAATTGGCGTAAGGTGCCGCTCCATATGCAGAAGACGTCGTCCACGTACCTGCACCAACACTTTACGTTTTTTAAAAAATCAACGGACGAACTAAAAAGGTTTTCTTCGAAGTGAGTCATGAAAACCTCAGCTAACAGTGGTGATAAAGGGGACGCCATGAATAGGCCTTGGGTTTGTTTGTAATAGTTTCCGTTAAACAGAAAGAAATTTTGGTCCGTACAAGTTTTCACTAAAGTTATGGTTTCATTTCTCGAATCACTGACCATTCCCGCACTATTTAGGAGATTGTTAAGGAGTTCGAGTGTTTCTGGCACAGGTATGCTTGTAAACATATTGGAGATATCGAAGGATACTAACTTGGCATTCGGAGGTACAGTTACACCACTGAGTCTTTCACACAGTTCCTTCGAATTCTGGATGGTGTACTTCTTAGGTAGCACTAGTTTGTCTTGGAGGAAATTGTTTAACCGGGATGCCAATCTATGGCAAGGGGAAGAAATGCTGGAAACCACCGGTCGTATTGGAATGTTGCTTTTGTGGGTTTTGGGTAAACTATATAGCCTAGGGGGAAGAGGGTTAGGATTGATCAGGCGGAAGGAGTCGCTCTTAGGAAAAACTGAGAAGTTAGCTAGGATATTTTTCACAAGCTTTTGGTGGGCGGTCGTGGGATCCTTAAGGAGTTTCATTATTGCGTTATTATTAATAAATTCCATGCCCTTAGAGACGTAATATTTCTTGTTTAACACAATGGTGCAGTATCCTTTGTCCGCTTTGGTGATGACAAGATCTTGACTGTTGATGCTTTCTTTAATACTGTTTATTAATTTCAAATCAGAAGGCTGACTGTAAGGTGACCCGTTTCTCTTCTTTATGTAGGAGGAAATTTTTTTTTGCGCAGTCGAACTTTAATTGGTTGTTTTCCCGTTGGAGAGCACCATTGCAATCGTTGGCGATTTCAATATAATCTTGGTAAGCTAGAGGGATATTTGGGGCGTATTTTAATCCTAATTCTAAAAACTTGGTATCACTGTCGGAGAAGTTGTGATTCGACAGATTTAACACTCGTGGATGAAACTCGTTTACTGTGGAAGAGGGTCCAGTGTTCACTTTAGAAGAGCTATGCTGAGTTTTCTGAAGGGCTTTAATTTTCTCCTTAAGGGTGGACCGTTTGCGTGCCGCGACGTTAAAACTAAGTTCACGGATTTTTTCTTCAAGTAACTGCCATTCACAAGCATGAAGTGCAGAAGTAAGTTCCACATGCAAAAAATATAGATGATGGGAGATGCTATTGCGTTTAGCATACCAATGTCGTATTTCTGCCCTCAGCCAATTCCTCTTCGCTTGCTTCACTGCTTTGCGTCCGGTCGGGGAGTTGATCTTGCACTTGATGTTGGAATTAACGTAATTGGGGATGAGGCCCAATTTCAGGCAACGGGTGTTGAAGAAGATGTTTAAGCTAGCTGATCGCTCCTTAATAAACAGCTTCCGGTAGAGTTTCGCCTTAGATGCCGTACTTGCACTTAGAATAAAATCCTCCGTAGATTTTATTTTTAATTTTACTTACAACCTTACTAAAACATTCAATATTTTTTGGAAAAGGTTTAAAGACTGCAGGTAGACTGTTCCATTCCTCAATAGTTCTATTTAGAAAAAAGTATTTCCGGTTATCTTTTTTTTTACATCTTACTTTGTATTTATGATCACGCCTACGCAAGTAATCTGCTTCTTTTACTCAAACATTTAATTCCTTAAACGCATGAATGTCTTATAGAAAACCGATAGTCTCTTAAGCTTCCTCCTGTCCTAACCTAATTCTTTTAATACCTATTTCCCAACCTAATCAACCATATCTTTAAATCTCAACAAAAACTTTCGCCTTCCTTGTCCTGAGAAGGAGAGCACAACTCTGCGAATGTAAGGGTGAAGGTTAAGTCCAATGGAAGTAGACAAAAGGGCAAGAGACAATCGGAATGTTCGATTTATTTGGCATTTGCCGCCGTTTCTTCGGCAGCCAAAGAAGATGGATCGTTGGCGAGGGTAGAGGCGGTCCGAGAGGAAAAATTGGCGGAATGCAATAGGAATGGGAAGCCGATATGGAAAAGAGGACAGAAGAATGCGGATGCTGTCAGAAATGGGGAACGTCTTTCAATAGGAAAAGTTTCTCATTCGTAGTATCCATTACAGCCGCATTATGTGGTCCGTCCATCTGCATGAACGTCGTTTCTTTCAATTTCGAACCCTCCGCTTATTTACCTGCGGGAGATGAGGCCATTCTTGGCTGCCTATGACGTCTCTTCGCTGTGACGTCACCGTTGGGAATTAAAATCCCGCTGCATGTTTCTTTCCCATCCACTGAGAATACTCGAGAGAAGATGTTCGTATGAAGACGCAAATGTTGATCGAACTCGACGGCAATGGGGTATTCAGCAGTCGTAAAGGAAGGATTAGGGCTTCGATGCGGGGGATCAGGACTTTAAGGATGGATTTGTGTTTTAGATGTAGATCTAAATCTTTTGTATATTTAAGATGTAGACCCAAATCTTTTATATATAATTTATATGCACGTACTTAGCATTAGTATGAAACTGTTTATGCTGTTGTTTTAAAAGTGTATACTTCTCTTTTGTCTGCCTTGTCTACATTTAAATTAGTTTTCTAGTCGTAAGATAATTTTAGAATATAATTTTGAATTACTTTTTTTACGTTTTATATGACATATCTGTAAAGGTTGGGTGGAAGAGAGTCCTTCCGGCCTAACCCCGCCAAAAGGGTTAAATAAATAAATAGATATGTACCCCGCAATCCAATGGCGTATGGCAAATGGTGTAGTAACACCAGTATCCCTATCAACTCTACCATATAACTTCCTGCATATATCTGTATATTTTTAGTGATATAGAATTTTATATATTAGTAATTTTTAAATTTTGTATAACTCAATGTTTATATCTTTTTATTATTTAAGGGTTAAATGGGAGATGGGGCTTTTTAGTCACAATTTCGCCCAATAAAGTCGTCAATAATAATATAAGCCTCTAATTAGTAAATTAATAATACATGTCGTTACAATAAAATATGAGGAAGTATACGAGTAATTTATATCATAATCATTATAATGACACACTATCCTGTTAGAGGTAATTCCTTGAATCTGTATTGCTGTTTTCGAAGCGGTTATAAATTCTCCAAATGTGGATTTCACAGTAATCGTTGACAAAATATTCCTTCCTACATATTACTTTTTCCAAATTTGTTGGAAATTCATCCTTTATCAATCAAACTATTCACCAATCAGAAATATATATGTTATAAACACGATATGAACAAAAACTTACAATTGACACCTTATAGCTTAGGAGGACAATAGGTGTACAATTCGAGGAAAAGTTTTGAAATAAGCTAATTTCCGTCATGATTGACGGGGAAGTTTACAAGCAATGGAATAATTTCGGATGCTGTTAGAGGTCATTGCATTGCATCGCTGTTTTCGAAAACGCTAGAAATTCTCTAAATTTTGATTTGCCGGTGATAATTAACAAAACATTCCTTCGTTACATCCTGCATCAATCAAACCATCCACCGGACAGAAATATGTTGAACGAATATAAACTTATTATTGCCACCTTTATGCTAAGGAGATTAAGAGATGTTCAACAAAAGGAAAAGTTTTGAAATAAAATTGCCACATGTATATGGAATTTAAAATTTCGCGAGGATTTTCGAAGTTTAATGGGAGAATCGAAAAAAATGTTAATAGAAAAATGCTATCATTCAGTAAGTAAATCCTTAAGTCAACCTGTTTAAATTGTATAATTGAAATCAACTTTCATATTATTTTATATAAGTTAGTGTTTTGGTTAGCTATAAGCCTATGTCGTACAGAACAGATGTTTGGGAAAAATAATATATTGTTATATGTATGTTTTTATATAAAATTATGTAAATAAAACATCTAAGCATATTCATATTTATTTCTAATATCGGATATATAATTGTAATAATGATAGCATGAAATTGTAATATATATTTATGTAGACCAAATGGAAATATGTATAATCATGCATGATGTTAATTATTTTGTACTTGACGAGACATCTATTCACTTCCAGTGTAATATCTGAATATATGTGAGAATGCTTCATGTCAATAAACAACTGTTACTAGTACTACTATAGTTAAGTTCCGGTATGTTTGAGTGAGAAGTTTACCAGCAATGGAATAATTTCCCATGCTGTTGGAGGTCATTGCATTGCATCGCTGTTTCCGAAGACGTCGGAAATTCCCAAGCAAAGGCAAAGCGGAAGAGTCGGAGGCGCGTATAAAATCGATGCTCCCCTTCTTCCGGAATGTTCCCTTTTGCGAACCGTAATGGTACATCAATCACCCGCTCCTTTTCAAGGGATGAAGAGACTCACACGTCGTCGGGGCCAACGGAAAGTCCTCCGACCTGTTAGCGAGAAGTCGCGAGGACGCGGACGTGTGAAGAGAGGAAGTGCTTTCGGATATGCGAAGAATGAGAAAAGATGAGGGTTTTGGGAAGAGAGCGAAGGAACTGAAATATGAGGGAGAAAAAGTTCAAGGAGTAGAGCGGGAGAGGGAAGAAGAATCGCATCAGGAAAGGTGGAGGAAAGGAGGAGAATAAATCATTTTGACTAATTTATGTTCTTTGTGTTGCTTCCCCCCACGGAACTTATTTACGCTCGCTGAATGAAATGTGCTGTGAATATTGCTGCCAACTTTATGAGAAGGCCTAGTTGCTGCTAAACCACATCACAACCACTTTTGACCCAATTCTTCCTTTTAACCTATCGTAGCTCTTCGTAACACTATGCAAACTTTCGCTGCTGGAGTGAAGCCTTGTATTTGTTTTGCACTACCGACAATGGTGAAATCAAAATCTTCCGTTTAATCGTTTTTCTAAAATCTACAGGGGATTAATTTTGCTATTTTTTAAATAACAATATATGTAAATATTTATTGTGTAGTTAAAAAACTATTAATAAATACCGACATTCACTTTCAACAACTACTATATCTCCTTCCTCCAAAAGTGGCATTGCTTTATCAGTATTTAAGACTATCTTTTACTAATTATACTGACGTTTGTAGGCGAAGAGTTTTCCGAAAAACTGGAATTTAATGTACTGAATGCACTTGAGTTTACGGCTAGCCTTCGTTTGATGGATTAGATCGCCAAATAGTACCATTTATAATTGATACCCTTCTAATTATGAATAAATTATTCTCTCATGGCCTTAGAGGATGAATCTAAAAAAAGTTAGTGAAATAATGAACGAAGGAAGAGGTGTAAAAAATTCTGTAGATTAATTAAAGCTATCATTCAACGTAGTAATTTTCTTATCATATTCAAGCCAATCCTTCAATTGAGGAGAAATTCATCCGCTAAAAGTTGTGATCATAAGTGGAAAGTCGTGTATTCTTCTTCTACCTTCCTCCGCTTTTACTCGGGAAGAATAAATTCTTATAAAGCCGAGACTTAGCTTTGATTACAATTTATGGCATTTCTTGTTATTTGGAATTTATGAAAACATGGAAGTGCCTTCATTCTGGAGGTTCACATATTGCATTGATTTTCCATATTCCAGTGGAATGAATTGAGTGAAATCCATTCCAAATATTATTTAACGAATGATGCACAGCTAGCATTGTTACTGAAATAACACTTAAGGTTTTTGAAGGAAAGACTTTAATTTGAAAAAAAAAATTGTATAAATCTCACATATTTACAGCCAATTCTATTGAACCAAAATTATTATGTAAAAGGAGAGTTATTTTTGGAGTCCTAAAAATATTGCTCGTGCATCTATCATGTAGAGCTTTTCTTGATTCATCGGAGATTCAATCAAATAATAAGTAAGAAAGGAAGAGAACACTTTGTCTTAGTTCCACAGTAAAACACAGTGTGGAACTAAGACAAAGTGTTCTCTTCCTTTCTTACGTTATGGAGTTCCACAAAGTTACAGCTTCGTCAATTGATTTTATAACAAATAATAAGTATTTACACTTACAAAAGATTGATTTCCGATTAATCTTTTTGCGAGTCTCCAGACCCTCAAGACTAACCATACGACACATCATTTCGTTCGTTCATCATTTTGTCAACAAGTAACAATGCGGCCGTTACTATCAATAATGACAATGGCGCCAATTTGAATGGTGGAAAAATGGAAGGTCACCTCATAATGATATCATAGCCTAACTAGAAGTTCAGAAATTTCAGTAACAGTATTAATAAATAGTTGATATCCACCCTTACACTAGGAAGAAAAGGAAAATTGTTTGACCATATTGCCTGTTGCATACTGTGCTCCTGCGGATATTCAAGATTATTTGTCTATTTTTTAAAATTACATCCTTATTTTCAATTTCTATTCAATAAAAACTATATTACCCCATTTTAATACATAACACATACTATTTTCAATGGACGTTTTCTTGTACATTCACTTTTTCTGACGTGCTTAAAAGAGATCAATTTAATGCTTACATAACATTTTTGAGCTAATATTGCAACCTTACGGAGTTTATGGATTGAAGAAATTAAATAAGTACCCTCAAAACAATTGCGGAAGTGAGAATTTCACTCATAAAGGGAAATCAAAATCAAAACTTCTTTTTTCCACACGGATACTCTTGTCAATTGAGTGACCCCAAAATAGTCTTCTTCTGTGTACTTTATTTTAAAGCTATCTCTTTTTCACATTTATAAGACGAAGAGTTAGAAGATGTAGACAAAGAATTTTTTCTTCCCCTAAATAAAGTCCTTTATTATTATCATTAAAATTTAGACACCGGTGAATATTATAGCTAAATAATTTATTTTACAGACTGTATCGCCGTTTAAATCGATTAAGCGTCTCTCTTTTAAAAGATTTTCGAGGCCTCTTTCGACAATTTGAGAGTTAATAACGAAATCATAAACGTAAGGTGCGAGGGGATCTTTATCGGCTGAGGCATAAATGCGGGAAATCGGATCTTAAATTTAGAAAGAAGGGCGTGCTTTGTGTTAAGGAAAGCGTGAAAGGCGGCTGAGGTTCTAACTAATTGGCTCAACTTTTCCCTCTGATTGGTCCGACGGTGAAAGGCAGTGCCTCATTTTAATTCTGCGTACCAGTAACGAAGCTGGTGGAGAGGCCGAAGAAAATGGAAGAGGAAGAACAGCAGGAAAGGGGAGAATAAGGAGATGGGGACGCAGGAATATGTAAGCAGGGAAGTCCCTCTTCATCCAGTGATTTAGAGTCACGTTGAAAGAAGCCAAATAGGAGCCAGTGTACAGGAATGTTTCATAATTAACTCATAACTCCCCAAAATAATTTTTATTCATCTATGTGAGCATCCTTCTTCCTTATAGCTTAAATATTTTCGGAAATGACAGCCATTTAAATTTATTTTGATATATATGCATGTACACTATATATAATTTTATACTTTATAAACCTCGATGAATATGTGTCATGCGTAAGAATCCTACACTATCTTCGCTTTAAAATTAACATGAGAGGACTAGATTTCGTGGACCGTCATGATAGCTAAATGAGGAAACTAAAATTCGAATGTTCCACAGTATATTTTTATTTAAACAAATACACAAGAAATTAAACCATCTGGTGGAACAAAAAGAGTTTAGTTTCCTTATTCAGATACCTTCTCCTTTAGAACAAATTAAAGTTATTTAAACTTATACAATACTTATTTTCATACTTAATTTTATTTATTATAATCCTCAATGAAAATGAGTTAGAATCGTACACTACCTTCACCTTTTTTACTAATAGTTCGAGTGCTATAAGAGGAGTTGATAAATTTGGGATATACTCCTGAAAAATAAATATTTTGGTAATTAAAGAAAAAACACTCTCTGTGGGAAAGGTGAAAATACAAATTTCATGTAAGGAAAAATCTATATAATATTCGAGATATTTGGATTAATATATTTTGTTAATATCTGTGCTGTCCAATGAAATTTAATGAAAATCATAATAAAATTGCAATTAAATATAAATTAAAAGTAAACTCACAATAAAATAATAGTAAAATCATGGTATGAATCATCATAATATAATTTGAAAACAGGACAACAAGCTATATACAAATCCCAAGTAAAATCATATAAAAATTCACCCTTATCAAGATATCCTATCCCCTGTCAAACTTCCTAATGTTTTTATGAGAAGTAAGCATATATCATGGTAAAATCAGCGCACTCTCGGATAAAAAGTTAGGCGAGTGCAACTAATTACGTACTGTATTCATATACTCAACCTGTTTCACGTTTTCACTGCTTTCTAAGTCCAGGATCAAACCAGAAGGATCACCTACAATTCATTCTCCGCAATCAAAGGTTTTTCTATATCCAATCCACTTTCCTATTTCAATATTAATCCGCATAATACGAAAGCAAAATTATGAGCATACAGAATTCTCGGAGAATAGTGGCAGTTAACTGGTACACGGTTTGAGTAGCTCACCATATGAACACCAAAATACGCATCTTTCCAACGCAATAAATTATGACCAATTTGGCGCGAGCGGGAAAATTCAAGAACTCGGGCTGGAGATGAAGTTCCCGCCAACTTAAAACAGGACACTAACGAAATGAAGGAAGTTTTGCCGCAGCATTTACAGGTGGAAAATTTTTCGCGCCGCGCTTTCCCTCCTCAAGGCGTTAATTTTTCATCATGAAAAGGCACAGTAGGCGACTATCGAGATGTTTCCCAGCTCCTCTTGGCCTTTCCCTCCAATTTTCCACCAACTTCCGAAATCCTCGTCAAACTTTTATCCCTCGGCATTGCCCGCAATCCCATAATCCATCCCTTCTGGGCCGCCTTAGCTAATTGCTTTTCTCAATTACCGCATTCCCTGCCTTTCCATTCTGCGGATCCTTGGCCGATATCGTTTTCGCTGAGCTTTTGTTTGTTTCCGGGGCCCACGGCGACTCTCGCGATCGCATTTCTCAAAAATCTCCATGAAGATTGCCTTAAATACCACCAGATGGATCTTTTTAGGTCCAAAGGTTCAATCGGTTAAACCACGAGGCCGTCAGGTGGCCATTTTAGGATAAGATTAAGGGCTAATTTCGAAATTTTGCAGATGGAAAGCTCTCTACAGAATGTAGCTGTTAGGATGACAAAGGAATCGCCCACTGACCTGTCTATTCACCAATATAATGAGGTTGACTAAAGAAAAAAATCAGACGTTGCGTCAACGGATTATTTTCCAATTTTTACCTTTAAGTATGTATCTTTCATCAGTTTCATTCAATAAATAATAATAATAATAATGTTTATTCCTCCACTTTTATAATACATTTATAGTTAGAACATTAATATTAATTTTTCCTTGAAAGAACGTGACCGTAATATAATAATGTATCC
Source organism: Sympetrum striolatum (assembly GCA_947579665.1). Taxonomy (NCBI): domain Eukaryota; kingdom Metazoa; phylum Arthropoda; class Insecta; order Odonata; family Libellulidae; genus Sympetrum; species Sympetrum striolatum. The sequence continues at coordinate 20,547,867 of OX388346.1, forward strand.
GGAATATTTTAATTAATTGCTTTTTCACAAATCCATTTTCTTGTACAGAAAATAGCTTTAAGAGAATTTTTTCATGTTTCATTAAGACAGAGTACATTTTAATTGAATTAACTAGGTAAAATCGTATAAGCATTAATTCTTAGCAGCATATTATCTCTAGTCAAACTTCCTAAGGGTTTCATCAGAATTAAACATATATTTTGGTTATATATGAATATATACATGGATAGATGAGTATATCATATATCATAGGTAAAACATGCCAAATTACGTGTGAAAATAAGAAAAAACTGAATATAATGTTTATATTTATTATATAAGGCTTCCCCTTTCGAATGTACCAGTGTAACACTTTTCATTCATTATTAAGTATCACTCATTCCTCACTAGCTTTCATGTCTTCACAGTAATGAATAAAACTTTGACATAGTAGACGAAAAATACGTTTCCTCCATCCTGTACCAAAAGGAAAAAGAAAAATATTTCCACTCAAAAGAAGTGGCAGCAGGAACCTAAAAAAAATAATTAAGTGTAGAATGTAAAGGAAAAGACGGAGTGAGAGACAAAAGAGAAAGATGTAAGATGATATATGCGGTAGAATAAGTTACAGATAAACGAAAAAAGGCATTGGATGGAGAATATGAATTTGAGAATAAATAATGAATAAATATTCAGCACATGAATTTACCAAATTTCTTGGTTAAGAAAGCCGTGAAGCGAAGGGATGACCAAAGGTCTCGACAAAAGAAAAGGCTGGTAAGATCCTTAGTGTGGAGTGTTTTACTCTATGGATGTGAAACGAGGACCTCAAGAAAGGAGAAATTCAAACGTTTGGAGGCCTTTGAGATATGATTAGGCATAAGGCCAGGTTGGTGAACCTCTTGCGGCAAAAGTGCCATATTTTATGAATGTAAAGGACTTACGTGCCGATGTAGTACCAAACCATGCAGTGAAAAGGTGATATACATTGAATAATGTCAACAGTAGGATTAAAATCTTGTAACTGGCCTAAATTATCGCCAATTGCCATCACTGATGAACAGAATCTATTTTTATTTACTGCGAGAATTTATTTTGTAAGTGAAGTATAATAAAGATAGCACAATAATGATAATCTTGTGAGAGTTCTGCGCGACAAAAAAAAATTCTCCCGTGCCACTTAGGGGACGGGTGCCACAGATTTGCCACAACTGGCATAAAGAGTTGAGTATGCTACCAATAAACGAAGAAAGTGGCGTTCAGTAGGAATTTGTAAGGCCCACGAACCTACCGAAAGGAAGGTTCGTGGGCGAGATTCGGGCGAGATTGAGACTAAAAGTCTCGGCTTACATCCAACCCATCGTTATTCAATATATAATAATCAAATTTAAATAAATAGTGCGAAAGAAAATGAGTGAATGAATTGTGAATGTAAAATACCCTAAGAAATTCTTTGGAAAAAACATTTACCGCCCGCAGGAAAACACCTATGAATAAGGGGGTGTGAAAAACCTGCGCAAACCTACCGATAATAATAACTGACTAAGTTGGTAAGAAACATGACAAAATATATAAAATATACTATCATTAGGTAGATGTATGAAATAAATAAGTATAGTCACGTTGATATTCAAATAAATGCTATCCATATTTATTTATTTAATCGATACGCTGCAATTTGGTTAGATTACCAGGTGGCAACGGTTGAGGGGGATACAATTATTATTATTGTATTAACAATACAATTTGTCCGGCATTCGCTCAAGGACGGGAGGGAAACCCCTCCAAAAACCTACCATGGACATTAATTCTACCTGAAGTTGATCCCACCGTTTGTACATTTTGTAAGAGTAACCTTATATACTCAAAATTAAAGTGAAATAAGTCAACTTCATGAAAATCTGGAAATCTTTGGTGATGCGAGACGGTGAGGTTCTTGATGGTAATAATTATTCATTAAGTTCCCGAGCGGGCCAAAAACATTCGACGAGGATGGGTTTCGAACCCACGCGTACAGAGCACATTGGATTAGCAGTCCAACGCCTTAACCACTCGGCCACCTCGTCCTCTACATACGAAAAACAATAGAAGAAACAATAGCAAGTAACTAGGTGTCGATAAACTGTACCAAACAATATCACTTATGTATGTAAGGGAAAGATGGGAAATCCCAGTTATCCACCCTCGGCTCCGGGCATCCTAAGGAGCAGTCCATTGGGCCAAAAGGGCTGAGAGGCTCCGTTGAACACAACTCAGAATCGGAAGCAATCGGGCGGAACTGTTTCTCACAACCACATCGAGGAGAGAAAACAGACCGAGGCGAAGAAAGAAAACAGCGGTCGGGAGACAAGCCATCACGGGGGAAACCGAGATTCAAGACCGGCGAAAGAGAAGAAAACCGAGGAAAAAAATCAAAAGTAAGCTGCGGGAAATTGCGTTACAAGGGTTGAAGAGTGTAATTGGGCTTAAAGGAGGCTGAGGGATGTACTCTTCGCAACGGAACGAGTTACTCCCTTGAAAGAGAAAGGGATTCCTCCATTTTTATTTTCGGCTGCAGATGAGAGAGAAAATTCGTGACGGACATAATGAAAGCAATTTTCGGAAAAATGGGCTCGGAATAAAGACTTTCCCTATTTTTGTTTTTTCCCCCCTTAGGCGCGGATTCGCATTACGGCGCGAAAAATTTTGACGCATTACAACATCCTCGCAAACTTCCTCCCGTGTAGCTATCACGCTATTAACCTGCCGTCATTTGGATTTCTCGGCTGGTTAATGCATGTTCCGCTAGATGGCTTCGAGGAAGGAAAGAAATGACTGGCGAGGATAGAATTCATAGAGGGTAGGGCATTCTGGACTGATTTACTGCCTCGTAAATCACGGCAGGATCAAAGAGATGTAATGAATGGACGCATTGGGAAACATTTTCTGTCATGATTGCGTCATATTGAAAAGAGACTACGTAATAATGCATGCAATTAGATCGAATGGGAAGGAATTATTCTGCGGTCGAAATGTGATTTTGTCGCTATCAGAGATTTATCGTTGTATTTTAACAATAAATTTTTGCATTAATAATTAATTCGCCGCTTAAAGTTCAGGTCGGGTAGAAGAGTTGATATGCGGTCTATATTCGAAAGCAAGATGTCGAATATATACTGATTCCTTTTAATTTAATTTAGTGTGATATTCCTATGCTGATAGAGATACGAACGTTTCTTTCGGTGTTATTTACTAAAATGTATTGGAATTGTTCTGCTAAATATAGATAAACTTATTTAGTTGATCCTGCTCCTAATGATTGAGATGGAATCTTTCGAGATTATTCTTAGGAGAAGGCCGTCGTGTTCTAGAATAGAGATTATTGTATATCGTTTTCTTTTGTTGCAATTGTTTAAAGTATCAAGTTAATAAATTTAATGTAATTATTAAGTTAAAAATTTTAGTATATAAAAATATTCCATTCTTTTCTATTCTGATATTTTGTTGATGGGTGATAATTGGTTTCGGCGATGAGTATATGGCTAAATGCCATTACTATTTCCAACCTTAAATGGGAAAATAAGCTACACGCACTGAATATCATTCCAAAACCACAAAAAAACCGTTTGCCTGGATTCGAACGCAGAACCTTGGGATTAGAATGCCATCATGTTAACCATTCCGCTAGGCGATCGGTTTATTCATATGTAAGACATATAAAAAAGAAATGGAGGATAGTGTTTCCTAACCAAAACACAAATGGGTAGCATTCCATTCACCAATATATTGATATATATTTTTTATCAGCCTTTCATTGCAATACATTAGATTAAAAGGAAAAATCGATAATGCATGCAAGCTCCAGAAGAAAGAATTGTGTATGCGGAATTTACAAAGTATGTTTTCTTTCTTTGATACCATGAAGAAAATCCATAAAATATCGCCTGAAACCACTACTTTTATCCAAGAGTTTTATTGGTACATTTCTTTAATGTAAATAATAATACCTTAATGACATCTCTTTTTTCTTGTTAGCAATTTTTCACTCATAAATCTAAAATGAGGTCCATGGTCTCAAATAAACGAGCAGCCAACGAACCTCGTTGTCGACCTGTAAAAAGTCCTGAGTATATTTTCATCTTTTAAATAAGTGGTTAGAACATCACAAAATGTACGTATATTTCCCCGATCTGAGTGTGTGTGTATATTGTTGTTCTCTGTTCTTCTACTCAATTGCTGCGAGTTTGGGCTCTCAGACAGTAAATCACTCGGAGAGCCATAAAGTGGCTATGGCCTGCTTCGTGATAGCTGAGCTTTACAGCGTTTAATTTTTACGAGGATAACCTCTACAATTTTTATGTCTCCACGGGGAGAGAGCTTCCTTTCAAAGCCTTTCGGGGAAATTTATTCCCTTGTAATTTCGGCATATACTTCCGCATACTTCTCGCCGCGGTGCCGTCACGTAAAAATATGAGATGCAGTTTAAATGTTTGGATATGTCTAAGAGAGGGCTGTTTTCCCATCTTGCTCCAGGGGAAAATGATAGATCTTGAGGAGCAGCCGTTCGTGATGGGACTGTCGTAGGAGTACGGTAAGTCACGGGCGGATGAAAAAATCAATAAAGCGATAATTGCATTCTGGATGCATTCTGCCTGATTTTTCTCTCGGTGGATCTTTGGATGAAATTCATTCTTCTTGCGTCGCACGCTAACTCGACATTTTTGAACGTTATAGCATGATATCTCCATATTGAAGGATATGAAAGTAGTCACTCGTAAGGTCATTGTGCCGAACTTCAACAAATGTTTTCCACTCTTAGCATTTGACTTTACTGAGAGGGATATTTTAGAGTTTTTAAAAATCGTTTCCTAAAAGAAAGTCGGTCATTTCGCACAAATGTGCACACACTGGGAATAAAAACCAGGGAAAAGATACCTTCTTGGTTATCCAAGACCCATCTGGAGGAAAGAAAGTGCTAACCATATCATCCCTAGTAAGTCTCACTGAGTCCCTAAAACCTTTTGTACTTAATAGTGAAAGGGTTGAGGATCCAAACTTCTTTCGAGCCGATGGCTTTACAGAAAGGCACTGCAAATCGTTATGCCTGAGTGCTTATTCTTCTATTTTGTATAACTATTAAGAGTGGTATCCTAATAACAGTATAATTTCGCTTTCTGCAAAACCATTTTTGTTTCACCTACACTAGACAAGTATTTTTTATTGGGAAAATTTATTATCACTCTGTGAAAACATCAGTAAAATTATGGTAGAAGTAAGTGAAGTACATGGCGTGGGATCCTCTTGAAGTATTAGTTGTTGGGGTTTCACCTTGACAAGTCAGCGCATCGATTCACTCCACCGTATTGACTATTATAGACCGATAAGATAACGTAAGTTGTAAATACACTCGTTACTTAACGCTATATGAAGCTCATTTAGATACTCCACTAACTTAGCTTTCACCTAATTTCAAATTTTATGTAAAAAAATAAGCCCATGATATTTTACGACGAAAGATTCCTTCTATCCTCCTAAGTAAAGTAATTCTAAAGAGCTATTTCAACTTAGAAAAGAAGCTAGATATCTGAATGCCTAAAATATCAATTTAACGTCATTAATTTAATTTCTAAGAATATCTTTAGTAATCCGTGATTTCATTAGGTAGAACAGATCTCATTACATGTATGAATTCTATTTATAATACTAGTTAGATTGATTCATTAGTGAAATAGTGCTGGTTTCCTTTTGAACAATTGTGTGCGTGTCTAGTTGGAGCTTCTACTATTACTTTTCGAATATTTCCAACATTTTGAACATTATAGCTTCTATTTCCTTATTTTTTCCTTGCAGTATTAGACCGGCATAGGTAACAGGGTGGGCGCATTTTATCTTCTATATCTTTAGACAACGTGTTTGCTTGAGCTTAGGGGAGTGTTTCCCGACTTGGGGGTGGCTCCTTACTACAACATTGTCAGCGTAAACATTCAAAACCTTTGTCTTTCCGTTCTCCCCTTATCCCTATGCATCTCCTTTGTGCCTCATTCACACCGATTCTTTATCGCCGCCCAACTTCCACCGTAATTCCCCGATCTCAATTAACCATTATCCTCCCTTTCGACTGCACAAATTCCCCCTTTACTCTTCCGATCCAATATCCCCGCCTTTTTGTCCTCCCTTAAATGCGTGTCGCCCTATATTTCCTCTTTGGGAACTTTCGATTATCCGTGGCGACCCCTTCTGGAGGAGGATGGCCGACAATGGTGGACCCTTTAAAGGCGCATTCTTCCGGCGCGTACACACCCACGGCAGTCGATATCGGAGGTTACGACCCCCGAAGAAGAAAACTTACCTTTACTCTTTTATCCGAATTTATGAGGCGGAGTTGCCGCGAACAAACTGCACGGCTTTAGGGGGACGTAAAAATGTCGATGAAAATATTCCCGCGAAAACTTTCAAGGCCGGAAAAGCGAAGAGCATTCTGTATTGAGTACATGTATAACAATCGGTGTATGAAATGTTATAAAAAAAGAGTAAATTATATATTACAGTATATATGTGGACGAAAAAAAATCGAGGAAAATATCCCCGCGAAAAATTTCAAGGGCGGAAAAACGAAGAGCAATGAGCACAGTATTGAGTACTTATATTACAATTAGTGCATTTAATGTTACATAAAAGAGAACCGAGCTACTTAGGTAAAGAGATGCCGTGTGATAGTGACTATGATACATGTGTAACTAGCCAAATTCAAATTTAAGCATGCATAAGTTTAAAACGACTTTCTCAAGTAAAACAACCATAATTAATGGACTTGAGCTATTTAGCAGTCTTCCTGAATGGATTCGAATATTAGAAAATGAAAATAACATTCAGATGACTTTATGTAGATACTGTGAAAACAATGTAATTGGAGCAATGTTGGATATTGGTATTGACATACTCCATCTAAATGTAAATTTATTGAATCTGTCAAAGGTGTAACTTTCGTTTCTTTTATTCTATCCATTTTTATCGACTAAATATCCTTGTTAATGCTGTGATTCTGCCTACAAATTGTAACTTTATAGTTTTAAGAAAATATCTTATAAGGAAATTTTTGGGAAAATTCTAAATAAATATCTATCTGTCTATGAAAATTCGAATCGATATTGTAGAAATGTAGTTAGATTCTTTACTTATTCCCACATTCTTGTTTTAACCCCTCATGTTCTAAATTTATTTAAGGTTTTAATCTTAGTTAAACATTCTCATGCTATGTGAAAGGCCCTCCCATGAATTATTGCGATCCTAAGGTAAAATTTGACTTAAATTACTATTGGAAATAATGGTGCAAACAACTAGGATAAAGTATCAAAAAATATAAAAAATTTGAAACTTTATCCTAGTTATTTCAACCAATATTTCCATATTTCAGTTTCACCAAGTAACGGAAGCTTCCATAAATTTAAATTATTATTATTATTATTATTATTATTATTATTATTATTATTAAAGAATGAATATTGAAATTTTGCAAACAAGAATAAATATGTATGCAAATTCTAAGAAAACACGTTCCAATTGATTAAAAAACTAGGCTGTTCGAGGGTTCTCCCGGGTTCGATTTTCGGTGGGAGCCCATGAGCAAAATGACCTGAGATTTTGAAGCACTTTTAACCAATACATCAACAATTTAAATTTAAGGTTCAAGAATACTGTGAACAAACTACATGGGTTTTAGGTGGACGTATAAAATCGGAGCAAAAATTTCCGCGAAAAATTTCAAGGGCGGAAAAATTTAACCACCGCAGTAACTATATTCCGATCGCAAATTCCTCGCGCGGTGTTTTATCATGCGGGAGAATATGTACGCGAAACACAGAGGAGGAACGGTTCTTGCGGTATCTAACATTTTCCTCACCCTCATCGATTTAGGTATATCCGTCCTCGGGGGCTTATCTGCGTATTGCTACCGCATGCGAGGGATTGCGAATTTTATGGTACTTCCGAACGTAATATTTTTATGGGAAAACGAAGAACATTCTGTATACATCTGGTCAGATAATAAGAGACGCAGATGGCTGACGATCCGATATCCCTAAAGGAGAGCATATGATATACCAGCGATAAGGGTTTGTGTCCTAGGAATCATGGGGGGAATATATAGAGCACATTTTAAATGAAAAGACTCGTTTACTTCTGTGGGAAACATGATGAAATTTCAATAGGGTATCTCATATTTCGCATTTTTACGCAATTTTAATTCGCTACCGTAAATAGCACGAAAATTTATAAACACGGGTCTTTGAACTCCAGTACCTGAATATTCTCGTGTGACGTTGTAAAACATCAATTTGTCGTAATATACGGTTATGCTTACCAGAAAATATCTTCAAAACGTCAATAAAGAGAAAGTAAAGCTTTCTGAATATGTAAATTTCCTCGTCTCAATGAGAATCTCTTAAAATAAACCTGTTATCTCAGCTCTCTATTTCACTGACAATTACCGTGTCGTCCGCAAATTACTTTACTTTACTATCAATGTGGTTTATAAGGTCGCTGATTTATACTAAAAATAACGATAACGGACCGATTATGCTACCCTGTGGGACTCTCAAACTTACTTATCTCTTACTCTAACTAGGTCGGAATTGAAACCATCCAGTATTTCTACTTGTTCTCTGTCGGAGAGGTCTTTTATCCTATCTATTACTTCTCCATTGATACCGTCGACTTTATATTTGTAGATATTTGCCCTATAAATTATGATGCGGGACCTTATCAAGCGCTTTTCAAAAATCTAAAAATATCCTCTCGAGTGGCCTTCTATTCATTTTATTAATTATCAAGCTCTACTTACTACTCTTAACTATTACAAGTGCACATACTTGATTCATCAGCATAGTTGTGAATTCACTCTTGAATTTCACCCTCTCGTTGATGACAGAATTGAATAAAAAAGTCTGAATCGCGATTTGCCATTCCATTTATTCTGCTGCGTGAGCGAATAACATTCCGATGAGTCGCTATTTAATGTTCGACCAAATATTTCCACGTTCAGCAATGCTTTGGTGAAAAATAAACATTGTTCGGCTGATCGCACTTCATCGGCATTATCTTTTTCCGTTTAATTTTGTTTGCACGATCTGTGTGTATTTGATTACATCCGTACCTGGCCAATTTCGGACGGACAAGGGTTTACAAAGAAATAATTTTGAAACAAGGAAGCCTCAGATAATTGCTCTGCCTATTATATTTACTGAGTGGTGGATTTAAAATAAAACAACCCAAAAGAATCACAAGATTTTGTGGTACAAAAATAATTTCATTATTTTAAGATCACCTACATAGAAGAGAGGTAGTTTCCCCTTGCGTTTTTCGCTCAACTAGTATTTAATAAGTGGAAAAGGTGCAGTGCACATTCACCGAATGAATAACAATTTTCATTGCTTTCAGTAAGCGTTGATGAATGTCATTACGAAAGACCAATCAATCTTCAATATTACCACAGACATAAATGAGGTAAAAGTAAATGAAAGACATTTCTATCCACCAATACCAATATACCAATATACCAATAGCTATATAATACTCCATACATCAAGTAATGGGAGCAGAAACGATTATATAATTAATAATGTATAATTATATTCAATTTTACCGCCAACATAAATAATAGTGGGATAAAATTAAACGAAAGACGCATTTAAATCCATCTTTTATCAATAGCTAAAAGAGTAATATACCGTTTATCAAGCTATGTCAGGATAAATGGGATATAATTTTAATTTATCATTAAGATGATATTATTACTAGTATTATTTCTATTATTATTATATTACTCAAATTTGGTATCTTTTTATTATAATAGAATAATATTTAAACAATTAGCCATAGTATTCAGTAAGTGTAGTGTTATACATTATTAACTATCGCTATCTAATCTTCTTTCTCAGACATCTCTCCCTCTCTCTCTTAAATGCACAATATTTTATATTTCCATTAATAAGTTTTCTGCATCCACGCATATGGTGAAGGAAGCCTTGAAGAAAGTAAATCCAAGGTATGAGGTTGGAGGTGGAATAGCAAAGTCAGTTAGATAAGCAGACGACACTGCCGTTGTGTGCGAATTTGAAAGGGGTTTTTAATCGCTAATATATGCATTAGATGATAAAGTAGGGCAGTAGGTGATGGAATTAGAGCGTCAGTGGGAGAACCAAGGAGGGAAAGAAGGAAAAGCTAACTATTAAGATTTACGGAGACAAACTGAAACAGGTGGGACCATTCCCGCACCTCATTCGTCTTCTTTCTCGAGAAGGGAGACGCACGAATGAGATTAAAAAAGAGAGAATCGGAAGCAAAGGACGAGAGCACGAAAAGAAAGATTAGGGTACAATGTAGGCATTAAACTCTAGAAATGAGGATACTAAATGATCAATTTAAGATTTTTTTGTTTTCTTTTTCATACTTCATAAGAGATTGAGGCTTTCAAGAAAGGAGCGGAAAAAAGGCACGCAATTCTTAAAAAAAATTCAATAAAAGGCACGCAATTCTTTTTAACTTTGTTTTTGTGGTCTCTCCTACCTAAAAATTTTGCTTTCAAGCTCTCTAAGACTTGAATGTCTTAAAGTACATATCTCCCGTGTTTATCTCACAAATAGAGCTAACATTTTCTTTACTTTCTTCTTGTCTAACTTTTACAATCTAATTATTTTAGCTTCCATATTAAATTATCGAGCCTAAGATTCCTGCCAAAAAACTTGCTGACCTATTTTGTATGTATGTATCTTACCTATTTTTCCTTTTAGACCTATCTCATTAGAGTCACATAAGCATTCTCAATATTCTAACATTTTCAATTGTTCTTGGATGTGAACTCTCTTTTTTAATTTCCCAAGCGTGCAAATTATAAAGTTAAAGGTTTCACCAAGGTGCCAAAATTGCACACTCTATATTTTCATTTTATTTTAGGTCCCTACTGAACGTTGACTATTTCAAACATATTATGGGGATGTGAAAGAGCTGTAATTTAAGGTAGTATTCAAGGGTGAATAGGAGAAGACAGAATAAAAGGTTTTATATAACATAAAGAGTGGGTATTCATTAAGAAATAAAGGTGAGTTAAATAGAAAACTTTAGGGCACATATGGCGGGATAAAGCTTGGAGACAAATGAATGTAAATCGCATATTACCTAATGTTGGAGAAGATTCCCGAGAACGGTCCACTGTGATTAAATTCCCAAAAAAATATGTCGTGTTCAAAGAGCAGTTTTATTTATACCCGAAAGTATTACGTCTCTTTCCTCGTTTAACATTTCCACTCTATGAAAGAAGGGACAAAAAGCGACTGTGCGCACCTTTGAGGAAAATTATTAGAATACTCAGCGCCTATGAGGAAACAGAGAAAAAAACCTTATGAGACACCATTATAAAACGAGACAGATAAAATTGCCAGAGCTATATTGGGAGAAGAGGAACCCTCCTGCATCAAAGTGGAAAATGGTCTTTACAATATACTTGTTACCGGCACTAAAAAACATTATGTTCTGATATATTCGAATAAAAGGAATCAAGGAAAAATAATCTATCTTAAAAACTGTAGTGTACTTAAAAATAGAATCTACAATAATTAACTTATAAAAATAATATATCCAATATTATTTTCATTGAAATTCAATTGGTTTCAGATGCGTATTTATATGTGTAATACCCAAAAAATAATCATATTGATTTTTAACTCTAATATTGACGAGGACTTTTATTAAGGAATGGTATCACAAAAAATACAATAAAACATTCAGATATTAAAAATTGTTTTGAAAATGGATCATACTAAAATGACATGTGAAAAATTTACGAAATTACAAAAATAATAATAATAAAATCAAATCAAAAAAAGGAAAATTACGATAATCCACTATGAGAAAATAATAAATATCACAAAAAAGTAAGATAAAAAATTCAAACGAAATTACAAAAGAATAATAAAATCAAATCAAATATGATATTGGGGGAAGGGGAACTTTTCTGCAAGAAAAAGGAAACCGATCGTTATAATACACTTGTTACTGGTAAGAAGCACTATTGCATTCCGAGAGATATATTCGAATTAGGGGAATCTTCAAACGAAAGGTGTGGGATGCGACCAATTTCGTCATCAATGAGAGCTTTCATCGATATTCCGAGGAACTGTATCCCTTGAATATTTCAGATTTTCCCTCGATTGGGGATTCATCACCTGCAGCGCCCCCTCAGTTCTTCCCGGAAAAGAAATATTCTCCCGTGGGAATGTCATCACCTGCTTATTTGACGCCTACTCCGCATTCGAAAGTGGTTCCATCTGGGGGGGAATTGTCGAGTAATCAATTTCGGTCTCCTCGATGCTCTGGAAACGCATCGCCCAATCGTTCCCTCATTATGTACAGCTATCTGCAAAAAAGAACTTTAAATTCCCTGGGCTATATAAGCCTAAAGATTAAAGTTTTTTTTGCACATAGCTGTACATTTTTAAATACCGATTTAATTTTTTATTCGAGTTCACTTTTTGGAACATTGATAAAGAGTGACTATAATCATGTGCATATGTACGTTATTTATAAAAAGAATTAAAACTTTAAAAATCTTAATTGTTTTCACGAAGAATTTTTATATTATACTCAATACACCTTCTACCAAATAACAAGTTTAAGAATATCTAGGAAAGTATACATTATTATATTCTCATTCATTTTCAGCATATTTGAAAACTAACGCAGGCAGAGGCCTTGTTATGGATGCATTCTTGTTACATATAATTATAAATGTTTTTTCCCTATCCACGGTAAATCTCCAATCTTTAAAAACAAAATTAAAAATATTTTATAGATAAAACATATTGAAATCGATATCCGAAGGCGTGACTTCGTAGAAAATGTCAGAATTAAAAGGCCTTTAGTAATTTTCTACATGGACTTAATGCGCATAAAAACCCATGTAGGAAATTACCAAGCATCTTTTAATTTTGATAAAACATATTATTAAATTTCATAGTATTTGGACAACCAGTGCAGACAGATGCGTACTTTTGGTAGCGTTATTGCTGTAAATTATGGATAATATCTATTATATATAATTCCTTCTCCAGATTCATATTAAATATAAGTAAACCCCCTAGAAGTGGGTAGATGGAAGAGGAGGCTTTTAGTTAATATCGCTGAAATATTTTTACCGTTTTCGTGTTTTATTTTTATAATTATTATAAGTGATGAGGAAATGAAGGAAAAACATCCTTACTTCTTATCTTATTATCCCCTTACTGGCTGTTTGTAGCTTATGTTAAAAGCTTGCAACGGGTTCCGATCTGATTACTTCACAGAGACTCCTAAATGCACAAAAGCGTCAGTTATCTTATATAATTGACAGCCAGTATCTGCGAATAAATGTTTAATGGAAATGGGTATGCATATTTATTGAGTTCCTTTGCATGTGATATTTTCATGCTTAATCGCATACTTTTATATTTTATAAGTATTATGTCATTTTATCTTTTCATCGTACATGCACTTGATCACTTCTGCTTGCTTACGTCTATTTCACACGATATGTGTACATAATTCCTTTCAGTTGTTGATGTTTGATTTAATTAATGAAAATAATGTTATAACAAATACTTGTAATATACGTTGTATATAATTATTATTTAACTTGTAACATTGTTGTCTATGTGGGTATCTACGTAAACTATTCAATTATCTTTATGAGTATTACCAATTAAACTAACAAATGATAATAATTATTAGTAGTATAATGAATGAGGTAAACAGATGATAATAATTGTTAATAATACGACCGGTTTCGAATTTACCAAGCCATTTTCAGAGATTGCGGAAACTACAAAGTAATTAAAACATAATTATCCTTTATGGCGTTCTACGAAGTGAGACTCGAGCATCAAAGTATCTACGAGTAACAAACTGCAATTTGACCATATTGTCTGTCAAAATATTTATTTTCAAGGAGTATTTGGAACATATTGAAACGTCTTTAGGATAAGTATAGGGCAATTTTCCCTAATCAAGAACACATCATTGATTAGCTAGAGGAAAATTAAGCAATTCTTGTTTGTATAAGCTTTTATTTTATCTTAATTCCCTAGATATTAAATCACCGAAGCACGCTGAATATAGTAATATTACATAAATTCCAGGGTGCCTACCCGAGATTTATATTAGCGAAATCATATTTTAAATCATCTCAAGGGCAAATATGAGTGGTTTATGATGGGATAGCCTCTTGCGTTCGATAGAGAATACTTGATCTTTGCAGCGAAGAGCTTTAATATCGCTCCAAGAGCGGGTTCCGCATTTTAGGAGGCTCGTAGTCGAGCGCAAACCTCTTTCTGAAATATACATACGTAAGAGGAAAGAAGAGTATCTCTCAAGTCTTCTATATATGGAGTGGTTGGTCTTACCTTACGAGGAGAATATTCATGAATATCGAGCAAATGACGGAAAGCTTTATTCCGGGCATATGCACTTAGAGATATTCTGTATTCAATGCGATGATGAGGCAACAATAACTAGCTGTCTTAATGGTTGACTGTTTAATTATCTCCCCAATGGCATTACGACAACCTCTGATCCGATTATGGATACGCAGCATTGTTCGTCGTGTGTGCAACATTATTGACTTTAAGTGCTTCATTAATCAAGAATTTAATTAAACGTGTTTTGATTTCAAGCAATGATTGGTTATATGGATTCAATGTTTTTCCATAGGGAAATTCGTTTATCTATAGCCCTCTTGAAAACGCATGAAGCCGCTAATGGACTCATCCTACCAAACTTGATGAATTGCTTTCGTTAGCATTATTTCATTCACGTAGTAAAATATATGATCTATAAATAAAATAGGCTAATCTAAATTTTACTTTCTCTTGACGCAATGAACGATACTTGGAAATTGAATTATCAAAATGTGTGCATTTACTTCAGCATGCTATGAAAAGGCCGCAATGAATGCTCGAATGACCGAACCTGGTCATTCGAGCTCTAAATTATGTGGGCCACGTACTTAATTTAGACCAGAAAGACTTCTCTCCAATCCCTTCTTCAACCAAATGTATTCCTTTAATGTTTAATATTGTCAGTATAAACGTATATGTTAAGATACTAAATGTTTCTGTCCTCTTTTCTTTCAATTAACATTGAGTTTACTAATGTAAAGAAGAAGAAGTAGTTTAAGAGGGGAATTTGAATCAAACCTAGTTCAATATGATAAATGAGATTCTGAATAGAAGTGACAGTTTGAAGGTAAAAGAATATGGAATGGAAAAGCAAAATAACCTAATTAAGCTTGAGTAGCTAGATTTATATGAACGCCGTTTTGACTCGAAAGAGTCATCATCTGGCTCTAAAAACAAAATAAACCCAAATGTTGAAGTAAGAAGCATACGGCAATAGAAAAGTGAGGAGGTGTGATTGGAGCTTGGTGTGGTAGGAGAGGGAAAATGAGGTTAGAGGGAAACCGTTGGAAAACTATGGGGACTGAGTATTCAATAAGTGATTAAACGTTAAATTATAATCAATAAGTACATATTACATGATTTTTAACCACTAAAGGTAATTAAGTTATGTCCTTCATTTTGGCTTCAGGACCTGATTATTAAAAATAATGTGTCAAAACATATTATTACGTATTCCGTGGGCTCGAGGATAAGTGAGTCTCGTTTAAGGAACAACGAACTTCATTTTCTAAACTCAGATGAATAAAAACTACATAGCAAATTACTACGCTCGAATATCGATTAAACTTCGCGTTCTTTCTTCCTTTTCCCTACATCAACAACTCCGTCGCGAACACAAACTCTGTCGCGTCAACAACTACTTAACAACCAAACCAGTCCCTCACTTTCCAACTTCGTAATGCTGTCTACACTTATGCGCTTTCCTCTTCCCCTTCCCTTTCAACTTGCGCTTCCTCTTTCCCTTTCAACATGCGTCGCGCATGCCTTTCGGGTATGCCTCATGAGGCATTCAATTTGTTGTCCACACTGCATCATCTACTGTGCGTCATGATGGATACAGAATCGGCAAGTGTGATAGCCATTTGTGCAGGTGTGTTTTTAAAAAATGCACGTAAAAGAAAAAAGCAACGGGTCCAGTGGACAAAGCAGTTTTACAAAAATCGAAATATTGGGCCACTCAGAGAACTTCAGCGTGATGTAAACGTATTCCGAAATTTTGCACGCATGTCAAAGGAAAATTTTTACAAGTTGTTACGAATAATAGAACCAGTCATTTCAAAGAAAAACATTAGTTTCCAAAAAGCTATTCCAGCTGAAATGAAACTATTGACAATGTTGAGGTTGAGGAGAGGGGGTTTGAAAAAGACATTGATTACTGACAGAGCAATTGGGTTTATACAAAATATCGAATAATCTCTGT
The DNA here is from genome assembly GCA_947579665.1 of Sympetrum striolatum. Classification (NCBI taxonomy): domain Eukaryota; kingdom Metazoa; phylum Arthropoda; class Insecta; order Odonata; family Libellulidae; genus Sympetrum; species Sympetrum striolatum. The sequence continues at coordinate 20,564,229 of OX388346.1, forward strand.
GAGAGAGCAATTAGGGGATACAAAGTATCGAATAATCTCTGTGAGAGAGCAATTAGGTGATACAAAGTATAGAACAGTCTCTAATTGTTCGAGTGTGTTTATCATTATCTTCAAAATGGAAAATGTCGGGCGAAAAACTGCTGGAATGTTTGTTTTCGTTAAGGGATTTCGCAAAGTAGGAATAAGGTGAAGCATTGATGAATGCATTGAATTGTTCTTTAATGTGAACGTTAAAATTTAGGGAAGTACGACGGATGTAGAGTGCAAGTGTAGATTTGCAAGTGTCGCAAATTAATTTATAGACGCCGGATTTATAAAAAGGTTCTACATTGTCTTTTTGAAGACAAAAATTAAAAAAAAGTTGTTATTATTTCTAAAAACTGGCACAATATTGAATATTTTGAAGAGATTGGCAAGTTTGTACGAAATATTACCTTTAAACGGAGGGACAACACGTCGTGGGGAATCCATGTGAGATTGGGATGCAAGAGGAAAAAGTCGATTGTCGATGATGTCTATCTTTCCGTTGAACCAATTTACCTATTTAAGCAGGTGGATAACCATTTGCAACAGCTATTTCTTTAGTAGTTTTAAGCTTGAGAAGAAAGTTTATTGTAGATAAATAAAATATTAAATAATCTGTGGATAAGGCAGTGAAAAGCGGCGAGCTTATGTGAGTAGTGGTGATTGGATGTAAAGCACTGTTAGTATAAGTTGATTTTCTGTATAATAATAAAGGTAAAATTTTCGTTTAGGACTGTCGATAATTTTACCACAACAACTAACAACAACAATTTTAACATAACAATAATATAATTATAAACATCGAATTAGATTTTTTGATTAAATAGACGTAGGGTGAGGTCAAGAAAGTTCAAGGTATTATTAGTTTCAATATAAGAAATGAAGGGGTTGGATTCAGAGAGGTGAAGTTTCTCAGTCTTCAATAATCATCGATTTAAATAGAGCTTCTTAATGTTGAAGTAGATATTTTTGATACTAATGCAAAAGAAAAAATTGGAAATATCTCAATGTTCGAAAATGGAACCAAGGAATTTCTTTCAAACCATTCGGTCTACTTTATTCAACTATCGAGGAGCTAAAAATGGTAAAAAATATCATACAATTATTTTTACAAATTCTTCATGATAGAAGAAGTGATCGAAGAATACTTAGGTAGACGTTGCAGGGAGTGACGCATTGTCAAGCGAACTCTCAGCCGAGGAAAAGCTGTGAAAGATGAGGAATAATGGATAAAAATCAGATATAGACATAAGAAGCTGCAAAGGGCCAAACTGTGACTCGGATCATTAACTATTCAAAGCAAGAGTGAGGGAGAGAATAATTAAAACAGAAAAAGGTCCAGATAGGGTTAAGAGAATATGGGACACAAATTAGTTAAATGAAGACAAGGAAGTCACTAAGCAAAACCAAAAAGGATTAGCTAGTAAAATGAAAACCAACAGCCGATGAAAAAATTATAAAATAAACATAGAAAAAGGACGGGAAAAAATAGGGAAAGCAATCAAAGAGGCTGTGGAAGAAACAATTGGAGAAAACAAGAGGATAATACATGCTGATTGGTTTGACAACGAGTGTGCCCAAATTATACAGGAGAAGAATAAAGTTAGGGAAAGGATGATAAGGAAAGAAACCAGAATGAACACTGAAAGATACCAAGAAATGAGGAAGGAAGCTAATAGGATATGCAAAAAAAGGAGAAAATGAAGAACAGCTAGAGAATATATAAGAATACAGCAAACAGAATGAACGGAGATAGTTCTAGGAAGTTTTAGAAAAGGTGAAAAGAGGATACCATCCAAGAATGGAAGGATTTAAAAATACAGAGGGAAATGTAATCCAAGAAGAGAATAAAGTTATGGAAAGATTGGTAGAACATTTCAAAGAAATTCTCTGTACAGAAGATAAGGAGGGAGTAACAACTGAGGAAAATGACAGGCTAAGGAAAGAATCAAATATAGAGTAAACTTGCTCAGAATTAAACCTAATAGACAGGAAATTGCACAATACATGCAAAAGTTAAAAATTAATAAAGCTCCAGGGAAGAAAATATTGCAGCAGAGCTAATAAAATATGGAGGAGATATAATGAGTGATGCTATACATAAACTTAGTTGTATAATATAGGAAACAGAAAAATGCCAGAAGGATAGAGCATGGGAATCCTAAGCCCAATATATAGAAAGGGAAATAAACTGGTTCTCAGGAAATATAGATGGATAATACTGTTAAATATAGCATATGAAATACTCTCCAGCATCATAAAAGAAAGACTGAAAGTAGTAACTGAGAGGATCATTTGAGAATCTCAGTGTGGGAGTAGATCCAATAGAAGTACAATAGACCAACTGTTTGTAATCAGACAAATTTTAGATAAAAACAGGATCAAACTCTGAGAAACAATGGAGGATATGGAAATTCCATCCAAATAATTATATTGATTCAAATGACATTGAAGAAGAGCATGGCTCAAGTAAAAATACATAATCAAATATAAAATGAATTTGAATTTAGCACTGGGATAAATCAAGGAGATGGCCTATGGGCCACAATTTTTATTCTAGGATTACACAAATCTGAAGAAAAAATAGATCAAAGAGGAACAATATTTAACAAATAAAGAGAAAGAAGCAAGCAAAATGGAATTTATAGTTAATACCAGTAAAACTAAATATATGCTCATGAACTCATCTGGCAAACCTAGAGTCACCCAGAATTTGGAGATACAACAGATAAAATTTGAAGGTGTGGAAGAGTTTAAATATGTAAAATATATAACTTACAAGCAAAGCATAATATGAATAAATGAAAGAATGCAAACAAGGAATAAAACTTACTTTGCAAATATGAAGGTATTCAAGAGAAATTTAATAAACAGAAACACTTAAATACAAATATATAAATCAATTACCAGACCAGTAGTAACCTATGGAGCATAAAAATGGACACTCTCAATCACACAAGAGTATGGCCCTGGTAAGATTTGAAAGCAGACTATTGCAGAGAATATACTGACCTGTTATTGAGAATGGATTATGGCAAAGGAGAACCAAAGAAGAGTTAAAGACAATACTTAATTGGGGAAGATGTAGTTAAGTTCATAAAATCTTTGAGAATATAATGGTTGGACCATGTGGAAAGGACGCTTGAAACAGCAATGCCGAATAAGGTGATAGAAGGGAGACACTATGCCGCTAGATGGAGAGGAAGGTCCAGATTGAGATGGCTAATTCATAAAGGACATGAAGAAGATGAAAGTGAGAAGACAGAGAAGTAGAGGCTGATTGGGGTGGAGGCTCAAATAGGGATGTAGCTCCAAAGAGAGAGTTTGTCTATAAATTGAGACTTATGGACCATTTTTAAGTGATTTCTTATAAGTTTGGAAAAAAATATTAAATTTTATCACACTTTCTAAGCCTTGTTCAATATATTGTATCTATATATAGTTTAAATCAGTCTATATAATATTAACATAAGTGTACCATACAAAAATTTAAAACCAGGAACTAACAGATGAGCCAAGAAAGGCTCATGTGGACCTTGTCCTGTTTTCTCTGACTTTTTATGTAAATATTGATTTATTCTTTATTTTTCATATTACTTTATTTGCCAATAGCTCTTTTCTTTTTACCAATTCACGTTTTATTTAAAATTGTTTGTACAATAGCTATACCTTGTAATGATAATTAAATAATATATTATACCAAAAATAGCACTTTGAATTTAGTGTTTCATGTCAAAATAAAATCTACATACATTATAGTCCGCTTTCATATTAATGAAAATTAAATGCATTTAAATATCGTTTTTTAAATAATACCACTTATCGAAAATAATAGTTTACATAAAAGTTTTCTACAATCAAAAGTTTATTTCAAATTTTTTTTACAATCAAGAAAATAGGAAGAAAACGAATTAAGTAGTCATGATAGTAGTCAAAATAAAACCTAATTTTCATTATAACAATATTTAATTTAAAAGAACAAAAAGATATATTTGAAAATCGTGTTTTAAATTATATCGCTCACCAGAGTTAATGTTTTAAATCAAAGCTTCTTAATTAAATATCAATGAAGTAGCCGAAAAACGACTTTCGTAGTGCTGTCAAATTAAAGTCTATTTTCATTATAATCAAATTAAAAAAAAAAAAATTAAAACAAACGGATGTATTTAAAAATCTTATTTTAGATAATATTGATTCCCAGATGCAATGTTTTAATTAGATCGTGTGGATATATAATCAAAAGAATAGCAGTTTGACTCCATCGTAGCCACATTTACTTAAACAACTACTGTGCTGAAATTAAAATTAATAGTTTGTCGTTTCTCTAGATAAAACTATACAACAAGTATGAGCAATTTAAGTTCCGATGTTTCAGCAGAAAATACTCTTCGATTCTAAAGAATTGCTTTTTTACATGAGCTGTCATGTGATTACATAAAATCTGCATATCGACATTATATCAGCTAATGCATTTACTTCATTTAAGGTCTTTTGTTTTAATAACATTGCGATTCAATAAAAAGCGAATTACTGGAACGTGAGAACTTCCGTGTTTTGCGTTATTTTCCTTAGAAATCAAATCCTTGCATTGGCGTTGCACAGATAAATATATAGCACGGTAGGAAATTAGTTTCCGCGAAGTCTCTGTTCAGATAAACTGAAGCAATAATAATTTTAATAAAAAATATGGGAAGAAGGTGAAAAATATGATCAGTCAATTGATAAATTTACGATAAAAAAGCAATTCAATTAAAAAATACGGCATGAAGTACATCGCATAGAAGCAATTGATAGTATTTTCTTACCTCTTTAGATTTCCTCAAATAACGCTTTTGTGACGAAACAAAACAATTTGCCAAGTAATTGCTCAACCTCACTGTATCCATTTTCGCTCACAAAAGCAACACCTCTTAACACGTATATTCCTTCGCCTAACACTCTGAGTTAACTGAGTGTACTTTGAAAATATAAGACAGAAAATTAATGATATTTTAGAAATAAGCACTGCAGTTACAATTCCACAATATTTCTTAGGACGATTGCGCGACACTCGAATTATTTCCGCAGAACTTTCTAAACCAACTAAAATCCTTGTATGTTCAGCAAGAAAAACTGGAAGTACAATTTCTTAGTGATAGAGCACGAAACACGTATATGCACAATGCAAATATAGGTAAGTCCTCTGAAAGATACTTTTACGATGTGAACAACTCGATTGCACGTGAAGAACTGAAAATGAAGGCCAAAAACATGACTACTCGCAAAGCATTTCTATATTTCTTGTTTGCGAAATCCACCTTCCACGTCACCGCTAATCCACTACCCATAAGGACAGAATAGCCGCCAGAAAAGCAGGCTGAAACATTCGGTCTAATTGCGCAATGGAATATTCTTATCGGTGGTCAAGTCCCTCAAACTAGTCAAGGGGAAAGAGAGCTCAAACGACTCATCCCTTTTCGAGACAAAACTAATGATGTATAATTAAGATGATCAAATTTCTATATCGATTGCGCTTCAAATTCTTAGAGATATTAATCGTTGCAGAAGTCTTTTGGTTTCACCAATTAAATTACACTGATGCGTGATGCGGTTTACACCGTCTTTAGGGTGAAATTATGCCTTTGCGTTTTATGTAGCAATGGGGAGTTACGCATTTAATTTTCTGTCTCAGCAGAGAGTGGATTATCGTCAGTTATAATGGAATGAATATAATATTTGAGCCGCAGAAATTGCACTGGAGATCACTGGCACGAAAATTGAATTATGCTTTTGCTCTATGAGTTTAGAAAGATCATACCGAAATGTTTATTTTCTGAGAGAAGAAAAAGGGAAGTACACTCTCACTTAAAAATATTGAAAATTAAGATTGATGCTTCCTTTTGCAATAAAACTCTTTAACTGAAAATACATTTCTTTCAATCAATCCTACCCAGAGATGAAAATGAAGATATAATATTGAGGTTGTACAAGAAGTGAAAAATAGTGCCTTGGCTGGGGCTCGAACAGAGATCTTCACTGAGGCAACCGAAACAGAAATCGATATTTAGAGTTTTCCCCTCCAGATGTAATATTTCCACTTAAATGTGGAACAGAATAGCCGATATTTCAATAGTCTTACTAGCAGTATTTGTGAAAGAGTATACTTTTTATACTCGAATATAAGCCAACCTCATTATAAGCCGAGGTACCTAATTTTATTCCAAAAAACTTGGAAAAGTAACCGAGTCGAATTAAAGCCTAGGGTGGGAAATGCAGCAGGTACTGGTACACAATGAAAATAATTAGCTATGAAATTACAGTAATTGAGGCATCGGTAGTTTAGTAAGAGAGAATTGACAAGGAATTGTTGAATGAGCAAGTGAGCCCTATAACCATAGGGCATTAAATACTTTTTTGCGCGATGTAAGTTTATCGCTCTTAAGGTATTCGATTCAAAATGAATTTAAAACAGTAATGATCTGCTTTGGTGCGGTCACACTTAATGGCGGAAATGTCATTTATTGATATTTAATATTATGTATTTATAAAAAACAATGTATTTGTGTTATTTATTTTATAACATTGGTGTTTGTTTTTGTGGACCTGAAAATGATCGTTGTAATATTCCAATGAAATTTGTGGAGAAGTGAATACAATTTGATTTCATTCGTAATGAATCTCCTCAATATCAATACGGCCTCAGTCGATTTTATTTAAAAACTAAATAATCTGATATCAAAATCACTGGAAAGACGCACAAAATGTTGAATGAAAATCCAACTGGTTGGATTTACGTGCGCTGAGGCATGCGTCATGAAAAAGAGGTCCAGTCAACTTATGAGAGGCATGCGCTATTGCATGCCTCTCCTTCATCATACCGTGCGCTATGACGCATGCCTTTGTTGAATACAAAGTTACTCAAGTGTGGACATAGCTTAAGAATATATATGGTAAAATATGTAGTACATACATAGGTAGGATACGTAAACATGATGTGTGAATGATAGCTATCGAAGGAAAGGTACACAAACAAGAGGAGGGAGTACGCTCTATTTCTCTGAATAGGAGCAACATGATTGTTACTTAAGTAAAAGTTAAATATTATTTGATCAGACGGAAATTCAGGGAATGTTACGCAATTTCAAGCGTTGTAAGGATATCGAAGATTTTAACACTTTTTCAGTAAATACAAAATAATCCAAGCTATATTTTTTGGTTTTAATGAAGATTGCTTGTAAAAGAGAAAGGACGATTTTTCAGATAGTTTGAACAACACAGAATAAAATAATGAATCAGTAAGCCCGTTAGATTTTAGGAATCATTTTAAATTACGCAGGGTGGGTCGAAAACTTTCGATCCTATACCGTTGTTTGCAGCTCGGTTGGTTTTTAGTGTTAAAACTAGGATTTTATAAAAAGGAAAATACTTAAAATAGGTCAACATGGAAAAAAATAACATGCACTTTGTTGATTATTACCATAAATATTACTGAACACAGAAAAAAGGGATTTGCCATCTCCTTCTTGTGGGGCTAATTCAAATAAGATTTTATAGGATTTTTCGCAACATGCAGCTATTTTCAGAGCAGAAATTTTCGCCACTCGCGATGGCAATTCCACACTTACATTTTTCCCTCTGGAAAAAAAACATTATCGTATAATTTGAAAAAAATCGCGAGCTGCGTAACTTCTGGCTCGAGTTTCGGGAAAAATGCGAGCGAGAATATAAATGCACAAAAAAGACATTGTCACTGGGTTTCCTTCTCCTACCACAGCACGACATTGTGCGTCGGGCTTAGAGCATCGAGGAAAAGAGGCTTTCCTCCTCATTGTGATCCGGTAAACGTTACCCGAGCAGTTTTTCTGATTCGGGACTCCCATCTCATTAAACGAGAAGATTGCGGGAGGAAGCCATCTTTTTCCCACAATGCTTCTTCCCCGAACGAGGCGGGAATCTCCACAAAATTACATTAACGCGTTATATATGTAGTGAGGATTTTACCGCGGTAATTGGAAAGCCGGGAGATTTCATTTTGCCCCCTCGTAAAACTACCTTTGCCGATCTTTCATAAAGAATGTCTCTTTGGCAGCGTCGCTTGTTATCCTTAAGGCGTTATCTTTCCCCGTGGCCTCGTTTCGCTCATTCGCCCCCTCTGTAACGCCTCTTATCTTCCTCTCCCTATCTCTTCCACCCTCCCACGAAAACAGGATCCCTTTAATGTGGAATCCGTGTAGGGCGAGTGATGGAGTCTCTGTGCCGCGAGAGCATTATTTCTGTGGGGTTCCTCGCCCACGACCGCCGATTTAGCTCTGCCTCCCTCTCGAATCACGAAGGTGAGGAAAGGAATCGGTCACTGAGGATGGGAAGGGTTTCTGAATGGGACGGAGAAAAATTCATCGGTATGGGTCCTTCCACGCAAAAACCTAACGTATGCCACTTTGCAAGTTTCTTGATGGTTTTTGGAATTTATTCTTTAATTATAACATAACCATCAGCAGCCGCTTTGCCTTTTCCAAATTACGCATATTTAAAGATTTTTCCAAATTACGTGAGTAAGAGCCTTTCTGCGAAATTATGCATTTGAATCGAATCGAGTGCTTATTGGTACTTCAATGACCTCAACAGCACTCATACCTTTGGTACCCGTTCTTCAGGCAAGCTAATGATTCCTTCTCATAGAACCGAAATCTGCTCAAAATCTTTTATCGTTCTTGGAGCGAAGTATTGGAATGAACTACCCTACCACAATCTCAAATGTCTCTCACTTCATTCCTTCAAACAGTCAGTTTCAAACATATTAATTAACAAGGATAATTATTTTTTTTCATCAGACACCTTTCACATGTCCACTACTAGTACCATCATCAAATCTCGAGAGTAACATTATAACTTGTCTTTTTATAATAATAATAATTATTACTATTTTCTTTATTTTTTAATTTAAATTTTTTTCTTTTCTTTTAGTATTAATACTATTTTTAGATTTATTAATATTTGTACAGCAGGTAAATCATGCTTTATCTATCAATATAACTTTAATTATCCTTACCAGTATAACTATTATATAATATTTTATTGTGTATTATTAATTACATTATCGTAGCTTATTAATCTCAATCTTTAAGGCCTCCAATACTTAAATGGCATTTCTGAAAGCTCTTTATTTTCCGACTACTCTTCTTCTTCTGTCTTTTCAGGTAAATGATATCCGTGGTCAACCACCAAGAAATTTACCCGACAATATTGGTCAGCAAGTATGCAAATAGTGATATACCTGCTTGTATTTATTTCCATCTGTGTTTTCGCGGGTTTTTTTCGCTCCCCTTCTTGTGTGAGCGTTTTCCCGCACAGTGGGTTTATCTCCGAAAGCCTTCAGCCAAGGAGTTTTTCCCCACACCACAATTCTTTTGTTTGTTTACCTCTTCTTTGTATTTTATTTTTATATATATGTATTTGTATTGTTTTTCCTTCTTTTCTGTAAGTAATATTAGTAATCCTTAATGGTTAGGTGTAAGAGAGGCCCTAATGGGCCTAACCTCGCCATATAAAGAGTTTTTATTATTATTGTTATTATTGATATTCGCTAATCGAACACGGGATCAATAAATTTCACTCACTTTAATCGCTAAAGCACGCAAAACTGTAAAATTAAGCATATGCTAAATTATCGCGCATTATCAAGCTTTTACTATATCAAAATTGTCACGTATTTTCTCGGAATCACAAAAACATAATTTTACTGAAATACCTATTTGTACTGAATCACTTATGTTTTTGAGAATTACGTTGATCACGCTGAGTGCAATTCAATTAAATATTGCGTATAGAGAAGAAGACCGTTCAGTCTCATTCTTATCGTAACAGACCTGCATTATTATAATTATTATTGTTGAGACGTATTATTTACAGGACCCCGCACAGTGGGCTAAAATCGAAAAAGTCCTGGACAAGGGGCTAAAAATGATTTTGTTTGAGTGCGGATATTGAAACTTGGCATAGTTATTGAAAAATGATTGAATTTTAATGAACCTGCCCGTCGTTTTTTTTAATTTTCAGGCGTCAATAAGATACAGGGCGTCAAAATTGAGAAATTTTCGCGAAAACGGGAAGTTTTGGATTTTTCGGAAAAACGTTCAAGTTTGTAAATATATAGTTACTTTCAAGAGAAACTTTTGGAAAAAACAACAAAACATTAATCTAGAATTGAGACCTATACTTCAGATACCAGTAAATTTTACCAGTAAAAATAACTCTGGCGAAGTTTATATTTTCTATGCTGGTCAAAAATACTGTTAATAGAATTGGCAAATCTTCTCATCTGGCAATTTTTGCCGATCTTTATTTTATGGGCCCTGAGTTAAGTACGGTTTACGGCACTCTAGCGCAAAGGCAACATCCATACGCATCCGCTCTTTTGCTAGGGCTATTCGGCACGTGCCTTCGGGGTTGTTAGGAAAGAGAAAATATTTTGGAAGTGTCAGTTTTGTCTTTCTTTAAAGGCAAAAAGTTAGTTCCTTGTGCTTTTTGTTCTCGGATATCCTGTCACAGTATTTTGGCTTCAAGAGACTAAACGAGATACAACGGCGATCCGTTTGCCCTGGGGCTGTTATTTGGAAATCTCTAGCTGATCCATCACATTAAGCATCAGTAATTTATTAAAATAAGAAAAATATTGGTAAATGGCGTCTAAATATGATTTTAGAAAATTTGATTATTTTTACCAAGAGTGATTGGAATCTTAAATGTTTTTATGCCGAAATTGCGTATCTAAGTAGTAAATTGGGTACTTTTCATCATTTAACATGACAGAAGCAGAAGCAACAGAACCTTATTTATTTCCGTTTTTTAAATAGGCTTTTACTTGACGTTTATTGAAACAAAGGATTGTCTTTTATGAAATGCATTTTTCCGAAAATACTCGATTGGTGATTCATCAAGTAATTATCAAAGTGAAGGAAACCAAATCAATCTTGGATCGAAAGAATCATCTGCTGAATTTTTTGATTCGCAACTTGAACTTGGAAGATTACTCTGATGTGAATGATTCTCTATGGTTGTATTTCTTTAAGCTATATTTCAGGAAATGGAGTGATAACAAATGAAATAACGAATACTTTTTTAGAAGTAATCGTAATTGGTTAAATGCTCGTATGAAGTTTCCTAATAGTGTTCATTGATACTTACCTACTAGATCTACGCCCTCAAAAGTAAATATTTGCAGAAGCTACATTTATTATCTTAAAATTATTTAATTTTCTAGTGTCATTAATATTTTCATTTTCATGATAGCTTTAGAAAGTCTAGGAGAGCATTTTCATTGCGTTAGCGAGCGAACAAAGCGGAGATTGACAGAATGTATTCGAACATCCCATTCTTCCGCTGAACTTTCCTTTGTTGTCTCAATGAATCAGAGGAGCGAAGAAGATCAAGAAGTCCCCAAACTGATCAAAGAAATAACAACAACGACCCCAACAAGAGCTAGGCGAGTACTTGCAAAATGAAAAAGAAAAGAGGCTGTTCAAACAGAGCTTACTGAGGATGAGGCTCTATCACTGGCAATAAACACGGAATTATCGAAAAGTCAGTACAAAATAATCCGCATTAAGGCTGAGAAAAAGGGCCATACGCTTTATCCTAGTTATGAAAGAATACGAAGAGCTAAGTGCGCTGCATATCCAGAAGGAATTTCTCTTTCGGAAGAGACTTGCAAAGTGAATTTGCAATCTAGCACATACAGAGTAAAGAATTGTAGCTTCAGTATGAACAGTACAAGCCTCAAAGCGTAAAATCAAATGCTCTCTAACCTGCAAATATGGTACCGATGGAAGCTCTGGCCATTCAGCGTATAAGCAAGGATTGCAACAAGAGGGAAAATCGGACGAGTTCTTATTCGTGAGCTCTCTTGTTCCTTTCCGTTTAGTCAACGATAATACAGGTGAATAGCACTAATTCAGCGTTATATTCAAAGATAAACTTAAAAGAAAGACAATTTTCATCTATTAATTTCAATAATTTTGGTTAATTTATTAAATTAAGGTGAAATAATATGGTCAAATCCGCGGCCATCCTCAATAAGTTTTGGCAGCCAATTCGCCTTCAATGGAAGAAGGAGACGAAGAGTATTCCGAAAATGGAACACATTTTCCATTTTTTCAAGCTACTGCTGGGATACTGCCTATCTCTACGTAAATTTGTATCCTTAGTAATGTATGCCTCCAACAGTACATAAAGTACTTATTCACGGAACAGGGATATCAAAAGATGCGATTCTTCCGTTGCTATCAGAAGAAGTCATGGAAGCCAGAAACAGGAATATCCGAAGGTTTCGAAAAAGATTCACGAGGAAACACTCGAGAATAAACAGGTTTTCCATGTAAGGCACATCGAAATCCACGAAGAAAATGATCTCAACAAAAGAGTTAAGAAATCTCCTGATCATCGACGACCGAGAGAGTGAGTTATTTGAATCCGAGGATTCAGATTAAGCATCTTCTGACGACTGAGAGGGAGGCACTTAATAAGGTAATGAACTACGTTAATTACAATTAAAAGCTGAGATCTGAGCAGCCATTCCAACAGTTAAAGTAATATGTGTAAAATTCATAGGAATATTTACAATTTTAAGAGTTTTTATACGTATTAAACTAACTAACAAAAAATTTCCCTAATGTGCCGAAATTCCGCATTTATTATCTAAAGTAAAGGTTTCAAATTCATATCTTAAAGTGTATTACAATCAGTTTTTAATAAGGTTTGCCAGATTGTAACACAAAAGAAGCCAAAATTTTGACTCAACATAACCAAAAAGACACCGATACCGGATTTGGGGATTCTACAGCGCCCAGCCGGAACGCGCAGCGCTTACGAAAAGTCCACTGCAATAACAGAGTAGCAGATGAAATGAAACAGTTTTTTTCAGACTACATATTTAGAGGCCTTGTAGATTGACGTGGTACAAGAATATTGATAGTCCATTGCTGTTTACCTAGTTGATTTCCTTACTTTATCTCGAAATTTGTCCGAAAAAGGTGTCCACTATTTTGTTGCTTTAAATAACCAAAAAATCATCTTAGAGCATGAAAAATTCAGCAAATTGAAAGAAAAAAAGGAATTCTAGATTAATGTTTTGTTGTTTTTTCCAACAGTTTCTCTTAAATTCAACTATATATCAACAAACTTGAACGTTTTTCCGAAAATTCCTAAACTTCCCGTTTTCGCGGAAATTTCTCAAGTTTGACGCCCTGTATCTTATTGACGCCTAAACATTAAAAAAAACGACGTGCAGGTCCATAAAATTCAATCATTTTTAAATAACTATGCCAAGTTTCAATATCCGGCCGGATTATGGCCCACTGTGCGCCGTTTTAATCACATGGGACAAAAAATATCTAGAAACTATGATTTTTCATATTTGAGTCAAAATTCCAATTTAAAATCGCAGATAAAGTAAAACGCAGCTATTTATAGAATAGATACGGATCAGTGAATCTCTTACGTAAGATGTTGTGCTGTTTTTGGAGGCACGTGCCTTTGCCTTCACCATTCCAGGAAATTTAGGATTTCCGAAGAATGAGGAAGTTTTGTATATGCACGACAGTTCTCGGTATGGAGCCAAGCGCATTTGCATGTACGTCTCTTCGTCAGAATGAGGGACCGAGAGCCCATTTAAAACTTTTAACTTCGGCAGTTTACTGTTAACAAGGACCTCAACGATTCAAAGTATCAAGATCGGCTCAAGGGAATTCAGGGACTGACTGACAACTGAATTTTTTTCAAATAAGCTACAGTTGTTGGATCAAATATAAAAGTAAGAATGTTTGTTAATATGCGAGGTGAAACGAAAATAAAATTAGTATTTTCAATGGAAGTTTATTTTGTGGCGATTTAACAAAAATTTATATCATTAAAGGATTTAAATTAATAAATTCAAAATACTGACTATTTAACATGTCCAGTGTTTTAAATAAATATGATATAAATAAGCCTTTTAAAATAAATTCCAAAATTAGACAATCTTTTACGTTGATTCGCCAAGTCACATGACTAGGAAAAAGTGAGCGAGTTAATTATTCGTTAATTATTATTCAGATTATGAGGTTAAATAGGTTCACGAGTTATATGATGGATCTTATATTTTACGCAGAATAGCATATTTTCATTATTTAAATTTTGCGTCTAATTGATTCAAATTTGAAATTTTAGCGTGAAACTCTATCGAGTAAAGTTTTCTGATCTTTTCGACGAATCTCATTAAAACTAGACAAGATAAAAATAGTGACGAGGTAAGATTTTTAACATTTTAACAAGAAATTGTTAACCTTCTTTCTGGAAGACCTTCAAGTGCGTAAGCCGATTATGTAACCTCTGAATTGATCAAATCTCCATTCAATATTCATAACATCCTTCCTTGGGTAGGAAGAAGTAATGATTTCGTAGAAATCTGAAGGCTCCGTCATAAGCCCTTATCGAAACTCCACCATAGAATTGAAACGTACTTTGACAAAGATCCGGTATTGTATATTATGATGTAAGGAGTAGGATGAATTCAATACACCGAAGAGACAAATACCTGGGATGTCTGTGTTGAAATGTCTCATGCTAACAATCCACGACAGAATGAAGGAAATAAGAGTAAGTTTTTCCAAGTTCTGGTGAAAGCCTTGGGAATTAATTTAACGGTGCTGTACTTCACTTGACTTGAAAGGGGGCGGGGGTAACCCAAAGGCACTTAGACCTTTAAGGTCCATTGTGCCATCCGCCATTATATGAGTCACAAGGCCTTTAGACACTACCTATGGGTGAATCTCTTATATCGATGGGTTCCTGCAGAAAGGTACCCATGCAACGATACCGTGTCCTATTTACAGCCAGGCATTTGCAGAGGAGATGAATAGTAGATTCCTTCTCTAAATTGCACCATCTGCAGCTTGAGGAGTCAGTTATTCTCATGTTGTAGAGGTGCTTCTTCACCGGGTAGTTTCCAGTAAGAAGACCTACCATGGCCTTTAAATTATTTCTATCCAAAGATAGTAGTTTTATAGTATATATGGAGTTTGGTCCATCGATGAACCTTTTAGCTTGCCTTAAACCCTTTGTCGACTGCCAACATATCAGGTGCTGGGTTGACGCCTAATCCCTGATCGTTGCTTTCAGTACTGCAGAAGAAATAGGTAGAGTCGGTTAGGCCAACGGGAGTTCGGAGAGCCTCTTCCTTTGCTTGCTCATCCGCTTTTTCGTTTTCAGGAATGCCCTCATGTCTGGGTACCCAGAAAAGATGAATTTTATGCTGATGCTGTACTTAGATACAATAAGCTGCATTGACGTGAAAAAAAAAATGTTTAATGAATAGAGAGTATGGAAAATTTTGGGAACTGCGAAGGTTTGAAATTCGGTTTGGATTTAAAGAAAGGTTTCCAATTCTTTAGCTTTGGCAGATCTAACAGGATGAAGGAGGCGACCGTCTTCTCTCTCGATGGCTTTCTGGTACATGCTAACAATTTTCTTACGATCAGACGAAGGGCTTGAAATAAAATCAGAATGTGATTGATTTCACGATCACTCCAATTCAACTACATTTATGAATGGAATGGAATTTTTAAAGTAAATCGGAGATGAGTACATCATTAAAATTAAGTTAATATTGTCTAAATTCAAAATTTCACATATGTATTACTCAAACGAATTGTGTGACATAGTGTTTATGCGGCTTATTCCAGAGTTTATGTGGCTTATTCTTACTTCCAGAAAAGTTAATTTTGAGCTAATAATTGGCTGCATTGGGGGTCAAGCGGGGATAGGAGAAATCCTTAAATATAAGGATCAGGAAAAAATCTGATATGCTCAAGCTGAACTTTGACAACCATAACAAATGAAGAAATTGAATGGAAGCTATTTAGTGTTTATTGTTTCATTTATTAAGGAATAGGAATATTATTTTATGGCCTAATATTCTAAACTAACATCTTTCCAAAAATTTTTGATTATAATATTTAACCAGTATTATGAACTCTAATACAAACTCCTATCTGCAGTAAGAAAGTGGAATAAAACTTGAAAAAAGAAGATTACTTATACCTTTACCACAGTAATTTATAAAGCTATAAGTATTCTTCTTCTTTTCCTCAAGTTTTATTATGGAGAACAGATTCTAAAAAAGTGGAGTAATAGTGCCTGTGAACAATGTAAATGTACATTCAACTCGTCTTCTACAGTAAAAGGGTAAAAGGAAGATGTCTCGGTTATGCTTATAGAGGAGCATTATAGATTTCAAAAGGTTACTTCAATGCGTCGCAGAAAGCTTTTCCAAGGATCGACTCTATGAAGGACACCAAGCCTCTCCGAAAAGTAAATGATTCTGATTCCCTTCTTTCTTACATTATTAACGTCGTGTTTTCTTTCGAAATTCACAAAGACATTGAAGATTATACCCACATAAAATTGTCGGTTTCATATACTCCTTGAAAAAATCGATGTCTGGAAACGATCCTGATAGAAAAAAAAGAACTAAAATTGTATTCATCTATTCAGCGAAAGTGTCTGATAGAAAAATAGGGAAAACGTTGTTTTAAAAATGTATGACTATTTTGGATTTGTCAATGATATCTTTGCATATTTAATTCTTTTTGAAAACTGCAAACCTTTGCGATTCGAATTCCTAAGTATTTGGCCGGGCTCCGTGGGAATCTATACTCAAGAGTGAAGAAAAACATGATTTCCTCACATTTTTTATTTTATTTAGTCGACCAGATTCGGATACATAGTCACCATCAGGTCAAAAAAAGCTATTGTGTGGATATTACTAAGCTTCCCTTCACTCTTTTTTATGATTTGGTTTAGATCCGTGTCGCTTCAAAAATTAAAAATCCATTTGAATTTAAAATGACTGAAATTTTTACTTTTATATCTCTCTAGTACTCGGAGTACATGTATGTTTTATGCTTAGATTTGCTCCTGGCGATGAAATTTATCGCTCAAATTACTATGCATATCACACCTAAGTTAGTACTATATGAAAGTAGTTTATTTGTATTAAAATAAACGTGCATAAAATACATCTTGAAATCACGCATACCTAATGAAAACGCATTTCAAAATAGATTTGTAACGTAAAGTTATAAAGTAGCGTACAGCAGTTGTAAGACATGTGAAGTTTCAAACTTTTATGATGTGGGAAGCCATCTCGCTTACATATTCTTGGAATTGGTTTTCCGGAAAGTTTTCGCGAAGTAATCAAATGCTCGAATGCTTCAGGCAGGGACATGTTAAGGGAGAAATTTTATCTGGAGTGAATACTTCATTCTGTGCAGTTTTTGAGGTCAACGTAAGGTCATTTGTTCCTTTAAATCCATCCCTATCATCTGAGAAATCCAAAAGAAGTGCCGATTTTTATAGATTGATTTCCTGGGAGACTTTGAGTAACTACAACTGAGAGGTAAATAGGGTAAGGAGAGAAATATCGGGGTTGAAGCGTTGAATATGGTTAAGTTTGTTAAGAATAAGAGTATGGTGTTAAAAGTTGGAAGAGGAATAGTCTTACTAAGGTAATAGTGAATAGAATATCTAGCCAAATAAAGATTATTATTATTATTTTATAAAAATTTAATAAATGAAAAGTAATTCTATCTTAAAAATTTAATATAATCAGGAAATAATTTCTAAAATAACTTATTTATTAAATAATTAATTTCATTAATTATTTATCGAAATTTAATGATTATTGATTAATGATTAGTGCATCTTTTACCCTAAGCATTTATTACATCAATTTAAAGCTCAAAACATCATGAGGAATATCATTAAGTAACGGTTTTGTAGACAGAAAACGAAATATTTATACGAATCAACATTTCTCAGGCAATAAGTATGATTAAGTTAATTAGAAAAATAATTCAACCAATAAATTTTTTATTACGAATATATTAGTAAAATTTTCACCAATATAAAGAAATATATTTTCTTTAAAATTTGTATAATATTTTATGGTGGAAGAGCTTCGTCAATGGATAAAAAACTGCACTAATTTATTTGTTTCGCGTAAATTTAAGAGATATGTAGAAGTTTAAAAGAAAATGAAATTGATTTTTAAAATTTATACTAAATTATTTTTTCCGTAATTTTCCGAAATGATATATTACCAAATGATGAACTGCTTTGTTAGTGAATAATTATAAATTATACGAAAGCATTAGTTTCGCGTAAATTGAAGAGATATGCTGAAGTTGGAAAGAAAATGAAGATGATTTTACCCATTCATAGAATTGCACATGCGGTTGACCATGGAAATTTCATCATAAGTTATTAGTCCCCAGCAGCTAATTTTAGTGACAAAACAGGAAATGCGCTTTACGCTGTTCGCCACCCACCGTGTTGTTCGTTCAACGTTATCTACAAATAATAACAGAGAAGTGTCAGCAAAATTTGGTGGTGTAACGCGGACAGAAATAAAACGATACACCGCCACCGTTGTTCTTGCCCGTTAATTATTTCCGCGGAAAATGATATGCAAAACTTTCATCACGAATCGCTGTCGCAAAAAGGCACCTATCAAAATGAGCTTAATTAACTGGAAGTATACATTGTGTTGGGCGCCTTTTTGTGTTGTGTAAATTAAATTCCAAACAAAGCCTAGCAAACAAAAGGAATAAAAAATGTTTTTTTTTGAGATAAACATAAAAATCTCGACAAGATGGAGGTGACATACGGTGAAATATTTATGAGGATATATTTAAAGAGTAAGCCTACGAAATTTCTCTAATTGCATTTATTACTTAGTTTAACTTAAGGCAATAAACTGAAAATATTGTGTGTTGAATGGATTTAATATTTATCTCTTTTCTCACAACCTAGTATATAGGTATTTCCTATTTGCGACGAATAATCTTCCACTCAGTGAAGCATCTCAGTATGTGCTTCAGATACATTCCCAATTATTTAAAACTAAACATTTCCTGAGTAAAATGCCTCTTGGAGTGTGGCAGGGGGTGCGTGCATTGAAATTCCGTCTAATCTTTACTTTTTTCCTTACCACTATAGAAGATAAAACAAGGGAGTTTGGGAAGAAAATAACTGTAAGAAAATCTTACTGTAAAGAGATATACCTAAGGAAACAAAGTTATTGATTAGGGTGGATGGGGAAAAACTATAATAGGTGTATAAATTCACTTAATTGGGCATTGTTCATTTTTAGGATGGAAGGACCTTAGATGAGTTTCAAAAAATTATAATTATATAATAACTTAATTGAGTTAACGGGTGATGAGTAGACACTAGAGTAAGTGAATATATTACTTCCTTGGGTAGTGGATAAATTACTTAATTGGTTTGTGTTGATTCTTTGGATGGGAGGTGCACAGATAAGTTTTAAAAAAGAAGCGTTGGCCAAGGAAATCAGGAAAAACTGATGATTTAGGTCTCAATAAAAAAGTTAGAATTAGAATGGAAAAATCCTTGTTGTGGAATGTCCATTTGCATTGGTGTGAAACATAGAACTTAGCAAAAGTGGACATCAAAAGATTCGAGCCCTTCGAGATGTGGGTGTGGCGTAGAATGAATAAGATGAGTTGGGTTGACAGGCAAACAAACACGGAGGTGCTGAAGATGGTTGGGGAAAAGAGGGTTTTAATTGAAGTAATTAAGCATTGGCAGAGGATATGGGTGGGCTGAATATTGAGAGGAGGGGGCTGCTAAAGAAAGTAATTGAGGGTAGAATGCAATGCGTAAAGTGTGGAAGCCGTTGCTTAGGAAACTCCATCTGAGGATGACAACAAAATAACATTTTCAAGTTTCATAAAAAAACCTGTTTCACAGGTTTCTTATCGCATGTTTATTGCTCATGAACAGAATATTTACAATGATTTTTTTACTTTAAAAGTAATTTTGTTGTCAATTCAAAGGCGAAAGATGTTCGATGACATAAATAGTGGGATGATTTACAAAAAAATGAAGGAATAGCACTAAAGTATTGAGGCAAATTAACCTATCGAAGGGTAGAAATTCTGTTTATGCTGCTTCTTTTTCTATTTAGAGTTACTTTACTGTCTATTTTTTATTCAATCTTGACTATATAGTACTATACGTATAGCATCAATCATGCTTTTATAATATGTATATGACTGTCTATTATGGTAACGTATGGATGGAAATCTATGATCTTTTTTCATATTTTTAAAATGTTATTATGCATATTAATACTATTTAAATGAATTTTAATGTGACTATACTCGTTGATGTGTCGCACAATGTAGTACTTATTTACAGTATATTTATATATTTTGTCATTTTTTACCATCTTTAATTATTACTATTGGTAGGTTTTCTCAGGCTCACCCCTCCTTCGTGGGCGTTTTCCTGCTGTGGATAATTTTTTCCCAAGAATCTCTTAGGATTTTACATCACAATTTTTCTCATTTTTCTCATAATATTTCTTTAATTAAATTATAGTATGATTCACGACGATGGGTTGGATGGAAGAAGGGACTCATAGTCTCAATCTCGCCCGAATAAAGACGATTTATTATTATTAAAATTCATCTATGTATGTAATGGTAGCTTCGATTGTTCCAGAGCGTATCGTCTGAATTTCAGCACAGCGTGTGACAAAGCTAAAGACACTCGAGGGACCACAGAATTCTCTTCTAACCTCGTACTATTTTCCCTCATACTTTCACTACACCACGAATACATACCGAAAAAACAAGAAAAACTTCATGAGAACAAGCGAAACATTTCAATCGGCAATATTGATTAGACGACGAAATGGCAGCTCTCGAAATTTCTGTGGCCAAATTCCGTTCTCCCGCAGCGAGCTAGTTTCCGCAACAGGAATCCGGGAAAGTGACCTATACGAAAAAACACAAATGCAAAGGATCGG
The DNA here is from genome assembly GCA_947579665.1 of Sympetrum striolatum. Taxonomy (NCBI): domain Eukaryota; kingdom Metazoa; phylum Arthropoda; class Insecta; order Odonata; family Libellulidae; genus Sympetrum; species Sympetrum striolatum. Next base: position 20,585,101 of record OX388346.1, read on the forward strand.
CGAGGGATACATTGGACGTACGACTGGGTAAGGGAAAAGAGTGTTTAAACAACAAGCCGTCCTCGCCGGGTCTCCTAGCGACCGAGGATTAGTCGAAAATGAATGATTAGTCCCGTATGACCGAAATTTCGGGGAACCCTGATTTTAAATTGTGAGTTATTGGGAAGCGGTCCACTCCCTCCGGATTTCTCGGAAAAATGAACAGGTCCCGGATAAATCATCGACGGCGCGAATTTTTGGCCTTTTCGAAGAACTGCGGGAGCGATTGAAGGCCATAAATCCAACGGCCGGTGTTTAATTAAATGAGGAATAGCCGTCGTCGGGAACTACGTTTGAAATTTCGCTGGAAGAATTGTCGCGGATTAAATTCGGAGAGCTGGTGTGATCGCATGCGTCGTTTAAAAATATGTATGTATTGAGGCGGTGCGGCCGTGTAATTTTGAACGGAATTCCGCCTTTTTCGTGTCCACCGCTCGTTACACTTCCAATAAAATAATACATTCTTTTATGTTAGTAACATATATTAACATCTGTTCTTTGCTGTATTTATTGTATGAATTTGAATTTATATTGTCTATCTTTTCAGGATCACTACAGAAGCTTTCCTATTTCTTATTTTCTCCATTTATTATTCTATTTAAATGTTTGTAACCACTGCCAGTAAGGAAAGCGTTATAATATCTTTGCATATGATTGGGTGTACCCAGAAAAAATTCCAAGGAAAAACGGACTTAAAACTGTCAGTAGGTTTCGCTGTATATTGCTTCTTTTTCATACTTTCTACTTATACTATCCTAATTAACACTTCTCCATTTTTTTCCTATAAATTTTAACAGCAGCTGTCAGTTGAAGTTGCTCGATTCCTCTCCACTTTTCTTGGGCGTTTTACTGCAGGATTTTAACTTTTTTCCTAAGTACAGGCTTTGACTCTTTTCGTATAACTCACAAAATATTTCCCTCAACTATAACTTTACCATTTGTTTAACTCCGATAGGATATCTCTTTGCCTTATATCTTCAAGGGGTAGAGTAAAATGTAAGAATGGGTAAAAAATCTCAATTTCGCTGTTATCATAGGCGGTTGTTATTACTAGGAAGAATGATGAAAACAACACTTTGCATAAGTCTCACAGAAATTATTATTGTAACCACTTTCAAAATATTTGCTTGATGACGAACGAACTTATTCATGAAATTCACAGTCAGTTCATAATTATTTTGTTTTTTCTAAAGTTATATATATAATTATTTACCAGACATACCCGTTACCGAAAGATAACGTAGAGAAATTGGTTAAAAATCAAATGAATTCTTCTATAAGCTCTCGTCACGATATTGCGATCTTAAAATCTCATATGCAGCCATAGTTTAAAAGGAAAGATAATTTGAATGTAAATGTAATTTTAAAAAATTATGAAATGTAAAATACAACAATTTTATTAAAAATAAAACAACACTATTCGGGTTATATTGACACAACACGATTGCTAAAGAAAAACAATATTTCTCTGTTTTCCTCATAAATATCTCGTAGAAAGTTTTGCTCTCGGCCATCCTGTTTACACCGATTGGAAAATGTTAATCTCTCTTCCCATTGGATATCGTCATTATGAGCGTGCTGATGATTCTAACTAGGGAGAGAACTCAACTAATTTTAGAACTTTTCGTCGTTACGTCGTAATTGGAGGACGGATGGAAACAGGGCGGTCTATCTTCCTACAACATGCATCATATATAGCTCTCGAACTTCACGAACCACTTTGTTACATGGTGCTATTTATAATGCTCGGGTACCAATTTTTGTAGCTTTGGCAGTCATATCAACGGACTCGACTTTAAAGTGGGACGGTTTTTCGTAATCAGGGTACCATAAATGTGTTTATTGCTTCAGGTCCATCAAAACTTATCTGGAGTAGGAAAGGGAATAAACTTTGTAGCTATGAATTCATTCCCTGACCAGTATCAGCACTTATATAATTCAGTTACTTCTTCCATATCTTTGTTAAAGATAGAATATTGTCTATAGCCTTGTTTGGTATCCCTCTAGAATACTTGGTGTTTTGCAACTGCAAATCAGTTTTTGGTGCATGACCCGAGGAACCCATCTCGTATTTATAGCTCCGTATATTGCTCCCAATCTACAAACGCTGTTTACGACCATCTATAATCTATTTTATTACCACGGATTTATTTTCAGCTGTGCATATCTACGAGTTAGCTAGTGTATAAACTAGTGTTTAAAGTCAACTTTAAAGTGGATCGTTTTAAAAAGGAATGAGATGGAGGCAGAATAGTTCTAGCTATAAAGCTACTGAAATAACCAATGGCCTTGATAAGCACGAAATATACATTTGCTAAAATTAAAGCAAGAAACACTATTTTTAACTAAAAATTTTTCATGAAAGTAATAATTAATTGCTTTTAAAATTAAAAGAAAGAATTCCTGAGAAAGAAAAAATTACAAGTAGAAAGTACATTACAAGGTGAGACGAATATTGAGCTAAGAAAGAGACTAGTGAAGTGTCTGTTGGAGTGTTTTACTATTTAGTTGTGAAACTTGGACAGTGAGAAAAGCGGATGAAGGGCACTTAAAAGGATGTGAAATGTGAGTGAGGAGAAAGATGGGGGGAATAAAATGGTCAGACAAAGTAAGAAATGAAGAGGTTTTGAAGAGAATAAAGTTCAATCACGGAGATAATCAGAAGAGAAAAAAGAATAGGCTAGGACATGAGTTCGGGAGGAATGAAATAATAACATCGGTGGTAGACACATTTGTTGCTGAAAGGAAGATGAAAGGAATGAAAAGAATAAAGATGACGGATGACCGGAAAGGAAACGATGGATAAGGGAGGATGAAGAGAGAGACTGAAGACGGGAAGGATGGAGGGGAACAATTTTAAAGGACCTCACAGACCACGGGCAGAATACTTGTGATGATGAGAATTAAATACAAAAATAATAACTTTAAGCTAAAATTATTATAATTAATTGAAAAGGCATCCATCCATCAAAGAAATCCACCGGCCTTGGTGGCCGAGTTCGAATCCCGGCTGATCGGATTTTTCCGATCAGGGAATGGTTGTGTGTGTTCATTGTTGCTGTTGCCTCGGTGAAGAACCTCCTGATAAGTTCATCAGAGATTAGAAGGACTTCACTGGTGAGGGGCAACAGTAGCTGAGTATTAAAACAAATACTTGATCGTCTAAATTAGTTTCTTGTTTTAATTTTAGTAAAGGTGTAATCTTCTACTCCGAGGTTTATCACTAAGCATAGAAAAACTCAAAGAAATAGCGGGAAATATTATTCCTTAGTCTTCAGAAAATTCAGATAACCTATTAGAACGCATTTTACGAATAATTAATGGAGATATGGAAGACCATGGTCATCGATATTGCTCTATCATTCGGAAGTAACGAATTTATGGCAGCTTTAATGTTCAGACTGGTTAATGACTCCTGATTTGTATTCGAAAAATTCTCCAATTTGTTTTGAACGTAGGGACATTTTGTGTGCGTTGGTCAGACATTTTTGATCCGACGAAATTACGTCACTAATTAGTTCATTAGCTATTTGCCATTTGACTGATATCCTAAAAAACTCACGGGAAAACTGCGTGAAACGGGATTGAAGAAATATTTAAATTTATTCCTTGTACTAGATATGTGAATGAATTATTGATAAGGAGTTAACGTCATAGCTATTGCTTTTTTATGGCTTGTCGAAGCTGATCGAGGCACGGCAATCATGTGATATAACTAATTTAGATTTAGATATATATCCCGCAAACCGCCAGAAGCGTATGGTAAGTGGTATAATAACATCATCAACATTACCTAATCTACCCTATTAGCCTCTAATAGCTTGTGGATAGAACAAACAAAAGTTATTTGTTTTCACGATAACTTCCTTTTAATGTACTGCCGATATTTCTCAAAGATCGCGTTCGTTCTTTACTGGCTCTAAAATTTAATTTATTTCTTCTAAAAGTTCTGACCGATGAATATATCAAAAAACTTCTTTCAGTAAATAATTCAAGTAGTAATTATAAAGTCAGAATCCACAATATACAAACGGAATGTTCTATAATTAATGACTGTAATATAATATAGAAATAATCATAAGAAATTCCTTGTTCAACATCCGATAAATGGAATATTTTCGATTGTTTTTTCTACAGGTTAGAGAAAATTTAAAAATTAGATATATCTAATTTTCTTTTGTCCCAATATTGTGTATGTCTATGATGGCGAGAAAGCTATGAACTCAGAAGAAGGCTGGGATGAACTACGTGGCAGATTCGAACAACCTAATTACGGAGCACGAGGCAATCACAGTTTAAAGACCAAGGAACGCGAGCAGAAAACAGACATAGCTAAATACTCTTTCATTAATTATACATCTAGTGTTAGGGAATGTTTATTGTATTATACATCTAGTATTAGGGAATGGAACGCTTATCTGGTGAATTTCTCATGCCAATGCCAAATAATTGTGAAAGTATTAAAGAATGAGCTTAAATTTATTGTATGTAGTTAATTATAATATGGTTCACAGCTATCTCCTCAGTAATATTATCTTGAGTTGTATTAGTTATTATTGAATCAATTTTGATTTATATATGTGACTCATGTATGAGGTATCAAGTTGTATTCGAAAAAAAATATTCGAATTTATTCCCGGTAGTAGGTATGTTGATCGAATAAAGTTGCGCGTGAAAGCCATACGAACGAGCCTATTTATCGTTTGTTTAGGGAGCTGAAAAACTGTGTATATGTAGACCACCTGACGAGAGATTCACGCGAAGATCCTGTTGATGGCTTTGGGAAATCGGCGCTTACACCAAGAGTTCCCTCAAATCGATTGAGACGACCCCTGGCACTTTCTCCCAATTAGGCAAAGTTGCGTGTTTAACGATGCATGAACTTTCTCCTGTAAAGGGCGAACTTCCATCATATTAGAAGGACTAAACTAAGTGTTGCGGCTGTGATCCTGCCTTTGTTTTCCTTTGTTGGGGCACACGACCTTTTTTCGTTCCCCCCCTTGGAATCCTCGAGCCCCCAAAGGGTCGTTAACCGCTAGCCGTTGCTTTGATAGCCACGGCGCTGATTTGATGTTACTCGCATAATGAGTATCACGCATCGAATTTCAGGAAGGTTTTGGTTTAATGGAGCATATTTCAAGTCGGAAGGGATCGCTCCGTCTTTTCCTTCTACGTATATGACTAGCCTGTCGACGCATGGTAAGCAAGTGATATAATGAATCCAGGGAATAATAATAAAATCAGAGTCAGAACTAAATTTCCGGAATGTTACACCATAAATAAGTTATATGTATAAACATTTTCCATTAGGCATATTTGTAAGCATTCAGCATTCCTCTGCAACCAGTTCTTGTAGAACGGAAAGGGTTGGATTACTGCCCTCCTAAGACGCACCCGATGCATGTACATTTTAACAGCCTTATCATATTCAGGGATAAGAGACAAAATTTCCTGATTTATTTCGACGAAAGATATGCTTTTTACTAATCAATGTCTTCTCTACCTTAATTAGAGGATTAATAATTCTTTACAACGTATCATATTTCTATTTTCCCCTCTATCTCTAAAGATGTTAATTTGCTTATCGAAATGTACTGTCACTAGCAAAAGTCTGTGGGTATTTTCTGTCACTGCTCTAAAACAGTGTTCTTAATTTTTTTTTGGCACTATATGGTTTGCATCTAAGAAGGAAAACAATGGTGGGGGTGGATGTTTTGGAACTTGGGGCGAGTGAAGGGAAACAAGGAGTTGCTGTGGAGTTTCCGGGGACCGGTTTTGAATAGAGACAGCGCCTTGTACCGTTGGGATGGATTGAAGTTTACTCTAGTTTGTGACTGAGACCATTCACCCAAAGGTAAAAGATTTTCTGTTTAAGCTAGACAAGCAAATGCCTAGTTTGAATCAATTACAAGGGACTTCGACCATTCACTATGTTAGGACATTAATGTGAGCATTCATGCTTATATTTTCGCTAATTAAGCAGCTATCAGATTGAATATTCATCTAAATAATATCGATTGTAGCAGGCTTAACGTAGCTGAAATCCATACCAAAAGTTTGGTAAGAATAAAATCAAATATACTCTTTTTGGAAAGAGTGTGATTTTATTTTTATCACCCTGATTCATTTAAAATTTAGCGGAATTACATTTTTGTATTAAATTTCATAAGTTATACATTGCAAAATGAAAGCACGCATCGGCTAAGAGGAATTATCTGAATCTAAATATTTCACTCAGAGATACGACACCTATATACAATTGTTTTAGTATTGGTGGCATTCTGGAAGTCCAGAATCTAAACTATGGATGGGAAAAATTATTTATCTAATGTTAAACGAAAGTATAGTACTCGTATGTCCTAATGAGACAGTAAAAAGATACGTCAAAATTGAAGAATTGAAGACTTAGTAACGCAATTTTGAGTCTGAAGGAATCATTTGCATAACTTCCACTGGCTTTTCTGAGAATGATGATGCACTGAGAGTGATAGAAAGGGACAGAAAAATATCAATATGTAGGTATTGATACATCTTATATGATATGATATTGTAACATCTTTCACTTGCTCACGGAAATTTCCAGAACATTGAAGGCGACATTGTATCTTTCAAGCACATAATGCACCAAAGCTCATTGGTGTGATAGAAAAACAAAAAATATATAAATACAAGTCTAAAATTGTGAACTATTACAGCTTATATAATGTCGAAGAACAAGATAATTAAAGTTTATATTGCCATGTGTTTGAAATCTGAAATGGTATTATGTGTAATAGAGATGACTGAATGATAAACAACAAAAAATTTTTACGAAGTCAGCTTCTCTTCTTCTTTCTTTGAAGAGTTTCCAAACTCCTTCAGAGAGTATTTTGAGAGGTTGTTTAACAATAGTATACTACGCAGCACCCGTTATTCTTGCTATCATCTCACAATTTAAAATTGCAATTCATATATGCGAGTTTTATTTATCTTGAGCACCAATCCTCAAATAATTACATTATTGATGCGAATAAGGTCTAGATCGAAAAATTACACTATAGTTCTCTTAAAATGCTCTGTCGTTACCTTTCCTAGGACATTTAAACTAAAAACTGTCGAACCATACTTGTCGATTTTCAATGCCATTTCTTCAGTTCTAATTTTCCTCAAAACTAACTGCTTTAAAATCTAAACTAATAATATTTAAGTGAAAGACAAAAAATAGGAATAACTTTTCCTATTAAAAAAATAGGAATTCTATTTCCTTGTTATTTCTTCTGTTCCAATTTTCCTAAAAAAATACTGTTTATTTTACCTATAAAATATTGCTCCGAAAAAATAATATTTTGGCTTAAGACAAAAAATAGGAATTACTTTTCCGTAGGACATTAAGACCCATTTTGATAACTTTACATAATACACACAAATGAAGAACACACGACTAGTTTCGAAGGATGAGCTTCGAGTAAAGAAACAGCCAAAAACCAACCCGTATTTCAACCAAAAAATGGAAAGATTGGAAAGGGACAAAAGGATCAAGAGAGGCTGAAAGGTAGGATTCGCGGAAAATCATTAGCCTTGCATATTTATTAAAATAGGAATCAGTTTTCTGTAAAAAAGTTTTCCTGTTTTATTGTCTTACATAGTTATGGAATACCACAATATTACTGGCAAATCCATTTGTTTTAATTAAAAATATTTTGGATGAAAATATATTATCAACAGTACGAGGAAAACGGAAAATCTCACCTCAGTACCTTGCAAACATTTTTAATTTCAATTCAAATTATTTTAAATTCTGGCACCCTCTGACAAGTCCAATTTGGGACTTAGCATGACCTTAATTCACTTTATGAATACATAGCTATGCTCAGTATTTATCTCCCAGGAAATTAATTATTGAGACCATTAATGCCAAACTGTTTTTTACTCAGAATAATAAAAAAATGTGTAGTACTGTATTCTTATTATTGTGTTGCACATAGGAGATAAATGTATCATGATTGAATGCTATAGATAAGTTATATATGTTCTGTAGTAGTAAAAAATATGTTGCATCATTATAATAAGTATTGTATGCACTATTGTATTAGTCTAGAGAATGGGTATGTATTAATTTAAACTAGTATTGCAGTAAAAATTAATGATGATTAATATATTAAATTGCAATTAGATTAATAATGAATAAATAAACAATTTACAAATACAAAAATCTCACCTCAATACTTTGCAAACATTTCTTTCCTCTTCCTTAGGTATAAAGCTTGGAAAAGCCTTCATTATATGACATCATTTAGTGCTTTTACATTACACGACGTAGTTCAGTTTTTCAAACGCATTACCTTTGCGAATACATAATCCTCGATTTCACCTTACAACTTAAATTGGTGGGAAAGAGATCCACCATTTTAGCAGCGAACTGGATTAGACCGCCCCCTCAAAGGTGCGCCCTGAGGCGACTGCCTCGCTCGCTTAACGTCGGAAGCCCTTCTTATCCCTTCGCAATAAGGCTCGCTGCGCTTAATGCGGAATCCTCAAAGAGCTCCTCAAAGAGGCAAAATAAGGCAAGATGTCGTAAACTTTCAGGGCACGAATATTTCGCAAAAGAGGGAGTAGTAATAACAAATCTGTCGGAGCGTATATTTTCGACGGAGTAAAGGGATGTTGGACTTAAAAATTCGGGAGAGGGTTGCGAAGCGGACGACCGATACAACAGGTGTCCGTGCTATAAATCTTCGGTACCTTCCTATTCATACGTGGGGTTAGACATTATGTAAAGGATTTTCCTCAGTTGCCGCTGGATTCCGAAAGCCTCCAGAGGTTTATGCAGTGGATCCCAGGTGTGACCCTATTCTCGGTGCCGTTTCCTACGGAACGTAACCTCCCCCAGTGCCCTCGCGAAATCTATGGACGGAATCCAACGTCTGCCGAAAAACACCAGTGGAGCTGTGCGTACTGCTGTAGCGTTAGCGCTTTTTTCTAGCGCCATTAAAAAAAAGGTTATCCATGAATGAAAAAGTATGCGAAAGCATTATTACTACTTTAGTTGGTAATTAATACTTATATTACTGATAATTACTATCGAAGTATTAGTTATGTGCCCCTGGACTTTGTGAATTTATTGCTAGCTTAGTACCCAACTTATATGAATTATTTTTACACTCAACTAAGCATAATCTTATTTTATTGAAGTGACATATTTACAATACCTCAGTCTCCATGGGAGTTTGTTCCTCATTTGCGCCTGTATTTTCGCAAATTTTTAAACTATAGGGCTCGAGCGGACGTGGTTAATACTATCAGATTTCGGAAAAACTTAGCATGCATGATCCTTATATCAGTACACAACTTTCCCGCACAGGGCAAATTTGAATCGAAAAAAAAAGGTTTTCGGTCCACCTTTTTTTTTTCGAAATTTGAATCGGAAAAAAAAAAGGTTTCGGTCCACCCTACTGAACAACGAATCAACCACAATATACTCCCCACAAATCTTGCACAATTGCCTCCAGTTAACCTTATCATTCGCCTTTTTCAAATCAACCAACTATTAATAAACGATAAGTTCATCAGTGAACACATACAGGTCGGAAGACGGCTTGCAGGGTATATATCTAGATGAACTAGGATTTAGAACGTGACGATGAGAGTATGATTTGCAATGGCATAAATCTCGTCTGATGACTATCTAATTTACCAGAGACGTTACTGAAGCTACAATTACTGACTATGAGATCATCGCAAATTACTCCATGAAGGATTTTCATTCAACATACTGGACGGCTAATCACTCCCTGATGATTCACAAAGGCACATTCTGAAAATTTCGAGAGGAGTGGAAAGAGATGTCGAAAAGTGACAAAAGAAAATTGAGCCATAGCTCAGTATCGATAATGTCCTCGAAGATTACACGTTCGATGTACAGATAGGAATAATGAGTGACGGATTATTAGGGTCATCTCTCATGCATCTATCTCGATTGAATGGCGAGCGATGCGTTTGTAATGATACCTATTATTCATAGGACAGGATTTTCGGCCTTAAATCCGAGGGGCGATTGCGTTCGGTGATGCCCGTCTCGATAACGCGACCATTAACACCCCCTACCGAAATGATGGAGGGGCTGATGAAGGATGAGCCTTTTTAAGAAACTAGAGGGTGACTTTTTCATCTCAGCACTTCTTTAGAGTGAAGATAATTATGTTTTTAAAGAAAGAAGTCCCTTCAAAGAAAAGCACAAGTTTATAATCATAGGTCAAAATTTGTTCCCTGCCTAAAACTCTATCCGGTAGCTTATTAGTCTCAGGTAACAGGTAGACCCACAAAGTTGTGTTATATTATATCCAAATAAACAGTAATACGTTCTAATATATGCAATTTCCTGCATTCACGAACGTAGCTAGTGCTATTAATTATATATTTAACGCTATACCAAAATGTTTTTAATGTAGAATGTGCGTTTTAATTCAGCTATTACATACCTGTTACCTGTTTTTTCTGCAAATGATAGATTAGTACATTTTATTCACCCCTCCACTGGGAATTTAGTTTTAACATTGAAAATTTGATCGACTTTAGTCGCTTATTGCGGAGAACGGGTTGTCTTTTTACGATAAGAAGTTATAAGATAAAAATAAATCGTGTAAATCTGCTCATATTAAATCTAAAAAAAACTAAAAAAATGTTAAAGCAATTCCAATTCACAAGGGTCAGTAATCTCTTGTATTTTCTTAACCTAGTAATAATTAATGAGATTCATTCAATTTGATTTAGCCAAAAATTTTCAGGTTGCAGCAACATAGTATTTATTGATATACTCTAATAAATAATTTGATGTATTTTTAAATGTAGAGATCATTGTACCAAAGGATGATTTTCGAATACTTCACGCATTCAGAAAACTTTGAGAAAATAAAGTTCACTGTAATGTACACTTCTGAGAATATTAATACTTAATATTTCATTTTTATCATGGTTTCTTTAGGCTGCGCGAAGTGAAGACAAAGTTGAAAAAAAGAGGTCATTCCATATTGTTTTCGAAAAAGTCATGAAATATGACTATTGATGCAATATTTATTTTCCTCTTTCATTTAACTCTGCCGATGTACTGAAACATTGGATATAAAGTGAATCTATGGATTAGGCTTTCGGAGTATGTGTCGGGAGATGTTCTTCTGCAATGCGCACCATAAGCTCTCAAGAATATGACCAACCGTTTCCTCCAGTGGCCGAGGATATATTTAGTTTCTGTCCTCACATTATTTCAAACGATTCTCAAGAGATCGATAAACAGGCATTGCTTCGCTATCTCGATGAATAATTTATAAAGGCGCTGTTGTCTATACAAATTAGGTGCCAAACATAATGTTTCTCCACTGGTTTGTTTGGTGTGAGTAGTAATTCTTGGCGAAAACCATCCTAGCATCACACTCTCAGGTAAATTACGCGCATCTACTACATTGGTGCACTCTACATCTGCACATTGGTGCACTGGAAAAGTTTCCTTTCTTGGTATAGAACAAGGCCCATGCCTTGCCCCATGCTCCACTTGAACATTTCGAGAAAATCATATATGTAACTAAATATTTCCTATCTTATCTTTACTATGCCTTTGAACTTATCTATGTTAATCTCCTCTATGGAGAGGAACATCCGCGCTGCGTTTTACACCCCCAGGTACCTGAACCTCAGGCCGGTCTTCCACTGGAAGACCGGCTTCTCTTCTCTGCACCGCAAAGGACAGGAGAGACCCACACTCCCGCAGCGGGGTTTACAAACTGACCTGCATCGACTGTCCTGCTCATTATATCGGCCAAACTGGGAGGTCGATAAAAATTAGGACTTCAGAACATAAACGCTGCTTTCGCACTGGGGGTCCGGGTTCTGCCTTCGCGGATCACCTTATCGCACAGAACCACAGCGGCGACTTCAATCCCCGTCTGCTGCACAAAGAAGAAAATGGGCGACGCTTGGATGCCCTCGAAGTAATAGAGATTGCTAAAAGTGACAAGATCTTTCTTACCAATGAACATATTTTTCCTAATGGCTCCCCCCTCCTCTCCCTACCTGCTACTTTGTTTCCTTTTTTCCAACCGACTCCTCAATGTCTCCTTCCCCTCTCCGCTCCCTATATAAGTCCTTTTGTTAAGTCTATAAAGCCAGAAATGACATTTAGGCAAAAATAAGAGAGTCCGACCAAACACCGGAAACGGGGAGTCTGACTCCGAAATTTCTTCACCAGAAGATGTCACCACGGTGACGAAACCGGTCGTGTTTGAATACATCTCTGTGGAAGATACCAAGTTTTTTCATTTTTTGAAATGTCTATTCCATTCCACGAAGTCACGCCTCAGCATATCAATTTTATCTATGTTAATTACTTTGAATAAAGGAAAGAAAGCGAATATTGATGGTAAAATTTTATACAATTCTAAGTCGATTGATGAGAACTTGTGATTTATGCTGCATTGATATGGTCGCAAACTGAAAAAATACGTGGCAGAATGAAGTTGGCATACAAGCCGTACATGGTTCACCATTGACAAAGACTTAGCGCCTTTTAAAAATGTTTAAAAAAATATAGAGGAAATAAATATTAATATAAAAATAGAGGAATAAGGTAAAAATTAACCTATCATGAGACTGTGTTTCGGGCTTTTCAATTATAACGACCATGCCCATTTTTCAAAATATTAACATATATTTTTCCCATTTATCAACAAGTATCATATTACCAATTATTGAGTTTCCATTCAATTTCCATCATATTAGAAATATGATCTAATTTCATTTATATGCCAAAAGATTTCGCATATAAATTTTTTAGCATCCAATTATGAAATAAATAATTAATAATTTGCAGTTAATGCAAACATCATTAATATTAGTGACGGATATAATATTATATACTGATACCTGATTATGACCCGGAAATAAATAAAAATTTTAATGTGTATGTAATTAAATTTATTTTTATATTCTTTCCTTATGACGTTCCAACAATTTAATCTTGAACACATCGATTATTACTTACGTTTATGTATGTATAAATTTTATTCGAGTTAGTTTCCTTATTCTTGAAAGTGAAATAAATGGTAATGGTTATTATTATGTCATCTTAGATAAATACATATCTTAGGGTAACGTAGCAAAATGTAAGCAGCTGTCCGGGATTTGAACCCAGAACCTCTCGCACCCAAAGCGAGAATCACACCCCTAGACCACCTAGACCATCAGGCCGTTTGAGAGAAAAGGTAATTTTCTTTTTGCTAACTCATACGACCGGTGCTCATTTATATCTACGTCAGCGAAAGTTTACCCGAAAGGAATTCGACTCAGCAATTTCACGCTTCCCATCTTTCACTGAGAGTAATTCGGACTAGATGTGAAATAATAATTTTAATAGCAATCAACAGCTTTAAATTTTAAGTGAAGTCTCCTTCCATCAAAATATAACGTTGCATTCAAAGATTCGCATATAAAATCCACATTGAAAAAAAAGTGCGTCGGCCGGGAATCGAACCCGGATCAACTGCTTGGAAGGCAACTATGCTGACCATTACACCACCGACGCACGATGATTCAATGGAAAACAAATTTAAATTTATAGTTGGTGGGAAAATTTGGGTCAGAGCGATGAGCCTACATCGACTCGTCTTCAGTCACGCTCTTGCCCGCCTGATTCAACTTTCTCTTCTCAAATTCCTTGTTTTTAGGCCTCTTTTGGAACCCCATTTGTGAGAATATTTGCTGTATAATTGACCAAATCATGATGTGGACTTGACTGCAACAAATTTCAATAAATTTTCTAGGTTTTCACCGCGAGAAGAAATTTTAAGTTTCGACCTGAAGACGCTTGGTAGAATTCAAAGTAAAATATCTTCGTCGTTTAAAAATTCTACTGTGGATGAAGACTTAGAAAATCTACGGAACTTTGTTGTTACCATAAAGGTATTGTTTTGAGTCGTAATTTAGATCAGTAAACTACTAATTTATCAGCAGGGTTGTAGGCATTATATGCTCACTGTCCTATCAGTGTATCACATTTGCTTGAAGTAAATTTACACCTCAATTTAGTTACTCATCTCTCGCAATTAAATTGAAAGGAAGGAAAACAATGATAAAACCACTACTAGAAGTTGCTAGACAAAACATTTCGAAAATTACGATGAACAACAGTACTGATGACAGCTATCTGTGAACTTGCCTCAGAGACAACCAGCATATCTCCCACTGCATTTTTTTAATTTGAGGACTTTTACGAGTTGCTGAAATTTCTATCATTTTTCTACTTATAAGATAAGAAGATTGAGGCAATTTGCCCTTACAAATCCCTCATAATTCATAAACCCTTAACTCTAACCTTGCCAGCATACATTAAGTGGAACTTGTCCGCGTTAGTGAAGTACAATTATTCAACTAGTAACCCTTTTCTTAGTAGTTCAGAAGGATAGACCTTAACCATTATGCCATTATTGACCATCATTCATACCTTAGTAGCTTTCATGTCATCACACCCATAAACAAGATTGCGACAAAAGTAGAAGGATATATTTTACCAGAAGATATGATAAATATACCATTCAAAAAGATATGAAACAATACCGACAACTTTCTAGTTTAGTAGTATCTTCAATTTTTGTTTTATACAAATAATGATTCTCTAAAATTTTAAGAATTGCTCCTTGTTATTATTTGTAAAATAATAATAATTTTAACCAACCGCGAACGTATTAGCAATAGAAACTTTCGATTCCACTCTAGTAGCTAAATCGGCGGGGACGACAGCAACTTTATTCGCATGAAAAAATGAGAAAGGGTCGTACGCTACCGGACAATGCAACTGCCTCGGAATCCCTATCGTGACTGCATGATAACCGAATCTCCGAAATTAATGTTGGAAAACGGCAGGTAATTGAAACCGCTTTATCAACCCATCTGCGGCGAGACCGGGGTAGAACAAACTGAGCTCTTTTGTCCCTTCCTGTTTTGTTTTAATTTTCGGATTTTGATTCCGAAACAGCTTAATCCTACGCCTAATTACGCTCAAAATGCGTTCCGTTTGTAATCGCCCGATTCGGAAAAGTCCGCTGCTTTGTCTTTCTTTCGAATCGTATCGCAAGAATCCGCGTGGGATGACGACTGATTGAGCGTGCTATTTGATCACATCTGGATTATCAAATACATGAATCTCAACGAGAAGTGGATGCGTAAAGTTTGCAGCACACAATTGATAATCACGGAGATTGAAGATTGGGTATCAGTGAATCCATTTCGTATCAAATGAGCCCTTAAATAACGGCCATGTAACGAGGATTGTATCGACAATCCTACGTTTCATTTTCTGCCGTAATCAAACTATTATTCCCCTCCACTCGATGATCTCTCGAGTGAATGCACGATTCGTGTTTGCAGTGAGAAATAAGAGCGCCATGACATATGATAGTTACTGGCTTGTTTCAAGCATCTATTAGGTTTGATGATGCGGGAATACAAATCGTTCTATATGAATCAATCGCGTTAGTTACCGATGTGATTGGAGTATGTTAATCATATGTGATCATACTTAGGTCGTTAACTCGCCTATATCCTTATATGTTAATCACTTGTAACCTCACGTATAACCTTGTATGTTAATCATACGTGCTCATAAGTTGTAAACTCACCTATAACCTTGTATGTTAATCATGGATGCTCATAACTTGTTAACCTATAACGTTTTATGGTAATATACCGCATAGATGCTCGTAACAAACTCATTTTTTATGATAATTGAAAACAATATACATAAGCGTCTGAAATATTTTGTATCGTACCTCTGTGATTTTACAGATATATGTTTTAAGTAGTAGCTAAGATAAGTAGCTTTTCATTAGCGTCTGTCTTTCTGTTTTTGAATCTATTTATTTCTTTGTATTTCCAGACTAGATTCTTGAAATATTTTGTCTTTCACTAGCTCTCATTCTTTTGCTATATACTCCTTTTATCCCTCTAAAATTGTTTATCAATATATATTGAGAATGACAATCAAACTTCTTCCGTGGGAACATTCTTACGCGTAATAAGCGAGAGTGAGATGTATTTCAGATTCCGCGTTCCTCAGACATATGATAACAGAAATAATAAAGTAAAACACAATATATGTCCAATCAATAAATCAAAGCATATGAACTTAAAACTAAAACCGATATCGAGAGAGTCTTGTCACCTGATAATGAATCGGTAGTCTCGAAATCGGTATTAATTTTAAATAATTTTAATGTTATTTATGGATTTTATCTATATTATTTTGTGTACTTAATGCTTCAAAAACAAAGAATTCTTCTAGATATCGCTTCACGCGCATAATTCTAGATATCACTAAGGTTTCCTTGAAGATGAAAAGATTTTTCACTATCAGATGAAAGGAATGCCCTAAAAATCTCAGAACTGCGTCTTAAAAAAAATCGAGTACTCCTTTATTTTCATCTGAAATCGTTTTTAAAGGTCACCTTGCAATTCGTGACGCTCCAATTCCTCGAAAATATGCATTCAAATGATAACACTTGGACAGGAAGAGTTTCCTCTCCTAATTATTAGGAAAACGGCCGTAAAATTAAAAGAAGGCTTCCAAACTCGAAAAAACTTCCAACGGAGGACATATTTTCAGGAGAATAATGGAAACACTTCAGAGCTGCGAAGATAGACTTGGAATGGAAAGATGAAGATGTCTCCGCCCTTTGTGTAAATTTAATCAAATCCATTATTTTTTCCGAACTCCTGCCAAATTGTTCCCCAGAGATTTAATTAAAAGGGAGTCCGTTTTGGGAAAATTCTCTAACCTGGTTAATTTCTTCCTCTCCATCCTTCGTGTCAGTCAGTCTTTCCTTGCTTTCGTCATTTTACCAAAATATTACAAGCTAAAGAAGTGTACATTCTGAATAAAAATTTCCATTGGTTATATGAATAAAATTTTTCTTAGCGTAAGGAGTAACCAGAAGGAGTTTCTACGGCCCAAATAGTTAATACCTCACATTATTCTATCCATTAACAGGACGTATACATAAATAATGGAAGATGCATTTTTCTATTTTCGTATTCATAGACAAAAGAAAAATATTCTTTGTATCAATGTGTTATAGCAGTAACGATATTTAAGGATTTTCATTGATGAATACAATTAAATTGAAGTATTCCAAACACAGATGTTAGGGAAAAATTTTATTGCTGTTCTATTTCGGTACATACCGTAAAATTAATGATTAACCATTATAAATGAATTGTTATTAATTTTTAATTAACTTAATTTTATGTTTATTACTATGAAAAAATATAAATTTATTGTTATTAAGAGTGGGTTTTTGGAGATGCTTTTGAAAAGCATATCCGCATATGCTTTTCAGAAGTATCTCGTACGAGAACAATAAAGGCGGTTTTGGCAACAATATTTCCCTACCATTTCATTTTGATTCTTAAGATTAATTATTATTAATTATATATTAACTATCAATTTCCACAAATAGTATTAGGAAACTGAACGTATTATAAAACACTTACTTTTATCGTTATACATCTTTGGTCCTAAGCAGGAATGTGTATATATATATATGTATATATTATAATTTGTTATAATTAAAAATATTATTGTTCTGTGGATGGTTTTATCATAGAAGAATAAATTTGGTTACGATCAAATACTCGGAGGAATATTACTATTAATTTCTAGTTAAATTAAAATTAATTAATATAATAAAAAGTTATGATGAATAGGAATAACGAGATAATTCTGAGAAGCATATGCAGGTAGAAGAGCCAAAAAAAGGTTGCAAACACGGACTTAGAGGACATAAAAAAACACGATTCAAGCCCTGAGAATTTTAGGTTTCATTTAGAACGATAAGAGCGGAATTAGCTGCGAAAATCGCATCATTACGCTCCTCGGGCGGGAATAAAAACAGAACGGAGTCGGTTACGACCCATTCTATTCACGAGGTGAGACTCCGAGGGAAACTCAGCCGTGGTACACGCGTAATACATAGACAAAGGAGGTACCGCAGTGCAGGTGATGGATACGGAAGAGAGTGAAGAGGGAGGAGTGGGGAAAAGGAAGGGTGTTAAGGGAACAGGGGGAGGGGGAGGCAATGTTTTACACCTGCAAAGCCAAATCGAAAGGATTAAGCGAGAGAGCCTTGAGGGAGAGAAAAATAAGTATATGGGATCGATGAAATGAGGCGAAGGTCTCGTCCTTTATTTCAGCCTGAGGTCACATTTGGCTCAAGTGGCCATAGCTGCGTCTCCACGTTCGGACGGTTTAAAAATAGGATTCCGGAAATGGACGATTACGATGCGCCGGAGTTATGTCCAGCAAATCCCATTTACACATCCGCGGCAATAACGTGAGAGCCATTTATTCTCATTTTATAATACTGCATTGACTATCAGGCATGACAGGACGCGAAGGGAAAGGATGAAAAATAACGTGGAGTATTTTATTTTTAACACCCATTAGTGTGGCACTTCCGAAGTTGGTAAGCCTGAGACACACATAACATATAATGTAATAGTCCCGAGCTACATTCAAGAGTTATTGCTGTTTCCTTACTATTTTTTGCTTCTTTTTGCAATGAAATCTCAGAATATTCTGATATTTAATGTTAATAATAAAAATAATTTATTTAATTAAAACATGTAATATTATATGATATTTATTAATTTTCTATGAACAAGGAATTGTTGGCCTCCTCCGTAGATTATATATACTTTTATTTTTATTTCTTAAATATGCAATATTTAATTTTTGGGATAATAATAATTTATGTTAATGAAAAAATATAATATTCTATTATAATGATTAAATTAGGAAATATGTACTAGTAAAAGACTCCTAATATTCATTTAACTCGTACAATATTTTGGCCTCCGTATATTTTATATAGCATACTTATTAAATAAATTATTAAATATTAATTATTAAATAGATTAAATTATATTTCTTATTGTAACGATTAAACTAGTAAAAGTAAACAATTCCTAATTTGCAACGAATATATAGAATATCTTAGACCTTTCCTTGGGTTATAAAATTATTTAGTTTTAAAAGCTTACAGTTACACATGCTATTAAATAAATTCTATTTAAACTCGTTTTTAATACTCAATTAATAAAAAGTCACGTCTAATCGTAAAATGGCTGACATTCAATTAATGCAATCGGTAAAGTAAATTAATCATGCTTATTCAAACTATTCAATTAATATTTGTAATTTGAATTCGAATACACAATACTGATATGTAATAATTATACATGACAACATGAATTAATTTTAATGAAGCACAGATATTTCATAGCCTACAAATAAAATGACTAAATATGGGCAGGGAGGTAATAAAGTATAAGGTTCATCTATCGAATGAAAATCTATTAATTATTAAATTGTAAAAGCCTCATTCCATTAGGGACAGGGGTACAAATAAGTTTTAAACAGTTGATACGTTTGTTGAAACAATTTTAATTATAAATTAAAACGAATAATACGGTTATTAGGCTATTATAGTCTATAGACTAAATAATATTTAGGGATTTTTGATGTCGTTTCTGGAATTATTTTGATAACTTTATCAATTTTTCCATTACCCTATCTCTGAGTTATTATCGATGGTATTTTGCCTTTTAAGGTCTTTGGTCATCATTTGTATATGTCTATGTTTATGTAAGATTCCTGCAAGCCGTCTTTCGGCGAGTGGCAGGGGGTGCAGGCATATTGACTCTATTTTCCTAATCGATTGCTTTCGCGTATTATTCGCGGAAAAATGAATTTTTGATACGATTCCTCCTAGTGTCTATTTCCCTATATTTGGATTTGAACCATGAATATACTTCCGAAAGTCTGGGAAATGAAATGTGTTGAAGTATCAATAATTAATTATTAATATGGATGTCCATCGTGTGATTTTAAATCTACCACAGTAATAATTTCTTTCCATTTCAAATCTTTTACTCAGAACCACGGTTACAATTATTTTTGGATTGAGTCTCTCAGTAGGTACCGCATAAGACACTGAAATGTAGATTCTGCTCAAACAGAAGTTAAAGCTGCTTAGGAAACTTAAATATTTGAGTTCCTCTTAGAGCCATCGATGCTTGTCGGAAATCGTTCCACTTTTGGTCAAGGTAGTTGGAGAAATTGATCCAATGGAATACTATTTCATTGCATGTACGAAGAGTTCGCAATGGATTGGGAGGTATATACTCTGCGATATAATCGAACAGAAACCTAATTTTTCCGCAGATGTGATTGTGTTCATATTCGAGCACGATACACTTTCCGGTTTTTATGATTTTTCGAATGCTTTGGCTGATAACAGAATTAAAAAATCTGATGTGGCCAGCACATGACTTTCTCCATATATATAAGATGTAAATATTTGTCTACCGCAATAATTTCGAACTCTATATTCCATCTAAACTTGGAATTTGAGTTATTAATATTACTTATTATCTTTGATGCCAAAAACATGATAAATAATTTTTACGGGACATGATCGATGAAAAACGATGAAATTGGCCTTTCGCCCATAGAGCCCAGAGCGCCCA
Source organism: Sympetrum striolatum (assembly GCA_947579665.1). Taxonomy (NCBI): domain Eukaryota; kingdom Metazoa; phylum Arthropoda; class Insecta; order Odonata; family Libellulidae; genus Sympetrum; species Sympetrum striolatum. The sequence goes on from OX388346.1 coordinate 20,605,687, forward strand.
CTAAGTACATAATCAGCAACTTCCGGTTTATCAGTATTTCATGAATAACTCCTACACAATCAGTGATACAAAAATATGTTTCAATAAAAAGTTATAGTTCATACATTTTCTAAAACTTTTACAAATAATAGTATATACCTAAATACCATATTTATGGAGATATTTTGAAAACCGGAAATGAGCTTTGAAGAATTAAGCTCAACTTCCGGTTAACCGATTCACTCCAAAAACTAATCAACTCTAACGACACAAACCAAAATACTATGTATGAAATTTGGTGTTGATCCGACAAATAGTTTTCATGTTAGAGCGCCCACAAAGTACATAATCATCTTCTTCCGGTTTATCAGTATTTCACGAATAACTCCTAATCAACCGGTTATACAAAAATATGTTAAATACAAAAGTTATAGTAAATTATATCATCTAAAACTTTTATAAGGAATACAATATACCAATATATCATATTTATGGATATATTTTGAAAACCAGAAATGAGCTTTACACAACGTACATAATCAGCAACTTCCGGTTTATCAGTATTTAATGGATAACTCCTAAACAATCAGTGATGCAAAAATATGTTTCTTACAAAAGTTATAGTAAAATATATTTTCTACAACATTTGTAAATAATAGTATATACCTAAATATCATATTAATGGAGATATTTTGAAAACCGGAAATTAGCTTTGAAGAATGAAGCTCGACTTCCGGTCAGCCGATTTACTCCAAAAACTAATCAACTCTAACGACTGTAATAAAAGTACTATGTATGAAATTTGGTGTTGATCCGACAAATAGTTTTCATGTTAGAGCGCCCACAAAGTACATAATCATCTTCTTCCGGTTTATCAGTATTTCACGAATAACTCCTAATGAACCGGTGATACAAAAATATGTTAAATACAAAAGTTATAGTAAATTTTACTATCTAAAACTTTATAAGTAATACAATAGACGTATATATCATATTTATGGAGATATTTTGAAAACCGGAAATGAGCTTTAATGAATAAAGCTCGACTTCCGGTTAACGGATTTACTCCAAAAACTAATCAACTCTGACAGCACACACAACAGTACTATATATGAAGTTTGGTATTGATACGACTTTTAGTTTTCGAGTTAGAACGCCCATTATCACACACACACATACACACACACACACTCACACACACACACACACACACACACACACACACACACACACACACACATACACACAGACATCATTCAGAAAATGGTCAAAACGTGTTCTAGGGACCCCAAAACGTGTATTTCCGTTGAAATCTCGAAGTCGAATTTTTTCATGAAAACAATACTTTCTCTATACTTCGTATATGGAGAAAGTAAAAATCTGATGTGGCCAGCACATGACTTTCTCCATATATAAGATGTAAATATTTATCTACGACAGTAATTTCGAACTCTATATTCCATCTAAACTTGGAAGATGAGTGATAAATATGTATATATTATTATCTTTGACGTCACAAACATTAAAGATAATGTTTTTCGGGACATGATCGATGAAAAACGATGAAATTGGCCTTTCGCCCATAGAGCCCAGAGCGCCCACAAAGTACATAATCAGCAACTTCCGGTTTATCAGTATTTCATGAATAACTCCTAAACAATCAGTGATACAAGAATATATTTCAAACAAAAGTTATAGTAAATAATATTTTCTAAAATTTTTATTTATAATAGTATATACCTAAATATCATATTTATGGAGATATTTTGAAAACCGGAAATGAGCTTTGAAGAATGAAACTCGACTTCCGGTTTACCGATTTACTCCAAAAACTAATCAACTCTAAATACATAAAGCAAGACACTATATATGAAATTTGGTGTTGATAAAACTAATAGTTTTCATGTTAGAGCGCCCACAAAGTACATAACAGCTATCTCCGGTTTATCGGAATTTCACAAATAACTCCTAATCAACCGGTGATACAAAAATATGTTAAATACAAAAGTTATAGAAAATTACATTATCTAAAACTTTTATTTTAATACAACATACGTATATATCATATTTATGGAGATATATTGAAAACCGGAAATGAGCTTTGATGAATGAAGCTCGACTTCCGGTTTACCGATTTACTTCAAAAACTAATCAACTCTGACAGCACACACTACAGTACTATATATGAAGTTTGGTATTGATACGACTAATAGTTTTCACGTTAGAGCGCCCACTAACACACACACACATACAGACACACACACACACACACATACACACAGACATCATTCCGAAAATAGTCAAAACGTGTTCTAGGGACCCCAAAACGTGTATTTCCGTTGAAATCTCGAAGTCGAATTTTTTCATGAAAACAATACTTTCTCTATACTTCGTATATGGAGAAAGTAAAAAAGACTGATTTCAATATAATGCCGTGGAAAATACCCCCTGGAAAATAAAATAGCCATTTTATGTTTTCAAAGATAATATATATTACTTGAGGCAGATGTTGAAAGACGATTTTAAAAGGACAGTTGCCATTAAATTATTGTCAAGTAAAATGGTTAAGTTCAAGTGATGTATTAGATGTATGAGAAAAAAAGACGTTCTGAAATTATACATTTCACTTACTGTAATTTCATAAATTAACGGTCACTTCTGAGCTAAACTATAGTATCAGTTACCACCAGTTATATACCAGTTAAATTTTAATAATGTGGGAGAATATTAAAAACATTTTGAATGTCATTACGAATACAAGAATTAATGATAAATATCGCAGTTATTAGGTGTCACGAAAAATAATACAGATCAATTTATTCGTATTACGCTTACCCAGTGACTTTTTTCAATCCATTTGATAATTTGAAAACGTGAACTAATATCCCAGCCTGAAGTGCTCATTGTCAAAATATTGAAAGCTGCTTGTATTTTTGTGACTAACGAATTGCATTTTGGATTACATTTATAAAAAAAATGCTGCACTCTATTTAAATAAAAATGATCGAATATGAGTGCACACGGGAACTAATACTAGAAACAATTCGTCGAATCCGTAGTATCAAGGGAAATTGAGAATGAAACCAAAGCCATTCTAGAATATAGGAAAATAAATTTGAGAAGGTTTTTCATCGAGTGTTTATCCACTGTGGTTCAAATATATACACATTAAACCACAGGAATGTCTTTCATACTTTCAAATTGAAAATTTCTCTGGGCTTTATAATATTTTACTATTTAAATTATGTTAACTTTAATACAGGCCAGCAATCTGGCATACTGTACACACCCTAAACCTCTCTTTTTACGGTAATATATCTTACACATAACCTTGCCTAGTAAGCCTTATTTCTTCTCCAAGGATATTCATAGCAAAGGGTGGAGGCCACTGTCCACTATCCACTAGTATCCACTTGTAAAAAACACTACATAGTACATTCCATACTCCTGCATAGGTCAATCTTAGAAAAAGATTTCATTGAGAAAACCTTGATTCTATCTGCACACAAGAGAGGTATTAAGATTAGCTATTTAAAAATTTACATTCGTATTAACACATGATTTGGTATAAAAAATCGTGGGGATGAAATATACCAATTGTCTACGAGCGAAAAATCGACTCTGGCCCGTTGTATCTGGAGCACGAACTTAGAAAGTATAGGACTGGAAACTGCTGAAATTTTTTGGCTCCCTTAATGTCCGCATCCATGAGATGGCATCCGCGAGATGGCAGCACTGAAGTTCGCCCTTTGAAACCATAATCTTATATGGAGTAAACGGTGAAAAAGCACGATTATGATACATGTGTAATAAAGATTAATATTTACCAAAGATGGAATTAAGAGTAATTGTTTTATCCATCAATAGGTACTTTTGTATTGAATACAAAACATTTGAATAAGACGGACAAATTAGCAAATCCGAAGAATAGGTGTTTGCCTTATGTGCAAAACACAGGTAACTTTGTCGCCGTAAAAACGTTCTTCGTAAATCACTGAAATGCGATGAACCGTACCGTAGAATGGGGTGACTTTGGCCGTTTTTTACATTTTTTAAAAATATTTCTGTATTCAATTACATTCTCTATGCTCAGAAAATTTAAATTACATGAAGTATAGAAATATATTCTTATTCATGCAAATCTAAATATTTTTCTTAAGCAACGGAATTTGTTTAAAAAATAAAGAATAGCTGCCTTAGGAACCCCAACCGATGACTTCGGCCACTAAATATGTTTCCTAAATATCGCCTATAAAATTAACTATATAACTAATATTACGACCATTAATATATTTTAAAATCTTTAAATTATTATTTTATTTAATCTTTGTTTAATAAGTACTGAGATAAGAAATTATTGACTCATAATAACGTTTTTACACTTTATTTATAAATTTTGAAAAGAAAAATAAATTTTTTAAATTTTTAAATTTTTTCCTCCAAAAACAAAAAGAATAATAAATTCTTGTAGAAAAGTTCTATTCACTGTCACTCGAACCCTTTCAAATAATTTTTCAAGCCTTTGAGTCAGTTTTATGTTTTTACTAATGAATCTCCGAACCCAAACAATTTTTGGAATTTTTGTCAAAGCACTGAACATTTACTTTTTACTGTTCAAATACGTTTGTACTAAAATTTGGATATCAAGAATACGCATAATAATAATTAACAGCACTTCCACTAATTTAATCTCTTTTTCACGAAGAAGCACTGTTTGGCCTCCAATTGTCTTCAAATGTTACCCATCTTGCTGAGTGTTACTGAGAGAAGTTACCAGACTGAGGTTTCGTAGACTTGTCTCGATAATGCACGATTTTCAATTTAGTTCCCAATGACAATTGTACCGTCAATCTTGCAAGGAGCAAGACGGATTTGCTATTTCGGATTCTAAAGGGAAGGAAAAAATAGCTATTTTGTGAAATTTTAGATATTGTACTACAAATTTACAATTTGTGGAGCAGTGCACGCGTGGCCGAAGTCACCCCTTTCTACGGTAACGTTGATGTAAGTTGGAAAGTGCGACCACGTTGTGTGAGTTGGAGATCTTCATTGTCGTTACTGCGCTTGAAGACTTTTGATATATTTTAAGATATCCGTAAGGTATCCTTAATCTTTAAAATGCCTGGTCATCGTTGTAATGCACCAGATAAAGAAACACAGCAAGTGTACTGTTTGCCAGGCAGCATTAATTCATCCGGGGGCATTCTCTTGCCATCCAGTAGCAAAGTTAAAAATATGAAAAGTATGGGGGTTTTGGTTCATCCAAATGCAAACCTTCATACTTTCATCCTCAAAGAGGAGGAACAATTTGTAAAGCACTGTGAGTCAAATGATGTGCTTGAGTGCATAATTACAGAGTTACTTGAAGGTGATGAAGAGATAACTTTCCCATGCACGGAAGTGAAATCATAGCATATGTAATAAAATATTATGTAACTATGAGGATTAGACAGCATGCAAAGTTTATAAATTTGGAGGCTGTTAAAGAAGGTGCATCGAAAAGGCCTCCCCAAGATGAAATGCAGTCCACGCCAGTCATTAAAATTTGATACTTTTGGATTTATGTATGTTTCAACAATATTTGACCTTTTACTCATTTCCTGGAAACTATTTCTGGGAACTTCGATTTTTTTTTCAGGAAAAGTATATACGAGGGTGGTCTGAAAAGTTTCCAACCCCTGATTTTTCATATATCTTCAGAAAATTTTCAGAAATTTTCAGAAAACATGTCAAGAAATGTTGAAATGTCGGAAACTTTTCAGGCCACCCATGTATGTACATCCTGCGATTCTAGTTTTAAAAGGCCTAGTTGAAAGTAGATGTAACGTTGGTAATTTATTAAGGATCAATTATTTTCTGTGTATCCAAGCAAAATACATTCCACCTCACTGATCTACGAATAATGTTTTCACAGCGACGAAGTTGTGGTGTGCCCTGAAGGCAAAACCTGCACTTATTCTTCGGTATTAGTAATTTGCCCATTTTATTCAATTGTTTTAAGTATTTATAAATGGATAAATCACTAACTCTGAATTTCATCTTTGGTATATACTACTCCCGCAAAGAAAAAGAGGGAAAAATTATCATAATCGTGCTGTTTTTTCCATTTACTCCATATGAGATTATGGTTTCAAAGGGCAAGCTTCAGTGCTGCCATCTCGGGGCTGCGGACATTAACGGCTTCAGCCGATTGTACAATCAGCATAGGAGAGCTTCAGGGGCGTGATCTGGAGCTTGCGTAAATGGCAATTCAATATCGTGCATCATTAATTATATAAAGGTATAGCTAAATAAAACCTGTTAACCCTGTATGATAAAAAGTTAAATTAGTGTTGGACATCTTAACTAATATGAAATTGTGGCAAAATATCACTCTACAAACCTAAGTGTTAAAAATGCTAAATTAGATATATTTCTGCCTACAGTACTTGAGCATATAATTAGGAAAAAATTCTTAAGCTAAGATTGACAGTTTAGTTTAGTTTATTGCTTTCGAACAGAAATCAAATTTTACAAAAAATAACAATAAAGGCTTAGAAAGCATTAGGTTTCTTCTAAAGGTGTGTAGGCAACCATCATACAAAAAAAGTACATACATTCATGCGTTGCAAGAAAAATAGAGTTAACTGACAGCACATAATTTGCATTTTAACGTATTAAAATACAAAAAAATGAAGTGAGCGTAAAAGAAATATGCATAGTAAAATTTAAGAAAAGGAAACTAGTGGAACTTAAGATAGACTTTGAGTTTCCACATTTAACAAAAACCGAAACTTAGTAAGTCTAAAGAATGTGCTTGTGCACTTGGCATTTTTAATCTAATTTGGTAACAAATTAAAAAATGTGGCCCTAAATAAACAAAACATCTTTTGAAGAAAGTAAAATTTGGCTAAATTTAAAAAACATTTCTTTTTCTCAGATTAAATTTGGAATCAGTAATAGATGGCATGTTGCCACTATTGCCACAGCGATCTACTTGAAATATTTTAGAAGTTATTGATAATTACAAAATATTTCGGATTGACTATTACCCGACATATGCGATAAACGGAATTTTTAAGCTAAAGTTCGGTGTATTAAATTCATTCAGGAGTGATTACTGTCATCTACCATTCAATAAAATGTGATTTAACGATTAAACTCGAGCACTCTCAGCTCTACTCATTTTCCGATCAGGTACTTAATGAATCCCATAGTGCAAACAGCCAATGATGGGTCACGGCTTAGCAAGGGTGCATACATAGTGGGCGACACGTGGTTAGGGAATCGCCTTCCTCGTCGCCATCGATGGCTTTCCCTGACCACGATGGAACCGATACCTATTAATTCAGGTAGATCCCCAATTATTCCGCGATGTTCCCACCGAGAATCGAACACAAGGCCGCTACTCATCCCCTCCTCACCTGCCCTTCTCAATCAAAACCACATCATTCAACGTTGTCTTTACTGAACTTGCTACATTTTGGTTTCTCCATTCAACGCTTCGATCTTGCAGAGTTTTATGTTTCGCCTTCTTGTAAATATGATCAGGTTTAACAATAATCTCTTAGTTATTACTATAAGTCGGTTTTAATAGGACTTTTGCTATTCCTATCTAGTAAGTGCTCTTTTAATCAGGATATTTTTACCAATTAGGCTTTTAGCTTATCTTGATATCAGAAGCCTTTCTAAAGGTTTTATTCTCTATCCCGTTTACCAATTCATTAATTAATTTACTATGCTATATTAATGACAATAGATAAAGATATATAGATAAAGAGAATTTTCGATCTCAATGCTACTTACTCCGTTGAGCGACTTTTTTGAAATCGAGCTTCCTAACACTTTGAGTTTTCAAATTTATAGCGCAAAAGTAAAACATAAAAGGAAATATACTATTTTCTTCTCACTGTAAATTCTGTTGTGGTCTAACTGTATGAATTTTTATGGGAAAATACATGACCGTCTATGTATATAATACTGTATAGGTCGTCAAGGTGATGGTTTGTTGAAAACAAAATTTTAGAAACTTCTCGCGTATTTTATAATACTTTTCGAAATAACCGAAAATAATATTACAAAAAACAAAATTTATAACTAAACATAAGCGTTTTGATGCTTTTCTTGAATTAATGGATTTATTATTAAAAGATAGACATGAAAAAATCAAATTTCGTAAAGGGAGCAAATCCTAAAAGATATGTAAACAAACTATACTTGCAGTTATTTTTGATACCATTCCGAACGACCTAGGGTCAAACCAGAAACTTATAGTCATACAAAATCAAGACGGTCTTATTTTCAGTGCTGTTATGCCCATGAATACATTATTCAGTTGAATTCTATGGAATAGTCTAGAGCACAGGTAGGGAGTCATTTTCTATCGGAAAGTCACACTTAGCATTCAGCCTAATCCATCAGGCCACTCTTTTGTTACGTATTACAAACATTTAATTAGTAAAACACCAAAAATTTTCGTGAGGAAAGAGATAAATTTGCTGAGTAAACTGTTAGAAAACCTTTCCACTTCATGGTTCACGCGTTGCTATTAGTAAGAAATGAAAACAAATGATTTGATTCAGAAAGTATTTGTTTCAGAAAGTGACAAAAAGCCGCATGAACAACCATAAAGACCATATTTGGACGGAATGCCGCAGGTTCCCAACCCTGGTTTAGAATCTACTTTGAAGAAAAGTTCTATAAAGGTAAATTAACCAACGAAGGGCATAGAAAAACATCGAGAAAGATACTTTATCAAAAATCATATAAAGAATATCCGTAAGCAATCACTAGATATAATTATAACGTATTATTTAGATGACAAAATGTCTGATAATGTTGAAGGAATCCAAATCATAAAGTTCTTGACTACTTATTCTTCTTGTCTATCCTTAACTAAATCCATGAACTGCCGTGCACTTTGCCTAGCTCTAGGAAAAAACAAAAGAACGAGGACTTGCGGCCCTTATGCGGAGGAGCACTCTTTTGCGGCATTTGTTAGCGGAGCAAAACAGAAAAAGCGACCGTTTTTTGTTTCTCGAAGAAGCACGGCTTTGAAGAGGGCGCGACCGCAGTCGTTCGATTATTTTGCAATTCCACGGAAAACAGGATCTCGGACGATGTTTTCCTATCATAGAGAATGGATTAGTGAAGCAGATAGCCGATGCAGGACGATAGAGGAATACTCAATGGCCAACGCGTGTTACATGCGGGACAGATAAAAATGCAGTTGTAATTAATCGTCTTAGAACTGTGTTTTTATTCAATTTTTCAAATTGATGGAAAGTATCAAAAGCATTTATTTAGTTTGAATGAAGTCAATGTGGTCGGGCGTTACCTTGTGGAAGACAATAGCATAGGAGTCTTAGTAAATATTAATCAGAATTTTTATTTCCGACCAGTTTCGCTACGATAGTAACATCCTGAGGTGTATGGTGCATTTAAAAACTGATACTTAAAGAAAATTAATGGGACCGATAATATAATTGATTGTGATGAACAGTATGACGTTAAAAGTCAATCAGGATGGTCATCGACCCAAAGCCAGAGTAAATCGTCAACATCTCCATCATTAGTAGGAGAAAGCTTTGAAGAGGGGATGGGGCGATTAGGCAAGGGGAGCATTGAGGTAGTATAGTCCTGTTCTTATCTCTGAGCCAGAATTTTGTTAATAATAAGTCTACTTAAGTGGAGCAATTAGCGGAAGAGAAAAGTCGTACGGCAGAGAACTTCAAGAGCCCATATATTCCCCTTTCTAAATCAATTAATATCTAAAATATTTAATCTACCGTGTAGATCACAACTGAAATCAAGCTGTTGTTTGCGTTAAATAGAATTTCTTTCCCTTTAATGCAGCGTGTTGTATTTTCATGCATTCGATAAAAATTAGCGATCGTTTTGTCCAGTTTAAAGGGAAAATGAGTACTTATCCTTTGTCTATAGAATAATACACCCAATTAACCCTGACTTTATTGCCTGGCATAATTGCGAAGAAGAATATTCCACGCAGTTATTCAAGCGTACCGTCGCATTACCATACGTTAATGCAAAAATTCAATTACTCTCACAGATTAAAGGCAGACCTAAAAGAACATATAACTATAATATCTCAATTTGTTTGAGAAAGTATAAGCTATTGAGTTTTTTTTGTAATTTAGGAACCATTTAAAGATTTGAAGGATATTGCCTGTTCCTGCCACAACACCTTGTTGGTACAATTTTCTTTTTATTTTAGCACAGGATATGGAAATATGTATCTTTCATTTAATTGCTATACGTTCAACCACGACTTAAAGAATACTGAAAGTAAGGTTCTACCACCTATGCCGTTATTGCGAACAGACGATTTAAAAATTTAATTAATTTATTATAATAACCAATTCTCGGTCCATAACCTATTTATTCATTATTTACTTTTATCATTGTCTAGTTCATTAGAAAAGTAATTTCATCAAACCTTTTTGAGGAATGAATTATGATGGTTGATTGGTTTTGTCGCTAATTATTACAAACAACGGAAATAAAATTCGTAGGGTCATTGTGCTGGAAAATTAGACCTTTTCCACTAAAGGTATTCTTGTTCAACGATGGTGGAAATGACAAACTGCTTCTAATCCTCTCTATTGAACCTTATCACATCTTGAAGGCTTTTCGTTGCTAAAAGTGCAGGGGTTGATTCCAAAACTGGCTCGAGGGATGAATATATCGGACAGATTTTTACTTTGGAAGGATTATACCCACTTTCGGCCACCGTTGGTATTTCCCCAATTGAAGGTAAGTTGTAATAGCTTTTTAAAAGAATAGCTGTGGCCCAGGAAGCTTTTATGAAGCGATGGGAATTAATGACCTAAGGTCTTGATAAAGGAATCAGGAAAAGATTGGTGGAATCCTTGGTGTGAAGTGTCTGCTTTATGGGTGTGAAACGTGGACCTTGAGTAAAGAGGAATCAAACGTTTGAAGGCCTTCAAAGTGTGGATTTGGCGTGTAATGGAAAAAGTTGGTTGAGTTGATAGGAAAACAAAGACGGAGGTGCTGCAGATGGTTGAAAAAGAAAGGGCTTTAATTGAAGAGATTAAGCATCGACAGAAGAAATGGGTGGGTCAAACAAAAAGAAGGGAAGGGCTGCTGAAGAATGTAACTATGGGTAGAATCCAAGGGAAGAAACAGTGCGAAAGACAACGACAAAAGATGTTGGATGACATTCGGAGGGGGTAAGCCACAAGGAAGTGAAGAAGATAGCGTTTAATGGGTATTTTTGAATTTCGGTTCTTATGAACCTCCCAAGAGTTAAAACACCTATATAGGTGTATGTATGTGATAACCTTTTATCGATGGTTAAATAAAGAAGTTTGACGAAGTCTTTAAACACGCCAAAGAAAGGACACATTTGGTTATTCGCTAAAAAAAATAAAAACCGGACTACATCCACGACTCACCTAGGAGCGACCTATATCTCATCCATTGAAAAAATCAACGAAAAAAATACGGAATGAAAGGAGTCGAGGCATCTTCCCCGAGATCCCAAATTCGCGTGGGTCTGGTCGTGCAAAGATAAGCAATCTGCTACATTTTTCATCTCCTTCCTTTTTAACGTGATGGGAAAAATCACGGAGGAGCAACTGGGGCACGGACGTTAAGATAGCCGTGACCTTGGAGGCCCCAATCTCTTTCTCATCAGTATCGGATAAAGTTAACCGCTTAACAGAATAAAAAATGTCCGGGAAGAGACAGAACACGTTCGACGTCCTGCATCCGAGACACCGAGTAGGTTATTGCGATGGCCGCGTGGTGGAGGCACCGTCGCGCATTGATATGGTCGTGGCTTGTTTTCGCCGTGGACAAATCCTCAGGGATGAGAGGACGCATGTGTCTTTCGCGTCGAAAATTATTTCCCCCGAATCTGGGCTACTCGACCAGTGGGGAATTAGGGAAGGAATTGGATACACAATTCACCGATTCTGGTTCAATCCGATTTTTTAAAGCGGGAAGTCTGCCTCGCCTTTATAAGCATTATTCAAGTTAGAATAACCATAGTTTCCGCTATTATAAAATATGAAAATGCCCTGTTTGCGCTAATACAATTTGTGGATTTCTTGTTTCGAAATTTCTGAACCCAATGTTTATTGACATATTTAATTTTCCACGTACAGCATAGTTGCTAATTTAAAAGTGAAAATGTTACTAAGGAGATCCGAAATGAAATATAAAAATAACGAAAATATAAGACAAAGTAATTAGAAATATTTAAAAAGGGGTTTTACTTTGCGTGAGTCAATCCCATGTGAATAAATGTCCCTTTGGATAATGCGAAAGGATCCAGAGGGTGAAAGGGAATTCAGTAAAGAGGGAAGACGAAAGAAATTCGAACATCAAACAAGTGAAACGTCTGGGTGTAGAATAATGAAGTAAAGGCGTCAAACACGTAAATCTCCTAAGAATACGAAAGGCGAAGAGAGAGTGGACAGCGGGGAAGGGAATTTAGAAGAGAATACATAAGGTGAAAATCATATTAAGTTCGACGGATCGTAAGAGAATGCAAAGAGAGAGAGAATATTAAATGTATTGCGGAGGTATGCTAGGTATCCGGAATCATACTATTCTGAGAAAAAATTATAGTTCTGTCCAGTGTGGAAATATTAGAGGAAGAATCATAAAGGTCTATAAGTGGTTTTATACAAAAAGGTTTTTCTTTCAATGTTCTACTTATAACCGAAGGTTATCTCTTCCACACCTATTTAAAGAGAATTTCACTCGTCGATTGAAGGGATAGCTATTTTTCAAACTGATTGAAATTTATTTAGTTCAGCAAATTTATCGTTTTTTTTCTCCTTTGACGTTTATTATACTTCTTTTCGCACAATAAATTCTAAATGAGGTTTTTTCTTTGCCCATCTTCTATATTACTTATTTTGCATGCGTGAATCTCAGACCACATCTGTCCCTTCTCTTCATAAGGATTCCTTCTGGAATGTCTAAGTATCATTTACAGTTAAATATAAAATTGCCTCCAAGTCTGTATCCTTTTTCCATGAGAGAATAACTGTTAATTATTATGAACTAGTTTAGTAATTTTTAATTTATTTTTTTTTAATTTCTAAATGTTTTAGCATTGTGAAGCAGCAGAAAATGTGTGAAACAACAGAACGGTTGCTGGTACAGATAATCGATTGTATTCAATCAAATGTATTCTATTATTATCATTGCTAAATTTTTACACAAAAGAACGCAGTGGTACGAAATCAATTAGTTTTCATAAATCTGTTAAGAAAAATGAAAGTGCTCTTTCCCATGTATCTCACCGTTAAATTTAAGGTCGTTAAAAGTTTATTAATTTATTCTTCCGAGGATGCTAAAACTTTCGCTTTTGCGACCCACCTTTATTTATATATGCAGATTTCTTCGTTTATAAAGAGAGATTTGCGTTAGGGAAACATTCGGCCATTTTAATACGTCGCTCGTAAAGAGGGAAAATTAAAATGGCGACGATAGTAAAACGTCTCTGGAAGTTAATTCGCCATAAATTATGGGAACGTAAAAATTTCGGTAGGTCATTATGCCATTTCTTATCGCGGCACTTCTCTTGATTCCCCTGAACCTCTCCTTTCCTCAGTTCAACGTTTCCTTTAATTTTCTTTCCTTCCTTCAACTCCTCCATACATTTCCTTACGTTAGAGTTCATGGGAATTATCCGGAAGAATGAAAGTAGACATAGCATTTACACGAATTCAAGACGATTCTTTTCTCATTCGATACTTCTGAATAAATAGATATATATATATATAATATTATTATCTCAATATATGAAGACGTAAACACGTCTCAATATATTTATATTTCCTATTTTATGCTGTTTTAACAATTATGCAATAATAATTCAAATTATCAATTTATGAAACCTGAATTATTGAGTATTTAATATGTACTAGTGATCGCCCAATGGTCATAATTCATTAAATCTTTAATTTTGAACGTTATTGAGGTTCTTTTGTCAAAGAGTATACATCTATAATCATTGCGTATAATTAAAACAAAATGTTCTGGTGTGTCAGCTGCAAACGTCTACAAATACGTCATTTGGGTGTGATGTTTGCCTTAATTCCCTTCAATACCTACGAAATTTAAGATTTAATGTAAGTAGCAGTTGAAAAAAACGCAATTAAAGCTTGTAGTTTTATTAATTTTTTAAAGATGTATGACTATCGATGACTCTTATTCTCATCAAACGGTTACCTTTCGATTCAAAATGCGTAATTTGGCGTGGTCCTAATGTTCTGGCTTTGCAATTAGAGGAATATTGCAATATCCTGCAATGGCGTCATACAACATCTGAGATCATTATCTTAAATGGAATTATGATCACATCGCATTGAATTTTCATTAATTATTTTTTTGATATTTCTATGTACGGGAAAAAGACTTTAGTTGAGAGAATTTTCAACCACTTTTGAGTCCATAGAGATGAGTTTTGTGTTGTGAGTTGATCTTTACGTTTCTGTAGTTGATATGCGGTAGACATTGGGTATATTTATTAATATATTAATAATTGAGAAATATATAAATCTAATAAAATCTGTCACTGAGACTTTCATAGTGTCAGATAGCGACGATATTCGGAAATCTTTTTCGGAGATTACATGCCGAAAATGGTGTATTTTTTCTCTGAAAATGTTCATGTCCTGACAAGGAACGAGATATAACATTCCTGTCAAAGCTGCTTGCGTGAGCATTACACCCGAAAACCCGTTGCTGTCAGTCGTTGGAAGGAACGTCAAAGTGACGGCATCGAATTCGTAACTCATGCACTGACTTCGCTTGAGGAACACGATGATTTATCACTGTCCCGTCACAGCCCCTCAAATTCGAAAACGAAACACTTCCAACGGGGACAGTTAATCGGCTACCAAATGGTCACCTCAAATTGACTTCCCCGAAGCGGATGCCTCAATAACACTTGGCAGCGGCGAACACGACTCCGGCCAAAGCAGATGCATATAATAGCCCCCGTTTCCATTAATTCACAGCTGCGAAGGATCGCGAAATCCTAGCTCTACATGGAAACAAAGTTTACTTGGCTCGCTCCGCGCATAAATTATGCTTAATAACCTGTGATGACTCCATGCGAATGGCTATTCAAGGGAGTGTAGTTGATTCCTAATCCGGTTGCATAATTCGGTGGATTCCGCTAAACATCTGCGTCAGAGACAACCGGCGTATCTCTCGACGCGATTGTTTTGAGAAATTGAGGAAGTTCACGAGTTGTATCATTTATCTACGATGATAATAGCATAATCAATACCTAGATAAATTTATAAGAAATCATACTACATCATATCATTGATATCGCATTATTAAATAAATATAACGGGGATACTTTAAAATTTTATATATATGTATTCTGCCAAAAAATCATTTGGTATCATTTTCCTTTAAAGTTAGCTACCAAGAGCTAGTTCAGGGGAATAAGGCTTACTAGGCAAGATGAGGAGTGAGGTATTTTGCCCTTGCTTTATTCTCCGAGTCAATATACTACGAGCGTAAAGCACACTGATTCTACGAGTAAAACTTTTCTTGTGATTCCATAAGGAGGGACCTATATCATTTGCATTATTCATCATCACTCATACCACATTAGCTTTTCTGTTATTACAGTCATGAATAAATGGTGGAAATAATAGACGAAATTAATATTTTTCTTTATCCTGTACCAAAGGATAAATAAAAATATTTCTTTTATCAGAATATTGTAGCTGGAACCCAGCGGTATGTTGCATACACTTAATTATTTCTTACACTAACACAGTCATAGTACGCAGGAAGTTTGCTATTTGTATAATTGTCTGCTATTCTATTAGAAAGGTCCTTGTCTGTTTACAATGATCTACGGCTGAAGATGGGAATAGTTACATTTTGAAAGATGACACATTCTGTTCTATTCTTTCTACCTTTTTACATCCTATATATTCGATACAGATGATAAGGAAATACTTAAAATTAGATTCAAATTTTTGTGACGTGTGCAAAGAATGGTGAGTTTTATATTAAGCGATTTTCAATCCTTCAAGTATTGGACACTACCGTTTATAAGTAGTTACGTAGTCTCAAGATATTCCATCGCCTTTGTTGCCCATAAAAGGGGAAAATAGACTAAGATTTGAGACATGAAAGATGACAAAATAAAAGCGAAAGCTAAGAGAAGAAAAGAGAATGAACTTAAGATGGCTAGATAATTTGGAAGACTCGTCTAGTAGCAGAAGGAGTGGAAATATTCTAGGATTACACAAACCGTGACACAAACGAAATCGTAAAAATAAGTGGATCAAGGTGAAGAAAAGGAATGGTTGTGTACAATTATAGAAACGAAGGTGTAGCTCATTGGACAGACTCTCTGTTTCAAAATAACTTTCTACAAACACTTGGAAAGAAACACCCTTGGGAAAAAAAGGTCATGACAAAGAAACGTCCTATTTAAAAACGAGAAATGGGATGATGACAGTTTTCTCTCTCTAGCCTTAGCATCAGATAAACGATGATGTTAAAAATATCATTTTGCAAAACCCTAGATTTACTTAGAGGGAGATTTCTGAACCACTGAAGAAAATGTAGAGAGTGTAAAAACGTATCGAAGTCAAATAATTCGTAGGAAACAGGAAGTAAAAGTGTGTTTGCATGCATAAAAGCGGGCAAAAGGGAATCTATAGCAAACAACTGTATTCTAATTTCAAATGTAAATAAATGAATTAATATGAAATTTCATTGTTGATAGTGTTATGTGATGTGATGAAATTTCATGCAGCGATTAAGTATAGTAGATTCATCTCTCATTAACAAACAAATATTTATGCATATGTTATGAAATTATGCAATTACAAAATTTACCGGCCGTTGCGTCAACATTCTTCATATTTAGACAGAACGACGATCAAATATCATTTAAATTTATAATTTCATTTATGAGACTGCTTTTTATGAATATATATAATACATAAATGTAGGCATTTTATTCTATGAGTTTTTTTGCTTGTATTCTTCTTATAGTGTAGCATAATTTAAAAACTTTTTCAGGTGCTAAATATGACAAAATTTGTTGTAATGATAGGTAATGAAGCGATATTTTCGAAAGTAAATTTTTACTTTCGAAATTATTTCATCTAGCGCTCATCAATACCATTAAAAAAATAAATAAATTATTAAAAAAATTAAATATTAATATCATTAAAATGTTCACAGCAGAATGTAGGTATTAATCAAAGCTACGATCTGAATCATTGAAGTATTTGACAAGTAAACTTTGGCATACTTTTATAAAAATGTACATATCTAAATTACTCGTATTAAACTTAATTACCCTTCATAGTAGTTAATAATAGAGTAGCGTTGTTAACAGTGTTTCTAATGCTAGGATCATTTTGCAGATGGGCTCCCATCGGGTATCAAGATTAAATCATCATACCTAATTAGGTAAAGCAGCCAGATGTCCAATGATACCATTTTAGGACATAGCAAGATTTTTTGTTCTTTTCAAAAATATTTAAAATCTTAGGTTATTTCACACATGGACTACAACCAGGAATCGAACCTGTGATTGCTTTCATCTCATCATCTAATTTGTCTCCTCATAATGTGTAACTAATAGGATTCTTCAATACTTTTCTACTTTTCCACCCTTGCATGAATATATTTGTATATATTCATCTTTATTCATTGAGCCTCGTTCTTTCAACATTTATCGTCTGCAGGGATGATAATTTTCTCCAAATTCACATCTGCCTTTAATTTTTAACCTTTTATTTTACCGGTAAAGTTGGTACTGAGATATAGCAGATCATGAAGCTTTATCTCAGTGAAAGTCATTCTTCAGTATTCCGGAGGCTATGCAACGCATGTATTTTATATTAAATCGTTACCGAACCAATGCTTTAGAATCTGTGGTTGAATAATGCATAGAATTATCTGGAAAATTTTTTTCAGGGCATAATATCCAGAGGGCGCTAGGATGGGGCACAAGGTCCGCTTGATTAACGCTGCGGAAACTTTGGCCGTAGTAGCGATGATAATCGCACATGCGGTGGTATTCTACTTTAGGGTAAACTCGTGCGTGTATTTCACATAAGCCGACGTTGTATTGCGGAGTTGAGTTGAGTTGTTGATTCAAAATTTCCAGTGTAAAGTATGTACCTAGATAGAGGATAGAATGTTTGCTTTGAATGGTAAGTCTGCCGTGAAAAATGTAGTAGGTATGCCCAAAGTGTGTAGCAGATCAGTGTGTGTTACTAAGCTAGAGCAGGACAAGAAACATTTACTTCCAGCTACTGGTAGTTCTTCTTATAAATAGGATGTAATCGGTGGAGCATGGATGAAATGCTAACTAATTAATCGATAGCGATTAAAATTTGCGTTCATTTTGCTAACGTTACTCTATATCAGTAGCTCTGAACGTCGGTTAATCAAGATAGACCCTTTAAAACTCGTGTGAGTTAAGATAAGAATAAAACAGATCTCGGAATTCGGATCTCAGATTCGGCGACGGGCGTAATACTTTTTAGTCTACGAGAAACGAATGGGCGAAGAATTCGACTTTTCTGCCTAAGTATTATCCTTTTCTAAATTAAAACGTTCTTCTAATGATCCAACTAAACATCTTCAATATCTAGATATTTTCAAGCATTTCTCTGTTTTCTTAGCTTATATTTTTGATATAAGTAATAGTGTAGTGAACTGCCATACCGTAATAGTCCTATGATATTTAAATAAATAATGATATTTAAATAATTTTCTATGAGGTAGCTGACTGAATTCTGCTTTATATTCTTTGATTTTTCCATTTTCGCTTTTCGATTTATTACTCAAAGTTGGCGTCATAATGATTCACTATGCATGTGATATGCATCCATTATGCTTGATTATTAAGAAAGAATTGTAAGTAGCAATTCAATACAGTAAAATTATTTCGTAAACAATTTACCAAGTGAAAACATTACTCACATGTTCAAAGCAAAAGGATGTGTGAAGAATGCGACAGTCTTAATTAACATGGCCTTTCGGTGTTGAAAGTCCTCCAATGCCCTCTCTCTCCATGATTGCGTACCACTTTCTGCAGAATATAAAAAAGAAAGTCGTAGTGGAAACATAGAAAATTACGGTTGGGGGTTGAGTAAACATTAAATTTAATGTGGTATAAATAAGTTGAGGTTACCTAGTGCAATAGTAGAATATAATAACGAAGTAGAATGGCGCGAAAATAAGAAAAGTGAAATTAGATTTTCAGGGATGGAATAGAGCGAGAAATGGTGATGGAAAACCTACGACCGGCAGATGGGGGAAATAGCTTAAAGAAACCAGCAGAGAGCATTTAATACATCGAGAGACATCAGCTGCGTTTCCTGCGATCGCGGAGAAAGAGTAAAGGAAGAAAACCACGGAAATGGAAGAAGAAAATTGCGGAAGAGGGAGAGGAGAGAAGGTTGACATTATGGCCATAGGTTAAAGGAGGGAAGATAAATCGCCTTTATTAAAGGGAGAAGAGGGTTAAGAGTCCGCAACGGAGCGGAGGAGAAAGGTAAGAGACATTTTTATTTAGTTTGTTGGCGGCACGTGGTATGGATATCGGGGGGAAGGAAAGGAATTAGAAAAAAAAAGAAATTATGATGAAAGGGTGGCAATAGAGCGGGGTGGAGATGGATAAAAGTGGATATGATGGCAATAGAGCTGAGCGGAGATGGATAAAAGTGATGTACGAGGGAAAACAAAGCGGGAAATTGGGAAGAGGGTCGTGAAAATAAAGGGAAATGGAGAATCGGACTCCCGGGGGAGAGGGGCAATGGTTGGGAAAAGATAAGAGAATGATTATGGGGTGTCGTAACTGATGCAGTCGGAATGTAACTATAATCGTTACGGAGTTGGATAGGCCAAGGTCGCGGTGCTACTTGTAGATCAAAGGAGAGATTTATAGGAAGTAATTCGAAAAGTCTCGCTTCAGATTTCATCTCGTACGAATGGGCGTTCAGGAACTCCTTAGCCGGGAGAGTTCTAACGGTGTATTGTGTCTCCAAGACGGATAGTTACTCCTCGTGGTTTCTTTTGTGGAGCATTAGGGAAGCCAACAGACTTTGGAGTTAGATGGAGATGTTGATTTTACTGCTACTGCTGCAAGTCACGAATGAAGCACATTTAAACACACAATACTCTTGTTGAAGCTATAAACAGCTCATGGTTTTGCAGAACCGTTGAATAGTCAGTACGAACTTTCCGAAATTTTCCGAAAAATATGCACCGTCAATTATAATTGGTATCATACCACTTCCAAAATTTAACTTATAGTTAATTTAATCTAGGAATATTATAATATAAAACAACATAATATATATAATAGTATATGTGTAATATGATATATATAATAATATAACAGTACATGTATAATATAATTTATATAATAATATTGCCATAATAATAACACTTTTTCCACAGAATTTTTTTCCTCCTTGATCGAAAGTGTGCCATTTACAAGAGCTAAAGTCATATGACCTCAATCTATCTAATTCTAGCGCCATTTTGGTTGAGCGTAACATTGCTAGTAGACTGTAGATAAATATAAAAATAACTAAAGATAAAAAACTCAAGAAAAAAGCTTTTGAAGAAATACTATTTGGACCGGGAATCGATCCCGAGATCTTCCTCTATCTGGGAGGCTGCTTTATCCAACTAAGCTATCCGACCGGAAATCTTTACTCTAAGTTACCCTAACCCTTTCCCTTGTCTAAAAGATAAGTTGTGAATAGTGCTATATTTATTTATCATTGTGTGTGATACAGGATTATAGGATTTTTCCCACGAAATTTCCACGAGATTAGGGCAAGTTGAGATAACAAAAAAAAAACCAAGAAGAGGCAGGAAGGAATTCCTGCTCGGAAACCCTGAGTAGAAACAATATCGGCTCAAACCACTTTATTTGTGTGGTCACGATTTCATTTGGCGGCCCCTATGAATTAATTAGGAATGTTAGCAAGACGTTCACTGTAGCTCCAATAACCGTTATGATCTAATGACTTTAATAAGGGTGCCGTAGGATCGCTAAGAATCCACATAATCGAAACAGACACGACGCTAACAAGTTTAAGTTTCGCGCTTGCGCATTTAAGTTTCCGGAATATACCGTGTCACCACTATGCGGATATTGAAACTTTGATTTTCAAAATTTGCGCTTCTTTGAGGAGATAAAAAAGAATGAAAATTTGTCGGGATTCATGTATATTGGTATCACTGTATTATAGTCAATTGAATATTGGGAATCGGAGCATAGACCGCACCCGCGTACATACCCGCACAAGCTGAATATGTAAGAAATAACCCTCTGTTTCCCGTTAATTTTCTTATATAAATATTTTATCTTTCTAATATGTTATTTTTTGTTACTCAATGATGGATTTATGAACAATATATCCAATTTCCTACCCGATACTAGTTCGAATAGCATTATTTTCATCAAATAAACCTAAATGATGGAAAGCCTTATTAGAAGTTGCAATATGAGAGATGTCTAGTAATGGAATTAAATTGAGTAATTAAGTAATTAATTGAGTAGGTTATTGTGGTGCATTTACAAGGAATTTTTCATCTATAGCATCCTGGTAAGCAAAGTCAAAGTATTCCATCCCACATGGTGCCATGTATGCCTCAGTATCACTCCAGGGCATTAATTCGTAGGTTTTTCACGCCTCCTTACCAAAAGCGTTTTCCAGTAGGATTTTTATTTTTCTTCCCTAAGTGCTGACTGATGTTTGTTTCTGTAAACCAACACAATACTTCCCTATTTTTGTCTTTTCTTTTATCCTATTCCCAATAGCTATTTCTTGAAATATTTAACGGTATGAAGTTAGATGTAAGATGAGGCTTGTATGACTCAATCTCACCCAGAAATGAATTCCTTTATCATTATTACTTCTATGTAATCCCACAGGGGGAATCACGAATCGATCTAATTATATTTTACTACATATATTAATGTATTAATTGTAAATTATTTAGAACGCTGTTTTTTAGAAAAGAGCTGGTGGTACGGTCCTTATAAGAATAAACAATTAATAAATTTGCCTCAGGGTGGATAAATCAAAGCACAAATACTTAAACACATAAAACTAAATATTCATAGCGAGGATATGTGCATTATTAGAATTAGGAAAAATACTTTCAATGCCTACCCTAATATTAAATAAATAATTATAAATTCTTTAATGAATTTCCCTTATAAATAATTTTAAAATTCACGGAAGAGACCGTTAGAACTGTGATATGACGATGAAGATGCTGAATAAAACCAAGATTTTATACAACACAATTTAATAACTCTAACCAATCCACGTTTGAGATTTCGTTAATTTATTATTAAGATTTGAATTAAGATTTTAAATTAAGAGTTCGTGGGTGACAAGTTTCGGCTAGTAATCCATCCACTTCCCTACTTTTTCCTTTTTTGCCCATTAAAGTTTCCTTTATTCTCATTTTCCTCAGTTTGGAGATAGTTTTTACTAGCCGAAACTGGTCGCTATTGAAAGATTATGTGGATCAATAAAAGTAATTAAACTGCATTACATGATACCTTTGTTTTTTATACTTCTTCATCGTTAATAATTTTGCTTCTGAGAGAGCTAGAAACGGACCCACTCTCCCCGTGTCCCTCAGCGTGCGTCCTCGCATCTCTTCAAATTAAGCATCTTCCCCTGAAATCTGGATTTCCGTCCACACACACATTCCCTCTTCAACTTCCCGCACACTTTCCTTGCACCTTAACCCCTCGACACTTTTCTCGGCCAGGTAAAAGCGCCCTCTCCCTTCGCCCGTCTCATATTTTCCAAGGTTGCGCCTCGCTTACAAGGGCCTCTGGGACATAATTCCTCCCGCACCCGAGGACCCTTCCTTGCACCGAGTTTGTTCCCACAACCGCCTTTAAAGGGGCCAATTTCACGGGTGCTTATGTTTCCGGCTTCTTTCCAAGGGGTTGAGTCCCGCCTCGCTGGAGACCTGCTCGGTTCTTAAGCACCGAGGAGAGCTAATGGAAGGTGCTGGTGCAACTCGTGCAGCAAAGACAAAGATGGCTCGGTTAAAACACCTTCGGTCGCCAAAGAATCGCTTCGTAATGGAACATTTTAATACATCGTGGAGTGTGGCTTTCGTGGATAAGGAGTACTTTCCCCGTCACAATAGACGAGGAAAGTGTATTCTCTCTCCTACGACTTCTTTCTACTGAGGAACGCTTAAGAAACTCTTCGAAAAATGCTCCATTTCTTTTGTTATCTAGGTATGAAGTTTTTTAAGACCAGTCTCCTTTCGCGAACCTCCTTTTGAGCCGTGGAGTTACTCGTGGTGCCCTCAAGATTTGTCTGTGAATTCGTCTGGACGTAAATAGAGCAACTGAATGACTACTCCGCTTATCCTAAAGGATAAGTGTTGTCCATGGAAACAAGTAAAGAAATGAAAAAACTTCCCCTGCCTTGAATTCCTCATAAAACCGCGAGAGTTTAATTATAAATTAGAGGTAACTATTTGCATTTCAGCAGCTATAAACTTATCAATTGTAACAAATTAAAAAAGTGATATCTATGGAGACAAGTGAAAGAATGAACAGCCTGAAATATCTTGAGTTCCTCATAAAACCATGAGAGTGAATTTGTGAAACCACGAGAGTAAAGTTATAAGTAGAGGTACCTTACATCTTAGAAAATATATCAACTAATCAATTGTAACAAATTAAGAATATTGAATATAGCAAAGAAAATAACTTCTGGTCCGTGTTCAGAAAATAAGCAACGGAGACACTCGCCTCAGGGCAGAGAAATGAAAGCACCACTTGATGAAATATAATTATATATTAATATCGGGGTCATGCGAACCGTTCGAATTAATAAAATCCCTCCAGCAAAAAACTGAAAATAGAAAGGGAAAGTTGTTTTAACTAGTATACGGAGGCGTGCGTCTTAAAACCCAAAGCTCAACAGAAGTGAAAAATTGGGGCATAAATGGGAACCGAGACCAAATGTTCACTTTCCGGACTATTAATTAAACCACTAAAATATCATCTGTGAAAGGGATTTTGGAACAGGAATTTTATTTTCCTTTGTATCAGATAATCATAAATTACATTTTTAAATTTATCAATCACTCAAATTAATTACTGAAAGAGCTATTCAAACTAAAAGAGTAAGACTATTTGGTCAATCGTATAGCTACGCACTTACCACCACACACTTGCGACCTAATCGCTTAGTACTTACGTATACCTCATAAACCTCATATTTACCAGAATAAAACTCATCTGCGCCTGTTTTTTAAGCAATCAGCCCAACATTCTTCCTCGATCATTAACCTCTCAATCATTAGCTAACTATATTTTCGTACGGAAAATGAGTCGTATTGACAAGGTGAAGAGTTAAGTAGCATTTCATCGTTTTCCTGACGTCCTGCGGTAATTGTATAAAAGTCTATTTGAACGCAATACGTGGTAGTTCTGCATTTTAGTGAGGTAAATTATGGATGCCGTAGTGTTTATGATTAGATGCGTCAAGTTTCAAGATAATTTAGGTGAAAATATTGAGCGAAAATAAATGATAGGCACAGTAATCGATAGTTCATAGAGCTATCGATAGTCTAACCTTTTATTTAGCACCTAAAGAAGTTATTAGTGATATGATTAAAAGTTGCTTGCATACTGCAAGCATATGAAATGTGTTTATAATCTTTATTCACATGCCAAGTTTTGAGTTTTAATGTTATTGGGAAGGGGCTAAAATATCTTAAAAATCGTAGCAGTTTCTGATTTTTGTGGACGCCTGGTGTCGAACCCAGGACCTATTGGCAGATGCAAATAGACATAATAACGTTATATAAGTAATATAAGTAATGCAAAGTTTGAAGTCCATATAATACAGGGAAAGTCCTGAAATAAGTCTCCATTATCCTCATCTGAAATGCATTGGGTAATGTAAATGTCTTTCTGGAATCGAGCCAAGGACGATCAAGAAAATCTATAACATTTATTTGAAATGTATCTATGATTTTTATTTACATGCCAAGTTTTAAGTTTCTATATTACCGGGAAGGGGTTAAAAAAATTCTTAAAAATCGTAACATTTACTAATTTTAGAGACGCCTGGTGTCGAACCCAGGACATATAGGCATATGTGAATGCACAGTATGACTTGTTAGGACTTGATCTTATTTAATGCAAAGTTTGAAGTCGATATCATGCCGGGAAGCACCTAAAATTTGTTTCCGTTATCTCCATAAGAAATGCATAGAGGGATGTAAATGGCCCTCTGGGATCGAACCATGAACCATCAGCAAATTGATAAAATTTGAATATAAAATATATTTATAATTTCTATCCACTTGCCGAGTTTCAAGTTTCCATGTCATCGGGAAGGAATCCAAAAAAAATCTTAAAAATCGCCACAATGCATTTTAAAAGGAAGGTTTTTGCCCTGACCTAGCGTCGAGCCAAGGATAATCTTCGAAGATGTCTTTTTGATTTTCGTTGGATATGCACGGCTTCATGATGCTGGAAGTTCTTCACCATAATCGTCATTGAGGGCCCATAGGACGAGGCCCTTCTGCTCATGCCTAGTGGCAAATCTGGCTCCTGTTACAGCTACCTTACAGTAGGAATTTCATTGCATCCGAGTACTGCATTCCTCCAGTCTCACTGCAGATGTAATAATTTACCATTTTTCTTCTATCTTCCTTCCCAATCTTCGCTTTCCACCATCATTCTCCTCCCTTTCTTTCTCTACCTATCTCTGTATTCATCCCCGTTTTCCTTGCCTCTGTCCTCCATATGCAATTCTTCCATCTCCGTAGCATTTCGGTCCCACTGTAGAGGGAGAGCTTGATTAATGGGCTCGCTAGATGGCAGCACAGAGGGTCCCCTTGACTTTAGAGCCATAACGACGCCTACTGTCTAATACCCGGTAATTTATAATTACGTCTCGCGCACCCCGCCAATCCACTTGCACCTCCACCATCTCCAGCTTCTTCCAATTTCTTCCTTCCCCGTGTCGCGCCGTTGCGCAAAATTTCAGCGGCGAGGGCACGGCCACCTCCGCATAGGTCGCGCGGAATATCGTGCCGTAAGAGTATGAAAGTTATTGCCAATTTAGTCGTCAAAAAACCCGATTTCAATGACGGTTGATGAAAGAATGCGAGGGTACATGATCAAGACTGTTATTTAAAAAAATATGAAATGATTGAGCAAATAATCGATATGAATAAATCGTGGTTCGTATAAATACGAGAAAATTTTATGTTAAGAGCCGAAAGAATTGGTTTTTGAAGGATATTTTGTATCCTGGTAGGCTTAAGACAGTGAGCAAAATTAGGCAACCACCTGAATGCACAGGAATCAATAGAAAGTAAATTAGAAATTAAATTTGCAATAGAATGAAACTGTATCAGTAATGCAATCGTGCTAAAATATAAAATCAACTCCAAATAATAAAAAATTTAGAAATATGTTTAAGTTGATAGCATTTAAATATTGTAATCATAGCATGTATATATATGAATGTATAATTGTAATATTATATATAACATGGAGTATGTATTTATAACAAATATCATTTAGTATTTATGTTATCCGCCAAATGCTTTGCGCTTCAGAGGAATTAAATAAGGAATTATAAAAGATTGTCGGCACTAATTAAGCGAAACAAGCAATGACGGCTTAAATGGTTTGAGGATCCAAAAAGAAAACTTCAGCGATAAATTCGAACTTAGTCACATTTAGTACCAATAAAAAACTTTATTTTATTTATCCATGTTGTGTCTAACCTCGTGAGATTAAAGATTTAAAGAAGGAAATTTTGGGAATTAAAGAGAAGAAAAAGCAAAAAAGAGGGAACTAATTTGTTAGCCTAAAAAATCTAAGCCAGAACATGAGAAAAAATAAAACAGCCATGAAAACACCCATGAGAAGGGGGAGGGAAGGTAAAAAAACCTCCTAACAGTTGCAGCTAAGATTTAAAAGGAAGAAAGAAAGGGGAGAATATGAAAAATGAAAGTTCCAGGAAACAAGCCTGAATAAAGACATTCTGAATGTATTTTCATTATAAAGAACACAGGCAAGAACAGATGTTAGATTTAAATTTCCATAGATATGCAGTAAGAGAAAACAAAAAAATAACAAGGTAAAATGATAAAAATATTGAAGTAATAATAAGTATAATGAGAAAACTGAATAACACACTGGGTACATGGGTGCCTAAAGTTTTACTAGAGGTAATCAATAGTAAATAAAATGGAAAGAAATAGGTAAAATATATATAAATGACGCTTTGGAGCAATTATTGATTCATCACCTATTCCATAATTAATATTCCTGGATTTAATGTCAAAGTGCTAATTTTTGATTGATGTAAATGTAAATGTAAATATATTATTAGTGTACGCACGTTCAAATTTGATGGAAGTATGGTTATATGTGGGCTTGAGGTGTAATGATAATGGGACAGAAATTCTTAGGTGGTTCTAGCAGGGGAACAAAACATTACTTCCATCTCTATTATTTAAACATATAGGAAGACATTTTTATAAAATATAACCACCGTAACCCTCCTTTAGTGGTTTAAGGGACCCATAAGGTAAAAAATGATGCCATAAATATGATAATGCATATGAAATTAAACAATTACATGAAATTACAAAGCGTTAGAGAAATCATCTCTGTACATCTAAATTATCACTCACTGTGCTCTGGCGTGTTATTATTTTTGAGAGTTACGGACACAGAGGCAATAACAGAGTACTTTTTATGGCGTAGCAAACTTAACTTAAATCTCAATACTTTCGCTATTATGAATTTCCCTTATAAACGTATTGCTTGGTTAATCACGGTTATGATATAATAGCTTTTTTTGTGAAATTTGAAGGTCTAAATATTTCAAACAATATTATACAGGTTTCGTGAAATAATTTTATATTGTCTTACGCTGGAAATCAGATTTATTTTAGTGTCCATCTTTATTTCGATAGTGACTGTATATGTATATATATATATATATATATATATATATATATATATATATATATATATATATATATATATATATATATATATATATATATATCTATATCTATTATATATAGATGCTTCTCCGGATTCATTCATGTATATACCTATATAGATAGATAGATAGATAGGATACTAATTCACAGCCTAAACCACAAGCGTGATTGACTTGAAATTTTTACGGCGAATTGGCCATAACGTACAACCACCAGAAAAAATGCGATTTTGAACCTCAGTGTCATGGGTTCGATTCCAGAAGGCCTCAAAGTCGCGATTTTCTCCATAAGGATACATGGCGGGGATTTTCGAAAATTTTTTTGGTGCACTTCCCGGAAACGTAGAGAATTGAAATTCAAGGGATCGCTAGAAGCCGTGCAACTCCAACGTAAATCAGAAAGACATCGACGAATATGGTCCATGGTTTGATCCTAGGTCGGGGCAAATATCGGCCGTTTAAAATGCATTGCGGCGATTTTGAAGATTTTTTTTGGATCCTTTCCCGATAACATGGATACTTGAAACTCGGCACGTGGATAGATATAATGAATATATTTCATAATAAAATTTTACATGTTCGCTGATGGTTCTTGGTTCGATCCCAGAGGGCCATTTGCACTTCTCAATGCATTTCTTACGGAGATGACGGAAACAAAATTTAGGTCTTTCCCGGCATGCTATCGACTTCAAACTTTCCATGATACAAGAGCAGGTACTTACAAATCAAACTGTTCATTCACAGTTTACAATATGTCCTGGGTTCGACACCAGGTGTCTCTGCAATCAGAAGTTGATCCGATTTTTAGGAATTATTTTGAAACCTTTCCCAATAATATAGAAACTTGAAATTCAGCATATACTTAGATATCATAAATAGGTTTCTGAAACATATTTTAGATTTCCAAGATCGTCCTTGGTTCGAATCCAGAGAGCCATTTAAATTCGTGAAAAGTAGAACGTCTTTTGAGGCAGTTGTAGCCAACATTTCTGCTTGAATTTTCACACACAGTCAGAATTGGTGATCTTCATAGTGCTGCATAGTAATTTTACCAGTATGACCCGGGTTTGTTACCAGACGATGAAATTGCAGCGAATTTTAAGAATATTTATAATCCTTTTATTTTCTTTTGAGGACCCTCCCAAAATGATGCCGATATGAAATTAATATGCCGATCTGCTTGCAGTATGCAAGCTACATTTTACTCGTATTATATATAGATGCTTCTCCGGATTCATTCATGTATATACCTAGATAGATAGATAGATAGGATACTAATTCACAGCCTAAACCACAAGCGTGATTGACTTGAAATTTTTACGACGTATTGGCCATAACGTGTAACCGCCAGAAAAAATGTGATTTTGAACCTCGGTGCCATGGGTTCGATTCCAGAAGGCCCCAAAGTCGCGATTTTCCCCATAAGATTACATGGCGGGGATTTTCGAAAATTTTTTTGAGGCCCTTCCCGGAAAAGGAGAGAATTGTAATTCGAGGGATCGCTAGAAGCCGTGCATATCCAACGAGAATCAAAACGACATCTTCGAATATTGTCCATGGTTCGATGCTAGGTCGGTGCAAAAATCGGCCGTTTAAAATGCATTGCAGCGATTTTTAAGATTTTTTTTGATCATTTTCCGATAAGAAGGATACTTGAAACTCGGCACGTAAATAGATATTATGAATATATTTCATAATCAAATTTTAGATGGTCGCTGATAGTCCTTGGTTCGATCCCAGAGGGCCATTTGCACTTCTCAATGCATTTCTTACGGAGATAACGGAAACAAAATTAAGGTACTTCCCGGCATGTTATCGACATCAAACTTTTCATGATAGAAAAGCCAATCCTTACAAATCAAACTTTGCATTCACAGCTTACAATATTTCCTGGCTTCGACACCAGGTGTCTCTGCAATCAGAAATTGATCCGATTTTTAGGAATTATTTTGAAACCTTTACCAATAATATAGAAACTTGAAATTCAATATATACATAGATATTATATATATGTTTCAGAAACAAATTTTAGATTTCCAAGATCGTCCTTGGTTCGAATCCAGAGAGCCATTTACATTCGTGGAAATTAGAAGGTCTTTTGAGGCAATTGTAGCCAATATTTCTGCTTGAATTTTCACACATAGTTAGAGATGGTGATCTTCTGTTGTGCTGCATAGTAATTTCACCAGGAAGACCCGGGTTCGATGCCAGACGATGAAATTTCAGCGAATTTTAAGAAAAATTTCATTCCTTTTTTTTTCTTTTGAGGACCGTCCCGATATGATGCCGATATGAAATTAGTATTGCCGATCTGCTTGCAGTATGCAAGCTATATTTTACTCGTATATATGATATCTATATCTATATATATATATAGACGCTTCTCCGGATATACTTATATATATATACACTGGGGATCAAAAGTCTAACCATGTTCCACAAGTGCCACCGACTTGAAATTTTTACGACGTTATGGCCATGACGTGTAACCTGCAGGAAAAAGCTGACATTGAACCTCGGTGTCATGGGTTCGATTCCAGAAGGCCCCAAAGTCCCGATTTTCTCCATAAGGATACATGGTGGCGATTTTCAAATTTTTTTAAATAATACTTCCCGGACAGGTAGAGAATCGAAATTCAAGGAGCTTACAGATATGGTCGAGAACTATTATTAACATTAATGACTACTAATAAGAACGTCCTGGGTTCGATGCTAGGACGATGCAAAAATCCCGTATTTAAAATGCATGGGGATAGTTTTTCATTAATTTTTTTAATGCACTTACCGGAATGTAAGGAACTTTTCGCTCAGCTAGAAGATATATATTAAGAATTGGTTTAAGAAAAAAAAATTCTTAAGTCCGTACTATTCCTGGGTTCGATGCCAGAGCACATTAACATTTCTCTCATAAGGAATATAAGGGAAAAGTAGGACGTCGTTTGAGGCAGTTGTAGCCCATATTTCTGCTTGAATTTTCACACATAGTTAGAGATGGTGATGTTCTATTGTGCTGCATAGTAAGTTCACAGTAAAGACCCGGGTTCGATGCCAGACGATGGAATTTCAGCGAATTTTAAGAAAAATTTCAATCCATTTTTTTCTTTTGATGGCCGTCCCGATATGATGCCGACATGAAAATAGTGTTGTCGATCTGCTTGCAGTATGCAAGCAACATTTTACTCGTATGATATATGAATGAATCCGGAGAAGCATCTATATATAATAGATATATAGAGAGGATACAAAGTCACAGGCTAAACCACTAGCGTCAATGGCTTGAAATTTTTACGACATATTGGCCATAACGTATAACCTCCAGAAAAATTGCGATTTTGAACCTCGATGTCATGGGTTCGATTCCAGAGGGCCTCAAAGTCCCGATTTTTCCCGTTTAAATGCATTGCTTTGATTTTCGGGAATTTTTAAAAAATACTTGCCGGACAGGTAGGGACTTAAAACTCAAGGAGCCCATATATATGGTCATGATCTATCGAAAACATAAATGAGTTTTACGGAAAATATCCTGGGTTCGATGCTAGGTTGGGGCAAAAATCGGCCGTTTAAATTGCATTGTGGCGATATTTAATATTTTTTTTGGACCCTTTCCCGAGGGCATGGAAACTTGAAATTCGGCATGGAGTTGGAGATCAATAATAAATTTCAGGATCGAATTTTACATATTCGCTGATGGACCTTGGTTCGATCCCAGAGGGCCATTTAAATTCCTCAATGCATTTCTTACGGAGATAACGGAAACAAATTATAGGTACTTCCCGGCAAGATAAAGACTTCAAACTTTGGACTAAGAAAGATTAAGTGTATACAAATCAAACTGTGCATTCCCAGATGTCAATATGTCCTGGGTTCGATACCAGGCGTCTCTAATATCAGTAACTTATCCTATTTTCAATAATTATTTTGAACCCTTTGTAAACAATATAGAAACTTGAAATTCGGTGTAGAAAGAGATCATAAATTACATTCAGAAACATTTTTTAGATTTCCAAGATTGTCCTTGGTTCGAATCCAGAGAGCCATTTAAATTCGTGAAAATGAGAACGTCTTTTGAGGCAGTTGTAGCCCATATTTCTGCTTGAATTTTCACACATAGTTAGAGATGGCGATGTTCTATTGTGCTGCATAGTAAGTTCAACAGTAAAGACCCGGGTTCGATGCCGGACGATGGAATTTCAGTGAATTTTAAGAAAAATTTCAATCCTTTTTTTTTTCTTATGAGGACCGTCCCGATATGATGCCGACATAAAAATAGTGTTGTCGATCTGCTTGCAGTATGCAAGCAACATTTTACTCGTATATAATAGATATATCCATGAATGAATCCGGAGAAGCATCTATCTCTATTATATATAGATGCTTCTCCGGATTCATTCATATATATACCCAGATACCCAGATACCCAGATACCCAGATAGGATACAAATTCACAGGCTAAACCAAAAGCGTCATTGACTTGAAATTTTTACGGCTTTATGGCCATGACGTGTAACCTCCAGGAAAAAGCCGACTTTGAACCTCGGTGTCATGGGTTCGATTCCAGAAGGCCCCAAAGTCGCGATTTTCCCCATAAGAATACATGGCGGGGATTTTCGAAAATTTTTTTGAGGCACTTCCCGGAAAGGTAGAGAGTTGAAATTCAAGGGACTTCTAGAAACCGTGCATATCCAACGAAAATAAAAAAAACATCTTCGAATATTGTCCATGGTTCGATGCTAGGTCGGTGCAAAAATCGGCCGTTTAAAATGCACTGCGGCGATTTTTATGATTTTTTTTGGATCCTTTCCCGATAACATGGATACTTGAAACTCTGCACGTGGATAGATATCATGAATATATTTCATAATAAAATTTTAAATGTTCGCTGATGGTCCTTGGTTCGATCCCAGAGGGCCATTTGCACTTCTCAATGCATTTCTTACGGAGATAACGGAAACAAAATTTAGGTACTTCCCGACATGCTAAAGACTTCAAACATTGCATGAAACGAGAGCAAGTTTTTACAAATCAAACTGTGCATTCACAACTTACAATATGTCCTGGGTTCGACACCAGGTGTCTCTGCAATCTAAAGTTGATCCGATTTTTATGAATTATTTTGAAACCTTTCCCAACATTATAGAAATTTGAAATTCAGCATATAGATAGAGATCATAAATAACTTTCAGAAACATTTTTTAGATTTCCAAGATCGTCCTTGGTTCGAATTCAGAGAGCCATTTACATTCGTGAAAATTAGAACGTCTTTTGAGGCAGTTGTAGCCAATATTTCTGCTTGAATTTTCACACATAGTTAGAAATGATGATCTTCTATTGTGCTGCATAGTGAGTTTACAGTAAAGACCCGGGTTCGATGCCAGACGATGAAATTTTAGCAAATTTTAAGAAAAATTTCAATCCTTTTTTTTTTTCTTTTGAGGACCGTCCCAATATGATGCCGATATGAAATTAGTATTGCTGATCTGCTTGCAGTATGCAAGCAACATTTTACTCGTACATATATATATACGAGTAAAATGTAGCTTGCATACTGCAAGCAGATCGACAACACTAATTTCATATCGGCATCATATACCGGGACGGACATCAAAAGAAAAAAAAAATTCAAAATATTCGTAGAATTCGCTGCAATTTAATCACCTGGCAGCGAACCCCGGTCTTCCTGGTGTACTTACTATGCAGCAAAATAGAAAATTACTATATCAAACTATGTGTGAAAATTCAAGCAAAACTATTAGGTGCAACTACCTCAAACGACGTCCTACTATTCACATACACTCCTTATTTGAGAAATTATAATGTGCTCTGGCATCGAACCCAGGAACAGCATGGTCTTATCTATTTTTTTTCTTAAACAAAGTGTTAGTATACATCTTCCATCTAAGCAAGAGCTCCCTTACATATCGATAAATGCATAAAAAAATTATGAAAAGATACCCCATAGTATTATATATGGGTGATATTTTTACTGCCCGGCATCGAACCCGGGTCTTTCAGGCAATACTTTCTATGCAGCACAAAAGAAAAACACCATCTCTAACCGCGTATGCAA
The DNA here is from genome assembly GCA_947579665.1 of Sympetrum striolatum. Lineage (NCBI taxonomy): Eukaryota > Metazoa > Arthropoda > Insecta > Odonata > Libellulidae > Sympetrum > Sympetrum striolatum. Next base: position 20,639,758 of record OX388346.1, read on the forward strand.
ATTCAAGCAGAAATATTGGTTACAACTGCCTCAAATGACGTCCTACTTTTCCTTTATATTCCTTATGAGAGAAACGTTATTGTGCTCTGGCTTCGAACCCAGGAACAGTACGGTCTTATGAAAATTTTTTTCTAAAACTTATTCGTACCATACATCTTCCAGCCAAGCACGAACATCCTATCATTTCGATAAGTGCATCTAAAAAAATAATGAAAAACGGCTCCCATGTATTTTAAAGGGCAGATCTTTGCATCGTCCTAGCATCGAACCCAGGATAACTTTTGTAAAAGTCATTGATGTTTTCGAAAGTCCAAGACCATAAATATAGGCACCTTGAGTTTTACTTCTCTACCTATCCAGAAAGTATTTTTTTTTAATTCCCGAAAATCACGGCAATGCATTCAAACGGGAAAAATCGGGACTTTGGGGCCCTCTGGAATCGAACCTATGACACTGAGGATCAAAGTCTCTTTTTTCCTGGGGGTTTCACGTTATGGCCAATATGTCATAAAAATTTCAGATCAATGACGCTTGTAGTTTAGGCTGTGAATTTGTATCCTATCTATCTATATAGGTATACGAGTAAAATGTAGCTTGCATACTGCAAGCAGATCGGCAATACTAATTTCATATCCGCATCACATCGGGACGGTCCTCATAAGAAAAATAAAGGATTTAATTTTTTCTTAAAATTCGCTGAAATTTCATCGTCTGGAATCGATCCCGGGTATTACTGGAAAACCTACTATGAAACACAATAGAAGATCACCATCTCTAACTATGTGTGAAAATTCAAGCAGAAATATTGGCTACAACTGCCTCAAAAGACGCTCTAATGTTCACGAATGTAAATGGCTCTCGGGACTCGAACCAAGGACGATCTTGGAAATTTAAAAAATGTTTCTGAAAGTTATTATTGATCTCAATCTATATGCCAAATTTCAGGTTTCTATATTATTGGGAAAGGTTTCAAAATAATTCCTAAAAATCGGATCAACTTCTGATTGCAGAGACACCTGGTGTCGAACCCAGGACACATTGATAGCTATGAATGCATAGTTTGATTTGTTAAGACTGCTTCTTCTATCATGCTAAGTTTTAAGTCGATAGCATGCCGGGAAGTACCTTAAACTTGTTTCCGTTATCTCCATAAGAAATGCATTGAGGAATGTAAATGGCCCTCTGGGATCGAACCAAGGACCATCAGCGAATATGTAAAATTTGATTATGAAATATATTTATAATCTCCAACTCCATGCCGAATTTCAAGTTTCCATGCCATCGGGAAGGGGTCCAAAAAAAATCTTAAAAATCGCCACAATACATTTTAAACGGCCGATTTTTGCCTCGATCTAGCATCGAACCCAGGATATTTTCCGTAAAACTCATTTATGTTTTCGATAGATCATGACCATATATAAAGGCTCCTAGATTTTCGATTCTCTACCTATCCCGGAAGTATTTTTTAAAAATTCCCGAAAATCAAAGCAATGCATTTAAACGGGAAAAATCGAGACTTTGGGGCCCTCTGGAATCGAACCCATGACACTGAGGATCAAAGTCGCTTTTTTCCTGGGGGTTTCACGTTATGGCCAATATGTCATAAAAATTTCAGATCAATGACGCTTGTAGTTTAGGCTGTGAATTTGTATCCTATCTATCTATATAGGTATATATATGAATGAATCCGGAGAAGCATCTATATATCTATTACGAGTAAAATGTTGCTTGCATACTGCAAGCAGATCGACAACACTAATTTCATATCGGCATCATATCGGGACGGACATCAAAAGAAAAAAAAATTCAAAATATTCGTAGAATTCGCTGCAATTTAATCGCCTGGCAGCGAACCCCGGTCTTCCTGGTGTACTTACTATGCAGCAAAATAGAAGATTACCATATCAAACTATGTGTGAAAATTCAAGCAAAACTATTAGGTGCAACTACCTCAAACGACGTCCTACTATTCACATACACTCCTTATTAGAGAAATTATAATGTGTTCTGGCATCGAACCCAGGAAATGCATGGTCTTATCTATTTTTTTTCTTAAACAAAGTGTTAATATACATCTTCCATCTAAGCAAGAGCTCCCTAACATATCGATAAATGCATAAAAAAATTATGAAAAGATACCCCATAGTATTATATATGGGGGATATTTTTACCGCCCGGAATCGAACCCGGGTCTTTCAGGCAATACTTTCTATGCAGCACAACAGAAAAATACCATCTCTAACCGCGTATGCAAATTCAAGCAGAAATATTGGTTACAACTGCCTCAAATGACGTCCTACTTTTCCTTTATATTCCTTATGAGAGAAACGTTATTGTGCTCTGGCTTCGAACCCAGGAACAGTACGGTCTTATGAAAATTTTTTTCTAAAACTTATTTGTACCATACATCTTCCAGCTAAGCACGAACATCCTATCATTTCGATAAGTGCATCTAAAAAAATAATGAAAAACGGCTCCCATGTATTTTAAAGGGCAGATCTTTGCATCGTCCTAGCATCGAACCCAGAATAACTTTTGTAAAAGTCATTGATGTTTTCGAAAGTCCAAGACCATAAATATAGGCACCTTGAGTTTTACTTCTCTACCTATCCGGAAAGTATTTTTTTTTAATTCCCAAAAATCACGGCAATGCATTCAAACGGGAAAAATCGGGAATTTGGGGCCCTCTGGAATCGAACCTATGACACTGAGGATCAAAGTCTCTTTTTTCCTGGGGGTTTCACGTTATGGCCAATATGTCATAAAAATTTCAGATCAATGACGCTTGTAGTTTAGGCTGTGAATTTGTATCCTATCTATCTATCTATCTATATAGGTATACGAGTAAAATGTTGCTTGCATACTGCATGCAGATCGACAACACTATTTTCATGTCGGAGTCATATCGGGACGGCCATGAAAAGAAAAAAATGGATTGAAATTTTTCTTAAAATTCGCTGAAATTCCATCGTCTGGCATCGAACCGGGGTCTTTACTGTGAACTTACTATGCAGCACAATAGAACATCTCCTAACTAACTGTGTTTAAAAATTCAAGCAGAAATATGGGCTACAACTGCCTCGAAAGACGTTCTAATTTTCACGAATTTAAACGGCTCTCTGGATTCGAACCAAGGACGATCTTGGAAATCTAAAAGATGTTTCATAAAGTTATTTATGATCTCTATCTATATGCCGAATTTCAAGTTTCTATATTATTGGGAAAGGTTTCAAAATAATTCCTAAAAATCGAATCAACTGCTGATTTCAGAGACACCTGGTGTCGAACCCAGGAAATATTGTAAGCTGTGAATGCATAGTTTGATTTGTAAGGACTTGCTCTTGTATCATGCAAAGTTTGAAGTCGATAGCATGCCGGTATGTACCTAAATTTATTTTCCGTTATCTCCGTAAGAAATGCATTGAGGAATTTAAATGGCCCTCTTGGATCGAACCAAGGACCATCAGCGAATATATAAAATTTGATTATGAAATATATGTATGATCTCAAACCTCATGCCGAATTTCAAGTTTCCTTGCCATCGGGAAAGAGTCCAAAAAAATTCTTAAAAATCGCCACAATGCATTTTAAACGGCCGATTTTTGCCTCGACCTAGCATCGAACCCAGGATATTTTTCGTGAAACTCATTTATGTTTTCGATAGATCTTGACCATATATATAGGCTCCATGCGTATTGATTCTCTAATTATCCGGGAATTTTTTTTTTTTAATTTCCGAAAATCACGGCAATGCATTTAAACGGGAAAAATCGGGACTTTGGGGCCCTCTGGAATCGAACCAATGACACTGAGGTTCAAAATCGCAATTTTTCTGGAGGTTACACGTTATGGCCAATATGTCATAAAAATTTCAGGTCAATGACGATTGTGGTTTAGCCTGTGAATTTGTATCCTCGCTATATATATATATGGATACATGAATGAATCCGGAGAAGCATCTATATATATAGGTATATATATGAATGAATCCGGAGAAGCATCTATCTATTATACGAGTAAAATGTAGCTTGCATACTGCAAGCAGATCGACAACAGTTATTTCATATGAGCATCATATCGGGACGGCCCTTAAAAGAAAAAAAAAAGATTGAAAATATTCTTAAAATTCGCTGCAAATTAATCGTCTGGCAACGAACCCGGGTCTTTCTGGTAATACGTCCTATGCAGTACAACAGAAAATCACCACCTCTAACTATGTGTGAAATTTCAAGCAGAAATATTGGGTGCAACTGCCTCAAACGACATCCTACTTTTCCCATGTATTCCTTATGAGAGAAAATTTAATGTGCTCTGGCATCGAACCAAGGAATTGTACGGGCTTCTGAAAATTTTTTTCTAAAACCAATTCTTTTTATACATCTTCCAGCCGAGCACGAACTTCCTATCATTTTGATAAGTGCATCAAAAAATAATGAAATACTAACCCAATGTATTTTAAACGGGAGACATATTTGCCGCCCGGCATCGAACCCGGGTCTTTCTGGTAATACTTTCTATGCAGCACTATAGAAGATCACATTCTTTAACCATATGCGAAAATTAAAGCAGAAATATTGGCTGCAACTGCCTCAAACGACGACTTACTTTTCCCTTATATTCCTTATGAGAGAAATGTTAATGTGCTCTGGCATCGAACCCAAGAATATAACTGGCTCATGAAATTTTTTTTCTTAAACAAATTCTTAATATATATCTTCTAGGTGAGCGAACAGTTCCTTACATACCGATAAGTGCATCAAAAAAATTAATGAAAAACTATCCCCATGCATTTTAAACGGCCGATTTTTGCCTCGACCTAGCATCGAACCCAGGATATTTTCCGTAAAACTCATTTATGTTTTCGATAGATCATGACCATATATAAACGCTCCTTGAGTTTTGTTTCTCTACCTATCCGGGAAGTATTTTTTTTTAATTCCCGAAAATCAAAGCAATGCATTTAAACGGGAAAAATCGGGACTTTGGAGCCCCCTGGAATCAAACCCATGACACTGAGGATCAAAACCGCAATTTTTCTGGTGGCTGCACGTTATGGCCAATACGCCGTAAAAATTTCAGCTCAATCACTCTAGTGGTTTAGGCTGTGAGTTTGTATCCTCTCTATATATATATATATATATGGATACATGAATGAATCCGGAGAAGCATCTATATATCTATTACGAGTAAAATGTTGCTTGCATACTGCAAGCAGATCGACAACACTATTTTCATGTCGGCATCATATCGGGACGGCCATCAAAAGAAAAAATGGATCTAAATTTTTCTTAAAATTCAATGAAATTCCATCGTCTGGCATCGAACCCAGGTCTTTACTGTTGAACTTACTATGCAGCACAATAGAACATCGCCATCTCTACCTATGTGTGAAAATTCAAGCAGAAATATGGGCTACAACTGCCTCAAAAGACGTTCTCATTTTCGCGAATTTTAATGGCTCTCTGGATTCGAACCAAGGACGATCTTGAAAATCTAAAAAATGTTTCTGAGAGTTATTTATGATCTCTATCTACATGCCGAATTTCAAGTTTCTATATTGTTGGGAAAGGGTTCAAAATAATTATTGAAAATCGGATCAGTTACTGATATTAGAGACGCCTGGTGTCGAACCCAGGACACATTGACAGCTGGGAATGCACAGTTTGATTTGTATACACTTAATCTTTCTTAGTGTAAAGTTTGGAGTCTTTATCGTGCAGGGAAGTACCTATAATTTGTTTCCGTTATCTCCGTAAGAAATGCATTGAGGAATTTAAATGGCCCTCTGGGATCGAACCAAGGACCATCAGCGAATATAAAAAATTTGATCCTGAAATTTATTATTGATCTCCAACTCCATGCCGAATTTCAAGTTTCCATGCCTTCGGGAAAGTGTCCAAAAAAAATCTTAAAAATCGCCACAATGCAATTTAAACGGCCGATTTTTGCCCCGACCTAGCATCGAACCCAGGATATTTTCCGTAAAACTCATTTATGTTTTCGATAGATCATGACCATACATATAGGCTCCTTGAGTTTTGATTCGCTACCTATCCGGAAAGTATTTTTTTTTAATTCCCGAAAATCAAAGCAATGCATTTAAACGGGAAAAATCGGGACTTTGAGGCCCTCTGGAATCGAACCCATGACATCGAGGTCCAAAATCGCAATTTTTCTGGAGGTTATACGTTATGGCCAATATGTCGTAAAAATTTCAAGCCATTGACGCTAGTGGTTTAGCCTGTGACTTTGTATCCTCTCTATATATCTATTATATATAGACGCTTCTCCGGATATACCTATATATATATACGAGTAAAATGTAGCTTGCATACTGCAAGCAGATCGAAAACACTAATTTCATATCGGCATCATGTCGGGACGGTCCTCAACAAAAAAAAAGGAGTGAAAATATTCTGAAAATTCGATGCATTTTAATCATCTGGCATCGAACCCCGGTCTATCTGGTAAATTTACTATGCAGCACAACAGAAGATCACAATCTCTAACTATGTGCGAAAATTTAAGAAGAAATATTGGCTGCAACTGCCTCAAACGACGTCCTACTTTTTACATATATTCCTTATGTGAGAAATTTTAATGTGCTCTGGCATCGAACCCAGCAACAGCATTGTCGTATCTAATTTTTTTTCTTAAGCCGAGTCTTAATATACATCTTCTAGCAAAGCAAGAAATTCCTATTATTTCGATAAGTACAACAAAATAAATAATGAAAACTAACTCAATATATTATAAATGGGGGATATATATACCGCCTGGCTTCGAACCCGGGTCTATCTGGTAATACCTTCTATACAGCATTAAAGACGATCACCATCTTTAACCATGTGTGAAAATTCAAGCAAAAATATTGGGTACAACTGCTTCAAAGGACGTCCCACTTTTCCCTTATATTCCTTATGAGAAAAATTTTAATGTGCTCTGGCATCGAACCCAGGAACAGTACGGTCTTATCTAATTTTTTTTCTAAAACCGTTTCCTACCATACATCTTCTAGCCAAGCACAAACTTCCTATGATTTCGATAAATATATCAAAAAAAATTGTGAAAAACTACCTCAATGTATTTTAAACGGCCGATTTTTGCAACGTCCTAGCATCGAACTCAGGACCTTTTCCGAGATGATCATTTACGTTATCGATAGATCCGGACTATATCCATCGGCTCCTTGAGTTTAAATTCCCTACCTATCCGGGAAGTATTTTTTAAAAATTCCCGAAAATCAACGCAATGCATTTAAACGGGAAAAATCGGGACTTTGGGGCCCTCTGGAATCGAACCCATGACACTGAGGTACAAAATCACAATTTTTCTGGCGGTTATACTCTATGGCCAATGTGTCGTAAAAATTTCAAGCCGCTGACGCTTGCGGTTTAGGCTGTGAATTAGTATCCTATCTATATACCTATCTATATATATATACGAGTAAAATGTAGCTTGCATACTGCAAGCGTATCGGCAATACTAATTTCATATCGGCATCATATCGGGACGGTCCTCAAAAGAAAAAAAAAAGGAATGAAATTTTTCTTAAAATTCGCTGAAATTTCATCGTCTGGCATCGAACCCGGGTCTTCCTGGTGAAATTACTATGCAGCGCAACAAAGGATAACCATCTCTAACTATGTGTGAAAATTCAAGCAGAAATATTGGCTACAACTGCCTCAAAAGACGTTCTAATTTTCACGAAAGTAAATGGCTCTCTGGATTCGAACCAAGGACGATCTTGGAAATCTAAAATTTGTTTCTGAAACCTATATATGATATCTATATATATACCGAATTTCAAGTTTCTATGTTATTGGAAAAGGTTTCAAAATAATTCCTAAATATCGGATCAATTTCTGATTGCAGAGACACCTGGTGTCGAACCCAGGAAATATTGTAAACTGAGAATGCAAAGTTTGATTTGTAAGGGCTGGCTTTTTTATCATGCAAAGTTTGAAGTCGATAGCATGCCGGGAAGTACCTTAATTTTGTTACCGTTATCTCCGTAAGAAATGCATTGAGAAGTGCAAATGGTCCTCTGGGATCGAACCAAGGACCATCAGCGAACATCTATAAATTGATTATGAAATATATTTATTTTATGTATTTACGTGCCGAGTTTCAAGTTTCCATGCCATCGGGAAAGGGTCCAAAAAAAATCTTAAAAATCGCCACAATGCATTTTAAACGGCCGATTTTTGCCTCGACCTAGGATCGAACCCAGTATATTTTTAGTAAAACTCATTTATGTTTTCGATAGATCATGACCATATATATCGGCTCCTTGAGTTTTGAGTCCCTACCTATCCGGCAAGTATTTTTTAAAAATTCCCGAAAATCAACGCAATGCATTTAAATGGGAAAAATCGGGACTTTGGGGCCCTCTGGAATCGAACCCATGACACTGAGGTTCAAAATCGCAATTTTTCTGGCGGTTACACGTTACGGCCAATATGTCGTAAAAATTTCAAGTCAATGACGCTTGTGGTTTAGGCTGTGAATTTGTATCCTCTCTATATATATATATGATATATGAATGAATCCGGAGAAGCATCTATATATAATAGATGAATGAATCCGGAGAAGCATCTATATATCTATTATATATTATACGAGTAAAATATAGCTTGCATACTGCAAGCAGATCGACAAAACTAATTTCATGTCGGCATCATATCGGGACGGCACTCGAAAAAAAAAAAAAGGGATTGAAAATATTCTTAAAATTCGCTGCAATTTAATCGTCTGGCATCGAACCTAGGCCTTCCTGGTGAACTTACTATAGAGAACAACAGAAGATCATCATCTCTAAGTATGTGTGAAAATTCAAGCAGAAATATTGGCTCCAACTGCCTCAAATGACGTCCTACTTTTCAATAATTTGAATGGCTTTCTGGATTCGAACCAAGGACGATCTAGGAAATCTTAAACATGTTTTTGAAATGTATCTACGTTTTCTATCTCTATGCCAAATTTCATGTTTTAATATTACTGGGAAGGGGTTTAAATTAATTCTTAAAACTCGGATAAATTACTGATTGTAGAGACGCCTGGTGTCGAACCAAGGAAATATTGGTAGCTGTGAATGCACAATATGACTTATTAGGACTTCATCTTATATCATACAAAGTTTGAAGTCGATATCATGCCGGGAAGTACCGAAAACCATTTTCTGATATCTCCATAAGAAATGCATTGAGGAATGCAAATTACTCTCTGGGATCGAACCAAGGACCATCAGCGAATATAAAAAATTTGAAAATGAAATATTATTGTAATCTCCAACTCCATGCCGAATTTCAAGTTTCCATACCATCGGGAAGTGGTCCAAAAAAAATCTTAAAAATCGCCACAATGCATTTTAAACGGCCGATATTTGCCTCGACCTAGCATCGAACCCAGGATATTTTAAGTAAAACCCATTTATGTTTTCAATAGATCATGACCATATATATACGCTCCTTGAGTTTTGATTCTCTACCTATCCGGGAAGTATTTTTTAAAAATTCCCGAAAATCAAAGCAATGTATTTAAACGGGAAAAATCGGGACTTTGGGGCCCTCTGGAATCGAACCAATGACACTGAGGTTCAAAATCGCAATTTTTCTTGAGGTTACACGTTATGGCCAATATGTCGTAAAAATTTCAACTCAATCACTCTTGTGGTTTAGGCTGTGAGTTTGTATCCTCTCTATATATATATCTATTATATATAGATGCTTCTCCGGATTCATTAATGTATCCATATATATATACGAGTAAAATGTTGCTTGCATACTGCAAGCAGATCGACAACACTAAATTTATATCGGCATTATATCGGGACGGTCCTCAAAAAAAAAAATGAATGAAAATATTCATAAAATTCGCTGCAATATCATCGTCTGGCATCGAACCCGGGTCTTACTGGTGAACTTACTATGCAGCGCAATGGAAGATCACCATCTCTTACTATGTGTGAAAATTCAAGCAGAAATATTGGCTGCAACTGCCTCAAACGGCGTTCTACTTTTCACGAATTTAAATGGCTCTCTGGATTCGAACCAAGGACGATCACGGAAATATAAAACATGTTTTTTAAATGGATCAATGCTCTCTACCTATATACCTAATTTCATGTTTTAATATTATTGGGAAGGTGTTCAAATTAATTCTTAAATATCGGATATTTTACTGATTGTAGTGACGCCTGGTGTCTAACCCAGGACATATTGTAAGCTGTGAATGCACAGTATGATTTATTAGGACTTCATCTTGTTTCATACAAAGTTTATAGTCGATATCATGCCGGGAAGTACCTAAAACCTAATTCTGTTATCTCCATAAGAAATGCATTGAGGAATGTAAATTGCTCTCTGGGATCGAACCAAGGACCATCAGCGAATATGTAAAATCTGATTACGAAATATATTTATGATCTCCAACTCCATGCCGAATTTCAAGTTTCCATGACATCGGGAAAGGGTCCAAAAAAATCTTAAAAATCGCCACAATGCATTTTAAACGGCCGATTTTTGCCTTCACCTAGCATCGAACCTAGGTTATTTTCCGTAAAACTCATTTATGTTTTCGATAGATCATGACCGTATATAAAGGCTCCTAGAGTTTCAATTCTCTACCTATCCGGGAAGTATTTTTTAAAAATTCCCGAAAATCTAAGCAATGCATTTAAACGGGAAAAATCGGGACTTTGGGGCCCCCTGGAATCGAATCCATGACAATGAGGATAAAAATCGCAATTTTTCTGGCGGTTAATTGTTATGGCCAATACGCAGTAAAAATTTGAACTCAATCACGCTGGTGGTTTAGGCTGTGAATTTGTATCCTATCTATCTATATACCTATCTATATACCTATCTATATACCTATCTATATATATGAATGAATCCGGAGAAGCATCTATATATAATAGATATATATATATATAGAGAGGATACAAACTCACAGCCTAAACCACAAGAGTGATTGGGCTGAAATTTTTACGGCGTATTGGCCATAACGTGTAACCACCAGAAAAATTGCGATTTCGATCCTCAGTGTCATGGGTTCGATTCCAGGTGGCTCCAAAGTCCCGATTTTTCCCGTTTAAATGCATTGCTTTGATTTTCAGGAATTTTTAAAAAATACTTTCCTTATAGTTAGAGAATCGAAACTCAAGGAGCCTTTATATATGGTCATGATCTATCGAAAACATAAATGAGTTTTACGGAAAATATCCTGGGTTCGATGCTAGGTCGGGGCAAAAATCGGCCGTATAAAATGCGTTGTGGCGATTTTGAAGATTTTTTTTGGATCCTTTCCCGATATCATGGAAACATGAAACTCGGCACGTGGATGGATATCATAAATATATTTTATAATCAAATTTTACATGTTCGCTGATGGTCCTTGGTTCGATCCCAGAGGGCCATTTGCACTTCTCAATGCATTTCTTACGGAGAAAACGGAAACAAAATTTAGGTACTTCCCGACGTGCTATCGACTTCAAACTTTGCATGATACAAGAGAAAGCCTTTACAAATCAAACTGTGCATTCACAGCTTACATTATGTCCTGGGTTCGACACCAGGTGTCTCTGCAATCAGAAGTTGATCCGATTTTTAGGAAATAATTTGAAACCTTTCCCAATCATATAGAAACTTGAAATTCGGCATATAGATAGGCATCATAAATAACTTTCAGAAACATTTTTTTGATTTCCAAGATCGTCCTTGGTTCGAATCCAGAGAGCCATTTAAATTCGTGAAAATTAGAACGTCTTTTGAGGCAGTTGTAGCCCAGTCTTTTGTAGGCAGTCTGCTTGAATTTTCACACATTGTTAGAGATGGTGATGTTCTATTGTGCTGCATAGTAATTTCACAGTAAAGACCCGGGTTCAATACTAGACGATGGAATTTCAGCGAATTTTAAGAAAAATTTCAATCCAATTTTTCTTTTGATGGCCGTCCCGATATGATTCCGACATGAAATAGTGTTGTCGATCTGCTTGCAGTATGCAAGCTACATTTTACTCGTATATAATAGATATATAGAGAGGATACAAACTCACAGGCCAAACCACAAGCGTCATTGACTTGAAATTTTTACGACCTATTGGCCTTAGAGTGTAACCGCCAGAAAAATTGCGATTTTGCACCTCAGTGTCATGGGTACGATTCCAGAGGGCCCCAAAGTCTCGATTTTTCCCGTTTAAATGCATTGCTTTGATTTTCGGGAATTTTTAAAAAATACTTCCGGGATAGGTAGAGAATCGAAAATCTAGGAGCCTTTATATATGGTCATGATCTATCGAAAACATAAATGAGTTTTACGGAAAATATCCTGGGTTCGATGCGAGGTCGAGGCAAAAATCGGCCGTTTAAAATGTATTGTGGCGATTTTTAAGATTTTTTTTGGATCCCTTCCCGATGGCATGGAAACTTGAAATTCGGCATGGAGTTGGAGATTATAAATATATTTCATAATCAAATTTTACATATTCGCTGATGGTCCTTGTTTCGATCCCAGGGCGCCATTTCCATTTCTCAATGCATTTCTTATGGAGATAACGGAAACAAATTTTAGGTACTTCCCGGCATGCTATCGACTTAAAACTTAGCGTGATAGAAGAACCAGTCTTAACAAATCAAACTATGCATTCATAGCTATCAATGTTTCCTGGGTTCGACACCAGGTGTCTCTGCAATCAGAAGTTGATCCGATTTTTAGGAATTATTTTGAAACCTTTCCCAATAATATGGTAACTTGAAATTTGGCATATGGATTGAGATCATTAATAAATTTCAGAAACATTTTTTAAATTTCCAAGATCGTCCATGGTTCGAGTCCCGAGAGCCATTTACATTCGTGAACATTAGAGCGTCTTTTGAGGCAGTTGTAGCCAATATTTCTGCTTGAATTTTCACATATAGTTAGAGATGGAGATCCTCTATTGTGTTTCATAGTAGGTTTACCAGTAAAACACGGGTTCGATGCCAGACGTTGAAATTTCTGCTAATTTTAAGAAAAAATTAAATCCTTTTTTTTTTTCTTTTGAGGGCCGTACCGATATGAAATTAGTATTGCCGATCTGCTTGCAGTATGCAAGCTACATTTTACTCGTATATATATATATATATCAGCGTAAATATTGTATGCTTATAGTGACAACAGAACTGTGACTTTTTTTGACAAAAAAGAGTGTCGCAACGCATACATAGGGATCCTTTCACGATAATGAAGAAAGGATAAGCTGTCGTAAAGTAAGGAATTTAATTGCATAAGTCATATACTTCCGCCTTCACCTCGATGAATCTCAGAAAGTATTTCAACGTCATGAATCTTTATGGGAACGGCAAAAATTATAATATAATATAATTAAAAATAGAGCTAAGAATATTGTATTTTCATTACGTAAGAATATATCGTTTCTAAACCTATTCTTTTCTTAGCAAGATTTTCAAGCATCCCTAACAGAGAGATGCCCCTTTATATTTTCTCATGTGTTGCTACAGACGAACGAATTATTCACAATGTTACCTCCGTTGCGAGTCAGTAGAAAAAAATGAGTAACAAAATTCTGCGCCCGTGCAAGAGAATGCGCGGCGTGTTATAGTAGATCAATTGCCACGGTGCGGCAGCGGTGCGGGAGAGGAAAGTGCCACCACGCATTCGAGGTGCTGCGGTGATTGGAGTGTCATAGCAGGGGTCGGCAAAGGACATTTACGATGCACCTCCAGCAATGTCTTTCATTTTCCTACTTTTTATTCGACGCGGAAAATATTAATTGTTGACGTAGAAGTAGATGTAAATCGATAGGCATGCATGCTCGTCTCTCACTTTATTAATTTTTAAGATACGATATTGGGTTCAAACAGGGCCGCCAACTGTCAGACCGGATCTCTTAACTGAAAGTTATGCGTTTGCAGTATAAATAACCAAGGAGATATTTTGAGTACATATTTGTTTTATGTGATTAGTCGAAACCCTTTGGGATCCCGAATTAGTTCATAAACTATAAAGAAGCAGGGTGACATAACTATCAGTTTAGAGACCCGGTCTGACGGTTGGCGGCCCTGTTTCATAAAGTTAGTACCCCTAAAATGAATTCTAATTGTTCAAGAAAGGTAAACGAATGTAAATTTGAGATATTACTTTGAAGTTTCCCTGAAAAAATAGTTGGAAGAACATTTTATAATGATAAAAACTAATACGTTGGTAACCCTGCTAATAAGTGATTTTATGAATTTGTAAAAGCTATAAAACGATTTTACGAGGACGAAAACTCCAGGTTGGAATTTTTCTCGACATAATTCGAAAAATTCTTCCGCTATCGTATTCGCTGGAGGTTTTTTTCCCGAGGCGCGAACGAGTGGATTTATATGCTTTCTGTCAGATGGCAAAGCAAACTTGGTGAACCGTGACTGACTTTTATCAACAATTCGGACCTTCAACCACTTATTCCAAAAATATGAGTTACATTGGTCTAGTTTGAGTAAAAAAATATAGCAGAATATAAAATTCTGCAGATTTAGGACATCGGTCCACGTTTTCTTTAATTAATTAACATTTAAACAAAGCAAGAGGTAAAACATCTTATCAGAACTTGCACAAAAATCACATTTTGAAGGTCTGCAAAATTCAGGTCTTTGAAACTTATAAAAGTATTTAATTATGAATTTTAAAAGTAGAGGGTCAAAATGACCCCCAGCTGTCTTTTAGGTAGAGCGAAACTCCCGTCCTTCTAGTGTTAAATATATAATCAAACGAATAACTTAGCAAATATATATATTTTTCATGCCTAGCTACGGTTGTCTTTCACTGGTGAAGTCCTCCTGACCCCTTATGAACTTATTAGGAGGTGCTTCATCGAGGCAACAATAACAACGAACAAACACACACACACACACACAACCATTCCCTGATCGGAACAATTCAATCAGCTGGGATTCGAACCTGGAACCTTGGGGTAGGAGTGATAGCTCAGATGACATGCTATCCACTCGGCAACCAAGGCTGGTATTTAACAAATAACTTAAGAAATTTCTCAAGAAAGAACTTAACGAAGAACTGAACAAATATAATTGCAAATAAATCAACAATCACTTCAACAAATAACAAAAAATAACTTAAATAGAACTCAACCACCGTAAATTAAAAATTTAATTTGAAAGTTATCTGAACCAGTAATATCCCAATTAAATCAGCTAAAAAATTTATTTCTCTACATTCATCTTTTTACGTGAAGAAAAAGATCGGGTAGTAGGTACGCGGCAAGAGAGTATATGTAAGCAATCGCTGAGTGAGGGAAACATATTTGTATAAAAAGTTTCATCACGACCGCGGCAGCAAATGTTGGGTGTATAAATAAAGTACCTGAGTAAACAGAGTGTAATTGCAATATATTATACGAGGTTAAGGAAAGAGAGACAGAGTAAATAATGAATGAGATGAATGAATTGAGACAGAAAGAAGAGCAAGGCGATGTGTACTATAGGGGGTCTCACATTAGTTTGGACAAGGTCATCAACTTGGAACTGAAATGAAAAAAAATAAATAGGGAAAATGTTCTTTTTGCTGGAGTGGAAACCCAACTCGAAATGAAAAATAAAAATTTCTGTATCAAAAACCGAAACAAGAGACCGTATTTTAATCCGTTCTAAAGTTGGGTTATCATTATTATTAATTGTTGCATATTGAAAAGTCATTTAGATTTTGTGTCAGGGTTATTTCTATAACAGCATATCATTCTAAAATTTAAAAGCGATGTTTATTTTTTATAGTAATGTATATATACTTTGTATATTTATATTTTTGTATTTAAGTATGATTATGATTGTGATATAGGTTAACGTCGCCCTCTGTCCTTACGACTAACGACGGTCTTATTTGATAAATAGATTAATTTATTAAAATTATTAATTATGAGACACTGAATTATAGCTTGCTAATTAACATTTATATATCAATAACTTACAACATGATTTGTCTATTTATTTAATATCATAAGTTACATTCTAAAATTTATTGGAATTCAATTTTATTACAAAGATACACGTGATTAAAACATAGGGACTATAATAACTTAGGAAACTGGTTCTAACCAGTTAGATAGCGACTGCCGAAACGGAGTCAGAACTGATTTTTTTATTTAACCGAAAAAAAACAGGAACGAGAAATTTCACTTTTTGATGCCCTGGTTTTGAAATACAGTAGATAATAAAGATAATTATAGGTTAAGAGGAGAATGTGAATGATTTTAAAGGGACAGGGAGACTGCGAAGAAGTTGGTCGAAAATAGTTCTCTAGTGGAAGAGAATTGCTAAGTCTAAATAATGAAAGGGAATGGATGAAAATATGAATGAATTTGTTGGAAGCTAAAGATATATGAGAAGAAAGTGTGAACTCGTATTGCAAACAAAGGGAACAAATGATGTGCTCTTTCCGAAATAAAACCGGTTTAGAATAAAGTGAAAAATGACGAAGGGTATATAGATCCGTAGACATCTTCCTACTGAGAAACAGAGGCGTGGAATGGATGGAACTAAAAAGCAGAAAATGAATTATTATACAGTACGAGAGAATCATAAGCAGAAATTAAAGCTGAGAAAACGAACAAAGGACATATTATTAAGTATTAATCATCAATAGAGGGGTTAATTAGTGGAAGATATTTGCTGAAGATTTCTCCAAACCCTTGCCGAAGTTTAAGAAGTTAAGAAAAAGATGTTGATCTGTATTGTAAGTGATTATAGTAAATTGTATAAATTTAAGATGATTATGATGGCAAGTTGATATATCAACATGTAATTTAGTAATATAGAATAGTAAAATAATCAATAGGAATCTGTAAATATGACATTTCTGCAGATCATTAAAGTGAGCTAACATTATTCTTTATAAATGTATTGTATGTATTTAATTTATCAGTGTATATATCTATTGTGTTTAAATTTAAACACGTAAGAATTACCAAGTATAAAGGATTACAGAATGCGTTTGAATTGTAAGGTGTATCGGTTGAAGCTGCTACCTGACACCAGTCTCACTGCGGCAATGGATCTATAAATAAATAAACAGAATTCCAATTGTACCCACAAATGGCGTGATTGATTCGCACGCCTGGATACGAAAGTTGAACACGCGTGTGGGAAGTTTGGGTAAACGGCGAAACGTTATTGTTGGGTCTAATTCAAGCTCTTGAAGCCCAAACGCAAGTTTCCTTTGCTTCCAGTCGTACATCTCGACCGAAATTTCTAATCTCTGCCGATAACTCGCGTTTTATCCAATCGTGGGTGGTGGGCAGAGGGTGCCAAGCGCACGGGCGTTATGACAAAACAAGCAGAAAGTTCTCCTATTATCTCCCCTAAACAACTTCCGAAAATGGCGTGAAATATTCGACGCTCATGGCCCCAATCTCGGGTAACTTTGCGCAGAGTTGACCGGTAAATTCTCCCTTTCCTTTTACGCTGAGTTTAGTCACGTGGACACGTCAAGGACATCTGGAAAGAATCTTAATCGCACGCGTATATTTTTCTCGAAACTCAGCTTCGGTGATCACTTGTTCCCGTTATCGCGAAGCAGAACGATATATCTAGGGCCGTGGCGTAAAGTGGGCTCGATTAATCTGTGCATGGGGAATTAAAAGTCGCTACACATAAAGGAAGTGACGTTGATACAAAGCAACTTATTTATATGACAATATTACTGCGAAATTTATTAATTTTAATCTTCATCACTGCGCAAAGAAAGCTTTCTCGAACTCGAATTACTAAAAACCTCAGAGATCAACGTGCTTTTTATCCTGAAATACTTTACCCTGTATGGGATGGATAACATTACGAGCTAACGCAATATTAAAAGATATACTCCATTTCTTTCATTAATATTATAGATAAGTATATTGTGGATGGAAAATTAAAATTCACTAAGCAAAAAGGAAATGGGGTTGAGACAAAGAAGCTTACCTATCCGAGATTTATATTTCGAAACGTTATCATTTTAATCTTTGTCACCACGAAAAGAAGATTTGCGGATTAGAATTACTGACATCCTCTGTGATTTACATACTTTGTATCCTGCAATCTTTATTTCTAAATAGTAAGTAAAATTAAGTAAGTAGAAACGAAGCACGTTTCTATTTTATTCTTAATCTATTTTTCAACCATAAGCGACCTTATATTATTATATTAAATAGTAAGGATAAAATTACAGGCTAACACAATATTTACAAAGATATCCTCCATGCCTTTCATATATATATATATATATATATACGAGTAAAATGTAGCTTGCATACTGCAAGCAGATCGACAACACTAATTTCATGTCGGCATCCTGTCGGGACGGTCTTAAAAAAAAAGGATTAAAAACATTGTAAAAATTCTCTGCAATTTTATCGTTGCGCATCGAACCCGGGTCTTCCTGGTGAACGTATTGTGCAGCACAACAGAAGATCTCCATCTCTAACAATGTGTGAAAATTCAAGCAGAAATATTGGCTGCAACTACCTCAAACGACGTCCTAGTTTTCACGAATGTAAATGGCTCTCTGGATTCGAATCTAGGAAATCTAAAACATGTTTTTGAAATGTATCTATGATCTCTATCTATATGCCGAATTTCAAGCTTCTATATTATTGGAAAAGGGTTCAAAAAAATTCTTAAAAATCGGATCAGTTACTGATTTTAGTGACGCCTGGTGTCGAACCCAGGACATACTGGAAGCTGTGAATCCACAGTATGACTTGTTAGGACTTGATTTTATTCCAAACAAAGTTTAAAGTCGATATCATGCCGGGAAGTACCTAAAATTTGTTTCCGTTTTCTCCGTAAGAAATGCATTGAGGAATGTGAGGAAAAAGTTCATAAGACCGTACTATTCCTTGGTTCGATGCTAGAGCACAATAACTATTCTCTCATAAGGAATATAAGGGAAGAGTAGGATGTCTTTTGAGGCAGTTGCAACCAATATTTCTGCTTGAATTTTCAGATGTAGTTAAAGACGGTGATTTTCTGTTGTGTTGCATAGAAAGTATCTCCAGAAAGACCCGGGTTCGATGCCGGGTGGTAAATATATCCCCCATATATAATACATTGGGGTAACTTTTCATTATATTTTTGATGCATTTATCGATATGATGGGAAGTTCTTACTTAGATAGAAGATGTATATTAAGACAAGGGTTTTGAGAAAAAATTAGATAAGACCATGCTGTTCCAGGGTTCGATGCCGGGGCACATTCAAATTTCTCTCATTAGGAATATATGGGAAAAGTAGGACGTAGTTTGAGGCAGTTTCAGCCATTATTTCTGCCTAAATTTTCACACATAGTTAAAGATGGTAATCTTTTATTGTGCTACATAGAAAGTATGGCCGGGAAGACCCGGGTTCGAAGCCAGGTGGTAAATATATCTCCCGTTGAAAACACATTGAGGTAGTTTTCATTATTTTTTTTTGATGCACTCATCGAAATAATAGGAAGATCTGGCTTTGCTAGAAGATGAATATATAGACTCGGTTTAAGAAAACAAATAAGATAATACCATGCTGTTCCTGGGTTCGATGCCAGAGCACATTAACATTTCTCACGTAAGGAATACATGTGAAAAGTAGGACGTCGTTTGAGGCAGTTGCAGCCAATATTTCAGCTTAAATTTTCACACATAGTTAGAGATGGTGATCTTCTGTTGTGCTGCGTAGTAAGTTCACCAGGAAGACCCGGGTTCGATGTCAGACTATTAAAGTGAAAATCCGCTACGCAAAAAAAGAAATCTTATTTATCCAACAATTACTGCGTAATATAAAAACTTGCCGATTCTAATTACTGAAATGTTAGTGATCATCACAATTTTTGTTATGAAATCTTTCATTGTGAATGGGATGATTAAAATTACGAGCTAACTTAATATTTATAAATAAGGAAATAACTATGGTACAATTACTCGACATTATCATAGTAAAAGATAAAATTTTAGTTTTTATAAATTCACAAAGCAGGTTCGAGGGTTTAAACTACTGAAATCCTTAGTAATTTCTGTACATTTTATTTTGTAATCCTTCATACCGAAGCATGTCCCCCGTGTATTTCAAATACTGCCTTCAAAAAGTTCCCGAAATCTTTTTTTTCCCTTGAAAACACAAAGGTAAAAATATAATATTCTGGTGTAAGATAAGTTGTTAGGTGATAGTTATCAGTATCCACAATATGTGGCGCTATCTACCACCAGAATTTAAAATTTTCCTGCTCCGCGTTTTTGTGGGAAAAATAATTTCGGGAACTTTTTGAACGTAATAGTTTATTGTAACAAAATGAATTCAAATTAATTTGGTGATGGAAAACTAAATTCACAGCATAAAAGGTAATGACGTTCGGAAAAAGAAATTTACATATCCAAAATTAATATAAGGAAACTATTTAAATATCTAACACTTCACAACGAGTTTTAGATTCGAATCACTAAACTTATTGCTTATATCCATCACCTTTTCCATCCATTCATCTTGACATCCTTTACTCTTAACGGGAAGGATAGAATTATTAACTAAAAATTTTCAAAGATATCCTGCAAGTCTTTCTTACATATTGTAACAAAACGGCTCCCTCGTACCGCCATACAGAGCGACCCGAGCGCCTCTATATGGAGCATTGTCGAGGGTCTGGGAATGATTGGAACCCGGCGCAAAGCCGTTCTATAGAGGAAGTGTCAATTGTAATTTTCTGGAAGCCAAGAAAAAGCAAGGAGAACGAACGAGTATTGTAGAGACGGGTAAACATCCCTTGTTGCAGGATTCTATGGGCGGACGTTCCGCGTCTATTCAGTTTCCCTGTTAAAGAACGACGAACTTCTGTGCATCGATAAAATGGCTCCATCTCACACATTCAATAGCCAGTAATGGGTTTTTTAGTTGAAGACTGTGGTTTAATAATTTACTCGACAATAATACAACTGCCATATTAGAGAAAAAATCTTCTTGTAAGGTAATTATTAGAAAATTCTAAATAAATATCCGTCCATCTATTTCTCCGTGGAACGTTTCGTAGATTCTTCGATTACATTTTTTTCCCTTTTAATTCGGACCACCTTCCTTGGAGTGTGGTTCCACATAGCATACCGGGAATTCGCGGATGAAGAAATCCATTCGCGAGTGTATTTATTTTACGGTTTGTTGGCACAAAAATCCTCCCGAACTCATGAATCTTTGCCCTGTTTATGAGCGAAGGCACGCGATGGCGATTTACGGCCATTTCTCCACCATTTCCTTTTCATTTACCCGTTCCGCCGCCCTTATCTTCCCGTGCTCCCAATCAACGGACACGGCCTTCGCGTGATGACACGCACGCTTTCGACCATTCCACATTATTCAATCCTTCCTCGGGTGAAAGGTATGTACTACGGATTGGGATATGGACTACTTGCAAACGTAGGATTGCCAGATTTCAGAGGGGTAAAAGCGGAAGGATATGACAGTCTGTGGAGTTTGGAAACTTGCAGAGAACGCTGACTGAACTGCGAGTTCAGGTTGCTTATTCGAAAATCTGCCATACACTCAAAAGTGGGCTGAATTCTCTTATCTCCTAAAATACTGGGTGATAAGAATTTGTTTTGCGTTGTATAAGGCGATATTTGCCTTATGTTGATTCTATGATGTACAATCATAATCATATTTCGTGTTTAAATTCAGATATTTACGAGGTAATTTTGAGTTTTGCTCGAAAATATACTGGTAATGGTGCATTTTCTCAAAAATCCGAGGGATCAATAATCATATACCTAGTGATAAATAAATGAAATCTGCTGACTGGGGAAGTATTTGGGAAGTGTATAAGAAAGATAGATGAATCCTTGCAAGTTTTGTTGTTTTAGTGTGAAATGTTGACTTTAATTAGAACATAATCTAGAAATACGTTGAAAATTTAATGTCTTGGGCAGACAGTCTATTGCGAATCATTACCCATGCAGCTTCCGAGGGAAAAACTTATTAATACTGGAATCGGTGAAATACTTTGTAATATCTCTGGCAAACAGTTCAACTAAACTTCAATACTACTATTCAATAGCCCCATACATAAAGTGTGAATGGATGAGCTTTTAAGAAAGGAAAATAAAAATAAGCTTTTAAGAAACTCGGATTTTTTAGAGAATAAAGTTTAGGAGCGAAGAAAATTTCTGTGAGCAATGTTGCATTGCGCTGGTTATGACTCACATATTGCATTTGGGGTATGTGGGAACTATGCCCACTAGTGTTGTATTCGTGAGGTTAGAAAGGTACAGAATCAGGCAATGCGTTTGGAAAGTTTTGATTCGAAATATCATTGAGCGTAACTCAGGATGGGAATCTTTAAACGTGAAAGGATGAAATTAAGGCTCTAAAAATAAGAAATTCAGAGAAAGTAAGCTCATGGAAGATGCTGCAGATTTTATGTACCCTCGGTAACATTTGAGCATTCTGATATAGCGAAAGAAATGGGAATAGATGATAGAACAAGCCGCTTCAAGAATTCATTTTTTTTGCGAACGATACGCGATATTTATGAATTAGGGAAGTAATATTTAGATGAAGGATGCACCCCCTGCCGAATGGCATCTCGCAGGGTACTCATGTAGAAATCGACCTTACAAAGGGAGGATTTTAAATATGGCCGTAGAATTTTCAGATATGGATTTTATGTTAATTTGATTATTAATTCTGATTAATTCAATCTATTTAAATAGCTAGGTGTTTTGATAAGACCTTCGTTTGCCAAGTTTAGGCCCTTGTGGGACTCTCTTCCACATAACCTCGTATTTCTGCGTAATTTGTACAGTTAGAAATTGAAATAAAAAATAAAGAGTATAGCGTGGGAGAAAAATCTTTACATCTGAAGGTTGACAAAAAAATCACGTATCGGGGAAACAGCCACAGAGAAAGGGGGTGAACAAACTGCTAAAAGATAGTAAACATAAAAATTCATTCAATTTTAAGTAAAAATTAAACGTTCAAAGGGTCAATTTAAAATTAAATACATTATCAGGGTAATAAAAATAATAAATTACAAACATAAACGCAGAAAATAATTAATCCTAAGAAATAATATATCACAATGATATACTCAAATCCTATTTAATAACTAATAATAATCATGGTTGTAGTGCTAGTCAGTGTTATTAGACAGCCAGAGATATCCGTTGAAAATTGGTTGAGAAGGGGGTAGATATTTTGCTAGATATAGATGAAGAATCTAGAATCAGAAAGGAAAACTAGGCACATCTAATGAAAGGCTGCGTTTTACTCTTCTGCATAACCTGTGGAAACGAGAAAATTGAGATTTTTTCCCGAAAGATACGAAATGAGAAGCTGCGGAGGAACGCAAGAGCGATGGAATAGATGGAGAGACCAAGAAAAGAGAGTTGGGGAAGTGACAAGGAGTTTAGTTGACAATGGGTATCTTCAGAGGCGAAGGAACAGATGGATGCCTTAGTGGAGAGAAGGGAGAGAGATATATAGGGAAAGAAGAGGGTGAAAGTGTGGTAGAAGAACCGTGTCTGCAAGGGGGCGTTGACGAGAGAGACTAAATAGGTTTAAGGAGGAGGAATTCAGAAGCGAGGAGGCATTGTGCCCGGGGAGACATTTGATAGGAGGCTTGAAAAATGGTCTTTTACTCCTCTTGGCGCTGTCTTATTAATTTTTTTGAAGGTGAATTCAACCCTTCCTAATGACTGCCTTTCTAGGGAAGCGGGCTGGGGAAAATTGGTACCCACTCTCGATATGTTAAAGCGTTTCGTGTCTGCAGAAAAGAGGATTTTTTTATTTGTAATTAACAGGAGTGGTTTCATTATGCGCGAAAACAGATGAAGTGGAAAAAAATCAGAAATGCCTCCCTTCTTTTGGAGCTATTTTTATAGACCTATTGCGTTGCTTTGGATGGTGGTGACAGTTTTGGATTCCTTTCTTTGATTAAGAGAACTTCTAAATACCAAATATCTATGAAAAGAAAGTGGATTATAAAATATAGTAATTGAATTTTGTTTCATTTTGAAATTTATTTTTTCCATTTTGTGAAAATAAATGTTTTGATGGTAAATAAATATGTATATAATACTATAATATATACGTATATAATAATGTAATATGTATGTAATAATGTAATATGTATATAATAATATAATAAAAATGAAAAACAGCAATAAAATTTGTCTAATTTGTATTATTCACTTCTGAGAAAAGGAATCCGAATGTTTACTATTATTTTCGGGCCTCTAGATGGATGTAACCCCTTAAGGGAAACAATGAAAGCGGATTTGAATTATATTTAGATTACTCATTATTTATATATTTTCATTCTACTTAACTCGAGTTTTTCGGTAGTGGAACAATACTAATTACTTTCATAGGTAAACTTCTATACCAGGTATAAAAGTATGAAACCGGAATTTCCCAATAGATAGTGCTCGCTATCAGTTTAAAGACCGTGAGACCTCTTCTGCAGCGCCATCTTCTATGCATATATTCTTCATCCATATGTTCAACATTCTCTACGTTATGGGCAGAGGACGATATTCCGTAAGAGAACAATTTATCAATTCCTCTAGCTTTAGGAGTTTTTACCAGGAGTAAAAGTATTAAACCGGTGCTACATATACAATTACATGGTGCTCACTATCAGTTTAAAGATCGTAAGACCGCTTCTGCAGCGCCATCTTCTCCCTCTAACAGCTGACGAAGTTTTTCAACACGCAATAACCTAAGTTTCATTCACCGGTATATTTTTCTATAACTTAAAACATGTCGATTTTTGTGCCTACGAACTATGACTTGCGGACAGCATTGGTTCTCTGCGATCATTTGAAGAAAACTACTGCAGAATCGCATAGAATGCTTGTCGAAGCATAAGGTGAACATGCTCTTGGCAAAATTAAGTGCTTCGAGAGGTTATAATAATTAAAAAGTGGTGATTTTGACGTGAGAAACGAGGACCGTGGGAAACCATCTAAAATTTTTGAAGACAAGGACTGGCAAGCCTTATTGGATGAAGACGGTACTTTACGATGATTTACGATACTTTACGATAATTTTAAAATAACAGAAGTGTAATTTTTGCAAAACCAATTCCGGTTAATACTTCTACACCTGGTAAATTTGGTATTTCTTTTATAAAATAAAAAAATACAGGAAATAGAGAAACAACATTTTTAAATGCGTAACTCTAAATAATGCCGATTTTACTTGATAATAAACGGGCCACAGCAGTTATGAGTTTGACACTCTTACATTAATCCATTATTTTGCATAATTGTCGTATTACTTTGGATGACCCAGTAATAACTCATGTCTGTTTCAGTAACTGACAACATCAAAGGCTTTAATGCATTTAAAACGAAACATCATTAAATGCTTCAGGAAATATCGTCGTCGTTTATGATGGCTAACACAGCTAATAACTTCATAACGCGTACAACATATATGAATATTGTATTTATAAAATTAATAGCGATGCGTAACCAATAATTTCAACAGGTCAAATGGAAAATATTTCCGCAAAACATCACTAATCGATTCAGGAAATATCGCCGAAGTTTTTAGCGGCTAGTAGAACTAATAACTTCATAACACGCTCAACATGTATGAATTTTGTATTTACCAAATTAACAGTAATGCGTAGCCAATCATTTCCGCAACGAAAATAATAAATATTTCCGCAGGGGTGTAAGTTTTTTGACGTAAATATAGTGATAAATCTCCGAGTGGAACGGATAGAAGAGAAAATTACTTGTCCCGCTAATGGGGCGAGAACATTTAACGATCCTTAATTGTTTCTGAGAAAGAAAGGAGGGAGAGAGCGTCTTGATTCGGATGATGGATGCGTCAAGCAGACGAAAAGAGCAACTTTTCGAGAAAGACGCGATGTCCTCTCAAATAAAGTGGTTTGGAAAGGGGAAGAAAGAAGACGCAAAGTAGGAGCGGGTTGGGGGCTCTAATACGAAGACTACTCAAGAAAGAGTGATATTATATTTTCCTCCAACAGCTTACAACTTTGGTTCAATTAGCACACGAGTTTTTTTTTGAGAGTAAACAACTTTATTTTTATGTGACACACAGCTTCAGCCAATCCTGCAACATAATGATAAGTCAGGGGCGTGGCTAAAGGTAATGTGAGCCAAGATACTCTTCCAAATTGTTATCCAAAGCCATGATTTTATTTACCTCAACGTGACAGTGATCTGGTATCACGTTACAAGTTGGATTGCCTTGATTAATGAATAGTCTTCCTAGGCCAGAGATGCCTGTGACCTGCGACCTTTACGGGTGTTGTATCTGGCATTTTCGTCTCTGCCAAAAACAAATTCCCGTATCCTTCTTTCTGGGTGTTTTTCTGCAGTATATAATTTTTTTCTAAGAATCTCTTAGGTTTTTTACTTTCCAAATTCTTCAATTTTTTCTCATAATATCCTCTTCAATTTAATTTTTCAATAATTAATGCAATGAGTTTGATGGAAGAAGAGACTTTTAGTGTCGATCCCAAATAAAGACGATTATTACTTTATTAGAAATAGAATAGGTTGATACATTTTCTTCCATCGTATTAATTGTTAGATATTTTTATCAATAACGTGTATTTTTCTATATATCTAGACAACGGTTGAATTGCAGATGCAACTTTCCAGAATGAATTTCGTCTAAATAAGTTCTTTGTATCATATTGAACAACTCTCGTATATTGGTCTTCCTACTGAAGAAGAACCTCCTCCTGATTTTACGAGATTTTTTTCAAGCGTTACACTGGCATCTAGAACCAACTCGCAAACTAGGATTGTTTCGACGTCCCTGAAATATCGCAGCTACGAGAGGTCGACCGTTTGCGTGTTTGGGTTGGTCATGAATCACGCCTAACTAGTAATGATGCATTGAAGGCACGCCACATTCATTCGAGGCAATCATCCTGCGAGAAAGGTAGGATTTCCCACGAAATGCGAATCCACAACTGGAAAGTTCGCGGGAAATTTCATCTTAGTTTCAGCCTATTTTGGGGAAGACTATACGGATTTCGAGCATTCTAATTGGGATAATTTGTGTTTATCCAATTTATTTTAATTTTAAAAGTTACCGGTAACTGTTGCACTCCGCATCCTATTATTTATTAAGATCATATTGAAATACCTATGCAGATTCCACAAAACTTTGCATAGTTATTTCAATATGATCCCGGTTACGGAATTCTACCAAATTCTACTTCCATTGAATTTATATATTTATTATTATATATGCTACAAGTAGAATTTATTCCAGTGGCATCCCCAACCATTGTTTACTACGTTACTTTTCAGGCCAAATTGTCACTTCGTCGATTTGAAATCCTCACGTTTACAAATATACAAATAGTACAAAACATAACAATATTCAATCCTCTTAATTACATTAGCTACAGAATCTAATTTTAAACTCCTATCTATTCTTCCGTAAGAGTTTGAAGACCTCAATAAAAAAATAGGATTTTAGGATCGAGAAAACTGTTTATAGAGAACCCGGGGTAGAACGGGCCAACAATATAATATTTTGTTTTTTGAAATAAAAATAACAGTCTTATATTATCTTAAAATATATCTGTATTTTTGTGATTATTAAACTATAATGTGTTCATAGAAAAAATTTCAGCTTTCTTAATTAACCCTTTTTTACTGTTAAAAGGTATATTCAACTTGGTACACCGTTCTGCCCCGGGTTCCCCAATTGATTTAAAATATTTAATTTATGGCTTATACTAATTATGGTGATTTATAATGTCTACGTTAATGGAATTTAGTAAAGACTGAATTAGATAGTAACCTGCCGATCAATTCGTTTTCCCTACAGACTTAATGAGAACTAAGAGTGCCTATGTAATAACCGAAGTTTTCTGAGGATCTAAAATTGTGTCCAGGAAAATAAAGATACCTTTATCTTAAGATTAATTTATTATATACGGCGCAACATAAGACGGGATGTTTCGTCAAAAACAACAGTGGTGGGAATTTCAGATAGCCTTGTGGGTAGCGCGTTCGCTCTAATTGAAAATCCAAAGGATCCCGGGTTCGATTCCTGGTGGGAGCTCATATTAGTAAAATGACCTCAGCTATCTAATCACTTTTAATAATACCACTATTCCAACTACAAATGGAAAAATCTGATGTGGCCAGCACATGACTTTCTCCATACATAAGATGTAAATATTTATCTACGACAATATTTTCGAACTCTATATTCAATCTAAACTTGGAAGATAAGTGATTTATTTATATCATATTATCTTTTACGTTACAAACATTATAAATAATGCTTTTCGGGACATGTTCGAAGAAAAACGATGTAATGGCCTTTCGCCCATAGAGCCCAGAGCGCCCACAAAGTACACAATCAGCAACTTCCGGTTTATCAGTATTTCATGAATAACTCCTAAATAATCAGTGATACAAAAATATGCTACAAACAAAAGTTATAGAAAATATAATTTATACATAAAACTTTTATAAGTAATACAATATACGTATATATAATATTTATGGAGATATTTTGAAAACCGGAAATGAGCTTTGATGAATGAAGCTCGACTTCCGGTTGACCGATTTACTCCAAAAACTAATCAATTCCGACAGCAAACACCACAGTACTATATACGAAGTTTGGTATTGATACGAATAACAGTTTTCACGTTAGAGCGCCCACTATCACACACACACACATACACACAAACATCATTCTGAAAATGGTTAAAACGTGCTTTAGGGACCCCAAAACATGTATTTCCGTTGAAATCTCGAAGCCGAATTTTTTCATGAAAACAATACATTCTCCATACTTCGTATATGGAGATAGTAAAAAGCGACATTTTCAGTCATATGAGGGCTAAAAACTGTAAAAACAGTATAAATTATTTGATACGTTGCTGTGGCTAAAATAATTCAAAATATTTTACATTTACCAAAGAAGAAAATCGAGAGGGTTTGACCAGTTTAAATCTACTTCTCCTACCGCAGTCGATAGGTGGATTTAAGGATATGATTATATTTTAGATAACTGTAAATTAATTACCCAGTCGGTTAGGAACTCAACACCTCCAGTAACTTTAAAGTTTTGGATTAGGGATGGGGTTTACCAGATGGGGATTGAGGGAGTTTTCCATTGTTTCCTCATTGAACCAGATTGCTCTGGTTGGGGAACGACCTCGTTATTGCTGCAAAATTCTCTATGAATAAACACTTTTCACTGCATTCAATAAGAAGTCAGGAATATGAATGTAATAACTCAGTATCAAACATTCTTCAGTAGCTTTTACAGTAACACAGCTATAAACTAGACAAAGATACACAAAAATGAATTTTATTACTCCAATCCTGTATTTAAGGCAATGAAAAATATTCCAATCCACACAGAAAGAATTCATGTAGAAATAGGTAGTGAACAAATTTATTAATCTTGATTTTGCTGCATAGTACGATTTAAAGCCCAAATAGATAAAGCTGTAAAAATATCATTGTTGCTTAGTCACTGCCTATCCCTCCTCATAAACCGGAAATTTATAAATAAAAATTTACCTCTATTCAAATTTGACCTAAATTTTCAACAGTACTCATAGAATCTTATCTGTTTATTTTATTTCATTCTTTTCCTAACAAAATTTATATTTTTTGTATTCTTGAAAATGTTTTTATATTGATTCATTGGTACAATTGTTTCAGTTATTCAACCCGATGTAAAGATCTTGCGCTATTTATACATTTACATTAAATAAATAAAAGAGTCACGAATCTAAGACATTCACGAAAGCTACACAACGAAATACATTCTTCTTCACCAAGTACGGCTCTTCAAGAACGGATTTTTTCGATCCGATTAAAGCAGCATTCCTCTCTAACACATCATTCGTCGGTTTAAGATTCCACGCCGCTTTAAGACTTTACCCTCCGTATGGCGCTCCGGTTATAAACGATGCACTAATTTAAATTCAATTTTTAAGCCCTGCGTAAACCCGACCGCACGTCACCTCTCCCAAGGGCTTCATTATCCATCCCTTCATTAATCACGAAAGAATCTCACAGAATGCGTTAATGACCGCTTTGATCGACGGCTCGCTCTGAAAAATCTCTCTTGGGAAGCCACGCCGTGCATAAATCACTTCCCTCCTTCGGACCATATGGATTTTCTTTCTTCGCGGAGAAAGTATTGGGATGAAGCAAAAATTTGAATACCACGACCTCGATAGAGTTCCATCTGCCGTAACCAGACCGCGACGAGCCATGATATCTGCCTGTTACTCTGAATGGATGAAAAAGTCGGTTAGCATTCTTTTAAGTCGAAAGAGGATACCGTACTCAAATACAATAGGCTCAATTATTATTTTATTTACATTGTAGTTTATAGTACTTGAACTACTGACCATGTTACTTTCTTTTCTTCGCATTCCTTTCCTTTTATTTTCATGAAAGCAATATTTCTATTTATTTATCTAATAATTTTTCCTACCCTAACTGATAACCTAATTACTTAATTTTTATTACGTTTTTATATTATGTCTTTGTGAAAATATAAACAAGTTGAATTGATCTGTCTTAAATCGCATAATCATTCATTTGATAAAGATAAGTTTTCACCGAATTTCTGAAAAATATGATTACTCACTTATTAACATCCTCCCCGGAAAATAGTTGGTTTTACCAATAAAAATCAATAAAACCAATATTATTTATTTTTGGTTTAAGTTCCCAAATTCAATTGTATGTAAAACCACTAATTTTCTTAGTTATCTCACAAATGTAACACTTCACATATTTCCACCTCACAACCTTTTTACTTGAAACTATTATTTACATTTTTCAACGTATCAATTTAAAAAATATTTTATGTAATTAGTTTTCACGTTAAATTATCAGGTGACTATTCCCATTACTGCAGGGGTTACATTTGTCATTTTATAAACCATCAGATACTAATAATGCATTTTCGATGGTAAAATTATTACTAAAATTACTTCTTTATCTGGGTTCTTTAAAAGGGTCGATACGACAATTTTTTAGAACTGATTCTTACTAAAACGTACATAGTTCATTATGGTAAGTTCTTGTGCTGAGAAATTCCACGTTAAACGTACTTACCCATTTTTCTTATTAGTCAACCGATACCAACCAACCATTTTGTCTTTGTCTCCCTTTCTGTCATTTATTGCATTCATACCTCAATTACTGTAAATGTGTAACAATTTGTTCTTTTTTGTTTTTGTATGATATTATTTTTGTCTTCCTGTCTTTTAAATCTCATCTGATAGGATTTAATCACTAAATATTGTTTTCCTATCTGAATGTTTCGCAGGTTTTTCACACTCCCTTATTATGGGTGTTTTTCTGCAGCGAAATTTTTTTCCTAAGCTTGAATATTTCAAATTCACAGAGTAATCTTCTTCATTCCGGCCTATGTACGGACGAATTTGTAATTTGAATCAAATTTTCTCTGCTTTTATTTTTCCAATTCAAATCTTCTTCTCTTCTCTTTCGTCGTTTCAACTTAGCTTACCATCTTTATCCTTCGCCAAACCCATTTCTCAAAGGCCTTAAATTTCCTTCCTAATGGTCCACGTTTCTTACCGATAGAAAAAACTCCAGACTGAGGATTTCGATTGTCTTTCCTGATATCAATTATAAGGGCATCCGTCATTAGCTTCTTTTGCTACCGTAAAGCTTTCTTGGCTACTGCTTCTTCCCTTTCTCACTGCAAATTTTATTCATCATCAATTGGTAGCTTCTCCTATCAGGAGGTTAGCTCTCATGGATCTCCACTCTTCTCTTCTACTTGCTTTTCTTTTCATTTCCTCATATTTTCTAATATCAGTCCAGTTCTTTAAATTGTCCAACCATTCCATCCTTGGTCTCCCTCTTTTTCTCTTCCTTACTGTCCATCCTTCCAGCGCTGTCATGATTCTCTCCCCTGACGATCCCCTCAGCACATGTCCCGCGTATTTCCACTTTCTTCTTTTCACTTCATTCCATAGGCTATACCTGCTTCTTATCTTTCTCCAAACCTCTTCATTCGTTATTCTGTCTGACCATTTAATTTTAAATTGTATTACAAGAAAGAAAAATACTCTAGGATTCTACCTACTCTAGTTCTCCTCGGTCTATCTTAATTGTTAAGCTAGCTTTCCCTCTCTTAGTGAATCTCAAATCTTGTATTATTTTAAAAACGTGGCCTCTCTGTTGTCAAGAGTTGAGGGCTATATAAATAAGCGCTCTTAGCTGTAAGTAAAAAACTGGTTTTGAGATGCTTTAATTTAAAAGGATATGCGTGAAATTATTCTTCTCAAACTATGAAACAATGGTTTTTGCAGTATAGGTAGCATATCCTTTTTGTTGGACAGTAATATTTTTATTTGTTCTTATACATATCAGCTCTAACTATACACACGATATTACAAGATATTACGACATATCAAGATGCTCGTGTCTTACAAAAAATGATAATCTATTGCTATTATTTTCGTTTCTTATGTATTTACTCCCCCCTTATGCGATCTAACATATTTTCCATTTGTCTTTCCCTTTAACTTTCCCCTTGCATTCCATATTCAATTAATTTGAACTCAAATTTTTCGTATTTTTTTCACCAGACCGCTACTTTACCGTTTATTTCTCTCAAACAAAATGAAACGAAGAAAGCTACAAACTATTTTTGCGACAACATAGCCGTCAATTTTTGAAAATATAAATTTATAAATTTCCCTCCCGTAACGTATATCATGGCTCTAGATTTCCTTCTACATTTATATCCCCTAGTCTATTATTTTCTCATTAAATGTATTTTTAACAAGATTAAAACTCTTTAGTATACACTAAGCTATTGTCATTATAGTTTTTTAGCTATTTTTCTCGAAAACTTATCACTTGCTTTCCACTTTGTTCTTCGCCGTCATGCAAACATTTATACTAATTTATTTATGTGAAAATGCATCTGTATTGTCTTGTTTGTCTTTCAGATTTCTCTTAACCTGCTTTTCCATAAGAATTTTCTAAGCTATCAGTAGGTTTCGCAGGTTTTTCACTCCCCCCTTCTTGCAGATGTTTTCTTCCTGTGGAGTATATCTTTTCCTAAACCTTAGGTTTTTAAACCCGCAATGTAGTTATCTTCTGTGAACTTTTTTAAAGCAATCTGTCTCTTTAAAATGTATATGACGAAGGGTTAGAAGTAAAAAGAGACTTATAAGTCTTAATTTTGCCCTAATAATAGGCGTTTATTATTATTATTTTCATCTGTAAACTCTCAGTAATTGAATATAGGGTCGATCATAAAAAAATATCGACAGAATATCTCCAACATCTTTACCTTCCTTTGCTCCAGCGGGAGAGCTTCGAAATCAAGGAAATTTCATCAAAATAACCACAATTCGACGGATATCTCAAGTTCTCTCAAACGAAGAATAATAACCAAGCTCTATATTCCTTCGTGATCTTGACCTTCATCCGCAAAGATAAATTTAATCCGTGCTCCGAGAATCCTTATTCAATACGTCATTATCGCAGCGATGGAGAAAAAGCACCAAAATATTTACAAGTCGGAGGCGAAGGAGAAAAAAGTTAACCTCAGTTCAAAGCGGATGTTCTCCAACAGGAGTTCCTCCGGGGAAGACCCTCTCTATTTTAATCTCTTTTTTCTCAAACTATTCCACCATCAGTCATTTCCCACACTGGGAAGAAAAAAAAACCGGGTAGAAAAACAGCTGATTTTCGGATTACATGACCAGCGCTCCGGCCATCGCGGAAGATGCATAAACAAACAAACCGGATGAATTATTAATGAATCGAGTGCTTGGAAAAAACGCCCCATTTGACTCCTCTTCGGTGGGGGACCTACGTACCGCATTCTCCTACCCCATTTCGGGGTCATTTATGTATTCATAGCCCCGGAATGAGAATCAATTTGCCTACAAAGCGCGAATCTCGCGACATTCCCAATGTCCCCCTCCACGTCCTCCCCCATTTCTATCTATTCCCGCCATCCCCTCCACAGCCTCTTTGAAAGTCTTCCAACCCCCCACCAGTGTCAACGAGGTCGGCCAGCTTCGGTCCTCTTCGCCAAACACTCACCCCTTCCTCTAGGAGAACACTTCTTTTCATCACCACCACGCGACGCCGCACCAATACCCACCCCCCGTGTGAATCTGTCCTGTTGTGGACGGAATTCCTCGTCCCCCTCCGGCTGCAACTACGCGCGAATCTTTTTATACCCAATAAAACTGCGGACAACAACGGGAAACACCGCTTGTTGGTACGTTACCACACCGGGGTCCCCCACCGCTACAACTCCACATTTGTTCCTTCTCGTCTAAAACTCCCGTCGTATCGTATTCGTGTCCCCCCCGTGTCCAATACAGCCCTCCCCTCCTTTCCCTCTCCCATCCCCTCCCACTACCCGTATTGAAACCCACTGGGTTCCCTCTCTCCTTTTTCCCACCTCCCCTAAATCGTTCCCTACCTCATCCCACTCCCCCTACTGAAATCCTCGTGTTTCCCCCTCTCCTTTTCTCCACCTCCCCTCAATCGCTTCCTTCCCCATCCCAAAACCCCAATTAAAACCACCGTGGTTCCCCTTCTTCTCTACTCCACCACCCTTAAATCGTTTCCTGACTCACCCCACTCCCCCTATTAAAGTACCGGAATCCCCCTTCCCTCTTTCCTACCTCCCTAAATCCTCCCTTACCCCATCCCATTCCCTCATATGAACCACCGGGGATCCCCCTCTCCTCTTTTCTCCCTCCCCTCAATCGCTTCCTCCCCATCCCACCGTTCCTTTCACTCCACCGAGGCGCCCAACTCCTTCCCGCTCCCCTCCGCCGTATTATCGACCGTCATATCGATCTCTTTCTCTTACTCTCTTGGCTCGTCGGAGGCGCGTACCGTAGTGGAGCCACTCTCCGCTCCGCGATCCCTCATTCCTTTGCCGCATCGGGGGAAAAGGGAGAGAGAACTGGGGGACTCATATAGTCTGTGCGACTCCGTCGACACAACCGCCGTCGACCGGGGAAAGGGACGGACGCTTCCCGCCGACTTCGCCTCCTTCGCCCGCGGAATAATTTTCCGATCCTCTCGCCGAACGCCGCCCGCGCTTGCGGATAGACCGTCCGCTGGGCGACCCTCTCTCTCCTTCGGAAATTTTCGCGCGAAAATCTCTCCCTAGAAGGAAAAGTCGCCTTTTTTAATCTTCGCGTAAATACACCCGATTTCCTTCGGGAAGAATATGAGGGAAGGTAGGTGTTTCAGCTTCGGACCCTGATCTATCTTTTTCCATTAGCGGAAAGAAATTTTAGCGAGGGATATTTCACTTCCTTTTCCGAGAAATCCCTCGTGGGATGATTCCGTATTCGACGGGGATATAGACTAAGCGAACCAGATCAGGTTAAAGAGGTTAGTTTATTCGAAAAACGCCTGCTTTCCGAAATTCAGTGTGTTCTCTTTTGGCACTGACACCACCGAGGAGTGACAGAGTTCTTCCTGGGAAGAAGATGCACCGGTGCCCTTCTTTTGGACCAGTGAAGGATTTGGAATAAGAGAAAGGTGAGTACTTTGTCTAAATCACATTCTTCTACGCTCTATTCACTTTCTTTCGTAGTTAGAAACTTTCTGTCACTGTTAGAAACTTGTGTTTCTCGCCGCGCGAACAAGAGCGCGTCTTCGGACGTAATAGTTGTCGGAGAGCGGAGAGTCAGCGGGGAAGTGGGCGGAATCGCGACTGAAATTTCGCGCAAACTTTTCCATGAAGGATTCCGATACGGAAACGTCAACTAAGGCTCATTCACCATCGCTATATTCCCTAGAGTCACCGTACTCTTTCTTTAAGTTACTCAGTTATTCTTTGTAAATAACATAGTGAAATACGAGGTTAGGTGAAAAAGAGGCCCATATGGACCTACTAAACGTGGCTCATTCTCAATGCCTTTATTTTCTATAATTCACCTTACTCTTTCTTTAGGTTTCTCAATTAATATTTGTTAATAATGTAGCTGAATACGAAGTTAGGTGTAAGACCCTACCACTCCAATAAAGAGCATATCTAAATATTTAAAATCCTCGCATGTAAGAATAAAACCATGCCGTTTAAAATTCTTACCAATGACTGAAAGCTAGACTTTCCGAATAGCGATAAAAACTACAAAAATTTCGAACAAAACAGCGTGAAACAATTATAATATTGATGATCAAACTTTTTGCCTGACCTCTCTAAGTCATCAGAAACACGGAAATTTTAAGCCTTAGTCTAATATCCAACTTCGGGGAAAAAGTTGCTATTCGAAGTTTCGTGGATGGAAAGTCCCAGAGAAATACGGAAAAAGCACTTTCCATAAACGCTTTCCTAAATTATTTCCATCATAATCTTGCCTTTTCTTCCTTACCTAAAAGGTCTAATGATGATTTCGTTGTCAACGTTCGCATTCTTATTTTGACGTTTTCGAATGCATAACCATTTCGGAAAAGCCGCGGAATTTCTTTACCATAAGATTCCTAAAATCTCATCAATAATGAGCGAATAGTAAAAGCGTAGTAAAGGCACAGCATTCGGCATTTCCGTGAGCGAAAATGCGCTTCCAATGCTGTCACAGTCAGTGTCGGAGAAGCGAGGTCTCCTGAGGAATAAAAGCAAAAGAAGTTGCAAAATCGAGAGGAAAAGCGAAGGCGTGACTGCATTCTTACATGTCGCAGCTTCCAAGATGAATAAACGTGCATATGTATTATTAAACTTTATACGCCGAATAATGTATTCAGTTACTTTCCGGAATTATAAGGTGATTCGATGAGTTGCCATTCCTGCAGCCAGAGTCCTGCTTACACTTAGGTAATTTTAAAAGTGGTTCAAAAGTTTTCGTTTGCACTGCTGGACGCATCATATATTCCTAAAAAATGGTTATAAGTCGAATCATTTTGCCAAAAAAGCCTTTCGGCAGCTACATACTTCAGGAAATATAAGTATGTGAATTTGGGGAATCGTAGAAGACATACTGAGATTAATATAAAGAATTTTACCCGATATTTTATTAAATTTAATCCTCTAAATCTTGGATAACTAGTATAATAAAATATCGAGAACAAATCTGGAATAATACCATGATAATTTATGACTTCCATGCATGAAACGATGACATATGATGAAAGGAAGTTTAGCGAAGTTAAACAAATTATTACGGACGTAGTTCGTACGTTACGCCGTTCTTTCCGTTTGATTTCATTATCATTTTAAATAGATTTAATTTAGAAGAAACAGCAATTTTGCCTTGAACCAATTATTTTCTCATTTTTACACAGCATGAATTAGAATATAAGGAAAGCAAAAACTTCAGTTATGTCTTTGTGATATAAATTTCGTTGGAAATAATTCTTTCTACACAACTGTTGATTTGTGAAAATTTACGGACTCACGCATTATAGGTTTCCATTAGTACAGTCAGATATCAGTAAATTTTGCGCTTTTTTTACATATTTATTGGGTTAGTTTAAAATTTCTGCAAATGTAAAGCACTTCTCCTCAATCTAATTTTCTCCTTTTAAGAAAAAATCTATTTTAATCAATCAGATCAAATTCGTTCACTAGCACATCTTCCCGGCTATAAATTTCATGCTCCACCGTGAATTTTATTCCACCAGCTTCTTGCGCTTTACGATGTTTTCTCGATATAACTCCTGGTAGATCCTATCTCCTTATTTCATTTGTAAATATGCAGTAGGAAAAAGGCCGTAAATTTCGCCTATCGAAATCCATTTTTCGAGTACTCCGTTATTTAATCTCCTTCACTTCTTTTTTTACTACTTCTCCTTCCGGAATCCATGATATCGTTAACAAAACGAACTCTTAGGAAAAGATATGGGAGCGAAATTAAACACTCTCGAGATAGTGTAGGAGTCGAATAAATATGGCTAATTTCTTCAGATAACTAAAATATCCCTGGAAAGTATCGTACGACACGATTTATTACATCGAACGGATTCCTCATTCTGATTTTTCTTATTTGGAGTCTTCTCTTTTCTTATTTGGAGACGTGGACTTCTTTGCGGACAGCAGGAGATGCATTTTTATACTCATTGAAACTCCACGTCCATGATAGACTCAAGATGAAATGCAAGTAATGGAAATACTGCGTTATAGTTTTCTGAACAATAACTCAGTATGTAAACGGAGCATTCCTCATTTGGTACAGGATAGACAAAAAAGTATTTTTCATTTACTTTTGTCCCAATCTTAGTCATGATTGTGATTATATGAAATCTTCTTAGGTGAATAGTGTCACTAATTAAGGTCTTTATTTATGGATCGCTAGTTGTAGAGTCATTGTGCTTCCCTGGGCATGTTCCGCTTATAGTATAGTGACTCGGTGAGAGAAGGAAGGACAAACTACCTCACTCCTCATCTTGTCTAGTAAGCCTCATTCCCACCAACTAGATCGCTAGAAATATTATAGGATATGAGGTACCAAACGGAATTTGGGCTGAATACCAAGCATGTGAATGGAGGGATACAATTTAAACCAAAATAATTTCGACTCTAGTTATACAATTCCGACAAATCGATCCAAAGTTCTTCTAATTTTGCCAGCTACTTAAATATTCTCACGAAATATGATGTATTTACGCCATAGTTAGCTACTGTGAATAGGGCTAAGGAAGACTAAAACTGATTCCGTGCATCAGTAAAATTAACTTTTCTTTCTTTTACTATGAAACTCCGACGCAGCGCTCGAGTTAAAATTTATTCTCTGCTCGCACAAACTTGGCCAACAAAGAATTAGAATAGAGTGGCTTGTTTAGATCAACGGAAAAGTTGTTAATTAGATACGTGAAAAGTGCAAACTCGATTTCCATTTCATTTTATGGGTGCAATATTCGATTAAGAGTAAAAAGTTATCCGAAATTGCGACAAATTATTTAGAAGCTGCAGCGGAGCAGCTCTTAATAATATTTGAAGGGGATTGGACGTCATAGATGCCGACAAAAGCCAGGATATTTTCAGGTATTAGGAAAATAAACTTTGATTTAGAAATAACCGAATGGTATCGTATGATTAATGGAAATAAATCGTATGCATGATAAATGGAGGTTGGAAACCGTCTAAAAGAGAGAAAAATTTTTCTATGAAATATCCACTATATAGTCACGTTTTAGAGACGTAGTAAGATAAAAGAGATGTAGAGATAGATAAACTAGAAATTTCTACGGTGTATAGTATTTTTCAAACTCAGCAGTACATTTCTAGAAAATTCTTTGAGTATTGGAGTATTACGTAAATCTTGAATATTTCACCGCAAGGCAAGTTTTGTAATAAACTAGCTGTCGTACTTTAAAACATTAATCTCTGAAGTCTATTTTGGGAAAAAACAAAGTTCTTCGAGTATTGGACAATTGCGTAAATTTTTAACATTTCACCGTTAGGTAAGATTTTGTAATGAAATAGTAGCCATGGCTTAAAATATTAATCTCTGAAGTCAATTTCAAGAGAAAAAACATTTTATTTTTCGTATACATTCGCAGGGACATGTTTTACATTACCGTTAACGAGACTGCGAGTGAACATTACTCCGGTATGAGCAGCGTGCATTTCTTCCTACATCGAATATTTTTTTAGCTAATAAGAAATTAAGCAAGGAGGAGCAGGACCGAGGTTGTGCAGAGGATTTTTACTTCTGTAGGAATTTAATTCCCTCGAGGTGTTTCCATAAGCTCAAAACCAGATGTTTACTCCATGTGTACCTGCAGTATCCATAGTTCACATCGGGAATTCAGAGACCGTGACAGCGGTTACTTTGGAAACAAGAGCGCAGTGGAGAAGTCGGAATTGCTTGGTGATCATATTAGTGCGAAGAGCGTGAAGAAAAATCACTCGCGCGGGGTAATCGACTATTCAAAGGAGCGAGAATCAAATTTGGTTTGAAAACGAATGTTGTGTGTTTGGAAAAATATGGGGAATGAAAGAAGCGTTATTGTCGAGTCGATGATAAAAGGGAGAAGAAAAAATCTGATGTGGCCAGCACATGACTTTCTCCATATATAAGATGCAATATTTATCTACGACAAAATTTTCGAACTCTAGCTTCAATCTAAACTTGGAAGATACAAACAAATATATTTTTTGTAATTTTTGTAGATAACTGTATATACCTAAATATTAGATTAATGGATGAATTTTGAAGAAACGGAAACGAGCTTCGTATAATAAAGCTCGACTTCTAGTCAACTGATTTACTCCAAAAACTAATCAAATCTAACGACACCAACCAAAGTGATATATATGAAATTTGG
This sequence comes from Sympetrum striolatum, assembly GCA_947579665.1. NCBI lineage: Eukaryota > Metazoa > Arthropoda > Insecta > Odonata > Libellulidae > Sympetrum > Sympetrum striolatum. Next base: position 20,680,025 of record OX388346.1, read on the forward strand.
TGTTGATACGACAAATAGTTTTCATATTAGGCGCTCACAAAGTCAGCAACTTCCCGTTTATCAGTATTTCACAAATAAATCCAAAAAAATCAGTGATAGAAAAATATTTTTCATACAAAAGTTATAGTAAATTATATTTTCTAAAACTTTTATGAATAATAATATATACCTAAAAATCATGTCTATGGAGATATTTTGCAAAAACGGAAATTTGCTTCGAAGAATAAAGCCAAACTTCCGATTAACCGATTTACTCCAAAAACAAATCAACTCTGATAGCACCCACCGCAGTGCTACGTATGAAGTTTAGTACTGATACGACTAATAGTTTTAACGTTAGAGCGCCCACAATCACACACACACACACACACACACACAGACGTAATTCTGAAAATGGTCAAAACGTGTTCTAGGGACCCCAAAACATGTATGTCCGTTGAAATCTCGAAGTCGATTTTTTCATGAAAACAATACTTTCTCTATACTGCTTATATGGATAAAGTAAAAATACACTTTACTATATGTAGGGAGGAAATACACACTGGAGGAAAATACAGACCATGCAATAGTTCTAACGTATGCTTAATTTATTAGTTAAAACCTATTTGTAGATGACGGCATGATACTATTTATCCAACAAATTTGCCAATCTTAAAAATTGATTATTTATAATAATATTTCTGTTATGAGAAATTTCACAAATATGAAATATTTAAGAACCCATCGATTTTCAGAACCTGATTTCCTATGAGAGTTATTGGGAAATATCCAGCGCACAGCCCTCCGTCTAGATACCTTACGTGTTATGTTGCAATCATTTTGGCTCCGCGTGAAAACTTTGAATAAATCCGCGCAAGATTTCTCTCTCTCTCTCTATAGAATTAAAAATCAGTAAATATAAAATCTGATGACTGTTAGAGATCGATAAATATCTCTCTTAATCACGCAAACATTTTCAAGTATCAATAATAAAAAAACAATTTAGAGTATCTATATATAGCAGAATATCAATAATTATTTCATTATACTCAGATTTTTAATTGAATAAGATGTAGGCATAATAGATAATGGAATTGACAAGATGGTATATTTTAAGTTTGACTTGTCCGCCTAATTATAACTCGACCTTACGATATATAGTTTAATTTATTAGATTCTTCTTATTGAAGCACCATTTTCTGTATTAGTTTATTCATAGATTAATCAATTATTTTAATATGGCAATAGAGAGGGGTAGGAAACCATTTTTCCAACAGAGGGCCTTATAAGGCCTTACCATTCGGTCTCATAAGGATGTATAAGCATCATGCCATTCCCGGATTGCGTGTTTACTACATAAAAATAGTTAAAAATAAAAATATATAAGAGAAAATGAATATTTTGTGCAGAGTAAATTGAAAAAAAAAAATCGTTTCCCGTTTGAGGCTATTTCGGAATAATGTAAAAAAATATTTTAATGGATATGTTATTTGCAGGAACTGACTAAAAGACCACAGGAAACACTCAATAAAGGCAAATATCGCTTGAAGGTCATAGGTTCCCTACCTCTAATAAAAGATAATGATTAATATTCTTATGCAATGAATATTGAATAATTACTTAAATGCCTAATTCCCTCAGAAAACTTTCAAATAAGCTTAATAATTTTTCTGCCACGAGCAAAGAAACTCATAGAACCAGTCGAAATTCCGGCGGAAGCAGACCTTTTGCGTAAAGAGATCGAGCCATTTATACGATTGAAAAAAATAGAAACTTGAAAGAGTAACACAGGAACAGAACGAATTGAAATTCCGGTGGAAAATAACTTTTACGTAAAAAGTTCTGGTCTGTACATATGGCTATAAAAACAGAGTACTGAGCGAATTCATATAGGTTAGCAACGATATATGGAATATAGTTTCTCTAAGCTAGAATTCCACGAATTATTAATTGCAAACGTGTGAAAATAATTTAATCATAATTATGGCGATTAAGTTAATTTAACGATTATAAAAATATTAATAATATTTATATTGTAAATATCGTAAATTCATTCCTTTTCTTTCATTTTTATACATAAATTCATCTAATTAAAGCCAATGCACATTAACTCCTTAAGGCACTATTGCAAAGGGAAATGTCCCTTTGTACATAAATGAGATCCGGATTGTGGTCAATTTAACTCCTTTTGAGAATCAAATCGAAAGCTTAAAAAAATACGATCGAAAACAATAAAAACATCAAGAAGGTATCGTGATCAAATTTATGAAAACGACGAAAGGAATTTAATATCAAATATTTGGCCATGAAATTTCGAGAAAATAGACATATTGCGGCCTTAAATTTTCCCCCGGGTAGATGAAGAGATTATCACGAAAGGGCCGCCGATGTTTTTTCGTGCAACGACTTTTCTTACCATCGTCGCATAATCGCCTGTCAGCGCCATTGCTTCAGCCAAACCAGGTGACACGAAAACGTTCCTCGCCAAGATGTTTTCCGAGGAAAGAAAGGTCTGTCCGCGGGCAATAAGCTCGCACTGGTGTGGCGGATAAACTTCCAAAACTGCGGAATTTTACATCGACCGTATTTGGTGAGAGACCCACGTCACGAAAGCTATCTTCATTGATAACTCTGTTGGAAACATGCAATTTTAATGGGTTAATCTCGGAGAAAATACTTCGCTGCCAATGGAAAATGATTTCAGCCTGTAAGCCATGAGGAATATTCTACCGAGTTTCATAATTTCCGCTCTTTTATTAAAACTTCCAACTTTGTATCGATTATGCTTTCAACTGATACGTCAGTGACAGATACGTTTCTATTATTTAAAGATATATTTTAGACATTCTTCGAATACTTGGCTAATTATACTTATTATTTTATTTGTTTATTTAAGGCTATATTTTTATTGATATTCATCTACATACACTTATTAAATTGAAAATGTATTTATTTATTTCATTTTAAATGTATTTTACATGTATAATTGTATTTTCGATATAAAATAAACGAATTTGTGAGTAAATTTGTGGTATTCCATAGTGATCAAAGACAAAAAATCTTTCAACTCGAAAATTATCCTCATGGGTCGAAGTTAGTCGTGTAGCATTGTGTATATTTTGCAAAGTTATTAAAATTGGGATTAGCTTCTTGAGGAAAAGTTCTTCCTGTATTTTTTAAATTTTATATAATTATCGTTTAACTTATCGTCATGCTGCTATACTTTTACTATGCTCATTCACTTCTTTCAGCTATTAGGAATGGCTCTGCAGGTTACTTTTACTTCTTAGCAAAGAATTTCTCGCTATAGGTAATTCTCCTTGTTTATCTCTCTAGGTTATTATATCCAAATTTATTCTTAGTTTTCTCGATCTTCAAATTAATTTCCGTTCTAACACGATGATGGATTGCCTTGAGAGAAAAATTATTAGATAGATTTAGTCAAAGTTTATAAGATTCATTTTATATTCGCAGCGAGTTTTTGAAAAAATAGAAAGATATGTTTCCGTAGATTTTATTATAATATTTGTCATACTGTTTGATATCTATTGGAATTTTGCGACATTGCACTGCTTCAGATCATTGATACAAACAAACATTTATTCGTTGCTTTCTCATGATTGCCTTTAATTGTAAAAAATATTTCTTCACAACTAACATTCGCTATTACCATGAACGCACAAAACTTGCAGAGTTTTTGGATACCCCATGAAGTTATATCCTTCCCGTGAAACTTTTCTAATATGTACCCTAAGGTCGTTTTCAACTGCAACTTTGATCTTCTCAACGTTTCTTCTCTAATGCTATCTTTAAATTTATTCAATAGTGTCTCGAAATAATATCAACGAAAACAACGTAGATGTTGAGAGATACATTCCACTCTAAACATCTCTTCTTATACAATAATTATCATTATTACTAGAGATGAATTATTTTGATTTGACTTCCTGTATCGCTCCAATTTACATAATTGGCTAAGGATCTAGTTGAGGAATTTTGTCATTAAGTCCGTATCGGTAGGTATGTGAACAGGTTGTTCTGGTGCCATCACTCACAGGATTTCGCGGGAAGAGAAATGCAAGAATGAGGAAGTAAACCTTCCGTGGTCTACTGGAATGCATTTTGCTGCATATTTCAGTAAGAATTTTCGCTGCCCATTACAAAGAGTTTCTTATGGCCTCAAAAAAACCTCTTAATAATGACCTAATCGAAATTAAATTCATAGTAAAGCTACTAAAAAGTCGGTCAAAAACATTTCAAAGAAATAGAAGTTTATTTTATCTTAAGTATTCGAATGGATAAATGTTACAAATAAATCGATTCCTTCTTCTTCCTCAAGTCAATGTTATGATCGAAATGCAATATTTAATAGCATCCCGTCTTAGATATCAAAATATTTGATCTCTACTTATACATTAGTTATTGATTGCAAAGTTTACCATATTATAGGACCATTAAATAGTTGGTGAATCATCTTAAGAGGCTACAAATTTTGTAAATTATGCATTATTCCACGGAGAACGAAGGATTCTCTTGATTGAAATAAGTGCCCATAAAGAGAAAATTGGTTTGTTCAACTTTGATCGAACCTGTCTATCGTAGCTAATTTAAACATGTTGGATATCATATAAAAATAATTCAATAGATTTTCGGAGTAACCTCAATGGATACCTCTACAATATAGTTGAATGTACAAAAATCTTTATCTTTAACAAAAGAAAATTTGAGAACGTAACTGGAGAATAATGTCAGACCCTTAAACAATACACGTTACTAATATAGAGGGATAAGGCGAACGATACAATATTCGTCAATACGTTTCGGTCATACATCCTGAAACTCCATGATCCATTTTAAGATCAAATTACAGTAGTAAAGTAAGTAATACAGTAGTGCAATTAATTATGATGTTATAGTACTTAATTATAGTAGCATAGTACTTAAATTATAATACTAATTTCCTTCAAAAGAGGCTTCAATATTGGCCAAAATCAGTCGTAAATAAAATGTCATAGAAAGTACTTAGATTTCAAATGAAATGAAATTATTACGATTGATTATAGTGAAAATGGTTTAGTCCATTCTTCTATGGGCTTTCTATTCAGATTACATAATCGGTAATTGGATCAAACAAGGCAAATAGTTTGAGTTTATTAATTTCTTTAGAAGGGGAGTATTCTGCTTGACAGTTGAAACATAGCATCTTTCCCGCGTTGCTTTTGTGGTCTACGTCTTGGCTTTGGCTGTGTATCCGGAAACCAAAAATACTCTTTCTCTACGGCTAGTTGGGCAAGGCAACCTAGAAACGAAACTTATGGAACTTAGGACGCTCGAAGAAACAAAAATAAGCGGAGGATTCTAACGAAAAATAGGTAATAAATCATATCGAAGGGGACACAGATGATGTAGAGTAAACAACTCCTAAAAAAACGGACCATAGACATTATATTAAGATGCGCTGCTGTCTCGAACATATTTTCATTTGTTATGGTTGAGAAGTACGTCATGTTTAGCTTTGAAACCACGTAGAAGAGGAAATAACACTTGTCAGCAACGGGCGAGGTAGCGCATCACAACATGTTTTCATTTTACGTAAGATGAGCTTCTTTTGATATTTCGATTGACCAAATCTTGGGCAAGCGTTCGAATATAAATATCTCAGTACGAAAGGGGTCATTGATGAGTATTTATGCCTCTACTCGATTAGATTCATTTAATATGTTCCGATGTAAGGGAATTTACTTAACAAAGCTTCGGGAAATTAATTTCAATCCTACTTCAATTTCATTTTGATCAACGTATTCTCGGAATAACTCTCAAGGTAGTAAATTAGGTCTAAAAGTAATAAATGAGCATAAAAATGTCTATAAGTATGTTTCTATAAGTAATCCCAACTTCCGACTCTGATTAATTGTAATACAATGGGAATATTCTCCTTATATTTCCGCCAAGTCAAGAGAAAATGCTAATATCTTTTACTTTTTTCAAATCAAGAAGAATAGAAAAGGCTTATTAATTTAATTTCTCTGGCAAAATCCATTCCTCTTAAAAGCTATCGGTTGCTAATAACAGATGAAATGTGGTTCAAATCAGTTGTTGGAATCACCAATTGGTGGTTGTCGTATGTACGAACGAAAGAAAGTTCTACCAAAGAAAAGGTAATAGATCGTGCTTGGTCTTTTGTATAAAATATAATTTATAACTTGAAAACTATATCCTTAATTCTGGAATTAATTATTTTATTTCCTTACGGTATCACTAAAAATGCGTGGATACAAACGAGATAGAAACTTTTATGTAGACGGATTCACAAAGGAAGAAATATATGGATAGACTTGATAGGGTCTCGGAGAGTATTAGCCCAGGAAAAAATATTCCACAGTAGGCAAACATGCAGAGGTCTTTGAAAACCTCCGGAGCTCACCAGGAAATCAAACAGTAATTTCCTTCGTTACAATTTCACTGATTCAATGAGAGGCAAATTTTTGGCTCAGTTCTGGTTTCGCTATGTCAGCTACAGTCAATCCGATTAGATCAGTTTTTTTGTTCCGAGCTTTTATCTCTAAAGGTTTTCTAATTCTTCAATAATTACAAATTAAATTTAAACCATGGAAAAGAATTGATCCGTACACTCCCACAGAATGTATTGATGTGACATGTTCCGAAAGCGGACTAGGATTATCAGGCCAGAGGTATTTGATTATTATAGCCTTCCACGAAGTAACTCCTTCGCATATTGAATTTAAATTGAAGTGTGTAAATAGTATAAAACTCGTTAGTAGGGAAATCATCGAAGTATTGTCAGTTATTAAAATTTAAATGCTAGAGAGTTTTAATTATCGTCTTTCATGAATAGTAAATATAACTAGTGTTACAATTTATAAGATTCAAACCAATTGATGAGAAAAGAATAGAGAACAATTCCCGATTTCATTTCAATCTTTCGTGTTTTCTTCTCCGATTCGTTTTTCATTCTGCCAAAATATAATGGTTTTATTTGATTTTTGATTGAATTCTCGGTTACGTAGCGATTATGGCATCGAATTAAACGATTGTCACTCTTAAATTCTACTTTAATACAATTCTTTTTAATACTATTTTTACTCTAATATCGAGTATTTTAAATTATGGCTTCAATGAGGGTATGTAAGAGAAACACTAGGTGCTTAAATGTGAATTTTGATCCAATTCACATTGATCAAATTCACAGATTTATTTTATTCGATTTTTCTTCGGTTGGTAATTAGATCCTCTCACCTGGAGCGAATACCACCAGAGAGATTCTATTATAAGTGTAACGCTACTATCGAACCTGAAATCTAATTTCCAACGAAACGCATGGTGAATGCTCCAAAATTACGATATCAATTACGCATTCCTTCATTAGTTCATTGTTTTGATCGAAGAAGCCATTACTTGATGAAACAGCATTATGGTGGAAATAATTAAAAAAAGTTTTACAAATGTATAATTTAATGCGACCAGACTGGTTTCAACTATTAATAGTTATCATTAATGGTTATTAGCTGTTAATAGTTGAACATGGTCCGGGTGCATTTAATGAAACATTTTGCGAAATCTATTCTTAGTTAACAAATGATGGATGGAAATGAGTTTAAACTTAGCACAAGAAAGTGTGAGAATTAACCGCACGGTTGTAGAAGAAGTGAAAAATTGTGACTTGGCTGGGACTCGAACCCAGGTCTCTCACTTTCCGGGATGGTGTTCTAACCACTAAACTACCGAGCCATGTACTTTTCACATCTGTAAAATAAATTGATAAATAGAAAAAAATTAATGAAAACTCCCATTTACACAAGCGACTCGGGATTTCAGTGGTTAGAATACCTGTCTGGAAAGTGGAAGACATGGGTTCGAGTTCCAGACAAGTCAATATTTTTAATTTCTTCTACAACCTTTTCTTTGTGGTTTTTACCGCAATTGAATGCTTATTTGACAATCATGCGACTCACGTTATCAACAACTAGGACGATCTCCCACATAACTCAGTGGTGTGTGAAATATCGTAAGAAATAAGACCATCGCATCTAAAATATAAACGTCTGGGCATATCTCTCCGATAATCTCCTGGTAAAGACCATTTCTCGGTCGGCGTAAATCTTTCCCCATTTTAATCTTTCTAGTTCATATCTCTTCATCGCGATCCCTTCCCATAACCGGCGACAGCTTTAACGGCTACGGTCGAAAAGTCATTTCGGTGCGTTTTAAAAGCATTTAACGCGATTTCGGAGCCGTCACTCGTGGAAGACATGCGTCGCCTCCGAGATTTTAATTTAATAATTCCTTCGACGTCCTGAAAACTTCGCCGGAACGAGATTAACAGCGGCAAATAACGGCAGGTTTGTAAGATCGGGAATATTTCAAGGAGACGGGATAATAAACTTACCGAACCTACGCACAGTGAGCTAGAATCGAAAAAACCTGGACAAGGGGCGAAAAATGTTTTCTTTGAGTGCGAATATTGAAACTTAAATAGTTATTGCAAAATGATTGAATTTTATGTTCTTGCTCGTCGTTTTGTTAAATTTTCAGGCGTCAAAAAGATACAGGGCGTCAAACTTGAGGACTTTTCACAAAAACGGGAAGTTTCGGATTTTTCGGAAAAACGTTTGAATTCGTTGATATAGAATTGCTTTTGAGAGAAACTATTGGAAAAAACAACTATACAGTAATCTAGTATGACTCTTTGTCTTTCAATTCACTGAATGTTTCATGCTCTAAGATGATTCTCGTAGCTACGTCTTGAATTTAAATATACTAGTAAACTCCCCAGTCATGCATGACGGGTCTAATTTAATTTTTTAAATAAATATGCATCATTTAAATAAAGATGACTTAACATATAACTTATCAATACCCTAATTTTTTAAATAAATACTAATCAGGGTGGAATTTAACCTGAGAATATTAGCGATATTCAGAAAAAATAGATATTCGATATCTTCGAACACTACGAAATTTGTGAGAATTGCATAAACCCGCAGCTTTAAGATCTTTGCTTTAAATCAAGTTTGCGTTAAAATTCTGTGTCTCAAAAATCTTCCCCTTCCTCGAAGTAATATTTCTTCGTCATCTTGATCACCACAAACGGGATTATAAAGGTCCTTTTGTAAATCGGTTTGATAAGGAAAAACTCCAAAAACATTTTGTTTCTGCTATTTCAATATCATAGTTTACATTTACTGAAATCTCAGAAAATTGCCTCCTCTTCATAAATTCTGACAGTAGTTCCCACCTTTAATTCGGTATGGACTTAAAATCCCCGTGTATTCTTGTGGGAAAATGAATGTATCGGATTCAACAATCACCTTGTTCTTCAGGGGGACTGGTTACTTACCACGGCGAAATTTTACAAAATTTTCGTTTATTTTGTCATAGTTCTCATACTTTCGATTCAAAGTGTTTATGTGTATCTCTGAATCGTACTTAGTATTTTTGTGTCTGTTTTGTAACTCAATACAATATTTTGATAAAAAAATTTTTAATTTAAAAAAATTTTAATCAATAATTTATGAAATACTCCAAATTTTAAATTAACTGTAATTTTAGACTCGTGAGTACTTAATCTTGCATTTCCTGAGGAGCCTATATCCGGCTCAGGAGTCAGAAAAATGAATAATTATTTTACAATCCTGTTTTTCTTGAATTTTCATGCCACATATATTCATTTGTAAGCCGTTCACAGGCAGGGGATATTCCTTAAATTGTATAATTGTTGTTTAAATTTCTGAATAAATTTTCATTATTCAAATTCGTTTGAATGATTATTAATCAATAGACAAGAATTGCTGTCTAATTATAAAATAGTAATTATCAAAGCAAATAATGTAATTATTGAATCATGTTGAGAAATCGAGAGATATAATAACGAGGGATATATTACACAGCTTAAATGGAGCTTGCGAATGAGAGAACCTGTCGAATTTCAGCTCTACCGCAAGTCTATCTCCTTTCGGCAGTAGCTATCGCACAAATGATTTGTTTCTTTCCCTCTGTTTGTCGGATGTTAAATGGATTAAAGTGTTGGTTAGAGAGGCAGGGAACGGCGTTGCTCCTCTTCACCTTTGTAGATTGCTCCTTGGCTGAGATCAGGTGAAGTCGAGACTGCATGTTATGTTAATTACCTCGAGAGCACAGAGGTGATTAATTCAGTATCCCTCTTTGAGGGAATCAACGCAACTCGACCTTCGAACTTACGGAAATCTAAATTCAATCCTCAATGATCCAACTGTTGTTTATCTCTGCCCACAAGTTTACTGTTATAAATTTAATCAACCACTCCGCGAAATACACCCACAATACATTAAAAAAGTATTTTCTCTGAATTCTCTTTTGTATTCTTTATTTCCTGGATGGGAAATCACGGTTAGTGACCTCTTCCTCCTAAAAATTCCTGTGTACTCTTTCTAGTACTAGTTACCTTCATTACTTACTATCCTTCCAGTTAGTTTCTACTCATCGAATCAAAGTTTACTTTGAATCCGTCTAAGTTGTCGTCTTGTTACTTTCTCCATACACGTAGTATAGAGGAAGTATTGTTTTCATGGAAAGAATCGACTTCGATCTACGACCATTTTCGGAATGATGTCTGTGCGTATGTGTGTGTTTGTGTGTGTGAGTGTGTGTGTATGTGTGTGTGTGATAATGGGCGCTCTAACGTGAAAACTATTGGTCCTATCAATACCAAACTTCATAGATAGTACTGTGGTGTGTGCTGTCAGAGTTGATTAGTTTTTGGAGTAAATCTGTTAACCGGAAGTCGAGCTTCATTCATAAAAGCTCATTTCCGATTTTCAAAATATCTCCATAAATATGATATATACGTATATTGTATTACTTATAAAAGTTTTAGATAATGGATTTTACTATAACTTTTGTATTTAACATATTTTTTGTATCACCGGTTGATTAAGAGTTATTCATGAAATACCGATAAACCTGAAGAAGCTGTTATGTACTTTGTGGGCGCTCTAACATGAAAACCATTCATTGTACCAACACCAAATTTTTTATATAGTTCTTTGGTTAGTGCCGTTAGAGTTGATTAGTTTTTGGAGTAAATCGGTTAACCGGAAGTCGAGCTTCATTCTTCAAAGCTCATTTCCGGTTTTCCAAGTATCTTCATAAATATGATATTTAGGTATATACTATTATCAATACAAATTTTAGAAAATGTATTCTTCTATAACTTTTGGTTAAAACATATTTTTGTACAACTGATTGTTTAGGAGTTATTCATAAAATACTGATAAACCTGAAGTTGCTGGTTATGATCTTTGTGGGCGCTCTGGGCTCTATGGGCGAAAGGCCAATTTCATCGTTTTTCATCGATCATGTCCCGAAAAACATTATTTATAATGTTTGTGACGTCAAAAATAATAATATATAAATTAATCACTCATCTTCCAAGTTTAGATGGAATATAGAGTTCGAAATTACTGTCCTACATAAATATTTACATCTTATATATGGAGAAAGTCATGTGCTGGCCACATCAGATTTTTTATTCTTTGTAATCCAATTGCATTCGAACTATAAATTCATCTACATATTTTTATTCACATTGCAAGCCTTCTTCCGACGTGTGGCATGGAGTGTTTGCACAATATACCTTGCATACAATAAATACACGAAGTTATATAGCTATAAATATATATTTATTTCAAGAGTGTGTTCAAGAAATATAAGGTTAGAGAAGAAAATACTCATTATTTTATTCAATTGACAAAACGTGAAAATAATGCTTGTCTTCCCTATCAACTCTTTGCCTTGATCATAATTTATTATGTTGATTAAAGAAAAGATAATCGATTTCAGAAGGCGCGACTTTGTGAAAAGGCATACATTAAACAAGGCAACTTCGTAAATATATTTGACAAGGTTAGCATGCTTGCATGACATCGTTCAGACACTATGGTTCCGGGTTGGAATCCCGGCTAGTCGGATTTTTCCGGTTAGGGAATAGTCGTATTTGTTCCTCTATTTTAGTGTGTGATATGTTATAACTCAACTTTGTTTGCTTTGTGGGCCTGTTAGAGTTAAAGAAATAAAATAGAATATAGTATGGAAACCGGTAGATCCTGTCTAATAAATTTATTGCGGAATTGACGAAGTTGACTTATTTGTCATTAATTAAAGAAGGTAAGCGAATGAGTATCGGAGCCCAATAAGTTAACTAAATAGGTATACACTCTTCCGCACAGAATAACCACAAAAATCCCATAATAATCGGCCAAGAATATTAAAATTATCAATTGGTAATGAGCTAACCTCACGGGGGTAAGCGAAGAAAGTCGCGGAAATAAACGAACAAACATTCATTCAAAAGTGAAGAACGTTAATAAAGTTCGACCGCAAAAACAATTCCCACGCGCGTAGGCGGAATTTCGTCGCCACGGTAGTCACTCATCCGAGGCGGATTCACCGTGACCGGCGCGGGTAATAAAACAAACTTCGCTCGCTATTTCGGGGCGATCCCCCTGTCCGATCCGCGGTTCATCCCAGCGACCCCATGCGTTAAAAGAGCGGGGAAGTGCGGACGCGTTAGCGCGCGAGCGAGGCAGGCTCGATGCGGTGCGCCCATTCCCGCCTCTGTCCAACTTCGACATTACGGCAGGTATTTTCTTGAAAAGCGGATTCCGCAATGCGCACACGGTTTGTGATTGGTTGAAAGAGAGAGGGGGAGAGGAGGGGGGAGGATCCAAAGGATAAAAAAACGCTGTTTCCTCCACTTTTTGCGGAGGACATAAAAGTGGATTGAAGAGGGCGGGGGGACGGAATAATGAGAAACTTAAAAAGGAGAATCCCTCTTTAAAACTTCTTCCCGAAGATCGCTCTCCGGTACGTGTGTTTATTTTTTCCTCCTTCTCTCAGACTCGCCGCGAAACGTCTTGATGAATATTTTCTCTTCCGAGATCCCTCTCTGCGAGGTTAGTGGAGGGGAATCCGTTTGCGTATTTATTTCATAGCCGCTCGAAAACCTCTCTCGATATGCTGCATCATTTTTCGATAGTTTGCTTTTTTCCCAGGAGAGGGACGGGGAATGCTTAAAAAGAATTGAAATGGGGTTAGGCATCGGAGAGGGATTTCACGAATGTTATTATGAAAGGGCCATGTAATATTGTTCGCGTATACAGTGTCCATAAATTTCGCCTCCAATTTAAAACAGCACTAACTTTTTTAAGAGTATGCGATGAAAATGGTATAAAAAGAGGACAATAATGCTCGATGCATCTAGTTTTATTTCTGTTTTTTTTTTAATTTGGTGTTTGGAGAAAACAATTTCTTTGTTGAACCTCTTTTGGCTCAAGGATTCTTTTAGAAGAGAAAGTAAACTGTGTTATTTGGTTGAATTTATAGAAATATTCTGCTCTTGCCCAAAAAACACTTGGACAAAAGTGAAAGAACGAAGCCTAGTACAGGAGTTCAATTTAGAAATGAATGAAAGACTTTATAGTAACAGGTACAGTTCGTCAAGATATTTTCTCTTCATGTCGAACCATAGGTACACAGTGAAGTAAAAGAGTGTATTTTTTAAGTTAAACATCTGAGACTAACTAAAAAAATCGCGATAACATCTAGATCCAAAATAGTTCCCAATCCTTTTTACGAATTTTACCAACTAATTTATTTACAAGTTTAATACTACTTTAAATGGCTTAACAAACTTCATGGACAGGCTGTGTATGAACGGCGAGAATGTAGTTTCTATCTCCATGGCTACAGTAACCAAAAAGATTAAGCACATTTAATAGAATCACTTGAACGAGTTCTCGCTTGACAAGAAAATTTGATAAAAAATTCTATGGTATTAGGCCGGACTTCGTGGAAAGCCATAATAAGAAATTAGTAAAGCACTTAGTAATTTCCACAATATTATTTATTTAAAAAACGACCGGTTATAATATTATATAATATTGTGGATAATATTGTGGAATAATATAATAATAAAATTTTATAATATTGTGGTAATATTGTGGAAATTACGAAGTTCTTTACGAATTTCTTAAAATTTGATAAGTTTAGAAAATATATCCAAATTATAAATGTATCATAAATTAATGGGTACACAAATTATTTCAGAAACAGATCCTACAAGTCAACTTAGTAATATCCCATGCCGAACTCTGGTAAAATGGATAAGTATTACGTTATGTAAGGCATATCAATGCGTAACTACCATGGTTAGAGAACATTTAAACATCTAAATGTGAGATTCTTATTATATATCTAATCGCATGATTAGAATTGAAGCTTCTTTCATTGTCACCCATGTAATCGCTTTAAAGTACACCACTGAAATAGCGGGATTATTACCATTTTCAAGTCCTACCCATAGGATTGAATACGAACGAAAAGGTACGGTTCTTCTATTCGAGATAAAGACATCCCGAAAAATTTCTGTAAGTCCCAGCGTCAATATTTGCTCATATATGCACCATTATAAACTCTTCCAAAGCACTGAGAGTGCCAAAAAGTGGAAAACATACACGGCGTACAGAAACGTAAGACCGGTTGGAATACGAATACAGAGTCTGCTTTCCTGCTGAAAGTCGATCACGAAACTTTTTTTGCCTTACGAAGGCATCGACGTGTATTTTCTTCAGAAGCTAAGGAGAACTTCGTCCTGTCACGCGAAAGGCTTTTCGGACCTCTTAAGAGATATGCACCCCCTCCCCCTTTTGGATCCGCAAAGTTTTTCAAATCTTTCTCCGAGGACAGGAAAAAAAACAGAGGGTAGGAAAAGTTCGCCCAAGTTTTTTTTTCCGGGATGAATTTTTGCGCAAAGCGGGCGCAAATTTCTCCTGAGATAATAGCATCTTTTCCGACATCCACAGTGGTTACCGCTTTCTTTTGTTTTCGACGCTTTCCTTTGTTTCGGCACAGACGGCGTTCCTAACGAGCGGGTATCGCGATATCAGGCGGATTAGAGATCGGAAACTTGGGGATTATTCGAGAAAGCTTTTAAGCTGGTTTCTAAATTCCTCTGTATCTTGATTCTAAAACTCCTATTACCAACAAACTCCTCCAATTCTTTGCCTACTTGATATCCTTGCGTATAAATTATTCTAAAAGTTCTCGAGCTCCATTGAATACTTCTTTTCATCCTTCTATATACACTTTCATCTCCTAAATCACTAATTTTGATGGACGTTTAGGGCAGCTAATCTCCCATTAATACTTAGATTAGATTTATCAAACGGGTACATAAATGTCCTTTTTCTGTTATACAAGTATATATATAACAAATTACAGAAAATAAAATATGACTATATTAATATTAGGTCCATATAATAATCAATAATATGGAATAGATACATATGCCCTATATAGAATAGAAAAATAGATAAAGATACCCTATCTATTACACAAGAATAAATATAGGAATAAAAAAATACATCTCACCATATTGAAATCAGTTTCACTAAGTACAATATTACCATATGATTTAAAAGTAATATACAAACCTCTTCTTACATCCAACGATCGGAAAATAGGTAAAAATGCACGAATAGTCTATGTCCCTCCTCATATCTCGTACACCATTACTATGTCGTCGAGACATTGGAAGGCGAAAGATAAAATACAAAAGGTTCTGTAAAAAGTGGCATTTATTACCTTTGACTTCTACGCGGCGGCTCGACACTCGCGATGGGACGGAACTGTGTTCTTGGGGAGTCGCGGCGGCTAAGACCCTGGCTGCGGAGCGCCTTGCGAAGGTGGAGGAACGCGAGTTACTGGCGGTCCAGGGTTTCGCGAGGCAGTCTTCGCTCTTCGGTGAGGGTTAGGAGACGCCTCAGTGGCTGAGGTTAGGCTTCCCCGCGCCAGCCCGAAATGAAAGAGACTGCCCCGAGCCCTCTGGACACCTCCCTTATAAGGGAAATCAAGGGTCGGCAGGACGCCTGCTAGGCCCCACTGCTGCAAGAGCGTGGGAGGGTCGCGGTCCCTTTATACTTGCCGCCTCGACTCCAATTGCACTTGCAGCTGGGAGAGGAATGAGAATCATTTCTATTTTTATATGTTTTCGCACTTTGAAGAAAAAAGCTTTCTCCTGCAGGCCTTATGGCTCTCAACCGACCCTGCGAACGCCAAAGCTCAATGCATCCTCACTACAACTAAATCATTCATAGTCTTCACTATCTATAATATATCTGCTTTTGTAAGGTGCCTTGAGGCACAAAAAATAAATAAATTTAAACTCCTATGGTTTTAATATGTTTTTAGTTCATTTTCTTCAATTCTGAGTGATGAGTGTACTTTTCTTTGTAACATTTATTTCACTACATAAAATGAATGTAAACCTACACTTCTTCATTTATGTACGTAAATGACTGCTTGCATCTAGTGATATTTTTATTCTGTTGCCCTTTGGCGGTTTGCCTTAGGGAATAATACATATTATTATTTATCTAATACTTGATTTTGTTTGCTAACTGTATTAAATTATTGGGTTATTTTGAGAATCCGTGCTGAAGATATTTGTTTTAAAGCCGCCCCAGGGGTACCTTAGAAGGTAATTGTAGCTGTTGTGTGTATCTTTGAGGTAATTGGCTCAATTTTGAGGAATCAGAGCGTCACGAAAGCATCGGCTTATCGGATCAGAGTAACAGTTGTTCGAGGCAGGAGAAGGAATGACCACTTCCTAACGCGGAAATATGTTCACCTCGAAACTGAAATTGAGATATTAGCGTAGGCGGAGTTTGAATTACCTAACCGCTTGAGGAACTATATTTTTCAGACACATCGATGGTGAACATGAGTGGAGGTAATAATATTTCCCAATAGACATTCTTCCGATCTATCTTTCATTTCATTCTTTCTCTGAGACCGTATTACTTGTGATTCGCTGTCTATAAATCGGTTGTCTGGGTATTTAAAGTATTTTTGGAGGGGATTCATATTTCTCTTATGTTAGAAAGTTGATGCACACTTTTCCATAAATTTATTTTTGAACAACCGGCTTCGGCTACATCGACATTTTCAGGTTCGTAGAACATAGTGTCCTATGAACCTGAATATTCAAACCTGAACCTCTTATTCTTTCGAGAACGATATTTTAAACTGGAATGTTAAGAGGAAAGATATGGGATTAAAAGCGTTATATAAATCATATCGAGGTAAATATTGACAATTTTGGCCACGATGAAGCATTATTTTCATCGCCAACAACAAGAATTGAAGTTATTACTTCTTAATAAAGTGGGTTTGCTGCTGGTCTTACTAATACTGCTCACATGTTATGTGGCCCATGGATTAGTTATTTTTCTTGGAACATAAAATGACAAACACTTGTAACTATTTCTCTACAAACATACGTTGAAAAACCGTCAGTCCCTAATGGAAAGCTTGACGGAAATGTAGCCCGTCGAAAAATAAGTAAAATAGAGCGTAAATCGTGAAAAGGTTCATTTCCACACTTCTGAACTATATTAAATTAATAATTTTCCTGTAATTATTTATTCAGTTGAGGCTTGTGTCACTTCTTCCACTTAAAAATAACGTAAAATGCTTTTCCATTTTCAGACTCCTAGAATTGTGATCACTATATCTTCTTGGTGTCGGTTCACTGTTGCTTTTAGGCTCACAGTTCACATCTTTATGTCGACGCTCCTATTTCCGTTTCTTAGGTATTCCTAGAATTCCGAATGGTAAACAATTTAATATGCTTTTTTCATAAGCACGTATTGAAAAACTTTTGAAAATCTCTAATGGAAGGTTTGACTGAAATATAGCCCCTAGAAAAAATAACGATGTAGAATAAGCAAAAATATTCCGTGGATTATTCCCTAAATTTATTCAGATAAAAGCCTGAAGAAGTAAGTAAGAAGAGGTTTTTCATCTTTAGCGTTGATTTTATAAAGCAGTTACTTTTTTGCTTCAGTTACCAACGTATATAATAAAAATGTTAAAGGAGACCATCAAGAAAGACCAAGCTGCATATGACTTTCGGGTTTCTGGTTGGACACCCCAGGTCGGAACTGAGGCATCCCTGCAAGGACATGAATTTCAATTCACACAATAACTTATGATTCTTCAATTCAAGCAACCTCTAATCTTAACTACGGGACTTTTACAGTTAATTCGTCGTAGAGGGATTGAGAGGTACAGAATACAAACTCCAAACATTCCGACCCAACTTTGTGGAACGCCATTTAACCTTCATCCGGGCGCGTGGACGGTAGTTTACCGTCGTATTCATAAAAGCGCGTGCAATTTTTGCCTGGAGGTGTGCGGCGCGCCCGGATGAGGGTTAAAACAACTAAAAACGAAACTTAATATTTTCCATAGATTTGTGCGTAGGTGTAGATCTATGGAAAATATTAAATCTTGTTTTCAGTTGTTTTACTAAAAATAATTCAGAAAAAATGCGATAGTAAATCAAAAAAGGAATGCGATATACATATAGAGGCGTATCAAAATACTATTCAAATATATTAAAAACTACCGGGAAGAAGAAAAGAAAGATAACGCTTGTTAGATTCAAACATAGCGAATAGCAGAAGACCTTTCGCGAAGATAAGGAAGGTCTGAGGTAGTAAATATGCAAGAGTCGGAAAGTATGGAGAATTGCGAATCAACGAAGTAAATTACGTGCTTGCCCTGAAAGGGATAGCATGATTGATATGTATTGAGACCCCGATGAAAGTATAAAGCACGGGAATTGGCCTTCCCAACTCTTTTATTGGGGAAGAACCAAGGATTTGTAACGTCTTAGGGTGAATCTTCTCCGACTGCAGGAAACAATAGTTTCATTCCCAAATACGAAAATCGCAAAAGACTGCCTCTGGGAAAAGGCAGTAATTCGGCGAGGTTTCCATCAAGGGTTATTGGCTAGCGTGTCAGGCACCTTGAAAAAAGGCGGCCTTATCTATTCTCAAAGCAGTTATTGGAAGCCCAGGAAACATAAATCCTCGTTAGGCCGTTGGATTGCTAGCCTCCGGCTCTCCTTTGAGGAAATGCGGAGGGAAAAAATAATTGATTTGGCATTTCCACGCATTCTTCGCTGCATCGATAAATCAGGGAAAATGGGTCGGAAGTAATTTTTCTCGCGGAAGTGCGACTTAACACGACATTCAAATTCCCGATCCTTCATTGAAAAAAACTCCTTCTCAATTTCACCAATGTCTACAAATCATAAATAGGCCATAGAATCCGGACAGTGGAGGAAATAGTAAATAATAAAATTGGATGGGGTATACACAATTTACCAAAAACTGAACTCTCTATTGACCTACGTTGATTTATTTTTGAGCTTCTCCAGATAGGTTACCATGATCCACCATGATCGCTGTTTCTAGATACATGGTCGATAGTTGCATTATTTGTAACTATCAATTTAATTACATTTTTAATTTCGAGCTTATAAAACATAATTATTGAAGAGATTTACTTCCAATTGATTAAAAAAATCGAAATGTCGTTTGAGATATGGCCCATATCTTATGTGATACTCTTGCATTTCTAGTCAGTATCGAAATAAAAAAATACATACATACAGAAAACAGAACAAAATAAGAAAAATATAAAAAATAGAAATTAAAATATAAGCGAATGGAAAAATGTGCAGATCGACGGAAAATAAAGAATATATAAACGAATAAATAAAGAACTGAGCGCTTAAACTGTTCAACAACTATACAAAGATTCTCTTTTAACCTAAATATCGTTAATGGGAAAAATGTTCTTAAAAATATACTACAATGCGGGTAAAGGAAATATTAAATTAAATGAAAGGTTCGAGGGCATATAAAGCCTATGTAGCGTTACGTAAATTCACTGCAAGTAAAGAAACCGGCAAGAAAGAGGGCTTGAATAATCTCCGCTAACAAACAGATTGAAGGATCTGATAAATTTTAAAATGTTCCAGAATTGATTGAACGCACAACAGTAAACACAAGCAAAATTAATAGTGGATGGATAGATGGAGTTAATTCATATAAATATAATAACTGCATAATAAAATCGTTACTTTAATAAGTGAAATAATTGAAACCTTTTATTACGATTGTGTCTTCATCGCAAAATGCGAATAGAATGTTTAAACGAGTGGCCGCAGGCGCGAAATTCATCAATTCCATTACATTAAGGATGGAAAATCGTATTTTTATCGAAATCGATTAAATCAAACACAATTGCTACGCGAGATAGAGACATCAATCCGGATGAATAATTTCATCAGAATGCGGATGATTACCGAGCGGATTCCTCGATGAGGAGATTATCCTCTTTTCATTTCATGGAGATTCTCATTCATAAAAGTATCTTATTGTACATACTTTTGTTTTATCACCGTTATCATTCTTTTCGTCTCATTTGGAGTTTTTCAGAGATTTCATTGTTAGTTTCAGGATAGCGTTGTCGTATCCTGAATAGTTTTAACAAGTTCCGTGCGGTGTCGATTTAATTGTTTGCTATCGCATGACTGATTAAAAAAATATAATATTCATATATTTAATAAAATAATAATACAATATAATAATAAAAATATATAAATAATATTTCAATTATAGATAAAATGTTAGCTCTATATGCTGCAATAAGTTTAAAAATTTAATGCTAGCATTTATCGGTTAAAAAAAAATATTTATGTCTTGATATGCCGCTTTCAGCCACAGGATAGGACCAACGTGGGCGGCATATGCCGCTCTCCGCACGGAACGTGTTAATAACTAAATGGTTTGGAATAAAAAGTAATCCTCAGGGTAAAATACCAAAATATTTTTTTGATAAAATTAATATTTCTCTTGATATTGATAATGGAGATTGAAGGCGACAAAGTGCAACCTGCAAAAATTGCAATTTGGAAATAAGAACGGTCAAAATTTAGGTATGTATCTGCAAGGGAAGACGCGTGACTAAGAAACATCTTAGGAAGAAACTGAAATTAAAAAGTACTGATTAGGATTCCAACCCAGATCTTCCATTTTTCGGGTAAATATTCCAAATAGTTAGTTTATCTGCGAATTTAACTGAAAAATGAAGCGAGACTAATCTGCGAAAAAGATGGTTTTAGTCGGGAAATGGAAGATTAGTGTTAACAGTTACTCCTTCACAGAAGAAATGAAACTTGTCACATTTTCACATAATATACTTATGATGTTTGGCTCGCTATCGAAATGAACACAATTTAATGGTACGAGATATTTACCAAGTTTCTTTTTTCTGTTCAATTGACTTCCATAAAACAATGTCTATTCATGTCGATTCCTTACATCCGTCGTGATTTCCTGTAAAATAGCAACCTCCATGGTTAATGGTACGAGTGATTGATTCATATTTTTAAATAGCTCCATGATTATGGATCTATTTATCGTGGGTCTAATAGTTTTTTCTATTTCCCTTAAGGAACAAGTCCGAATACATCCATCCTCTGAGAACGTACTTTCACTAAATTTATTGGATAAATTAAGCCTTAATTTAAATACTCTATCATCTATAGAGTCTCATCCTTATCACTACCATGACTATTGGATTATATGGGATATCACAATTAGCTCCATTTACTGATGACGATCCTTCCGCTGCTTATGTTTACGTCCTCATAAGTATGCAAGAAAATGATTCCATTTCGGCCGATAATGATGTCACACAAACACCTCGCAAAGTGTTGCGCGACACTAATGGGCTCCCAGACGAAAGAATTTCCTCATCAGCCCCGCTCACCAGAGACGCGGCCAAATTGCCTATTATTCCGTCAATCGAACGCAACGCCCCCAAACGACACCTTCGGGGACTGCGCCGGAATTGAAGCAGACAAACAGCGCATATGCTCGATGACGCTGGCAACATTACTCCGCGCAAATCCCATTCCCCTGAGATATTGCTTCCTCTACGGATACGGATGTCACCTTCACGTTGCGTGGGTGAGGAAATCACTCAAACACGTGGGCGCCGCGTTTGAACCGAGTCTCGCCGCGCTTTCAAAAGCAGCGCCGCATATCCGACCCGTTACGGTCTCCAGTAACGTCCCATTACGCCGTACCTGTTTCCTGAAAAATACGGTGCGTTTCCCGCTGACTATAATGCCCCGGCAAATCCCCTGTATGTATCCGGCGATATGTGCTCCCCGCCATTGAGATGATTCTCGTGAAGTGTGTGGAGTTAGGTCGAAGACAGTCGATGCACTGCTCACGTTATCCATCCACAGATCCATAATGCACAAAAAAGAATTTGCATACCTAGTTTTTCTGCAATGAAATGGGACACGGAGATTTTCTTAGGATGAAAATCATTTTATTATACAGTTGACAGGAAATTATTGCTCTTTTTTGTGAATAAGCGACTATGCAGTAAGATAAATGAATATTTCACGACTAAAATCCAAATTATAGGTTTGCTATTCTTTAATGAGATACTGATATCTCTTGCATGCTTTGTAATGTATGGGTCTATGTATGCTATATGTATTGTAATCTTGGTTAATTCACTGATACTAATGGGCTTTACCTATGCTAAATATATTATCATTTCAATAATTGTGAATTATTGTTTGAATGTCTTACGTCCAATTTCTTTACATACAAATTATGTTTCCACAATTTAACTTTAGTCGAATTTATATATTTTGAATTTCTTTTGTTTACATAATACATTTATATATTATATTATTGTTTATGAATTACTTATATTTCAAACACAAAGGTTCTCAACATATCTACATGTACATATACTAATTATGACATTTATTATATAAATAAGAATATGTATAGGTATACTAGATGTTTTGTCACGAGAATGACATATGTATGTTATTTTATTTTAATTATTCATATTATTATTTCTAAAAAAACTCTTAACAATGTGCAATCCTTGTAACTAGGCTCTGCCCGTAATGAATGAATAAATAAATAAATAAAATAACTCTTCTCTTCCACCCATTCTATCATTAAAATATAGATATGCCATTCTTAATCTTAGAACATATAATTCAAGTGGATAATGTAGAAAAATCAAAAGAGTCCGTGAACAATTAAAACCTACGTAGATAAGAGCATATTCACTGCAAGGGAAGAAAGATGATTTGAATAATTAGCTCTAACCTATAGATTTAAGGATCTGATAGATTATAAGTATTTGCACATCAAGGGTCCTTTTGTGTTACACTATTGAATTTAAAAATATATATCGAATAATAGAAAACATGCTATATTACCACGTGTAAAAAACTTCACATTATATGTGAAAACCTTTTTCATCTACAACTGCTTTATTAATCTTTTCATCAAGTCTTCTGGGGAATGACTCTACAAACTTTATGTTGTCTGGGGCAATAAATTTTATCGTAATCATGTTTTGATTATTATTGTATTTTGTTTATTTTATCGTGTTGTATTGTACTGCACCAGTAATTTTCATTTTCCTAAAGCATGCATTCGATGCTCATTTGGAACTTCTACGTCAGCGAAAGTTTTCATAGAAGGAATTCGACTTAGCTATTTTACGCTAGTACAGAGTTTTCCAATGGAAAAATATTTTATGGTAATAATCAATTGCTTCGGATATAAAGCCAAGTCTCCTTCCATCAAAATATAACGCAGCATTCAAATATTCGCATACTGCATCGACATTGAAAAAAAGTGCGTCGGCCGGGAAACGAACCCGGATCAACTGCTTGGAATGCTGACCTGCTGACTGCTATGCTGACCATTACACCACCGACGCCCGCTAGTTTATCTTAAAACAGGTTTATAATTTGTGTTCTCGATGAGTTGGAAAATATGGGTCAGAGCGATGAGCCTATGTGGATTCGACTTCTGTCACGCTCTTGCCCGCCTGTGGTTCAACTTTATCCTTTCAAATTACTTGTTTTTTTTTAAACCGCTTAAGAACCACATTTGTGAGGCTATTTGCTCTATAATTGGCCAAATCATGATGTGTTGAAAGCTTCCGTGGACTTTTTTGCACCAAATTTGAACAAATTTTCTACGTTTTCACCGCGAAAAGTAATTTTAGTTTCGACATGAAAACGCTTGTTGGTATTCAAACGAAATTAAATATTAATCACATGTATATTATCAATATTTTCACATAAATTTTATAAAAAGTAATATAGCAGTCTTACGAAGCGTATTTCTTAAACGAGTATATTAGAATTTCTCGGGAGGAATTCACTCCAGGCGAGAAGATATCAGAGGAAACTTTCTGAAAACCTCATCGGCTCAGACTAAATTTAAGATGACATGAATAAATAGTTCCAGTATACTTCACTGCACTCTAGTACACATTAGTTGATACAACCGCTGCCATACGCTACTGGCGGAGTAATTATCGAAATATGAACCACTCTGCATTTATCAGAGGGTTTCACTGCAATGAACTGTTGTA
Organism: Sympetrum striolatum; assembly: GCA_947579665.1. NCBI lineage: Eukaryota > Metazoa > Arthropoda > Insecta > Odonata > Libellulidae > Sympetrum > Sympetrum striolatum. The sequence continues at coordinate 20,704,349 of OX388346.1, forward strand.
ATCATATAAGAATAATACCAAATGAATTGTCGTCGGAATAAGAAGCATTATAAAATAAATAATTTTACGACTTATTCTTTTAACTATCTGCAAAGTATTCAGCCCGAGGGCTGGCTCGTACCTTACTCTGTCGTTAGCCATCAAGAGCTCGTTGAGGAGATGAGGCTTACTAGGCAGTATACGGAGTGAGGTAGTTTGCCTTTACTCTCAAAGCCAAAATCCTAAAAGCAGAACATATCCACGTAAGTGTAGCACAATGACTCTATAAAAGGAAAGATCTTAATCAATACTATTATTCAGCATCAGTCATACCCTAGTAGCCTTTATGCCATTTTAACCATGGAGGGTATGACTAAAATCATATGAAAGATACAATTTTATTTATCCTGTACCAAAATGAAAAATATTCCATACGTTGAGATATGTATGACGTATCGAGGTGTTACTTGGCGGAACTCCTTCATAATCATAAAAAAGTAATACTCACTCAGTAGAATCCACAAAGAGTATTTTTTTTCTTTTTGTGGAATCCGCTGAATTTCACTTTCTTAATGATCGTCAAGATATGGATATTCATGCATTGTCTTCAAATTCACTAAATGAATTAATCTTCAGCAGCCACGCAACGACGCGATGAGCAATCGCCTGGTTGGATTTGCATGGGAACAATTCTCGGTGATAATTCTACCCCCTTCGAAGCCCATTACACGGCCGATCCGCCTTGATATCCCTTTGACACACTCAAGAGCCAGAAACAGACCCAATATTGGAAGCCAAATGGGATTTGGACCCGACATTAGGGACACCTCCTACCCCTCCATCTACATATGGGTATTTAGCGTAGCGAGAGCACTTCCTGACGTCTCTGTGCCATGCATCACTTCGCCAATATCCACGTGCCGGCCATAATTCCTGACTGCCAAGTCCTCTTACGCCACCTACCGGTAAACTTGACCGACGGAGTGGGATGTAGTTGGGATCACTGAGTAGCAGGTCTTGCAAACCACGCATAATATCTCTATTATCCCTCGGAATGTGGGCAGGTGCTCGACGCGTGCCCTCCTTCACGGCTTGCTAATATTTTTGTGAAGGTTCTTATACGGTGTGATTAATTAGTGCTGTAGTTCGCGTATTGCTGGTCGGGAAACACATGCTACGCTCCCTACTACAGGTGGCTCTACAAATAATGATATTCCCAATTGCTTCAGGTGCGAATGTTTGTTATTTTTCCCGCTTCAGATATTTAAAAATTTGGTGCTCTCGGATAGTCTCGGTGGGGCAGCTCGTTTGGCTCTGGTGAATGACGTCCCGGGATTAATCCCCGTTGGAAACCTTCATTTGCGCAATGAACTAATCTATCTAAGCACTTTCAAAAATACTGCATCCTCTTTTTTGGGTCAAATTTAGCCTAATGTGACCATTCTCACATTGAACGCTTTCTCTAAGCACACGAACAACCATGTCCTCAGTATCATTCCAATATGCAATTACGGTGTTGTAGGAAATGCCAATCCTACTCCACCGAATGGCAAACTTAAATTGAAAGTCATACAATATATTTATTATTATTTTGGTTCACTAATCTATCAGGGCCGTATTTATAGTCGACTCCTTCACCAATACCTAACGAACCCCTTATGAGTAAGCTGCCAGGCGAGTGCCACCTATTGGCATTTATAAACAACTCCCAGCAGTCCTCTGACAAGGAGACGGACTAGTGATAAATTTGGCAACAGCGTTGCCAAAAACTTGTTTCGCTATTCAGTTTTTTTTATATTCCTTTCTGCTAATTGTTTTGGTTCACATGAAATCTTGTATTGATGGCAAAGTTTGCATAGGTATTGTAAATTCTAATAACATTTAAGCTCTTCCTAACAATAAAAATCAGTTTCATGTCAATCCTCATCCATTTTCAGCTCTACATGTATTTATTTTCATGTTTAAACCAAGGTCCTGTTGAGCTCAATGTTCCTGTTACATTTACAACAGTCCAGGAAAGGAAATGTATATAAATAAAAAATAACTTCAATTTACAATAAAACTATTAAATTTATTATAACGTATCAACTATCATTACGGAAGCTGTCACTTGTTGAAACTGCATTACTATAATCAAGATAGAAATAGGTTTATGTTTGTGAGGTTGTAGTTATACTTTGTATCTGGTGTGATGTTTCCAACTGTTCATGAATGTTTAATTTGCATCCTTTGGGTAATTTTTTTAAAATGTGAGGGAAGACGTAATTATAGTTTAGAAGGTTTTTGAAGAGGGACATTTTGTGAAATTTTAAACCTTCCACGAACCGAGTTACCTACACCGATGTATCAGTTAGCGTAACGCAACGTATTAACGCCGGTGGTGTCAACTTTAAGTCGATTAAATAAAAAATCAAGAATAAATATTGCCTCGGTAGCATTAGATGAATGAAGCAGCTGCTTCACCCATCTAATGCTTAACAAGTTTCGGTATCTAGTTACACAAACAATAGAAATTTCGACTTAATAAGATAATATATAGGAGACTTTTCACCAACTTTCTTCACATTCACAGATAAATCAGTGATAAATCCTGAATGAATACATTTTCACACGCCCCATTAATTTCAACTGATTCTATCCATGAGATTTATTATTTGAATAGAATAATTTATTTAGAAAAATTGTTCGTTATTGTTATTTTGTTGTATTGTATTGTTCAAACAATACAGTAATGCAATGTAAATAATATCCCCTGCCTGTGAACGGCTTACATATTAATTTACATGGCATTTAAGTTCAAGAAACAGGATTGTAAATATTCATCTTTTTGGTCCTCCTGAGCCAGAATGTAGGCTCATCAGGAGGTCCCAGAAGTTAAATAACCACAAGCCTAAGATTACAAATTATTTAAAATTTGGAGTATTTCATAAATTAATGATGAAAATTAAAAACAATTTTAAACGTTTCTAGCAAAATAAAGCATTAAGTTTACAAAAACATTCACAAAATACTACTTATGATTCCAAAAATTGTAAAAACTTCATCTATTTATCTATTGCACTAATTATAATATGAAAATCAATATCAAATTCAGCAATTATATAATGATTCACAAAAAACATAGAACATATACCAAGTATGTAATACACAAGACTATAGAAAGCATTATATATAAAATCACAAAGTACAACAGCAGATATAAACTTAGATGCAATCATTAGCATACCATAGTTAGAGCAATAAATATACAAAATCAACTCAATACAATTTTGACATATATCATAGTATGTACTAAGGGATCTGTTATATGTTTTTCAAAATTTTTGAAGCAAATATTATTTTGATTTCTTTCTTTACGTTGGACATAGTATTTCTTAAATGTATGTTATAAGGTAAGTCATTAAATAACATAGGTATTATGACATCAAGTCGCTTCCTGCCATAAATATAATAATAACTTGGTACATTGTCTGTTATTCTATCTCTCCCTATCATGCCATGTTTTGTAGCAAACTTTTCCTTGTGCTTATTGGAGAAGTAATTTTCTGTAAGCAGGATGTAAGTGTGTAGGTATTGTAGAGGTTCCACTTTCTGATTTATTTCTTCTCTAACTCTAATTTTCATAAATTTTGTCTTGTGAAAATTTTGGGTTGAAACGGGAAATTTACCAAATAAAGTTTTAATTTTTTATCATGGCACCATTTATTAATGTTATTTAAGTCAGTTTGTAGAGCTCTTTCAGCCTCAAACAGAAGTATTTGTGAACAGATATTAATACAGCGTCATCAGCATACATGTATAATTTACAGCACTTTATAACAGAAAATTTATTATTGATATATATTAAAAATAGCAATAGGCCTAATACTGTAATAATACCGTGTGGCATTGCACTGTAAATATTTACTCTTTCTCTATGGTAGTCATCTGCGTCAAAGGTTATATATCACGACTACGACAACGAAAGGCCACAAAGATTCAGCTATAAAGAGTAGGAATAACCCGTGTACAACATAAATATATCTCTACTTATAAGTATAGTAATTGCCAATAAATTCAACCTCAAGGAAATCACCTAATAAAACTAATAACTTCACATTTCATAACGACTGTCCAAGCTGAGGTTTTAAAACATCCGTTAGATAGTTTTAAATGCATTAGGATAATATAAATATATACCGAAAAAATTCTTCTGATGTGTACCATAATTCAAAGAATTTTTGAGGATTTTACAGTCCAATCTTTTATTTTATTCATCAATTGTTGAATCTAATCGAGCGAATCGAACAGATTATCCGCCATGTTTGTTGTTTACAAAATTAGTACGCAGTTTTGCCACCACCGGTATCACGCTTTAGGGGGTCGCTGGATCACCTATCTCGGTTACCCAGCTTTTGACAGCTTGGGAGTCTCTAAGGTTGTAAAAGGTAGAAAGAGGACTATAAATACCATTTTTGGCCTTGGGGGACTGCTAGGAGCTGGGAAACTCCTAGGAGTCGACTATAAATACGGCCCTTAATTTTTGGTATAAATTTTATTAAATATGATATCGCAGGCTTCCACTGCATCAATCTGATTCTCCCTGTATTTTTGGGTTTCATTGCAATGACATGTTTTAATTTTGAACGAATAACAGTTCATCAATGTAAAACCACAGAAAATACTGAGAGCATACATTAAATGTATATTGAGATGCTAAATCACTTATGCCGAACGGAAATCGTGTTGAGTTAAATTTTAAAACGGGCTTCTAAATTCCTGAAATATATTTACAGTTACGATGGGCTTTGAACAGCGAAACGAGCATCATAAAATGAATGATGAAGAAAATAGCTTATAGTTATTTTAACTCATATCAAGTATTAAAGTCTCGTTTCCTTGATTATATAGTAAGAATTCATACTTAAGGATAGCTGTATGTAAACATAGCATCTAAACTGTATATAAGTTAGTGGAAAGATGGAATCTGCGAGATTGATGCAATAAAAAGCATCTGAGAATATACTCATCGGAATAATACATCTAGAAGTCGGGTGTCAACGTTGTAGGAATAAACCAACATAAATTTATAAGGATCTAATATGTAAACTATAAAAAATATACCAAAAACTTTAAGTATTGCAAAAAGATGTAATCATATGATCACATAACCATATTTATTGATATTCTACAATGAAGATGTTATTCATTTTATCTAACATATGTTTGTGATTTTGCGTATTCGAATCTGTCTCTTTTTTATTTCGTGTACATGGTTGAGTCGTTCTTACGAAAATTTTCTAGCAAAATATTACATTTTTTAAATCTGCTCTATATAGTGTGCAGATGAAAACTATCGCAGAATAAATTGAAATTATCTTGCCCTCTAACATAACGAGCGATATATATGACGTGGCAGATTTTAACGAAGAGAAGAAATCTATCATGGGGCAATATTATGAGGAATAGTTTGTATTAGTTAAAAATTTGTTTGCAAATCTATGACCAAATTTGGGACGGAAAGGTATAGAAATTAGGAATGAATAATTAAAAATAAAATTCTTTTCGCGTATTGGATCGCAGCCGAAACTACGATAATAAAATATAAATATTTATTCGGAGGTAATTTTCAAGATATCGATCAATTTTTTGCAACCACGATTTAAGTCGCTTATTAATGACACACGAAAATCTCGAACTCATCGTGACTTGCCTTGAGCCCCGACTCTATTCTATTCTTAGCGGCGTCAAGAGCACATTCAAAGTTTCCTTAGTAAACTTTACGACAGTAATTAAACGTTGATTTTTTTATGGTTACGTGTCCCTTGGCCCTGAAATCCTGCGGGTCATTCCGGCGCAATTTCTACGGAACAGATTCTAATCCCTGTAAGTGACAAGCGGCGATAACGAACCTCATTCGCCCATGCGGAATTCTCGAGCAGGCGATCTTATCATCCTCCTGAGGATCTCGTACATTCGCTCGCGATGTGTGAGAAAAATCTTAATGCGCAATCTTCGCAACACAGGCGGTAATTAGCGAACCGAACCCGGCTCTTTATCATGCGAGATGCAATACATCATCCGTGGCATGCGGCTACGTATTGCTTTTCTTTAAATATAAATATCCCCTTCTGGATGTTTCTGCTCGATCGGGTCGGTGTGATTGCTTTGTACTCGAAAATACTCTGATTCAGAAAGCGATATGTGCCTCTGATACTCGTAAATCAGAGTGATGCGTACCTAACGCTGGTTTTGATTTATCATCGGCCTTTTCTCTAGCTAAATGGCTACTTCCTGTTAGATTATTACCTTTGTAGTTCATATGCATTCTACAAAAATGAATTATTCCCAGTTGGGTGCATTCCCTTGCTATTTTTGGTTTGTGATTCTCTTTCATGTTCTTGCCTTGTTTATAATACGTTATCATTAATTATTATATTATTACGATACGTTAATTCAAATATAGTTAATTCAAATACATAGTACACGATAAATTCAATTGACGAAGCCTTAAAATTGTAGAGATGTGTACTTGGGAGCATGATGAAATAGAGTCTAAGTTCCGGGTGTGAAAAGGTTTTATTATTGCGACCAATTTCAAACTATAACTGTTAATCATCAGGAAGAAAGACACCTCAAGTAATATTTTTATGTACAAATATAAGAAAATCAGGCAACATATAACCAATGAAATGACTGAAGTAAAAAATATTTGATGGGTAGGATTTTGATTGATAACAGCGTTCATCATTTTGAGGAAAAACATTACAAAGTTTTCTTCATATTTTCTCTATAAATAGTAGATTCATATAAGATTAGACTAAATTCTCCATTACTAAGGAGAAGATAATTCTTCAGTAACCTATTACTACTCCTAGATACCTACCACTTGAATGCATCATATATTTTCAGCCATAAATATGGACTAATCCTAATATATCTGCAACAATTATCTACAATCTTTCTGCATCCTTCGTAAATTTCTTGAGAAGTTTCTTGCACAAATTTTTCTGAGCCCGAAACTTTGCATTGGCTGTACATTCAACATTGCAAATCGTAATCGAATCAGAAACGAGAAAATTATGGTTACATTGTATGTGCATTGAACCTAGGATAATCGCTCATAATGAACGTTTATCCCCGAAATTCATCGAAGGTTTAATGCTAAATGCTTTCTGTACATAAAATAATTTCTACATGACAAGTTCTCATTTACAGCTGAATACTGCATGGTATTGAAAACGCAATAGATGTTGGTCGCATATCACTCTTCGTGTAACAAGTGATCAGGTCAGTTTGGGTGTATGAAAAATAGAGGCTAATTGCTGCTTATATTTGATGACATATGTTCTCTTTTAATTGGAATTTTTCACCTTCCATGTTTTTAGAGTATGCAGCCTTCCATATGTATTTGCATTCACGTTGAATATTGATTTGTAATCACCCTCGCAGAAGTCGTAAAATATAAAAAATATACGATATACGTTAAGAACAACCATTTTAATTGAAACCTTCACATTCCTTTGTGTGCATAATCGCACCCACCAATTACATATTTTTCAGTAGAACTAATAAAACCATGAGTGGAAATCAGTACATCTACGTAAAAAGAAAACGTTTTAAGGAAAAAAGCTCATATTGTTAAACCGCGACACCTATTTCCTTTTTCCAAAAATATTATTGCTTCACAATTGTCTATCGTTACTTCCAGATACAATCACAAATATTCAAGAAATAAAGAACAAATTTCAAAGAATGAGGCAAAGTATTTCGGGAGTTTAAATGGAAAAAAATTAGATAGAGTGTTATTCTTCTCGTTTTTCCAACGATCATATTGTTATCCACTATATACGTACATAGGTGATCTATCTTTTGGTAGGTGCACGTAATAATACCTATTCAACGTTTCTGGTTACTTATCCCACCCTTTATGCCATCAAACACCTTTCGCTTCTACCTTTCTCTCTCATTTCCCTTTGAATTCTACCCTCAATTACATTCTTTAGCACCCCCTTCCCTCTCATTATTTGACCCATCCATTTCCTCTAACTCTTAATTACTTCAATTAAAACCTTCTCTTCCCCAACCGTCTCCAGCACCTCTGTGTTTCTTCTCGTATCAACGCAAATTACTTTTTCCATCCTAAGCCTAACCTACATCTTAAAGGCCTCTAAACGTTTGACTATATAACAATTGAAATAGCATTTGTTATTTATATTTCAAATAGTAGTTATATTCGAAATTAGTAACATTTGAAAATTATAAGCAGAAAGATTGATGTCTTAATGTTCTTATGTCTAAATATTTTACCATAATTTTTGTCCCCTCGCTGATACATGCTTCCTAGTAATTATTAGTAATATTCGAAATAGTAATTTCTTTATTTATTAATAATACATCAACAAACAGCACAAGACCAATCACAGTTGACGAACAACAATAAGAATAATTATCAAATAATTACAAAATAATATAAAGTAATAACAAAAAGGGATGAGATTACAGGGATCAGAGTTACTGAGTTCTAAATAAGTCTCTTAGAATTAATTTTAAAATTAGTAATATTCGAAGTAGTAATTAATTCGAAATTAATGATATTCGAAAATCATAAGTTAAAAGAGAGATGTCGCAGTAGACATGGGCGCCGTTATGATTTTTGTCAGCGGCGGCGTAGGGGGAAAATGAAGCCGGCGGCGGCGGCGTAACGGCGTGAACGCTGACTGCTTAATCGTCGGCGGCGGCGCGGCGTAACCGGCGGCGTGTAAAATTTCGTTCGTATATGGCAGAAAAAAAGGCGAATAACTCGAATATCTGAGAGTACATATTACAATTATATCATACCAATAAAAATATAAAAATAAGATTTTATGCGAACACTTGGAAGAGGACACAAAAGCGTTTTGGTCGTACGTTCGTGAGGTCCAAGGTAAAGAGCAAACTGTTGGTTCATTAAAGGATACTAGCGGTAATATAGTAAATGATGCTAAAGGCAAAGCTTAATATCTTGAATGATTTTTTTCGAGGCGTTTTCACGTCTGACGATACATCAAATACTCTCCCGAATGTTGATAAACCTGAATCGATGTCGAAAATCACCTTCAGAGAAGACGGCATCATTAAACTATTGCAACAGATTAAACCGAATAAAGCTCCGGGTCCTGAAGACATACCGGCTCAGGTGTTCAAGGAAGTTGCGGAGAGCGTAGCACCTTTTCTTAAAGTTATATTTGATAAGAGTATGAGTGAAGGAAAGGTCCCGAAGGATTGGAAAATTACAAATGTCACACCAATATTTAAAAGCGGCTCTAAGGACGATCCAGCTAATTACAGACCTATATCATTAACATCACTGAGCGGTAAAATTATGGATCATATAATAGCTACCTCTTTAATGGGTTTTCTTGAAACGTCTAATTTCATAATTAGGAATCAACACGGTTTTTGTAAGACTCGTTCTTGCGAGTCTCAGCTGGCTTTATTAGTACACAATGTTCTAAACTCTGCTGAAAAAAATAAGCAAGTCGATGCGATATTTTTAGATTTTCGGAAGGCTTTCGATAAGGTACCTCATCATAAATTGCTGTACAAATTAGAAGTTGCGGGTATCAATGCAGAAGTTATTAACTGGATAAAAGACTTTCTCACCGATAGAGAGCAGCGAGTTGTACTCGATGGTATTAGTTCCAACTTGGTTAAGGTGACCTCGGGCGTCCCTCAGGGCAGTGTAATTGGACCGTTGTTATTTTTAATATATATCAACAACCTCAGCAATCACATTGAAAGCAATGTTAGGATATTCGCAGACGACACAGTCATTTACGGGGAAATAGTTAGTTCAGAGGATAGATTAACCCTTTCGAACGACTTAGATAGAATTATGAACTGGTGCGATGATTGGCAATTAGAGCTTAATTTGGAAAAGTGTTTGGTTAACTTCTTAAGTTAACTTCTTCGAAAGTAAATCTATAATAAATGATTATTCTTATCGTCTCCGAGGGGTAAACCAAATGACAGTAGAATCGGTATCTAGGAGTAACTCTCACGAATAATCTATCATGAAGTGCCCACATCCGAAATATATGTGGAAAAGCACTTAAGAAACTCGGTTTCGTTAAAAGAATAGTCGGTAGGAGCGAAGAAAAAGTTCGCGAGCGATGTTACTTAGCGTTAGTTAGGCCTCACCTTGAGTATGCATGTAGTGTATGGGACCCCGCTGAGAAATGTCATATTCGGGATTTAGAAAACGTACAACAAAAGGCGATACGATTTGTAAAGAATTGCTACGATAAAACAGCAAGTGTCACTCAGATGTTACAGGACGCGGGATGGGAATCATTAGAAGATAGAAAAAAAATTCAAAGGATAAATTTATTAAATAAGTTCAGAGAAATTACGTTTTCAGATGATGTAACCGATATAATGCGACCCCTCTTTTATATGGGCCGTTCTGATACTGCCAGAAAGATTAGGGAAATAGATGCTAGAACGAATCGCTTCAAAAATTTATTTTTCCGCGAAGTATACGCGAAAGCAACCGTTTAGGAAAATAGAGTCAAGGTGCCTGCACCCCCTGCCACACGCCGAAAGGCGGCTTGCAGGGTTCTTACATAGACATAGGCAATTATATTTATATTTATATAGACATTACAATTATATCATACCAATAAAGACAATGTAGAGCTATCTTGAATAAGCAGCACAATGGGCTAGAATCGAAAAAACCTGGCAAAAAAATCCTTTTCTTGAGTGCGGAATTTAGTACTGGCAATTCTCAAATAAATCCTGCCTATTACCACCAAATTATTTACGCTGATTTCTACCTATTAAAATTCCACCGGCGGTCAAAATTGACCAAAATTCTTGAATAATGTCAGGTTTATATTTTTGCAAAATTCTTCAGCCTCAAACCAAACCCAAATGAGCAGAATCATCGGGAAAAAATCAATACAGTATTAAATAATCAACCCTAAAGCTTAATTATGATTTTTAAGTGTTCACAGTTGAATATTTGAATTATTGCATCACTTCCATCAGATCTCTGAATTAGCTTCTTTTGGTGAAATACTCACTTCATACAACATGTCTTTTAAGCTATATTTCTTTCTCTTATCCTCTCTCGGACCCTCCGATTTAAGGAGAACGAGCCTGGGAATGTAATATGTCTGGGAATGTAATATGCAGAACTTATTGAGGTATAGAAATGCGAAGTTTCAAAGTTCACACTCAAAAAATGTTTCCTTATTCTTGGCCAGCATTTTTCGATTCTAGCTCGCTGTGCGCCGTAAAGGGGTTAATTTGGCAATACATTGCTTTCCTTATTTTCACAAAAGCATGTTTCTTATAATTGCGCTACATTACTTTAAGAACGTTTAAAGAGTGGTATCACAAATTGGGCACAAATAGCCAGTAGAATGTCGAACAATGGATGTACTATTGTTGTGAATTAGTTTAACATCAAATTTGCGCCACATTTTTCAAGTATGGAATCCAGGAATAGACGTTCAATTGACATTTCCAGAAAATAAAAAATGTATAAATGATGAACGCAAATCAAAACATTTAAATTTGAAATTGCAGCAATTTTTAAGGTTTGTTTAAGCCCCTCCATGACTGAATTCGGAGAGTGAGTAGTAGGGATAAAGTGAACCTACGTGTAACGAAAAATTTAACGCATGCAGAAAGTAGTAGCAGACAAAATAACGTTAGCCGCTGGAATACCACCTGAAGATATAGGACAAACTAGTCAGTGTGATGTTGAGGAATGCTCGTCATGCTGATCTAATAAAAGAAATTCTAACAAAAATTAAAATATCCGATAGATCGATGAAAGTTCAACTATTGACATTGGCCCCAAAGAGTTGGTCGATAGCACTTACAGCGAAAACATTTGGGGTATCAGAACGTACAGTGAAAGCAGCACGGCTGGTATTGCATGGCTATCGGGCGTGACCCCTACGGGCCATGACGGGTACTGGTAGTGATGATGTCACTACCAGTACCAGTCATGGACCAACGCAATATACTAAAAATGTCTACATAAAATAACCAGGACGATAAACAACAGAAGATATGTGGCGCCACCATAGCAACTTTCTCAACTTTGTTAATTTTTTAGGGCTGTACGTGCTCGCGATGAAAAACCAAGTGTACTTTTTTAAGAGGTTTGAAACATGCTCTTTCAAATGAAAATAATTTACGAGAGTATCGAAAAGGTCTTTCTTTTCTAAGAGCGGACAGAAAATAACCTATTTTTGCCGTTTTTACAAATGTCATCCTCATAGTTGTCCCTATTTCTAGGGCCTTATATGCTCGAGATGAAAAACTAGATATACTTTTTAAGAGGGTTGAAATCATTCTCTATTTAATAAAAATTTTTCAAAAGAAATTCCAGAGGGTCTTTTTTTGTAAAAGAGGGGGAAAAATAGCCTATTTTTGGCTTTTTAACAAAAATTGTCAAATGTTGACTCAATTTTTAAAATAATGGAAAGTACTAGGAATATGAAATTTTATATTCATAAACTATGTATTTATATGTTATCATGCGATAAGTTTCACGTTGTTTATATCATTTCTTCTTGAAATATAAAAAGCCAAAGTTTTAATTTTTTTCTCGATCCGCAATTTTTTGGGCCAGTTTTGCACAGAATTTTCTGCAAGGAAGTCGCTCTTACAGTTATTTTTATTACTTTGTTTAATAGAGCACAACAAGTTGTTTAAGATAGCCAAAGTGTGTTTACTTCATAAAACAATTCTCTGAGATACAACGCCTCAAAGTTACTGAAAACTCATAGTCATGTTGAAGAAGGCAGCGACACGGGGTCAAACAATCTTCTATATCTCAGCAAGTTTACCATCGACGAAAGTAAAACTTTACAAATGTTCATAAGAGGTATGTGTGAATGTTCATACAAAATTTAATCGAAATCCGTGATGGTCGAGCGGGGCACTTCTCTGAAATCAGACCACTTGGCATGGAATGACCCTATAGTTAAATTTTATCGCATTTACAAAAAAATAAGAAACGAAAAATATTTAAAATTAAAAATTTGGAAATTCGTAGCGAATTTGCTTGTACATGTTCTTTAAATACTCTCATTTCAGAAACAAAGAAGTTCTTATTCTCGATAATTTTCTTCCTTTTATGATCTTTTTTCGATACTTTTAAATTTCCTGGTAAATATTCTGGGAAAATACATCCTGAAAATTTTGAAGGGAATGTCGAGAGGTTTGAGAAAAATGCGTCCAAAAAAGTAGTTGGCTGCGACTTTTCGCTGTACGTCATTCATTAAAAACATCCAGCGAGATAGTATTCTGAGAAAAGACTGAATTTTATTTGTGTTATTTTAAATCCCTATTTTCCATTATAAACATTCGAAAACGAACATACATTGCGGAAGTTACATCTTCTGCAATGTATTGTATGAATTATATTACGTATGAAATATATTGTTATATACGAGTAAAAGTAGCTTGGATACTGCAAGCTTATAAAAGGTATTTATAATCTTTGTTCACATGCCACGTTTTGAGTTTCAATGTTATCGGGCAGGGCTTAAACAAACCTTAAAAATTGCTGCAATTTCTAATTTTTGTAACCGCCTGGTGTCGAACCCAGCACCTATTGGAATATGCAAATAGGCATAATAACTTGTTAAGACCTAATCTTAATTAATACAAAGTTTAAAGTAAATATCATACCGGGAAGGTCCTGAAATAAGACTCCATTATCCCCTATCTGAAATGCATCGGATATAACATATTAGCAGCTGTGAATGCATATTATGACTTGTTAGGACTTGATCTTATTTAATGCAAAGTTTCAACTCGATATCATGTCTGGAAGTACCTAATATTTGTTTCCGTTATCTCCATAAAAAATGCATTGAGGAATGTAAATTTCCCTCTGGGATCGAACCAAGGACAATCAGCGAATTGCTAAAATTAGATTATGAAATATATTTATGATCTCTATCCAAGTGCTGAGTTTCAAGTTTCCATCTTATCGGAAAGTGATAATAAAAAATCTTAAAAACCGCAATGTAAATTAAACGGGAGCATATTTTCCCCGACCTAGCATCGAACCATGGACAATATTCGAAAACGTCTTTTTGATGTTCGTCTGATACGCATGGCTTCCAGCGATCCCTTGAATTTCAACTCTCTACTTTGCATGAAAGTGCCTCAAAAAATTTTTCGAAAATCCCCACCATGTATCTTTATGGAGAAAATCGGGACTTTGCGGCCTTCTGGAATCGAACCCATGACACCGAGGTTCAAAGTCAGTTTTTTTCTGGAGGTTACACGTCATGGCCAACACGTAAAAATTTCAAGACAGTGGCATTTGTGGAACATGGTTAGAATTTTGATCCCCTACGAGGTACGAGTAAAATTTTGCTAGCATACTGCAAGCATATCGACAACACTAATTTCATGTCGGCATCATATCGAGACGGTCCTCAATAGCCAAAAAAGGATTGGAAATATTCTTAAAATTCGCTGTAATTTAATTGCCTGGCATCGAACCCGGGTCTTTCTGGTCATACTTACTATGCAGCACAACAGAACATCACCATCTCTAACTATGTGTGAAAATTAAAGCAGAAATATTGGCTGCAACTGCCTCAAACGACGTCCTACTTTTCACATATTTTCCTTATGTGAGAAATGTTAATGTGCTCTGGCATCGCACCTAGGAACAGCATGGTCTCATATAATTTTTTTCTTAAACAGAGTCTTAATATACATCTTTTAGCCAGGCACGAACTTCCTATCATTTCCATAAGTGCATCAAAAAAAATAATGAAAAACTACCACAATGATTTTAAAGGGTTGATTTTTGCATCGTCCTAGCGTCGAACCAAGGACTTTTTCCGTAAAAGTCATTTATGTTTTCGATAGATGATGACCATATATATAAGCTCCTTGAGTTTTGATTCTCTTCCTATTAAGGAAGTAATTTTAAAAAATTCCCGAAAATCAAAGCAATACATTTAAAGGGGAAAAATCGGGACTTTGGGGCCCTCTGGAATCGAACCCATGACACTGAGGTTCAAAATTGCAATTTTTTGTTGGTTACACGTTATGGCCAAAATGTCGTAAAAATTTCAAGTCAATGACGTTGGTATATCATAACAGGAAGGTCCTGATATAACTCCATTATCCCCATCTGAAATGCATACGAAATGTAAATGGCTCTCTGAGATCGAACCAAGGACGATCAAGATATCCTAAAACTGAGTATTTGAAACATATCAACGATCTTTATCTATATGCCGAATTTCAAGTTTCTATATTATTGGGAAGGGGTTCAAAAATATTCTTAAAAATCGGATCACCTTCTGATTTTAGAGACGGCTGGAGTCGAACCAAGGCCATATTGGCATCTGTGAATGCACAGTATGACTTGTTCTGACTTGATCTTATTTTATGCAAAGTTTGAAGTCAATATCATGCCGAAAAGTGACTAAAATTGGCATCTGTCAACTCCATAAAAAATGCATTGAGGAATGTAAATGCCTCACTGGGATCGAACCAAGGGCCATCAGCGAAAAGGTGAACAGCGTACATAAAATTTATAATTGATCTATATCTGCATGCCGAGTTTCAAGTTTCTATCTTATCGGGAAGTGATTTAAAAAAATCTTAAAAATTGCAATGTAAATTAAACGGGAGAATATTTACCCTGACCTAGCGTCGAACCAAGGATAATCATCGATGATTGTTTAATGGTTTTAATACATCAGCGCCCTCGTGGAAAGCCCGAGATGTGTTCTATCAGTTCAAAGCGTATCTCTTCGAACAACTTGTCAGCATATTTTCGACTGTGGGACTTTGTATTAAATCCAAGCCACGCCGCGCCGCCGCCGATAAAATTTCCGGCGGCGGCGCGCCGTAGTTATTTTTTCGGCGGCGGCGGCGTGCCCGATATTGTCGGCGGCTGGCGTAATCGGCGCGGCGCCCATCTCTATGTCGCAGTATCTAGACATTTTACCATGATTTATATCCACTTGCTGATATACACTCAATAGTAATTGTTAGAAATATTCAAAATAGTCGTTATAAAATAATAATATCTATTTATTTACCGAATCAGAACATTATAATGCAGGAAAATTTTTGCTATTGAGATACCATTTTTGCCAATATTAATCGAATAACTAATTTTGGTAGTCCGTTAGTAAATAATATTTTTAAATCTGACATATTTCTAGATGCAACCTTACAATGCATCAGATTTTAGTATTGCACTTCATAATGTAATTTACATTATATACACCATAACGTATTAAAGTAACATTAATCCTGTTTATTCTACTGTTAAAATACGAATTTCTTGGATTGATGAATGAATTAATTCGAAATTACAAGCGAAAAGAGTAAGGTCTCAATGTCGTAACATCTAGACATTTTCCTTACTCTCTGTCCCTCTGTCGCTAATATAAACTCCCGCATGGCAATGAGGTCTAGCAACTCTGCGCATCCATTTTATGAAATTTTAATGAATGCGGCGAAGGTCTTTCCTTAAAGGAATCCTTTAGGATCGGAATTCCACCCCTGCATAGCTGCGACGGCGTCTTGCTTAAACGTGTCACTAGTCGTTTCTGAAAAGTGTAGCGTAACGTTTGTTTGCATGTTTGTCCATCTATTCTCCTTTCATACTGTGGCACGGGGTATAATCGCGCTGGAGAGCATGGGAAAAGGCGAAGAAAAAATAAAGACTACCTTGCGGCTAGTCTGAAGACGTCTGCATCGCATTGAGCGAAGCAGGCGTTTCGAACAGTTTATCCCTTAAGGCTGCGAGACTAAAGGGAAAAGAGATCTCGCGAATATCTTTTTCCAGAAACATTAAAAAAATGGAGCGCATAACGCTGCACGATAAAGCGCAGACGTAAGATCTTAAAATAAATGATTCTCAGTTACGTGCCGTAACGGATCGAAGACGCTGGCTTTGAAAGGATTTCCCTATTTCCATTTACGTAAAGTTGATGGTTTAAATATGATGGCCAGTTCATTTCTTAGACGAGTTTAGTCCACGACTTTATTACTTGTACTATAATAACCTCGGTCATGCGAACATTTCCATATTTATTGACTCGAAGTTTGTAATGTCCGTAAGTAATTTTTAGTTTTGTTTATTACCTCTTTTTCTTTCTTTAAATAATTAGGAATCGCCTCTTGAAATACTGTTACCGTTTCAAACATGAGTAATATATGATAAGAATGTATAATGAAGTTTTACAGCTCGAACCCTCGAATTGTTTTTTCCCCCTCGAGTTCTTATCGATCCAATTAATGTTGCTTTAAATGTCCCAGCAAATATTCATACCTTAGAGAACGTTATGTAATAAATTATCCAAATCTAAGAATGATCTAATGAAAATGATTACGTTGATGAAAATTATACAGATAACATTGATAATACTACCCTCATTACAAGTAAACATTCTCTTTGAAATTATGTGTAATTTTGACTGTGTATAACGTACATTATATTACTAAATTATCTAATTATAAATATCCACTGCCACCAAGTCCTTATAAAAGACATATTTTGATCAAAGATTTTTCAATTTCGAATCGATGACAATATTGATTGATGATAGACAACAATTCCTGCTAAATTTCTCAACTATTGAATTTCAGACCTCATACAAACTTTTAGAAACAAAATCAATTTCGAAATCATATTAAAACTTGCAAAATAAATGCCATCTTCGGAGTGTGAGTTAACATATTAAAGTATAAGTGTTAATTAGTAAAAGGTAAATTGATGTTACTACGTATAATTGTAGTCGGAACGGTATGAATATATTTTTTCGATTTCGGCTCTGATTCAAGAATTTTTCCGGTTTGGAGCTAATTTTCATTCCAACGAAAACAATTGTTTTGTCTCGGAAAACTGTTTTCAATGCAAACTTTTAATGAATAGAGAATTGGGAAACATGTATTCAATCGTGCCACATTAAACTTCTTTCCATCTTCACCATAGGTGACAACTCATAAGAGTAAAGAACTAATACCGGTAGTAACTACGAAAGGTAAAGAAGCCCGGCGTATCATATTTCATTTCCCTCTTCCTTTGAGAGCTAAATTTAAATAACATCTCTTTTCTTCGAGACTTTCGCAATATTTTTCCTCCATCTGCAGCATTAATAAATATTAATTTCACACAGCAAGAATCCTTCGCCTCTGCTCTTAACCTATTTTTATTTATAACGCCTTAACACACTGAGAAGGGTCTGAAGGGATGGAAAAACGAAAAGGTCTTGGCCTCGGCCTTATCAAAGGCTTCTAAGCACTTTCGCTCTGGAATTTTCAGAATGATCTTGAAAAAAAGGCAACTTTGCCTCTTCGAATTATTCAGAAGCATGTGTGTTCTCCATTATATGCTTTTTCCCATTGACGGCGAGCACTTGCGGCGCAGGCTCGCATTTTCCCCACATTTCCAGAAGCTCCACAACAGTTTATCTAGGATAACTGTTGCTACAAATAACTCTCCCTATCATCTTTTCCTTTTCATACGATGGCCGTCGTTTGGCGCGGGAGGTCACGTTCTTAAGTATGAGATCGTTTTGCCTTTGAATGCATACGCGATCGACGGATAAAATAAAGCAACCTTTTGGCTTTGGTGCAGATGTTTCCTCGTTCGGATCGTGGGGTTGGAGGAATGTTTTTGCGGTGGAAATTGCCACATATGCGTGGTGGCAATTCCTCCCTCCAGAATCAGAAGCAGAGGAAACAGTTCCACAAGTTTTTAATTTCACCATTAAAGGCTTCGTTTTTGAGCAAGATCATCTAGTAAAGTAAATGAAATGTATTTACTGATGATGTTTCTAAGCAACGAGTTCGAGGTCGGTTATATTAAAAGTTTTTCTTTTATACTCAACAAAATTATTTATTTGCCCTTCATCTAAAAACATTCCTTTGAAGTACTGTCATTATCATTTTAATGCATCGATAAGTTGCGCATTATGTCTGCGTAATATATCTCCGACGTATATGTGCGGAAATTTCTATCTAATTTCTATTTCTATATCATATTCATATTTAATTCTTTTCCTTCTATAAATTCCAAAGTTATTTACCATAGAAAAATTTAAAAAAGGCTTTAATATCAAAGTAAAGATTGAATCGGTTTATTGGAAGCTGCAGAAAAATATTGGAATCAAGCAGATATTTGTCCATATCAATGAATTAGGGAAACAAACTAACGCAAAAAATAAAACAAAATAGTAATTGATAGCAAAATTCTTTGACATGAAAACTTTTTATTGAAAGAATATTATGATTTTAAATTTATATAAAATAATCAAAAGCATAGTTATTTATAAATTTAACATTGTTAATGAAATTATGAGCATGATATAGAGAAATAGTTTTCATGTCAAAGAGGGTATCACAATGGTATGTACCTATTGTTATAAATTCTTCAATAATTTTTGGAAGCATTCTCCCTTATCAATCTTTGAAGGTCTAACGGCAAAATAAAGATCAGGAAATCAAATAAGGAAAAACATCAAATTAAGAATACGAATGCGATTTACAGCCAATTATTGTAACTAAGCATGCTGCACATTCTAAATAGTATCCATTTCTCCCAAAATTAGGAAATGATTTATTTATTTGCAACTAAAGTAATATCTGAGAGCTGCTTTCTTTCATTTATCATTTTTGAGACTGTAATTAAACTCCTAAAAATAATGAATCTTATGTGCAGGAAAGCAAACTCCAAGGCATAAATAAGTTCTAGTGTCTGGCCATACTTCGTGGGAAGACGTTATGAAATGATAAAATAAACTTAAAATTCACGGAGGAGGCCGAAATACAGTGGAATTCCGACATAATCGAAAGGATTGTTAAATAAAACAGGTTTTATAAAACAAAAAAGTAAGTTTTACTATTCCACATACACTAGTTTCGGCTAGTAACAGCCATCTACAAGCCTAAAAGTTATAAATAAAGTTACTTTTTTGTTTTATAAAACCTATTTTATTTAACAATTCTCTCGACTAAAATAAACTTAGTTAAAATCTTAGTATCCACCAGTTTATTTTGTGGATACTAATACAAAACAAATATTTTGTTGATACTGCTATGTTTTTTTGATATTTATAAGGAATAATTTTTTTGAAAATTACCGCCATTGAAAAACTAAAACCATTCTCTTTAGGAATCGATCCCAAAAATTCCGTGATCCGAATTTTAGTTGCAATCTCGATAAATCCATCCCCTGCAACGACTCTTCTTCCAATTGCTTATAACGAATCCATGCGGACTTTAGTGAACGCGTTACCAATTCCATCTAACCGTCCGTCTTTCACCGGGAAGGCCGCTTTAAAGCAAATTCAACGGGGGTTTGAGCGGGAGCCGGTCTTGATCTCTCTTCCGGACAATTCCTTATCGTGCAACTTCAGCTACGTGGAACGGCGCAATTCTTTTCCCATCCATTTCCCACGATCTCTCCCACATAAAGACCAATTGAATCGCCTCAACCAATCGCCCTCACATCCCCTCCTGTCCTGATTTCCTCTTTCTCTCCCTCTTCTACTCCTTCCCTCCCATTATTGGTCCATATATCAACATCAGCTCCATTCCCCGTCTTTCTTCCTTTCTTCAGCTCCCAACCAATCGTTCTCGCATTGCCTTTTCAACTTCTTCCACGGCTCTTTGTTCCCTCTCCCTCCACTTCCTTCCTACCATAAAGGAAGAAAATTTGGAACAGGGCTGTTAATGAATTAGAGGTTTTAAATCTCCAATAGCCGTCTCTGTCGACGATCCTCACCTCCTTCAACGGTATTCGGAGAAAACAATAAAGGATCACCACACTAAAAGAACTTTAATGAGAAAGTCAAAAGAAATAACATGTACCAATTCCACAAGTAGTGGAATCTATTTTATTTTTATTTGAGGAGTTGCTACATGCAAGAAAAGGAAACTTGGAACTCGGCTTATAAGGAATCTCCTCAGGGGTTTTAAAATACTTTATTTGTATTTGTATTTCATGAACTCTGAGAACAAAGGAATCGCCTTTGAAAAGTACTTCGGGTACAATAATAGTGCATTCCTTTCTTGCTTTCTCCGACTATCGGGAAGTAAGAGGAGGAACGTCGACAAAGACGGCTTTTGGAGGTTTTAAACCTCTAATTCATTAACAGCCGTGTTCCAATGCTTCATTATTTACAAGGAATCAGAGGTTTAATATCGCTGATAGCCGTCTTTGTAGGCGTTCCTCAACTCATTCACCGTGATTCCGAGAAAACAAGAAAGGACACCGCATTTTTTGCTCCTTGAAAGTGAGTTATCCTTTCTCATTTTCTCGGCATACCGGCAAATGAGTTGAGGAACGCCGACAAAGACGGCTATTGGAGATCTTAAACCTCTAATAAGAATTGGTGCATGTTATTTCCTTTGACTTTGTCATTTAAGTTTTTAATATGAAATTCCACCAGCTTACGTAAGACAATATTTATTTATTAGATAACTGCACTTTTAACAACATCCAAAGCGCTTTTCAGGAGCGATACTCTCCTCCTCAGGGTCATACTTACATGAGTGTTCTACCTTCCTGTTGGTTCATGAGGATTCAAAAATCCATATTCAACGCCATCTTCTTCACTTCCTTGTAGCTTACCCCGCTCCTTATGTCATCTAAAATCTGTTGCCGTTGTCTTCCCTTCTGTTTTTTTGCTTGAATTCTAATTAAATTCTTGAGCAGCCCCTACCCTCTCAATATTTGACCAACCCATTTCCTCTGTCGATGCTTCACCACTTCAATTATGACCCTCTTCTCCTCAACCATTCCCAGGACCTCCATGTTTGTTTTCTTATCTACCCTACTTACTTTTTCCATTCCATGCCAAACCCGTATCTCGCTCCCAAAAACCTATCTGGGTGTTTTTCAAAGCGTGGTGATACTTGATTTCTCCGAATACCGGTTAATATGAATATATTTGAGATTTATAACCTCCAACAGCCGTCTTTGTCGGCGTTCCCCGCCTCATTAACCGGTATTTGGAGAAACCAATAAACACTCCGCACCCTACCAATTTTTCTTTGTTCTGTATGACCCCTGAGGAAGGAACCATCGTTCCCGAAAAGCGCTTTGGGTGTTATTAAAAGTGCGGCGACCTTATTGAAGAAACGCCGACAAAGACGGCTATTGGAAATATTAAACCTGAGTCCTTTGTAGCAGTGTTACAAATTTTTCTTTCTTTGCAGGTAACAATTACTCAAATATAAATAAAATAAAATTCCACTCTTTGTGAAATTGGTACATGTTATTTCTCTTGAATTTGTCATAAAAGTATTTCTAGTGCTGTGATCTTTTATTGTTTTCTCCGAATACCGGCGAATGAGACAAGGAACGCCGACAAAGACGGCTATTGGAGATATTCAACCTCTAGTCAGCTCCATTCCTTTTCTTTACTCCTTTCTTCATCTCCGAACCAATCGTTCTCTCATTGCCTTTGAAACCTCTTCCACGGCACTCGCTCTTTGTGCCCTCTCCACATCCTTTCAGCTGCCCCTTTCTTCTGTCCACCCCTTCCCTATGGCTCCTATATCTCCTTCCCCCGTTGAAGTCTTTATTTCTTCCCCCGACCTCTTAAGATCCTGCGGACAGCGCGGTTCAATTTTTTCCCGTCGTTTTGCGGTGGTTGCGAATCACGCCACTGCGGAGGTATTTGGGGCAATTAGGGTTTCAACGGAGCAGATGAGAATAATTGCGGTAAAATGGTCCGAATGAAGTTTTTGCCTTAAAAAATGTTGCGGACACTTATCTGCGTTATTAATACGTGCATCGTAAAATTTGATGATGATATTAGCTCGGTAACGACGGCACGGATGACCACACTTATTATGGCCACATTTTAGTATATACTAACAATCACGCGCAGCTACCACCATTAAGAGTAGGGCAACGACATTAATAATTGTAACTATGTCTTCATTGGGCGAATTAATGTCTACTGACTCCACTCTTTAACTACTCTAAATTCGAACCCTAGCCAGTATAATTCTAGATCAACAAAATAAAAGAAGAATACTCAATGGAGTTTATACTTCTCCTAACTTCTACTTGTTATTTTTTGATTTTGGAGATCCACAAAAAGTCGTATTCCTCCGTGGATTTTATTGTGATTATAGATGTTTTCAGTAAGTTCCTAGATGACTTTGACTTAATTCAAAAATATTAATTTCATTAAAAAAATATTCCAGTATGTCATTTAGAAGAGTAATGTTATTTAAGGCAGGAATAAGTATTAATTATTTACATGGTATACGATCGTTTTTAGGATTATCGCTTTGTATATCGGTACAATATTGAAAGTACATGTAACCCATATATTATGCAGATTTCAATTGGCCAAGTATTGGCGTCACCCATTTTTCCTCGATTCACCTGCATTTTTTTTAATTGAAAGAAACGATTAAAATGAAAAGAAAGAAAGATTCTTAAATTTTTAATCCTTTTCACATTGGTTTTTAATTCCCTCTAGCTTATCACGATTTCAAATTATCTGCCTTCTTGTTGGTCATTAACATGATTATTTTCAAATCTCTGTACTCTCTTATACCCGTACTTTATGGTGCCACTTTGGTTAAAATTTTCTGTCACATCACTCTTACAGAGCCAAAAGATGTACGTTTGAGATAAGTTTGATCGTTAATTAGTTCAATCTTTAAAGCGGTGTCGTACATTGCGGCCTAATATAAATCATTGTGCAGATCGCGTGCACCGTCTCTAAAGTTAGATTCATTTGATTGCCTAATTAATCTCAATGATACCAGCAACTATAATAAAAAAATCAATGCCCTGATTTAACTTTATAATTCATCTTCTAAAGAAAGTCTAATCTGAAACAATATTCGCTTATTAATAAATATAATCGGCATTTATGATCCCCTATCACACGTAAAAATGGGTATATACGTAAATGTAGATTTACAACATTCGCAAACTTTTATTTCTTTTATAAAGCCTTACAAAAAAGAACAGTACTAAATTGGAATGGCTTACCCAGGAATATATTTAGTCCCACCTCCGAAAATTCATAAACAAACAAAATAGAGATAACCTAATTAATTAACAATCTTTCTAAACAGAATGAGACACACAAATGAATTAACCTAATTAAGTAACCTAATTAATTAACAATACTCCTTAATAAAAGTAGTTTCGTCAAGATCTCAAATACTACTAGACTCCTTACAAATTTAAAATGTACGTTACTATTATTGGTTGGGTAACTGACAATTGCAATCCATTTAAATGTTATGACACGTTAATTGATATGGCAATGCACATGTATGATTTAACAAAAAAGTCTTTCGAACGGTATGCTATAATTTTCTACCCGTAAAGCTTAATTAGGAAAAGCAATCGACCAGCCATTGGGGGACCAGAGTTCGAGCACCGGTCCCATCAAACCTTTTTCATGTCCGCTCTCCCTTGTTATAGAATAATTAGTAAGTCTTTTATTATCATACAAAATATATAGGGACATAATTGGTTTAATATAGTAGCACTATTTATAATAATATTATACTTTCTAATATATTTTTTGCCCTTCAATATTATCGTCCTTCAAAGAACGAAACTTATTATTAGACAAGCGAAATGTATTATTATACATATAGACAAGTAACGTTCATGCTGATTAAAATGATTTAAAATTCATACTGACTTAGCTAATCACAGCGGAGTAAATAATTCTTATATGTACTGCATATTTATACTGTTTTAAATTTATATTTTTGAATACTTTTTATTTATAGATGCTAATTTTGTATTTAGTTGGGTTTATTGTATGTACGCATAGTAATATTTTTAATTTTTTAAAATTAATTATTATGTAAGTAAACGTCGCCACCTTGCAACTTACTGCGATAGTTTTGTAAGATAAATAAATAAATTAGTGGGTAGTATTATTTTATAATAAAAGCTTAAACCTACTTTTAATCAAAATAAGTATGTACGTTATTGAGATAATGTTTACTACCAGCTCTGGCCTCCTTCATGTTACAAAAATAAATTTCAGCGCTAGTGCGCTATCAAAAGTGGCAGAAAAAAATACTCCGAGTAGAATTCAGAATAGATAACCTAAATCCAAAAATAATATTCCCTCGCGGAAGATCCTCGTGGAGATGAGTGCTAGCACGTTACACCCGCACAGACCCGAATAAATCCCAGATTTACTTTTAGGCCAAGGATTTCGTGATGCCCCCTGATCAAACAACGAGACCGATGTAGGACGCCAATTATTTCTCCCCGATCAAGATGGCCTCATCTGCATTTCATAAGTAGGTGGCGCGCGGGGACGTGTGGATTAAAAAGTAACTCGGAAATGAGGTGTACATGCGGTCGCCCTCGCTTTGCATGTGCGAGATTTATGGGGCTATCGCCGGCGGAGGTGGATGGGCGAGCGGGAAATAAATTCGTGATGGAAGCGGCGACAACGCGCCCTCCGAGGGAAGAAACGGAATGGCAAGGTCGCGTTTGCTCTTTCAATATTCAGCCTTTATCGGAAGGAGGCTCTTCCCAATGCGAGGCGTTACGTGCTCGCGGATTATTATTCAGGGGAATGCGTGATGGTATCGTGAATCCTTGGAAAAAATAAATGAAGATGAAAGGTGAGCCACACAGTGGAATCTTCGTAGTTTATGATGACGGACAATCGGCGCCAATAATGATCTAGAATGAATCATATTCATTGGCAATTCTAATAAATTTTCTAAAATAATCATCATTGTAGAGATACTTATACATTTATGAATTTATATATTTATCAATCCTTTTAGCGTATTTACCTGGATTGTGTTATAAATCTGGCAAAATAACTTTCATAGTAGATACATTTGTGAATTTATATATTTATCCATATGAACTATTGGCGGACATAATGCATGAAGATGAAGCATATTTATCACCAAATTGAGCAAACGCCGTCGTTTTTATATTTATACATTTATAAATGTATTCATTTATCTGTCCGTGGTACGAAAAGCGCATTGAACCAATTAAAAAAGTAATATCACCTCATTCCCGATGAGATATATAATTGAAATGTAACGACTCATAAGAGGTTTATATAGCATATTTTATGCAGTGAAATAGAATGCTCAGGTATTCGAAAGTTACAAAGTATCGAGTCCCTAAAATAATGTCGATAAAGCTACAGATTATTTAGCGAAAAGCTACACACATTCTATATGGTGAAAGTGAGCTTGAGTAGCAATACTCCGATAAGACATATATTTTGCAAATATTTCTTGGTTCGATTCCAGATGACTTGTATATACACCCACATGGAATGGATGATACATTCATTCTGATCAATTCCGGCCTTCTTTTTCTTTTGTGGGATAGAATTACCGGCCTTGGTGGCCGAGTGGATAGCATTCCATCTACGCTATCGCTTCTACCCCAAGGTTCCGGGTTCCAATCTCGGCTGATCAAATTTTTCCGATTCTGGGAATGGATGTTTGTTCGTGGTTCCTGTTACCTCGGTGAAGTGCCTCCTTACAAGTTCATGAGAGTTAAGGAGGACTTCACCGGTGAAGGGCAGCAATAGCTAAGCATGAAGAAACAAATTAGAAATTACCATCCGACGATTTGGAGACAAAAGAAGGGAAGTTCAGTAATGACTCACATTTCGTTAGTTTAATATTGTTTTTGATTCACAATCGTTGAACCATGATACCAATACTGTTCGCTTCTAGCCTACTTGACCTCAGGGAAATTCCGTAGGGAAAATCTCAATTTTCCCAGAAATAGATGCACTTAAAATCGTTTGAATATATTCATATTATGTAGTTACATACGCATAAATTTCTGATGTTGGGTTAAAGCAGAAAAGTTTTACCACTCCACTATCTGCCAAACGATGGAATGAAATACACATGCATAGGATATTAAAAAAGATATCTTACCTCTTTTGTCCTGAATCCATAATTCCTTTTTCCACAAGTGTGTAGCAAGGTTTCGTGCTGAGAGATGCCATATTTGGGATGAAATCGCCGATGAATTGTGTCCTAATTCTGTGAGATAAGGGAAAGATTGATAACTAACAGAGAACAAGAACATAGAGTTTTATTTATTACTTATTCAGGAGATATGGTTAGGCTTTTGATGTATGTATATTTATCGCGTAAATATTCACTGTAATATTTAAATAATTTATGTAGAGAATAATGATTTCTACATACAAAAAGGCGCTTCGTAAATAACCATAACACTTTTAATAAATTCAATCGAAGAAGCCATAACTTGGTGGAACTCCGTAATCGGGATCATATTAAATAAACTTTCAAAATTCTACAAAAACAACACATATCTTCTAAGTGATTGTTTTGTGGAATTTTGAAGGTTTATTTAAAATGATCCTGACAATACTTTAAATTTAGTATACCAGGACTAATTAATGCAAATGCTATTGTATGCAGTTGATATCAGAACTAAGGAGGTAACACATACTTTACAGAAACAATCGACTTAGTTATAAATTATAAAAACTCTACCCAATGAAATTGCTTTCAGTTATTATATCAATTGATTTTGACTAACTTTAATTGGAGGATATACAATTCCTTTCTCATATGATTACAATTACTGAAGGTCATCAATATATAACATTCAATAATGGATACTTTAAATTAATATATATATAAATAAATATTATATACATTTAATATATCCTATAAAACATATATATGTGATATATTTTTATAGGATTTATTCAAAATTACAAATTATTGCCCAATAATAATATGGTATTTCATGCATGAATTGACTGATCGATTGCCATCTCCTCGTTTAGTATTTTGTAAATATAATATATATTTTTAAATTCACAGTTCATTCAACCCTAATCAAATAAATTTCAAGCAAATTTTTGCCAATCACTTAGAAGATATGTGTATATTATTTCATTTACATTTAAATTTACAATGGACGAGGTCTTCATTTCTTCTGGTAAGACGGTTTTATTAGACAAGAGTAAAAGTCAACAAAATATAAAAATAAAGAGATGAAAGTCGCAAGTGAAGATGAACCAAACATAAATAAAAAGAAAGTTAAGGTAGTAAACATGAAGAGTGGCTCAGAAGTTGCCAATATGTATGCATATGAACAAAAGTCACTTAGATAGAGGTAAATATCTCTGCCAACATCGGTATTTGTTCAATTTATAGGAAAACAACACCCATTTCTAAAACTCGGAAAGTTTCGCAAGACGTTTGATTTGCATTAGCCTTTCACAAGGAATAAACGACCCCTCGACGACATTCTTCTCCGCGAAGAAAAAGTAAGGAAAAAAAAGCAAGAATTCCTCGGAAATGATTAAGAGAAAGGGAAATTAGACCGAAAAGTGGGTGCGGGAGAAATAAAAGAAGAAGAAAAACCTCCACGCAACCTCTTTCCGTACTGAATTACGGAAAGTGACCTTTAAAAGAATAAAAGCGAAATAATAATAATCCGGAAGCGTTTGCGGTTCGCTCTGCGGAGGCGCGAAATGAAAGAAGTAGAAAATGGAGGATGAGCAAAAGGTCAACAGAGGAAATGGAGGGTACACAAAGAGGAGTAACGAGGGAAAACGTCTCGCGGATAAATAATGGAGAGGGTGAGCCATAAGCGGGGCGTTTTCCCCACGATTCATTAGAAGTGGAAATTCTAAATCCAAGAAAGCTCCGGAGGAGTATTTAACAATCAATTAAACTCTCTTTTAAATATTTGCAGGTATTTACGATATTTAATTAATTCCATTTTTAAATTATTGTTCGCATAATGCGGCGTTCCACTAAAACGTTAAATAATAATTTGCATGCTCCATTATTATTATTATTTCATATATATTCTGTATATCCGCAAAATTAAATACTAAACAAATTCATTTAATTTATTTTTCAGCCACTTAAAAGATAATTCAATTTTCAATTTACGAGGAATTCTTTTCTCCTGGCGAGACGTATTTGTTAGACAAAAGTAAAAGTCAACATATTACATAAAGATATGAAATTCGCAAGTAAAGACAGAAACATATTATATATAAAGGAAGTAATGATATTAAACATGAATAATGTCTCCGTATTTGCCTATACACCAGTATATGGACACACGGTGCGTAGGATGAGGTTAGAATATCCCGATATTTGTTTAATTTATGAGAAAAGAACAATCAACAGAAGAAGTGGTTGGAACACAAAGCGAAGTAACGAAGGATAAAGTCTTGGGGATGAATTATGGAGCGGGAGAGCCATAAGTGAAGCGCTTTCCCACGCTTCATTTGTTGGGGAAATTCGAAATCTAAGTGGGAGAGGAACTTTGGAGAAATTAATGGCGTCGCGGAGAGAGTTCTGATAAAGGAGAGGAAGGAAGTCATTCCGAGATGGAACGGTTGGATATCGTACGTATGAAGGCCGTATCTGGTTGCACATTAATATAAGTTTAAGAAAGGAACGAGATTATTCTTATAAATAAATTATATGCGCTAAGGATGAGTGAACAACCCAGTGTTAGCATGTCGGCATATAGAGCCTTGAAAATTAAAATGAAGTAAATCTCAATTAATGATTTAATAGATTTTCAAGTGCATACAATTAATATAAAAAAAATCAATAAATTATAAAGATTAAGTATCATATAAAATGTATTATATGAGGAAGAAATATGAAGCTTGAATAATAATATACCCAACGCGTGAAGGAGTTACCTTGTGGAAAGCCGTGATAAAGGAATAAAAATCTGCTGTGGAAGTATACAAGACGTTTTCTATTTCCTTGAGTAATACTATATGATTACACGCATTATATGTTCTTTGAATAATTTCCTAAACTACGCTACCACCTCTTAAAGAAGTTACATTTAAGTTTAAACATATTTCACGTTTTAATATACTAAACTAACGAAGGTTATTTAAATGTTATCTCATTCATACTCTCATCGGAAAGAATTATTTCAATATTATTCGACATGATCGGTTCCTTATCTTACTATACTAGTATATACGCTGTAACAATTTCAATTCCTGAAAACAGTCTATTGTTACACTCTATTTCATGTTCTATGTAAATATCAGTTTTATTTATATATATATATATATATATATATATATATATATATATATATATATATATATATATATATATATATATAAGTAGATCCTGTATATCTTCATATAAGGTAAAAACTTCTTTTCTTCTTTGAGAAAGCAATCATAGCCTCCTAACTCCCAAGAGCGTTGAAATGCTTCGAAAAATGGAGACTACTGCTACTTCTTCGTTGAAGCTAGTAATTCTATGCATTTCCTCAATATATCTAATCTGCTGTTTCACCCAATCTCATTATATCTACCATTCTAACTAATCTTTTAATTTCACTACAGAACGGCGATTTAAAAAGTAGAGACATTAAATATAAATGTATAAAATTAAGTTGTATGTATATCAATAGAAAATTTATTCAAGCAAGTGGCAATTGTCCGTAAATATAAAGCTTAATGCAAGCCTTCCTCGGAGTCGAGGAATCTAGTACTTCTCCAAGTAAAAAACATTTTCCAGATGTAGAAGTATAAATCCGGAATTATTTTTGTAAAATTACACTTCTGTTATTTGAAAATTATCGTAAAGTATCGTAAATCATCGTAAAGTATCGTCTTCATCCAATAAGGCTTGCCAGTCCTTGTCTTCAAACTTTTTCGGTGGTTTCCCACGGTCCTCGTTTCTCACGTCAAAATTACCACTTTTAAATTTTTTAAACCACTCGATGCACTGAGTTTAGCCAAGAGCATGTTCACCGTATACTTCGACAAACATTCTATGCGATTCTGCAGTAGTTTTTTTCAAATCATAGCAGAAAACCAATGCTGTCCGCAAGTCATAGTTCGTAGGCACAAAAATTGACATGTTTTAAGTTATAGAAAAATATACCGGTGTATGAAACTTAGGTTATTGCGTGTTGACAAACTTCGTCAGCAGTTAGAGGGAGAAGATGGCGCTGCAGGAGCGGTCTTACGGTCCTTAAACTGATAGCGAGCACCATATAATTGTATATGTAGCACCGGTTTAAGACTTTTACTCCTGGTAAAAACTCCTAAAGCTAGAGGAATTGATAAATTGTTCTCTTACAGAATATCGTCCTCTGCCCATAACGTAGAGAATGTTGAACATGGGCGCAGTAACTATGGGGAAACTACAACGCTTTAGTCTTCCCTAACCTACAGTACGAATTCTCCCGAAAAAGTGTTGATAAATCGAGTCGAAAGATATGAGATGCTCAGGATGATAAGGGAGGAACGGTTATTCTTCGCCGGAAAGGAGCAAAAGCGGGAGAAGGAAATAATATGGAAGATGAGATGGAATTCCGTGGCCACTGTGCTGCGGTTAGACATGTATCACCACAGAGCAGGCGCCCCTATATGAAGTCAAGAGGAGCGGCGTAAAACGGAATGGAGCTAACAAGATAAACAGGAGAATGTTGAGAGAGATGTTCCCCGCAAAAATGCCTACTTCCCACGAATGTGACGAAAGAAATAATATTTTATTCAGCCCCTGGAATAACTTTTGAATGTAAGAAAAGGAATATATCATCGGGCCACTTTGCTTCCTATTTACATTTCATCGCTTACGTTTTTGTACATTTATAAATTTTTATTGCTTCGAAAACTCGTTAACAATTATCTTTGTAACATCTCATGCATTGCGTTTTGAACATATTCATTCTAACGGCCTTCAGAGATAATTTATAATAAAGAGTGGGCCATCTGCATATTTCATTTTAAATTACGTCATTAAAAAATATTAAATATAATATTTTCTATATTTTATTTATAATATTTATATAATAGTTTGTTATTTATATTATAAATTTATTTATACAATCACAAATTATTATTAAATATAATACATAAAATATCAAACTTTTAAATGACTCACCTAAAATATTATTTACTAGTCTCATTTATTGTGTTTCCATGGAGTGTTTTACGCTATGCTATTTACTAGTCACATACAGTATATTGCATTTCCTTGTCACGCTAAGGGATCATCTCTGATATGTTTTGCCATTACTATCTATCTGACCCAGTAGCTTGATATGCGGATCATTTATCATTTGTCTTTTAGCCCGAATAGAGAAAAAGGTGTCAGTCATCTGCTTATATGTTACTCTCATAGTTGTGGCACTGAAGAATGAATGGCTGTATGAAGTTTTGTATTTATTTTGGTAATTCCGCATTGGATACAATGAAAAAGAAATATTCATATGGCATTTGTTCTGCGTCAATTATTTTGTTAATCGTATTTTGGCACAATGTTATGATAAAGTAGAGTAACTAATTTGCTGCCCATATTCCGTAGTCACAATATCCTATAACCGAAGTTTTGGATTGCTTTTCGTTTCCCAAATATTTCTTCTGGTGGCTCTCCTCACTAATTTCAGATTTTAACAGAGTATTTGGGTTAATTTTCTCTGTTATTCTTTATTGGTGATAAACAACTGATTAAAACAAATGATGGTTCCGAATGTAGCACTATCCATTAGCAAACTACGGGGTTTCTGATTGTTAAACATAGTTGAACTGGATTCAGCCTTTAGAACCATTCGGAACTTTCTAATTTTTATAATGTTTTGACAAACATTTAACACCAGCGTTCCACGGAACAGAGTTTGGAAACGCAGGGAGATCTAGTGATGGCGAGGTTAATGATCCAACCAGCCTTCGTGCTGATGACTATACAAACAGACATATTAATGTTTGATAAATTTCTGCTGATAAAATATTATTGTATAATAAATTAATATTTGATAAATTTGCATGCTTTGTGATAAATGTTTCACAAGAAAGATGATTATTCCTGTTTTTTATTCAGGATCAGTATCGTTCAAATTTGAACTCATGCTATTGAAGTGTTCGATAGAGGATATCATTGCTGAGACTTCAAAATTTTCTTTTTCAGTTAATATAAGAAAAGAAAGGTAAGAAGGGATATCATTATGGCAAATTATATTCGGGATATTATATAGTGTCATTTGACGTTTTGAGATTTGAGATTAACGAATCACATAGGTTGGCGATAATAATAAGGGTCATTATTAAATAGGCGTCATAGTGAATTTGCATTTATACATATTGATTAAAAACATTAAACTGAATTATTTTTATCATATTTGATATAATGTGGGCTACTTATATTACTTGGTAGCATATTACTGTAATCATTATTCAAAAGAACCTTTTCTATGGATATTCCAGAGAAGTCATAGCATGGTAAAGGACTTTTATCAGACTATCAGAAGTATTACTGATCTAATTTATTTAATACAACGGCTATTCAACCTCTCAATACTTCAATTCAACTGCTCCTTGTTGACCCAAAGTGCAGAAAAATACTCCTTAGATATATTCGAATGAAACTTCATATTTCCACGGAATATTGACACATAAAATATAACGTATAAAATAAGATGTGTTAGAAAACCCTAAGAGACTCCTTGTTGTAGCTAACACGATGTCCGAAGTAAAAAAATAGATTCTCCCTTCACATATATGAATATTTTCCCTTCACTTTCACCTACATTATTGGAGAAATGTCATGGGAATACGATTCCGAATGCGACAATTTTTGTTAAGCCTGATTCGAGATTTTTTGCCAAAGGGTTGGCAGCACTGCCTTGGATTCTTCCCTGCCAATAAACGAGGATTTTTATTTTTATCGAAATCCGATGTAAATTTTCGAGCAGAACGTGTGAGAATTGCCCTGTGGAGGACTCAATTCGAGATGCCATTTAATATATAAAAATACCTGCCCAAAATTCTCGCTGACGCAATTAAATGGCTAGCATAGCTATCGATTTTTGTTTTCTTAGTGGAGTTTTAATTTGCTAAAAATTTACAAAATATCCCAGAATGGTCTGAGTTTCTTTTTTTGGAAAGGTGTGGTTATCGAAGTTGTTAATTTTGAAAAAAACAACGATTTCGGGTAAATTTTCCTGAAATTCCATTGGTATATTTCTCATTCTAAGTTACTTTCTATGAAATATATTTTTAATATTAATTCTCGTGTACACCCAATTTACTTAAATATACTTCAATGTATGGCCAATTGGCTTAATTGATTAATAAATAGAGACGTAACCGAGGAGAATATGCATGAACGAGTTCATGCCAAAGATAAAATAGGCATCTAAATCATTTAATATTGCTCTTATTTCCTTTGTATAGGAAAAGATAGAAGTTTAGTTTTTCTGTTTCACTCCAGGATACGTTTCTTTGATTGATATTTGACGAATTTAACATGAGAAAGTGATATGTTACTTAATCATTATTCTATTTTTGAATACTCCAAAGCAACCTCATTTATAGCCAAATACGTCTCAAAAGAGGCAATTAGGATATTATATCCGGATTTTCCTACGTTGCCACACTTACTGTGGACCAATCTTGTTTTACCGATACCTCGTTTAGTCAACAGCTTCAACTATTTGCTTCTGACAAATGTTCATAATTATATACTTATGAAAATTAATAACATCAACGGAACAACTTAATACAGTGCATCACGAGGCGATTAAATTGATATTTTCCTCTTCATTAACAAAAAAGATATGAAGAGAGGCAATACATTTCTTTTAAGATAATCGCGACTAATTTATTTATTACTAATTTTCTCTCGCCCAATATAATTAGTGGTCAGCCGAGTTAGCTTATTTACGGAAAATTTATTTACATAAATTTTCATTTACATTAAAAATAAATATTTTTACTGGGTACTTGTTGACTATTTTTAATTTTTTTTGTCTAAATTATTTTTAATAGCCTCTAAATAAATAGAGCGTAAAAGAAATTATAAAATTAGTTACAAAGTAAAGTTTAACTTAATCTTTAATGGTTATTAATTAAAATTAATGGCTAATGGTAAGGTTCTGGGGGTTAACTGTAAAACCCCCAGAGCCTTACCATTAACTAAATTAATTAACACTAAAAATAGTTTTGAAAATAAAATTTCAAAATTACCACTGTTAAGTGAAACTAGTAGTTACCACTAGATTCTAAAAGTATCACTTGATAGTAGGTAAAACAAATACCACTACTTAAATGGTATTTTAATAATTATTAGATATTTTTTAATCGATTGTTTGATTACATATCACGGAAGACTGTAAAACGTGGTCCTTCATATGAAGTATCCTTAAAGCGGGTGTCGGTCAAAGAGCTTTAGGTCTAGGTAGAGTCGGTCAAATGGGAGACCACTTCTCCGATCTAGCAATTGTGCGTGTATTTCTCGCCGACAGCATCCTGTACCGAAAAATTCTCTCCACCCAAGACCGCACCCCTAGGGCTCCCTTCCCTCCGCCGCCTCTCCCGTGGCAATTGTTACCGTGATAACATCTGTGGATATGTACCTCTTCTTGTGTGTCCATCCGCGTTCCCCCACCAGCGGTGCCGCAATGCAGGGGAGCAGCTTCAAGCCACCTTTGGAAAGGGGGACATTTTCGTGTCACTTCCACGGTGATATTTATCTGTTCATCTATGGCGCCGTTTTTCAAACTTTTTATGATCGGAGAAAAATTTCCCCCGTCCCCTTCCTTCCCTTCGGCGACCCGTGTAATTAAAACGAATCAAATTTGTCGCATCGTCTCCCGAGTTATGTTAGTTAGCCGTTTCTCTTTTCTCCCTTGATTAATTGGGCGAATGAGGTCAGAAAGGAAGCAAACAAAGAGAGGATGTGAGGGATTTTATTTTTCAAAATTTACCTGTGGTAACTCTGTGGGGAGAATTTTTCTAGCTTTCATAAAAAACATTTCTTTTTATTTAAGTCTAATTTAATGAAAAAATCTGCTGACCTACCTTGGCTACGAGAGTTGTTCGGTAAGAATCAACATTATAAGAAAAGACATCGGATTGGTTACTATATTGTGTACTTCAGTTAGCTGCTAAATTCATAATTTAGGTAGAAAAGCTTCTTGATTATGCATTGTCAGAGAGAATTTTTGTGTGGCAGAAGCATCGAATTTTCTGCATACAGTGAAGATTCTACCGAATGAATTGTTTATGGTTGAAAAGCTGGTCTTTTATTGATTGATGTCCTTCCGTATTAGCTAATTAAATAGCTCGGACGATATTTACATCTAGACCGGTGAGTTAGAATAAAATCTAGCAAATCAGTGAGTACATATTTTCGTAGAGGAAAACATGATAAGAATTTTCAATTTTTGTGTGACTCATACCAGCTCTATTAAAAAGTTTTACTGACACAATCAGCATACAATTAAAATGACTTGAGCAGAAGCTAGATACTTAAAGCTACTTCTGGTTTAACTATAGTCTTTCTCACTTCCCGAAAAAATCTACTTGTTTAATTAGCTTTGATTCCTGAACTCTCTTGCCAATAGAAAGAAAAATGAAAAAGAGAAATTCTACTTAGTTTATTATTAGGCTATTATAGTAGGTTATTATTATATTACGATTAATGCCGTTTTTCTTTGTGAACCCTCTATGATTATCCCTCTTAAATCCGTAAATTTAGGTGTTTATGCCTCTCGAATTCTTCTTGATGGTTTCATATAAGCTTGACTAGAACATGCGAAAAAATGCTTTTACTACCCTTAGGTGATGAATATCACCAGTGAGAGATCTCATATGCCAATAAATTTAAGCTAAGAAAAGGATTTAATATCTTTAAAATAAATGTACAATGTTTTAAAAATACTGCATAATTCGCTTTCAATTTTTAAATGTTTACTAAATCTGATACACGAATAGCCGATACTATAATTAGAACATCTTACCCGGAAGTACAAGATGGATATGCTGTGATCGATTCCCACATTATTTGGCCAACGAATATACAACATTTTCTTGAAGAATATAGTACACTAGATATCATTATTAATCGTGAGATAATCTAATCCTGAAAATATCGCGGATGTTTTAGTAGAGAGGCATTATCAGCAATATAATCTCCTGCAGAAGCAACTCATCAGCACAATTCTCCACATGTAGATATTCACAATCAAATTAAACCAGCTTTGAGCACACCACACGAAACTCACACGCGGAAATACAAATTTCACGGACCGATTTCTCCCGCACTCGGAGAACTCTCGCTTTTCCCCCTTATAACCTAAATCTTCATTTATTTTCCTTTTCATCCATCACACTTCCTTTTTTGTTACCTCCTCATCCGCAACCATTTCCGCCTTATCTCTTCCATACCCTTTTCCATCTCTCTCACAATTTCCTCTTCCATTCCCCACCCTCCCGCGCTTTTCCCAAGTCCAAAAGTCAGTCTCGGCAAAGGGCATAGCGAGGGGACCAGTTCACGCTTGCAGGTCATGGTATTAAAGAGGCGGAGGTCATGGTTTGGAGAGGGCCCATAGTCGAGGAATGGAATCGAATGGTATGAGAGAAAGGGAAGGCAATTATGGGCAGAATGTGTGGAAACAATCAAGCGGGGGCTGATAGAGATGTGGGAAGAGAAGGAGGGTGAAAGACTGCGAGATTTCTATACGCATTACGGAATCCTACGTCTGTTTGCTGTCCATTTATAACCGGAGGAACAATGGGTTATGTGTTCAATGCCCTCTTCGACCTAAAGATAGCCCTACCCTTAGGGAAATGGTCGACGGATTAAGTGTATTCAGAAAAAGTATGTGGCTCCAAAAGCGGGGGTATTGTGGATCAGAGTAATCCAGAGGTGGGTGGAGCTGAAAGTAGATTTTCTATGAGGATAACCAGGAAAAACATAACTATAGCTAGATATATCTGGGTTGTACCGTAATGTTGTTCTTTCGTAAAAAATAAAGATTTTGTAATTTTTCTAAGAATTGCCATTCCGTTGAATTACCTGGTAAATATCAAGGTTTTAAACATTGCGATATCAATTGCGAGTAAAATTAACTACTTTTCTAGCGTCATTACACGTAGGTTAATAGTCAAGTTAATACAAAATATCACTAACATTGTTTTTTTTTAATTTTTTGTAAAGTAACCTGGAATATCATGCTTCATTACTATTATCGAAATAAGAAATATTCGCTGAATCTGGTGATTTCATAGTTATATATAAAATTATAGGTTCAAAGTACTACCTCTAAGGAATCAGAAACTCAAAGAATTGAGTACATACGGATATTGACAAGATGATAAAAATAAATTTCTGCGGGCAGCACATGTTTATTTCTGTAGCTCAAAAGTTGCAGTAATTTGTCAGTAAACACGATTATGCGAGCAAAATTAACCTATATGACGAGGAGGATACCGAGAGATTTTAAGATAATGCGCATTGCTCTTTCTACGATACTTATACCGCGTTTTTGAGGTGAGATAGTTATGAAGTATGTTCTTATATGGTTCTTGCGGATTGATTTTGAGAAGTTGAACACATAGAATGTTTCACACCGTGTCAGTAAAAAGTAGATTTGTTTAACTAGCAATTATTCAACAGTTCTTACATACAGCTTTGACTCGTTAAATGAACGGCATTTGAATAAGATTCAAATCCAGAAAAGTGAGTTATCTATCAAAATATTTTTGCAAGTATGAATTACTAGAAGGTTGGTCCAATTTGATTTTTCGCTCTCACATAATGGGTTTGTTTTATTTCGACGATCTGTTATATATAGATTCCCCTTTAAGTCTAAATATTAAATAAAAGATGACAATTCACGCAAAATGTATTGATTTATAATTTGAATTGTAAACAATATAATCTTTTACACAATATCTCACAATGGAAACAATTGTAATTTATGAAAGAGTAATATATACGTGCGTAAGAGTTTTTAATCCTCTTTCACCACGAAGAGCTATTACAAAGTTGAGGACGAAAACTTGGATATTGTTATTGTAATTTATATCGATTTCCAAGGTTCACGAGTATGTACAAATTCATCGTATAAATTGAGC
Organism: Sympetrum striolatum; assembly: GCA_947579665.1. Classification (NCBI taxonomy): domain Eukaryota; kingdom Metazoa; phylum Arthropoda; class Insecta; order Odonata; family Libellulidae; genus Sympetrum; species Sympetrum striolatum. The sequence continues at coordinate 20,743,210 of OX388346.1, forward strand.
TAATACCTCCAATAACATAACTCCAAAACTTGCTGCAACGGTTCTTTTCGTGTATATGTCAACGCAAAGATATTTTTCATTGAAATTGTGTATTTAAGACTGAGATATGCGAATCTGCAGCGTATGCAATACTGTAATCAAACTGAATTGCCCAGTTCAGACGCTAGAGACCTCGATTATGCAATGTTTGCTATGAAATTGCGTCCCGACTTAGCTGTGTACATGTGCGACCTCCCAATGGATACACTTCCTTTTCCCCGTCCTAGAAGTTGGACTCTTAAGCCACTAACATCCATCTCGTGTTATTCCTTTCCGTGCGACCTCGACCTTTTGCTTGCAGTCTTGTGAGGGCGTTCGATTTTATGTACTTCCTGCTGCCGTGAGTCCTCTACTATTTCTAAGGGGATGGCAAAGTCTGTTAATCTTCCTCTCTGTTTCGTCATCAATGAGTAAAGTGTTCTTGACTTTATCTTTAGGATTGATGGGGAGATCTTATGTAACTTGGGCTTGTTAGTTTTACTGTTAAACAAAAATATAATTCGCCAACGACATACGAAATTAATGAGGACATTCAAAATGTCATAACACTCTAGTTGGGAGGAATTCTTCTTATAATTATAACGTTAAATCTGCAGATAGGTATACATCAGGTGGCAGAATTAGCTTCGTACAGTGAGCTTCATAAAAACAGGTAATGGATGGATATATTACAAAAGAACAAGGCAAATAGTAAAATGAAATACATAGTGCAAAATTGAAACATCACCAATTGACAAATGAAAACAACATCAAAAACACATCACTTATTCAATCCTTACACTTTCAATACCTACACTTTCAATACCTACACTTTCATCCACTATGATAAATCCTTACACATGCAATACCACTATGATTCGCTCAAATATTAATGTTCGTTATAGGTATACAATTAGTAATTCAGACAGCAATAGAATTGAACCTCTTTATGTGAGAAGAAAGGATGGCTTAAATTTGAATTCCAGGCAGTATATATCAATAGGAAAACAATGAAAAATAGCGATATATTTGCCCAATAATAAAACATTAATGTAATTTTCTTCCCTATTAGTTACACTGACAAAAACTTCGGGAGGTAATACATATCAACGAAATTATAATATACTGCTAGCACAAAAGAAAATGGTGATTCAGTGATACAATGTACATAAATATGCTACTCAAGAAACCTATTCTTAGAGATGTTTGTTTTTCGCAATAAGCGATAAAACCTACAAATAAAGCGAATTTCGGCAGTTTTAATAAGCAGCACGGATTTTGGTTCATTTCGCTTCATTCATCGTTTTTAAGAGAGGAGATTGCAATTTTGGTATGATTTAAATAAATGTACAATATATGTTTGTATTATTTAAGTATCCATTGTCATATTTTTTATCACTCATGACATCTTTGCTTACGCAAATTCAGCTTGAATCTTTTGCAATAAATTCACAAAACTAAATACTGTCTAAAATACATGTTCAGCAAGGCGCCGGCTATCGGCAATTTTTCAATGATTACTCGCACCTTTACAACAATGTATGTATGTACGAGCGATGCATTGCGGAAAGGCGCGCTATCAGATTACCAGAAAACGGATTGATACTATTTTGTATAATTACAGTTAATAATATTTCCGATTCCTTTAATGTTTATGCTAAAGTGTGCCAAGTATTATTCCCTTGCTTACATGAAACTCTGTGAAAATTAGTAACACAAAATTTAGGAAGCATAATAAAAACACAAAACACCTCAATTTGGTTTTCAAATCCACAAATTTCAGAAAAAATAAAAACCTTTTCAAACACCTCTACGTATTCTGTAAGTTCCAATTCCACGCCTGGTAGCTCGACTGCACACAGAAAACAGATGTATTGACGGTTGCAAATGCACACGGGGTCTGCCACTTTCTTTTCCTATCTCCGCCGTCTGAGATAGCCTACTATATATAATTTGACATCGTTTGGTGGTGCTGCCTCCATTCTTGCCCGTCCTCCTAGGGAGCTCCTTCGGGCTGGTGGGCTCCTTCGTTGGTGGACCTTCAAGGATATTTTACCTCCACTTTTTCCTCCCTTTTGGGGGGATTGCCAAAGTTCCTCCTTGCGAGGAGATGGGCCTCCGGAAGAAGTCGCGCCGCTGAGGGGTGTCCAAAGCCAGTCGCTGGAGATGTGCATATTTTCTGGTAGGAAGGCGGGCAAAGAAGGCCTTCGCTCGTATGGTTGCCAATTCCTGAATTGGGGTGGCTCCAGTCAATATGTAGTTGGTGGGATTAGCAAAGCGCCAGCCAAGCTGCAGGATGGTGCGAAGGACGGCTCTCTCCGCCTTAGATGGAATTTCCCACGTGGTGCGGGTCAGGAACCCGCTCCAGGCGGGGTAGGCGTACAAAAGAGCACTCAAGATGGTTGCCTGGTATAGGTGCAGCCTAACATGGAGCGGCAAGTCCGGGGACATTAGGAGCGGCAGGAGGACCCTCCGGCGAACCCTCGCTTTTATGGCAACCTGTTGTGCATGATTGCGGAGAGTGAGTCGCCTGTCGAGGGTGACTCCAAGGTAGACTGCTGTGCTTCGCCAATGGACTTCCTCAGCGCCGACGATGATTGGGTCCGGGTCGTCCGCCGGTCGGAGCATTGAGAAGATAATGGTCTGTGTCTTCTTGGAGTTCACCCCTAACCTCCAGGTGTCGTACCATTCAAGAAGCTGGTAGGTGGCCCGCTGCAAGTATTTTACAGCAAGTTTCCTGGAGTAGGACTTCGCTAGTAGCGCAGCATCGTCAGCATAAAATGCTGTCATGCAGCCGTAAAACTTTGTGGGAATGTCCGCACAGAAGATATTGAACAAGATTGGCCCCCAGATGCTACCCTGGGGAACTCCCGCCCTGATGGTTCTGGTGGTAGAGGTGATCCCGCCGAAGAAAACGTGGAAGGTCCTGTCCGAGAGGTATGAGGCGATGGTGTTTATCTGCCATGTTGGAAAGTCCAGTCGACGGAGCTTATGGAGAAGGCCAGCATGCCACATTCGGTCGAAGGCCTTGGTGATGTCGAAGAAGGCCGCTGCAACGTGCCTTTTGTTGTTGAAAGCAGCACTGACGAATTGCAGGACGCGCAGAAGTTGGTGGGTTGTGGCGTGCTCCTCTCTAAAGCCGTATTGCTCCGCCGGGAGGATATTCCTTTCTGATAGTGTTCTCTGGAAAAAGGGTAGTATGGTCCTTTCTACAATCTTCCCCAGTCCGTCCAGAAGCGATATGGGGCGGAAGCTATCTGGGGAGGAGCGAGACTTTCCAGTTTTTAAGATCGGGATGATCTTTGCTCTTTTCCATAAAGCTGGGAAGTGGCCCAGTCTGATGATGGCGTTTGTGATGCATACCAGCCAGAGAACCGCCGCGGACGGAAGTCTTCGGAGTATTTCGTTTTCAATTCCGTCCGGACCGGGAGCTTTTCGAGTCTTAAGGCGACGGAGAGACGCTTTCACGTCCATGGCGGTGATTGTTGGCGGGTCTGTGTTAATGGGAAGCTGATGTGGAGGCATCTGAGGAAGTTCAGGACCTGGATTCGGAGAAAATGCGTCCTCTAAGTGGTCAGCGAAGGCCTCCGCCGTGATGGTGCTCGGCTCTACGGTGGGTATGGTAGCATGACTCCGGAGGGTCAGGCCTTTGGTGAACTTCCACAGAGAACCGTCCTGGGTTTTAGTGGAGGCGATCTTCTTCTCCCACATCTGGGTTTTCCAGGTAGAGATGCTGGTCTGAATATCCCTCTGCAGTCGCCGGAATTCCCGGCGTAAATGCGGTTCTCCAGTGCGCGTCCATCGGCGGCGGATCCTATTTTTCTCCCTAATGGAGGCGATGATGGTTTGAGGAAGTTCCAGTCTCCCTCCGAATCCCCTAGGTTTTCGTGGGATGGTGGCGTCAGCAGCAGCAGTGATGCTAGAAGCGAGGTTGAGTGTTGCAGCATCGACATCATCAGGAGTTTCCAGCTTCCCTGGTGATGACAGACGGGCTGTTAAGTCCTCAGCAAAGGCCTCCCAGTTGGCCTTCCTGAGGTTCCTTTTGGTAGCGATGGGTCGAAAGAGTGGTGATGTTCCGAAGAAAGCTGCGACTGGGAGGTGGTCGCTAGTCAATGCCGGGATGGTGTACATTGTCCTTGGAGGTGGGGACGCGCTGACGAGATAGATGTCGAGTACATCTCCTTTCCCAGTGTGGGAGAACCGGGTGGGTTCTCTTGGGCCGAGAACCTGGACCCGGTTCGTGGTGGCCCAGCGGCGAAGCTCTCTGCCAGATGTATTGTCTCTAAGGGAGCCCCAGTCGCCGTGCTTTGCATTAAGGTCCCCCGCAAAAATGGTAGGAATACCTGGCAGGAAGACATCCCCGAAGGAGGATTGCCGGAAGCGGTGCTGTGGTGGAAGGTAGCACGAGGTGAACTGCATTTCCCCCAGGTATGTGCTAGCGACGATGGTGATGGTCTCTAGCGAATGGAGTGAAGTTGGCTGCGGGTCAAGAAGCCGCGCTGCAATTTTGTTGGAGACCATTATTGCGACGCCCCCTCCGCTGGATCTGCTGCCATCCGGGTTGTCAGGGCGGTCCTTTCGGTATATTGTGAAGCCAGGGGTAGACCATCGGGTGTGTGGAGACAAATGTGTCTCCTGCAGAAGAATGATGTCAAAATTTTGTTGCCCAAGGAAGTGTAGGAGCTCCGGTGTCTTCCGGACAATAGCTCCGCCCACATTCCATGTCAGGATGGAGAGCGCCCTTCTTGTGGTGGTTTTAGGGTCCATTGCGCGGTGCTAAGAGATCGCGGAGGCTTAAGGCGAATTGTTGGAATTGGGAGATGATGGTTGCTTGAAGGCGGACCATCATCTGCTCCATTGCTGTGATGATGGCGTCAGGTGGGTGAGGAGTTTTGGCGCTGGTGCTGGAAACAGGCGATATTCTCTGCTTTTGCCGCAGTGGAATGCTGAGTTCGGCTGCTGTTTCTTCATTGCTTCGGCATGGCTGGGGAAGGGACGGGAACTCCATATTTAGCGTTTTCCTACGCGGAGGTTGGACCTGCGAAGGCACGAAGAGTGGTGTTGAGTTCGACCAGGCGTTGGTGGTAGGTGGAGAAGCAGGCTGGAAGGTGGGTGCATTTGGTGTCGGACGCTGCGAGGGGCTGCTGGCGGATGTAGATTGCATCTTCCTCTCTTTTGCGGCAATCCAGACTGGGCATTTGCGAGACATCGCAGGGTGCGCGCCGCCGCAGTTGCAGCAAAGGGCTTCCTCGGTTCGTGGTTTCGTGCAGACGTGGCCTTGATGAGGACCCGCGCACTTCCAGCAGCGCGGGGCGGCGTGACAATGGGCTGAGGAATGCCCAAACCTATTGCACCGGAAGCACATCTGCGGCTGCTGGTGTTTGTAGGGGCGGATAGTCACCCTACAATATGACAACGCTGTAATTCTGCAAATATCAGCGGGTTTCCATTGAGCGGTCGATGGTGCCGAGAAAACGAAAAGCGGGAGCGCTCTTTGTTCCTTATCTCTGAGCTGGAAGGCCTTCCGCACCGGAATGCCGAGCGCCAAAAGATCCTCTGTCAGTTCCTCCTTCGCGGTTCCGGTGGACAAGCCGCGCACAAGGAAGGAGTGGAGCTGGTCCTGCCGCTCAGCCCATGTTGAGTAGGCGATGCCTTGCCCGTCGAGGAATTCCCTCGCCTTGCGGTAGTCGCACGTGGAGTTCACCGACACTCGGCAAACCTCCCCGCGCGAGTCGACGTTCGACGGAGTCGGGAGTCCAACGCGTGTCGCCACGAAATCGGCGCCATTAAGCGCTTCTCGGAGATCCCTCGCTAAAGCCCTAATGTTAAGAATCCCATACAATTGAAGGGCAGGCGGGCGAGACCTTGCCCCGCTGGTCGGTTCCGGCCGCTGTGTTTCCCCGTCTGCCTCAGGGGTGGATGGCATAGAAGGGGAGGGTACCTCCATTTGACATCCTCCCGAAGTATCAAGGGCGTTGCGTTTTGTTTTCTTCGCCTCAGACGGCGCGAGTGGTTCGAAGCGATTTTTAAGAGCCAGCGGAGCAACTGTTTGCTCGTCTAAGTTGAGGAAATATCTCCTGGGCTTCACAGTAGTAAATGATTCCTCCTCCTCGGTGGTGCTGGCGATCTCCATTGTATCCTCAGCGAGTCGTTTAAGTCGCGGGTCGCGGGAGGAGAGACCAGGCGTGGGGGATGGATTTGCCGTTGACATTCCCGCGGAGACGGTAAATCTAGGAGGGAGAATAACGTTCTTGATGCCGGGTGCCGGAAATGATGCAGGTGATGATGACAAAGGTGTGGGAGTAATCCCTGGAGCAGTCGATGTCTCCATCGGGCTCGAGGTATTGCTCGAGTTGACGGGGCCGCTGGGCGAAAACTCGCCGGCTGCCGACAGCTCGCTTGCCGATAGTTCCTCACAAAAATTATCCGTAAACAGCTCACTCAAAACACGTCCTACCGCCACGAAGGTCGAGCTAGAACGGGATAGCCTACTATTGGTGCTTGTTCGAGCTCCAACGGAAATTTGGAAAATCGATTTGAATTTGGCGCTTTAACAACATGTTAGGAACCAGAACAGCGATGCAATAAAAACAGAAATTTAACTTATTACATAAAACGTTTTTAATGTAAGGAAATTTAAAACTAAATAATGTCTTGATAATCGGAAAAAAGGCACTGATGGATACTTAACAGTAAATAAATGTATAAATATATAAACCACTCCCAAAACCATCAAAATTTACATATGAATTACATCATAAATTTTGATGGTTTTGGGAGTGGCTTATATATTTATATATTTATTTACTAAATAATGTCTATTTACCACTCTCAATAAAAGATTACGCTCTAATCACGAAGGATTAGTTCGGATTTCTTATGGGATAAAATTATTAGAAATAATATCTACTGATAAATTTGAGATTTCAGGACAAACCTACCTTCTGCTTCATATTTTCTATCATTTACTTGCAAATATGGTCGGAAAAAACTGAAAAATCGAACTAACTGGTTGACCATCCATAGTTCTCGTTTGAGCCATTCAGGCGGATGAAATTGTTTGGGAACGTCTCTCAGTGTAGCAACTAAAACCATTGGAATAATTGATTGATGACAAAGAATCCACACTTGGCATGAAATAACATTAGGTGAGAGAATAGTATTACGGCTGAACTTCGAAGTGTTAATTCCGCTTACTACCTTAGACGTACTATTGAAAATTACGAGGAAAGGTTCTTAGAGGAGCTAGTCTTGCGGAAGGATTCAACCGGTGAATGGTTGATACGATACTATAATGAGTTTAACCCACTTAGCTTCAATTTGCTCGTATGCATCATCGCTTATAAGAGCAACAACTTGGCGCAGAAAAGGTCCGTACAAACTCTTTAGGAGTCTGTTCTTAAAAAGATTTTACGACAACAGAAATTTCTTTGCCAAGGTCTTAACGTTACTTCTAATGAGATTTTAGTGATGCTGGGTTCTTATAACCAACTTCGGTATTATTTACATCGCAGGAATTGTGAAGGTGGGAGTAGTACTCAAATGTGAGCTCTCTCATGCAGCCGTAACTGTGATTAACCGTACCTCTTCAGACATTGATTACTCCAACTATATCTAAAACCAGAATAACAAAACTTGGAACCAATTACCTCAAATTAATCTAAATTAATTAAGATAAATTATAAAGGTTAATTCAATATTTGCGTACGAAAACATATTCAATATCTACGCATAAACGGTAGAAATAACTTGGTGGTATTTGGAAATAATAACACCTAAGTACAATGAATCTGTGGGAAAAAGAGTCATTCTTTTCATAGAACTTACCAAGGAAGTAAACCAAATCATATCCCCTGTGCAATAAAAAAGTTATGTAGTGAAAAAGTGTTCAAAGCATCTCTGTTGGTAGAATTTTTTAGAAATGTGTATTTTCTCGTAGAAATATACCTATTAACGCACTATCTCCTGATGAACATGGAGAATACTGTATTATTTTAAGATATGTATTTCCTCGCATATATAAAAGCGTCTACTTATTCATGAAAAATTCTATAAATTTTTAATTAGCTGCAATAAACATCCTGAATTGATATTTACAGAGGAGGAAAATTTTGTTCAGAAGCCTTTTGGGTTCCCTCAGAAGCATCGATATGAAGCCAATATATCCGCCATCTATTTCGCTTGACTAAAATTAACTTCATTACGGGCATCGTAAAATTTTTCTCTTCCATCAGATATGCAAAAAGTAAGGGTTTTATGGATGTGAACTGGTTTGAAGAAACGACGGCACCGATTAAAAATTAAATTAACCCTTTTAGAGAGAAATGGATTTTTTCTTTTAGGTGTAAAATCAATCGCCCATTTTTTAGTTGGAGTATTTGATGTGATAACGTTATATTTGGTTCATTGACATATTAGTAATTAGATTGATCATGGTCTTGGCAGAGTTGTTGTACATGGATTATTTAGGTGATTACAGAGCTGTTTAATCCTCCGGTTTTCACCGCCTATTTCAGCATACGCGAATATACATCTATCTATATATATAAATCAGAAATTCTTAGGATTTGTGTGTTTGTCTTCAATTGGAGTTCACACTGTTTGCCTTCTCTGGGATCAGGAAGGAAGTACTGTCGTATTTTAAATAAATATTTTTTCTCGGTTTGAATCAAGATCGCTCAAATAGATTTCCATAAGAATACACTTTACTTTTGCCGATTGCAGGCTATATTTCTTTTGAAAAATTAAATTAGAAGGAACAGTCGCACAGAGAACTACACATGCGGTTCAAGCGATACAGCCTCAAAAGTATGCTCAGTTTTAACTGCAAAATTAAATTAATAACATTCGATGGAAATGAAGTTTTACTTAGCACAGGAAAGCGTGCAACTTAACCCAAGGTTATACTATAAGTGAGAAATAGTGCATTGGCTGGGACTCGAACCCAGGTCTCCCACTTTCCGAGCAGGTGTTCTTACCAACTAAAAGGACGTGGCTCGGTAGTTTAGTTGGTAAGAACACCTACCCGGAAAGTGGGAGACCTGGGTTCTAGTCCCAGCCAAGTCACTATTTTTCACTTCTTGTATAATCTTAATAACAATCATTGAAAGTAAAAAAGCAAGAAAAGTTTCTAAGCAAGTTTGTTAGAAAATATATTGTAAATATTCATATTCGAACCATTAAATATAGATTTCAGAGCAGCAAACTCTGAGAGCTCTGATGAGATACTGGGATTTTCATAGATTTTTCAATACCTAAGTGTATGAGAATGAGAATTGTTAGATTATATTCTTAGCAAGGATGACAAAAATATTAATCTACTTCTATATCCCCCATTGAGAATCAACGAGCACGCCAGCTTGTATTATGGTAAATGGAAATCTACTGAGACTTTACAAAAACTTAAGTTGAGTATTAAACAGTCAGTTTTTACAGTAACGAGCCGTTTTTCATTACTAATATGTTTTATTTTAGGCATGGTAGAACTAGATTTCTTCATTTTATATGCTTAGTAGTGAATACGAGAGCTTGTCAATGAATGATCTCGACTGGGAATATTATCACGGATAGGTCTAATAAGATAGTATTACAATTTTAAATTCTGTATTTATATAATTTGATCACTGAAATTGTCGATATCATAATTGAAAAAAAGTTTCATTATTATTAGAAGGAAATAATTTAAATATTTTAAATATTACAGTATTAATTAAAACATTATTTCATCGAAGAATTTAAGTTTAGAACACTATCCGCATATAATACGTTTAGTTTTCCCAAATTCGAACAGGAAATATCTTTTAATCATAGAAATAAGAATTTATAATTATCTATAAACAGTATTTTTTGTATCTAATATATTTTATTTCTATTTGTATTTAACTAGAAATAGTACTTCTTCCACAGATGAATCTGTAGAAGTACTATTTCTTTTTCATTTATTGCTAAGATGGACTTCTATAACATCAAGGCTTCATCGAATACATTTATTTGTATTTAACTCTCTTTCCCTGCCACACACACTATCATTACTGCTGGTAAAATTTTCGAGAGGAAAAAAGTCCATATAAGAAATAGTCAACTTTACGTGCTTATCTTACCGGCGTCAGATAAATTAGAAGTGACCCAATTTTATAAAATACACACGATTGAAATCACGGGCCTATTGAATAGTCAGGTTTCACATTTATGTCCCTGAGGAAAAAAAAGGCCTGGCGTAAATGAGTTTAACGATTTCACGAAGCAGCCATTCACAGGATATACAAATTTAAGGATTTCGGGCGCCCTTAACGGTCATTTCCTCTTCATTACATTCATCGCTTGAACGCAAATAAGTATCAACCTATTTTCGCCGCTGTTTACGACCGTTATCGGTTCGTAAGAGATAGGCGACAGAGGATGAAAGTTACGAAACGAAGGCGATTGAAAGATCGGGGTTTATAAAAGGAGGAGATAAAAGGGAGAGGGGCAAAACAAGCGAAAGGCGATAAGCGCGGGGAGTAAACGGAGCAAGTAGGAGATAATGTAAAGAGGGATGGCAGAGGTACAAAAGTAAGGAAGCGAAAACACGAGGGAGAGAGATAGGAGAAAATTTGGGCGGGCGGGCGTAATGTTGGTGGAGGAAAGAAGAGATAAGCAAGTAATTGAAGGGGAGGCAAACAAGGCGAGGGAACTGCGGCTCTCCTTGTCGCGGGGATACGTGAGTCCATCTGCGGTGGATTCTGGGTGGAAGTGATTCCCCTTCATTTGTTCTCTGTTCCCCTACATTTCCTCCGCCACTGTTTCTCTTTCCCACAGTCTCTCTCTTCCATTTCCATCGCTCTCCATTCCAGGCTTTTGCGTATTTTTCCGCGCAAGTTACACGCATGCATATATACCAGTCAGGCTGTTCCCTTCGGAGTGAATGCGACATTTGCCTCGTTTATTCGCAATCATTCTCTGCGCTATTTTATTCTACTCCATCTTAGGCATGTCCGATCATCTATTCATCCTTTCGATTGTATTCTTTGAGTCTCTTTTCTCTGGTATGTCACACGTTAGTGTTCAAGCAGCTTTTCTTCTGCCTTTATTACCGTTCCTATGTCCGATTTAGGTCCTCCGTCTCTTGCAATATTCAGGAATACATAATTTATAATGTATATTAATCTTTCTTATACTCAATGACGCTACTTTATATGAATCAGTGAAACTATGTATTAACTTGTATTATGGATTATCGTATTTTCCAATATTTATTACGTTCTTAAGTACATATTAAGTACATATCTATGTATTCTAAGTATGTATTGTAAAATCTTAAGCATGTTGGAAAAGATGATAAACCTGTATAAGTAACCCAGTAAAATATAACACAATATTTCTCCATACCATTGACGTTACTAACTTATCATCAAGAGCAAATTAAGTTATTAGAATTAACTTAATTTCACTTTATCATTGTCGAATTTTGTTACTAACGATGAACTTTAATTTCCATTAATTCATTTTATTTTAGTTCTTTAGAGCTTTTTCTTTTGATGATCTATCTTTCAACCTAATGTTTCCATTTTGTCATGCTCTCTCTTTCTTTAAATTCGTATGCCAAAGATAGCATGAGTAATACAGGCATACATGCATGAGTAAAATTACTAGTATCAACGTCGGCCAAAAAGAAGTAGTTTTATAATTACTACTTCTGCGTAATATCACAGAAACTGTTTTAATAATCTTACTTCCATCATTCATATACATGATCTTTCAAGAGTATAGGATCCAGAAGTGAAGAAACACTGTCCCTACAATATATAATTTGATCAAATTCTCGCAAGTGTTGCGATATGGCTCTAAAATAATATTTTTCGGCAAGAAGAGGAATGAAATTGCTATAGTTTTCTTCACAGAGACAGAAATTCGATAAAAGTTAAGTGAATGCTCTGATATAACCCTCAGAAAATTATTTTCCGTAGTATTCAATAAGGAAGGACCGAGTTGAGTGCCGTTCTTTTCAGTATCAGTCGTACTTCAGTACCATTCATATCGTCGCGGTCATGAATACGACCGAAGAATCATCGAAGAATAAAAATTAATTTTTTCAGCTTTTGCCAGCGTTTTTTTTTCGCCTTTCCTCTCCAAATGTCCATATTTAATTCAAGAATGGCCTCAGTTAACCAAAATTCTCCCAATAGAGCCGCGATTATTAATAGTTAGCTCTTTCCCAACCTAAAGTGTTTTTCCACCCCAATTTTTTCGGCCAAGTTAGCCATTCAATCGCGTTCCATTATTCGCGAATCCTGCGCCCACCCGCCTTTTAATACATTCGCAAATTTTTTACCGGAGCATCGGCAACCCGCGGACTTTCTGATTAGTTCCGAAAGCGTTCCGCTAGGTGGCTTACTAATTCGGCGAATTCGAAACTTTCGAGCGGCGTAACGACCAAGCGAACGAATACAAAGGGAGCGCTTTCCTCTTTCTGGGGAATCGGTTTTCTCCCCTCCCGATTTCCCTTTTCCTTTAATCCGAATATTTCTCTCCCTCTTCTCCACGCATTCGCACGCAAGCACTGATCAATACTTGGCGACGTGCATTCATACGTTCGCCCGCTCTCCCACATCAATTATTTTCTTTCGCTCCGCAGTCTCCATTGCCAATCTCGCGCTGGAAGAGCTGCTGCAAAAATCATCTCCTCCCGAAAAAAGGACTTATAGCGTTCGTGTTCGCATCTAACGCCGTTGAAAATTCCGTAACAAAGCGCGGCGAGTGAAATGCAGTAAATCCTCATCAACTCGAACTCTCGAGGGGTGGTGCTACAGAAGCTGGCGTTAACGAAGTTGCGGGAAAAATCCCGTCGCCGCGACTAAGAGAACCGGCGCGTCGGGTCTCTTACTCGCGTCTGTCCATCCCTCAGGGCCACGTATTCCCATTAAATGCTATGCTGTTAAAGAAAATAATTGCCATGGCAGGACCGTTAAAGATTTGGTAAAGCCTAGTAGATACATTAATTCTATGATAAATTCCCTATTTTTTAGTATTTTAGATAGGTTATATTCAATCTATATTGCTGCCAGCAAAACTTGATGAATGAAATCTCTCATTTTTCTCTCAGCAGAAAATTTTCTTTTTTCTACTTTTTTCTCAGCCTTATTGTGATAGTATTGAAGCTGCTGAGATGTGAGTGATACTTTATAATCGTATTAGTTTTGGTCTCTTCCCCAAATAAAGAATTAAAAGTTCGATACTAGAACCATCCTATTAAACACTATTACGTTAAAAAACAATTACCCTAAGATGATCGTTAGAAATTGGATCATGTCTAGTAAATTAATTCTACGATGAATTCATGGTTCTTTGCAATATTTTATATTTGTGATACTCAATTTGTATTATTGCTAGCATAACTTGATGAATTCTCATTTTTCTTTTAGCGAAAAAAAAATTATTTCTCCTACTTTTGTCTCAGCGTTGTTCATTATTGTGATAGTATGGAAGCTAGTGATGCGAGTGATGCTGAATGATGGTATTCCTTTGGGAACTCCTTAGTGAAAAAATTGAAAAGTTCTACTCTAGAAGTTTCACATTAAAAAATTATTACGACAAAGAAGATAATTATCCTCAGAGGATCGTTAAAAATTGAATAACGCCTGGTAATTCTATGACGAATTGTAGATTCACTTTTGTTCGATCTTTTAGATATGCTGTACTCAATCTGTATTCCTGCTATCGTATCTTGATGAATGCGATGTCTCATTTTTACTTTTTACTTTTGTCTCAACCGTCTTCATTACTGATACTGTATGAAAGCAACCGAGATATGATTCTGAATAACGATATTGGTTTTTTCTCTCTTCCACAAAAACACTGAAGAGTTCTAACCAATAACTTTCCTATTAAACACAATGATGCCAAAGAAAATAATGATCACTGCAGGACCGTCAAAAGTTGGATAATGGATCTGGTACATTACTTCTATGATGAATTCCAGATTCCCTATTGTTCCATCTTTTAGTTATGCTGTACTCAATCTGTATTTTTGCCAACGTATCTTGATGAATGAAATGCCTCATCATTATTTTTTACTTTTGTCTCAGCCGTGTTCATTACTGATACTCTATGGAAGCTACTGAGATGTGAGTGATTCTGAATATTGATATTCCTTTTTGTCTCAACAAAAACGATGAAATATTTTATCTTTGGAGTTATCGTGCCGTAATATCTTCCCTTGCAAAACATGTGATTTGTGACTAAAGCAAAGAGAAACTAAGACCGTACTTATTTTGCCTAGTAAGTCTCATTCTCTCACAAAAAGTTAAAATCGACTAATGGTCTAATTACTTTTACTGTCATATTCATCACTCAGCGCTATGTTTTTCTGGTAAATAACTTCACTATATTGCAAGCAGTTGATTTTTTCCATGCCTCAGTGAATAAACATTTATTACTACTTTCCAACTTTTTCTTCTTTTTGTGACTTGAAATCGATCCAAACCCTAAATCTTTGTCCAAACCAAAACCTTAAATTATTTCAAAACCGTAATATCATACCTGTAACTGTATCACATGCAGGCATAAGTGCATTCGTCAAACATTGATATAAGCCAACTCGCAGCCACTTTTGTAAACTTGAGGAGTTCTACATTAGTTCTTGTATGGTGTGGAGAAGTAAGTTTACCCATCTAATTTGGCCCAGTCCAAACGTGTTCATTGACCAGAATATGCTGCCCAAATTGAGTCTACACAGCCTAAGGATTCAATGTCCAGAGGGCTTGAGAAGTGAGAGGAAATGAGAAAGTTAGCACGGAAATGTGTGGTGTTCCCGCTGCAACAATTACGCATTTTGGTTATTTCGATAATGACTGAGAGTGGGCAGTCCAAGGGAAAGATTTATGACAGCTACTGCCTACGAAGAAACTTCTGATTCCTCATCCCTATTCACAAATCTGATAAATATAACAAATCTTTTCATGTCGCCGCCTGTACATATTTGAACGCACTATCAGTAAATGCTCTACAAAAGAAGATTCCGTAAGATAAATGGGATTATTAGGGCTGAAATCGGAAAGATATTCGTGGGAGAAATTCCAAGCATATCAACGGAATTTTATCGAGAAATCCATATCCTGCCACGGTTTTGCTGGATGTGTAATAAAATCCTTCACATCAAACTTAATCGGAACGATTAATCGATAGCCTCAGAGATTTGCTTCTCTTTTACCCCATACATATTAAATTTTATAACTAATTCACCCATCCAAATTTCCTTTTAAGCTCTTTCCTCACGTATAAAAAGGTATCTAATCGGATTCCATCAATTTGATTGACGTAAATTTTGATTACGGAGACAATAATTAACTATCGCTTATTATTACATATTAGCGGTTATCATTTTACTGTTTATTGAAGGAGAGATTATTTACTTTCACAAATGTAATATTCAGTTCAAGCCTTATTTATGTAAAGAATTTAATCATTTCGTCAATTATTATTACAGCTGGCATATGGAGATACGGCTGTTTATCAATAACTGACAAATACTCGTAAAATGCTGTGAGTGCAAGTTGGTCAGTTGGTGCTCGAAAGCTGAAATTTGAAATCTTTACTTTGCAGAGATGGAAATGCATATTTTTGTTTCACTCGGGATATTTTCCAGTTGCATTATTATCTAAATTCCGAAGAAGCAAAAACATGATTGGAACTTTGTTGAGTCAATGTTGTTGTCAAATCGGATTTACGCACACTGCCACGCATTATAAATATGTAATCAGAGTTCGGGAAGGGGAGGAAAACCTGTCATTATATTCTTCTCGTATGCTCCAGAAGAAAGCTATAAAATTATCGGATGCAATGATCTTTTCATTAATTTTACAAATTTAGAGGAATTTCAGTCTTTAGCATCATATCTTGGCGAATGGAATGTTTCTCATTTGTCTTCCGGTGCATAATAGAGGAAAATGTTTCTTTAGATTATTTTTCTAGGGTATTTTTCATCGCTTTGATATTATAATAGCTACTTAAGTATGAGTGATGCAGAATAATTTAATTTATCTTAGTAACTCCGAACACTAGAAGGACGGGAAGTGGTTGTTTGACTTCTTCGCTTCTCGATACCTATTTATTGCTTCTTTGCAACTTGAAGGCGTTAAATCGTTTATTTTAGGCATATCTATAAAATTATGGCAACATTTAATTGCTGTTTGTCTATCGATTGATTTTTTATAAACAAATTTCTATATAAAACGAAAAGCTTATTATTTTAAGTATATGGGATTTAAGTAATAACCTCGCTCTACTAAAGTTCATTTGAATTATCATTTATATGGTTACTAATGTGATAAATTATTTAAATATAAATATCTGCAGGAAAATATTTAAAAAATCTGAGAAAAGGGTCAATATTTGGTTGCAAAAGAGATAGTTTTCAAATGACCACTAGTCGTCCTTTTAGATAAAGCATGATCTAAAAATTACCACAATAGTGTTAGCAAAATATTGCTTCGTTCATATCAAATTCAAGATGGCTACACACATAGATAAATAGTTTCAAAAAATTGAAAAATGTTTAACTTAAAACATTTTGAAGTAAATCGCTGAAGGTCAAATGACTACCGCTGTCTTTCTAGCGTTAAAATATTTTGCTAGATGTTTGACACATAGATCATTTACGATACGTGGAATTTTTACTCTTAGTATTCTTGCTAAATAAAGTAAAGAAAGGTCAAACCACCTCAATTCTCATCTTGATATGCGAGGTTCATTCCCTCTCCAAGGGCTCCTGGATAACTATTCTGTTCATTCACTTGTCCAATTATGGTGGATGGAACGAAGACCAAATGAGTAAAGACTGCAGCATTACCGAAATCAATTAAAGATTTTAAACCTAGATGCTTTAATATATTATGTAGAGGGTTTTGGATGTGTTGTTTTAGGTACTGTTAAATTTATAATACGAGTATGTAAATTGAGATATTAAGATACTTATGAAGTGACATGTGAAAAATTTAAATTGTGATTATATAGGAAGAGTAATTATAGAATATATTTTATGTAAATGTATTTGGTAGATAATAGGGGGATGCTTGCTAAATTAAGTCTTGTTTGTTATTAAAAGCGTGAACTAATCCTGTTTGTTTATAGTGGTGTTATTAAGAAATTTTAAATATAATAACTCAAGTGTGAAAGGGTATATTAAAAATGTTTGGGGCTACCACCCGACTTCTGTCTAATTGTATCAAATAATAATAATTTATTTTCCTTCTATTAATGAATTTTAACCTATAACGAAACAAACCATGAAAAAGACTAGCTAACTGAGATTGTAAATACATTAAATAATGGCCGTCCAACGAAAAAGAGTCCCTCAGCGAAGCATAGGTACGTCTTCTCATGCGTTAGAACGGTTATACTCCTAAGTTAACCTCATTTTACTGCAGAAGTACTGTTGGTACCGAACCGTCATGGGCTACGTGGGATCACTTTTTATTCTTGATGAGGTCGTTCATAACGTTTTCATCCGTCTTGTTTTTTTCAATCCTTTTGAAGGTTTAACCCAATTTGAGCACTAAAGAGCAGTCGGAATGGAATCGTCCGGAGAATGCAATATGCGAGGTTGCTCCTGCTTTGGTCTTTCCAGGCTAATCCGCGTAAAGGGCCATTTCTATCTACTCTATTAAATCACTAAATCCAGCGTAAATCGAATGGGGAATGTCTGTGATGTTATTGAGCTCTGCGAAATAAGCCGCAAAAATGGGATCCAAGTATCATCGTTCCAAGTTAATCCCGGGACGCCGAGGGCTTTTAATGTTCGCACACACGTGCACACGGAGGTAAGCCCTCGTGGACACGTGTAAACGTCCGTTCCCTCCTCCACCTACTGGATATCAAGGATAGCTCCGTGCTCGTTTTAATTCTAATGCATTTAATTCAACTAACGCGAGGTAAACCTTAAAAAAATATTTTTGTGGATCATCAAGAAGAATGCATGCATGAGATTTATACATCGCAGTTGAATCATCAGCATGAGTATTCTATCTTACGATGGTTTCTATGTCCTGAAATTCTCTAGTTATTGCCCTTTCCTTTAATTCACGAATAAATTCTGCATTATCCAATACACTTCGTCCTACCTTTGTTCTCTCCTATCTTCCACGAGCTCTTTGAACCATTTCCCTTCCATTTTCAGCCCTACCATTTCTTCCTGTTTTATCTGCTCTCCCACCAAATTCATCACATTTTCCATTCTACGTCAAACCTATTTTTCAAATGATTCCAATATTTCGATATTCTCCTTTCTTTCCGCGATTAATATCCAAGCAGTATATTATGTTGAGGCAAATGACTCGCCAATATTTTCCTAATTCCATTATCAAGTTATCTAATCTAAGTTTTCAGTTCCCTACGCATTAGCAAACTATACTTCTTCTATTTTTCTTCTAACATCAGCTTTATATCTTCCTTCCTTCCTATTATCATTAGCCAATTAAGGGAGTAGATAAACCCGTTTTAGTTTGATCCCAACCAGCCTTCATTATTGAAATAGGTTTCCTTTCCCTGCAGGGGAACGTCATAAATATTTCTTGCTCTTATAAAATTTTGGTCTCTTGGTTTGTTATATAATGCATAGCATTGGTTTTTAATTATCAATTTATTTATTTAAGACCCTTTTGAATTCATATAAAATTATAGTCCATGAATCTAAAAAATAGGTCTTTTCTGGTGTTAATTATTAAGACCCAAGACCCTTTTATAGTAGAATTTAATAGCATATGTTTAATATTATTACTATTTGCTTAAATATTGAAATCTCATTTTGATTTCAAATAAAATTACGGTTGGTTCATATTCCTTTCTAAATGTCTTCTCCCTTGTAAATTTATGGCTAACTGACTGTTGATACTATGATTAATATTTTAGTTATAATTATTAAGCTATCAGTCATATTAGTTATTTAGGAATGAAAAATTATATCTCTTCAAAATTAAACTTGTGTTTTAAGCGTCAAAAATAAGCCAGAAGGATCAAACATCAATCCATTCATTTAAAAGGCACTGTCTAGACGTCTAGACATTAAAATATATAAACTATGTTGGTCACTGGAAAATTATCAGTCGTAAGAAGAAATCAAGAAAGATTGAAGAAAAAGGATGCGGTTCCTCTGACCATGCAAATAAATTTGCTTCTTTTAGAGAAATGCGCTTTTTTCTAATCAAGATTGACATTATTCAAAGTAAAGATCAAAATATTATTATTTATGTTGTGCCTATAAGAGGGAATTACTTTCAAGAAACGAAGTTTTATAAATCGAAACATTTTTTCTCTATCCTTGATGACCTATTTGTTTATCCCTCTTGCCACATCCGACGTTGATTACCCAAAATTGCTTTTCCCATTTTCTCTCCTACCAGTTTTTTCTATCCATTTCCTATTCCTCCTGACGATTTCAATTATCATCCATCAAGCTCTTACTCTTCCTCCCCTTGCACTCTATTCCGACACAGAGCTGATCTATTTGTCTCCTTTTATCTCGTCGACTTCCATATAAGATGAAAAACTTTGCTGATTAATCGAAGCTTATTATCTGTTGAGTGAGAGCTACCCATTGTAATCGACTCAATCATTGCTATTTGAAACAGGAAGAAAGAGATTTCATTAATCAATTTTCCATTAAGTAACCGTTTCCATCAAGACCCAATATTTATCTACAAGAGTAGGCACAAAGGTACAGAGATGGTCATAAAGTCCTTTGAAATGAAATATTTCTCCTTGATTACTCTTTGGTATCGGAAAGCGATTTGTTTTCTCAAGGTAAGACAAAGATTTTTCATAATTAATTAATAGGTAATTAAGAGGTAATTCTTAGTATCAAAGACCCAGAATAATTCTTTGAGTATGACGAATATCAAAAGTTATATAAGAAATCTTTTAATGCATGCATATGCTTCTGATACTATTCGTTCTTAATGAATTCCTATTTAATATAGAAGAAGCCTTCACTATGCGGAACTCCATAACATTTATTTATTTATTTAACATAAAATAAAATCACTAATTAAAATTCACTTCAGAAGTACATACTATTGAAGTTCAATTTTACTAAATAATTTTATTTGAATTCCTATTATTCTTATGCTTATCTCGATACCCTTAATTTTTCTTCCTTATATTAGCCATTTAAAAACGTCTTACGACCATACCCAATGGTACGTCACTGATCGTATACTACCCGCAATATCAATACTTCTGTTAAAAAGTATATCAGACTCTCTTATCTTCATTTCATTATTGCAAAAATGTTACCCAAGTAATCTTCCATCATAAACATCCTGTCATTTTTGTATGCTAAAGATACAATTAATAATTTTGTTTATTTTATTGAACACTATAGAATTAGTTTTGGCAGCACCAACCCTGAAATACAATCTCTCTTCTACGAGGACATCTAATGAAATTTCATCTCACTTGGTGATTCTCAAATCGATGCAGCATATAATAGCCACCGCGAATCAGGCATAAGAAATTTAAAACCATTCAAATTTCCATGAGCTTCTCCCACTTATCTATCTACGTCAGATTTGATCAATCAAGAAGACATCCCAGTTCTTTATCTTACAACTCTTTTGATCTTAAAACACCCACACTGCTCACTATACACTCTCATACCAGAAGTAAATCCATCAAACGCTGTCCTCATAACTATGATCAGCTATTCATTCACCCCAGAGTACATACATCTGAATTTTCCACAATTTACCCTTTTGTCATAACCACATGACTTTTCCAAATCATATATACGATACACATTCTGCTTTAAATTTATACACTTTTCAATTAGTTGTTGCCATTCTATCAGACCTGCGTGTTCTATAGCTGGCATACAAATGCAATGCACGCTCATACTTAATCCAGTGTGGGTATCACTACTTTTCAATGTGTCATTCAAATATATAATATATTCCCTGACATTTTATTATACATTTTGCACTACACTTCTAAAATAACGTTTGTTATGGCAATATTTATGGTAACATCCAATCTATCTGAAACCTTGAACGCATCTCTTTACGTTTTCTTAACTCTGTGCTTGCTTAAAATGTAACCATCTGTCTTTTTTTTAAATGTCTTTTCATTCCTTAAGTCGAGTACATTCCCATCAGCTTTTCATTCACTGATTTCAATCAGCTATATATCGGTCTTCTTTATTTTATTTTTCCTAATTCAATTTTATATACGGGTTGGATGGAAGTGGAGAGTTTCAGACTCAATATTACAAGTATTTATTGTTATTCTCACTACTTGTAGTTTATTTCTATGCTGGTCTCATACTTTTCTATTAAAATCCAAGGAAAGTTTTCATTACGGGTGGATTTACCAATTATTATGGACTGCCTTTTGAATATTTGAGAGAAATGTTTTTGTGGAGATTTAAATTTCCGAGATCAGTAAAAATTCTGGCAATTGAGATTTGGATTATTATTATTTTTATGTGCATACTTACTTTTAAACTTTTATTCGTATGATAGAATTTTCAGCATATTATTTGTAAATTGATTACATTGTGTTTTTTTATAATCGTCTCATTAGCATCCTAATTAGAGATGCTTGCACACGAAGTTTTAAAAACACTTCGGAAGCCATTTTGAGAGCCTCTCTCTTGCAGTTTTTGGGACTTTTCAAAAACTCTATTGTATTAACAAAGCCATGTCCCTTTCTTCCTTTATACATGGGTGATCTGAAAATTCTCCGATATTATGTCATTTCTCGACATGTTTTATGAAGATCTCTGAAAATTTTCTGAATATTTCTGAAAAATCTGGGGTCGGAAACTTTTCAGACCACCCTCGCATACATCGCATGTAGAACCTTTTAATTTCTCTTCTTATACTTTTTAAAGTCGTTCAATCTCCGTCCCTTTCAGCTCGAGATAAATCCATCATTCTTTAA
The DNA here is from genome assembly GCA_947579665.1 of Sympetrum striolatum. Lineage (NCBI taxonomy): Eukaryota > Metazoa > Arthropoda > Insecta > Odonata > Libellulidae > Sympetrum > Sympetrum striolatum. Next base: position 20,765,137 of record OX388346.1, read on the forward strand.
TTTATATGGAGGTTACCCAATCAATATTTGATGGTAAGATATATAAGCATCAACCTAAGTGTTCTATCTTACGGTAGGTTCTTTACTGTAAAATTCTCTACTCAGTTCAAATGTCATTTCTTTTATTAATGAATAACTTGTAAGTACATCATTCAACATACATGGTCTTTTCCCTTAGTTTTTCTCCCCTATCTTCCATGAGCACTTTGAACCAACTCTTGTCGTGATACAATTATAAATATTTTAGCTATAATGATTAAGCTATCAGAGATATTAGTTATTTAAGAATCAGAAATTATATCTTATCAAAGTAAACTTGTGTTTTGAGCGTTAAAAATCCACAGCCGTGTTCCTTTTCTTCTTGTAGATATCATACGTAGAACCTTTCAATTTTTCTTCTGATACTCTTTAAAGTGATTCAATCTCCATCCCTGTCAGCACGAGATAAAGCCATCATTCTTTAACTCATATAGTGGTTACCCAATCAATAATTGATAGTAATATATAGTTCAATCGGTTACAGTCGCAGATCAGTGAAGCGTACGTTCGCCTAAATAACTCTTCCCCCTCACTTTTGATCACACCACTTCCCCTCACATCTTCCCCTCCCCTTCAGCCTCCACTTGTTTCATCACTGAGGGTCCCCTCAAACCCTCGTTGACCCTTAAGCTCTCGGAACAGCATTTTTCCACCTTCTTTCTCGACCTACGACCCCTTTCTGCCCTTCTTCCTCTTATCTTCTCGCTCTTTTCCCTCGCGTTTCGTCCCAGTCCTTCCCATCCTTTCAAACTGTTCCTTTTCGTTTTCACTCCGAGACTTCGTCAGCTCGTTTTGGGGCGTATAAATTTACATTGTAAACCCTAAAATAATTTCAGTTCTTTTCTTAGAAAGCTAGTCTCAATCTGCCGATTCAATTTTACTTATTTATTTAAATTTACGCTGCAAGTTGGCCTTCTGGCCAGGTGGTAACGTTTAAGGGGAACATTTCAAATTGATTTTAAGCCTGGCATTCACCCAAAGATGGGATGGAAACTTTTCCTAAAACCTTCTGTAGGCTGTAAAAGTAAATTACACTATACTTGTTACAGAAAAATAAGATAATTTATCATTTAAATAAAATAAGCTACAGTACATGGTAGAGTAACCATATAGCCGCATAAATAAATGTAGACTGACTGAATAATAACTATTATAACTCCAGATAATATTACAGAGAAGATTAACCGCAACATAATAAACTACATACGATTTATATTTAGCTTATTGTTGAACACTTTCACATTTTTTGGTATTTGCATGAGAAATTCATCAGGATTTTACCAGCAAAGACATTAAAAAGAGGCCAACGATTGGTTTAAACGGTTAAAATTAGTTTATTTATAGAATTCACATGGTCTAGCACAGCCATAATCATTATCTTTTGATCAAGATCAGGAACGATTGAACCACTTACAATATGCGCAAGCAACATAATAATAGAGGATGAATTATGTGAGAATGATTTGAAGACCTTATTGAATATATAACCAAACCTAATCAGTGCTCCGTTGAATTTTCATTTAATTATTTTTTAATATGACATTGTATTAAAAAATCTTTCCTTAAAGTTCTATCAAGGAATACAAAATACTTTTCATCGAGCGGCAGAAATCAGAATCTGAACGAAAAAAGTTGTATCATTAGTTGAAATGAGAAATAGATAACTATAGGAAAGATAACATTCAGATAGTTTTTCGGCTATGAAAAAGAATTGTTTAAATTTAAATAAATAAGGTACGGAAAATTTTGGTGGGAATAAACACATTAAGTATCGAAATACTTTTTATTATTAGCATTTAATACCGGTATTTTTCCTCCGTAATTTTATTTGTAATCGGTATTTGAACTAGCTCAACATAGAGGGTCAAAGCTGAATTAAATTTACATCATATCGTACTAAAATTGATTTTATTACTGTAACTAAAGAGAAACTAGTTACCTCGAGCAACGATTCGTATAAAAATGTGAGCAGAACTAAGGAAAACCTGACGGTTAATGATTAAGCCGAGTACACAGCACAGAGTTCAGAAACAATACATATTTTGCTATAAAATATAATAATAATAATAAATGGCCTTTATTCTAAATATAGGGGAATCATTATAAAAATCCTGCACGTAGTTATTTCACTTATTATGAAAAGTCCAAATAGAATGGTACAGAGACGTGGATTTGAAAATGAGGAAAGCTAATTGCGCTCTTACATCAAATAAATCGTTTTTGCATTTTCCGATTCAAAATTTAAGAAGAATCAAAAGTATTTTTTAGAATAGAATTGTAATATATTTGAAATAAAGTCTAATGATAAATGATTTACAAGGTAAAATTATTACTACTTATAAATCAGGTAAATTAGAAGTATAATAATAAATAAATATATAATTAAAAAATGGAAGTATAACGGTATCCTTGCAGTCTATGAGGCACACCAATGGCTGTCATACGGCACACCAGTGTGCATATCAGTAGGGAGGAACTGTCCTCAAGAGGTCTTTCATCCCTCCAGTCTTCGAAGTGTTTCTTGTTCCTTTTGATCAAGGAACGTGGGGAAGAGTTGGTGGACGTTTGAAAAGTTGGAGAGAGTCAAAGTGTTCGGCGCTTTCCTCTCGTTGGGGTCACTAGTGCAGGAGAGGTCAATGGGCACAAAAAAAGCCGCAAAAGATAGTCGACGCAGCGTTTGTTCCTCGAAGGCTCCTTCGGGTCGTAACAAGTGATTGGAACCCGTTGAAAACACTTTAGAGGGACAACTTGGGGGAGCGCTTACTTTAAGCACATAATTCGAGAGTACCGGGCATCGAGTGATAGCTTAGTGAAACCAAACTTTGGTTCCGATCATTCGGTAATGGAAATGATGTCGTAGCGAAGGAAATTTTTTGAGGAATAGAGATGTGTAAGTAGAAGAAATATCGAATGTTTATTTTTCGATAAGAAGGAAAAAAGGAGAAAAGTAGATGACAATGACTTTGACTAAAATGTGCTAATTATTGAATTAAAGATAAATTTTGATTAAATGATTACAATCACTACTACTAAAACAATAAATGAACGATACAGATTCAGGTTAAGATTGTGGTACTTATTGAAGCGTAAACAAATCATATCAAAGCCAAACTTTAACAGGACCACTTTATTTTATGAATGACACGTCCCGGGTTTCGCAGCGTTGCTACATCCTCAGGTGACAAAACAGGATATCATACAAATATATATACGCATCAAAGCAAGAGAATCAGCAAATTCCCATTCGTGTCATCCTTAAAATAAAGTGGTCTAGTAAAAGTTTGGTTTGCGTATGTATTTTTTTCAGATGAAATGGCTTTATAGAAACAAAAAAAATTGAATAGCTGTGAAATATTTCAAATCGACTTATTCACAAGAGGGAAGAACCAAGAATGAATCTTCATTAACTCTCAAATTCGCAGAAATCCAATACAGTTAATCAGAGTGAAATCTTGCTTGATTCCAGCCAATCGGCAATTATGTCGTAATGTGTTTTACTACATTAATTAAGTTGTGCAAATTTTTACATTATGTTCTTGTTTTCAGTAGGAATAGAGATAAGCACCAGCCTTGATCACCAGTGGTTGATCGAAATCGACCAGATCAACCCGTATGACCGCATTGCGAGTAGCTTACTAAAATAATAACCTCCGATTGCTTTGATATACTTAAGATGTTTTCTTTCAAATATCTATACGCTTCACTAAACCTTTGAGGACATTCTAAATAAAGGTAATAGAAATCGAAAGTATTATTAACAACTTTCAACTACGAATATAATTTAATTTTTTTAACCGTAGTCAGATGTCAAAAATGCTTCACGGGTTTCCAACTGGGTCAATTCGTAGGCGAAAACCGGCGTTTCAGCAACACCCATAGTTGTCAAGCAAGCCGCATCGACGGTTTTTACCAACGAATTGAGCCAGAAGTAGTTTTACTCACGTACCGTCACTTATTTTCTAGAGAGCTATCAATTGAACCCATAAAACGCATTAGGTAATCCTACTTTATCGTATCCTTATTCCAAATGAAGATAAATGGAGCGGAATAACATATTTATTTACATAAATTACTATGAAAATTTTTAAGGCAGAGTGTAGAATGGAACAATTAACCTGGATAAGTTTTAGAACCTTTTCACCCCCTTGCAATGTATTCATACTAAAATTAAAAGGGTTTTTATTTTGATTATTCTTATCAATTTTGAAATATTGTTGCAAATATTGCAGTTACATAACCTGTAATTAAATCTAAGACGTACTTCCGGAGGTTTTGGGGGGTTTTGCTCCCGACTACGGAGAGTATTTTGCCCTCCTCCCACAGATTCCTGTGGGGGGAGGGGAAACTACCATCTGGCTTGGTACCTATTTGAAGCTCTTAAAAATAAATACATACATAAATAATGATGAATAAACTTGTAAAGATTAATCAGTAGCATTGTCAGAACTAGCACCCACGAAAAGTTTAAGTGTCAATGTTTCACCATATCTCATGAAATGAATTTAAATGCTCTAATTTAAAGTCAAATTATTTCATTTCATGGACTCACAAATGGAATTAAGGCTTGAATCGATGGATTGAGTTTACTTTCAAGAAAGAGCAAAAGCGTCCCGCATGCAGAAATACCAACTAAATGATGGATTAGTAATAATTCTAGGGATTCCAACCGGGTAGCGGATCTCCATACATTCGACGTTTCGGCCGCACACTCGGTGTCCATCTTCAGAACAATTCATCTACGATGTTTCACTGCCCTGAAGGGGGTCTCATGCGGCCGAAACGTCGACGATACTGAAAGCCGCTACCTGGTTGGAGTCCAGAGAACCGTTCCTACATGCAATTCATTGGAAAAGAAATACTTCCTTCAACAATCTAAATGATTTGCTTGTAAAATTCGTATAAAGGTTGATATCCGCCAAAAGCTAGGCCCATACATCTTGATATACCTCCCTCTCATTCCCAGTTCAGCTCCTATAGCCTGTCTCCAAGGAAACTTATTGTTTCCTGATCGTCACTCACTTCGATGTCTTTCCATTCCTCTTCATAGATTTCGATTGCCGTATTTCCAATCAACTTCCACCCTATCTGTCTCACTTTATCGTCCCCATGTATTTGGCGCAATTTCTCAGTATCCATCCTTACTACTCCGGATTTCGTCCCATTCCTTCACCCGCCCAACTTTTTCATTTTCTCGGTGCTCCCATTTCTACCTCCACATATGCCTCTCACCCCGTTTCTTTCCTCCATCTCGGCTGAGGACATAGCCGCCATCTGAAACCTCATTGAGCACAATAAATGGAGCCGTACAAATATTTTTTCTGGACACTTGCCCGCTGCCAACGATCTACTCCGTCTTCTGTCTCTATCAGGACTTCCCGTGTGTTTCTCCCCATTCTTCTTCCATGGTATCGCCTTCTCTCTCATTTCTGCCATTCGTCACTCCCCCTTCCTCTTCCAAGCTTTGCTTTCTTTCCAGTTTCATTTCTATTGCTTTCTAAATTACCTCGTGACTTTCCTGGTTTTGATTGCTTTCCTTACTTGCTTTCCATCTCTATTATTTATAATCTATAACATAAAACTATAGAAGCCATAATTATGATTCTCATTTCCTATTCAGGTTAACCTATTCAGATAAGAGATAAATAATTAAGCGTTGTAATTTTTGATTCTTTTTCTTCAAGCAAAAATAATGTACGGATAATCTTTAGTATAAATTATATCGAAGTACTGATTACATTGATTTTTGTTGTAAATGTTTTTAGTTAATTGTGCAGAATTATTCTCCTTTTCGTATCGGGGATAATCACTTAAAAGTAATAGTAATAATTTTAAATTATCAACTTTATAGCTTATAAACCAGGGAGATAGGAATTCACTTTTATATTTTTAACCCTTTCCCTTATTACCTTAACACTATAAACACCGAGAGTTCTTATACTGTTACTTTTTGAGTACTTCTGTTTTTTAATCATCTTTCCTTGTAGTGATTACTATCATAGATTTGATGTAATTTGCGCTAAAATTCCTGTTTTTGGGATATCCGTTGATTATACGTTATTTCCTTTTATATTTTTAGTCCTCCGCTATCACTTGATTCGCGCAGGTATTTCACACTCCCACTTCCTCAGGGTCGTTATTTTATCCTTTTTACAGAGATCTTCTCTTAGGAATTTGCATCCACAGCACCTTCCAAAGTTTTTTCTTTCCATTTCTATTCACTCGTTCTATCGACAAGCGAATTTTTCTCTACCTCACTAGAAACACGCGTTGCTATTTATATCAGTAATGCTGGTATACGTTTAATGGTGATTCTTTCATAATCAACAATGGCTTTATGACTATGACGTCTACATTCGTGAGTTAAGATTATGTTTTTGCGTAATTTTTTTATCGTTAAAGACGATTTTGGTTACGAATGTTCCATTATAAGACTATTTTCCAGTTCATATTATGCTATCATAGAATGCATTGCAAACAGAGGAATGTTACATATAAATGTGTATATAAATGTAGATTTAGGAAATGAATAAGAATCCATGATACTTGGAGGAATAGCATTTCAATGAAAGGCTTTACCGACAAAACTTGCACATTTTCCAAAATATAAATACACAAAAGTTAACTTGTTTCGGCGCAAATCGCGAAATTGTTCAAATTTTGTTAGTAAAGAGTCTAGTGCAAGATTTTTAAGCAAAGAGTTTTTTTTAGATTTAGAGATACACTGTTTTCTATTCAACTATTATATTTTTATCAATTTTCTATACTGTCATGAATCTCCATTACCTTACCGGCCTTATTGCTTTTACTGTAGTCTATTAATTCCTGTATTTTACATCCGTAGTGATATCTCCTTCCTTTAGTTTTTCATGTTCTTACTGTTAGTGAACTTTCTCCTTTATATGAACTTCGATTCCTTAAATTCTTGTATTAACACTGTAATTCTCTCTGATTCTACCATCTTTCGTTTTATAACAGTTCTTGAAACAAATTACAAGTGCCATTTCTCACCACTTCCTTCTTTAATCCTTTATAAAAGAATGTTATTGAAAAAGTTTGGTTTAAATTTCATGATATTTTCGTTTCATTCGCTTTATCGCACGCCGTTTATTCCCCTAACTCCTTTCTCTTTCCCATCAATTTCATCTTTACTTCCGCGTATTCTGTTTTAAACACGATCGGTTCAATCATTCTTCCTTCTAGTAATATAATTGCTCTTTACTCTTATTTACAAGATTTTTGTTTTTGTTTTAAAGAAGGTTTTTGTTTTTTTAGAAAATAATTTACAACAGTTTAGATATCATGAAGGATTGGAGGGGAAGGAGAGGTTACGGAAATACCCTTTTTGGGAAGGGAGATAAGAAGGGAGGTTTGGGGTTATATAAGTTATAATATAACACCGACTATTGTGCATAATTAGGACTAGAAAGTCTCATCTACCATCTAATCTAGATTCGAAAAGATTTAGAAAAATAAATGCATAACAAAAGTAATAAAGAACGAACACACACTCATGGACTAAAACTCTGTAATACTATATGGCTACTCAAATAAATGTTCTCTACGGGAAAATACAAGCAAAGAGGGTACCCAAATGAAGCCTCCGAAAAACCTGCGGAAGGTGTGGAAAATAAAAGAAGAGATATATTGCAACAAAGAGGATTGAAAAAATCGCAGGAGATATCAACGGAAATAAAAACAAAAGTAATCCTTATCTAGGCAGAAAAGAACACAAAACGTTACTTCATACACAATAAAATGACTAGTGCTAGACAAACATTATGTTAGAATAATAAGAAATAAAAAATGACGCATGAATCACGTCATATAAAATTGAAAATTACAACAAATTCTTCGTGTTGTGCTTAAAATATACGTTAGATTAAATTTAAATAATGGGATGAGTAATTTCGATAAACTTTCGCGTTAAACTTCGAGTTAGCAGTTATAATTGTCATTAAAAGATGAATTGGTTTAACCCCATGAATACTTGTAAGGAATAACGACTGTGAAAACTAATCCCAAAACTTTCTACAAGCTACGAAGACAGTGGATTACGAACCTTGTTGAGGTGTAAAGTCCGAGAATAATTTACATGTTTCGCTTTGCTCGGCTTATTGCTGTTTCTCTTTCAACCGCTTTCAACCAACTTTCCTTCGCCTGTGGCTGTTACTCCATAAACCTCACAAGCAAACTTCATAATTGACTTCGCGCCTTTGAGGTGTTCATGACGGAAAACATGGGTTGAAAAATCGGAAGATTTATGTGTAAAATGTGCTGAAACGAAACTCATGTAAATCACCCTTTCCTAGGTATAAATAAAATAAGATAGAAGATTGGAGAAGAACAGACTCAGAAGTTATAATTAAGTGTATGTTCATTTAAATAGTATTTATTACAGCGAATAAACTCACAAGGCGATGTTGGAGCACTTATTTCCCCGGTTAAATTTTTAAACTTTCCCTGTGCAAAAGAAAGCTGTAAGGCTCAGGTGCTATTACATATGTGAGTATTGCAAACTTCTATTCCGTTATATTGGCATTATGACTGTATATTCTTTTTTATATTTGATACTCTCTTAAATGTAAAGAATAGTAGCAATGAATACGTGGTGAGAAACTAAATTTACACACAAAATCTATTATATATAGATGCTTCTCAGGATTCATTCATGTGTATAGATAGATAGATAGATAGATAGAGAGGATACAAAGTCACAGGCTAAACTACAATCGACATTGACTTGAAATATTTACGACGTATTGGCCATAACGTATAACAGCCAGAAAAATGGATATTTTGAACCTCAGCGTCATGGGTTTGATTCCAGAGGGCCCCTAAGTCCAAATATTTCCCGTTTAAATGCATTGCTTTGATTTTCGGTAATTAAAAAAAATACTTCCCGCATAGGTAGAGAATCAAAACTCAAGGAACATATATATATGGTCATGATCTATCAAAAAAAGAATTGACCCTCACGAGTTTAGTTTATTATCCTGAGTTCGATGCTAGAACGATGCAAAAGTCTGTCATTTGAAATACATTGAAGTAGTTTTTCATTATTTTTTTAGTACACTTATCGAAAAGATAGGAAGTTCATAATTGTCTAGAAGATGTAAAATAAGAATTGATTTTAGAAAAATAATTAGATGAGACTGTACTGCTCCTAGATTCGATGCCAGAGCACATCAAAATTTCTCCCATAAGGAATATAAGGGAAAAGTAGGACGTCATTTGAGGTAGTTGCACCCAATATTTCTGCTTGAATTTTCACACATAGTTAGAGGTGGTGATCTTCTGTTGTGCTGCATAGAATGTATTACCAGAAAGACCCAGGTTCGAGGCCAGGCGGTAAATATATCCCCCTTTTAAAATACATTGAGGTAGTTTTCATTATTTATTTTGATGCACTTATCGAAATAATAGGAAGTTCTTGCTTAGATAGAAGATGTATATTAAGACTCGGTTTGAGAAAAACATTTAGATAAGACCATGCTGACCCTGGTTTCGATGTCAGAGCACAATAACTTTTCTCTCTTAAGGAATATAAGGGAAAAGTAGGAGGTCGTTTGAGGCATTTACAGCTAATATTTCTGCTTGAATTTTCACACATAGTTATAGATGGTAATCTTCTGTTGTGCTGCATAGTAAGTTCACCAGGAAGACCCCGGTTCGATGCCAGACAATTTAATTGCAGCGAATTTTAAGAACATTTTCAATCTTTTTTTTTTTGAGGACCGTCCCGATATGATGCCGATATGAAATTAGTGTTGTAGGTCAGCTTGCAGTATGCAAGCTACATTTTACTCGCAATACGATACAATGGAAACCTAAACCTTCCATAGTTAAGATTAGACAAGACTTTCTTCTTATACACAAGATTAAATTTTTTAAGAGACTTCCTACTACAGCAAAATATATAACTTTTATTAGGTATAAATCTGAATTATATGATTGACAGATTGACAAATTTTCTTATTCTGTAGAAGAATATATGATACGTAAATTGGACATTTACTTTTGAACTTTTCATTGTCTTTGTATTTATGCGTGTGATAATAATTATATATGAATGTTTTTACTTTTAGCTGATGATGACAATTCCTTTGTATCTATGGTTATTGGCTTTATAAATTATAATAATATGAGCGATTAAATAGCCATTTATGATCATCATGAGTTTTTATACCAAAGGTTGTCATTATGGCTCTCAAAAAATTTTATGAGCTAGAATTAAGAACTTAATTCCAATCAACTTAGCAGAATAAAATCGTTTACCCTGTATATATATTTACGTAACGCTTATTTTCTCACATATGAACTTAGATCGTCACAAATCCGTTATGCCTGAGATCAAGCATCTTCCTGAATAATATGGAATAAATTCAGCCTATATTTTTTTCTTGCTTCATCTCACAGCCATGCCAGTCAAGGCCAGCTGAAGTGACATTTTTGCCTACTTAGACTGTCGTTGATCTCTATTTTCTCCGAATAGAGCTTCACCAATGCTACCAAAAACCGAGACACTGCCTTGATGTTTTGTAGTTAAGACCAAAGATTGCTTCGATAAATCTTCTCCCAGTAATAGAACCGTAAATATCGGTGTCTCTCTAATGACTTACTCGTCTCGACCTGACCGTCCTAATTTTCTCTCCAGGTTTTATTTGGAGATCCGAAGATATATCTGCGGAAAATGAGGCGATTTGATGCGATTTCAGGAGTCAATTTCTACTATTACGGCGTTTACTGTCTATAAAATTAATCCCCGTTTATTTATCCAATACGAGTTTATTTTAAGAACTCTATGATGGGATAAGGTCATTGCTGCGTCGCAATGTAAGATATATAGAAAGTATTGGGGAGTTTTATGGGAACTGTAATAAACAATAAATTGGTTTTTGAAAAAGTAATTCTAGAGACCACAAAGCTGCTGGAAGTAGAATTCCGTTAGTATTATAAATAGGAATTAATAACTTGTACTCATAAATACTGTATATTAAAATAAAAAATAAGCATTATTTATTGTATGCCATTATTTTAATATTGGTAGTTTATAACTATACATTTACGATGAACACAATCGTATTGTCACTGATGTATCATAGGTTCCCAAAAAGGTCCATATGGACCCTATGTTTCATATAATGAAATATAATTTGAGAAATGCTGTCAATTAGGAAAATCCTAAAATCGACGAGGATGTTAACTAACACTAACACCCGAGTTTGTATGGTAAATCGTTAAAAATCCACGCAGGCTTGAATGTCTTTTCAATTGCAATTCAAGCAATTGCTCGGAAAACTTTACTAGTGTATTTGTAATGTTGTATATGCATTAAAGGTAGGGATGCATTTTTATTTCTAGTAGTAGTAATAGCAGGCGTGAACAATTTTTTCTGTCATAAGTGAATTCGGAGCTGTTGAGACTTTTCCAACAAATAATCCGTTCCGATTCCCAGCAGTTACACTCCTCGTCAATTTTCCGAACTTAATGCGATGAAGCTGCCTCTACTCCGCATTTTCCTCGTTGATTTAATCTGTCGAATAACATCTGCAGCCAGTTGAAGTTTACCCAGTCTACTGAGTAAATAATTTCATTTCCATTCCCTCCGCCTTAGGGCTTTCAATTAACTCTTCTTATATCCGAATACGATGCATTCGCCATTGGCATACTAATTCCCTCAATTTCCTGTGAGCAATGAAAGCATCTCGATGCAGAATTTGCCTGCTGTACAAGGTTGCTACGGGCGTTAAAATTCGATGGAATTGCATCCCAAATCTGCGATCGTGGATTTATCCGATTACATCGTTTATAGTAGCATTTTTTTGGGTATAATCAAAAGAATATTTTGAAAACGATGATTGGGGTAGCTAATAAATAATAGAAATAGGATAGCAAGAGTCGTCCAACCTTGGGCACAGTATTGAAATATGTAAAGCTGTTTAGGTGGTGCGATGTAATTAGGTATAGGATATTATGCAAATAGCAATATAAACAGAAATTAACCGTCGAAATAATTATGGAGGCTAAGGGTAGGTGTACGGTACGGTGCAGTTATGCTTGGTGTATTTTCTGAAAGTGTCGTTACAGTGTTACAGTAAAAGCACTCGATTAAGTTATAAGTATCATGGCCTCTCTTATCGTATGCATAATCTAAGGAGGCAAATAAACTAACGCTGTGATTTACTAAGATGGTCATGGATATCTTTTCATTTTATTTTCAAAATGGGACATCCTTTGTCTGCGATGGATAGTGATATCGCATAAGTAAATCTGTTGGGGCTAACCACTGAAAGACATTGTGTATACATGCCAAATCCATTGAGGTATTTTGAAGACGGAGATGTGAACAGTCTATTCTTTGTTCCAGAATTCTTCAGAGGATAGGGTTAGGAGCTCTTTTATAACTTACAAGGACACACTCTCACTTTTGTCCTGGCATTTTGAGGTAAATTTTTATGACGATGCAGGGAATGGATAATAGAAATATTTTCATTCATCCATCGTTAGTAACAAGGAAAAAATATAAAACAGGAAAATGAGCATAAGATTAGAGACTTACTTGCAAACAGCGGTATATTCCCTACATAATCTGCTGGGTGTGTATTGCTACGATGTCTATACTTCGACGACCAATTTTAATTTAATTATTAACGCTAAAATAAAGCCAATTTACACTAAATCTGATGAAATATTTCATTATTCCACTAACCGCTCCACCAAAAATCAAATCAAAATACCCAGACAAAAGTGAGAGAATCTCCTCGTTAAAATTGAATAGTTTTAATGCTAATACACGTCTATTTAAGGTCCCTCCGAGCCACTTTACGGCGTGTGGCATGGGGTGCAAGCAGCTTGACTCTATTTTTCTAATCGACTGTTTTCGCGAATCGTTCACGGAAAAAATGAATTCCTGAGACGATCCGTTCTAGGATTTATTTCCCTGATCTCAGAATCAAATACATAAGCAATGAAACAATTTAATAATAACCCCCATGGATATCTGCTATTAAGTATGTATTTTAACATTGATTATGGCTCTCTTCTACAAAGTTGAGCTAGAACATATCAGATTTATCAAATAGGGGACCGTGGAGCAGAACGGGGTAGTGAGGCAAAACGGGATACTGGGGTTTTTCAGACCAACTAATGTTATTAAATAAGGAAAAACGACTCAATTACATCGGATTGACATGCCAGACTAGTGTGCAAGCAATTTTAGCCATTTCACGATCCTTTCAGTGTTTCAGAACTACGTCGAATTTTCAGTGACCGTTTTTGTAAATTTGGGCATCTATTCCTGATGCATGCAAGTAGCAATTCCTTGGAATATATAATCATTACATACAGCGTTCTCTTACATTGATAATAATCTAGGTTTCTGTATGGTCAATCTTTAATAGGCTAGAATACTGCAGCGATAGAATTGGTTAACCTAAAAATGAACTGGGAATTTTTAAGTTCTTTGAAAAACCTTTAATAATGAAAAAATGCTGAATGTGGAATACAAAATATCTAACTTTTTACAGAGTTAACATTGTAATATTTTTTTAATAATATAATATTGTAATTTTTTATTTTCCTTATACTCCAAAAAAATCTGAGGAAATTAATTATTACGTACTGCCCCAGCTTCCCCGATATCCACCTATTCTACTTAATACCTATCATCCGTTAACTTAATTATCTTTCCTTTAGTATATCTCTTTACTTAAGGTTTTCTTAGCTAATTTTCTTCCCAAATACCTTTTTTATTTTCTATAGCAAGTAATAAGGAAAAGAGTACAGATAAAACTAGGCATCTACATATTTGAGACTGAAAAAAACGAAGAAAAAATTCTCCGGTCGCTCGGTCGTCCAGAAATAGATGTTTCTCTTGCCTCCGAGGCCTATTTTTCCAGACATAATTTTTCATAATCTCATTCGTCTTAACCGAGTACTCCATCGCCGTGCCGTCCGTTCGCTGATATGACCCCGAACCGGCTATAAGTACTCGAAGACGGGAAAAACCTATTAGAGCCCGCGTAGGAAAAAAGGGGCACCGCGCGCAGAAAAAGAACGGCGAAAGACTCCGAGTTGGGGAGATGGAATTATATCGTAAATTCGAGGCCATCGCGAGTACGTTTCTTGCGCGCTCTGCGGGAAATGGGATTAGGGTAATTGAGGATCTGGGCACCCAGTCCGGGATGGCCAACGTACCTGTTGGGATCCATCCTGGAGAGCCTTTTTCGGCCCGTACTTCCATCTTTATTCCATATTTATGCATGCGCCAGTGCGCCCAAATTAATCCCGCTATGATCCTACCAAATCTCGTTTGCGATGAAATAGGGTCGGTCTGAGTTAACTTCATTCATCCCCTTGTGTTGATGGGAGCGGGGCGAATCTTTCTAAAAATTACCGGAATTGAATTTCCGCTGATGAAAATAAACTTTGCGAGAGCTTATCGACTTGGGGATTAGCGACTTTAACTGGTTGAATATATATAAGGTTTTTGGGATCGAGTCCGGCTGCGACGCGGTTCTAACGCGTTCGTTGAAAGGGTTTCCGTGTTAGTGTTTTTCGCTCAATTAGAGCCTTTCGTCTTCCTCTCAAAGGTGAGAAATCGACTTAAAAATTCAATTACGGAGGGATATCGATCCTTGATGTTTTGTCTCCCACGATTTTTGGCTAACGAGATATTCTCGCGCCTTGATCTGATTTAATGTAAAAGTTCAGGCTTACGAGATTAGCTAACAGGATTTTTAGGATCATATTTTTCGATATTATCTCCTGCTATCATAATTTGATGAATGTAATTTTTGGGTACAGGGTAAAGAAAAAATATACTTTTAATTTACTTTTATTTAATTTTTCAAATATACTAAGATATGAGTAAAGCATTCTATATTAGCATCAAAAGTACGTAATGGAATTCATTTTGGTCACTCCCTAGTAAATAAATTTGTAATATAAAAAATTTTCTCTGTAGTTCTGCTAAAATCAATTTACTTTTCGGCTGGTTCTATTTTTGCAAAACAATTCTATCATGCTGAATATAGTATAAAATTTGAATTATATTAAATAGGTATTTTATTACGGTACATATAATTAAATATCCGAGATGCTACAAATACGTTTATTTAATCAACAAAATTATAGGTTGAACAAGGAGTTGATTTAAATTTCATCATGAAGTTCTTCAACAAAATTATATTTTGAAAAATGTTTTTGACCAGAGAAGCTGCGCAAATTAATCAGTATATTATTAAATTTTAAGGTAACAGATTTCATCAACAGTTCGTTTGCCATTTACTTCCAATCAACATCGGAGCTAAATATTCAAAGCGTCTATAAATGCGTGTCATAGAATACTCGTCTGCCAAATGTCCTCCAAACGGGGTGCCTGGGTCGGGAAATGATTTTTTATGTAAATTAAACCTAAAGAATTATAAATTAAATAAGTAGCTAATTAAAGGATCTAAATTGCACAATTCCCAAATTGTTGTTAGAAGTTAGTTACAACCACATTCTTAACATTCTCTAGAAATCTCTTTATTAAATGTAGTTTAGCAATCAATCTGTGGATTCATCTTAAAACGTTTAAAAGGAATGGTCCGTTCGTATATACTTTTATCACAGTATTTATGAAAAATAAAATTATAAGATAAAGTACATTTTTTTATATAAAAATGGTATATTGAATATGGATTTTAACATTATTTCAAAACATTGCCATAGTCTGTGACATTCATTGGATTCGTAGATGATAAAATTCTTTAGTTTATAGTTTATCTAACTGATTTCCCATCTATATTGTTTGCCATTCACTGCTGATTTATACCGGAATTTATAACATTTTTAAAAGTAAATATCACGGAATACTTGTCTTCAAAACGTCCTCTAAATACCGTGCCGGTCAAGTACGTGCCGGTCAAATTGGGGAATCCCTCGGAAAACCCCGACAATTTTCATTCCTTTCTCGCCCACCAAACTGAGGAGCGGCTACAGCATCCTCGTAGTCCAGAGAGAAAGAACACTAACGCTTTAATTCGGAGCGTGGCTCGGAAGTATAATCACTTCCACTCGCGGAGAGATCCCTCGGAATGGCCGAGCACTGCGAGGTGTTGAAGCCGGCGAAAAAAAAACAAGGAGGAAATGAAAAGGGCCCGAGAGCCTTGAAGTAAAAGTTTTCGTACGCTCGGGCACGAGGAGATTCTTAGGAAAGACCCAAGGAGGAAAAAAACGAAGGAGGGAACGCTGTAACCTGCAAGGGAGGAGGGGCAAAAAACAGAGAAGGACCGAAATAAACTGGAAACATCTGAAAAGGGAAATTAAGAGCCAGCAAAGTTTGCAGGAGGAAAAAATTCATCTTCTCACGAGCCCGGAGGGAGAAAAAACTTTATTTTATTCTAGATACCGCACTATCCTCCCGTTCCTCTCCCGCCCTCCGCGGTCCATAAAAAATAACTGCAGGAAATAAAAGGAACTCGCGATGTGCGAGGGATTAAATATTCAGAGACTGCGACACAAAAAGATGTCGGATTCCGCTCGTTTTTATGTTTTTTCTGCGGTGCTTGTCTCGGGTTGAGGTGCATAACAGTGGCCGCGTTCTGGGCGACCGCGGGCACCGAAAGTGGCTCCCCTCGTGAGTGGGGTTGGAAAATGTGGAGGGCTCGTTAAGTGCAGGTCGGAGGGCCCTTGCTTATGCCCGATGATCGAATGTTCTCCACGTCCACCGCAGATGGCATCGGACAAAAAATGTCCGTTCCTTGGACCCCTCCAGCCATTTCGACCGATTTTCATCCTCGTAGAATAACATGTACGCGAGATGTGAAACGTTCAACGAGAATGCTTTGCTACGTTCTGGAGAGAGAAGGGAGATATTGAGAACTCCTAAACTAATACGATTGTTTTGAATAAACAAACTCAAGAGGAGACGGTCCTGCCGTTTCCGTACAAACATCTTGTCCAAACCCACGAGAATGCTTTGGAAACTTATAGGTAACTCAATCAAAATAAGAGAGAAATAATAAAATGTATGCATATGATAATGCAGATAAGGGAATTACATACAACATAATGTTAAAATTTAGCAAAAGATACGACAGTGAATTGCGGCTGTTTGACCGAGTACATTTGGCTCTAAAATCTTACCAAGACGATTAAAAAAATTTACATATGCCAATAATATTATAAAAAAATTTTATTAGTGAAATTAAGGAACAATTTGGTTTGTAATTTCACAAGAATTACTGAATTTCGATGTTATTTAGAAAATAGTTAAATAATAATGCTTTACATAATTTATATACATTACTAGGATATTAATTTTAAAATTTGGATCGCTCATATTCAATGGCTTTTATTTTTAGCTGTACCATTCTTAATTTGACTAACTCAGGTTTGGGACTATTATAAGTTGAGCTTTTTCGAATAAAAATTTGTTAATATTATTTGGATATATATTTAAATCTACAGTTTTCACCTGAAAGCTGTCTTTTAGCGTGTGGCTGGGGGAACGGTTGAAAAATTGTTTCAGAACGAACTAATCTCATTTTAAATTTAAATAGCATGTTAATCGAATCATATTTATCAAATTTTACGAAATAAAAATAGTATCAACATTTCTGACAAACGGAGATTTAAGAAAAGTTTCAAAAAGTTTAAATGCGTTGAATAAATTCATCTATCTTCTCATCAATCTATATTTCTTAGTTACTATTACTCATTTATTGAAACATGTAGAATTTGCTTCATATTTTTAGGACGGTGCAAAGGTAAAAGCGAAGTGATCAGGCGGGACTCTGAAAAATACTATACATCAATAAACTGATAAAATTTGCCATTAAAACTTGTTTATTTTTGTTTACCTTCTGGCTTACTTAGACACACATAACAGCATAGCATTAAGCTATCACATAACTTTATGTAGTTCTCCCTAATCCATGAAATAACTCTTTACTTTAGTCTCAGTCAGAAGACAAAGGCTGATAGTAAATTTAAATTGTATATCTTGATAGTAATTTTATCCATGGTAAATCTGAAGCTAAAGTGTATTCCGACGTCATCTTTTAAGAGCGTTTATCTTCGGGTACATCGTTGGCACCTCAGTATCATTGTAATCGTCAAGAGAATTTTATGTTTAATTTGTTCTTTAAATATGAATTAATTTATACCGATGTTTATAGTATCGGTTGTGTTGCATTTCACATCTATAATTGCGGCTTATTTTAAAGATATGCCGATAAGTTAATAACTTTCTAAGAGAGAAAAATACTAAAGAATGTTTAACTAAACGAAACTGTACGCTTTCTTTTTTAAATAACAGCCACTTAATCGGATATGAAGGTGCGAGGATAACATTCTGAGATGCACTGAAACCATAAAAAAAGGTAATATAAAAAATTGAAAGAATATTTAACTAAATGACACTATGTTTACCTTTTAAATAACATTAGCCGCGTAATCCGAGGTGATAGGGCTAGGAAAATAATTTAAAGTGCACCGTGACTGTAAAGAAGCGCAAATTCAAATAGGCGCAGTAATAGCTAAGACGGATGACGACGACGGAAACAATTGAGAGCAATGAATTTGTGACGTCTCCAAAAGATGAGCAAACACATCCCGCGAAGCATTTCAACCAACAGCGGATGCAAATACGATCATATTTTCGAGGGGAAGTGTCCGTAAACGTTGATTTGCGACGACGCCTTTATGGCAGAGAGAACGTTAAAGGACGATGTATGCTTTAGGAGGCGATTTTACGCGAGTGTGCGTGCCAAAGGTGCGCAAATGTCGCAATTAGATGGCGTTTGCTCAAAGCACGTCGCTGGGGGCGGATGGAAAATCATGGGACGGGATTCTGAGCAATGGGTGGGATTCTGAGCAAACAAGGGTAATGCGGGAAATTAAGCTTTAAGTGAGTAGAGTCGATATGAAATCGGTGGGGAATTTGGGAGGAAGAAAAAGATGACGCATTGACGACATTTTGTGGCTAAACTCAGAAAGGACCGCTGAATAGAAAAGTGTGTGAACATAATAAAGTGCACGTCTCACTGTATGCAGGCAAATCATCAGCCCAAGGGTGGTGCTACATACCATGCGGTGAAAACAACTTTTGAGAAGTTATGAGGCTTACTCAATGTGATAAGGAGTGAAATCGTTTTATTTACCATTGATATAGGATGCTATAAATAAAAAATCTGATGTGGCACATGACTTTCTCCATATATAAGATGTAAATATTTATCTACGACAGTAATTTCGAACTCTATATTCCATCTAAACTTGGAAGATGGGTGATTTATTTATATATATATATTATTATCTTTCACGTCACAAACATTATAGATAATGTTTTTCAGGACATGATCGATGAAAAACGATGAAACCCGCCTTTCGCCCATAGAGCCCAGAGCGCCCACAAAGTACATAGTTAGCAACTTCCGGTTTATCAGTATTTCACGAATAACTCCTAAACAAACTGTTATACAAAAATATGTTTCAGGCAAAAGTTATAGTAAATTGTATTTTATAAAACTTTTATAAACATAAGTATATACCTAAATATCATATTTATGGAGATATTTTGAAAACCGGAAATGATCTTTGAAGAATGAAGCTCAACTTTCGGTTAACCGATTTACTCCAAAAACTGATAAATTCTAAACAAACTAACCAAAACACTATATATGAAATTTGGTGTTGATACAACGAATGGTTTTCATGTTAGAGCGCCCACAAAGTACATAACAGCTACTTCCGGTTTATCGGTATTTCACGAATAACTCCTAATCAACCGGTGATACAAAAATATGTTAAATACAAAAGTTATAGTGAATTACATTATCTAAAACATTTATACGTAATATAATACACGTATATATCATATTTATGGAGATATTTTGAAAACCGAAAATTAGCTTTAATGAATAAAGCTCGACTTCCGGTTAACCGATTTACTCCAAAAACTGATCAACTCTGACAGCACACACCACAGTACTATATATGAAGTTTGGTATTGATACGACCAATAGTTTTTACGTTAGAGCGCCCACAAACACACACACATACACACAGACATCATTCCGAAAATGGTCAAAACGTGTTCTAGGGACCCCAAAACATGTATTTCCGTTGAAATCTCGAAGTCGAATTTTTTCATGAAAACAATACTTTCTCTATACTTCGTATATGGAGAAAGTAAAAAGTCCATATAGGTGTCATGAGTGGACAGTATGAGTTAAATTTCGTAATATTCAATAAAGAGTAACCAAGATTAATGCCATACTTCAGAATCGCTTATACGTCAGTGCTTTCAAATTATCATCCCCATGAACAAGAATGAAGCAAAATTAACTAAAATATATTTTTAGTTGCTGAGTTTGACTGTTATCTTCACTCTAACAAACCGTATTACAACCGACAGTTAAACTCTCACAGTTAACATCAACGGAAATAGCAGTTTGAATGGCTTCATATCTTAAGATTATGTTTAATTGTATCAGATTATATTCCACTAAATTGTAATTACACTGTATCTTCAAAATAGTTTGTATGCAGATTTGAACAGACTATAAAATACCAGGAATCATTGCGGTACTCACTAATACTTTAATCAGTTATCATTATAAGTATCAATGAAATTTTTACAATTGCTTATAATACGGTTTATTAGAGTTGTTGTGAAAATTACTGTAGCATTGTAACATCCGTGCTAATTAAACTTGAAATATCCGGTATAAGTGTATGAAGCAACAAAAATTAATGAAAAACAGAGTTTAAATTATATCTATCATTGTGATCTTTGTATCTCACATCCATTTTTTCTCCAAGTTTATGCACCGAACCAGATCATGAAAAAAATGGCCGGGACCATAAAAAACCGTGAAAGTCCATGTAAAAACGGCACGTTTGATCAAGATGCATGTAAATTACATTCATGATATATTGTACCAAGTAAAGCGAGAAAATTATTTTTATAATAAACTTACTACCAAAAATGTGTAGTAATAAACATAAATAAAATAAAAGGAAATATAAAGGAAACAGAAATTGGGTGTACCGACTGATTATATTATAGGTGATAATATGTTCACGTTAGTAATTAAAATATATGATTACTGAATTGATTCAATTAATAGGAATCGGCATAAAATAAATAGCATGGAATTTCATAAGGGATGACTGAACCATTAAGGCTAGAATCTCATCTTTTTGAAGAATTACAAATATTTCATTGAAAACATAGCATTAAAAAAAACGGTAAATCTATTTTATGAAAGCCTCTCGTTTAAGAATATTTTTAGTAGTAGTAGTATTGTTAAAAGTGCTTCGACAGCTTAGGTCATTTCGCATATTGGCTCCCACCGGGAAACGAACCCGGGACCGCTTTCACCAAAGGCGAACGCGCTGTCCACATGACTATCCGGGAACCCTAGAATATATTTAATATTATAAAAATTTATATTGAAGAATGACCTTAAAGGTACAATATGAATAAAAATAAATTTTAGTGTGTAACCATTAACTATGCTTTACGTAACAATATGTTCATGTTAGCTGTTAGTGTGAATAAGTTTGTGCTTTTTGAATTAATCCACTCCTTCGGAATGCATTTCTCCCTACGCTTTCGTGAAGAAAGTTCCATTAAACCGAAGTAATTAAATAAAAAATTCATAGTCATGAAATAACAAGTGATAAGATTTTAACTCTCCACCCGATTGAACTAAATTACGCAAGTAATTAACTTATCAGACAGTCGGAAAACGGCCGTCAACCACGCTGTCGAGGAACAAAGCCTGGAGCGAAAATAAGCGAGGAATTCCGAGACAGACCAAATTACGCGTACATGATTCAACATCCAATCGTTCAGCTCCCGATAAAAGTTTCAGCCTAATTTTTCGACGCTCCGAAATTAGCCGCGTCACGAGCAGGCGGGCCAAAAATAGCGACCCGAATTCTTTTTTCCTCAAAAAATCGAGCTAAAAATGGAATGAAATTGGAATGGGTGGGAGGAACGTTGGGGTCCATGGCACTAAGGGTGTCCATGTCGCTTTCCACCGCCACCTGTCGCCAATTCCAAGTCGCGCTCCGACCGCTGCGCCAGATGTCAAAATTAGGCCCAACAAAAGAGCGCTTCTCTTTTAAACTCTTTTATTCCGTAAACGCGGAGAAAGAGGGGATTGTTTCGGCGGAAAGATCGGATTTGGGGTTTCGAAGCGGAGGGCATGTTTCGAGTTCCCCGGAGCGCTGTTCCTCATCCCCGGACATTGCGCTGATGAGAGTGCTAATTATTTTCATCGGCTGTAATCCTCCCACTGGGGGAGAGATAATTGTTTGGAAATTTTCCGGTTTTAGTTCGCGTCATGATTTAATTAAGAGAATAGATGTAGCGAAAAACCACGGCTACAGTAAACAGAACAAATTGTAAGTGGTATATTGCAACTCATACAAAGTAATGAAAAGGAAAGTGCAATATCGATCTAACTGGTGAGGCGTTGACAACTAAAATATCCATTGATGAATTAACAGAAAAATTATTACTGTGATTTCGGGAAGAAAATAATAATAATAACCAAGGATATACGGGAATATTTATATATATATTTCAGGTAGCAAATAATACACTTGAGGATATCAGAAATATATTTTTTCAATGGTATGATGCATATAGAAGATCCTACAAAGGAATGAAGTGAAAAGCACACCATGAACAGTGAATATATTGAATATAAAATTCAAACTGATGATTACCAGATGTAAGAAATACTAGTAAAATATTAATGTGAAAATTTATGATGAAACAATGCTGAAATAAACTAAATCACTAAATCGTTTGATCAATAGATCATCAGGAAAACACAATTATTCACTCAAATAATTTGGAGCAAACACAAAATGTAAGGTCTAATCAGGAATCCTGCTTAATCCATCTAGTCTTATGAGAATCGGATCTGAGTCCTAGATGATGGGAAGCTAAATTCAAAAGCTAATTAAAGTTTGTCCGTTGTCCGACCGAGGATCAACTTTATTATAAGTGTGTCTATAGTATTTTTGGTCATCAAATTAACGCATCAGATATTAGCTAAATGCATTATAACAATTAGCAATCCGTGCTTGTGACTAATCTCGATTTTAATCACCGACGGTACGATCTAGTTTGAGTGGGAAGACTTCAAAATTGAATCACCGCCTTCCTTGTAGTTGAAAATCAAATTCATTGGAATCAACTAATTTTATATCGGCCAAAGATGGGTTGAGATTCGTATGTTTCGTTGAGCTTCAGATAACTTATTTCGGAATTCGCACCTTTCGAAAAGATTTTCTTGTCCCATTCGCAGTGACGCGTTGTATTTAAACCAATTTCGGACGTTCAAATTTCGAAGCTTATAAGCACCATGTCATGGTCAGCCCACCTATATGAGAATGCGCCCTAGATGCTGTGTTGTTACTCATAACTGAGAGGCGTTGAGAGGCTGAGCTATTCACCTGACCGAGATTCGGTGGTAATTGCGCGTGGGAGGGAATTTACCGCGTTTGCAATGCGTGCGCGTGACTGCCTCGTGTCGTACACGAACGGGTTACACTTTCGAGTGTTTGCGAGTCGAGAGCTGGTCCCGTGAATGCTTTTCATTTGGTGACATTGAAGCTGTTTCGCGGTGTAGTTCGTAAAAGCAGTGATTGGATACAGGAAACATCCGGGGGAACATTTCTAGAATTCTCTCTTGGTACAATACTCTCTTGCGCGTACATACTGCTCTAAATTTTAAGGTAAAAGGATTTTCGTGGCTGAGAGATGATATTGAAAAAAAGTCCTAGTAATTGGACCTTCATCATCAATAAAGTAAGCGTCTATGGTTATTGTTTTCTGCTATACAACCCTTAGGTATTACTATATTTGATGGTATGCATATTAATTATTATGAAACATCTTCGCAAAGTAGTCAGTTTTACTTAATTTAATCTTCAAGCTTATTTTGTAAAATAATCTTTTAACACATTGCGGTAGCTTTGCAAAGAAATTTATGGAAAGGACTTGAGGTCTCATTTTCATGTCGAAGTTCTATTATCTTCAAGTAAAATCTTTATTTTTAGGAATATATATTTATATTATCGTATATTACTAACTAAAATAATAATTTATTATGATTAAATTCGACATAAATTACTTCCTATTTTAATTTGCTAATTTAACTTAATAGTATTTATTTCATCTTTGGATACATAGTCCTATGCTATAGAATTCAGTAAATTATCCTATTTATAGTTCATGTACTTATATCGATTGGTGGAAAGATAACTTTGATAAAACTAAAGATTATTTGAAAATCCAAACCATGGAAATTGGACGACAAAATACGTGAAACCGATTGAAATAATAGTGATTGATCAAGGCTCCATCCTTTCTAATATAAAGTGTAGATTTCATCGTTTAACGTGTTTTTTTTCTGTGAAATACTTGCGTGGATGTAGTCATCACTTAAACACAAAAGTTTCTAAGAATGTCAGTATAAGTAATATATTCAAAGCACGAACTTAGAAAGTATAGGACTGGAAACTGCTGAAATTTTTTGGCTCCTCCTCCTCCTGAACTTCGATTTTTTTTCAGGAAATGCATATACGAGGGTGCTCTGATAAGTTTCCAACCCCAGATTTTTCAGACATCTTCAGAACATTTTCAGAAACCATGTCAAGAAATGTTGAAATGTCGGAAACTTTTCAGACCACCCATGTGCATCCTGCGATTCTAGTTTTAAAAGGCCTAGTTGAAAGTAGATGTAACGTTGGTAATTTATTAAGGATCAATTATTTTCCGTGTATCCAATCAGAATACATTGCACTTCGCTGATCTACGAATAATGTTTTCACAGCGACGAAGTTACTTGTGGTGTGCCCTGAAGGCAACCTGCACTTATTCTTCGGATTTACTAATTTGCCCATATTATTCAATTGTTTTAAGTACTTATTAATGGATAAATCTCTAACTCTGAATTCCATCTTTCGTATGTACTACTCCCACAAAGAAAAACAGGGAAAAAGTATCATAAAGGTGCTGTTTTTTCCATTTACTCCATATGAGATTATGGTTTCAAAGGGCTTCAGTGCTGCCATCTGGTGGCTGCGGACATTAAGGGCGTCAGCCGATTGTACAGCCAGCATATAGGGCTTCAGGGGCGTGATTCAAAGTCATGATCTTATGAGTGCTTAATGCATTCATATAATTGCTTCAAGTTAAATGTGATGGAATTGTATAAGCACGAATAATATCCCTCATCACGAATATATCGTAAGAAACAAATTAAGGATAAAAGCAAAATTATCGACGACATAAAAATCGAAATTTATTTGAGCTATGTAGGAATCAGATAATTAATACTTTTTATATTGCTGACAATTGCTGGATAAAGAAAATTACAGGACTCACCTTCAATGAAACTGATTGCAGCAAAGTGACGCAAAACTATTTACTAATTACCCATCAGGTGTTGTTTCCGAGATCATGCGTAATTATTGCTCTGTAAAAAAGATAAATAAGGTTAAGCTTATCATCAATGTAGAGTTTCAAAATATTCATATGATTTCATTAACGGATATTATCGAATAACCTGATTTAATGTACCTCCATTACTACTGGACATTTAAATTAAATATATACAGTTATAAATAAATTACCATACTACCTTAATTAAATTTATTTGTTATCATCAGGCGTGAGAATACAGTAGAAAATAAGGTACATGAGAACGATTGCGAAATTAATTACATAGTTTTTTGTGTTTTTAATATATTTTTTGGAAATTACGATTTCTAGTGTCTTGGTTGTCTGTAAATAAGATTTTGCCACACTATATGCGGAAGGGTGTATTCAAGTTTAAACGCTGTTTAATGTATTTCATTCGCTTGCTTACGAATTCTTTTGCATTGCTCTATATATAACTTAAAGTATAGTTTTATATACATACGTAAATCGTAGATTGTCAAAATTAATAAACGTGAACTCATTATGATAATATATTTCCATTGGTTGATGTAATTAAACGTTGCCAGAGGGAATGGGTTGGTAAAATATTGAGAGAAGAGGGGCTACTAAAGAAATTAATTTAGGGTAGAATTCAAGGGATACAAAGCTACCAAGAGATGAAGGAAATGGCAAATATTGTGGTGAATGAACCTAATGAAAAGTAGAACAGTTATGTTACGTAATTTTCATAAAATAAAAACATAAGCTAAGGAGTCTGGAATTTTCTGCATCAATATCTACAAATAATACTTCGTGGCATGTGCAAAGCAAAGCTTTACCATCATTCCTTCAGTGAACATTTCCAAATGGCTCACGTCAATTTGTGAATATAATTAGATTAGGTACAATCCTGCTAAATTGCCTGATAACGGAAACATTTAATTAATCCCAAAAACTCAATCCGACAATACGAGTGCAGATCGCGGACTTTTTCCGAATTGGAAATTCCAGTAACGACATTCCATATTTATTTCCTTCCCCAAATTCTCATTTTCGGCAAAAGGGGGCGCTCGAAACCTGTGCAGAGCCCGAAAGATTTATCGGGAACGCCTTAATCCCCGGGCCAAGGAGTGTATCACGTCAATTGAAAGCCAGCCAAAGCAGTTCTCCCAAAAAGCGACGTGTTGAATCGGGCGCTCGTTGTTTTGGAGTGTCACGGGAAGCCGAAAACGGCGGCAAAAACACACGGTGACGGCTGGCAAAGCCGCCATCGGGAGCGCAATAAAGGACGAAGCACCGGAAGATATTTTACGGTCGAGGGCTCAATGATCGCGCATTGAGGGTTAACCGCAGTTCGGGACTAATAAGATATTTGGTGACATTTACTAAACTTTGCCGTTATGCGGTCGTCAAAGTACCTCGTATCGGCCAATAGGCAGTTGATGGCTGGGAAAGCTTTTTGCTGCGAATGCCCCGAAAGCTTTCAAGAAAGGGAACTAATAAAGATCTTCGGGAAATGGCCGGTATCCCCTGCGTCATGTGTTACCCCATTGCGGATTTTATCCCGGTTTGACTGATTTTTTCCGTCCCTTGATTGAATATTATCCTTATTTTTCTTAAGGATTTGTACAAGTAAGGTAGAGGTGGAATATTTATATTTCTAGTATCTGTGTGATTCTTGAAATACCTTCCGTTTTTATTTAAAATTTTGCTATATAGTAATTATTAATGCTAACTCGGTGGAATATTTTTATCTCTATTTGCTGTTAATGTTACTTGGAATATGTCCCAGTTTTAATGAAATATTTTCCACGCGGTTCTCGTAAAATATTAACATTTTATACAAAACTGTCAATGTAATTATTTCGTCCAAATTTTTTTTATTGCTGGAGGCCCGTATGCCTTCAAACTGTCACTTCGTTTTAAAACTATCAATGTTGTAACACGGAATAATAATAAATCGTTTATCTAAATGCTGATAACGTTTGAAAACTGTTCAAGGTTTCATAAATGAATTTTTAATAGTATTTTAATGAATATTTTATACTCACTAGAGATAAATATCTCTAGCATTATACTGGAAACAATTTCCATATTTAAATGAAAATTTGCTGTATTTTTATATAGTAAATGCAAAGAGAGGAATGAAAAATATATTTGCCCTACGACACATTAATTTAATTTCCACGATCCAGTTTTCGAGTCGTATCGCCATCATCAGGAGTGGTAACACATAAGATTTCTTTCTATATTCCTTTATCATGAAAGAGAACTACCAACAAGTTGAGGCCAAAACTACAGATTTTCTTATAAATGTATTTGCTATAGAACTTTCCTGGTAATTATTATTTATTCCATAATTTATCAATTACCAAAGCAACGTATTCCGACTCCCTGCCACCTAGTTTTAAATGTTAAAGTCATTGTTCAATCTATTTATAATATTATTCAACCTTCATAAAAAAGTTTAATTTGAAAAGTAGCATTCGTCTTCGGATCAATAACAGAAATATTTTATGACTTAGAATTGGATGTACACAACCCTGCTTTTCTTGAAAAGAAAACTGGTTAGCATTTTGACAATAGACAGAAATGAAAAAAATAGATGCGATGACATTTATGCAAAACATTTACTGAAAAGTTGAACACATTTCCAAATCGAATGGAATTTGATTGGGATGGTTAAATTGGAAACCATTTCCCAGTCTCTTTTATCACACATCACATTTTGTGGTAAATGTTTTTTGCTAGAGAATACTTTACGGATTTCAAGCTATCCCATTTTCACCATTAGTTTCGGAGCCATTTCGCTCTTCATAAAAAACAAACCAATGTAAAGTTTCCTAATTTTCAATCCCAATTCTTATTAAAAAATCTTTGTGGAGTAGAAGTGAAAACTTAAAAACTTCGCTCTTCCTTAAATACCAGAAAATGTTTGCATGAACATGAACTCCGGCAGTTGCACGTCCCTTTGAATACAATTTGAGATCATAATCTAAACTCCTATCCTATAAAATGTTAAACATGTTTGTGGATGAAGATTAAAATTTATGATTTAATATAATGTCCTCGATTCTGCTGTATAACGCCATCATGGATTATTTGAGGGCACTGTTTAAATGTGTCTAAAGGCCTAATACATCTCAGTCCACGTATGACGTTTCCTTTCCTTATTGGAAAGCATCTTTTCCTTGTAGGAAATAGCAATATATTTGTAAAATAATTTATATTAATAGATAAGGAAATACCATTTGCTCTCGTAGAAATGATTAATTTTAAAGAAATTGAAACTTTTCGTACACTTAATTAAAAGAAACATTCACGAAGAAGCTGACTTAAATATGGTGATGAAATCCGTCTCATTTTATTGGTAGTTCTTTTTATAAATTGAAACGGTACACTAACAACTTAGTATTATATTGTGAAGAAATAATGGCACTTTATTATTTCTAATTTGCTAAGTTTTGGGGTTTCCTGAAGATGCGACATTGCATTGATATAACTTAAAACAGGCGTCATATTTTTACTTAAATTATCGTCGAATATTTAGCATTAAATACAATATAGTATTTTCCAAAACAGTAAAAACAGAGAATCTTGGGCTAAAATATAGCTGAAATTCATTTTGATATCTCAAAATTGGAATTTATAATTTATTTTAATCGACAAAGTAGAATTCAAAGATGATCCTTGTTAGAGTTGCCTCTTATTTTATGCTATTTTGCTACATGCATTTTTAAATTCTCCAGTGTTAAATTTATATTCGAAATCATAGTGTTTGATTTAATTAGGCCTTTTATGTTTCAAAGAAGCCCATGAATTGAGACGAGTTCTTCGATGGCAGAGGAGAAGGTCATGACGCAATTCCCGAAAACGAATTTTCGTCCAGTAGAGCGTTTTCATTCACTTTGCAGAATTCGCAACTATGGATAATTCCCCGTCGTTCCAAACGCGTACAAAATTTCCTTTCGTCGCTTCGTGAGATGATAATTTTTTGGAGTTATGGAGTTGAAACGAAATGGCATCAGACCGGGACCGAAGCGAAAACTGGTACTAAAAAAATTGTTGTTTTTTCAGAGCTAAAACCGAAAAAGGGACTGAAAAATCTAAATTTTTACTAGAATCAAAACCAAAAGACTTGATTATTCCAATCTAATTTTCAGTTTAAAAAATACCACCATACCGAAGTGGAAACAGAGGAACATTATAAATAAGTAATGGCAACATGAAACCAATTGAAATAAGCGCTCTATATTTACAATTCTTGATATTTTGATCTGTTCTTTATTGTCTCAAGTTATTTATAACTCCAATTTAATGGAGTGCAATTGAAAAAGTGAGCATAATGAAAAATATTTGAACATTTTAATAAGAGTGGAAATATCGGTCCGAACAAATGAATAAATACTCCGGATTAATAATGAAATGAGCCAAAATTTACGATTCTTCGAAGTAAAAACAGAATTGAATATTATTACAAAAATTCACAGATGGCGCCCAGTACTTGTCATGTGGGCATCACATGCAATTAAATTTTTCTATCAGTAATAGCTGTAATATATACACATAATAGCTAAATAATATAAGTAATGGCTATCAGTAATTACTACAGTAGCCCACTGATATTCGATGAAGAGTTATAAGAATAGGCTGCCTTTATTTATAGAAGCTACGAAAGGATAACTTTCAAGAAGCTTTAATATTTTAATAGCTTAACGATGATTCCAGCACCAAAGAATATTAATCAAGAACTGAAAAGATTCTGTTATCTAAAGAAAGAAAATTTAGAATACGGCTGTTAGTGATTTAGAGGTTTAAAATCTCTTCTATCCGTCTTTGCGTTTACCGGTATTCGGAGAAAACACGAAGGATCGTTTTCTCCGAATACCGGTGAATGAGGTGAGGAGCGCCCGCAAAGACGGCTATTGGAGATTTTAAATTTATAATTCATTATCAGCCGTTTTCCATTTTTTTCATTACAACTGAAGTAATGTTTTCATATTTCCTTTAATATAACGAATTTTACAGATAAATTCAATAGAATGAACTATCAAAAGAAGTTACGAAATTAAAAATTTCAGGAGTACGTAATGTTTAGTTTTCAAGGAAAAAACCAGCTCAAACTGGCTCTAGACTGGTTGATAAACTTCGCAAAACCAACATTCCTGAAAATGTAATCATCACTTAACCGGACCCACAACAGAAACCTTAAGTAATTCTGATTCGATACCTTGAAACGAAGTAAGAATTGACCACGTGTCTGGTGCCATTATACACGTACTAAGAGAAGAAAGTCAAGGGAAAGGCAGAGCACCGAAAACTGAGAAAGGCTCTCTAAAATTCTCCTCCACCGATTGAGAAGGAAACGGAAGTACCTTGTGTGTTTCCCCCCAGCGGTTCTTCTGTATCCTAGGAAATTAACGCACGCCTAAGGATTTTCATTACGTTCAATTTCCTCACGGAACGAACGCATAGAATATAGTGAGAGGGTGAAAGGCAGGGGTGGAAAGGAATAAAAGAATGGACTTTCCGTTGGGTCAGCTCTCAACCGAAGAATCAGGCGGATTTTCTAGAAAATTTTATACAAATTGGAAAGGAAAGGGGAGGGTTCGAAGGAGAGCTTCTGGTCGGATGACGTCTGAATGTGCGGTCTGCATAACGATTGCGAGAGTCTTGTGGATCGCGATATGGAATGATGTAATTAGGTTGAGAGGGGATATGGAATTTGTGTATTTGGGTTTTAGCGGTCTGGACTTGGATCTCTTCAATCCGATTGATATGAACAGATTAGGTTGTGGATTGCGTAGGATGCTACACCTTGGTGTAATACGTTAATACTCTGCGGGCTCATCTATACATAGATCATATAGAATAGATTGAGGATTCTCAAGAGTTCACTGAATCAATATGTTTTGGATTAACTTGGTGGAACAACATAATGAAATAAGTATGAAATGAATGTAATTGGAATTGGAAACTACCAAGTAATTTAATATTTATTTCATCGTTTATTGATGCCACTCATAAAATTATTAAGTAGTACCTGTAGAATAAGTTAATCACCCTTTATATTTTCAGAATATTCCTAAAAGGCTAGAGCTATAAATGTCCACTCATGGAGTTCATTCAACTTCATAACGTAGAATTTTACGGTTTTCAGTGCTCCTTTCATACCGTTTAACCTCTCTCCCTAATATTTTTTATAAGTATTTTGAAAGGCTGGGTGACGGAACGAATTTTTATCTACTTGGTTTTGATGGTACATACTTGCATTGTAAAATTTTAAGAAACCCTGAAATAGATACATTGAGTCTTTAAAGGCCCATGTGGAGCTCTCTTCCATCTAACCCTGTATGTAGATATGATACGTATACTTAGATAATAAAGACTAATGAGATTTTCATCAAGGAGATTTTCTTTTCCAGTACCCGGAGAAGCTTTTATTCGGGAATATGGCTCTGTTGCTATAAACAGGTCTCTATGCTACAATACATTTGTTAACTTGGTGATTCTCACTTGTTATGGTTAGAGAAAATTTATCTTCACTTTAATTTATAAAGTAAATTATTTTATATATTTACTTATAATTTAATAGTGTCTCATATTTTCTTTCTTTATTCATATAAACTTCTATGATATAATTCATGTTTAATAATGGCATTCATTCGGGTTTTCCTTATTGAATGCTATGAAAAGTTAATAGTATGGTATACGTACGTAGACGTTTACCAAATCTCTGAATATGACTACCTTACTCCTCATCTCACCTAATAAGCCTCATTCCACCCCCTCCCTATTATATTTGGTTGCCTATGGTTGAGGTGATGAGGTTGAATCATGTTTTTGGGCTGATTATCTTGAATAGAAAAGGATGAACGAGATTGAGATAAAATTTAATAAAAATACATTGTTCTCCCTCCTGTATAAGAAAAATAAAGAATTTTCTATTTATCGAGATATTATAGCCAGAATACGATAAATTTATGGTGTGCGGGTGATAGAGCATTGTGCATTCCAAATTTGTAACTTATTGAACTGCATAAATTGTGTCAATATACATTTCCTCGTTCACTTTCCATGACTTTCATCTTATCCTAAATATTCATTCAGACTGGCATAACACAGTCAATTTCTCCGCATTCCAATTCCGCGCAGATCGTCCAATCCAAACCGCGACTCGATTCCTTCCGCTATAAGGTAGACTGGTTCGTAAAAATTTACTTTCCCAAAACCCTCTCTTAAGAGCACTGCATTTCGTACAATTTGCATATCAATTGCACAACTCTTAAACATGTTTCGGCTGCCTGTTTAACGTATTGATTACGACCCATCGATTCCTTCGGTGGGCTCAAGTGTCTAATGAGATAATGCACTCCGTAGGAGAGAAAGGACCCGCAAGTTAAAACAATAAACGTTGGCCATTCGCGAGCCCTGGTAAGCCTCTCGTAAATCAAATCGAAAACTCTCCTCCCAACGAGAGGATTAGAAGATAGGTGCCATCAATTAAGCGACTGATCCAAAACTTTGGGACGACCTTTTGCAGGACGGAGGGGGCTATCAGTTACTCCCTAATTTGACCTTTTTAGAATCCCTACATTAGCGTAAGAACCTATGGTCGTTCGTCTCTTAGTATTGCTGGGGATCGAAGGAAAAAGCGCATGGGCACATATGCTGAAAGTGTCGTCAGAAAAACCCGAAGTTATTGCACGCTTGTATAAAAAGGCTATACGAAAAAGTTATATTAAGAAAAATATCTCTAGGACAGGTTTAATCAGTCAATTAACTATGATTCAATGTCACATAGACATTCTTAAATTCATAAGGAACATTTTAATGACATAAAAGAGAAAATAAAATAACAGAGCCATTACAAATTAATCTATAGAGGCAGTCTTTACTATGTGGAACTCTAACGCAGTAAAATAAATTCACTAAGTGAAAAGTCCACTTGAAAACATTTATTAACTCAAAACCAGCCGTTTTAATAAATGTTCTCAAGTGGTATTTTTACACAGTGAATGTATTTTACCCATTAGAAATTAAGTATATTTGGAATCATAGGGTAATGAAGCGTGGACCCCAACCAAAACAAAATATTAGTAGTTACGTAGGTAGAGGCATTATACATTAGAGGTATAAAATCTCCAATGACCGTCTTTCTCGGCGCTCCGCACTTCGTTGCCACCGGTTTTCGGAAACAACGAAAACGCCCGGATTATTCCTCTACCCCCTGAAGATGGTAGCATGGCTATCTAAATGCATTTTCGGTGTTTTCTAGAACAGTAACAGTAATCCAGGATTTTCTGTTGGGGTTTCTTTGGGCTTTACAGACAATCAGTAGGATAATAGAAATAAGTACGTCAAAAATTGAAAGGGAGTGGATAGCTAAAGGTAGGAGATAAATTAACGTGAGAAGTGGCGAAAATTAAAAAGGAGTAGGGTAGGTGAGGGTGAAATGGGTCAGCGGGTGAAGCGGGTCAGGCTAAGCTTTTCCCAAACAAAAACTACATTAGTTTCGTTTTTGCGTTTTCTCACTATGCGGCAGAACTTGTTCTTTACCTAGGCGTCCTTAATGACTGCGTTGTAGCCACGGCGTGCTCAGACTGCATGTGTAAAAAAATCACGAAGATTCAACCACAACTCCTAACTGGTAAGTTCTTCCAGTCATCTAACTTGAGGGTTCATTCTTGGGGTTAATATAGAACGATTAAATGATTCAAAAAACTTCATATTGTTGCATACAGTCGTACGTTCCATCTACTCTTCAATGCAAGCAGGCGGGGCTTGGCAGGAATTACCACATTTTGTATTTTTAATTTTTTATGAAATGTGCATGAGTGGGTGAAGTGGGTCAGGTATGGGAGGGTGAAGAGGGTCAATTTCATAGATGATAATTTTGGGCTAGAAACTAATTACATTATGTTAATATAAACTGATTACTAAGTATTATAGTATATTAATAATTATTAATCATTAAATTGTAGTAATATATACATGTAGTAATTTTTAATTATATAAAGCTTTTATAGCATCATGCCGCAACATTATAAAAGGAAGGTGAACGACGGAATGTTCATGTGGAGTATAGAAGAAATGAATAATGCAGTTGCAGCAGTAGAAGCAGGTGTTGAGATTCAAGAAGTATCGAGACGATTTTCTGTTCCATTTGGTACCTTTCAGCGCCGAATGAAAGTTGTTAAAGAAGACAACACTCAACGATCTATTGGTGGGCAGACCGTATTTACGGAGGTGCAGGAAAAGGAACTTCTTGAGAGACTTCTGCACCTGGAGTCGAAAGGATTTCCATTGACACCACAAGACGTCCACAAGGCTGCCTTCAAGCTTGCCGAAGAAGAAAAGATTGCTCATAAATTCAATGTCGCGAAAAAGGAAGCCGGTAAGGATCGGCTGAACAGCTTCATCAAGAGACACGGACAGAAACTGTCGCTGCGTAAGCCTGTCCATGGCACGAGCAAACGGATTGAGGTGGGAGGGATTAAACAAGTTTTATGACGTACTGCAAACTACTATTGATGAATTAAAGTTGCAGAACCTACTTCAATCAATTTACAACATGGACGAGACTGCACTGCCTACCCACCACCGCCAAAAATTTTGGCCTGTAAAGATAAAAGGGACATTCATGCAGTTACGTGCAAAGAACGAGGTGATAATGTAACTGTGATAGCATGCTGCAGTGCATTCGGCTAATTTGTCCCTCCGGGTGTCATTTTCAAGGGGAAGCGTAAGAAGGTCGAGTTTGAACGACACATGCCACCGTCCACTGCGGTGTGCATGTCAGAGAGTGGATGGATTAACGAAAACATCTACCTCGACTTCCTGAAACATTTTGTCAAGCACAAGGTATATTGTTCATTGTACATGTTCTGCTTATTCTCGATGGTCATGTGTCACACGTTAAGTTGCTCGATGTTCGACAGGGAAAATCAAATCACCATGCTGTGTCTACAAAGCCACACAACGCACGAACTCCAGCCATTGGACAAGTCCTTTTTCTAGCCATTGAAATCCAGGTACAGAGCAGCTGCAAATCAGTGGTTTTTTTTCAAATCCATCAAGAGCTATTCAAAAAGGCAATTTTGGAGGAATATTTTCTCAAGCTTGGATGTCCACAATGGTGTCCACGGCAGTCAATGGCTTTAGAGCCACAGGAGTGTTCCCGGTCAACCGTTTTGCAGTGACTAACGACAAACTCACAAAAGCTGTTGAACCCGTGGAATGTGATCCTGCTCCACAACAACCTCAAGACACCCAAACATGTCAAGAATCGACTCAAGTGAGAAGATTTTTTCCTTCATCTATGAAAATCTCTGTGAAAAGAAAAGCCCCTGGAAGGAATAGACAAGAAGCTGAAGTGCTTACGTCGCCGCAGCATATTGCCTCTCTCGGCAACAGCAAGTCTGGTGAATCTGAACTGGACAAAATAAGAAAAGTGAGCCTCCAAAAAAACCTACCAGCATCTTCAAATGGGCCTGCAGATGGCAATGAAGACAACTGTGGGTTTTGTGGCTGGTACTTTTACACGGCAACCTCCAGCAAGTATAAAAACTGGATTTAGTGCATCATGTGCAATGTATGGTTCCATGAGGTGTGTGTTGGAGCCTCAGGGAAATCTTCTTTTACTAGAGGGAAGTGATTCTAGAAACATTTTTGATTTTTTGTTTTCAAAAACATTTTATTTCGTTGGAATCACAGTAGTTTTCTAATGACCCACTTCACCCTCCTGTTGCGGGTGAAGTGGATCAGAGGTGTGGTTCCATCTTAATATTTTTTAAAAATTTATTTACTTATATATCTCGTTCTTACTCCTCATACATATACATATAATCGATATCTACTGAATAAAAATTTTATTCAGCTTATTATATGTTTGCATATTTTTTTATTCTTAAAACTATTTGAACTGACCCGCTTCACCCTCACCTACCCTAACTGAAGTGAAAAATAGAGACACAACTGGGACGCAAACCCAGGTCTTCCTCTTTTGGGCAGATATTTTAACAACTAAACTACCATGTTGCGTCAGACCCGCTTGTGTTAGCGGGACTCTTTGTGAGCAAGGGAAGTGGCGCTCCACATAGTGGCACCAACCACTGTCAGAAGCTCACGTGGCGATATACACGTATAAGAAATCTCCCCAAAGCATTCAAAAAGGGAACAAAGACAGGAAATAACTTAGCTTGTTAAGTCATGCGATTTAAACCCAAGGAGAAACAGAATGGGTGGATAGGTGACCTGAGTTCGCATCCTGGACTCTTTGCTAAAGATACTTAAAGGTAAAACGCAACGGAAAATAAATCAAAAAGACAAATACAAAAAAATTACGACTGGAGGAGTTAGCTATCAACAACTACAGAAAAGGGGCACTTGGAAGGATATTTCAGGTATCCGTCCATGTGGTAGAAGAATTATATATACACTCATTCATATATGAATTTTATTTATATCCAAAAGGTTCCTGCTCATCTTTCGACTCAACTCTACACGTTCTGGTTGACTAAGTGCTTTACTAATTCCCATCCTTTTAGAGTTGATATTTCTTCTTTCTCTCACGTCCTTCACCCTTTTCTCTCTTCTAAAAGCTTTCCAAAGCGCCCTCATCCGATTTTCACTTTCCTCTCCCACATGACCGATATCTGGCACATTAATAATTCAGTGAGCACAAAATCGATTCCTTTCAATAGCGATGCTGTCACATAAAAATCTTCGTGACGAATTAATAACCATGTATTGCTTCCTTCAATTTTAAATGTCAGCAAATGAATCGGGATTTTGTGTACGTTTTCCGTAATTATATCTCGAAAGACTAATTTGGTACAGTAAAGCGTGATCTTTTTTTGTAAAGCGACCCACTGATGATGAATTTCGGTAAATATTTTAGAGCGATTTTATTCGTAAAATTATAACATCTATAAGAAGTCGTTCGTAAAATTAATATAGCTATCCTCCGAAAATGGCATGTTATTTGAATTACGCTCATAAATTTAATGTAATACTTTAAATGATTAATTTCACCAAAATCTACTCTTTCAGCCTTAAATTGGCGGTAGCTTTCCTTAATTGAAGAATAAAAGAACAACTTTTTTACCCGTTACCACAAATTTAATCAAATATGAGCTAGCTATAGTCACTTACCGTAATCATCAGGTATTGTCTATGAAGAGACAAATAGCTGCAGCTTGGATTGAGGGCCGCAATTGTTTCAAGAACTGCTTATGCTAAGCGAATATCATTTCAGCTCTTGGCTTCGTTGTGCTTAATTTACCCATATGTGATTATGGAAAGTTTAAAAAATATCTGTCCAAATGTCAGTCTTTGTCAGCGTTTTGTACGGCGTTGCTACCAATGTAGAAAGAACAAAAAGGCCCGACACCGAAAGGAAAACGTTTTCCTCTACCTCTTACGATGACAGCAACCGAAATGAATACTTCTTAGACGATCGTTGGTCCGGGTATTTTCATTGATTCTGGAATAAGAACCAAAGCGGTACGTAACGCTGACAAACACGGCTTACGAAGAGTTTTTAAACCTCTATAAACCATTAACAGCCACGTTAAATTTTATTTCTTAACACCGTGTATTATAACTGATCAGAAGTAAGTAAAAAAAAACTAAGGAGCGTTATGCCATGGTTGTCTTGATGTATTAAACTCTTTCAGTAAATATGTAAGAATGTCAAATATTCCTTGGATATTACATATATAGATGCATACAGAAATTATATGCAATCATTTTTGTTGAAAATGCTGCGATTTATTGCCCTGTTTTCTTAAAAAAATACAACGTTAAACAAACAGGCGATATAAAATGCTCTCAGAGACAGGTTGGAAATCGTCGAAAGAAAGGGTTATTAGAAGCTAGACTGCGATTGCTTGATAAATTCAGGGAGAGTAAACTTGCGGTGGACGTGATTCGTATCATGCTACCAACCTGGTACTTCCCTTAGATAGCGTAAATTATGAGAAATTAATTCTAGAAAAGTCTTTTTAAAATTTCATTCTTTCTGCTAACAATGCGCGATAATAAAAGGGTAAAAGGTTTTCAAATGCCTGTTGTTTACACCCACTACCTAAAAAAAAACACCAAGCACTTGACGGAAGCCGCTAGCTGACCTTCGTTTTTATTTTTTTATGAATATTAATTAGTAGGATATGTCATTACGTCTGTTATTTCTATTTTAATTAAATTTTTTCCCCATTTCGGTTTAATAAATGTCATTATTTTTTCTCTCTCTTGTAACTGATAAAATTTTTATGCTTCTGTAAATTCATTTATTTATGTGTATGTAATTTTCAAAATTTTATAACTGTAAATACTTTATGGTTATTTTTAACTCTGTTTTCGCGGGTTTATTCACCCCCTTTCTCTGTGGGAGTTTTCCCGCAATGTGGGTTTTTTCTTTGTCAACCTTCAGTTGCAAATATTTTTCCCCACACTCAATTCTGTCTTTTGTTTTAAAATTATATTTTATTGTCTAGTCATAATTTGTTATAATTTATATGTGAACATATTCAACGAGGTTAGGAGGAAGAGAGGCCCACCTGGGCCTAACCTCGCCAATAAAGAGTCAATCTAAACTAAACAAACTGCCATTGGCGAAAGACGTCTTATACTGCAATGTAGATGCAGGTCCTTGATATCGCTTCAAATCGCCGTCGAAGTGAAATCATTCCGCAGTTACGACCAAGCCCTTCCCTGGCACAAAACAACTCGTTCTGAAACGGGACCGCAGAATTAAAGCAGAGAGCATCCCACATCCCCTTATGCACTCCCACGTTTCCATTCCACTGGTGCAAGCAAATTAGCAGTTACACGGGTCCTTTGACGGGTCCATATGCCCGTATTACATTTCCGAGTTAATTAAGCGACGTGTATCGTCTGTTTGAAATCCGGTGCAGTAATCGCAGTCTCAGGGAATCGTCCGTTCCGTCTCGGAGGGAAATAAAAAAGCGGGGCCCTTTTAGGCATCCTCAATTTCCTCGGAATCCATCAGCGGAAAATTGGATCAAATGCGACGAGAGGACATGTGTCCGAGGGATGCATAATGGTTCATTTTGGGGGAGGTAATGGGTCGCTCTCTCTGAAGAGGGAGTTATGAATGAGATGAGCTTATGAATCTTTTATCTTTGGTGGGATGAATGTACACGTGCATGTTTTTCCGGGGTTCCTTCTCCAATGTCGCAGAAAATCCGATTGAGACTTATTTCGAGCGATTCAGGTTTAAATTAATACATATATGTTCAAATTCTATCATAATCAGCCGTATTCCATGGAACGACCCTTTAAATCACGAACTTAGAAAGTATAGGACTGGAAACTGCTGAAATTGTTTGGCTCCCTTAATGTCCGCAACCGCGAGATGGTAGCCGCGAGATGGCAGCACTGAAGTTCGCCCTTTGAAACCATAATCTTATATGGAGTAAACGGTGAAAAGGCACGATTATGATACATATGTAATAAAGAGTAATATTTACCAAACATGGAATTAAGAGTAATTGTTAAATCCATCAATAGGTACTTTTGAATTAAATACAAAACATTTGAATAAGACGGACAAATTAGCAAATCCGAAGAATAGGTGCTTGCCTTATGTGCAAAACACAGGTAACTTTGTCGCCGTAAAAACATTCTTCGTAAATCACTGAAATGCGATGAACCGTACCGTAGAATGGGGTGACTTTGGCCGTTTTTTAGATATTTTTTATATATCTTTATTCAATTACATTACTCAGAAAATTTAAATTACATGAAGGTAATTCTTCTTCATGCAAATAGTATCTAAAAATTTTTCTTAAGCAACGGAATTTGTTTAAAAAATAAACAATAGAGGCCTAAGTCACCCCAACCGATGGGGTGACTTAATGTCACTAAAACTAAATATGTTTCCTAAATATCGCCTATAAAATTAACTATTTGACTAATATTACGACCATTAATATATTTTAAAATCTTTAAATTATTATTATATTTAATATTTGTTTAATAGGTACTGAGATAAATAGTTATTGACTCATAATAACGTTTTTTCCACTTTATTTATACATTTTCAAAAGAAAATTAAATTATTTACATTTTTTAATTTTTTCCCCCAAAAACAAAAAGAATGAAAAATTTTTATAGAACACTTCTACTCACTGTCACTCGAACCCTTTCTTATTTTTTTTCAGGCCTTAGAGTCAGTGATTTGATTCTACTAATGAATCTCCGAGCCCAAACAATTTTTGGAATTTTTGTCAAAGCACTGAACATTTACTTTTTACTGTTCAAATACGTTTATACTAAAATTTGGATATCACGAATACTCATAATAAATTTAACAGCACTTCCACTAATTTAATCTCTTTCTCACGAAGAAGCACTGTTGGGCCTTCAATTGTATTCAAATGTTTCCCATCTTGCTTAGTGTTACTGATAGTGGAGGCAGAATAGGTTCAACTTATCCTTTTTGGTTTATCAAGCTGAAAATTGGTGGAGATGTTCTTTGAACAGCCAAAAGCAAAATCCCAAAAATCCCAAAAAATCCCAATTGGGCAACATGCCTAAATATTTAAACAAAAGTCGCCATCTTGGATTTTCGACCTTGCATCATATTGAACGGTATATCTCCGTATCTAATGGTGATAAAGACACACGGTTTGATTTAAACTACTTACTAAAGTATAAACTAGACCCATGGTATTTTATATTGAAAGAAAAATGAGTAAATATAAAGCTACACACGAAAAACAACTCGTCTTAGGGTAGCTTTAACGGGAAAATCAGCGTTAAATGTCGATTTTCGACCTTTTATTATCATTAAATCTAAAAATATATTGAAATAAAAGTTGTAGAACACATTAAAAGGCTTCAGAATGTTTTATTATAATCTCCGTAGTCCAAAAATTGTAGCTTCTACGAAGCGCCAAACACGTTCGCACACTCAGTAGATGACCACTAACGCGGAGCGCCAATGTGCGAGTATCCATCAAAACACCGATTATAATGCCGGAAAGTATATTCTTATTCCTATATTCCTTATATCCTTATGTTATATTATATGCTATTGAATTGCTATGACTATAATATAACTATTCAAAGAATTAACCAAATATTTTCCCAAATGGAAAACTAACGAAAATGATTTATAAAAATAAGGCAATAATATAAA
Organism: Sympetrum striolatum; assembly: GCA_947579665.1. Classification (NCBI taxonomy): domain Eukaryota; kingdom Metazoa; phylum Arthropoda; class Insecta; order Odonata; family Libellulidae; genus Sympetrum; species Sympetrum striolatum. Next base: position 20,806,782 of record OX388346.1, read on the forward strand.
AGGATAAAAAATTACAAGCTAACGACTATAAAGTGGAAATATAACCGGAAGAATTAATACTATCGAAGGAAAATAATATAAAACCTTTCTAAACACTAACAACAATAAACCAACATAAGAATAGAAATAAAAAATACTATGTCGAAAATTCTACTTGAGTTTTAATACACGATCGGTTTCAGAAAATTCTGTCCATCATCAGGTAAAGAGACCACAACTCCAGTGAATATATACAAAACAATGGCCAATGAGCAAGCAAGGTCTGAGAGGGGAGGAAGGGTTAAGGATATTAGGTGAGGGAAGCAGCGGGAGGAGGCAAACAGTTGATAAAAGTAGGGAGTGGTTAGGAAAGAGGTGAATGTTAGTTAGCGTATAATTATGATGTAAAATTTCTAATTCCTCCAGGTAGTTTAGCTTATTTCCTTGAGAATGGCTATGGAGGAGGGTGTTGGTAGAGTCTGAATGGTGTTTATTGTCGAGTAAATGTTTAGCGAAATGTGAGGCACTGGAACCATTGAGGAAAGACTGTTTATGTTCTTTTGTTCGAATGTGTAAATTTCTACTGGTTTGGCCTATGTATATTGCATTACAGTCTTTACAATTTAATTTATATATACCAGATTTGCGTGTTTTATCGAATTTATCTTTATTGTTTAAAATAGTTTTCCCTATGTTCTTCGTTGTATAGAAAGCGGGTCTGATGTTAGAGCATTTAAGAAATTGGCAAGATGATAACTGATGTGGCCGAGGAAAGATTATTTCCCCCAACGTTGTACTTCCGTGAAAATGGAGCAATCGGGATATATCCTGAAAATGTTTTGTTTTCTTTGTCCACGTGAAATTATGATATCTATAAGTTTTTCGATAACCATTGGAGAGAGCCATGCATTTTGTGGTTTTTAGTTCCCGAGAAACGTTTGATGGAGAGAGGGGGATATTTAAGAGGCGATGAATAAAACTATGAAAAGCAGCGTGTTTATGTGTGACTGGATGATTAGAGGTTGCATGAATTGTGTGGTTCGTATAAGTCGGTTTTCGATAGATAGAAAATTCAATTGAATCTGCATTCTTTGAGAGAGTTAAGTCTAGGAAGTTCAAATTGTTGTTATTCTCTATTTCTAAAGGAAATTTGATTTTACTGTGTTGTTGGTTTAGGTGTGATAGCTATTCAACTGTCTGTGGGATCCATTCCAAATACAAAGGACATCGTAAACATATTTCAATAATCTCAACCACAAGAAAACGGGTTTTCATCATTCTGGGAATTTGTAAATAAATTATTTTCAAAATTATCTAAAAATATTTCGGCTAAAATTGGCGAGAGGGGAGATCCCATCGCTAGACCATCGGGTTGATTAAAAAAAGATTTTTCAAAGAAAACTAATTCTGCGAAATACATAAATCTGTCAACAGTAAAATATCGTGAACAACATTTCTGTCCAAGTTTTTGTCGTACAATAATTTTTCCAACAGCAACAACACCTCTTTCCTAGCGATTTTTGTAAATATGTTATTAACATCAAAAAAACAATTTTTTTGTTTGTATATAATTTCAATTTTTTTAGCCTACTAGCAAGGTCGATGGAGTTTCGGATACCATATCTAGGTGAAAACAGGGTTAAGTTTTAAATAAGTTCATTCACTATAGAGGCCAAGTTTGTGGGTTGGGGAGGAAATACATGAAATAACTGGGCGGATGGGGATATTAAGTTTATGTAACTTTAAGAGAGCGTATAATCGTGGAGGAAGAGGATTTGGATTAATTATTTTATAATAATCCTTGGGTTTTAGCACAGTTGTACACTTTTTCACTATTTCTTTCACTTTTTTATTTAGTTCGTTGGTAGGGTCGTTGATTTTCAATATATGGTTGTCTTCTATGAAGGTTTGTACTTTTTGAGTGTAATAACTTTTGTCTATTATGACAATGCACTTTCCTTTGTCGCCTTTGGAAATAACGAGATTTTCACGTTCCACAGTATTCATGATGCTAAGTAAGGTTTTCTGGGAAGTAAGTTTACGGGGAAGTAAGAAGGCAACACTAGATTTTTCAGATTTTAAGTGATGGTATGGGTGAAGTTATGTTTTAAGGAACGATCATTCCCTTGATGGTTGAAAATATATTCACAATCAGCTATCAGATTCTTAAAATCGTTACCGTTATAATGGCTAGAATTAAAATTCAGGCCTTTTGATAGGAAGTTGACTTCGTTATCAGAAAAGTTAACGTAGGATAGGTTTTTCACTCACTGGTAAAATACATGCTCTGTGGGAGGGAGTTTTGAGGAAAATCGGCGGCAGGTGGAATCATCCTGCGTAATTACTTCTGGAATAATCTGGTGAGTTTATCCCGGAGGGTATTTAACTTCTTAAAACAGATCTCACTGGCAAATGTTCTCACCTTATCATCAAAGCAAGCCCATTCAATGGGATAAAGGGATTCCAAAGGAATTCTACGCAGGATGATTCCATTTTTGGAATCTAGAACTCATTCAGACCGGAAAATGACTGCTGCGCAGCTTTCAGTTTCATTATTTGGCATTTATTCGTTTTTTTTAAGTTCCTAGAGTGAGTTTGTGCGTAGTTCTTAGCGTTCCTTTAAGTTTTGAATGCCTAGTGTAGGCTTGGGTTTGTGACTTGTAAGTGCTGTGTTACTGTATGTTTCTTTGTGGTGTGGGTGCCATTAACGTATAAGCATGGCTACTTCAGTGGAGGTTGTGTGCTCTATTTGCAAAAGCGTGGTTTTGGACAATGAAGAAACGGCTGTGGTAACGATCCGGTCTTTGATTTTGGAATGGTTCGGATCCGAACGATTTAGATGAAATGAATGAGGAAGAAGAAGACGACATTACTCCGCATTTCGATATCTTACCTCATTCTCGCCAAATTGAAAACTCGCCCGAGGATGCAAACATCAAGAAAAACATTCGTCCAAATTAATGGGGTATCTTTCCTTTTATTAAATTTTACCTTACTAAGTTATAATTATTAAACGCTTAAATATTTTATTAGTAAAATTATTTACTTGTAGGAATAAGAATATACTTTCCGGCATTATAATCGGTGTTTTGATGGATACTCGCACATTGGCGCTCCGCGTTAGTGGTCATCTACTGAGTGTGCGAACGTGTTTGGCGCTTCGTAGAAGCTACAATTTTTGGACTACGGAGATTATAATAAAACATTCTGAAGCCTTTTAATGTGTTCTACAACTTTTATTTCAATATATTTTTAGATTTAATGATAATAAAAGGTCGAAAATCGACATTTAACGCTGATTTTCCCGTTAAAGCTACCCTAAGACGAGTTGTTTTTCGTGTGTAGCTTTATATTTACTCATTTTTCTTTCAATATAAAATACCATGGGTCTAGTTTACACTTTAGTAAGTAGTTTAAATCAAACCGTGTGTCTTTATCACCATTAGATACGGAGATATACCGTTCAATATGATGCAAGGTCGAAAATCCAAGATGGCGACTTTTGTTTAAATATTTAGGCATGTTGCCCAATTGGGATTTTTTGGGATTTTTGGGATTTTGCTTTTGGCTGTTCAAAGAACATCTCCACCAATTTTCAGCTTGATAAACCAAAAAGGATAAGTTGAGCCTTTTCTTGCCTAAAATGCCTCCACTATGAGAGAAGTTAACAGACTGAGGTTTCGTAGACTTGTCTCGAGAATGCACGATTTTCAATTTAGTTCCCAATGACAATTGTACTGTCAATGTGCAAGGAGAAAGACGGATTGGCTGACGATATGTCAAGACAATCTAAATTCCAAAGGGTAGGAAAAAATAGCTACTTTGTGAAATTTTAGGTAATGTACTACAAATTTACAATTTGTGGAGTAGTGCACGCGTGGCCGAAGTCACCCCTTTCTACGGTAACGTTGATGTAAGTTGGAAAGTGCGACCACGTTGCGTGAGTTGGAGATCTTCATTGTCGTTACTGCGCTTGAAGACTTTTGATATATTTTAAGATATCCTTAAGGTATCCTTAATCTTAAAAATGATGCCTGGTCATCGTTGTATTGCACCAGATAAAGAAGCACAGCAAGTGTGCTGTTTGCCAGGCAGCATTAATTCATCCGGGGGCATTCTCTTGCCATCCAGTAGCAAAGTTAACAAATATGAAAAGTATGGGGGGTTTGATTCATCCTAATGTAAACCTTCATACTTTCATCCTCAACGAGGAGGAACAACTTTTAAAGCACTGTGAGTCAAATGATGGGCTTGAGTGTATAATTACAGAGTTACTTGAAGGTGATGAAGAGATAACTTTCCCATGCACGGAAGTGAAATCATAGCATATATAATAAAATATTATGTAACTATGAGGATTAGACAGCATGCAGAGTTTATAAATTTAAAGAAAGTGCATCGAAAAGGAAAATTGCGAAACTGTCTAAAACTTAATGTTTTGTAAATAAATGTTTTATACCACTCTATCCTTTACGTTTGTATATTGTATAACCTAACTTCACATTTCAGCCTCTCCAAGATAAAATGCAGTCTACGCCAGTCATTAAAATTTGATACTTTTGGATTTATGTTTGTTTCAACAATATTTGACCGTTTACTCATTTCCTGGAGACTATTTCTGGGAACTTCGATTTTTTTCTCAGGAAATGTATATGCGAGGGTGGTCTGAAAAGTTTCCGACCCCAGATTTTTCAGACATCTTCAGAAAATTTTCAGAAAACATGTCAAGAAATTTTGGAATGTCGGAAACTTTTCAGACCACCCATGTACATCCTGTGATTCTAGTTTTAAAAGGCCTAGTTGAAAGTAGATGTAACTTTGGTAATTTATTAAGGATCAATTATTTTCCGTGTATCCAAGCAGAATACATTGCTCTTCTCTGATCTACGAATAATGTTTTCACAGCGACGAAGTTACTTGTGGTGTGCCCTGAAGGCAACCTGCACTTATTCTTCGGATTTACTAATTTGTCCATTTTACTCAATTGTTTTAAGTACTTATAAATGGATAAATCACTAACTCTGAATCCCATCTTTTGTACATACTACTCCCGCAAAGAAAAAGAGGGAAAAATTATCATAATCGTGCTGTTTTTTCCATTTACTCCATATGAGATTATGGTTTCAAAGGGCGAGCTTCAGTGCTGCCATCTCGCGGCTGCGGACATTAAGGGCGTCAGCCGATTGTACAGTCAGCATAGGGAGCTTCAGGGGCGTGCTTTAAATGGAAAGAAAAAGAACCTCGTACATTTCCAATAACGTATGAGCCGAAACCGTTTTGAAAATAAATTTCTTTAGTGTGGAACTTTATGAAATTCTTTTTCTTTCCGTTTACCTTTTGTTCGTATAGATAGTAACAAAAAATTATAAAGACGTCCTTGTGTGCTATTTAACGAGATCTTTCCATTTTACCTATGTCAGTTTTTTTTACGCCAGAACTATCCGTAAATACATGTATGTAACAGTAAATTATTCAATTTGGTAGGGAGGAGCAACAAATATAGTAAATCAACATTAACAGAAATAAACTGTAAATATTTTGGTTAAATATGTAGGATATTTTGTATTTAACGTATGTGTATGTATTAATATTGTAATGCTAAATATTTCATGTAAAGGGCTTAAGGCTGTCATCTGACTGCAATAAAATTTGCATTACATCATTTTTAATAGCAATTCTATTCTGCGAAATAGTTGTGGAAGTTTCACTAAAACGTTCTTAAAAAAGCCATTGAATGGGTTTTTAACATATACGGAAACCTCATGAAATTACGAGGTATAAGAGACTTATAGTTTGGCGCTCTTATCCTATTTGTTTTATTTACCTTATCAATAAAATGTCAGAAAAGGTTGTCCATCATTTTATTAAGAAAATGTGCAGACTCATCTTTAAGCATAAAAACTGTGACTAATCAAACGATGAAAATGTATACTAGAATACTGTAGCGGCATGTTTTTCAAGTTTCCTTCAAAAGCATCGACATTGCAACTAACTGGAAGATTTCTCTGAAAATTCTGAGAGAATCCTTTTCTGTGGAAATCGGTCAATTTTGGCACCCCCAATACATTAAATATGTTTAAATAAGAAAAAAAGACAGGAATACAAAATTCAATCACTTCTGAATAATTGTGCGAGGCTTCAATTCCAATATTATAAAAGAATCACTTGGGCAGCTCTTTTCTATTCTATCCTATGGTGCTTTCATGATTGTAGGAAAAATCCATTTGCAAAAATATTAAAATAAAAGCATTGTAGGATAATCAAAAAACAGCAACTAAATTAGATCTGTGATCTTTTTTACGATACACACGATAAAACTAGGGGAGGAGATCTATCAAAACTCGTCGCACGGAATGAAATAATGAAATTTATAGGGCATAGTTGGAATAACGGCATAAAAAATGCAGTGCTGGCACAAATAATTTTACGAGTGCCGGCAAGATTTAATTTTTCCGTCCTTAATTGGAAATAAACTAATCTGAAGTGGTCAGCACATGACTTTCTCCATATATAAGATGTAAATATTTGTCTACGACAGTATTTTCGAATATTCAATATATTCAATCTAAACTTGGAAGATAAGTGATTAATTTATATCATATTATCTTTTACGTCACAAACATTATAAATAATGTTTTTCGGGACATGCTCGATGAAAAACGATAAAATTGTCCTGTCGACCGAGCGCCCAGAGCGCCGACGAAGTACATAATCAGAAACTTCCGGTTCATCAGTATTTCATGAATAACTCCTAAACAATCAGTTATATAAAAATATGTTCCATGCAAAAGTTGTAGTAAATTATATTTTGTAAAACCTTTGTAAATAATAGTATATACCTAAAAATCAGATTAATGGAGATGTTTTGCAAAAACGGAAACGAGCATCGAAAAGTAAAGCTCAACTTTCGGTTAACCGATTTACTCCAAAAACTAATCAACTCTAACGACACAAACCGAAATACTATACATGAAATTTGGTGTTGATACAACAAATAGTTTTTACGTTAAATCGCAGGCAAAGTACATAATCAGCTACTTCCGGTTTATCAGCATTTCACGAATATCTCCTAAACAACCGGTGATACAAAAATATGTTTAAAACAAAATTTATAGTAATTTACATTTTTTTAACTTTTAAAGGTAATAGAATATACCTAAAAATCATATTTATGGAGATATTTTGTAAAAACTGAAATCAGCTTCGAAGAATAAAACTCGACTTCTGGTTAACCGATTTACTCTAAAAACTAATCAACTCTGACAGCACCCACCACAGTATAATATGTAAAGTTTAGTATTGATACGACTAATAGGTTTTACGTTAGAGCACCCACAAGCACACACCCACATAAACACACATATTCTCAGACATCATTCCGAAAATGGTCATAAGGTGTTCTAGGGACCCCAAAACATGTATTTCCGTTAAAATCTCGAAGTCAATTTTTTTCACGAAAACAATGCTTTCTCTATACTACGTTTATGGAGAAAGTAATAATTGATAGAAGAAATGCGCTTTCGCGAATGCAGCACAGGAATGCTCGTATGAAGAATGAAAAATATCTATCGTATTCTGAGTAGGAATTAATTCCAGGTGTATGATTATTTTCCTGTAGAAAATTGTTGATATTAGTACGGCCGCTCCCAATGTAAGCTACCGATAAATCTTACCAATTTCTTGTGGCAGTACAGGAAAAATTAATTATCTAAAATTTTCACAGATGTAAATTAGCAGAAGTCCAGGGAGTATATACGTATTTCTTTATAAATTTATCTTTAAACTTTCGGTAGATGTCACAGGCTATTAGCACCTATCTCATTATAGGTGTTTACTTGATGCGGTGTATAATTATTACTGCAGACAATGAGTATGTATCACAAAGAAGTTATCTTTTAACACTTTTTCCTCTATCTCTTTTCTTTCCAATCCTAAATAATGATTACTAAGGTGATAGATAAAATTTACAGATTTTAATATCGTCGTAATAAAGACCATCGTAGTGGTATTATTAAACGGGCTTCGATGGTTCAAGTCATTTCACACATTGGATCCCACCAAGTATCGAACCCGAGACCTCTTTCACCAAAAGCAAACGTGCTGTCCATATGACTATCCGGTAGCCTTAAAGACACTCTATGATGATTACATTTGGGCTAAAAACAAATAGGAAACCATACCTTTTAGTATCTATAATAAATAGAAGTACAGAATTAAAGAGAGTAGAAAAGCAGTATTTCACTTCAAAGGCACACATGGTTACGGGGAGCAAAGCACGAAATCGAATACAACGAAATTCTTTTACCCCCGATAATTTTCTCAGCTGCAAACGTGTCGAATGGGTTTAAAGGCGCGTCTCTTTAAAAATTAGAGACCGATAAAAACGGCGAAGTCCCTACATCGATGAGGTGCTCGGAGCGACGACATCGAGCGATAAAGGATTAAGACGGGAATTAAAAGGGTTGCGGAGATCGAAGTCTTATCTCGTTCCGGGATTAAATGGCTAAGGCGGTCTTGCGGTAAACCTAGGGCTGAGATGTTTTGTGCAGCTAAGGAGGAAATTGGAAGGGAATATCGGTGAAATAGTCTTCCCAGACGGCGAATAAAAGACTTGTGAATGGATTCTGCACCGTATTAGGCACTTCTGAAATTGGGAGCCAAGTGCAGGACGTACTAGTTCTGATGAGAATTTCCTTAAATATTGGTTTCAGCAAACACCTTTCATAAATCAAAATAATTTAATATAATTTCACAGAATAGCACAAATAGAAACCTCACGCGAGGCTTGTTTTGGAATTATATAGTCATCCTCAAGGATTAGATGGATTTCAAGCAAAGCTTCCAATCGGAACCGAACTAAACCATGAACAGTTAAACATAAGATAAAGATAAAAAGAGATACTTTTCCATACAATTTTATAACGGAGATTATCGCTCTCGACAGGTCAAGGTGAATTCTATTATCATTGTCAGATAATTATCAGTGGACAGTTATTTTCGACGGACTGAAAAGAGAACCAGATTAAAATAATAATATTTTTAAGCCAGAACGAAAACAAAAGCAGTTACTCCGTCTCACTGCAAGTAAACGGAACATTAATCTTATAATTTTCACTAATTATATGCATCCGTGACGTGCAACTCAATATTTAGAATCAATTTTTCAATAAATTACCTATATCTTCGATTATTTCTTTACTAACGCGATTTTTATTTTTATATTTAAATATACTGTTGTAGAGAAGCCAATCATACTGTAAAGCTTTCAAAAGTGTTTTAATATTCAATTCTCGGAGAGAATAAAAAATGCTTCGTGATGGCTCGACAGTTGCTATCGAAGTGAAATCAAAATAAATAAAAAAATTGGCATTATCATCGTACAAGGGCGATAAAACGGAACAAAAAAATAAAAATTTTTGCTCTTATTTCAAGAGGGCTTATATACATATAAAATCAACAAGCTCTGAAAAGTATTCCCCAATAATCTTTGCCTTGGCGTTGATCATTTCAATCTGAGTGTCAAATATCCTACGATAACACAAACAGGAATTAGGGATAAAAATGAAGAAAGTCTTAGCATTTATGAATGTGCACATTAAAAGAAGAATAAACAAAGATAAAAGTAGCCGAATCTGCTACTCATTAAGCAGGTATTCTAACCACTACACTACCCTACCACCCCAAATTTCACTCTGCTAACGGGGAAATATCCTTTTCTTCCCGAAAAAGTGAACTAATATTATACACGAGAAAGCAGAACAGAGAGTATTCGGAAGAGAATTAAAAATTCACATATGCGAGTTTGTACTACTTCCAAAAAATATTTCCATACGGGTTAAGTCCATAATTTAAATTTGTAATAACAGTAAGATAATATGATAATCTATATATATAAAGCAGAAATTCTGTGGGTTTGTGTGTTTGTGGGTTTGTGTGTTTGTGGGTTTGTGTGTTTGTGGGTTTGTTTGTTTGTCTTGGATTGGAGTCCACACCGTTTGCCCGATTTGTCTCAAACTTTGCATGCGTGTCCTCTGACATCAGGAAGGAAGTACTGTTGCATTTTTATTCAAGAATTTTGCTGGATTCGAACCAGGATCGCTCAGATAGATTTTCATAAGGAATACACGTAAGCTTCACTTTTATCGGTTGCAGACTTTATTTCTTTTGAAGAATTAAATTAGAAGGAATAGTCGTACAGAGTAGAGACAAACACCAAAAGAAAGAAAATTGAATAAAAATTCTTATTTTAGTCGTGGAATCTTACTTTCGATTAAAATTTGCGAGAATATTGGTAAAATATACTAAACTTTCGTGAAAATTCGAGGTTATAAACAACTCATCCCCCTGACGACCGATCCCATTGTTGAATCCGAGCTCATGTTTTATCCCGTAAAAATACTCGTGGAATTTAGGCTAATAAAGCTGATGATTGAAGAGGACGATATATTACATGGATAACGAGAAATTTTCTGTAAGAAGGTAACCAGCAGTAGCAGGTACGTAATTATAGTCAGGAGATTGTGTCTCTTCGATTTTAGTACAAACCGTTTGCCAGATTCGCGTCAAACTTTGCGTACGTGTTTTCTGGGACCAGGAAGGATTTACTGTCTCAATTTTATTCGATAATTTTGCTGGGTTCGAACCAAGATCGCTCAGATGGGTTTCCATAAAGAATAAATCTAATCTTTTATTTTATCGGTAGCAGGCTATATTTCTTTTGAAGAGTTAAAATAGAAAAATAGTCGTGCGGAGTCGAAACAAGAAGCGAAAGAACGGAAATTAAATGAATATTCTAATTTTGATCGTGGAATATTGTTTCCAAATCGAAATTTTGAGAATTTTGATAAAATACGAGTGAATTATCCAAAATTATTGAGGTTGTAAACAGCCAATCCTCCTCACGATCAATGCGATTGTTGAGCCGAGCTCATGAATTTTCCTGTACCGTAAGAATAGTTTGGGATTTTAGACTGTATTCTAAAGGTAATTGCACGACCGGCAACTTGAATTTAATATACTTCTATATTCCCCGTTGAGAATCAACGGGCGCTTCAGCTAGTGATAAAATAAAGTTTGTGGGTTAAAATGGTGATTTTCGTGATATTCTGAAGGCAATATCATTCCTTTTTCAGTGGAAAACGTCTATCATATTTTCTCCATCACGTTATACGGTGACTCCGGGGTAGTATATTAACTCTCCTTCATATCTACATACATTTCCATTTTTATACCTCCATACCTTCGTATCTCATACATGTTGCGATGACGCTTCACGATGAAATAAATGAATACCTAAAAGCGAGCTGGTTTCTAAGCCAAATGACAACAAAAGAACGCGATTGTGAAAAGGGACGAGATCGCATGGGCGGACGGACATTTCTTTTGAAGCCGAAAGCACTGTGAAGGAGAGAGTATAAAAAATCCACGGCTGGCGTTATCTCTCCGAGAAGAATGAATGGTCCGAAATGAACGTCATCCCACGCTTCCTCCCTCTATGGAAACAATCCATACATTTCCGAAGACGTATCCCCTCGATATTACTTTTATGTCCCGTAAAATAAATAGAGCGCCTCGCATCGCTCATCTGTTTTTCATAGAGCTGACTTCCGACTATAATTTTCCAAATGCACCTCGCCCATCCGGGCGGAAAATAATAGGCGAGGGTGACTTCCCACGTTCGATTTTCAGAAATGTTATTCCGCCATGTGACAGACATTTTCGGATAAGAAATTTATCGCTGACCTCTTTCCCGAGGATTCACTCTCCAAGGACAAATTCTTGCGCCTTTCTGAGGCTTTTAGTCCCTTTTTGCCCTGATCTTCTTTCTCTTCCATGCAATAAGAGCAAGGTGGAGATACCACTCACAGGCACGATTTACAATAAATGTTCTATCGGATGCGAAAATATAATGAATAGCGATACAGCTCACGAAAATCAAGCTAGAGAAAATTCCATTCTCCTCCATTGTAATATACGCAAGTTGTGTGAATGATTAAAACTAGAAAAATGCAAAGTGTAAAACTGTACTACATACTAAACAATTTATTGTAACAAAACTTATTGTACACTTGTAAAGTAATATTGAGAAGTTTGTACATTTCCACACTATTTAACATGCACACAACTGATTTGAAGCTTAAGTTGGCGTAATATATGATCGTAGTTTAATTTTGAATAAGACTGTATTATATTCGTATCTATTTTTATTTTGTATCATATTATATAGATTTATATATTTGTAATTTTTATATATTATTTAAATTGCTTGGTTACAAGGAAAATGGGACTCAAAAGACCCCATTTCGCCAAAGAAAGTCCTTTAACAGCAATAATAATACGCTAACACCGGTTGTTTGATTGTTAATATAGTGGAATATTACAAGTTTCTTAGCGTTTTTGTGCAAATTCAGCCAAGTAACATTGAACCAGTTCAATTTTGCTATTACATATTTCATTACAACACTCAATTACAATGATATAAAACCAGTATATCTTACTGTTAAAACATTAATTTCCTGGTCCTGCTAAGCAAATAATTGATTGTCAGCAGGTTCCCAGTAAGTACTCTATTACAAAATAATAAAAGATAATATATAATAATATATAACAAAATAATAAAAATTCCATATAAAAATCAGTTAGTGGTTAAAAGACATGTGAACTTATGATAAATGTGAACTTTTGTTTGAGATATGATGTAATCATTCATTCAATTTCAAATAATATACATTCAATGTATATTATTTGATTGTTAATCAAATAATATACATTAGAAGTCGAATTAAATCATATTTTTATAAGCTTTCAGTCGAAATAATAATAATTTTACTCTGAAACTCAGCAACTGAGTCTACGCGTAAAAATTACCTCAGGGCGCTCTCGAATTAGAAGTTAGTAATGTGTGTTGTTTTTAACTCATATGTTACTCTCTTTTTAAGATTCCCTTCACAGCGTCATTACATCACGCTCTTATTAATTACGTCATTATCTTTGCAAAACTTGTCTAATAAAGCTAGCGGCGAGGCATTTTAATGCCGGCGCGTCGAGCTGTCGCAGAGGCCGGCATACCACGGCTTCCCTCTCACTTTTTCCGCTCTCTCTTGGTTAAAAATTCACGCACGGCGCATTTTTTACTCGGCGCACTCCTTTTTTCAGCAGATGCCCTCTAAAAATGACGGCAGGAGAGTTCCCTATTAACTGCGAGGGATGAATTATTGCCCTTGTTGCAAACTCAATTATGTCCCGAAGACTAAATTGTGCCTCGTTGTAGACACTGGTTAAAAACGTGTCTCGTTTTCCTGAGGGAGAATTTATTTTGGGAGGAAATTCATTTAAAAGGGTAACTCTTCGATGAGGCGGATTTTTCCCAAATTATTTTTCGCTAAAGTCGTTCCCCTAGCCCGAATCGCTCCTTAATTGCTGACTCGGAAAGAGATATATTACATTTGATTCCAGGATTTTTAGTTAGAGTTCGGATTGCAGAGCTCTGCGGAAATAATTTTCATTGCTTGTCTACACAGCGTGAATTTTAACTGCTGAATTCCACCATCAAAGCTCTGATTTCTTATTAGAGTGTATGTTACAATATATAAGCTTTAGTCATCAAGTATAGCTAGGTATATTATGAAATGGAATCTTTTTAAAGATATATGATTATATTTTTACGGTATTAACATTCAATTGCTTAAAATTACTTTCTCCTGCATCAAAACAGAAACTACACAATATTTTAGAGTAAATTACGTAGTATCAGGCACGAGTTTTAGTTTGCATAATGACAAAAATATTTGTAACTAGGTAATTTCTGCTAGTTTTTCACTGGTTTCATCTTTATGGATGTTTTCCTTCCATTTATAAGTTTTTCTAAGCATCATTTATGTTTTTTAAAAATGCCTGCTCTATATAAATATATGCTAGCTATTATAATTAATTACCAAACACATCTATTTAAATCTTCGATAGGTTAAATTAAAGAGAATGCTTTGGAGTCCCAATTTCGCTCTAAATGTAGACGATTATTATTTATTAATTTAAATGTCACGAGCATTTTAAAAGGAACTTTATGGGCACATATCCATTAAATGATATCAATTAATTGCAATAGTAAGTTTACTGAAATTCAATTGACTTATTTGATCCTTCAGAGTGCTAAATTATTGCTAATAATGTTTAATGTTGAAAAAGGAAAATTATTCCTTGATGCTCATAAAACACGACACCAAATTAAAAATTCAATCTAAAAAATACATTTGTACGCAGATTTCAACTTGAATATTCACCACTGAATCGCCCAGTCTTCCACTGTTCATAATTAGGAAACTCAACACTAATAAACACAGATCGATTGTTAATGGGATTTAGAACAATTAATATAATCCAATTCCGTTCAACTCTGCAGTCCTTTTTCTTTTTTCCCATTTTAAAGCGATTTGAAGTACTGCTATGCCGAATGAGAATGAAAAAATAGTTAATTTTTTGAAAGCCGTATCCTGGTTTATAGAAGATGTCAGTCAGATTAAACTACAAACGAGCTGTTATTTTGTAACCTAGGTTTTTTAATTAAGAAATTATCTTATCAATGAAGTAAAGTGCAAATTTTTCCTAACCAGACCTATTGGAATTAGTTCTTTGTTTTCTACCATTTCCAAAAATTCATCCTTAGTCCACGTACTTAGTTGAATCTTTCCGAGTAAAACAATGACAATTATACTTGGTGCCTCCTTGATTCACTCCATATATTTTATCTTCGTCTTACATTGATCAGTAGTAAGGTGTTCCCTTTCACTCAATTGCTTTCACCATTTCTGAAATATCAACCAAGGTGCCCTGAATTGCCACCGCATTAGCTCTTCTCATTGCCTACGCCTCCCCTATTTTATATGAAGCGTTCCGAGGCAAGTGCTGTTACCTTGCCAACGTTAGTCGTTCGCCCATGGCGTGGGATTCGTTGATTTGCACGAATTTCGTTTTGTTCGTCCGCTTCTTCATTTCTCGTTATTTTTTCACGCAAGCGTTCATTTTTACGGTAGACGTCGGAGAGAGGATAACATTCCCGTCAAAAATATAACATCTTTCGCAACGCATCTACGGTTGCGACAAGCAGCTCCTAGCAGATAAGCACGCGAGCATAAATGCCGCCCGTTTTTACACCTTTCCATTTTATGAAAGTTAAAGGAGCAGGGGCACCTTTCGCATGCAGAAAAAGCACGAAAAATAAGCCGTCATACTCGCAGCAGATGATGTATAATGAAATATTTTGAAGATAAGGTCAATATTAATGTAGTGAGCTTTGTCATGCTGAATGACTAAAAAGAGAAATTTTCCAGTAATATGATACTTAGAAAATATTAAAATAATAACGCTGCTTTGTGAACATTGCACTGATATTTCCGTGGTCACCATATTTTTCTCTATTACTTACATTTGTGTGCGGAAGTAACACTGCTCTAAAGACTCAATTCACGAATCTACGCCATCATTGACGAGGAAGTGGTTTACAAACTACATATTTATTTCAACTTGATGTTTCAACTGAATGGAATACGCAATCATAAGATAGCATTCATGATGAGGAATATCATGAAGTGGTTCATAAAAAGTATAGTATAAATACTTACATCAATATCACTATGAATATTTTTCACTAGGTAAATAGGCTAAGCTGATCTTTAAAAAATCGTTTAATTTAGATTAATTAGGACTGGTGCAGTGCACTTATCAGCCTATAAGCTTTCAAGAAAAAAAAATAGTGAATTTTTGTTCTGAACTGTAAAACACCAATCCTTATTAAACAATGATTCAGTTTTTCATAAATCCTCTATCTTATTGTAGGCTTTCATCTGCTATCCATCACTATTTCATCTAACAAAGTTATTCAACAATACTATTTCCCCTCCTTAGATCAAATTATTTCAATATAATTTTGGCTTACTTGTATAATGCGATATTTTTTATACCGTTTGGTAATTATTTTTACCCTTCTTGATAACCATACATAGCTATCATATTACTCTATTTCTTAGGAAGTGTTTAAAGTCTAGGTGGATATCATAACTTCCAATTTATCCTGAAATAAAGACACACTACGAAATATGCTAAGAGTGGTAAAATTTAGATCATGATAGTTCAAACTTTGTCTAAGTTTGCGTTTTAATACGGCCACTTGCATCACATTAAGCCATTGCAGCTATTTATGAAAGTTAGAAGTCCAATAAAATTGTATATTTCGTATTCACATTCGTAGTTCAAATGTCAGTAATAGTTACCTATTACAGTGTTATTACCAGATCTTACAGACCGGTAGGACGTTAATTCGCATCTTCTGGTCTCATTTAAAGCTACTGAAATGTGTAATGTTTAAGATCAACGGAAGAAGCCTTCACTTGGTGGAACTCCATACTTGGATAGGATGGGAATAACTAAGCAAAAAATTCACAT
This sequence comes from Sympetrum striolatum, assembly GCA_947579665.1. Taxonomy (NCBI): domain Eukaryota; kingdom Metazoa; phylum Arthropoda; class Insecta; order Odonata; family Libellulidae; genus Sympetrum; species Sympetrum striolatum. The sequence continues at coordinate 20,823,198 of OX388346.1, forward strand.
AAACGTTTATTTACGGCGACAGGTTTCAAACTTAAATGTTCATCATCTGGCACAAGACCACAAAAAAGCTTAGGTATTTCTTAGAAAGTTGGTGATTCGAACCTTTCCACAAAAAATTAAGATATTTCTTAGAAAGTTGGTAATTCTAACCTTTCTTGTGTGCCGAAAACCGGTGTCAACAAGATACGGAGCTGCAACAAAGATGGTCCTTGTAGTTTTTAAACCTCTAATTCATTAACAACCGTGTTCCAAGTTTTCTTATTTCACGGAGAAAGATATGTGAGGAAGAATACGTGAAGATGAGTTTCCCTTGTATGTAATGCCCCCGCGTTTTTTGTTATTCTCTTTAATGGCGCATTTGATGCATTTGGTCCATTTTATGACAGAGGGGGGCAAAAAGGGATAAAGGTGAAATCCTCGTTTTTATTACGAGTGTCCCTTTTCCTCTCTGTTTTCTGGAGCATATAGTGAAGGGCTTACGGAGCCGTTTTGCTGATATCCGCTGACAGGATGTCTTAGAGCTGTCCTCCTTTCCCGAGGAATTTCCGCCGTGTTGCTCGTGAGTTTCCGTTGTGGGATCGCGTTTGATTTGTACCGCTAAATGGCGGATGTCTTCTGTCTATAATATTTTCTGTGGATGACTGAATCAGATCGGTTTTTGGAATTTCGGTGTCGCTGCGAACCTTTTCTGAAACGAATCCAGTGTGAACTATGGTTTCATCATGTCATATGGTGTTGCTCTAATATTTCTATCATAACTCAACTATTTATTACGTATTTTCATCTCTTAAGCTTATGCTTGTAACGTTAATGTTTATATATGTACGCTGTTTCCAAAAACCGGAGGAGATGAGGTACAGAGCGCCGACAAAGATCTTTTGGTGATTGGTATTAGAATGTTCATTTTTTTCTGTTCATATTATCTCAGTTAATTTCATGTATGTTACTTTTGCTAACGTGCAAATGGATTAATAATTTAAAGCAACATTTGTGTATATATAACTTTAACATTTCTTGATTTATTTTTAATATTACTATATACTCATCACAAAACATATGAATTTAATTATATATTTACTCTGTTTGTATTTACTTCTAGTTGTATTTATCACAGTATTATTAATTTTGTCATTGTGCTCAATGGTTTTTTTATTTATAATTGATTTTCTGCTTTCGAAAAATCGTTGTCATATTAAATGAAGACAATTCCCATTCAATTTTTCCTCGCGGATGCATTGGGGAGATTTTAAACTTCTAAATCAAATGCGCCGTTAAAAGGAAAGACAAAAAAGGCGGGGGCATCATACAAGGAAGGCCCATCCGCACGTATTCTTCTTTTCCCCTAACGCCCTTCACTTTCCCCTTGTCTTACTCCTGTCTGTCTCCCTTATAGTCGGGAATGAAGAGAGGAAAAAAGAGTTAGGAATTCCCCAGTGGCCCTCGCAGAAATCCCGTGTGTGTGGGACGGAAGAGTGGTCGGGAACAGCGTTGCCACTTTGGTGCCGAATTTTGCGCTTTCGCAAGTTTATGGAGATGCTTTATGCGAGGTTTACGCAGCAGTGTGGGTGTTATTATACGGGCGTTCTGCTTGTTATCGTCTCCGTGTTTGATGTCTCCATGGTGGGGCTACTCAAATGTGTGCCGTGGCTCGGTAGCATGCCTCGCAGATGTATGTAGTTGGTGGGCCGCATGTGTGCTCACGAAGCATCAAGTAAATCACAGTGATACGTTACAGAAGGATATCAAGTACGAGTATTGAATTATCTTCAATTGGCTACGTCTATAAGAAGGGAAGATTTTACGGCACCGATTTTACCGGAACAGTTTTACCGATTTCTCGAAAAAGAAGGGCAACTTTACTTTAGGGCAACACTTTTCAAAAGTCAACACAAATTTTCGATTTTTATGTTTAAATTTAAATTAAAACGTGCTGCATTTATATTCCAGCTTTAAATCCAAGTATGTAAAACGCATTTAAGATGTTTCGTATCTTGGAATGGGCTAAATAACAATGAGTAACTAATATATACTATTTTTCTTTTATTCCGTCATAATGTTGTTTCATTTGAATTATTGTAAATAATAAAAAAATTAAAAGCGCATGAAGTTGACTAAAGAATGACTGCTAAATTTCTCTTTTCTTTTCTTACAGGTAAGGCGTTCTTCTCTTATGCTAGAACTTCATAATCATCAAAACCTATGGCGAACTCCGCTACTAAAGATTTAGCAAGGTTTGGAAAATTAAAATAATTATTTTTAAGGTTGAACATTAAACTACGATAAATTCCATTCCGTAGAGCTTTTACATTTTTATATTAGTGTAAATAATATTTTCTGCTGCTTTTTCAAGTATTTACCTTTCCTTCGTTGTCAATTATATATTAAACGTATTTTTTACTTGTATATATTCTATATACTATATATCGATATGGAATAAAGTGAGAGATAAATAAAGGAGTGAATCCTAGCAATAAAACGTCCCCGTAATCTATCAGTTTCACAATTCTATGGTGGAATGTCAAATCTTAATTGCGCGAGCTATCATGGAATTGCAAGGTTTTATTTTGTATTTTTTATTCTCTGAGTAATTAGAATGTGATCGTGTTTTGTGGGCTATAAATACAATGTCTTTACTTCATTAATTTGAATGTAATAAACTCGAACAAACATGATGATAATTTCAAAGAATTTAGCCCAAAGATGGTTTCGAGCCCTCAACTCTCCACAACTGGCTTCTATTACTCTGGAGGAGGGAAGCATACATACTAGACTAGTTGATGAGTGATATTTTCTCCTACTTAGTTGGTTTTGAACTTAATTTATGCAGAAAACCATAATACTGCGGGTATAATAGATCAAGCTGAGTATAAAACAATGATATCATGAATTGATCTTTTCACAGAACATGATAAGAAGAGACCATATTGTATATTATTATTGGGCGTCATTCATACCATTGTAGCTTTTACATGATCACAATCACGATCAAGACCGAAAGAAAAATAAAAATTGTACATTTTCTTCTACCCTGGACTAAAAGACAAGTAGAAAGAATTCGATTCATCAAAATACATTCGTTGTGACGAGTAAGAACAGCGGAAGGTAACATGGGATATAAAGCTGACCAACGTGAATCTGAATAAACCGTAATCTCGTTTGTTCGAAACAAAAAACAAAGTTGATTTTCGGTTATGGCAGGATTCTTTCTGACTGAAGTCATTCACTTTTTTCGGTCGCATCGGGAGATTTTTGCATCGCGATTTTTCAAAACTCGTGCGGTGGCATCGGAGTTGTGTGTTCTCCCCACGTGGAGCGGAGGGTGGGTCAACGGGCACTCTGACCTCAACACTCACACTGCATCAGATCGATTGCTGCAATCTTGTCCCTTACAATCCTTTCCTTATCCCACGTCGTCTGTTTCCATTTGCTCGGGATAACTATCCTTTCAAAAACGTCTCAAATCGCGGGAATCTCGAGATAGCCTGGGATATCTAAAGCTTCTTCGCTTAAATAAGAATTGGGCTAAGCACAGAGCTTACCTGGGTTGACGAGCAGTAGTGTCACATTATAAGTCAGATTGTTTATATTTATATTTCTCGTTATCCAAAAGTAGCATGTGGTAGGGGGTGCATTAAAACTAGCGTCCTTACCCTATCCATCCTAGCACAAAAACTATGGTAAAAACAAGCGGTACAAAAAAACTCTCATGCGTAGGTTGGAAATATTCGAAAGAAATAATATTAGAAGGTAGGGTGCGATTACTTGATAAATTTATGAAAAGTACATTTGCTGAAGAAGTAACCGATATCATGTCTCCTTCCTGTTACCCCCTAACTGACCAAAAACGTAATTCAAACGCCTGGTTTGTACACTCCCTGCTACACACTTAAATGCTGCTTTTGTGGTATTAATGTAGAGTAGATTTCTAGCATGTTAACTTCTCTAATGGTATCCAGAAAGCACGATCAGATTTAACTATCTGTTTTACCGAATGAGGGACGTTCTTCATCACCAAGACAATACAATCCCACGATTGGATTTTTTCAGCTCTCAAAGCCACCCTGCTTCCAGCCGATTGCATCTGTACGGTAAAAATTGTCCAACTTAAGCACCATTAAGATGAAAGTAATTGTGACTTAATAGGGGTGCACCTGAAAAAAGGAAAAACTGGGTTAAAACATAGCGACATGATTGTAACACGAGCCCAGGTCTTCCTTTTCCGATAAGTTATTCTAACCACTAACCTACCATTTCCCATTAATTCAATTTCTGAAATTTCTCACAAAGCATACAGTGCACAGAGAAAGAATTGACACGGTATGGTAGCTGTTAAAATACCTGCCTGGAAAACCCCGGAATACCTGAGTTTTAGGGACAGTCATATCCCAATTTTTCTCTTCTATTTATCCTCGGTTATTTTCTAACAACATTACCTAGGACTTTACCTATAATTCCGCCACACCACATTCTGAAACTTCCTCAAAATATGACCGACTCAATAGCAATCTTGTCATTTACTATCCAAACCTTTCCATTTTCCATACCGTTTGTTTCCATTTGCTTCGGATTCTTTCAAAAACCTCCCAATTGTGGAGTTATCTGGAGAGTCGAGCGATCCATCAATTTGTTGCGTCGGAAATAAACGGAGAAATGTTTCTGTGGAGGGAGTTTAGTCCTGTATCTCTGTACGCGAATACGCGAACTCTCGTTGACATTCCGGAGCTCGCTTTATGACGTTCTGATGAATTACTCTTTCCGAGTGCTTCTGGGTTCCGCTTGGAGCCTTTATTTTGCCTTTCGTTTCCGATTCATTTCTCGGCGAAGACGAGTTCGCGAGGAGTTAATCATTCTACGATCGATGAGAGCAGCCTCGTTAGTCGTGCAAACAAACCTGTGATTTGGTATTTCCAGGACCTCTATTTAGTCCCAAGCGATCTCTTTGACAGGTTATTGGAGTGACTACTGTCTCGTTCCTGTGGGAATGCAGTGAATACATATAAACGGAAGATTTAATTTATTTATTCTTTCGGATGCGGATTTCTCTTAAAAAGTATAGAAAAACTTCGAAATATCCACTGATATATTATTTTTTATTAGTTGAGCGGTTTGGGGTGCACAGATATCATCAGATTTATGGTGGCACTGTAGCCAAAACCGGTTGGCTAAATAAAAACAATTGTGCGGATATTACTAGTTTTTCTTCACTCTTTAGTACGTCTTTCCTCAAAGTCCGGCCAAATAGTTCTCTTATTTATTTCACATTTATTTTTATTTATCTCCGAAAACTGATGTACCTTCAATGATAAAGGAAATTTTAACGGTCAATCCTCTTCCTCAACTCCTTCCACCTTTGAATTCCCATTCCCCTCCCCAACTCCTCTTTTTTCCGAAACACTTTTCTCAGTCGTGGCCTGATGATAACTATTAATAGTTGAAACCAATCTGGTCGCATTGAATAAAATTTTTGGTAAAACTTTGCTAAGTTATTTCCACCGTAATGCGGTTTCGCCAAGTAACGGCTTCTACAATTTATTTTATTTCAAGTTAAAGGAAAGATTTTCAATTTCAAATTTGTAAATTCGAATACTCTCTTCATCCCAATTCTATCGCTTCATTTATTTATTAAGACTCCATTTTTCAATTCCGCATACATTCCAGAGTATATTGGAAGACTCGAAACAGCAAGCTCAAAAGAGCCAGTGCCACAATTGACCAAGTATCAAAAGATCAAGCGCAAAGTGATCCTGTTTTATTCTCGCAGTCTCGATGTTTATTTGTAGCACTTGCTCTTTTGAGTTTCCTATTCTGAGTTTTCCGTTTGGGTATTCTGTTTCGAGACCCGTTTTTCTGTGATATAACATTCCGTAATAGAGGACCCCAAAGCTCATAGTTCCAGATGGTCACATTACCGATTCGGAAAGGATCGAGGGACGCAGATAACCTACTTCAGTTTTACATACCGAAGCTTCCCAACGAATTGTTGCCGATTTATCTTTAACTTTACAAAAATATTCTGTCTCAGTTACAACATTTTGCGCAATTTGGTTAAGTATGCATTACCCACATCGGCAATAAATAGTAAATAAAAAAACGTGTTTGAGAGAGTATGGAGAGATTTGATTTCTATGGTCACACAAAATTAATAGAAGGGACATGGGTCCTACTTTATACTATTACCGCCTCATCTCCCACTCTTGCATTATTAATAACAGAAGTGGACTAAAACAGATCCCACAGGGCGTTAATACTCACGGTTCTTTTTTATCTGGTTACATGTTTAATTATCAACACGTGGATTTTCAACTAACCCTTCGGCTATCAAGGGGGGTAACTCAGTTACTCACGCGATAGTTTTTTTGTGCTATTTAGGTTACAAGTTTTAATTTAATTTCATGCGTCTATGTATTTATTCTATAGGATCTCATAATTTTATTCTTTGCATACATTTTTATCAATCACACATTTTTGGTGTTTTTTAAAATATTACTGGTAAACGTTATGCACCCTGTAAAAGAGGTGAAGATAGAAAAATAAAAAATATGTTCATAAGAAAGACCATTCTTTCTGTAAGTGCTCCTAGTGAGAAAGAGTTCCCAAATCTTGACAAAGTTATGATAATTATAACTTTACGTAACTTCGTTAAGTTTAATAAGCATCTGGTGAAGATTTTCGAAGTGTTATTGTTTTTCAATTATATTTGCCAATAAAGTCATTTCTTAAGAGCAAATATCACTTGTCTTCTTGCAATCATTTATGAATAAGGTAAATACGTTTTTTTTTTTGCTTTAACCATGAAACTAAACACTTAGAACACGAAATAATTTTGGGGTTACACAGTTACCACCCTTGGGAGGAATTAGGTTTAAAATATCTTGATAGCCGAAGGGTTGATCAGCAAGGATACTTTAAGTTTACCTATGATCGAAATTCTGTACGGGTAAGAGAGTACTGATTGAAGAATATTAAAATCTCAAAGAGGGATCAATTATCATGGATTCCATTACTGATGAGTGAACCGATAGTAACTAAACGGTAAATAAGTGAATAATTTGACTCACTTTTATATGTACTTTCCTTGTCTGCTTTCTCATATCTTCCTTTCAAAAGGTTCACCTCTTCGTGTAATATCCTGTTATTCTTGCCTTGCAAATTTCACTCGTTTACGGATTGTAAAACGAGAGCGAAATAAATGCTAACTCAGAGCAAAATAAATGGAACCTTTCGCCGCTCATTTAGCTTGAAAATTGCGGCAACATCTTCTTAATTTGAAATTATATGAACCCCTTGCGATAAATGGAGGGGCATCATACATCATGCTTACCCCAGCAGCAGCGGTTACCCATTCTTCCTATCCTGCAGCATCTGCAGCCCGCAATTCGTGTGTGCATTGCGTTATCTAACATACTACCGCTGGCCAGGATACACCCCTCCAAAGATTTTCAAACCATCCTGCGAATCATTCCAAATTTTAACTAGTAAAATTACTATTAATATCACATAATGCAAAGCCCTATTTCTAATATATTTCCTATCTAACTGGGATGAATTCCTTATCTTAAAAAATTATTTATTTTTTCCTTTGTCTTCTGGTACAGGATGTAGGGAAATAAAAGAAATTTTCTTTTCTGCCATGCTCATGGTTGTGATAATATGGAAGTCACTGAAGTATGAATAACTCAGTATGGTAGCATTACATTTGTCATTCCTTACCGAATACTATGACAAGTTTCATTCGTAAGATTATTGGGCTGCACTTACGCAAACTTTTCCAATTATAGCATCTTGGTTTGTGAGACAACGGCAAACTAACTCACTCCTAATTCCAGTATCCTAGCACTTGTTAGTTTATAGTACAAGTTTAAGAATCATTTAAAGACATTTTCACATAGGGTTGGTGTTCATTAATTGTACGTTATACTAAATTCACCGAATAAATACTTCCTTAATGAATTGTCTCCCCTAAGGGCGTCGAGAAATGTATGAAATAAGTCCACCAGATACGAATGTATAAAGAGCGGTCAAAATATGATACGAAGTGATGTACTTAATAAAAAACCAGAGGTTTTACATTTTTTAATGATTATTGAATATTAATATGAACCGTTAGTCCGCACATCGAGAAAAATTTATAAATCGGTGACTTTTGCCTAACTCAGAATTGCGTAAGATTTAGTTCTACTTTCCTCAACGAAACGGAAACACCTCCAAGAATATAACTCTCCATATGAATGCATTTAGCTAGTCTTCAATCTATCAATTATTATCCTACGCGGAAAAATACAAACAAACCTACCAAGTAGCACGTTAAAAAATTCCCCCGTGTGAACGCAAGTAAGCGCGTAGCTTTAAATAAACTCTGGAAAGCCCAACCCTCAATAACAAAGCAGCTGTAGTTTATGAGTGTGTATTCCTCTCGGGCATAACACTCTGGCGTGATGTCCTTGTCTCGCTCCCTGCTCGGGTTATAAATGCCTGCCCTCTGGTGGGATAAAACAGAGATACCGAGAGTGAGTTTTCGGGGGGAGCGGTGTGAAAGAGGACAGAAGAAATATTTCGAGCGAGGACATTTGTGTGTGTGATGAGAGTGATGGGAATTAGAGAGGTATTTTGAAGATTGGGAGGGTAACACAGTGTCCCCCGAATTCCCCGAAACGCCGCTCACAAATGCCGCACGTGATTCGGCCCACGTGTCGGGTCCAGCTCTTCATCCGTTCGGTAATGACGTCGATTTCGATCAGGCGGTTCTTATTTTTCCTTTGATGCGCGGCTTTGATCCTCAAAACTTTTGATAATGGAAATCGCATATCTGGGGGACCGTTGCTTTTCAAAGTATCCGAACGCAGAGTTAGTACGCGTGATTGAGGGGATGGACCTCCTCTCTGTATCTCGTGGAATTCATCTTTGCGAAAATAATTGAATTCTTTCGTTTGCGTCCGGGAAATCAGCGTCTATCCTCTATAAAAAGGAATGAGCTTTAGAATTAGTGTCACAAAGAGATTTTTATCCCGTATTTTTTAGAGATGGCATATGACGTTTCTGTGGATACGAAATGAAAAAGCGTGTTTTCAAAGGCGTCCGCATCTGGGTTAAGGTAGAGATGATTTTTTTTTTTTCATTTAATTGATGATAATTTTGTGTCCTTTGCATTTGAGAAGCTCGCTTGACTGAATGTGACACAGTAATACTAAGATATCAAGACATAAAGGCTGCTGGAGATTGTTTTAGTTCTTTTATAACATTGCACGTGTCTCTTTATGTTATATGATTAAGATAGGATGGATAAAAATTCATTTTCTACTGTATTTTCAGTCTCCTAGTAGCCTAAAAATACGAAATGCCATGTTTGTACAAAAATTAGAAAGCTTTATCCCTTTCATCAGTCGACTGGACATAAACTAATTTTCATGAAAGCTAGCATTATTTCTATTTAACTCTTTGAGCTTTATGATTTTTCAGAAATGAAATCTCATAAAGTGCAAGGACACTTCGTATTCATGAATAGTGAGGAGTTACTTTTCTATAGCTCATATATCTATATGGAAAAAATTTCCTATTTGAAAGCTACAACAATAGTACAGAGCTCCTAGAATCGCTTAAATAAAATATGTGGGGAACAGACGCAAGCATACGACGAAAGCAACGGCAATTAATATGATTTCTATCAAGTAGCGCTGTAGGGTACAAGAGAAATGAAATCTAACGCATCGCATGAATTTATGAGTGCAATTAGAGATTTGGATCCTATGAATTAATTAATTAAATTAACTTAAAATGGTGCAATTAAAATAATATTGCTGTAACCCCACCGTTTTAAAAGATCGTATTCCTTTGCCAGAATCTTACGCAGTAAAACAACAGTTAAGTGTACGTGACTAAGATAATATGTTTAAACATATAATAAAGGCAGGACTATAAAGGTTTTACGAAAATATGTGGAACTTATGCTCTGAAAGAATTCTGAATACATTTTCACGGTTTACTTATTTAAAAGGGCTTAAGCTGTATGTTAACCATTCCTTGTTAATCAGTTACTGGCGTAGTAGATAAAACAATAAAATCAAACTAAAAAAGTGCAATCATATAATGAGTTTATTGTAAATCCCCACACATAAAAGACCGAGTCCTTTGCCAAAATCTTATAGTTACGGATCTGCGGATAGGATGATATTGTTAAACAGATTATCAAGGTAGAACTGTAAAAGTTTTACGAAAACTTGTGGAACTTACGCAATGGAAGAATTTTAATGATATTAAGAATTAAAGGAAAAATAACTAATTATATTTACTGTATTAGAGGCCTAAGGTTGACATATACAATTACTTTTCTATCTTATACATTACCTAAATCTCTATTGACTACAGTTCACTCTTTCCAAATTCTATTCCCCTCCAAACTTCGCATCCGAGTGCCATTACATTTTATGCAGTACCTAAAAGTGGTGTAGAAATAGCTCAACGAGATATTCCCTTAAACAGTTCCATAAAAAAATTAATTAAATTACAATTAATAGATCACAAGAGATAACAGATCTACCTCTGCAGTGAAAAGAAGAATATCTTTGGAGAGGAAGACATATGGAAGTAAAAAGAATCTGTTCGCAAACAAACATATGAAATTGGAAATTAGGTATCCTTTGCAAAAAACATTATTTGGAGTAGATTACTATATGGATGTAAAACTTGGACGTAGGAAAATATGGAAAAGTCTCGGAAAAATGATAATGATGATGATGATGAACAAATAAAATGAGCGCGTCATCTTTAAGCGTTCTCGCTTTCTGTCTCATCGCGACTTTAGTTGTGCGAATCGGTGTGCATCCGATTCCACGGTTCACAATATCCACGTCGAGTCACAGGCACAATCGGAAAGCGTTAGATTTCTGCAGTCGTTATCTCTCTCCTTTCGCTTCGAACGTTGTTCTGCGGATAAAACGTCCGATTTCCTCTCGCCGTGATCGTTTTGATGGATCGGAAGGTCAATCTGCGACATTTGCGACGGTCATAATTTTCAAAACAGCTCTACCGTCAGCGTCCGAACTCGTATATATCTTCATACTACTTCTTCCACTGAGCCTACGTTCGCAAAATCGTTGTCTATGTAAAGTTTCCGTTGCTATTCAATAGTTTATAGTTTTCAGTTCGCTTCATCTCTTGAACATGACAGCTTAGTTGCCGAAATACGTATTGAGAAGAATACGCTTGCATTATCACAATCACGAAGGACCCTAACCTCTATGGTTTGGATATTTCCGCACACTTGCTTACAAACAAGGGCTATTTTAAGATTTTTTAAATTATAATATAGTAAAACAGCCGTGCCCCTTCTTTACTTTTACATAAATAGTTTTTAGTGCAGTTATATAGTAACCATTATAAGTGAAAAATTTTCTAGGAAGCTATTCTCATACTAAAATTTCTGAGTTCAACCATATCAGTTCTCTTAAAGGTCTACCATAACAAGCGTTGATTTTTTTATCATACTGTGGAAAATTTAAGGTATCCAAGGTATTATTTCTAATGCATCGGATTGGCTTACTTTGAGTTTTTGAAGGTATACGGTATACGGTGCGCTTAATTGAAATTTTATATAGTGAGTATTCATAAAAGTAATCATTTATTGCTACGGCAATTAAATAAGTTAATCGTTTTTGATGCACAGAAATTAGAGCCATAATTATGTTTTCCTCTTCCTTTATCAAGCATTAGGATTGTAAATTTTACAAATTAGGAGAGGGAAGAGTCGCATGATGGCAAACTGCTGCACAAGGCCCTTGGGCAAGGGAATGTACATAAACCCTTAACAGAGCGTTTTGGATGTTATTTGGGTAAGTAAAGAACTCTGAAAATTAAATCCTGGGACTCCTTGAAGGAAAATAATATGGTAGATATCTATGGGAAACATGTGGTCTTTAGTTCTCGAAGATCTCCCTGCATTTCGGAGACATCTCTGAAACACATGAAAAAAGAAATTCAGCGAGAGTGGGATTAGTTTGTAGGACGACTTAAGGAGAAATGGACCAAGGTGCTTTTTCCAGGATGTTTTTCTATCAAAAAAAGCTAAGCTTGTTTCAATAGTCGGTCCTATAGTAATACATGTTTCAGAAAAGGTTATCTGTATTCTCGGATGTTATTTTGAGTGGATTTCAAGAAAAACTCAACTTCCTCTATAGACTCTATCTGGCTCAAATTAGAGAACTCTTTGCTTAAGAACTCAAAGTTAAATTTGAACTAAGGGAACAGAGATATGATCTCATACTTTGAGATTGAAATTTCATATATAAGAACATATTAGAGTTACTTCATTTTACACGTTTATAAAATATTTAAAAATTGAGTTTAATAAATTAAAAATCAAGAACATACAAATTTATTTCTCTGTGACTCAATTATTCAACGTGCTGCGTAATTTTCGTAGAATTCTTTACAGGAAAAACATTTCCATTTACCGTCCCTAGAGCTTAGAGAACGTGGCATTAGACGAGAGTCGATTTAATATTTGAAGTTTTCACGAGGTTTAATGCTTGGATAGTGAATTATAGAAAAGCCTCACGTGATTCAAACATATTAAAGTAGATCTTAATGGAAGATATAGGATATAGGCCGCTTTATCCCTTGGATCGGTTTCATCCTCTATCCATCCCACTCCGTCCACTGCTTCCATTTCCCGATTTCCTTTTCGTCTCTTCTTCAAAAAGGTACACTTCCCCAACTGTTCACAGTTGTATGAACTTTTGTGGACTTCTATCCGTTAATGTGATAAGAAAAGTTTAAGTTGGTGGCATCGAATACATTTGCATCTATTGCTTTCGAAATGAAAATAATCCTGAAGATTAGAGCTTCATTCTTTCGGAAATTCATAGATTTTATGATTACCGAGTAATATATAACTTATTATGATATATTTTTATTCGGATCATTAAATATATCTGCCTGGCAATCTATCTATTATGCACGGAGGCTGAATTGAACGTAATCCCTTTACTGTTGGTAACATTAATCTTTGGAAGGGTGCTTACTAGGCAAGATGAGGATTGAGATCATTTCCCGTTGTTTTTCTAACCAAGCTATATATAGCTTTGTGAGGAAAATATTGCTATATATTTAGGAAAATACATAGTAAATAATTACAATAACATCCCATGAATCACACTATTTATGTCACGCGATGAGATTTGACCAAGATGAATGTCAATATTCGACGTTATTCCAATCTCAGAGGTTTTCATATAATCACATAACCTGAGACAAATATAAGAAAAGTGTACATCTTTATTGACCCTTAGCTAAAAGAATAATGAATAACATTCAATCTATCAAGGTAGAGTAATAGCAACACATTATATAAGAAGCCTCTAATGTAAAATCAATTTGGAATCATATTTTTCAAGAAAAATTCGTTAGTTTCGTTATTTAATCCAACAGAATTTCACAGACTAATATATCCAAATACAAGATGTCATATGAATGAATATATTAAGTATTTTAGATTTTATAATCGGGCTAATTTAACTACATTTATATATGTACTCAGCATGTCGCCTCTAGGCGTATGCTATGCACCATGACACTCCTTTTCGATTACTTTCGTGTGATTGGTATACTCAATGTGCAGATGTAACAACTTTTACAGAAACCTAGCATTGTAATAAACTAATTTCGGTGTTTCGTTACGTTACATGTAAACAAACTTTAACTTTCTGGTTCCGTTCGGCTATCATTCCGGTAAAACAAACGGTTTCTTAGGTTTCGGCTTCCAGTTTGATTGCTGTTAGATACCAAAGGGAACAGGCAGAATTATATTTAGGAAACGAAAGTAATACCAGAAACTTTTATCGTTGATTGAAATAGACAGTTGAGACAAGGAACCATTTGCCTTCATTTCTTCCACTTACATGTTCGCAGAAAAATGCTAAAGTTCCTCAACGTTATTGCATCATTCATCACTGAAAAAAGAGGGGCGGAGTCAAGTCATATGAAGGATGTATGTGAACATCCTTGTCTCGAAATGGAAGTTGGTCTAACTTTGGTCCCATATATGAAGGTGAGGGAAGGGTGAGAGGACGTCGGTTCTACAACGCCCACGCACAACAGGACGAAAGATAGAGGACTCTTAAGGGAAAACCCTTGAAATTAAGGTGACGGAGGCGTGATGGATGGTGGTGGATGGAGATATTAAGGGTATGGTTACAGAAATTGGTAGCCTACGGGTGGATCATTACTGCTTCTCTCTCTTTACGCATCGCTATGGAGAATAAATTTTATCATTATTATATTTAAAAATTATTATTATTTTTTTTTCTTTCTCGCCACAAAGTGACGGCATGTTTGCGATAGGAACGGACTGATTTCAAGTTCCCAACACGGTAATACATTTTTCTTATATACACATATACATGATTATTTCATGTACAGTGGCGGAAAAAATTATCGCAACACTTTGCGAGCGCTTCAGTGGCTTTCACAGAAACTATTTGGAATTCTGCTTTCTGTGACTGACTGGCAACACCGAGGAAAGCCTCGAAAAGCGGTAATATTTGAGTCGGAGCCTAGAACATACACAAATTTCCTCTCTTTCGAACTCTTCTTAGAGCCTTCGCGCGATCTCTCCCCGAGTTCGTCATGTTTATTTCGGTGTTTCTCTTTCACAGATAGTTATCGTATTTATAGAACGATAGGTTAAATATATATTTATTCCAATTTCAAACTTAAATGCAATAAAATACATGGAAAATAATTGAAATTTAATTTTTAATAATGTGAAGAATACTATTCGGTTTTCATAATGCGTAGCAACAAGGAATAAGTGGGATTGGAGTAGGAATACGCGATGTGGCGATTCTCACCTTTAGAGAACGAGAATTTTGGAGTCTAGAGGAAAAAGATGTTTTGCGAGATTATAGCGAGAACAGATGGCCTATAATGGTCTCTTTTTCTGGATAATTTGTGCGCTAATAAGGCGTTATTTTGGTAGTTTGGTTTCTCACTCGAGCATACGACTTACGGCTGCCTGCTGGATATTAATGTAAATGTAATTCTTCAAACGTCCAGTTCAAACATAGGATATTCATAATTTGTGATACACATTCCGAGTAGGATTTTTGATTACAAGTCTTATGTTTTCAATTCAGCAATTAGAATTCGATAAGTCGTTAGAGCGATTACTGAGTTACTAACTATGGCACAATGTAAAATTTGTATTTTGTCTATGGAATATAATTTTTCGCCAACTTAATCATGCAGACGAAGGAAATTCGTAATATAAATTTATATACACCATTTGTTACCTAGAATACATGAAATCATTGTCCGTCCGGAGTTAAAAGGAAAAATACCAATTCCAAAGTTAAAACAAACATGATTTCATAAAAACCGAACAATTTCTGCGCATATATCGGACTTGTCTTACCTTTTGTAACAGGGAGCTCGGTGACCTTGGTCATTAGTCAATTGTGTTGCCTTCGCGCGGAGAAATTCACAAAGAAATGCATTAAGGCTTTGATAATTCGCGAGGAAAGTCTTTAACCACAAGTTGATCCCTTCAAAGTATTGCAGGAGCCAATACAAAACAAACGTTGAAATGAATTACCTCGCGTAGAAAAGCTTTCACCATATGTCGAGCACTTCCAAAGCAAGTATTGTAGGTGCCAGGTATATTTTTCCTTTTCGTGCCTATTTAGCTAGACTCAGGACCCATATTTTACAGTTGCCCAGTAGAAACTATCCTCTGGCTAATTCAAAGCTCCTTCCTCACCATGGTGCTAAGGAAATGAGATGTTATTGCACTCGTAAAAATATTCCTAAATAATATTATTATATTAGCGTATTTTAGTAAACAAAGACTTCCTAATAAACAACCCAAGTTTTTAGTACTGATACGTATTTTATGAACGTCTGACTTTATTAAGTTAATTATCCAGGATTATGCTGCCATAATAAAATTATTAATAAGCTGCTAAAATGGACTTCTCAGTTTGTTGGGAAGTGTCATAAATATAATTTATTGCTATTTAAGAGGTGATTTTGCAGCTGTCTGACACATATTATTGGCATAGGAAGGGCACGAGCTCGAATTCCGCTTAAGTTAAATGAGTTTTTTATCTTAAACTTCTCTTGTTCGGGAAATGAACGAATGTAAGATATGATTTCCACATATATTTATACGCCCCCTTGATGAATATACATATTTACCAGAGAGATGCAATTCATTATGGAAAAATAACCATTGGACATGAAAGATTCGGAACCGATTCATCACCACTTGTCGGTCAAGAAAATGTTTCGTGTGCCAGTGAAAATTCCTCTTCTACCAAGGATTCGAGGTCGTTCGCTGAAAGACAATGTCCTTTGACTCATTTTCCACAATTAGAGGTATTTGACAGGGCCTCCTGATTTCTGGAAGCACGATGAACCTTTCGCTTTCAGTGCAGCGGATTTTCGAAAGCCTATGCGTCACTTGCAACAACAAACCGGTCGTAAGGCAAGGAGCTCGGGCTTACTTAGGCTTATTGTCCACTATTTCTTCATTTATGTCTTCATGTCGATAGACGGACAACCAGCGCACCGCGCAAGCGAATCTTTTTCATTTTTACGCTTAAAAAAAAGCCTTGAGAACTATTGACATTCTTATGCATATTATTATTCATTGTTCGTCTACAACCAGGACAATTTGCGGTTTTACACTTTCCAATTTTCGGCGGCAGTTCCAAACCAATTATATACATTTAGATTTATATAAATACCCAGCGAGCTTCCAGATGGGTATGGTAGGGGTTGTAATAAACCATCATCACGTAATCTACTCTATCAGCCTCTCTTATTGTCTGGGGAAAAAAGCGACCAAAAGTTATAATGTTTTGTGATTACCTCCCTGTAACGTTTTGTCGATGCTTCTCAGAGTTCGCGATTAGGTCTTTAGTTGCACTAAAATTTCATTTACTTCGTCTTTAGGTTCTGAACCGATAAAGCTTTCGAAGAGCTTCCGTCGGTTATTAGATCTTCTCACCTGGAGCGAATTCCAATGAAGAAGTGGATAACTCTATGTCTATGAGGCTGAATCATATAGAGGAGAATGAAGGAGAATGGATATATTACTAATCATCCTATATTTTTCTTGATTCCAATATAATTCTAGATTATTAATCATAGTGCATATGTGCACACTGTTACCGAGTCTTAGAGAAATACGAATACATATAAATATTTTCCACTTGCTCTAAATTATATTAAATAGTCTCCTTCTCTTAAAAACATGAAAATTGAGTAACATTACGGGGATGAAGGTCTATGGCGGGGCTGACATTCTTTCATAATCATCTATGTGTAAGAATCTACGGATTCTATCGAATGTGGACATGAATATATAGATGATAATTAATGATTGCTTTGTCGCAGGGGCGCAGCCAGGATTTGTCTATGTAGGAGAGGGTTTTAGACAGTAGAAAGAGCGAAAACATTTCTACATTTCAGGGCCGGTATATTCATGCACGCTACATGATAGAAGATATGTTAAATTCTTTGAAAAAACTAAAATGCATAGAAAACTAGGATATGTTCACAGATATGTGGCAAAATTAAAACATTTTTGAGATTTTAGTTTGTAAAATTAATAATTGAATAATAACGATGAATAATAATCCTTACTGATATTTGGATTTCCAGTTTTGATAGGGCCATTTTCTCTTTTATTGTCATTATTTTACTAGGTGTAAGGTTTTTTTATTGTAAATATTGATTTCGAGTGCCTTTGAGAGTTTTTTTTAAATCAAAGGAAGGTTAATTAAACTTTCCTTTAACTGTTAGTGAATGTGAGAAGAAATAAATTAGTGGTAGTGATTTAGGAGATGATATTGAAACGTAAGTATTTTGGAGGTAGCAGTACAATTTGGACAGCCCAGTTACTTTGAAGGAAACCGAAGACCAATCGTAACGGAGACGGATGAATTTTTCCTCTTAAATTATATGTTGTTTTATAAATACGTTATATTCTGATTATTGAGTTAAAAAGTCGACAACTAAAAAACACCATAAAAATATGTCTATGTAAGAACCCTTCAATCCGCCTTTCGGCGTGTGGTAGGGGGTACAGGCACCTTAACTCTATTTTCCTAATCAATTTCTTTCGCGTATCATGCGCGGAAAATATGAATTCTTGATACGATTCCTTCTAGCATTTATTTCTCTAATCTTCCTCGCAGTATCAGAGCGGCCCACATCAACAGGGAGGTCGCATTATATCGATTGCATCATTTGAGAACCAAATTTCTCTGAACTTACTTTGTAAATTTATCCTTTGAATTAGTCTTCTATCTCTAATTGATTACCATCCCGCGTACTGCATCATCTGAGTAACACTCACCGTTTCATCATGGCAATTCTTTAAAAATCGTATCGTATACAATCAATCAAAGAAATATCGTATACAAATTGTAACATAAAAGTAATAATCAGTGTAATCGCGCAGCAGTATTTTCTCGTTTGGCTAGGTTGAATAAGAGAAAAATAAGCTTTTTTTTTGACACTCGATGAGCATCCACTCAACAATCTACAAGATAATCTTTGCATTCTATTCACTTTTCCAATCGCATCTCTAATATGTTCTTTCAAGGATAATCTAAAGCTAAACGTGACACTCAGATATTTTGTGTGGTGTACTAACACTAAGGGTTGTCGCGAAATTTGTTGCTGCGTGGAAATAACGTTTTTGGATGATATCTAACATCCTTAAGCTTTGTTTACATCATTCACAAAAAACTCTAGGTGCGTCTTACAAGATTTACCTTTATGGAATCCGTGTTGGATCCGAATGATTCCTATCTTTACGGTAAGAAACTGAATAATAGAGCTTGCTATAATATTGTCCATTATTTTGTAGAAATTCGAAGTTAACGAAAATTACCCATAATAATCTGATCATTCTTAGGCCCCGGAGTGACGTTTAATTTCTTCCGCGACATTTGGACAGTACCCTCATTAATTGATTTCTGATAGAATTTCCTATCAATCTGTTGCAGTGAATTTCCACTCGCATCAACTTATATCTCTATGGAAATCGTCTCCGAATCAATGCGCGAGGTAAAATCGTTAACTCGACCATCATCTAATGAGAAACATTTCTGGAAGTAAGGGTTAAATAAGTTAGCTATTTCTGCCGATTTATTTAAGGCAATTCCCTCTTCGCTTATAAAGCTAGGCATAGAAAACTGACCACCACGAGTCTCACGCACTTATGACCAAATTTTTTTCTAATCGCCAACTAGTGATTTTAACAGGGTTCGAGATCTATATTCCTGGTATTCTTTTCGTGATCCTTCCTCAAATATCTTTTGCACTTCTCTATAGTTTTGATCACCAAGCTCATGGATCTCACCGCAAGGTTTAAGTTTTCTCAATCGCGAGTGAATGACTCCTATGCAACGATTCAAACTTCTTCCTCGTCTCACCTACTGTTTAGACAACAAATTTAACTAAATCTACTTTGATTATCCGTAGAAACTCTACCCAACTGCCATTTACTGTATTTTCACCCGAAAAGCGTAAAAAATTATCCAAGCCTTCGTCCAAGTAAAACCTTAAACTCAGAAATAATTGCTTTGCGAATTACATACACTTGCCTCACCGGCTTAAGAGATCTAACCGCTACTACTTTCATCCCTGCCATTATGACATCATGGTCTGACTGTACCGTCAACTACAGCGAGGCTAGTTATTATTTGTGGTTGGGAAGTGGCTAGTAAATCTAAATTGATACCTTGCCTCGCACGATTCGTTCGAGTTTTCGTCATATTTACCTGATCGAAAGCATGCAACGAAAAAGTAAGATGTATTTCGTGAATTTTTTTCCCACTGCTAGTGCTGGAGAATTTTAGATTATCCCAATGAATATTTGTTCGGTAAAAATCTCTTCCTACGGCGAAGCTTGGATCATTTATTTTCTCGCTATTTTTCTGTAAGGCCTCGGATAAATCAACAATACAACCTATTTTTTCATCGGGAGGACGACACAAAGAACAAATATTAATCTTACTTCCGTTTTGTCTTTGAATCGAGCACCAAATGATTTCGCTCCTGCTATTTTCTACGAATTCATCGCGCTTACTAATTAAATGAGTCCATACTACTATAAAACCTCTACCGCTAGATCTACATAGTCATATTTTCGGTATATCATATAATCGGGGGAAATATCTCGCTTTGAGTAATATCCTCGCTTAACCAAATCCTTCTAGTATAAACGAAACCATCTCAGGGTTCTCATTGTGGTATTTCTTAATTTGTAAAGAATTCATGGTAACAACTTTTACTAGACCGCTAATTTAATATCTGAAAAAAACACGACATAGGTTTCGTAGCGTCGCTACATCATCAGGTGACAAGTAAAACACACTTTTTTTTTCTTTTTAGTATGATATCTCATCATAATGTTAAAGAATTCAACCTGTTTATTACGTAAACTCTTGCAATTTACTATTATTATTTTTAGATATCTCAGTTCGCACATTAAAACATGGTTTCCTTTTTCGAATAACCTTTATCTTTTTTTTAAGTGAATTTTTCTTTTTCACCATTGCAATTTTTCTATGTTTTGGGGCTAAGCTCATGCCCACCCTTTTTCCAATTTAAGTGGGTGTTAGTAACTACTTCTACTGCTGAATTAAAGAATAACTTTGTCTTCGTATATTCGCTCTATTCTCTAATCTATTCGCATCTAAACCGCAAAAAATGTAGTAAACGACATTTAAACTACGGTCTTCATGGAGGGAAAGGGGTTGGGAGTGTTTCGGAATATTCCGTAAAGTGCACACAAATTTTAGTAAAATCAGCGAACAATAGCTGAGTATGGTGTCTAATATATGGATCTAGGTAACCTTGAGAAGTATTTTAACATACGGAAATCAAGATGATCAAATTGGAAGCGGAAAATTTTATTCATCGCTACGGAGAAAGTAGAGAAGTGAATACCGGCCTCTTGGAAACTTAATACAAGTTTAGATTATGCTGCCACAAGTATTTTCGTAAGTGTGTCCCGTTCTACAGTGTAAAATCTGTGGGGCACCTGTAATTCGTCGAAAGTGTGTGATAATGTTTACACTACGAGGCGAGTACGGAACATCTAATGATTGATTATCGGACATTCGAATCATCATTTTTTATTTGCATTAAAGATTCCAATTGTTGGTATAATTTCGATTGCATTCTAGCTCATTAATCAAATATATTACAGCTCTGGATAAATTAAATTGAAATTAACTGTTGTAGAGTAATACACTCACTGAAGAGGAAAATCGTATTAGTGGTGTGATGAATGACTGTAACATCAATAGAGATGTGGTACCGTTGCAATTTATTATATTTTTTCAGTCAGTATGGTTAAAGTGCATTGATGTCTCATGAGAAACACCATTTGTTATTACACAAATATTACTCCCTATTACATATAGCCTGATAGAGCTGAAAGTTGTTTATTACCGATTCCACTATTTAAAAGTTAATAATAGTGATGACAATTCCTGTCAAAACGTTAATTGCTAAAAAGCTCTTGGAAAAGTTGAACTCCTTCAACACACGGATTAGATTGGATTCATCGAAGGGATATTTTTAATACCTTAAGCAGTGGAAAACTACACTACTCGAGAGAAAATAGAAAGGTAAGAATAGGACGCATCTTATTGGTTTCTAAATTCGAATTTTTAAGTGTCGAATTCTCTTTGCAAGAATTCAATTCCATCACAATTCTAGTATTTAGACCTTTAATTCTCGAAATAATACCTCAAAATGTTCATTTTAACGTCTGATATTTCGCTATCAAACAATCTTGTTTGTTACTATCTCCCAGTGTATTATATTGACATTCTACATAACTATTTTTATCACAACTGACTTTGAATAATAAATGGCAAAAAATGAAGACAATGAGGCAAAGGCACTACTTGGAAATCTCGCGAAGGTGAGTCTTAAATTTCTGCATATAAAAACGAAACTAAAAGTCTATTTTCCATTCGTATGGACTTTGAATATTCCCGGTTTTACTGCCTCTATACAGAGTTGCCGAATTGTCGGAGTTAGAGTGATTTCAGTTAGTTTCCACGTAATCCGCGCTCTGACGCCAACTGGTGTTGCGATAATTGTTTCCCCCACTGTACAATATTTAAACCACTTCATTAGATTTCTTGATTTAAAAATTATCTAAGTAGTTGGCTGGTATTACCAACTTTTGCATCAAATATATGTTAATACCAGCGTTTAATTTTTCGAGATTGCCTTCTAAGATTTTTGGTACCACTCCTGCAAAAGATATCGTAATTGGTGTGATTCTTGCTTTATATAATTTCCTTAGCATCTGCATTTCTATTACTGATTCGGTATATTCATGTATTTTTTTGGTATATGTACTTTGAAGGTTGCGGTTGAGGGTTACTGCAATGTCTATCATTGCTGCTTCTTGTTTAGGCATATCAATATCCGGTCTATTGGCTTTTATGGTTATATCTGTCGTACTTGTAATTATTACTAAGAGACTTTATTATGCGAAACTGGGACTTTTGATTTCCATCGTATATTTAAGCAAGAAATGTACGTAAAAATATTAAAAATACAAATGACGAAACAGAATAAATACAAATATATAAAAAAATTATTCATATTACGAATCTATAATTCTACATGAGGTTAGAACAAAGGGCCACAAGAAGGATGTGGTAAATAATCCTTCTTAAATAGAACGGCTGTTAATTGAAATGGTATACCTAACGAAATTCTCAGTCCCTTCCCAGAAATTATATTAGGTTTTCAGAGGAAAATAATTCGAAATACTAAAAATAATTTCTCAATAATTGTAAATAATATGTCAAGATTTATTAAATCTTACTTTTATGTTGTTTATGGTGTAAAGATTTTGTCAATGTTGCCATCTGGCCTTTGCCCACTTGCAAATTTTGTGCATAATAATAATATGTTAAATGATACAAAATAAAAATATATATACTTATTATTATACTAAATTATTTGAATATCTCATTCACTTGTAGTTTTAAAAAGTAAATTAAATTGCTAGATCAAAAACTGGATATTTTTCTTTTTCTGTGAAATATGTCAAGATATTTTTTCCAAAATGAATTATTGTATATGTTCACAATGTAAATATTTATATACAACAAGACTTTGAAAACTAGCGCAAATTAGCAATTACATATATTATAAATGAAATGAAATGATAAAACAGAGTTTTGTGGATATTTACAACAGCATGAAATAAATTTTGATCAAATTTCATTTACGAAAATTAATAAATGGCTTTCTTACGTAAATGTGACTACTTTCAATATAATTTATGGTTTTATATTCAGTAGGAATCAAAGTCTTTTGTGAATGGTACATAAAAAGTACACTCTTACTGCTTGCAGGCTGTTTTCTTTTGATAAATCAGCTCTCAAAGAATCCTTGTTTATTATTTAGACTACCATCAATTGGATTGAGGTAAATTCGATTTATCTTAAGTACAGGTTGAATGGAAAATTATTCGTAGCTTAATGCTGTTTAGAATTAGGTAATGTTATTGGATGTTAGCTTCTCGTAAACGAGAGTAAATTTTCGAGAAAAAATATCCAAATATGTCGTACAAATTACGTAAAAATCTTAAAAATATAAATTCAAGTTTTCACTGAATGAATAATTTTATTGAAGGCCCATTACCTGCTACTTTAAGTGAAATATGAAATTGATGCATATAAACTCATCTGAAAACTTTTTGACGAAATCGAACAGATTTCATGCATAAAGATTAGTTTAAGGGTACTTACATAGAATGTCTAAAATAATACCTTAGTTATCCGAACCCCATTTAAGATCTTCCTTTACATTAAGAATGGCTCTCTTTTTCTGTTATTAGAGCTATTATGGTCATCTCAAAAACTTGAAGGATGAAATGTATACATTTCAAATGCCTTAAGTAACTTCTTTTGTGAAGGAGTGTAATCTCATATAACGCTGAGAATTTCGTGCACCATAATTAAATGAAAGAGAAACTTAATCCAGGTCCTTTATGTTACTCTGTGTCCGGCGTGAATTTTTAAGTAAGATAACGTTTTCTGTTTAATGCTGCGCTAGTGTGTGCTTACCTATTAGTTAAGGTAACGTGAAGGATACTTGGTTTGTTGAAAATATTAAAGGAACTTCCACTCTTTTGAAACTAAACGGAAAACATATCTCGACTAAAGATGTTATACGTATCCTCTGCAATACATCACCATGAAATTTGAAGAGTTGAGAGAATTTTTAAAAGTACTAAGGATCAGAAAATAATTCTATAGACAAATTTTAGTACCCTTATTTAAAGGATTTTGTCATATACACAAACGACAATATCCATAATTCGTTTGTATTCTTAAATTATTTTATTAATATTTATAAGCTACTTTGTCAACTCCAACGCCTGTTAAAATTTTTATCAGTTAGTTTCTTTGGGTCAAATTATGATAAGGATCGATGAACCAACGCCTACTTCATTTTGGAGTGGAAGTAGGGACCTTCAAAATTTTTCTTAACCTTTAGCAATAGTTTTAAAATCCTACTATTGTGTACAAATGATCTTATTCGACTTTCCTTAGTTCTCCGCACTGGAATAGAGGAATGTACAGAACGAATAAAATGTCTTGATGCATCTCGCATCGAAAAATTCTCGAACGGAATGATATCAGCAATGGTATTGAAAGCTTCGTTATCGCCCTTGCCAAATTTTTCATCTTAGTTTTCCACTTGACCTTTATTTGGAACGGATTTCATGGACATCAAAGATTTGTCTCGTACAAGTCTCAGCTTTGCCGAATTTTGACCTCCTTGCTCGCGTCCCGCGATCATGAAAATGTCTGCCGCTAAAACGCTGAAGTAAAATTTTATTTCAGGCGTCTTCATCAAAGTTCTTACATTCAGATCTGTATCATGACCGTGCAATCCCCGTTTTAGCTAGAGGCATGAAGTAAATACAGCTATGCGCCTAAAGTTATCTCCCCGTTTATCTTTGCATCATTCCTTTTATCTCGGGTGATGTACGTACTAAAGAGACTGAAAATAATATAGAAGCAAAGTTCCGGTTTTGTCATTTATAACATAAGGGTAGACATTTATATCTTGGAAGTGCAAATATGGCAGGTGATGTAGCTATGAAAGTTAGCAGTAATTTTTAAAATACCTCATGAAGGAGTTTTACGTATGCTATATAATAATAATTTTCATAAAATCAAATTTTTGAATATACATATAGTATATTCAATATAAGTATCACAAAGTAGCGAGATACAAAATTATTTTTCTCTAAGATTATCGATCTGAATTAAAGTAAGGAATTTTGCAGAACAATATCCAATCACAAAAATCAAGAAAAACTCAAATACTTCCAATATAAAATTAACGTCCTCTAGGTCTGTAAGATCTGGTTTCAAAAAATAATTAGTTATGTTTAATGTTTTAATTCAAATAAACTGTAAAAACTACAACAAAATTAGAATTACAACATTAATTAACATCTGCTAGGGCCTAATACCAAGTAAGAGGCATCATTAAAACGTAAAATTGGATAAAGGTTGAAAAATCACGATCTACCACCTTCGGTATAATTCAGACAATTACCGACAATTAAGAGGAAAGTGAGAAATTGCATTTTTTGACATCGGATACACAGTAATCACAATAATCTAAGCATCAATTGTGATCATACACAATTTTAATGCGACCTCTTCTCACTGACGAACGGAGTAAATGGAGCAAATGGGGAAACTTCATTCCATCCTCTCCTTAGGAAAATACAGTTCTTATCTAGAGATGTTTAACGTAAAGCAAAAATTTCCTCCCCACTATTTATTGCTTTCAACCCGAAGTCTTGTATCAACATCAACCTCGCTACCGTTAGCTAACGTAGCTCTGGAGAGGGAGACCGGAAAGGTATTTGACGGTACTATTAACTTAAAAAAATTGATATATAACTAATATAAAAAGTATGATAATGGTTAAAATCTACAAAAGAAAGAATCAAAATCGTATTGGCTCGTTGTTTCTCTCAAAACACGAGAGCGAAGCGGAGGACGGTGCTCCGCCGAGCGGATTCGGCCCTTGTAGCGTTATCGAAAAGTCGATTTATAAATTATTGGGGCAAATTGGGACAATATTTTATTTCAGATTCCCATTAAGGAAGGTTCATAGCTTATCGTGGTGTAAGTTATCCCGTGCCACACGGTGTCTCAATCTACTATTTTCCTCACCTTAGGTAAAACTTTGTTCCAAAATAAGGGTCCGCCATTTTGTAATGTAAAGTACATACATATTCGACAGAGTTCATTGAAATCGAGTCTATTTTACCCGATGATTTTCCTAGTTGGGTTCACAATCTACTTGAGTTGAAGAATTTCGCGAAAATTCGGAAACTGGAAATTTTCGCGAAAATTGGTCAAATTTGACCCCCTGTAGAATTGTAACGCGTGAGAATCAACAAAAATAATTTCGCACTTATATGCAAAATTTATTTAAAAATGACCATGCGAAGTTTCAAAGTTCTCACTCAAAAAAAGCACTTTCTTATTTTTGGCCAGCTTTTTTCGATTCTAGCCCACTGTGCGACGCAACAGTCAAATTTACATTATAAATACATAACAGCATACATTAAAAATAAAATACAGCATAGATTTAATTCTTAATAACACATTTCATCTCTTTAACATATTACTACAGGTTCCCCTCACTCACAAATTCATTTACATTATAGTAAGTTTTTGTCAGGAGAAAATGTTTTAATTGTTTACCGAAGTGTACGTTTTTATTGTCTTTGATATCGTTCGGCAATTTATAATAAACTTCTAAAGCCATCACTTCAAAACTTCCCCCAGTTAGGCTTAATCTATGAGATGGAATCCTCAACTTATCTTTGACTAGAGTAAAATGAATATGCTGGTCCCCCTGTAATAAGTACCTGTCCATGCGGTCGATTTCCATGATTTAACGATCAACGCCGTCGAAAAAAGACGAATAACATTTTCACGTCCCCTTTTTTCTGAGAAGAAAACTGCTTATTTTGTTTTTGCCTCAAAATCTTTGTCGCATCCCCCAAAACTTTTTCCTTCCACGGGGATGCGTGGTTTTTTTGCGGGGAGCCCTCTCCGGCATTCTTCTTTACCATTCCGTTTCAGGGCTTCCTTTCTGCATACTCTCCTTCCTTCCTAAATCCCCTCATCATTTTCTCTTTCAACGCACAAACAGATTCCTTGATTTTACGGTTTTTTACTTTTTTCGCCCACTCCTTATATTTTTTCCTTCCGATAAAGTTTTGGCCGGATTCGTTATGCCCCGCTCGATACGCTGCCTGAGTCTTTCTTCTTGTTGAAGAGACGCACTTTGGTTTTATTTCCCGATCTGCACCGCGAGCTGATTCCGCTTCCTTTTTCCCTTTATTTTTGAGTAAAATTTTCCGTGGACTATATGCCGAGAGTTTCACACAATGGCGGTGTATTTAAACTTAATTTTCGCGTTATAAAACGGAGATATATCATCCTATTCTGATTACGGACGGTGAACTACTTCTCCTCTTTTGATAATTATTTGGGGGATCGTTCTTTGATTTTTTACCGATATTAAGAAACATACTAATGTCTGTTGTGCTCTCGAATAGTCTCCCATAAGAGAAAAACAATAAATCTGGTGTTGTATCTGCTCATTAAAAATTTAATCTGCCAGAACAAAAGAAATTCGATACAAACCAAGAAAAAAATATAAAATATAAAATTACCTATAGATACAAACAGAAAAATGAATCAAAACCGAAGACATAGTAGACGAATTAG
Source organism: Sympetrum striolatum (assembly GCA_947579665.1). Lineage (NCBI taxonomy): Eukaryota > Metazoa > Arthropoda > Insecta > Odonata > Libellulidae > Sympetrum > Sympetrum striolatum. The sequence goes on from OX388346.1 coordinate 20,851,019, forward strand.
TTGTATTTATAAGGAAGTGCGGAAATATTTAAATTCAATAGATAATAAATCCTAGTTAAGAAAGGCAGTTATACAAAAAAGATCTAAAGGAAAGGTTAGTTTACGGAATGAAATAAGCGAGATAATTAAGGCTAAATAAAAACACTTCGTCGAGTAATTCCATTGATTTTTCTATATATAATATTAACGGAAGAAAACAGCTTCTACAATTACATAAATTCGAAATATACTGGGGCAGCAAGTAATTTAACAATAAATACAAAAAGGAACTAAGCTTTTACTTCCTTCTCAAGTGTGGTTTACGCCATTTTAGTGCCCAGCGATAAGAAGATACGCGTTCATGCTTACGAATATTGAAATAAAATATATTGCAGCAGTTTAGAAGTAGAACTGAACTGAAGAACAAGAACTGAACGTCTCCCGAGTTACAGTGTGACTTCCTCCCTTCTGGGTAGAGCCACCCGCGTTATGTTTATTCTAAATTCACCAGCCGTAGGCAAGTACGAGCGGCTAAAAGAAGCGCTCCTGAGTCGCTCAGTCCGGAAGCCGTCGCAGTTCCTTAGACATATGCGATCGCTCGCAGGCCCTTCCGTACCGGATGACTTCCGGAGGACGCTGTGGGTGAATCGGCTGCCATCCAGTATGCAGGCCATTCTGGCGACGCAGGGGAACAGTGACCTTATCAGCGTGGCACTCACGGCCGACAGGTCGACGACTAACACCAACCTTTCTTCCACCAACATCCCGGCGACGGAAAGAAGTTTTAGCACGCACGGAAATATTCATAACCTAAGAAGAAACCGCTTGACTAAAGAAAGAGCTTTGAAACCTATTTTAATCAAGCACAACTTAAAATGGTTAAACTAAAGTTTAGATACCGGTTTTTTTGTTGAATAACTATTACTTGGAACAGATAATGAATCAGTTTATATTGTCCATGAATAATATAGACATAAATGTCTAATTTCAATTCCATTATGGGAATGAAATGTAAAGAAACGTTTTTCATGATAAAAACGTTTTTATTCAACGTTTAAAAACGTTCGCATGGAAAAAATGTTTTTTTCCTATAACTAACAACGAGACCTCGCCGTCCAAGTCGCCGCATGGGCACCTCGGCCGCATGATTTCGACGCCCCAACGACGGACGTTTCCATGCAGGAGCAGAGGCAGAACCTCACCGCCCAAGTTGCCTCGCTGATGAGGAGCAGAACTGGCCGGTCAACGCGTCCTAGTTCCCCCGCACGAAACCGTAGGCCCGGGAGAGGCGGTCGCCCCACTTAGAGGATCCTTTGGTGTTGGTACCACGAAACGTTCGGTGGCGCGGTGACCAAATGCAGAGCACCATGCGGCTACAGCCCGGAAAACTACGATGGCCGTCGCTAATGGTGGCCCTCACCGCCTTTACGTGACCGATGTGCGCACAAAAACACAATTCCTGGTGGATACGGGTTCCAACTTGTGTTTCTATCCCCACTCTCGTGAGTGAAACCTGGCGGCAGCCCGCTTCGTATGGCCATCAGTTAAAAAGGACTGCCGGCAGTGGGCAAGAGAGTGCACCCCAGATCAGCAATCCAAGATCTCGCGACACGTTTCCTCCCCAATGGGTAGTTTCCCACTACCTGGCTCCAGATTTGAGCATGTCCACCTGGACATGATTGGCACTCTCCAGTCATCACAGGGATTACGCTATTGCTTAACTTGTGTCGACAGGTACACCCGCTGGATGAAAGCAGTCCCACTGGTAGAAATCACAGCGGAGGCGGTGGCCCGAGACCTCGTCGCGGGCTGGATAGCACGATTCGGCACACCCCTCCTCGTCACAACGGATAGGGTAAGGCAATTTGAAAGCCAGCTGTTCCAGACCCTCGCCCAAATACAACCGGCAGCTAAAATCGGCCTTACGCTGCCATACTGTCGAAGACTGGGTGAAGATGCTCCCGGCCGTGCTCTTAGGTTTAAGATCTGCGTGGAGAGAGGTGCTCGGCGCAACTACGGCGGGCCTAGTATACGACGCCCCTCTCCGCCTGCCGGGAGAATTCCTCGCGCCGACCATGGACCAAACACTTGAGGATCAATCCACTTTCGCAGCAAGGCTACGAGGGCACTTCAGAATGTTAACCACCAGCCCTCCATCGTGCCATGGGGACCACGCAGTCTTTATTTTCAAAAACTTATATTCGTGTACCCATGTGTTCGTCCGGAATGACGACGTGAGGAAGCCTCTGCAACCGCCATACGATGGCCCCTACGAGGTGCTTCAGCGGTGGGAAAAGCACTTCCTCATTCGAAAGGGGGACAGGGACGATCGCGTCTCCGTGGACCGATTGAAACCCGCTTACGTCGCGGCAGAAACTCCACCTGCAGATGCATCCCACTCCGAATCCCCCTCGAGGTCAACGCAGACAAACCAAGCGATAACCCAGACGACGAGTCCAATTTCCGTGTCATATCCGGGATTTCGAAACTTAAATTTCATTTTTTTCCATTTTTTTTCTTTTCCTTTTTTTGCTGGCCAAAGCTCTGTTTTACCTGCATATTGAGGATTATTTTCTCTCTATATTTTTATAGACAAAGTTTTATGAACTCTTTTTAAGATGTGTGATATTTGAGAATGATTTCAGCGAGGAGTTTTAGTTAATGTGTAGTAATCGTCCAAGTCAAGGACTAAAGAATCGTAAATAGCTTTTTCTAATCGAATCGGTTTTCGTGATTAAAACTTGAATCGGAGGAGAATTAGACTGATATATATTTTCTTTTCCTTCGCTAATGGTTGTATAACTTCAAATATCAATCCATTTTATACCAATCATTTACTAACGCTCATGTCTCGTCCTCTATAATTTCACTCTACTAGTTGGACACATTGGAAGATCAAATATGAAGTGCTGAAAGCAGGATATCATAATTAAAGAAAAAAAGTAACTTCGTAATTCTCTTATCTAATTCAAAAATGGATGTGATGTTCAAATTGGTATCAGCATAGCTTAGTTAGTAAGGTAGGTTTGTTCACGATATTGCTATGAAGTACCACTAGGAAAGGGAGACATTAAATTACACCACATAAATAAAGGAGTGAGATCAGCAACAAGAATTATACTATAAAATGATGATAAAATTTAATTGGCCATAACATAATTTTAATGCACATCCCGGGTTATATTAAAACCGGATTAATTTAATTACATACTACCATAATGCTCGGGTAAAAATACCATTGAAATTAAATGATATTTCTTTGATCTGTTTTGAGATTTGCGAATTGAATTAATTTAACTTAGACAAAAGTAAATTTGATGTCCATTATATCTCTTCACAATTTTGAATAACCCATTTATCACGATATTAATGCATATAATAGTGTTTACAGTGAAATATCGTAATCATATAACTGAATTTACTAGAGATTCACAGAAGATCACTAAGAGCAGAAACCTTGAGTTACAAAAATACGATTAAATATTTTAGTTTGTCGTGTATGTGAACTATCAACTTTTAATAGTCAAATACGAAAAGAGGTTACTTTTCTTTCCATACGAGAGATGATTGGATAGGAGCCCAACGAAAATATAATGAGTTGTTTTTTAAACGACTTCGAATATTTCTACCTCGAGAACACAACCTAAGGCTACGCGAAATCGTTTACTCACGCCTGAATAATTCAACAGCACAAAATTGGAAGATACGGAGAAACTTTGGATCCTGAGATTTTCTTTATTTCTATGTTTCCCCACTCTTAATGCTAATATTTTCTGTATCCGTGTAATTCCTTTCTCCTTTGTTATCAGATTCTGTCCCTCTTTGGATTGTTCGCTCTCCTAAGTTTTTCTGAACACTTACTATAATGACAGGGAAGGAAAAATCCCTTATTTTACGCATGTGAAATAAATACAATACGTTTTAAATATGTATTTTAGAATACAAGGCTTACCGTATCATTACTGAGGTTATTAATCGATTGATAGACTTACATAGGACTAGAGTTGACAATAAAATTAGGCAGTGTAGTTAGATAAGTATAAGTACTTGGATTGGATTGGACTCAGAATCGCTTCCATATAAAATGCATGTGAAATCCGATTATATCCCTTCTAGGTTTTCTTACATTTGCAAATAATATAGAAATAAAATCGGAATAAGGTGACTAAAGAATGATTTTAGATAAATATCTTGTTTTATGGCGAAGAATATTAGTTTTAATGTGAAATGGCGAGAAATTTGATGGAATTGTCAAAATTATTCTTAATTTTGGATCTTTACATTCTTTTCTCTGACTGCATATTTAATTATTAAATTAATAATTTCGTTTTACGTTTTCTCATGCAGTTCCACAGTCAATTTAGGCATTGCACAGCATTTCAATGGTAAGAGTAGCATATTATTACGATTTATAAATAATTTAAAATATAAGGTAGAACACAAAATTATTAAGGTAGTTAAGTACTTATTTTTCAATTATAACTGCCATGAAATGCTTCACGGAGAATGGGTGGGTGTTAAAATTAAATTTTCAGAAAAAATACGTAACATTCATCATTCTCGGAAACAGTGATTAATTATTGTCTTTGGAAACCATACTTAATAAGATACCATAGCGATAAAGATGTATAGTACAGTCCTGACCAAAATTAACGCAGCACCAGCCGTAAGGATCGCTAGGGAGGTGCTGCTTTAATTTTGGCCAGGAGTGTACAACAAAACTTCCCTATAACAACATTTAATAATTTTTTAATCCTATTTGGCTAAGTAAAATTTTTAAATTTTAAGCGGTTTTATAAAATTTATTAAATTTTGGTCGGCATAATTCAAGATATTTATCGTCATTACATTATCACTAAGGAGCTCATACTCGTACACTTTTTAAGTTTTTTGGTGCATTACACTTCATTGAAACTGATCTCAATATCTTCCACAAAGAAAATATCCGTCCAGATCATAGGTCAAGTGCATTCCGTCTTAGGGAACCGATATATTATCAGTTGAAATAATGTCATTCACACCCAATTCACGTGTTTACCCTTATGAGTACAAGAGGAGTTGGTCATTGTGTCACATTGCTACAGGAAGAATAATGCATTAAAAAGCTAAAATTCTTACTAATAGAATGTGCAATATAATGTTATATTAATATTGGATAGTTGAGTAATTAGGCTTCAACTCAAATTGATATCAAATACTTGAGGGAGATTCATTAGTTTTTTAAATGAAAATTTATAAAGTAAATAGCTAACATTTATCAATCTCATACACAATGCTTCAATATTCATTATTTCTGAAAACCCGACTTAATAAGATATTATTATAATATAATTCACGGGGAAAGCTTTGTGGGATTGCAACATGACGATAAAGGCGTAGAATAAAACAAAGTTTTCTTGTAACGAAATTTAATAACATACACTAATTCTTTCTGGTTTACTAAAAGTCATAAAATGTTGTTGCATGGAAATGTTGTTAGATTCAACATATTCAGTGTATAAAGAAATAACACTTATGCATTTTACACAATTATATACAAGTGTTATTTCTTCATTACTTCAATGGCTTTCCACAAGGTAACGCCTGAAGATCTAGATTTCATCTTCAGTGTCATTATAACTACATTAAGGAGCTCATATGCTATCGATAAAGTTTTCCTTTTTTGGCGCATTACACTTCACTGAAATTGAACTCAATATCCTCCACAGAGAAAATACCCGTCCAGATCATACGTCAAGTGCATTCCGTCGTAGAGAATGGACACATCAGTTGAAATAATGTTATTCATTCCCGACTTAGCTGCAGTACATCTCGTTGAACCGAGATGAAGCTGCCAAGCGTAGGAAGATCGTCCCCGTCTAGTTTTATTCACATCTTTTCGCCGAATCTCAACTTTCTCATTCTTCTCATGCCTTCGATCCTTGCCTTCTACGCCGGCCGACCGAGGAAAAAATATAGGAGACACCCTTGCCCATCCCATCAAATTCCGACGGACGCATCTTATTCCATCCCGTCTCTTTCTCGTGTTCCCTCTTTTTTTCGGCCTCTGACGTCACCGTGACGTGAACGCTCTCCGTTTCCCCACGTCCTCCTCCCGATCGCTTCATTTTCTTAAATCCGGGCTCTATGCGGAAAAGTGAGCATCAAATATCCGGAGGGGATTTTTTAAAGATGTTATTATGCCATTGCGGAGGGATTGCGTTTCGGAACGTGGCGGATGTCATGACGAAAAACCATTACCGAATGAATGCATAGAGGAGTCATTTTCTCTGGATGACGTAAGAAATATCGAAGCTTAGCTCGGGTCTCAAATTGTGACATCTGATCTTCCGAAATCATTATTAGGTATTCCTCAATTGGAACGTAATTCACTGTTTGTCGACTTGAGTTGATATTCAAATCAAACCATCGTAATTTCTTATAATAAATAAACCTTCGTAAGGAGGAGAGAAAGAAAATAAACTTTCGTAGTTGATGAAGAGTTACATAGTTCGAAAATATCGAAACTCTGAATTCCATAGGTGGAATTTGATTTTGCTAAATCATAACTAGGTATTCCTTAATTAGAACGTAATACAGTGAAATCTTGATGCAACGTTTTATAATCGAACCAAGTGAAAATGGCTCTAGATGCGGTAAAACATTAGATGCGGAAAAACAAAGGGTGTGTTTTCTGTAGTTAGGACCTTAAAATGTCAACCTAACGGCCGAGAAAACGTTATAAACAATTGGGGTTTCACTGTATACTGATTCTCGACTTGAGTTACTATTGAAAACAAACGTTTGAAATAGATAAAGATTTACTCTGTCTGAAAATATCGAAGCTCTGTATTCCATTGGTGCCATCTGATCTTGCTAAATCATTGGAGCATAATATCTGAACATCTTAAAGCGCTAACATTGCCGAGGAACTTATACTATAATATTTTTGTTTTATGCCATTGAGTTACTTGAGAAGCTGGCAATTAAATCGATTCCTACGTTAAAATCAGTGTTCCTCCAAAATAAGAATTGTGGTTACCTATACAGTCACCCATTAATTCTTTAAAACTTTTTACTTTAAATGGACACCAATAAATTTTTAGTCCCTTGATATTTTTGAAATTATCAACGATTTCAGTTTATAGACCTTCCTTTAGGCTAAAACTCATTCTGAGTTCCATAATGCTACTAGTCATTGGTTCTGGTAAGATCAGTAGCTCATTTTGGGAGGTAATCAAGGAAAATTATAATTAATGAAATTAATATTCTTTCCCAGCATGAAAAGCGCAGGCCTTTAATCTAAGTACCGAAAGATATTTTTATTCCGTACAAGATGGAAAAAACGAGAGTACCAAGGTAGGAACATAAAAAACAACAAATAATCGTGAGAATTATCCTAGTAAACTGTGAATGTAAGATAATCTTGATTTGTAATTGAAAACGAAGAAAATGGTTTTAAGACTATATATATATATATATATATATATATATATATATATATATATATATATATATATATATATATATATATATATATATATGTGTATATATATATAATATAATCCTAAGAAAAATAAAATATTCTATAGGTGCGATGAACAATTTTCTAGAGATATTACTATGAGTTAATTAGATCTGCAGCACTGCATCTACAATTCGCATGCAGGAACCCTTCGAAAAGCGTTGGACTAGGGATATAAAAAGATTCAGTGCAAATCCGCGCATTAAATCGAATGTTGTGACGGCAAATCGATAAGTGTTGCCATGACTCTACATGACGTAGGACGAGAATCGTGAATAGAGCGGAGATCAAATTATAGACTTTGTTTACCAAATAAATTCTTAGATAATAAATTCTCTGAATACGCAGAATATAATGGCCGTACTTGCTGTAGCATTGGTTGATACCGCACGGAAAATAGGGGCATATAAATACAAGAACCAGCTACTTCAAAGGTTCATTTTTCTGCCAACGACACATGGCAGTTTCTGATTAGATAAATTATAGCGCGTAAACCCAAGCCGAGGGGAAGCTAGCGTGGTACATGTGTAGCTGAAGATTTAGATCAGCATCAATTTTTCTAACAAGCCCCATTTGTCAGAGAGTTTAAAGAGGGCTATAGGTAGGGATCCGCAATACATCATCACGCGTTTTAGACCGTGTCATCGCCCTCCCCATGTTTTATCTGCACTTCCGATCTTTTCCATATGTCCCTCGTCCTTTTTCTCTTCGCATTACGAAGATCACGTGCGACTGCAGCAATGAAAGCCCTCTCCCCCTCCTGACTTCATCCTTCATTCCTTCCCTTATATTCCTCCGCACTCTAACTAGGATTTTCTTTTTAACCCTCTTTCTCTCATCGCTCCTTCGCCTCCCTCTTCTTAACCTAACCATGTCTTCTTTCCCTTCCATCTTCCATACGGCCTGTTCCATAATGTGGTTTCTCTCCTCTCTTTTGAAGGGTGCGTGGTAACTAGCACTTATATGAACTTATAAATTTGCATAGTTTACATCGAAATTTTGGTTGACTTCGCCAACACTAATGGATCTATTTGTGAGCCTGCAGATCTATTGAAGTCCGTTTAAAGATAAATCTTTCGTGGAATTTTTAGTATAATTTGATATATTAATTTGGATTATTAGTTCATAAACTTAATTCTAAACTTACGAAAAGTAGTTAACAATATCTCCATTGGCATATGCTTTAATTTTCATCCCAATATGCTAGTAACTCTTAAGCTAAAGTTATAAATCTTTTTCGACTTCTAAATATTCGTTACTACTAAGCTTCCGCGGCTTTCCTGCAATAAGAGGAGCCATAATTTGATTCTCAATCGGGAAAAAAGCAAAATTAACAACTTAAGTAATATTTTTTGAAAGTGCTTCGACAAGTAAGGTCTTTCTAAAAATATGGGCCTCAACCGGGAAACGATCCGTGGACCGTTTTCAAGAATGGTAAAGGAGCTACCAAGAAGACCCGCCACTTAAGTTGCTCCATATATATACACAAGGGAATGTAAAACGTCTCCACTGAGATTAAATCCCCACAATAAGTGCAGACTGTCGATTAAATCTCCTAACGATAACTAGAATATAGGTAAATAACATATTTGACTTAGTTTTAATTAGTTAAAGTGTGGTTGGTAATAGATGGTGGGGAGCATGCGCTCTATATAATGCACCGAAAGGCCATGTTCGGCTTTAGATAATAAGACGCAACAAGTATTAGTACCAGCCTCTATAAAAAAAATATTGCCACCATTTATAAAAAGTTACCTCTGTTATATTTTTATCTGTTATTTATTTAGCAAAACTTTTCAAAAAGCGACGTAAAGCTGTTAAGATTTTTGAACATAACGAAATTAGAAAAAATACTATGGCAATCCCAAAAGTCCTCAACATATAAGCATTTATGTACTTCCCTTGCGTCCATCCGCATACATAGAGGAACATCGCCAAATCATCGTGATTTGTCTCTCTAAATACTGCAATGCATACCTTTCGGTGCCCCATCCCTCCCAGACATCACTCCTTTCATTCGTTAAATTTTCCTCACGATCGTCCATCTTAAATCCTTCCTTTCCTGATTGGTATCTTCGATTTTCCTCTATCTTAGAGCTGCAGCATTAAAGTACATTGTGCTGGGATTCTCCCCACTTCCTTTTTTGGTGGCTACCTTTTATTTCCAAACAGCGTCATCAACGTAATGAACTCTTTTTGTCGGAGGGCACATCTTCCGATTCTGAGAAGTATCCCCTGCGATATCCAACACAATAGGGCTAAGATGGCCTTTTTCCGTCCACCCTCTGGTCCGTTATGAACCCTATTTATCCACTCACTCACGTACGTTCTAAGGGAGTAATTACCTGCTTAAAATGCCCTCCTTTCTCTTAACTAATTGGAGAGATTTTTTTCTCTTAGAGTATCGCTGCAGCTGCATTCCTGATTGGGATATAGAGGGATTTCCAGGATTTGGCTGAGCTTAAAATGGCGGTTTTCCTATTATAAAAAATCTGATGTGGCCAGCACATGACTTTCTCCATACATAAGATGTAAATATTTACCTACGACAGTAATTTCGAACTCTATATTCCATCTAAACTTGTAAGATGAGTGATTAATTTATATATTATTATCTTTTACGTCACAAACATTATAAATAATGTTTTTCGGGACATGCTCGATGAAAAACGAAGAAATTGGCCTTTCCCCCATAAAGCCCAGAGCGCCCACAAAGCACATAATCAGCAACTTCCGGTTTATCAGTATTTCATGAATAACTCCTAAAAAATCAGTGATACAAAAATATGTTTCATACAAAAGTTATAGCATATTTTATTTTCTAAACTTTTTATAAAGAATAGTATATACCTAAATATCATATTTATGGAGATATTTTGAAAACTGGAATTTGCTTTGAAGAATGAAAATCGACTTCCGGTTAACCGATTTACTTTAAAAACGAATCAACTCTAAAAAAATCTATGAAAGTACTATATATGAAATTTGGTGTTGATAAAACGAATGGTTTTCATGTTAGAACGCCCGCAAAGTACATAACAGCTACTTCCGGTTTATCGGTATTTCACGAATAATTCCTAATCAACCGGTGATACAAAAATATGTTAAATACAAAAGTTATAGTAAATTACATTATCTAAATCTTAATAAGCAATACGATATACCTATATATCATATTGATGGAGATATTTTGAAAACCGGAAATGTGGTTTGAGGAATGCAGTTCGACTTCCGGTTAACCGATTTACTCCAAAAACTAATCAACTCTGAAAGCACACACCACAGTGCTATATATGAAGTTTGGTATTGATACAATAAATAGTTTTCACGTTAGAGCGCCCACTATCACACACACATACAAATACACACAGACATCATTCCGAAAATGGTCAAAACGTGTTCTAGGGACCCCAAAACATGTATTTCCGTTGAAATCTCGAAATCGAATTTTTTCATGAAAACAATACTTTCTCTATACTTCGTATAAGGAGAAAGTAAAAATTAGAAGTGCCAGTACAATTGTTTCAATTTAGCAAGGGTACTCCTACGGAGTTTTAATTGATGTGAATTCTTACGGGATAGTGCTTCTAGCTGAGACAAAAGATATTAATAATGTAAAAAACTGTTTCCAATGAACATAATAGAAAAGAAAGACTCAGGCGGTACAGTGTTCTAAGTTTGAAAATATAGGAAAGTTGGGACACGGCTGTTAAGGAATTAGTTTTAAAATCTCCAATGGCCGTTTCTTTTGGCGTTACCCTTCTCATTCCCCAGTATTCCGTAAAAAACAGGACACCGCACTTTTTGAGAGTGGGTATCTATTCACTTGGATTAGTGGAAATGGTAACCAAAATAATTTCTTGATTCTATAAACAAGAACCTTACTCTAATCACTTAGATGGAACAGAAAATATACACATTTAAATGACGTATTGTTTCTCTCTTTATGGGAATTAAAATCCATATTGAAAATTTTAAAGATATAAAATCGAATACTTACTTTTAGATATGAGCTGAATTAAAACTTCAAATGCATCTCTTAAGCCGCAATCGATATTCGAGCATCCAAATTTTGACTAGTTCTACATCCATGCTCGTTACAACAGCATCTTCTGAAAAGAATGAATATAAACGTAAGTAAAACTGCAAACAGTAGCTTTAACGAAGGTTGTAATTAAAGATGAAGGGAACATTCATGTATGTATTAGAATTAAAGATGAATTGACTGTGAGAAGCAACTTTTAGTTTTTATTTTGCCTTATGCAGTTGCAGTTTGCAATTTATTTGATTGTACTGCATTTTATGAACATACGATTGACCAAACCTCTGCTCTTGAAATTTGAGTTTCCTTATTCTTCTAACTCTAATCATTATCCATTATCATCTGAAATATTAATGCATATTGCACACGTACACTTTTTATAAATTTAAATAAATAAATGTATATTCATATGAGTTCTTAGGGTATGTTTCGCTTAAATAATATGTCTTAATTAGAATATTTTTGAGAAAAGAACATCTACGTTCCATCTCTATCAGTCTTTGATATCATGCACAGTCCCCTTTTATCGTAGTTCATCTTCCATCGAGCGACTGAAGGATTTAAAACAGCATTCAAAAGAACGAGCGCACATCGGAAATATTTTCCTTAATCACATGATAGATGTTTGCGGTGGATTGAGAATAAACGGTTTCTCCCGTGGTCAGGCCGTAGTGAAATATCGACAGTTTGGAATGGGTTTTCAAAGGTCCCCAAACCACTGACCCAAATAAATTCATCCCTCTACGGCTGTCTCTTCCAAAAATATCAAAAGATTTCGGACCAATAGCTCACCTAAGAGATCCCAATTCCACATTTTTTTCGCATAAGGGCGCTCCATCTTAATCCGACGTTTCGATCTTATTTTTTATGGGAAAAACTCCCCTTCTCCATCCGTCACTTGCAAAAGATATGACGACCATTCTTTTTTTCCGGCGGTAATTTTTGGTACCGTATTCTTCTCCAAAATTCTAGTACATCATCCGCATAATGATACGTAAAGTGACGGGTGAGGCTCTATATGCCACTAATGAATTTGAGAAAGTTATTTTAAAGTAAATTTTAACATTATTGGCTAGTGTGACCATTATGATGCATCTTATACTATAATAATCACCGCTCTGTTATTATTATTCAATCCGATCTCAGTAACTCCAGTAATACATGGGAAATACATAGGAAATTTTTCGAACATTAATTTTATGCAATTCCCGACGTGATAGGATTAAAAATATTCACGATGATCCTATGAATAACACATATTACAGACCAAAATAAGAGCGACGATTTTTTGTTAATAAACCATTTCCCTCTGTTGTATATTAAAACATAAAAGATTAAAAGAACTCAATCCATCATTAAAATTGCAAAATCCTTAATGTGGAATGCTTTGCTCTATGGGTGAGAAACGTGGACTTGGATAAATAGAGAAAGAGAGATAAAATTTAAGGCCTTCGAGATGTGTGTGGTGTACAATGGAAAAAGTAAGTAGGGCTAATGAAAACACAAACATGGAGGTGCTAGGGGTGGTTGGAGAGGAAATGGTTTTGATTGAATTAATTTAGCGTCGACAGAGGAAATGGTTGGATCAGCCGTTGAGGGGATGGAGACTGCCAAAAGAGGTAATTGAGAGAGACTGCAAGGAAGAAGACTGAGCGGAAAACAAAGGCTAAAGATGTTGGATGATATAAGCTTAAGGAAAAATAGCCACGAGATTAAATAAATGGCTGGTTGGATTGGTTGGAAGTATGGTCAAATAGGGAACATTATGGTACATTCATTTATAAAATTAATATTGTTTTTTCCTAAGTGGAACCTTAGCTTTTTAAACCTGGAATATAGTTTTCTTCTGTGTTCTTTTTCCAAGCTATCTCTTTCTTTAAAATTTATATAACAAAAGATTAGATCTAAGGAGAGACTTAATACTCTCAATCGTGGCCTAATAAAATACGCTCTACTATTATTATCCTGCCAAATGATAGAAAATTTGTGTGTATCTTCACATTTTATTTGGATTATGTAGATTGATTTTACTGCCACGAAATGCTGTACGTATTGTTTTGGTATATTTCAATTTTTTTAAATATGTGTCATTCGAGTAGATGCGGATATTAGAGAAAGGAAAACAATCCTGCTCCCAAAAAAAATACGTTATTAAAATCCTTTCTGCCCAATTTGGGAAGAATTTTATCTCAGTTAACCAGTCAGTCTGTTATATAGCGCAGTATTAGCAGAAAATCCCATTTTTTAAATTGCCTATTTCTTGAACATCCCATTTTATAGATCTAAGTATGCTAAATTACTCTTAAATACTCCTGTCTGAAAATTATTCAGCCCGAAGGCCGGATGGTGACGCACTCCCTCTGGTATAAGCTACTGAAAGCTTGCAAAGAGGCATGAGGTTCACTAGGCAGGATGAGGAGTGAGGTAGTTTGCCCTTGCTTTTCTCACTATTAGCGGATGATGTCCACGTCAGTGAAGCAGAATGACTCTACGAGTAATACTTTTCTTATCAGTCTATGAGGAAAGACAGTGATCTGTGCAATTATCCACGCATACCTCAGTAGCTTTCATTTCATCACAGACATGATCAAGACTGTGACAAAAGTAAATGAAAGATACATTTTTCTCTATTCTGTACTAAATGACAAATGAAAATATTCCATTCATCGGAATGTGGTAGCAGGAACCTTAAATATTCCAGTGTATTCCTATAATGTATTCAAATCACTCTCGTAGATATTTATGCATTGGAAAACTGGACTTCTTAGTTCCGAAACCATCCCAAGAGAAGGAAAGGGATAGAAGGGCTTGGAAGACGGGAGGAAACGCACAGCTTGAGAAAACCGTATCCTGAAGAGACAGCGATGAAAGGATGGCTTGAAAAAGATTGCTTTGGAGATAAAGATAAACGTGAAGATAGAGGGAAGAGGAGAGAGGGATGGATTGGAGAGAGAGGAAGTGCCTCATACCTGCAGTTGCACGAGAGTCTGAGAGCGTTCCATTTTTTGTGCGTGAGGGAGGGTTTGCGAGGAAGTCTTCGGATATTTTTTGTTTGACTCAAGAAAAAATTTTCCATCCATTGCGGGCGTGACTTTTATACCCAATTCAGACTCCGAGAGAAGTATGATACTTTTTCATAACAAATTCCTTCTCCATAAAAAAAAGAATGAAAGCCTACAAAATTCTCGCTCAATATACGTAGGCCTCTGTTGAAAATAGGTGTACAGAGCGTGGATCGCGTACCACACGTGGTTCTAGGAAAATAGAGTAAGAAAATGAACGTGTTATTTGGATAGGCGTATTTTAGCAACGTAAATTAGTCTGAAGTCACATTTAGAAAACAAACTACTGGTACTAAATTTATGATCAATAATTCTACTCTCTTCATTTATTGAACTAATTTCAATACTTCACTTCAGGATTAACTTCACCACTATCGCCGTAAAGAACATAAATAGTATGTCTTAATCAGGATTCGAACCCCAGACAGACATCAGTATTGCTACGTTATAGAGCATCCACCAAAGATACAGCGCTCTTCAATGAATCTAAGAATCGATCGAAAAATCTACGATCAACTAACAGACCAAACACAGAATAGCTCTCCAAGGAACTTAATCTCTAATCGTGTCAAACTTATGAGTGTGATACTTCGCAGGATTTATGCTATTTGAAGTTCCCTTGATTAAGATATATAATTTAATAAAATGGATTTTAACACTAATGTCAGTTCTCCTTATTTAATAAATGTAAATTAGCTTTAAAAATACTTTATAAGTACTCGTGGTTGAAATTTTTAGTTCCTCTGTCTTAAATGTCAGTCATAGTAGCTATTTAATAAATTTTAAAGGGCGATTCAGTTAATCAAGTCTGTAATGCTGGATTACGTGATATCGAAATCCTATGTATTTTTCACCATATGACAAGAATATCCTCTCATCCCAGGTCGTCTCTACGCCGTTTTTATCAACATCGCAATTGGAATAATTAGGTATTGATAAAATTGTAAGATTTGAACTACATTTTTATCAAAGAAACTATTTATAAAAACTACAATATTGAATAGACACATTCGCCTGATAACATCGGGGAACAGTCTTAGATTTTCAACATTGTTTTATCATGTTTAGCGGGTTCATTTTAAGATTGGATTTCTAGAGTTGAAAGTCATCAATGCTTTCTAATAAAGACCCATAGGTTATTATTTTCAGATTGTCTAAAATTAGCATGATGTATCATGCTGATTTTAGCTGCAAAGAGTTTCTTTTACTATTAGGTGATGCCTAAGTTTCCTTTTCTTTCCATCCTATCTGTGATTCCTTGCATGATATTTCATCTTTCACAAAATGACTTCTATGACTGAAATTCTCAAATGGAGGATGGGAATTCCAAGTGCCCATTACGTCCAATGAAGACTTTTGTATTGCATTGTGCAGGTGTTCTTGTAAATAAAATTTCACCTTTGACTTTCAATGTAATTTTTTTTTAATACTTCGACAAATATCAAAAAGTAACGAACGTATTCCACCGAAATTCAAGGCATGTAGATATCAACATTCTCAGAAATTTGAGGATCTGTGTAAATTAAAGAAGATTCGAATAAGAAGGTGTGCGTAACGTGGAAGACTTGCGCGGGCGTCATTAATGATCATTACACTCCCTCTCATCTTCCACTCCTTCAGAACGAATTTCACTCACTCGACTGAGTGTCTTCCCTTCATTAACACCTCCCCCGCACCACTCCCGAAAAAACTCAAATGAGCAACGTTCCTCTCTCTCGCAAGATATCAACGTCATCCCTGAAGAAAATCCACCAATCACATTTTCAAAAATTCCCCATTTGAGGGACTGATTTCGCTTATAAATAGGCTGACAATACCCTGACTGGTCGAAAATGGAACAGTTTAAGCAAAACGAGAGAGAAAGTGAGGTATGTTTAGCGATATGATTTAAAAAATCTGTTTCGTTTTGTAAATGGCAACATCATCTTTGATAGGGAAAAGAAGTATGTCGATGACCTCGGTTAGTTAGAATAATTCGTTGAAATATATCGCGATAATAATGCAAGTAAGGATGATTTACTCAGTGAAAAATAAATATTTCAATGGTGGTATATTTATTTTTATTTTTCGGCAACGTGTGAAAGTCTTGTATATTGCTTTCTTCAGAATTACGTCCTGTCTCCAGGGCGTATTAAGCCTAATTAAAAAAAATATTATAGACTAGCGGAGTGCCCGTTGATTCTCAACGGAAAAATGAATGTAAATCGGAAGTAATGAAATTTACATATGAAAAATTTAGATATGAGAACTCTTAAATTTATGAAAAAACAATACTTCTCTTCATCCTAAGTGACTTACGAAATCACAAAAACAGCTACACAAATGTAAATCACAGAATAAACTTATGCACCAGTCGCTACAACAAATAGAGGAAACTACTGAGTACCAAATGAATGGAGACGAAATCACAAAAATAGCCACACAAATCTTGTGAACCACAAACGAAAACGAATGAACCAGTCGCTTAGCCTGTCCAATATGTTCGTTAGACAGCGAGTCAGTGAAATCATCGAAACTATATAATAAACGAATTAACAAATCAACGCCGCAAACGAATTACGATGTATAGCAGTTAATCTAATTAGAACTCGTCCTTTTATGAATTAACACCTAATATCCTTAAGATGGCGTCGGCCGTTTTCTTAGTTTAATTACTTAACACTTAATAAATGACCCTCTGCTGTTTAATTAACTGTATGAATTGTGTAGAAATTTTTTATCCTATTGATAATGTAAGCAGCGCATCTGTTTAATTATATCGCAATAATAATTTGACCTTTATGTTGCAAAATCAGAGTGAACTCTTACCTCTTCTCTTGAATAGGATTTAATTTAATTTCAATGTTTTCAGATACCGTTGACGAAAAATATTGTCTTCCGATATTTTTATAAACGTGGAATGAGGAGGAGGTGGAATTTTCAAGACCGTTATTCCTTGGGAATTTTCCTTGGTGCACGCCCTTATGTGAAAAGTCACCTTAACCCTTTCCTTATTCAAAGATGATATTTTCATGTATAGAGTAATATATCTGAAAAAAGTTACCGAGTTTAATATTGGACTGAAGGAAAACCATATACCAGCAATACTTCATTCTAGAGGGAATTTCTATAGTGTATGTAACTGAAAATGAGAAGTAAATTAACGAAAAAGACTTCGAAAGTTAAATATCTTGTTAGAGGTCATACTTCGTAATGATGCTTATTCGACTAAATTCTTATTCAGTTTATCCAATTTGTCCTTGCCTAGACATACAATCTATTAGTTACAGCAGTGAAAATAATACATGTATATTTTATCTCTTTCGATACTTGTCTAGAGTCCGTAAAATGAATACTACTTTGATTTTTTGGAATAATTAAACCCTGCAACTTACAACATACATATTGAGGCGTATTTCTAATGATAATATTTGAGCAGCCAGCATAGAACCGAAGCATAAAAATAAAGGACAGCCGCCCATAATCTGAGAGAGGTGTTCCATATTTTATAGTCTAAAATTCTTAATAACGTATCGGCAATCGCTTAACACGAACATTTAAACATATTATTTAAGATATAACAAAATACCAATATGTATGATTATAACTATCAAGAAAATATATAGGTGGATAGTACCTATACTTAAACACACCAATAGATGATCCACTAAAACATTTCTTGGTTTAATTTCCAATTCCATATCTAAAAACACAAAATCCGTTTACCTTTCCATTCCGGCATAAAAGGATTGAGATTCCTTGCTGCTTAAATTCCAATTCTTTACACTTCAAAGAAAGCAATCACTGAATTCAGGGGTATTTCAACGATCTTAATTGATTCATTAAATGCACGGCGGGACGCTATATGAAACAATTAGTATTTAGATCGGAAATTAAGAATGAGAAAGTTATCAACTTACCAAGCTAAGAAGATATAATTACTTTGTGTGAGAAAAGAAGATTCATTTAATACGACGATAAACATTAATTTCACGTAAAGAATCAATACATATTGGCGTTGCTATAAACAAAGCTTGATTGTTGCAGTCGCGCGTATGCTAACGAATTTGAATTCAAATTTAAAGATATCGAGTAGGTGGACAGTAACTATACTTAAACACACCAATAGATGATCCAATAAAACATTTCTTGGTTTAATTTCCCATTCTATATCTAAAAGTACAAAATTCGTTTACCTTTCAAGTCAGCTATCAAAGGCTTGTCATTCCTTGCTGCTTATTAAGCCCAATTATTGACACTTCAATGGAAGCAATCACTGAATTCAGGGATATTTCAAATATCTTTATTGATTTATTCTTCAGCGTTATAGATTAAATTCACAGCGGGACGCTAAATAAAACGATTATTATTTAGAGCGGAAAACAAGAATGAGAAAGTTATCAACTTACCAAGCTAAGAAGATATAATTACTTTATATGAGGAAAGAAGATTAATTTAAGTAGTAGTAGTAATTATGAAGGTGCCTCGACAGCTAAGGTCATTTCGCACCTTTTCCTTTTGATTCATTTAATACGACGATAAACATCAATTTCACGTAAAGAATCTAAGGAATCAACAAACACTGGTGTTGCTATAAACAAAGCTTGGTTGTCGATGATGCGCTAGTGCTAACGAATTTGAATTTAAAGATATCGAGATTGGCCTTGACGACGGGTTGTTTAGAATATCAGATTCTCATAAAATTTTCGTATTTAACTTACTAATTCTCACAACTTCGAAGTGAAAGCAATATTCTACGACCAAATAAAAAAAATTTATTCTATTTACATTGTTTTGGTGTTAGTTTTAGTTTCAAAGGACCTTTATTTCTAATTTAATTTTGTTAAAGAAAAGTTTCGTGCAAATGATAAAAATGTCTTCCCATGTATTTCTTATGGAAACTATTCGACCCTCTGGAGTCGAACCGAGTACAGTTGGGTCAACAAAAATTAGCCTATCATTTGCGTTAGGGAGACTTTTAATATTGTACAAATTTTGAAATTTTATAAATAATTAACTTTAGAGTTATAGCGTGAAATAGATTTTTGACCCCAACTGGGGACGAACTGGGGACAGCTAGGTGGATAAGAGGTAGCATATGTCACTCCCCGGATGACAAATGACCATCATACCAAATTTCATCATAATCGGTTGGATAGTTTTTGAATGATGCTGTAACAGACAGACAGACAGTCAGACATGAAAATTTCTAAAACCTGTTTCGGACTCGGGAACAACCCCAGTATCCAGCAATACAACTTTTTTTGAAATCGGATCAATGTACAGACACGACCCCCTCTACAGATTTATTATATATATAGATAATAGCAAGTACAAGACTGGTAATGGAGAAACTCAGTTTTATTTTTATTTTTAGTTACTTCTAAACCTAAAAATAGTTAATAAACCAGGTAGATGTTATTTAATTAAAAATAGACGCAAATACATATCATCACGCTTGAAATTCCTTCAGGATGCATTGAAAGCAGAACAAATCATAATTGTATGCTCATAATGTCTCTTAGCAATAAATAATTCATGAAATAATGCTTATTTGAACTATCGTACTATGTTGAAGATTTTTCATATGAGTAAACAACCAAAGCAAATGATTTACAACCCACTTGGCTATCCAAGGTTTTCCATATCTACATATATATTCCTTATATACAGAAGGTTTTCTTGTTCAATAATAGTCATAATTAATACGCGATATGACAGATTGGGGAAATGGAGTCATGAGTCATGCATCGCCTGCTTCACGGAGAACAGTGGCTAACGGCGTAAGTGACTTGATGTAACTTATTTATTTTACAATACCGCCGTATCAATCGCTAATACGAGTGGCGACGTTGTCATACACTGCATTAAACTACGAACATAAATAATTCCTCAGAGCTTTACGCATACGATTACAGAATAATAGTATCAACAACTTCGCCTACAGACTACACAAATTAATAAACTACGCTAACTTACAATAAAATTTAAACTGCGCTAACTTACAAATATTTAATAATCTAAAACCATTACTAATACCATGCCTGTTTAACAATTGACTCGAATAATTCCTCATGCCATGAATGATTGTACAACTCAACATATCACAATAGAATCCTTACGAATGATTTTCTCAGTCCTCTGCGGTCAAACCAAGGATATTAAGGGTAGAGAGAAATCGAATTAATCTTCTTCTCCCCCCATATCACTCGCCTACTTCGCACAACCCTTCAGCGAAAAACTTCCCTTATCCCTCGCTCCTTATCTCATCGTGGAAAAAGGGATTCTCTTCCCCATTTTCCTTCCTTTCTCCCTAAACAACCCCCCGAAAACAACTCCCCCTATATCTCCGAGGGAACTCTGTTCTCCATCTACTCTGCCCATCATCATGAGGCGCCTTGAAGTTGTACCCCCAGCGTCCCATCCCTACTCAGTGCCGAGATGCTCTTGTCCAATTCCCTCGGCTTCCTCCCCCGCGACCTCACAAACAAATCTTAGGACTGCGAGACGGTGTTCTTCCACATTCGTTCGAGGGAGTGGATTGGGAGGGAAAGGGCAGGGATGGAGGAGGAGGAGACGTATTCCCCCAGGGGTTTTTCTTGAGGATCCCGGAGAATTTAGGGGAATGGAAAAACAGAATGCCACAGATACATGAGTGAAATACAGGGCATGGGTGGACATACTATGTGGTTGTGTGGCAATATTAGGGAGACTGAACTCGGTTTCTCGGTATACCCATACACCACATGTGAAAGAATCTAAGGAGAGTTCAATTCTGAGGTTCAAACTCGTCTGCCGGAAAATATGCAGAATATCATATTCAGACAGGCAGATGATTAAATGTTTTTACTCTACTACTCATGCGTTATGTAACCTTTATAACAGCTAAGTTCTCCTTGGAAAAGTACGAGAATCTTGTCGGCGACCATTCGGGAAATACACAGATCCATAGAAATTTATCCATGTTCCATGTTTTTCAACTGAATAATTTTAATAATAGAAATCTCAACTTTCAGTAATAGAAAGATAAAAGTTGAATGGTACTTTTTCCACAAACTTTGTTTTGAAAAAAATGACCAGTTAAATATTAACCTGAATCTACGAGTATTATTATTCTTCATTCAGATTTGTTTTCATAAAAAATGGGGAAAAAGCACCATTCGAAATTCCTTTTTCTATTTTGCATTTCTTCAACAACTCTTCGTTAATATGAGAATATATTCTTTAATTATAAATGTTGGTAATGAAGGATTAAAGGCGAACTTAGATTTAATTACAATATTTAACAAGTTAGTAAAGTATAAAGCATAATAGCCAGATATTTGTTCATCTATCATTAATATTTAATAAAATTTGTGGAAAAAGTGCCATTAGAAGTTTCTGATATGTATTTCCTAAACAACTCGCCGTATTCTGTGGATTTTATTGTGAATTCTATCAATTGCATACTCTTCAATTAGACGGCCATTCTTTCATGTATACATTCCAAAATTCTGGATATGCATTTTTTTACAGATTTGATCACCTTAAATATTATATACATGAAAAAATGTCTGATTAAATTCTTGAGACACATACACAAAACATTAATGTGCTCTTTAGTTTCGAAAGATGGTTATATCAATAGACAAAACTAGAATTAAATTAATGAAATATTGTCTAGTGTATTTATTAGAAAATTATCGAAAATTTATCTACCGATATATGAGGCTGAGAACAAAATATGTTTGAGAAACATTCATTATTCTTGGGCTTGAAGCCTTCAGTTGGTGATATATTCCAACAATTAATTGGATATATCTAACTTACACAGAGTTTAGACGGTTGAAATTCAAAATCTCTTGCATATCTTCCAACATTGTTAGTGATATAGGATTAAAGAAATAATATCTTTAACTAGGATACTTAATAATATTTAGTACGCAAGAGTAAAATGCAAAGCACAATATTTGTATTTAGGCATTTGTACATCAATTATGTGCCTATCAAGAGAGCGATGACCGGAGCTAATGTTTGTGTGCCAAACATACAAAAGCCCGAGCGTATACGACACCGCTTACGACTGAGATTATGCATGCATATATGCAGAAGTGTATGCATATTTCATATCAGATACGAATGAGCATCTAGAGATGCAACGCCGCGCAAACGCAGCGTCGGAATGCCGCTTTTTGTGTGGAAAGTATTTGGGAGAGAAATTAATGTTCCATCTCCCTTGTTCAAGGAGAAACGAGTTTCGCACGATGAGCATTTGACAGGAATTTCCAGTATGAGATGTGATTTTGCCTTCTTCATTAGTTCCGTGCATAAATCGACGGAATAAGAATGAGGGAGTGGAAATTATGACTATACGATCATACGATGGCATGCTTAATATGCGAAAGAACCGAATATAGCGCATGTATTACCGATAGCTGCTCTGGGAACCAAGAATTCTAGGAACTCGAGCAAATAAATCCGACGAGAGCATTAATAATGCTAATTGGACTTGATATCCTAGGCCATGATGCAAGAAACACAGTGCGTGATGTCGAGTTAATTGTTTATGTATTATGTAACATGTATGTATGTATGCATGTAACAAATCCCTCTGCACTCACGTATGAAATATTTAAAAATTCTAAAATTTATTTTATCGTGAAATCGTAAATGCAAAGTTGAGTTGTTTATCATTTCCATAAAATTCAACGCGTTAAAATCCGGTTCTTAAAACTAAAATTTTCATCAAATATTGCAGTTTGGAAATGACGGCCAGATATTGTAGTAGTTTTTGAATGCTGCAATATTCATATTGGAAAAATCGAATATGGTTGTGATATGTAAAGTATATATGGGGTTAAAGACCTTTCCGAAATTCTAAAGCAGCTTATTAGCAGATTAAGTGGTTATATCTCGGTAGGAATATTTCAGCAAATGCGATAATGATATGCTTTAAAGAATTATGTAGTGGATAACTACTGTAGCCTATCTTAGTCTCGTCATAACGGGGAGATTATGAAACAATTTTTGTGAAATTTGGCCGTAAAGGTTTCGGTAGAACTTTTATCAAACATCTGAAATTTTAGTAAATATCAATTCTTACGTTTTTAGACGGAAATATACATCAAAAAGCATAAGGCTTTTGCCCGTTCTATATTCTATGTTGGTTAGAAGCAGAGAACAGATGCCCCTCAACTCAGTAAACATGTAAAATAGAAATTATAGGTATACATTATAATGCAAAACTAAATTAGAGATATTTCGAGTTGGTTTCTAAGTGGAATTGGTGAATAGAGTTAATTAAAGAACATATTTTTATTTTTTCATGTGTTGTTGCGAGTTGTGACTGAATTGTGCGTCCTATCTTAAGATGGATTACAACTGACAAAGCATTGAAAATAACTGTTTTTTAATAAGTTTTTATTCGAAAAAAGAAAGTGAATGAATATAAACAACAAATACATATAGTGAACGCTTCTAGACCAATATCCAATGTTTGGTCCGGGCACGAGTATATGGTTTATAAATGAGATCACAATGAGTTAATAATACTTCTTGAGCTATACTAGAATAATAATTACTGTTTTCATTAGAATTTTAAGGGAAAATTTTTACTTAAATGATTATATATAAGTTTGTAGAATATTCTGGAATTATTCAATTACTGCTAATTCACTCAAGCATGTTCGTTAAATTTCTCCTCTCTTATTTTACAGGTGAGTTATTCTACGCGCTGCTAGACCAACATTGACATCGGCATTTACAACCTACATTAAGAGGGATTCGTAAAGGTTTGAAACATACTCTTGCTTCACGTCTCAAGCCCAAATTTGCGATTTCAATATTGTACGTTTTAATGTGGTTATCTCAATACAAGTTATTTATTCTGTAGTCATTTCTGTTGATTTCGGCTACTCCTCTGTTATCAGTAATATAGTACTTATTTACATGATTATTTTATTCTTCTGTATAATGAAGTTTAAGGCTGATTGGAGGTAGACAGGTAGATAGTCACTAATTTTTGTTTTCGAATTCATTTTGAATTAAGATATTATTAATGACTCTACGAGTTAAAACTAGTTGCTACAATGAAACTTTCTTGTCGAAGCTTTACCTAGTTATTTTGTTTCTTCTCCTTAGATAATATGAAAGCCGTGTACGACAAATGTATGGAAAACTAGGGACGACAATTTTAATTGAAATGGTGATAGATACTGTGTTACCACCTTCGTGTACGCATGTAATCTTCGTATTTCGGTCGCGGAAGAACGATTGAGAGCGACGGAGATGAAAAATCGCGCAATTTTCCTAATCCTCGGTGTTCTAGGTGGAACCCGCCATCAACGACGCGATGAACGCGAAAACAAGAGAGGGAGCCAAAGCGATGACGTAGCTTACGAGAAGGTAACGACGAAACGAATGAGGCGAGTGGTGAGGGGGAAATGAAGTGGACAAAAAATGTATGCAAGAATACGTCAGTGGTGTGGAAATACAGGGAGAGACGAGGGAGAAAGTGAGAGCTCGAGAGAGAGTTGAAGAGAGCTGTTTGGAGTGAGCGAAGCAGAGTTTACCTTAAAGAGGGGCGTATCCGAAAGAAGAAGAATAAATGGAGTCTGAAATGTAAAGGAGGCGAAGTTTGAAAGGAAGGAAGGGAAAGGCGAGGGAAAGATGTAAGTGATAGAGAAAGGAATTCTTGAACCGCATGAGGGGATTGGGGAAACAGTTTAACGTATAATAGGTCGTTGCGAAAGAAATTGTTCGCGTATAAACACGGTTTCTATGGTTCTTTTCAACAACAGAGGCCTGTATGAGATCCGGCGTATAAACATCCTCCGCACGAAAGTAAACTCTCCGAACTATTACTTTTTGAGAGCGTTGAGGGAAGTCCTCTTCTCGTAGGAATCGTTCATGAAAATTAAGGCTAGCAACAACTCGAGTAAATAAACATGAATGCAATAATACAGAGAGTCTGTCTGAAAAGTATACAGCCCGAAGGCAGTTTGGAACCTCACCTCTCAAACGTCAACTACCAAGAGCTAGTAGGGGGAATGAGGCTTACTAAGCAAGACGGGGAGTGAGGTAAATTCCTCAAGATTTCTTTACCGAGACTAAATATTGTACCCCCGCTTACCTCCAAATGTGTGAAGTGTGACTCCCTTCTCACTATAAAACACATCCTCACTGAATGTCGAGATTAAACATCCCAACGCTGAAAATGTTTGAAGATAGGTACACTGAAAGAAATACTTGCTGATGACCACAATAAGACGAACAAAGTTTCATTCTTTTGAAAGGAGACTGGACTACTCCAAAAATGTGAGGATACTTTTTGACAACTCTTAACTTTGTCATGTATTTTTAACCCCATAAGAGCTAAATTTTTATTTATTAAACTTTAACATTTCCTAATATAAACAACCCTCTACACGACTGAAAAGTAAATTTTAGTCTTTCTCTCCTTTTGAAAATTAAAGTGTAGAATTATCAGTTTCTAACAATTGGATACTGAGGAGGTGCAAAATGACCTTCGCTGTCAAGGCACCTTCATAAAACACATTACAACTACTACTGAATACTGTAAGCGAAACATGTCCACGTAAGTGAAGCAAAATTACTCTTAAATTAGATTAACACATTTTTTAGGATTCAGGATGTCAGTGCCAATATTTATCATTAATATCCCAGTAACTCTCATGGCATCACTGCCATGAAATAGACTGTGATAAAAGTAAATGAACGATTATTTTTTCCCTATTCTGTACCGAAAGGTACATATGTTTCATATTTTTAGCAGTGCTAAAATTATTTTAACAAGGGACACTCACTTTTTTAGCACATAATACACATGGTCGCGATCGAAAATTCAAAATGTATATTGAGCCAATGGTACAGATGAAAATATTTCTGCTGAGCTGTCATTTCTTACTTAAAAACTGTCGAATTAGCTGTATTTTGATGCAAATGAATGTGTTATTTTTCTGGTATCTTACTAATAATACAGCTAAATCAAACTGAATAAACAGGTCTAAAAATCATGAAGCTCTTAATTGTACTAACGGGATTTTCTGCCAGAATTTCTAAATTAAATCTGATAAATTTCGTTTTTATAAATTTGCTACCAATAGACATAATCAAATGATAAAGAAATGGAGGGGGCTAAATTCGATGAATATATAACGCATATGCATTGGAGGGAAGCCGACACTACTTTATTATTTTATGATCATACTATTAGTTTTCACAGTAATAATGATTATTTATAATTCCGTATGTATTCCTGTTTCTACTACTGCTTTCAACTTGCCCTCTGAAAGAGCCTATATTTAATTTAGAAAATGGAATAAATGATGAGTTTTTGTAAGCAATGCGTGTACTAAATATTAGCAATTAAGTAATTTGTGTGTGCTAAAAATGTTATTTTGAGGTATTCAGTAAAGAAAAAACAGAAAAAGTATGTTATGATTTTACCATCAAAATTTGAGGTTTCGCCAATATTCAGACATATTGCGAAGGAACTGCTGTTGACTATTAACTTTCTATAGGTTTCCTATAGTGTTTGTGTTGCAAGCTTCAGACGTCCTCATACATAATTTCAGAAGTTTCCATCAGTGCTTCCTTCATCTCCGTTAGCTCATAAGATAAGCTACGAGGTAATTCTAATAGGCAGGAAGTCTCAGGAGATTGCGTTCATTTTCAGAGTGATTTTGCTTCGAACTTGTAAGCAAAGAACTTTCTCTTACCATCCAATGCATTATTCCATTATAAGAATTTAAGATTATCTTAGATTATACTACTCTTAATTTATATAATCAATTGTCTGGGGTGTATTTGTGTCAACATTTAACGAGAGTTCCTCTGATTTGTGTAAGTAATGGATTACGCTTAATACAACAGCGAGTTAAAAAGTGAAAAAAAGTAAATTTTCTATATTATTTTCCATACCATAAAGGGGCTCCCGAATAGCTATTGCGTTCAGCATTGGTATAATCGGTCCCGGGTTCAATTCGCGGTAGATTCCCCTAAGCGATATTACTTAAGCTTTCGCAGCTTCTGGTAAGTAATTCTACTGCTATAAAATGACCATCAAATCGATTGATCGCCGAATGTCATTGGAAATTTAATTACCTCTTCCAATCATCTCTGAATTTAATAACATAGTAGCTTTCCCTGATCT
The DNA here is from genome assembly GCA_947579665.1 of Sympetrum striolatum. Lineage (NCBI taxonomy): Eukaryota > Metazoa > Arthropoda > Insecta > Odonata > Libellulidae > Sympetrum > Sympetrum striolatum. The sequence goes on from OX388346.1 coordinate 20,878,738, forward strand.
GGGATAAAATATAATAAAAAAATCAATCCAACTCGATTTGTATTAGAATTATTCTCAATCTATAATTTCCTTACTTTTATATTTAAGTAAAGAGTGTCAGAAACATTTGGAATGTGTATTCGTGAAAATAACTTAGCCGTGAATCGTTAGCATGAAGCGAACGTTTAATTATATCTTCCTATGAACAAGTTCCGTCGGCATGCATAGTAACTTTCCCGGATCTGGAATAAAATATAATTTAAATAACGATCCATCTCCACATGTTTAAGAATTATTCTTACTCTAAAATTTCCTTTCTTTTATACTCGTGGAAAGAGCGGCTAAAGGTTTTGGAATGTGCATTCGCAAAAAGAACTAAACAGTGAGGCAAGCATGACGCAAAAGTTCCATTAAAACTCTCCAGGAACAAGTTCTATCGACAAAAAGGATGGCACTCTCTACCCATAGCTTATCCTAGAGTCATTAGATGGAATTAAGCGACGGAGTTGACGAGTTTATCTCACTCGTCAAGACTTTCCATTTAAAAATCACCACAAAAGTAAAAATCCACGAGAGTATTAACGCGCTGGGCTAAAACATAGAAAGGTTGAGGGCACGAAGCTCGACTTGGGCATAAATAAATTCATAAGGACAATGTCGACGAATTCCACGATGATCCCCAAACCCAAACGAATACTGAGGTTGGTTTTACAAGTATTTTGGTAATTTAGAGGCATTAATACAATTGGAATTTTTGGTGATCATGGCGAGGTAGAAATAGCCTGCTTTCCATTTATGCTACGAAGAGAATACTTGTAATATTTTAATAATGCCAAAATAAGAGAAGAAATTCTTAAAAATTTGTTATAGATATACTTAGAAGATATCATTCTGTGTGTTGGTCTCGATGGGCAACCATACAATAATGAAATAATTCATAGTTTTTAAAAGAGAGGAACGCAACTTCCGCAACAACAACTCTCTCTCTCTCCTGTGTCCATCATACTTGGCCCTGCATTACGCAAACAGCTTTTCCCCCGACGCGTTATGGTCAAACACAACACGCTCGCCATTCAGCCAGGCCCACCTTGAGGTCCACATCAAACTCCGGCTGAAACACGCTCACCTCCGCTCTGCATTTTGCCCTCTCTCTCTCCCACGCAATTTCCGTTTTCTGTCACTTCCGCGCTCATTAAAGGAGGTCACTCCCGATCTCCCCTCCTAAGACTCTTCAATTTTAATCCCTTCCTAACGCTCACGTCTACCTTCTTCTCCGACACACTTCATTTTTCGTGGATGTTTTCCTGTTAACCCTTACACGCATTGACCGAAGTCCAAAAATATTTTCAGGTTATTTTTATCAAAAATTACCAATCGTATTTATAAATTTGCCTTTTTCTAATTAACTGTTATATTTTTCACGAGCCATTTTTGGCATGTTTCATTTTCTAGGTGATTTTGATTTTTTTCTTCGGATGCTTTATATTATGTTTTTGTGATATTTATTATCATGTTTCTGTGATATTTATTATTTTATCATAGTGTATTATTGCATTTTTTTTCTTTTCTTTTTTTTTAAATTTCGTTTGAATGTTTCATCTCATGTTTTTGAGATATTAATTTCTTTCTCATAGTGTACTATCGCAATCTTTCCTTTATTTATTTTATATCACTATTACTTTTGTAAGTTCGTTATGGTACTGCTTTTGCAATTTCCATGTTACACAGAGCTTTTTTACATCTTTTAGCTTGTACTATGTAGATTGTACTTGTATTGTAGATTTGCGCAGCGTTCTCACACTCCCTTCTTTGTGGGTGCTTTCCCGCAGTTGATCATATTTCCTAAGATATCACCTTAGGTTTTTTTTACATTCACTCCTTCTAAAGTTTTCCTATTTCTCTCCACCTACACACAAAATTGTATTTATAACATAATGGACAAAAGGCTCGACAAAAGAATTGTATGAAGAGACTTTTCAGTCTCAGTCTCACCCTAATAAATTACACCTTACCTCACAAGAGTTACTATTACGTTCAGCGTTATTCTTCAATTAATCATCTTACAGTAGCATTATTTTCGAATAATGTACATACATTCACATTAACGAAGAGATCTTTTGCATGTACCCGTTCTTTTATTTTTTTAATGTATATTACATAAATTTAAAGGTTTTAAAGAACATCTATCCCAAATATTTCACCCGTTATCATTTTTAAAACTGCCAATAATCTCTAACAATCCAATATAGAATGCTGTTTCTTTACCTCAGATGCTCCTTCTATTATTATCACTTATGGAAACCACATTCTATTGAGTTAAAAGAAACCAAAAGCTAACAAAAAAACTGTTAAAAGGTGCATCCTCTGAGAATGCTTTCGTGAAATCCAGGTATTGCGTAAATCTATTTTATTTCTCGCGTTATAGAGAAGTATTCACGAGTTATGAGATAATTATTGAAATTTTTATTAATAGTTGGTTCTGGCCGATATCTTGAATGGAACTTTATTTATTGGTTTTTATTTTCGAGAGCGAAATTCGCGTTGACGAAACGTCGCCTCTGAATAAACCTCGGCGTGGCTTGAGGGGTTTAACTCCAGCTGCTCTTCAACGCACACCCTTTCGCCATCGGCCCATCTGCATTTCCACCCCACTATCTAACGGTCTACTCCTTGAGAACTCTCTCTTTGTTCTATCTCCATCGCTTACATCGTATTAACTCTCCCCATTGCCTTTCTATGATCTCCGTAAAAGGTAATGATGACCTTTCGCCACTTGACGCAGGTAATGCGTACCTATTACATTATCGAGTAACAGCTAAGGTTATTCTTGAAGGGCCCTAGAACAACACGCCGATTCCAATTTGCTGTTTTACTATAATTTATCTCATCTACATTTGTACCCAACAAGCAGAATTTCTGCGTGTGGCAAGGAGTGTAAACACCAGGCGTCTAAGCATCTACTTTATTAGTCTGTGAAGTCTTTATTAAGGAGAGATTGAGACTGAAAAGTCTCTTCTTCCATCTAACTTTTCATCGATGATATTACATACATAAAAAGTATTGTGTAGGTGAATAGAAATAGAGAGAACAACTTAAGAAGGAGTGGAAGTAAAGAAACCTAAGCTGATATCTTAGGAAAATAATTCACAGCAGGAACACACCCGCAAAGAAAAGGGGATGAGAAAAACCTGCGCAAACCTACTGATATGGAAATCACAAAATGTATATATTAGTCTGTTATCATTGTGTATCGTTCATGAAAAGAATTTTTTTAAACGGCTTTTCCCAGCATCTATTTTTATTAATCATTATACTCTTCAACATCTACTGTTCTATTTTCATTTCAATTTTGAAGCTATATTTTCTTAAAAAGTTATTAATTGCTGTTCGCTGTGCTATTTCTCTGATGTGTAAATATTTATATTGGTTTATCTACTAGAATATGTATCTGCATTGTTTTGATTAATTTTCAGACCTGTCTGAGCCTCCTTTCTCCATAAAAGTATACGTAGCTATCCATAGCTTTCACAGGTTTTCCCCTCCTGAAAGGTTCATTTTATTGCAGTGGTACATATTTCTTTCTAATATTACCTTTGAAACAATTTAAGAGTTACCTACCCCCTACCCAACCCACCCAAATGCAACCCACTAAAGAACCAACTAAAGAAAAAAATATTATTTTCATTTGAAACCTACGCTATAATCACGTTATCATCTGGTGAATTCTTCTTTTAAATTACGTTTATAGAATTTCAACAAAATCATACATGTAAATGAGAAAAAATACCAACTTTTCTATAAAAAGATATGATTTTGCTGTCTTAAAAATATTCGTGTTGGCAAAGCGGAGGAGTCGAAAAGTACTTTGCGGCGAAATGGCGTTGGAAAAATTATTCCTATTATAAAGAGATCAAAACTTCTATTATATTCTGTTATACTGTGAAAATTATGCAGGTAAGTTTTTAATGCTAATTAAATAATGTAATTAACTGGGCTCAGTAGTGTATGATTATTAAACAGAAATTGGGATTTAAATTACCTAGAAATAGGATGTTATCAAAATCCAGTATGGTTTAGGTCTCTTTTTCAAGTCTTCATAATGTAGAAATACAAAAGTTTTCCTACCCATATCTCTATTATTTTGAGCCTATGTCTTTCTATGAAGCTTCCGATAGCTCTACACCGTCCCACCTCCTTTAGGATTCTCTTTTAGCCTATCCAACCAAAACACTACATTTTCTAAATTCTCTTTCCGTCTGACTCTTAAATTTTCCCTTTAACTTTCGGTACCTAATGGACACCTAACAGTACGACCCCTTTGATTTACTATTTGAAAATCAGAATTTCACTTGTTAATGATTCCACGTCCTTCGACCTCATAAATAGCATAGAATCTTCCGTCGAACCATTTCCATTCCCAAAGAGAACATTTCATCGCATTGAATTGTCTCCCTTTCAAGGAATAAAATAATTGAATACATCATGAAGTACTAAAACTAAACTGATACAGAGCTTTCTGAATATATGAATAAAGAAGGGTGCTTTGAAAGCTAAATAGTTTGAGGGATGGATAACTTGACATTCAACGGCCACCTATTAAAGGTACCGCTAAAAGTCATAGAAACGAATATTTCAGAGGGATAGAGCCTATCTTCCTTCATTCGTTAGTAACGCAAAAAAGATCCGGTAAGAAAAATCACAGCCGTGGCTCTGTGAACAAAATGGAATACGCTGTTGAAACGAAATATGAAATAGCTGTCATTCAAAGGAGATTTTTTTATTTAATAATTAAAAATTCTACCACGAAATTAAAGTCAAAATCGAATAAATTATTGTAATTTAAGCGCCAATTATATTTTCGGAGAAAAAATTTATAAATCTAGGGTAGAGAAGCTACTGTGCAGACATTAAAGGCATTATACGGACATGAAGCCTGTATTGGCGCTAATAATATATAACTTGATAACGTTTAGTATTCATGCGAAGTACCAAAATACAAACTACAGAAAACAAAATGAAAATAGGAAGTAAGTATTAAGTCAATTTGAAACACAAATAATAAATATGTTCAAAACAGATACATAGGAAAATGCACAGAAAATTTACTGGAGAATCGTTTTATCTGATCAGGTGGTGGGTACCAAAATTTAGGAAAGATCTAAGAAATATGTTGGTAAACGAGATGAGACAAGTATTAATAAAATACAACTTTTACGAGTAAAAAGTCAAAAACGTATTTCGGCAGCAAATCCTGGAAAAGTAAAAACAGAAAAGAAGCGAGCATATATAAGAGAATGTAATAAACCCCAAAAATATCAACTGATAAAAAATTACACGAATTATTACTGTTGAATAAACAGGGAAGGGTGTAATCACCGCACCAAAAAAGTGCTATCTTTTCCTAACTTGCTCTCAACAACTTTACCCAACTTAGGTACATTATGGTACAAGGGCAACACGCCGTGCTGTCATGTAGAGAAGATGTGTACACAAAAACTTGGGACGGATTTAAGCCCGAATAACATGAGCCGAGCGAAACTATGAGATGTCCGGAGCAAGGCCGAGCTTTCAAACCTAACCTCAGATGTTAAACTCTGGAAAAGCCGACAAAAAATTAGGAGAACAAGTTGACGCTTTAATCTAAAATTATAACGGGGTTTCTTCTATAATTAGAACTGGAATGTGAATCTTAAGTTAGCTGTTATTTCCCCGCGAATAATGGTAAAAGGTAACTCTAGTTCACTATATTATTTAGTATCAGGAAACTTAAATTATCTGTATGCTGATCATAAGAGTTACCTAAATGTCAATTTAATATAAAATTTTGACTTGTGCATACTGTATGCATTATTTTGATACTGTTTTTTTTATAATATTCTTTTATTTTTCCTGATAATGTACGTTTTCCTTGTTTTTCTATTTTGTTTTTTATGTTACTTTGTATATTACTATCTCTTTAAATGTTAACTGATTCTTATTTATGTATCGCATGTAAGTACTTATTGGTAGTGTATTTATTTATTTTTGAATGTTTTTCCCTTCTCTTATCCTTTAGCTATTACTATCGGTAGGTTTGCGCAGGTTTTTCACACCCCCTTTCCTTGTGCGTGTTTTCCTGCAGTGTATTTTTTTTCCTAAGAATCTCTTAGGTTTTCTTACATCCACAATTCTTCTAATTGTTTCTACTTCTAATTTTATAATTAATGATGATGGGTTAGATGGAAGAAGAGACTTTTAAATCTCAATCTCGCCCAAATAAAGACGATTTATTATTATTATTATCATACTAAAAACGTCAGGAAAAAAACATACTCAGAGTTATATAAATGGATGGATATGGGATAAGTGGATAAATCGGGATAAGTTAGAAAATTCGTGGTTTTGTTGTGTAAGAGAAAATTAATACGACAAAACAGCAAATGTTGCGGAGAGGAGTAGGTTGGAAGAATTAATATAAGAGGATAAATTCGATTTCCAAATAAATTCATAGAAAACACCTTCAATTACGACGAAATGAGTATTAAGAGACTTCTTCGCTGCTTCGAAAGATCCGGCAAACACTTAAATATTCGAAAGATACATCCGAAGACAAACCATTTTAAGAAGTCATTCTTTTTAGGAAAGATCCGCAATAGGAATAAACAAAAGAACCGAATCGATCGCTTGGTAGATACAGATGATTCAGTGTTTGATTTGGAAGAAAATAAGCGAACAGCGAGACTCTCGTTGCATTCAAACGGTATTTCCGGATTCAAAGAAAAATACGTTACGCCAAACAAGGTTTATTTGGAGATTTCAGACGATACCTCGTAGGATCCTTGTCCTATTTCGTGCTTCATGCGTCCGTAAGAATGTGCTCTGAATCAAATATCACGATTCAGTCGCGATGACAGCGTTGGGACGAGCGTTCCCATTTCATTCCAAAAAGTACGTCGTCACAGGCATCCGTCACGTTTAAGCGAAAGATAATGAAAAAGAAATTGCGAAATTTCGAAACAAATAGGGAGAGCATCCAGCGGAAATAATAATTTCGGCCAATTTCGGTTCAAAGGCATCTCCAAGAGATTCATCTTCTAGCGATATTATTCCACTTGAATCAATTGTTCCGGAGTCTCCGACTGAAAGACGCATTTCGCTCGCAGAGACTTCGCGTCCAAACTCGCGAAATAAATATTTTAAAGCAGGTCGGGTTCAAAGCAGAGACTGTGCAATACAACTCTGACCCACTCCCTAAAAACTCTACCTTCGAGACAAAGCTCCATTTTATAAATGAAATGGGAAGTATTACGAGATGATGAAATTTTAAAATGGAATTGCTTTGGAGCCTTTGAAACACAGTACGGGCACTCTTGAGAGAATTTAGTGAATTCCTACGTCGTTTGAGTACTTTCATGTTTCCTAGGAGATCAAGCATGAGTTCTGCCATATATTTATTTATTTTATAATTCCGTTTTCACTAGAATTGATATCTAAGAGAAATAATACTAGACTCGTTAACAAACTAGGCTAATATAATATTGCATACAAACTGCGCAGATTTAAAATCATTAAATGATCTAAAACCTTCATAAATACTAGGTGTGTTTTGAAATTAACTCGAATAATTCACCTGAAACATTACATATACAAATAAAAAATATCAGCATGCAGCATTAAAATAATACCTTGAAATAGCATTAAAATCACTTATTTACCACGGGAGATATAAAGTGGTTCTTGATAGGCATCCACAGCTTCCTTAGCGGCCTCAGAGTCTACAATATACCCACCGCAAAAAACCCTACCAGGCAATACACTACTGGTCTCACATTTCGTTATTGACAGTCTCACTCGTTATCCTATTTGCTTTGCTTATACCCTTAAAAGGACATGATCCGTACCTTACAATTTCTTTAGAACCAGTTGTAACGCGGTACGGAGTGCTGACAATAATAGCCTTTGGAGAGTTATAAACCTCTAATTCATTAACAGCTGTTTACCAATTTCTTTCTCTACATGTATCCTTTCCCTAAAATATGTCACCTTTCCCAAAAATGCCAAAGGTTTCATCAAGGAACACCCGCTATGTACTTAAATATCCACGCTACTCTTCAGTAGTAGTTGGAAACTGCTAAAAATAACAGAGAAAATGGTTGCAGCGCGGTACAGAACACTGACAAAAAGTTTTTAAACCACTGAATTCTCGCATAGTTATTCTGTTGGGAATCCTGAATGAAGGAACCTTTAGCAGGGAAAAACCGTCCATTCCACATTCATCATTTGTATTTCGCGCAACATCCCCTGATGTATTCCTTAAAACATTCACATCGACGTCATCCCCTGAGAAAGTTTCTCCTCTTCGGAGAAAAAAGATTTATCAAGACGAAATCCCATATAAACAGATTACCTTCCATCTTCCTCACTAGATACCGAAAATTTCTGGAAGTTATAATCCCTGCCGTCTTTCCTTCAGTTTTTCCTCTCTCTCTCTCTTTAAGCTTTCCCCCCTTTACCTCCCACCGCTCCTCTACCTTTTACGACCGCTGCATTATTCATCCTCCGACGCCCCTCGACCAGTGTTATTTCCCTCCGCGTTTACGGATCCCTTCCCCGCCGCTTCTTTCATTTAGCCCGCTCTTTAGCTAAACCGGTTTTAAAACCGATCTGTTACTCCTCCGGACGTGGGGTTATAAAATCCTTAATGTCTCAGCCGCGAAATGAATCGAAGGGTTTCGTGCGGGATCAGTTTTCGATGGCCCGATGTCCAATCGCGGAATGAGAACTTGCTTAGCTGAGGAGGTCTTCGTGGTCGTTTCTTTAAAGGATACAGCCACTGGTTTTGTTTTCCTGCATCAACAGATTCGATGTAAGCACTATTGAGAAAGTTAAACTACTTTTCCTAATCGGATCTTAATACTTAGGACAATAATAAAACAAAAGGTACACTATGTCTACAGTGGAATCGTATCCTGGAAATTTTCGCCACCGGATGTTTTAGAGGAATTAAAATAATGCTTATATAATATCTGGAATTTTATTTTTCAGAGAAATTTGTCCTACAATTTAACAAATTTTGAGTATGATATGGTAATTGAATTCGTATTGTATCTTATTATATTGTGTTGTTTGAGCGATTTTTAAGGCCGCCATATGCGAGGAATACAAGGAAATACAAGAGGAAATATTTCTTGAAATATTTCACAAAATGGTTGATGCTGGTTTCCTGATTGGCTGGAATTAGAACAAGTTCTATTCTTGAAATATTTCCTCGTGTATGACGGCCTTTATGATATGCTTATGCGCTTGACACCTGGAGCAGGTTCCAAATTGTAGCTGGTTCACAATAATAATAACAATAATATATTTTTTCTTAAGATCTAATAAACATAATATTGTAGAGGATTATTACCGGCCGTGGTGGCGGAGTGGTTAACGTGCTAGCGCGTTAACGCTCCAACCTCACGGTCCCGGGTTCGAATCCCGGCTAATCGGATTTCTCCGGGTAGGGAATGGTTGTATGTGTATGTTGTGTGTGTGTGTGATATTAATAAAATCAAAATGCAAAAAAAGGAATAAAATTAAGAAAAGGGGTTAATTGGAAGAATTGCCTTCCTAGGCTAATATTCGCCCAAAAAAGTAAGACGGCATTATTATTATTAATAGCAGATGGTGCCAAGAAAGCGAAATTTGTGTTGAGATGGAAAATTTTATTTATTAGTTGAGTTGAAGGAAGATAACTCTACGATTAAGTATTACATGAAACCGAATCAGGTTTCCAAATTGGAGAATGAATTACTCTTTATACTAGGAAACGATAGATTTTCGCCAATTTAAGTATCTCTATCTAATAAAATATTTGGTGCTTTCACATTTTCTTTAATTTGTTCCTAATAATTTCCTTTACATGTGAATCAATTCCAATGGAACAAAAGGCGCTTAGATTTACACATGAATTCTGTATGGATTATATTCATTGATACTATTATAATGTACAATACACGAGGAATAACGTATCCCGCGGTTAATTGGGAAGGTGATTTGTCCTAGATCCTATTTCACTGGTAAGGATAAAGGATAAAAACGAGACGAATTCCGAGGAGAAACAACAAGATCAAAACGTAAGCCTACCTTCACGTGTTGTAATTGAAAATTGGAAAAGAACAGAGGAAGGAGATTCGTTTAGTCAAAAATTGCTGAAATAAATCGGTAGGCTTGTATAGATACTTCTTGTTGGACGAAGAGTATATTAAAGGAATAAATATTTAAGCTTTTGCTGAATTTGCTCAATAAATTTCACGTTCTCGAAATAAGTTCCAGATAGTTTGACTCCACCATGTTATGTATTCCGATCAGATAACGTGAGAAAATCAGAAAAACAAATGCTAAAAAGACTAGTGATTAATTCTTCCACATACTATACGCTACAGTAACTGACTAAGTAACCGGTGCACTCACTCCCTACAACATGTCGTTAAAAAAGTGAAATTTCTGTGTGTAGGTTATAAGGACAATGAAGACATTGAGTTTATTACTCCACTTTATAAATAAAAAGTCAGCATATTTGGAAACTTTTAGCCAGAATGATCAGCAAAGGAAGAGATCATCATTTGCTGGCAATTATAAATCACTTTTGGACCAACCAAAAGAAAAATGACTACTAGAAATAGCTTTTTATGAGTGCAAGACATATCTTTAAAATGAAACACTAAATAAAGGATACCAGATCATGTAATCTTTAGTGGAAGGCAAGACTTGGTGGAAAGCCATCACCAATAAGAAAGATTGTATTTTTCCACGGGAAATTTCTTCTAGAAAAATTATTTTTTGTCTTTCTTATTGACATCTGGTCTGTGCCATACTTCAATTGGACAATAGGCCTTAAAATTCCTTCTCGACAACTTTTCCCTTATTTCTAGCTATTCTTATTTTCTAGTAATTGTGATCGTCAACTTTATTGTGGTTTTCTTTTAAAAAACACTTGATTCTAAGATAAAACTTTCCATCGCCATCCTACAAGAATTATCTAGTCATTGTTCCTTCAAAATAGAGTCCCTAAACTTTGAACAACTATCCCATGAGTACGAGGAAATTTATTGAAGTGCTGAATCTGGAGAGTAACTACTTTATTTTTACATTTTTCTTAAACTCTAGTTAGAAAGGAATACTTGAAATATTTACTCATGAAAACGTACTGATAAAAAATTAGAATGTACATCGTAGACGGGATTTTATAGTTTAGGTAGTTTGTAGGGTAGTTAGTGAACCGCTATTGAAACATATTAATCCATAGAAAGAGGTGTACGTCTCAGATGTTATTATGGAGTAAAATTTACTTTCAGGAAAATTTTGCTTTTTCCTTGCGTCACCTTGACTATCTATTTAAGTTGGTAGAGAAAAGAGACTTATTCTTCCTAAGGCTTAGCCGTTATTCTTACTTGAGAGATGAATATATTTTACAAAAATTTTATAAGGAATAAATAGATTTATGTTCTTACATTTCACTACAAAGATCTTCAGCATTATACATATCAGCGTATACTTTTTTTATAGAAATAAACTCAAATTTTAAGTTCTTACATTACACTATAGCATTCTTCAGCATCATACATAAAAGTGTGTACTTTTTACAAAAAAAGAACTCAAGGTAAAGTTACATCACATTAGGAATTCAGTAGAGATATAACAATTAAAAATATCCTATTTTCCATTCGATGCATATGTTTAGTTTATCCTAATCTGAATCAGACAATATGCATAGGAATCAGTTATTAAAATTGTGTTTGATTGATACTAGCGCTATACAATTATAAAAGCACTATTAATATAATGGCGGTTTGCAGGGTATTTACGTAGATGTAGATATAAATAGAGAGAGTGAAAGGAATTAGCGTTGCCAAATAGCAGGAAAGAGACATCAGACTGTAAATTTTTGTAGAAAATAAACTCAAGTTAAAGTGACATTAAATTTGTAACTCAAAGATATATCAATGAAAAATATCTTTATTTTCCATTCGATGTATATTTTAGGGTTATTTTCATATGAATCGGCAAAAAGTGCTTGAATCAGTTACGAAAGTTGTGTTTGAAAGATAAGCGCACTATATTATTGTACTAACGTCTTACTATTGTACTAACACTACTATTATAAAGGCGGCTTCAGGTTATTTATGTAGATGTAGATTGAGAGTGAAAGTATAGAGCAGAGCCGTATAGCAGGCAAATTGAGATACCCAAACTTTTATCACGATCTTCTTTCTCTCTGAAACGCTGCGAATTGAAACGGATATAAACTGTGTTATATGGAGCAAACCGAGATATATTTATGTTTCTTATACTTGTTTATCCTCCTTCCATCTCGCTCTGGGTGTCGCGACACGATGCCTCTATCTCCGCAACGCTGTAACAAACAGCCCCTTTCCCTCGGCATTTTTCCGCGGAATGCTTATCCAGAAGCGTGACGTCGAACGCTAACTCCACTCATCAATAACCGCCGTCGCCCTCGATGTTTTGTATTTTGCGTGCGTATGTGCCGCATAGTTGCGGGTCGCTGTTCCCCTGTTTTCTTTTTTCGCCCCGGCTGCTAACGCGAGAATTTACAAGAAAGGCTGCGGGGAACATGAATCAATCTTTCCCGGTAACTGCGCGGGGGAAATGAGGCCTGCTAATCTCCAGCCCCACTGCGGTTCGTGGCAAATTGATATGTATCCCCACCCATTAGGGAGTGCATTATTCACGGAAGCTGCTGATCATTGTAATAGAATTGAGCTTCCTGACAGATTTCGTAATAATTGTTCCCTTGGTGAATTCGGTGTGAATAAAGACTCGAAAGGCTAATGAACCTGCGATATTCTCATTCGGAGTCATCGGTCGTATTTTGTAAAGCGAGTAAAGGATGGGAATTAGGATCCATCCATTAAAATTCAATCGTTATATTAGTTTTTCAAGTATTCTTAACCCCATTCAGATGTAAAGAACTAGAATTTTTCTTTTTCAGCGCAAGTGGGACTATAACTAAGTCTCAGTTGATACGAAGATGAGGTTTTTACCCATCCAGCTAACTCTCGTATACCATCGTATTATTCAATTCCTTAGAAACGGATTAATTGTAATACAAGACTATCAAGTCCAAATTTCATTCATAATAAAGACGTATCTACGTAGGCATACTTACTTATGGGGCCTATAAATACCACCTTTATTTGATCAAATTTTACATATACAGTAATATGTATTTACAATGCAAGCCGATTTTCGGCTTATGGCAGGAAATGCGTGAATGTACACATTAGAATTGCTTTCAAACATTTTCCGTAGGAATTCAACGTAAAATTTTAAAATCCAAGATATGTGATGCATTGGTAAAATCGAGGTTTAGCAAGGTTAGGAGAGTAATGTTAGCAATAAAGATTAATGGAGAAAAATTGTATGACGAGGATCAATTCTACTATCTTTCTTGAAATGATAGGTGGAAAAAGTATGCACCAACAATAATGCATCGTAGAAAAAATCTACTTAAAGCGAGGTTAAAGTAGCCAGTTGATGACGCAAGTTGAAGAGTAATAATTATATTATAATTATATATATTATAATACAAGACATAATACAATATAGACATATAATAATAAATACAATATAGACATATAATTCCATAATCTGGATTGTTTTGCTATGAGGGTGTGAAATATAAATCCTAAGAGTAGCGGAGATTAGAAAATAAGTTTACAGTTTGAGTATATGGAAAGGATGAGTGGAAGCAAAATAATTAAGATAGAATGGAGAACTAATAGAATGGTTTCAAAGGGAGAGGAGGATACAAAAAAGTTGGTTCATATTGATGTATTAAACCGGGTTATCTAGGGGTAGAATAAAGGACCAACGACCATTTCAATCAAGTACTCGACCATGTGAGAACCAGCGGTCGAGCTACTTCAATCGTGTACTTTCCTCAAGGTCGAAGTTTGCATGACCAAGTTAGTCAATTAGCCTGTGCATGCCGAAACGGATACAAGGGTGAAATGTCGATTTACAAAATGAATTTCTTTGAAATAAAAATATAAACAAACAACCAAACAGTCACAAACTGCCGCTCTTAACTACTAAATTTGAATCTTGTTAGTCGAGTAAATGCTGTGAGAGCTTTATGAATCGAACACGACTACAGCGTCCTTGCTAATCGTATAAGTACGTCAGTCGTGCAGTCAACCCCGTGAGAACCTCGATTTTAGATGCTACAGAGGAGAGACTCATAATTGATCATACGTAATGTAAAAGAATACAAGTTATCTATAAAAATATATGTGTAAGTTAGAAGCAAAAGATGCATAGAAAAGTTTAGGGGCACTATGAATTAACGAGGAAAATAACGTGCTTTGTTAAAATAGAAATGGTGAGCAACGTATACTCATTAAATCATTTCAATCCTACTTTGCATACCCTCTTATTCCATCCCTTGCTCGCAATGCTTTTTAATGTATAATTACGAACGCCATTAAAATTACGGAGATATTGGATTTCCCATCAGTTGATACGTTGATAATGAAGACGAAAGCACGAGATAGAGGCGCGAGTATGGCTTGCGCATTCTCTTTGTGTCCTTCGATAAAAATGAGAATTTTCGTTACATTGAAACGGAACGAGGTTGCAAAGCTTTATTTAGAAAGGAATCTGGGACTTTTTTTGCAAAACTGACTCCGTAATTAAAAATGTATCGCACATCTCTTTGTGAGTTGCCGTCATGTCACAGGACTCCTTTCACTCTTCATCACAAATCAAACTTTCATGGAGTGACAAAATAAGTTGCTCGCTTTGTAAAAATTATCCCGCCTGTGAGAATCCGAGAACGCTGAGTTTTCATTATACTTACTTGGAACTCGTCCAGGAAATATCAATACTGAAGGAAAATGAACTACCTATTTCGTTTCTTCAAACTAACTTTGTTGAATATGAGACACGTGAATTTTCAGATTAGCCTCTCCAATGTAGTTAAACAAATCATGTTATTTAAGCTCCTTATTCGCTTCAAAGTTAGAAAATACGGTGTTTAGTAACAGCTCTACTGTCAAGCATTTCATAAATTGTATCATAGTAATTAATTCTACTCAAACATGCAATGGTTAGTGCCTGTATACCTATAACGAAGTTATTCGTCCCACAAGAAGAAATTGGTTCAAAATATTGGCGATGTGAATAATAAAAATTTAAACTATCTAAAACTGAAAAAAATATAAATTACCAAAACTATCAAAAGTCAGCCTAACTTTTCCACATACGTATATTTCTAATTCTCTACGTACCCATTCATTTCTTATATTATTAAATATATATTTATTATTTATTTTATAAAAAGATACTATCGTGACAACAACTCAGATTTTATACATATAAGATTGAGTTTAAAGTTTAAGTAAATTAAACGATTTTTCTCCATAGAAAAGATATTCGTTGCACAAGGATAAAGTAGATAAAAATATTTGTGATTGTACTGGACGTATTTTAATTAATAAAAAATTCATCTTTTAAAATCTTTCGAAACTATCAGAAATCAGCCAAAATTGTACGCATATTTGGCTTATAATCATGCATACCGTATGTTCTATAAAATGATACTGTCGCCAAAGTTCATAGTTTATACAAAGACCTCAATTTTGATATAGTTAAAAAATATTTAATTACATAAAATATTATTTTCTGGCCATCAACGGGTCATACAATTCACATCAAGGAAAATTTTTATTCGTTTTAAAGCTAGAATTAAATACGATTATAAACTAGGACCCGTGCTAAATCTCCCAGTGAATTAAAGCAATTTGTCCTCACAGGGCTTTTTCCCGAGCTAAAGATGAACTGTAGGATTCAATTGATGCAGAAACAAAGGCACACGTGCCTACAAAAAACTGTTATTTTAATGTCACTCCTTTGCAGTTGCACCTGGTCGAAATATTTCGCAGCACAAAGAGGCTATTGTACGAACCAATTATGCTAACCACATTTACAAATTATGGCCATGGGTGATACTCAGATTTTAATATCTCATATCATTTAGTACCTGAAAATGATATCGTCATAATTTCAAGAACAGAAATTATTTAAATTGTTCAAACGATAATATCTTGTATGCCTTTCGGTACATGCAAGTAAGGCATTTCTTAGGTAAATAATATAACCTGGAAATTCCTTGGGCTTATAGCCGATGACAAATCATAGTATAGCTTAGGGATTTAAAGTTGTTTTGCCGATTTCACGAATAGTAATTATTTTTAATAGTAATCATCTCAATTTCATAATAATCTACTGCGGCCGAGGATATGATAAAATTTTTAATAAAACGAGCAATTGGTGATTGTTCATTCATTACCACCAGATATCGCTTAGAAAGATTTACTTAACAATTATTTCTCTGTAATGTCCAACTCATTAGAACAATAGTAGGTATTCGATTAGATCAGTACTTTTGAAAACGTTTTATCGTTCAACTTTACAGTTTATTCATTTAAGTTTTATTCTTGTCCGTTTCTCCTTGGGTATTTTCGTTGGCGCTCTTTTTCACATGCAAAGACACCTTCAATATTTTTCTTTATTTATATTTATTTTGATAATTTATCCATCAGTTATTTTGTTCTTAAATTCATTTATAATGAAAGCAAACGGCTCCACTGCACACAAATCACGACTTTAGCGACTAATTGGGCTTAAAGTGAAGATATATGACCATATCAAGTTATTTTGCGATTTAAAATGAAACGTGAATCTTATGAATGCAATTAAGAATGTCTACCAAATTTTCCTTCTTATTCGACTGTTTTTTTCTGTTTTATCACAACGATTTCTAATTTCAATTATATAAAATATTTCAGATTAACAAAAAAATCAGTTTTCACTTTTAATTCAAACGGTTGTGATTGGCATCAACTCCATAAACATAGCCTATCATTACATTTATAATAAAGAAACATTAGTACCCTGTTTATCACAACTATTTCTAATTTCAATTTCTATTTTCCGTCTATGCTATCACTCCAAACCCAAAGATCCCGGGTTTGAATCCCGGCTGATCGGATTTTTCCGATCTGGGAATGGTTGCGTGTGTTCGTTGTTGCTGTTGCCTCGATGAAAAGCCCCCTGGAAAGTTCATGAGAGCTTAGAGGGACTTCACCGATAAAGGGCAAGAGCAGCTAAGCATGACAAAAAATGTATTATCTTCGTCGTCTCACACGTCCTAAGAGGTAAACAAGTGTCTTCTGATCGACGTTCTACGATGAAAATTAATATATTTTGTGATTTTGCAAGAAATGACCCGTTGACGCACGGCAACGTTGCCCCGGGGATGGGTTGGGTTGGGGGAAGGATTTCTAGATTTCTAGATTTTTGCTATAAATTATCTCCCCCCAACCCAACCCATCCCTATGGCAACGTTGCCGTGCTCATTGTTGATTGTTGTTGTTGTTGCTCATTTAAATTGTTTATAACTTTTTAAATCGTATTCTACGTGGTCAGTTTTTTTATGGTCCCCCCTGATAGGAAGGTCGGGCGTTCCTGAGCAGCGAAGGCGAGCTAAGGGTCCGGATTAGGACGGTGACCCTCCAAATTTCTACCTGAAAAAAAGTAATGGTGAAACCCACAGATATCTACCATTAACCTTAATTTCATTGTTAGTAACTGGCATTGGCTACATAAGTTCACCCTATAATTATATTAATAGGAAATCCAAAAGATTATTATACAAAACCGCCGCAGTTACTCGCAAGGACTGGTGGTGATGTTAACTTATATAACAATTAATTTAAAAAAATAAAAATATATAACCCAACTAATTACAACATAAGCATTTATAGTTGAAAATAAATACATACAAAAATATAAATATGCAATACATACATGAATTGTAAAAAACTCAACTGTGAATGAGTTAAGTAAATATGAATTAAAAAAACCATAATCAGCGTATACGCTACTTGTATCATGCAAGATTTTTCAGGGTTCCTGATAGGCCTTCACGGCTACCGTAGCGGCCACGGGGCCCACGAAGTCGCCACCGTGCATCACCCTACAAGGCGATCCCCTACTTGTCTCACATTTCTTTACCGGCAGGCTCATTCATCAAATTTTAATTTTAATGATACCCTTACTAAAAGATTTAATACATTTTGGGAAAGGTTCGAAGACTTCTGCAATTAGACTGTTCCATTCCTTGAAATTTAGAAAAGAGTATTTCCGGTTATCTGTTTTTTTATACATCTTACATTGTATTTATGATCGCGCCTACCCATTTAATTTGCCTCTTTTACTTATAATTCCTTAAACGCAGGAAATCTCATGAATGTCTTATAGAAAACCGATAGTCTCTTGTGCTTCCTCCTGTATTCTAGACTGTCCCAACCTAATTCTTTTATCATCTGAGTAACGCTGCTACGTTTTTCACTTTTCCCTAACACAGAACCTAGCCGCCCTTATTTGCACCTTTTCCAATTCCTTTTTAACTGCTACTTGATAAGGGTCCCATAAACATTCACTAACTTATGCCTCATAGCGGTACCATGGAACGTACTATTTACGGGCGAACACACTAACCACTGCACCACGGCCACTAAAACGCCTTGTATTATTGCTTTATGATGGCTCTGACATGATTATTCCTCTAAGTAATGTATTGATAAATTCGACAAGGAACTTTGCGCTGAAATTATGTATTTACAATTTTTATAACGACTGTTAATAGAATTCCTAAATATTTATCCGAGGTAAAATATTTTCTTGCGAAATTTCAACGTCCTGTCTCCTTTAAATGCCCTAAATTTTCAAGCAAAGTTAGCCGTTTGCGGTGGAGCTACTTGAAAATCTGATAAATATTGGAGTTTTGAGGGATATTTTCCTTCGGCAACTGTTGTTCCGCAGCTAATGGGCGTCACGTCCCCGGAAATTATTCGTCAAAGATTACAGCGGCCTCTTTCTTTGGGTGGGGATAATATCGCTACGACTTCCGCCCCAGTCAATCCAACACCCAAACAAAACGAGAGATAAGGATATTGGCACGTCAGCCGATGCCGATTCTTTTAACCTCACGCCATCGGAGTAAATCAAAGGGACTTTGTTTTTCCATCAGGGACAATGAATGGGAAGAGAGATATTTCCGAAATGGCTGATAAAGCGAAAAAAGAGAGATTCGAACTGCGCCAGAATTGCTGCCGGGATAGGATGTTTTTTTGGCTGTTTGTGTACATTGGATTACTTTAGCATTCGTGCAGCGAACGGTTTTAAATTTTCTAGGGCATCCGTCGATCGCATTGGGATCTGGATTGCTTCAGCGACCCATGGTTTCGTTTGCTGCATAAATGCATGAAGATACTATAAATTTTACCTGCGTATGAAGTAAAATGAGGTTTATCGATAGCTTATTACAAGGAATATTACATGGCCACACAATAACTGAAATTAATGGCGTTTCTGTTTCTATAAAAATATTATATTATAAATGTTTTTCTGACAGCAAAATAATAATAAGATTAAAAATGCCCTGAAATTGTATAAAATATATTAGAAAATAAATAATACTTTTACATTATAGCAAACATGGATAAAAACAAGTAAGAATAAATGTGCAATCACATAAATTTTTCATTGACGTGAAACTTACAAATTAAAAAAATGATAGTCATCAATTTTATAGGAGAAAAATGGTAGAAAACATAAACTCATCCAAATCATACGTTTATTGGCATAGTAAAATAACTTATCCTTAAATGTTTATAGCAATCTTGACTTTTTAATGGAGAGTTTCAATATTATATATATAATTCTATATTATAATTCTACAACGTTGCGTAATATCTTTGATCTAGCGGTTCCTTCACGAAAAACTCGCCAATCGTCCCCTCTGACGATACCTATTGCTGAAAAGTCATTACATGTGTTTTCTTCTATTCCAAGAATGGCCAAAGCTGCCAATGAGCTTTCCATTTTCCTGGATCTTTTTGCGGACCCACTGAGGACAGTAAGAATGAATCTTTATAAAAATTTTGAATCACTTCATTTATTTTTACTTGAAATTTATTTTGTGTATCTGTTTTATGTCTATTCTTACTACATTTTCTTGCTCTTGTAATATATTGATCAGAATGGATGTAAATGGGGCAACCTGTATCAGCAAAGACGTAATAATAATTAAATTTTACTAAATAAGGAAAGAACTGTAGCAAATACATATTTCAAAAATCTCTAAATCTCTCATTTCTGAAAGTTACCGACATTAAATAAGTAGATACATAAATATGTGTACTACGGCGCTTATAGATAATTATCATAGTCCCTTCGCTAGATCCTACGCCTACGTCTGGTCGTGAGCTCTTTTTAAATCGCTACAAACGCCTCAGTTTAATCTCCCCTAATTGCCGCTATTCCTCAAGCAGATGAGGCGCAATAATTCAGCTCCCCGTGACGGCGAGGGGCTCACGCCGAGGCGTGCGTATATCGCGAAGACGTGGTAATTATTTGCTCCGTGCGTACGTGCTTAAGTAAGGAGATAATATGGAAAAAGGAACCACTGAGTATAAAAATGAGGGGAAGTGAAAACTTAAGAGGTCGCATAATTTCAGAAGCGCTGTTTCTACATCTCATTACTTCTTTCTCCTGTCTTTTTTATTCTCTCCTCATCTGCTTCTCGCCTTCTTCAAACTCGTCGTTATTTATCTCTCAAACTTTCCTTGTCCTTTTTATAACGCCTTTGTCCCCGCTGTCATACGCGAATGTCTTCGTGTGGCCCATTAGTCTTCCGTATTCACGGAACAAGACAGAGCCTGCGAATATCTTTTGTCTTTCGTATTGGGAACTTTCGCGATAATTTATGACTTGCGTATTTAAACGGATATCATCAATAAACTTAAAATATAACGACAGAATGGAATCAGGACTGAAATCTTCCTAATTCTCTCACATATTATTTCAGCAGTTAAAAAGATTTAATGACAGATCTGGAATGCTATTTCTAACATCAAATAACCATTTCCACATAGTAATGAGGATTATTAAAACTGAAGTCAGAACAAACCAATGTCTTCCCTCGGGAATGGAAAATTACGTTTCTAGTGAGAAGTAGCAAAACTGAAATCAACAAAAAAATGAATCTATATAGTATACATCAATTACTTCGCTTTTAAATGATTCTCCATAAAATTATAATAAAATAATAATATTAATACCTTTATTTTTTCATCATTTCTGTAACTCAAGCGAAAGAAATCGATCTTCGTGACAGATAGATTACATGGTATTGTTTGCGAATTGATTGTTTTTCATCGAAAGAATCTTTGAATTGATTTGTAATTTATATTTTGATAAGTTTCAAGGTTGTAAAATAAACTAAAACCTTGTAATTCAAAAAACATATACGTGACTGAAAAAATTATAAAGTTCTTTTATATCTATAAAGCAGCCTCAATTTCAAGTCAGGCCAATTAATTACATAGTTAATCCGCTAAAATATGGACAGTGTTTATACGTTCTATTTAGATGTATGTAAATTCTCAGCATGAACATTTTTACGAAAAGAATCTTTACATGATCTCTAGAAATATTAGAACGTGATATATTTGATATTCTAACACGTGAAAATAAATACACCAGATAATAATTAATAGATTTGCCATCGGTTTTGGATAGAAAATTCTGTAGCACCTCGAGCCATTTTTGGAAGCGAATTACCGCTGCAACTGGTTATTTTAAGCTCTATTTAAGATTTTTGTCCTTGCTCTATTTTAAGTCCTCTCCGAGGCTTCTTTCCCGCTCTATGACCTGTAGGCCAAAAGGGCAAACACAACAAAAAACCGCCGTCTGTAAAATGGATATCCTCTGAAATATCCAAGCTGTTTTTTTCAGAAACCAAATAATTTACACTGGTGTTTCCATAGAGGGACAAAAAGCAGGAGATCCTCTGAAAGTGAATTCTGTTGCGGTATTAGAAGGAGATAAGAAGTGGACAACATGAATAGAGAGATGATGAAAGGGTGTTGCTGCAGAGAAAGAAAAGAGGATGAGTTGAATGGCTTGAAGGTTAAAAAAGAGTATAGGGCAACCAAATCTCGTAAAGATATCAGAAAGACCATTACCATACAGAAATTTCGATCCTTCCTGAGAGAAGTAAACGAAATTGTTTGAAACAAAAACATGACTACCATTGGAGTCACAACTTAACAGAAAACCATATTTTGCCTAAATTAAATCAAAAACTTAAAACTTATATTTTCCTGAATCTTCAATATTCCTTAATTGGATCATTTTACACTTAAGAACGACATAGCAGTGAGTTAAAAAGTGCTCCAGAAACTATGTTGTAGATGAGACTAAATATGTTATGTTATGACATCTTATGTTGAAGACATTTAAAAAAACTTGATGTTTTAGAAGGCTTTGGAGGGATATTCTATTTGAATAGGGTTAATTGCAAGTAAAAAAAACTATTCCCTAATACTCCGTTTTAGTGATTATATTTCGTGTATTATTTTTAATTTTGACAACCGGATTTTTTCTTGGCCATCTTCCTAACCAATCGACTTGACATCCATTTTCAAGGATATGTATAATATGTATAATAAATAATACCGTATATATTAATATAGATGAGGGTTTAGAGAAAAGGCTGGTCTTTCATGTCGCAGAAACCAATGGATGAAACATGTATCCCCTCAATACTTCTTCATTTCTCCAAGTTATTTGAATAATACACCGATTCTAGTATTTTATTTTCCATATTTACTGTGTCTCCATTATTCGAGGCATTTTATTTAAATTTAATCCTTACGTAAGCTTCTTACAAATGTTTATTTGAAGTCAAGTTTAATTGGTCAAATTAACTTTTAGTTAGTTAAATTGTCTCTAAGTGTGATATACCATAATTCTTACCATCTGAAAACAAAATAATCAACTGAAGGAAAAGGTTAACATCTTAATGCTTAGAATAAGAAAAAAACATGAGCTGGATACTCAAATTTACTCAATTGTCCTGAAATACATTCAATTTTTTCAGAAACCTGCAATTTTTAGGCGGAAGGGACTGATGGCCATATTGTTATTGTGGCCAAGGCACGCACACCGGAGGAAATTATGGCTATATCATAGGAGTAACCCCTTTTTTGTAAAATTAGGACAAAGGACACAGTAAAAAATAAGGTGGCGGAAGTCAGAATGGAAATAAGGACGCCATTTGAATAAAAAAGAGGAAGCAGAACCATACACGAACGTATGGAATTTCGGAAGTGAAGCCGACAAAAACTGCCGCTGTTTTGTAAACGTGTGGGAAGGAATATTAAGATCTTATCAATCCGTTGAAATGATTTTACGTTTTTGTTAGGGTTTCCGCAGCTATCTATGCAGAGCACCCCTTATCTCCTTCAATTTATTCCTGGAATCGACTGTGAAAGGGTTACTGCCGATGGTCAAGGGGTGAATGAACGGTTGAAAGGATTCGGGAGTCCCTTCCAAAGAATTGGGGTGAGTTTCGAATAGTGCAGGAGCCATCTTGTATTTAATGCAATATATGCGATTTCTCTTGTAGAAAACTTTTAGAGGAGATTTGCTATCAGACACCATTCTATGTTGGATTTTATACAGTAAAATAACATTGAGGTTGTTATTTCAACAAACTCATTCTTTGTACCCAGCACGTATTTATCCTAACTGTTCATACAGTATTCTGCGTGGAAGTCGAGTTAAACTTCGTTTCTCTACCATCAACTACTGATCGCAATGTAGAGGAATGAGGCTTGCTGAGCAAGATGAGGAGTGAGGTAGTTTTTATTTCTTTCTTTTGGTGAGCCAATGCCAATATTTTATAATAATAATAATAATAAAAGACTTAATTTAGATTTAGACTATGGAGTCTCTCCTTAAATCCAACCCTTCGTCAAATAAATGTAACAAATTGCTTGAAAAAACAGTACACAGAAGAGTAATACTTTTTGTATATAATAAACCTAAGCTAAGACCTTAGGAAAAAATTTTCCACTGCAGGACAACATCCTCAAGAATGGAGACGTGAAAAAAATGCGAAACCTACAGATAGGAAAACTATATTTATGGAGATTAAATGAGATTTAAAAGACAGGAAGACATACCAATAATATCATATAAAAACAAAAAAGAACAAATAGTCACACATTTACATGTAAGTAGGTAAAATAGACTTATAAATATACTAGTATATAAACAATTAATCAAAAATTCATTAATTACTAATTTATATTTAAGAGAGGGAGTGATGTTTACGAAGGAAGGTGAGGAATGAGATGAAAAATGAGTTTTAATTTACTTTCCTGAGCTCGAATACTATGAGAAGGAATCGGCGTAGCGTGGAGTACAAAGATAACTCTTTTTACTTCATTCAGTAAAGAGTGTCGAGATGGTTATGAATTTTCAAAATAATACGTACATGCGCTGCATTCATATTATTACCGCTATAAACAAGACTAATGGCGAAGTGGATGAAAGATATATTTTTCTCTTTTGTGTACTCTTCATCACAGATATTTACTAATAGGAGCTCCTTCAAGTTTCAAAACAGGAAAAGGATCCATCGAATAACTGATAAATTACTTTGCGTGATGTTAAAGCATCCTTATTTCCAAGTTTCAGGTAGTATGTTACCTAAGAACTTAGGAAAATGAGCTTCAACGAGGGTTTATGCGATTAGGAAAAAAACATTGCTCGTTATATACCATCTTGGCTCCGTTTCTCAAAATTAAGGAAAGTTTAAGCATTAGCAACTGATATACTACCATGAGTCAAGTAAAAATAACTTACTAAATAGCTGAAAAGCTTGAATTTGTACTAGATTCGAGTTTATTTTTTTAACTTTTAGATGTATTCAATTCTCAAAAGCTATCTTTAGAATTAAGCTTTGCATATTAAGGTACTCGTTTAGATAAAGCAAGAAACTTTAAATTATTCCGTTTATCACTATATAAGCAGTTTCAAACTATGAAATGGATTAGGAAAACTATGAGACGCTTTTGATTGTGTTCAATTTTCGATGTTTACCCAGATATACATAATGCATCAGTTAATGCTCGAATTCAGAAGGACCATATTGCGAAAATATTGTTTTTCATCCCTCTTTCTACTCCCCAGCTGTATCCCCATATGAATGTCTTTCTGTTTTGAAATAAAATAAAAAGGTATTAAAAGAATTCTCTGGTAATTGATAGATGGAATGAAACCTTATAGAGTACAATTAATAGAAGCATAGGGCACTGATTTCTACAGAATAGTGACTATAACGCAAAGAAAAGTGTTTTACGTTAATTAAATAGATGTTGAAAAATTGAGTGCTTAGTTGAATTTTATTTGTTTATAATTGTATTTTCCGAGAACTCGTGTACGGCCCTCGTGGAAGCCAAACAACTTTTCAAAATTGACAGAGATGAAACGCATCACAACTTTTCACTAAACCTGTGGTGCTTAAATTACGGCTTGCTGTCCAAATGCGGTTTGCCGAGAAGTTTCATCAGGTCCGCAAATATATTCGCAGCCTAAGTCATTATTAATCATTAAACCATGTGCGTTTCATTAATTACCCTCCGTACTTAACCAGTCTCCGTTTATTTAAAGTCAAATTATATAGTCAATGAAGGGTCAGAGATAGTGCAGTAGAAAACAGAAGTTGATGGTTTATAGTACCAACATGTAGAAATTCCTAATTAAGGTGTAAAAATCACAAAAATATCAATTAATGCTATTAATTCAATGTAACGTGTTTCGCAAAGATTTAATTTAATAATTTTTAATGTCATAATCGGTTATTACAGGAAGAAGTTTCCTGTTATTACTTGCTGATGTTTCACAGACACAACACGGGTAGTGATATTAATAATTAAATTTGTGGAATTGATACAGAAAGTTTAATTTAGTTCTTTGTGTTCAAAAAGAGAATTGTCAAAAAATATAGCATACAATTAAAAAACATTTTAATGACCGCTGATATCCAATTTATTTGCTATCTCCAATAATAAGTTTGGGCACCAATAAAGTATACCAAAGAAGCTACAACCTTTCCGGGCGCTCAATGTTAACTTAACTTTACTATCTAATCAAATATATTTATTTAAATAATTCAGTTTTCCAATCTCGCTTTATACGTTGGGTGATAATGAAATGGATGACATTCTATCTTGGTTAACTTAAAATGTGTAGACTTTAAATATTATTTACTTCGTACAATTTGGATTTTTTATGGTCCACTTTCAATTTTTAAACAATATCGATACTAACACTATGCGTCAGAGTGCGGCAAAATTTTTTCTTGCACAACTGAACGATAAGTACGACTCTCCTATGAATGCAATTTCTTCTCCTTAGTACGAGACAATAGGATTCACTATCCCAGTCAGTGAAAGGTATAGACAAGCACCAAAGGGACTAAAACCAATAACATCTTATAAACGAAACAAACATTTTCTCAATGACAGTTTGTTGGGAACTTTTCGCTAATCCCTCGACAGAGAGGTTCCAAAACATTCCTCGCCTTTTATTTCCCATTAAACCCGCTCATTCTTCCTTTCGCACTCTCTCTTTCGGAATTCGATGCTTCCTTGTTTTCCTTATCCCATTACGCCCCTCCTCTTCCACCGCGCAGTTTCTCTTTTCGCCGTCTTACCTTTTTTCCCGCTTTCACTTCCCAGATTATAACGTTCTCCTCACAGTGCAGGCTTTCCTTTCTCCCAAATTTAACTCTCAAAGCACATAACCCAGCCTCCCTTAATCCCCTCTCCCGTACGCCAATTCAACTCTCTCTCCGCAAATGCCAACTTCCTCGCCTCACTGCAATATTCCGCGATCTTTAATATCATTCTTTCCATCTCTTAATGCCTTCATTATGAATCTTAATATTGCCCTCTTTTCCTTCGCTCAACTTTGGCTATTCTTCGTCTCTCCTCTTAAGCGTTATTATTACAGACCTGTAGTATAGTTGGTTTGTTAATACAACGGAGATAGAGTGGCTACCGTTCCTTGGTCCTGGGTTCGAGTCCCGGTTAATCAGATTTCTCTAATTACGGGATGGGTGTGAATGTACCTCCATCTTTGTTGTTTACATCTTCTATGGTAAGTCTTTAATAAACGAGTGTTTCTAGGGACTTGGGAAATTTTTTAAATAAGGATGAATGAAGCAATGAAAGCAAGGGATTAAAATTTTGGTATGTTTTTTTATATTTTTGCATTTATGAAGGAAAAGAGAAAGCCTTGTACTTGAAATAGATAATTGCGTGTCAATTCATAGAACTATATTATAGGCTTCTGGGTTCAATCCCTAGTCCATCAAAAGAGGTAATTTTTCGAATGGTATTTGTCACATAAATATATCAAATGAAGTTTTTCGTATAAGTATCTATGTATGAATATCTTAATTAGAAGGGGTGTAGTGGTACCGAGAGAATTACATACTATGGTTAATTTTTTAACGAGGAATTTGACATGTGCTGGAAGAAAATGATTATTGACGTATCTATGTGAAGGCTTTGGTGAGATTACAGAATCGAAACTTAATAGAAATATATTTTTCATGGCTTATTTCGTTTTTTTAGATGAAAGTTTAAATATAATCGACTACCTTAGCTCTCACTCCATGGAACCTAGCTGCATTGTTCATCATTAATAGAAATTTCTTGTAGAACTTAACAGAATTCGAAAGAGCTCACAGAATATCTTCACAAATATTTCTGTAAATGATAAACGATACGAAAATTTAGCATCGTGTATTATTTTACTATATTTATTTTCTGGCATACTAGTTAAAATTCCTTCTTCTTAAATTCTCATTTTTAGCGATTATTGGATACTGTTGATAAACTACGCGTAAACGTAATTCATTGTTGGACAAGTATGCGGATAAAATTAATTGCCTTGGGAGTAAGTTATGTTATATATTTGGTTCTAATCATTTTTTGTGGGGCTTTTTTCCTCTTGAGGCCTTCGATAGTTATTTAACATCATCTCACGTTTCATTTTATATCCATGCTTAATTAAATCCTTAAATTGCAAGGCAACCTCGATTCAATTTTCAAGAAATAAGAAACCAAAATGAAGGCACTCTTTAATAAAGTAGTTTAATGGAATATGCCTGATAAAGGCTCTGGGGCGTTAAACATAAAGTAGATTATCCTTTCATTGCCGGAAACTCTTTTAGTAATGGAAAGAGAAAAAAATTGAACTGTCATTTACACTCCTCCTAATTATTTGTTTCGCCTTGAAAAAGTATTAGGAAAATATTTTCAGAAGAAATAGCTATTTATCCCTTGATATTTACAAAAAAGGAAGGAAAGTAGATGTCAGCAAGACAAGATTCAAGAGATTTTCTCAGAAAGTTAATTTCAGAAATGTTCGATAATGCTTGGTCAAAAATGGAAAAATAACGTTCCACAATTTTTCTGCTACAAAGTCGGCGAAAGATAAGAGAAATAAAGTAGAAATTTCAGAGAGAAAAATTTCGTCACAACTATATTTATTGAAATGATTTTGATTTCTAGGTTAATTGAAAAATTCCTTTCATTGTGGTATATTGTAGGTGCAATGAAGTATTTAGATATTCTCTTGAAAGGTATACATAAATATTTATTTTCCTGGTATATTAATGTATCTTTGAATCACGCACGCCCTTTCTTTACTTCGTGCTACTAGCATCATCATCTAATAACTTTTGCCTTAGTTTTCTTTACTACCTTTTTTCTTGTGCCCTTTCTTATATTTAATACTCTTATCTTTGGTTTCCAACTAATTCAAATCGATGTTAATATTCCTCGGCATACCCGCACCTCGAGGATATTTTACCTTTACATATCTACTATACTCCTTTATCCATGTTTCTTGCCAATAAGGCAAATACAGACTATAGAGTAGGAATATTACTAATGTTTTACTGATTCTATTAGCAAGATTATTCGTCATTATCCCCCTCAGTTTGATCAGGATTTCCCCCACTGATGCTTTTGTAAGACCAAATCTCTTTTGACTAACTTCCATTACAACATGAACAGTGAACTAATAAGAGGGATTGGTAAGCTTACATTTTCAGCCATTTTTCTAGATTTTGATCTTCAATGAAACTATCTTTTCTTTAACGAGTGTCAAATATTTAATTTTCTATCTAATAAACAGTAGTATTTTGATTAATAGCTCGGTTGCGAAAATGATGTCACGTTTGAACTCAATTAGCAGTAACGAAAGACTCAATCCAATGCCACAGGACACGTCTCCACTAGCTTTCAAACATAAAGATTTGAATAAAGAGGGAATTTTAAAATTATAGGATTAAAAAAACTTCTACTGACCAGGATATACCTCTATTTTGATATTCCATCTCAACCCTCGTAGCATTTTCTAACCATCCCAACATTTTAACCTCTTCCCGCGAAGTCTCTACTGCTTCAAGAGTAAAATAAATCTCCTGTAGCCGTTAAAAAGAGTGAACATTTTCCACAGTATTTATTGAGCATGTTTCGCTACCGTGGTACCATCCTGATAAAAAAGGTCACTTAGTCAATGCAGTTGAAGATTACAAAATATTTTGCTTGTCGGAAAACATGCTACCACCAAGTGACACTGGACCATATAGATTACACCGTGAAACCGTTGCTGCAAGTAGCCTCATAGTCACTCCACGAGTAGTCTGCTATTATCAACCAACAGAAGGTTACGGTTCAACTACATTGGAGAAGGGCAGGTCACTTGTAGTCTAGCTGGTCGCTCAGTCGCTCACCTCAAGTAAGTTGAAGTATGCTTTCTTTTCATCGGAGACAAACACAGTGGATCATAGCAGGTAGTCGGGATGGCAGCAGTAAGTAAAAGGGGTTACATCGCTGTAAGCGGGGATGGTCCGGTTCACGCACGCACATTTGCATTATTCTCCAGTTCTTTTAAAGTATCGATGAAACTGTTGCTGAAATATAATCAAAGATTCTCGCATCCATTCTTAATTAATGAAAGAACCGTACAAAATAATATCTTATCCCTTGTTACAGAATATAGTAATCACCAGAAACCTTACTTTCGTGATTTAAAGCATGAAAATGACACTCACGTGCACTTTTTAAAATAAAAACCACTTGTTAGCAGGACTATCATGAGTATCTAGCTATTAATCGCTACAACTGGCTACCTTAAGTACGTACAAGCTACCAAATGAGCGTCACAGTTTGTGTACACCCACTTGCTAGGTAACCAGCTAGAAAACAGGCTACCAGCATGTATGCGGATAAAGGACTTGCCATACTCCAATGTATTTTACCCTAAATGAGGTCCGCAACACCACCTACCACAAGTACAACTAGAAGTGACCGTAAGACTACCCGCGACAACGGCACAAGGAGTATTTAGTCTTCAACGTTTATTAGCCTAACGTCAACTACTAAGCAGGCTAAATATCTCCCTTAGCTGCCACCCTTTTCTCACGTTCCCAAATTTAAACCTCATCTCGCTAAGCTTCTACCACTTCACCATCTTTCCTCTCAGTGGCACTCTCATTGCCCTCACTATCCACAATTCACTCTCTTTCATCCCGAAACGAAACCGCCTCATCAAATTTTCTTTTCCCTATCTCCAGGTGCACTCTCTCTCATTTTAAAATCCCTCATCTCTGCTTCTTCCCCTCCGCTGCACTTTCGGAACACCGCTTTCATGTATATTCCATTCTAACCAAACCCTCATTCCCTCAGCGGTCGTTTGTTTTCCACCATCCTTTCTCCACCCCTCTTTCTCCGGGCTAAATTGGGAATTAATAAAGCATTAAAAACCGCCGATCTCTCCCCTCCTTTGCTCACCAGCACTCCGTTCTTTTAAGGTTTCGGAGAGTCATTAAACATCAAATTCTCTAGAAATTCACAAATTTTCCTCTACGTAGATGCATATGATTTAAATTGTCTAATAAAGCTATCTAATTTTAATATAAGTGGAAGGGATGTTACCTAATGTGGAAACATTTTTTATTATGATTATTGAATTTCACTCAAAAGGTGGATGAAGAACCTAATTACAATATTTAAAATAATTGAAATTCGTGTAAGGAGCAATAAATAATTAACTTACATTAATAAATCAATGTAAGCAAGGTAATATTTTTCTTACGAGATAGATAAAATTCATTCGATTAGAATCGACTAGTAAAAAAAGAAATAAACTCCACATAAAACATCTCATAGGCATTGAAAATTATAAAATTACTCATTTTTTACATGCGAAAATATAATCCACATTAAAAATAACAAAACCACTCAAGGGAACCTTGAAATTTAGGTAGTCAAGTTGTAGAATAATAATAAAGGACTTTATTCAGTGCGAGATTGAGACTATCAAGTCTCTTCTTACACCTAACCCTTTAAACAATTACATGTTTAATTATATGAACATAATTGACATACTGAACATATAAACATAATTTCGCTTGGTAAAAGCTCGTTAAGCATATATATTATAAATAAGTAAAAACGGTTCAAACAAAACGGTATTTGTATACTGTTAATTGGTTATTTACAACGGAATAAAATAACTTTAGAAAGGACTATTATGAATTAATTCAATAAATTCTCTTGTTTTATGAAATTCTTTGATTCAGTAAATTGAACCAAACAATATTATTTGCAATTTTAATCATCAACATATATACTTGATTGACAACGATCTGATGGCTTCAGCAAATCTCTCAGAAACACTTCAAAATCGTATTGTTTTAGAGCCATTACTCTGTCAATTTAATCAGCAGAAAATTATCAAGAGACTCGAGAATTTTAATGTATATATTTTACTTTACGTGTGTCAATAGTCTTTCACCCATTAGTAAGTTTGTACTTGTTTCGGGAGAATTAAAGTACTGCTAGTAGGCTATTGCATAGGGAATGTAACCAGCATGAAAATACGGTAAGTTCTATTTAAGGGGAAAGATTTTGCTCTGGAGTCCATATGAAATGAACACCTTAAAACACTCCGAACGAATTTCGGATCATAACGTGCAAAAAGAGCGCCAAACACTAAACTTGGAATACACCTGGCAGCTCTTCTTCCTAAAATATTGAAACGAGGGATCTTAATGATTCGGGCTTGAAAAGCATCCGAGGTAGCAAAATAAATGGTCCTATTAGCGCATCTTCCTCTTCTTTGCGAGCGATAAACGTAGCCATTCATCCCACAAATTATGGTAATCTTTCCGAATTTCCATTTTTAAGCACTTAGTCCCGCGAAATTAGTATACATTAGATGCATTACGCGCTCCGCCAACTTTTCCCATTTTCGAGGGAGAAAGAAATTTTCATATCCTCGCGCCTACCGCTCTTCTTTTTTTTCGGACGCGAGAAGAGAGGCTTCGGAAGGGTGCGCCATTTGACAGACCGCGCTACATCTCCCCGAGAGTGACCGTTTTCCCTCTTCATGTCGAGGAGAACCGTTCGAAAAACCCACTTCCGAAGGCTATGTTTACGTTTTCCGCGGGTTATTTTTCCGCCGTTCCTCAGCAACGTCGGTTTTCCACTCGTCGGGAAACAAATGAGGCGATTAGCGCGCATCCATCGTCCTCATATAAACGGAACGAGTTTTGCATCTAATTACCCGTTCGGGAAAGAGAAATATGGAAATTAAAGAGAATGAGTCTAAATCCTCCCTCGCACAACTCACGCCTAAGAGTGGCGATTCTGCATTTAAAATTATGAATAACTTAGGTGGGGTTTGCGTGGTTAATGGTTGAGAAAGAAAGCTTCGACTCATTAATGTAAAATCATAGTTGAAGTCAATATTAGAAAGCGTGATTTGAAGGAAAACCTTATAGAGAAAAGATTAAAAGATGTACATTTTCTGATTTTTAATTTTCAACCCTAAGATACTACATCTTTTCATTGATGTTTTACATACTACTTTTCTTTTCCATCAACCTTCGCAATGAACCTCAGTATCTTTCCACAACATTCAATAGTATGAACGTAGTCCACCAACGTGGAACAAGAGGATCTCATTTAATGCAGATGCCAATTCAGGATTTAATAAATATAATAAATCTTTTCATGTCTCCACCTGTAGATACTGGAACGCACTATCTCCTAATGATAGAAATTCACAGTCCAAACCATCACTTACGAAGCACTTAGGAAACTATTACTCTCTGAACAGAGTTGCACCGACAAAAACACCATTTAATTTTTAGTTTTATTTATTTTTACTCCTTTTCATTGTATTTTTATGTTCCTATGTTTGTATTTCAGTAGTTTTATATGATCACATTTTAATTTTGAATAAGACTGTATTACACTAGTATTCATTTTCATTTTGTATCATATTAAATAGATTTAGGCAAATGTATTTTCTATATTTTTTATAGATTAGTATCTTATTTTGTTATATCCTTTAGATAGGAGTCAAAAGTCCCAATTTCGCCAAATAAAGCCCCTTAATAGCAGTAATAATAATACATTGGTATTAAAACTAATCCTAGAAAATATATCCAAAATATACAAAGTTTCATCTTTTACCTGCAAATTCAAAATGCATTTTGTTATTTATCAAAGTTCATGATAAAATTAACAGCCATCATTTTAAGAAATTGTATGAAAACAATTCACCGGGTGTTCAATGAATCAGCAAAATACTTTTGCGATATTCCTTACTTGCTCTAACTTATTCCCAGCAACAGTGAGACGAGTAAGAATATTTAATGTAAGACTGCATAAAATGGTCAAGTCCTAACATGCTAATAAATATACGGTCTCAAATAAAATTTCAAATACATAAGTATTTACAACTATACGATTTTCTCTATCTTCTTTAAATGAAGACATTTCTCACCTTTCTTATTTTAGTACCCGACAAGTGTATGACGCGATTCTGAGTATTTTTCGAAGGTATTCACTAAATATTACATTTAACGCATTCAAAAATCAGTAGGTAGCCATACAATGACAGAAAACAGGAACTTATGCCAACAAGGCTTGAAATAAAATAACATTAATCACATAACTTGACTCGTGTGGTAAAATTTTAACGAATCGAGTAAATAACGAATAAAATTAGTAAAATATTAGAGTAGAATAAAACTGTGGATAGTATAAATATTAAAATTACACAAAAGATAGCAGTAACCAGATTTTTAATTCCAACCAAAAAAAAGTCCTTAAATCAGGAAGCAAAAAGAATTAACGATTTGAGCTCATTCAATCAAAACGTCCGGCATTTATGAATTCAACCGAGTTTAGGCACGTTTGGAAAAAATTCCCTCCCCCCACCCTCTATAACGAGGATCGGAACGAAAAATAAAACTTCTAATTACCGGATAAACTTAGCAGTTTTTCTTTCTCCCCCAATTCCGAACGCGCTTTCCGAAAAACTTCCTTTGAACGAAACTCGCAATTTTTCCCTCCGCTACTTGAGGGATGCTCGCAATTAAAAAAAGAAAACGTTGGATCGAAGCAACGAAAACGAAGGAACGAAAATAATAAAAAACGAAACATTTTGCGCCACCTTGGCAGCACTTGGGGGTAAACGGGGAGTAAAAATAACAAAAGGAACGGACGCTAGGTTCCAATTAAGGGAATACCACGCCCGAAAAAGGGACCGATAGTCGTTCTCTCGCCGCCCCTCGACACAACCGTCTCCTCAGCACCTACCTTGCGCCCATTATCTTCGCTTACGTTCGTTTGATAAAAAATACCTTCTTTCTCCTTGTTATTCTTCCATTCCCCTCTAGGGCGGAGCGTTTTTAGAGAGTACAGCATGTAAGTAGTATAAAGTAGTACAAGGTAAAGTGAGATATAGGGAAAAACCGGCCTTGTTGATACAGTTTTAGGTTTTCATTATTTATGATTCTTAGAAAAATTCTACTTCATCAAACTCATAGCTGAATGTAAGCTTGAAAGCATTCGTAATACATAGATGATTTATTTTCTAACCAGCATGGAGAAAGTTGATACTTTAAGAGAGCAAGTTCATACATTAAATTAGTTAGCAAAAACAAACTAAAACACAAAATTTAACAATCAAACGTTATAAATTAAATAAGACCAAATTTTAAATAAATAACAGTGTTGAAAATTAAGATGAATGCAATATTAAAAAATAATAATTTTGCTCGAAAAATATTAAAAATTCCTTACTTTTGCTTATGGTATTCATTTTTTGCATCGGCTGAGTTGAAAACTATTTAACTATGCTACGGGCTTGAGGAGTGACTAAATGGAAGAAATAATGTCGGTAGAATACATTTACTACTAGTAATTTTGCCATTAATACTGATATTGTGAATAAAAATATATTATTACAAACCTTGTTGAAATTCATTAATTACAAAAATTCACTGAAATAATAAAGTTTTAATGAAAAAGTCAATAAAACGTTGTTTAGTCAAATGAATTCAGTAATAGCTCTTATAAAAAAATGGAAATTTGGAAATAAAATGTCATTAATGGCTACTAATTGTCATAAAATGGCTCGTAGCGGTAGAAGCATTGTTCTCACTCATTTATTTATTACATTTAATATCTTACTTGCTATATAAATATCCTAATTTTTATTACAACATGACAAAATTTAAAGATGATGAGATTGATATCCTTGTTAGTGAATGAAGTAACACCAGCACTGGTTGGAAGGATGGTATCCTTCGAATGTTCGCGTAATTAACAAGAAAACCTATGAAATAGACTGTTTGCCTTTTACATCACAACGTACTGACGTTACGAGCTCTCCATTACATATCCATTACATTTTACTAATATTACATTTCGTATATTTAGGCGTTACATCTCGATCAGAAAAAAGTGTCAAAACGACCCACCCTCCTCCCCTTTCTCTCTATTCCCCACCGGTGCCTATCCCGTGCGCAGACTAATTTTTTCCCAATGCGAAAAACTCGCAGGCCGAAAATCGTCGTTAGGAAAATGTTTATCCCCCAAAACTCGGCCTTCGAGGAATTTTGGAATTATCAAAGCCGGGGGATCAAAGGTTCTTGCGGTCAAGTCTAGACGTCCAAAGTGACCTCCGAACCAAGAGGGAGTTTTAGAGGAAATTCATTCTTATCGCCGTTTTCTTTCCCCGGAAGGGAATACGCTCGAATAATGAAAGCAATGAGAAGGGTTAGGAAATATAAGCCGAGATAATAACGAAGTGGCTTCTATCGTAAAAATCTTTCGGGCAAACACATCCTCGGCTACTTTTCAACTCATTTGAATACTATTTCCCTTGCGAAAAACGAAAAAATCTTGAAGAGATTATTAATCTGATTTTCTTTTTTTTGCGGCAAAAAATTCTTTAATGATATGAAATTCAAATAAACTCGGATAAAAATGCAAGATATATAATTTTCTAAATTTTTCACTAATGGAAAGATTATGCACCACTTAAGTATATTATCTACCTTTAAATATAACATTTCAATTAAATAACTCGAAGTCGACCTGTTCTCACAAGTGTTACCACGAATAGTATTTTTACAATAACGTAGAACGTAAATTAATCTAATGTGAAACTAATCATTGTTATTGAATATACCAAATGCCGAAATGAGAACAATGGAATATTTCTAGTATGCCCAGTGATATGCTTAGTATCAGAAGCTATCCAAAATATAATCACGGTGTCAAATATTTTAACTAATGCGAGTGAAATTACTGTAGCTAATTAAATTAAATCGGATGTATTCGCGGTTATCGAATAAAAGAGATACGTTGTCAAATTTGACAATAATTTATAAATATTCTATAGCATATAGGTATATACGAGTCGTAAATTAAAAATAGCATTTATTTAAATAAAAGGGTATAAAATATGAATGGTTTCACGTTATCTGTATACTATATCGTTATCTTATAAAATTTCAAATGCCATACATTCCAAAATAAAGCCACCAAAGCGTCATTTAAGATTAATACGTGATAATACTCGTATCTTAATGCCATTAAAGATACTTAAAACCAAACGTAAATTTTAACGCGAAACCCACCTATTTTCGAGGAGAATCTTCTTTCCCGTAATTAATAATATAAACTAATTTTAATTTTTTTAAACTAACTAATTTTGTAATAAAAATTTAATTACGTACAATACGAAAGGTGTGTTTTAATTAGAAAATTAATTTTAATAAGATTATAATAATTGTAATTAGAGTTATAAGGATTAGGTGAGGAACTTTTTTTAAATATGTATGAATGCCTAAAGCCACCTCGTTGACGCAGAAAGACATTTTGATTAACCTTCATAAGTGGAATTAAGTTATATTTTAACTCTTATTATGATACATAATTATTACTATTTATAATCAAAATATGGCACACAAAATAGTTTGTTCTTACAAGTATCGATATGCGACGTAGATAGAACATGTTTAAATTGTCGACAAATTTGGGAGAGTTGAGTTTAGGGCACAATCCTACTCGTACTTTGTAAAATTTCAATTATAATTTGAAATAATTGTGCTTAACGGAGATCCAACGTTGCGTTTAATAATAAGAGGGAAAAATTCAAAACAAAAATGATTATATTCTTGTACTTTTTAATTGAGAAATGGGGATGAAGAAATACGTCGAAGTATCGAAAGAGAGAAGCGATTCAGAAGAAATAGAAAAACCTGTGGTTGGGAAAAAACTAAAATTCCCTTCCAAGAGCCAATCGGCTTCATTCAAAGACCCGACAAGTGGTTGAAACGAAAATGGGAGCTTTGAAAACTGCAACATCCGTCCAGTTAATATTTATTCCTGACCGTGAATTACAATCATAACCTAACTTACAATTTGTTATACGCAGGAACAAGCTATACCAGAATTAGGGCTGTCGCGTGACTGAGAAGAGATGATTGAACTCATGAATAAATTGCCAATTCGTTCGTTATCTCCTCGAATTCTAACGCTCCTTGATTCCTGCAAACCTAATTCTATTCCGAATTCTTTTTCTTAATTTTACACATAAGAGATATTTAGCTTCCATAGTGACGGAATGAAATTCCCGTAACGTGAGAAGTGAATAAGTTATCACTTGTTGATTTTCGTAGTTATGTTATAAATGTGATATCAATATGCAGTGAAGAAACTTCCCGCACTCCAAAGGATTCGATCACGCCTCGTTAAAGGCTCTTGATCAAAGTGATCCGAAAAATAACTCAAAATTCAGGCTTTTGCATTTCTTTTCTCGAAATATCCTCATGATCTCAGTTCAATAATTATGAAGCAATTTTTTCTGAATTTATTTCATATTCTATTAAAGTATTTGCGAGTTTACTTATCCGAGAACAGACCCATCAAAGATACAATTTACAAGTAAACATTATAATTAATAAGTAAACCTTATTCGCCTGATTTTTAGTCTGAGATTAATAGTAGTGCACAATTTTGTAATAGAAAACACTAAAATACCGCAAAATGTGTGTAGTAATATATGGCACAAATCAAATATACCTAAGATAACAACGAGTTCCACTATTTGCAGAAAATAAATTAAAACCTTTATAAACATCATTATTTATCATTCATCATGTAATTACTTTCGCAAGTTCTAACTTTTCT
The DNA here is from genome assembly GCA_947579665.1 of Sympetrum striolatum. Taxonomy (NCBI): domain Eukaryota; kingdom Metazoa; phylum Arthropoda; class Insecta; order Odonata; family Libellulidae; genus Sympetrum; species Sympetrum striolatum. The sequence goes on from OX388346.1 coordinate 20,917,197, forward strand.
CTATATAAAAAAATAGCAATACTCATTTCGAGCGTAAGCAATTTATCCAAGGACCATGCGATGCAGCAAAGTAGAACCATTGATTTCAAGGACTGTTGAAGAAGGAAGGTATCTTTTCCCAGACTCACGAACGAGAGCTCTTATTTATTCCTTTGATACCGCTCTGTTCCAGTCAGTCAGTCCTGTTTCCACTTGATAAAAATGCTACGTTTTCGGCCCTATATATGGATACGGCGGTCTTACTCCTCTAAGATTCAAAAATAGATAATCTTATGAATATCGAATCGTGATATGAATAACTTCTGAAGATATCTCCTCCATCGAGGTACGCCAAAGATTATTGATGATTGAATTCAGGTTCAAAGAGAGAATATTATATGCTTTCCTGCATACAAGTAGCGTTGCCAACGGATTCGATTTCACCTAGACCCGGGTCCATGTTTACTGATCCACTTTTCCGCGATAGTTTCCGGGACGGAGAAGCAAATTAAAAATATATGATCGCGAAGTTATTATACTATCATCCTAATTGAAATGATTGAATCTAATTTTTAAGTTTTTTTTCATTTTTAAAACTAATATTTTTATTTAATTTATTTTGCCGGTCGCGGTGGCGGAGTAGTTAGCATGCTTACATGATAACGCTCCAACGCCAAGATCCTTGGTCCGAAGTGAATGGTCGTATGTGTTCATCTATCGGTTAAGTTATACCTTCACTTTAAATTGGCATCTTGCTGCATGTGAAACACAAATAAATAAAATTTTTCATGTGATTATGACCATTGTATAGTAAAATTTAAGCTATAGAAAATAATTTCAAAGAATTACCGTTAGAGAAATTACTTATGTTTTAGAATACGATTTTCAAAAAACTATCAGCTGCAAATGCAAAGGAATCAAAGGTGATAATCTCACACTTGAAATATCTATTCCTATTGCCTGTTTTATGACTGTTGTAATGATGGAAGTCTTTACCTACTTGAAAATGAAGATACTGTACGCACATGTACATACAATACAATTATCTTATCTTATATTTGCCATATCAATTAAAAATTATTTATGTCAAACTCCCTATGAAATATTTAGTGTAAAGTTATGACTATCCCCTAAAAGTTTCATTCGAACCCATTCTTGAAACGAATACTTTCATTGATCCCAAAAAATGATAAATATGAATAGAATACACACGTAGCTATCGAATGCCATCTTGGGGAATTTAAATTAGAATAATTATTATATTAAAATAAATAATTAGATTAATAGATTACTTAAGCCATCATCACTGTTAAAGATCCTTTCAGAACAGTTTAAACAGTAAAAATGTTTGTCCAACTAGAGATAATGTCAGAAGAGAGGGCTTTTAAGTTGATAATCTTGAATGCGAGTAACCTGAGTAATGGGCTTTTTAAATGGCATCAAGTTCTAATATTCTTAATCAAAGGATGCACTCATTATTAAAAATAGGCTTAGCTGGAAATAGTAGAAATTTAACTCATTCATAGCTTTTTTTCTTCAATGCATTACCAAAGGGTATGAAATAGTATACATGACAGAAGAAACTTCGAGGACGTGCGAGCCATTCAAGAGGAAGGATCTTAATTAACGCAGGAGTTAATGAGGCGTAAAAAATACCTTTTAGGATATCTGATATTAATGTTAGAAAAATCATGTTATCTATGAATAAAAAATAGTCCAGGGATAGCCCGACGGATATTTCAAAGAATAAACACATCTCAAGGGGTTTGTGTTCCTCTCCTCTGATATATTTAAAGTTTATCAAAAGAGGTCTCAAATAGATCTATAAAATTATAGTCAACATCATATTATAAATATATAGAAAATAAACACAGAGAATTTTGCTCAAAATCTTAGTAATTCGTTCAAATACACATGAACTACTTCACCTATCCTTTCGGTAATGTGATCAGTGAGTATGTAGAAATTTACTATAAGTATGTATTGTTAATTCTATTTAACGTGCATTTTTTAATTTGGTTAACTATATATATTCTTTTTTGTTATGTGTTTTCCATAGTTTAGTTATAGCTATCAGTTTTTCAGCTAAGCTTTCAACAAATTAAGTTTCTTATTAAAAAATTGGGCTTATAAAAGTTCTTCACACTACAATCTTTCCATTTTGTTTCGGTTATTTCTCTTCCATGAAGTATTTTTCATTTACTTATGAACATAACATATTCAAATTTCTCAATCACATGCTCTAATAGATTCTTATTTATTGACTTTGCGGAAAATTATGATAGTTTAGAGTGAACTAGAGATTTCCTCTCGATATCCCGAATAAAGGCGTTCGAAGAAAGAAAGATCTATTTCACTGGTATGAAAGGGTTGTAAAAATTCTGCGTCAGTGGGTATGCGGAGAGCCAGGAATTCGGATCATTAAAATCGTATGCAGCGGTAATGTGAAAGGATCAAAAAGGAAAGGAATTTCCAGTTGGCTGAACGGGAACCGAAAGAACTTCAAGTCTTGCGAAAGAAAGGGGAACGAAAGCTTGTTTAATAAAAGGGATGTATTAATGTGATATTTGTCTGCGGCGAGACGTATGCAACGCTCGGAGACGAGATGATGGGGATCATTAGCCACTTCACCTCGTAAGGAAATGTCAAGAACCTTGCTTGCATCATATTTAATTTTTATCTTTACTGTCGAAAGATAAAGTTTCTTGTTTCTGCTAACATATTCTGAGGAATGGAAAATATTAATTTTCCTTTTGGTACAGGATAGAGAAAAATGTGTGTTTCATTCACTTTTTTCACAGTCTTGATCATGGCTGTGATGAAATGAAAGCTACTGAGGTATGAGTGAATAATTGCACTGATCAAGTTTTCTCTCATGGACTGACAAGAAAGACGTTAGTTGTAGATATATTGTGCTATACTAACGTGGACATGATCCGCTTATAGTATTCTGGCCCAGAGAGGAAAGCTAAAGGGCAAACTAACTCACTCCTAATCTTGACTAGTAAATCTCATTCCCCTCTGCAAGTTATTAATAGTTAATATCAGAGAGGGTGAGTAGAGAACCGCATGGACCGGGCTCGGGCCGGGTACCCTATTTAGCTCGGGCCGGGCATGGGCCCGTGAATAACTAGGGAAGGAAATAATTATTTTTTCTTAAAGAGCGTTAGTTTCTTGCATAGGAGCAAAAGCCTCTTATAATTTTAACGCAATGCTTAAACAAAATGCTCAGTCTTCATGAAGGACTAAAAAAATGCATTTGTTCACAAATCACAACGATTTATAGAAATTTCGGGCACGGGTCGGGTTTGAGAACGAAAATTTGCATTTAAGTTTGGGCCGGGTCGGGTTCGGGCTCAACGACGAACGGACCGGCTCGGGCCTGGGCTGAAATTTTCGGCCAATAAAGTTTCTATCTACATTAGGATTTTGTAATGTAAGCGACATATCGATTATATTCATAATTATTCTATCTTCCAACATACATTTACACTTTGAATAGATAATTGAGTAATTAGAGGCTTAAAATGGACTCTAATATGAAAATATTTTCTTGAAATCGCTATGTTTCACTATCTTTAATTCGTAAATGTCCTATTTTTCTGATAATACAAGAGAGTTTACAACCATGTATAAATTCAGACCTTTAATTTTAATTATTGAGTTCTGTTACTTTTTATAGTATAAAGTTAGCGTCTAAGGTTACTCATTTTAACAAACAAATTTGCTGAAGCAAAAAAAAAATATTTATATACTAGTTCTGATTCCAAGATGTCATCAAGTCGAGTAGAACTTAAATTAATACAATAATTGGCACATTCAAAATACTTTGAAATTTTGCAAGTTAAATAAGTATGATTGACGAAGGAAGGTATAAATGCAAGATTATACTTTGTGAAGACGAAATGAGTGAATTGCTTAGCGTAGAAATTGCAACAGTTCAATAGGTTTACTCAAGTTCGAATAGCAAAAGGTGTTGAGGGCTTTAGCAAACGAAAACTTTACAAATCAAGCCAGTGAGAGAGAGAGAGAGAGAGAGAGAGAGAGAGAGAGAGAGAGAGAGAGAGACAACTTCGTAAGCTCTGCCGAACATAAATTTCCAACTGAAACACAAGTCTTGCTGAGTAGTAACATGCCTAGGCAGAAAACGACCACTGACGGAAACCAATTCCTGTTTCAAACCACGTATTTTAATTAAATATCCCAATTCTCTCTTATGCATCGATTACAAGCTTTCTTATTATTTAATGAATGTACCAGTCTTGTCACTTCAACCAATAAACACGTTTCCCTCAACGAAAATGCAAATATTTCACAAAATCCTTACCTTCTCTGATATCAAATTACTAAAAAATAATTTTCAGAATTTCGTCTATACGAACTCTATAGAAAAATTAGGGAATGGCAACACTGAGCTTAAAACTGTCAATCTAAATATGCCTTAGCCAAATACCCCAACCTAAGTTAAATTTTTAAGCTTCTTATTTTGAAGTAATGGTAATGTTAGGATAGTAAACAGTAGTGAGATAATATAATAAGGAATATATTAATTGATAACCAAGTAGAATCAACTGCTTGGGCCGTGACCTGGTGGTATGGATACATCTGGAGCGAAAGTGAAAACAAACTTTTACTATACCACAGAATATTTTATTTGGAAACGAGCATGGTTTCGACTCATGGAGTCATCCTCAGGTGACTGTTACTCGACAACCTCGAGTCACCTGAGGATGACTCCATGAGTCGAAACCATGCTCGTTTCCAAATAAAATATTCTGTGGTATAGTAAAAGTTTGTTTTCACTTTCGCTCCTGATAACCGAGTGTTGAATGAATGATAGAAAATAAAAAATTATTAGTATTATCGTTTTCTTACTTTTTGATGATTTTTAAACATTTTACTAATGGCGATATTTGGTTATCGATTATTTTACTACTTGTGCTTTTTGTTTTATCTCATCCATTCATTACTTGTACATATTATGACCAACATTGCATGATAGTTTCATTTATTTAAATTCTGCAACCTGGTGCAAACCCATCTACAGATTTATGTATTAACATTAATAGTAACTACCCCTTATCGTATTTTGTATCCATATTTTTGTAGTTCAGTTTCTTTTTTCAAACGCGTACCACTCAAACGTTTACGGTTTTGAAATATAAATCTATTACTTTGAGGAAAACCTTTACATTTGATCACCGATTAAAAATATCCTCAATCATCGGAACAGGCATTCGAGTAATTCCCCGGAGAGAGAGCTTCTTTAGCCGAAACATTTCCTCGCAGTCCCGCTGGAATTGCCAAAGAAGATTACGCTCGACGCAGCCGTCGTCTGAAATCTTTCTGACGTTCCCCAAACTTAATTCGTCCTTCGCGAAACGTCAGCTTTGGGTAATATGACTAAAACTCGGGATGATGACTCGGAGACGCAATCAATCCACGCGAGAAGTGCGTCGATATCTCCTTGGAGAAACTTTCCACAGCGCGTTGCCCTACTTCCCCCCTTTGGAGGGGGAGGATCCGCCTTTGTCACCCAAGAAGCTTATGCAACGGTGCCCTCCGAGATACCTTTAGCGGGTTAGATCGACGGGTGAAGTTTCGCATCACGTAACTCGGAAGGAAACACAATGAAGCTTATCCTTCCCTTCCACACTCCCGCCCCAGCCTCTGTACTCTTCTTGCGAATCACGCGTTCCCTATCCAATCTCAAACACTTTCAAGATTTATCTTTCCTCCTCCAGATGCGTGTTTCCAATGCGGAACGAAATGCGCGCTTTCCTGTATCTGATCATATTTAAGTTTAATACTCTTTGTCTTCCAATATAAACTTTGATCATTTTTGTTTCCTTCTCAAATACTAAAAGAGGTCGAAAGCGATTCATCCATGTAATTCGTCCGATTAATCTATGCAATTGTTTCTGTTTTTTATCAGTTTATATTTTATATCGTTGTTTCATTTTTAGCTTATTTTTGACTATTGTTTATAGTCAGCTGTATGTGATTTTGTGACCATTTAATTATTATCAATTTGTTTTATTTTATAATTATTATTGATTTGATTCATTATTGAATTATATTAATGCTGATGTTTTTTTAATTAATGACTGAATTCCGCTTAATTAAATAAGTGCATATATTGAGTACACCTATCCTTTTAATACTACAATTTACTTTCTAAAAAGACTAATGGTAAATATGTAACGATGTTTGATCGTGTTTTATTTATTTTCTAGGATTTCGTTTTGGTAAAGTTTCTTCGATCGTTGGCTTCGGATAAATATTTACGCTTTTATTGATTTTTTAAATAATTACACACATTTTGCAGGTTAGTGTAAGGTAGTTAGTGTAGAAAGGAAAATCTTGCTGAAAAATTGTCTTCTTTTGCATTGAATCAAGGGAACAAGTCTGATAGAAATATATATTTTAATACTAATCGAATTTTACTATGGATATTATAATTTGGTGAACATTGTAACTTTAATTTAATGGTTTTTTCATATTCTTTTTGAAAAATCATTAATCTTGCATAATCAATTCGTTCAGGCGTAACTTTGTGAAGAGCATATCAGAGAAAATAATAAAATAGTATCATTATTGCACCTCTGTCCGCGGACAGGTCTCAACGGAACTTGCTCCTCGAGGCAAGTATCCTCTATCCTGTGCCTCCCTTTTTAGAGCTTGATATTCTTTTCCTTGTTTTAAATCGGTCAGCATTCCGAATTTTATTCTTCCTCTTCCTCTTTTTCCATTGATCTTTCTTTCAAAAATATTCTTCTGTAGGCATTCTGCTCTTAGTATATCCATCTTGCTTTCCTTTTCATTATGTTTCCCAAAATTACTCGTTCTTCTCCAACCCTCCTCAGTACCTCTTCATTTTTTATCTTGTCTTTCCAACTTATTTTCTCCATCCTTCGCCATAGCCACATTTCAAAGCTCTCCAAGTATTTTTTATCTTTCTTTCTCAACGTCCATGTTTCGGATCCATATAACACAATACTCCAGATAAAGCACTTAGCAAATCTTTTCCTTAACTCCATCTTGATGTTCTTTGCTGTCATAAGTTCTTTTATTTTTTGGAACCTTGCCTTTTCCTAAGCTATTCTACTTCTTATTTCCTCTGTACAACTGCCATTAGATGTGATGGTGGTTCCCAAATATTTAAGTTTTTCGACCTGCTCCAATTCCTTCCCATTCAACTTAATTTGTACTTGGCCAGCTTTCTTTGATACCTTCATCACCTTCGACATTTCAATGTTAACTTTCATTCCATATTCCTCTCCTTTTTTTACTGATTTTCTTTACCATTTCTTGCAGCATTTCTTCACTCTCTGCTATCACAGCCTGATCGTCTGAATATTTAATGGTTTTTACACTTTCTCCTCCTACCACTATCCCTCCAATCCCCTCCAAGGCTTCCTCTACCAGTTTGTCATCATATATATTATATAAAATTGGTGACAAGCAACATTCTTGTCTCACACCTCTACCTATCGATGTCTGCTTCGTTTCATCTACCCCTATTCTCACCACTACTCTTTTTCCCATGTACAGTTGTTTTATTGTCCTTCTATCTTTCCAATCCACTCCAATTTCCTTTAGAATCTTCAGCAGTTTATCCCATTTCACCCTATCAAATGCCTTCTCATAATCAATAAAGCAGATACATCTCTCTGCCTACCTCCAGTACCCTTTCGCTCAGCATTCTCATGCACCCTATTGCATCCCTTGTTCCCTTTCCTCTTCGAAATCCAAACTGGTCCTCCCCCAAGTTTTCCTCTATCTTAGTCTCAATCCACTTCATTATTATTCTGGTCATCATCTTTGCCACATGCGCTATAAAACTGATTGTACGGAAAGCTTTGCAATCTTGAGCGTTATTTTTCTTATGCAATGGCATCATTATTGTTTTCAGAAAATCATCAGGCCACTCCCTGTGCCATATATCTTGTTAGCAAGATTACTGATTCTACTAATTGCACCTTCCCCTAAGGCCTTCAACACCTTTGCTGGGATTCCGTCAGAGCGCACTGTCTTATTGTACCTCAGGTCTCTTATTGCTCTCTCAACTTCATCTTTCAAAATCCTTGGACCCTTCGAATCCTCCTCCAAAATAGTATATTCTCCCAATTATTACTCAACCGATCTCACTCATCATCATCTGCTATCATCAGGTACCACGTATACTATTGTCATCCTTTCACGATAGTGAAACTGGTCTTTGAAAACATAGTTAATACATGTTGAAGAATACAAAAATATTAAAACGCTATTTTATCATTCTCTTCCCAGCTTATATAAAGATAGCCCTTACAAAGAATGGTAAGTCTACTGTTAAAAATTCAAATCTAATTTTAGAAATGTTTGTGGGAATAAATTCCGGTACAGTTTGCTTAAAATATTACATTTTCCTACAGTAAAACCTCATGCTCTGAAGTAGCTGCTATCTCTTACTTTGAAATCAATACATTATAATTACACCGCTACCAGCATATCTTATGCAGGGCAATAGGAATTTCCCGAATAAGAAACAAATATCATTGATTGCATTTCGAGGACCAAATCGGTTCCAAGTTACGCAAACTTTGTTGTACGGTTGTATAGTTGAGAATTTCAGGAGAGTTCTTTCAGTGAATGATAAGTCGGCGAAGAAGAGAGGATACAACATTGTGAATATTAAATCCTTGTGAACTAGCATTCCGACTGGGTGATCTCAATGCTAATAATCATTCAGCTCGGACAGAAATGAGAAAGGTAAGGATGAAGAAGATTAAAGAAAACACAGAGCAAATTAAAATAACGAAACGTAGGGGAAACAAAGAGAACTGAAGAGTCCTTCATTGAGGCTATGAATTGCCCCGATGTCACCAGGTAAATAGGAAGTTGGATAGAGACGAACTTACGAGGAAACAAGTGACCGGATGGGTACGAAAGTTGTTGAAAACCGATGATGCAGCTCTTTGATTTGCCTTGAGACTTCTTGGAAAACCACTGATGAAATTTTGTGATTCCTTGAGAAAGTTCTCCAAAGTGTTTATTTATTTCAGTGTCTTCTGGAGATAACATTCGATTTAGTTTCTCTGTTTAAGAGGATATACTTTTTAATGAGGAAGCAATGACAAAATCCAAGTCTGATCGAACCAAATGGTGACTAATGGTTAACACAGCATATTTCTTGAAGTATGATTAGAAATGAAAGACATAATCCTATACATAGGATGTATACCAATGGTCACTAGAATATACATCTTAAAGTGTGACTTGAAGTTTGTGAGATAATCCTAAACGTATCATTATGCATACAACTTGTAAAATATGAATAATGATATAAGTTATACTTACCCTCTCCAACCAATTAAAACTCTCCGCTAAGACAGAGTGAGCAGTCCTCGTCCAATGATGGCAGTATCTATTCGAGGAGAGAAAATTTCGAGGTGTAAATAGTTGGATTATTAATATGCAAATAATTGTGCTTCAAAATGCTAAAAAAACTATTTCAATCACCACACAGAAGAAAAATATAGAATATTAAAGGCGAATTATGCTGCGTTCGAGAAAAAGCTTAAAGTTTAAGATATTTTTATAACTTTTGCGAGAGAGACTATCCCAAAGTTAATAATTTCAAACTTGCGATGAAAATCTACGAAACTAAGGGAAGAGAGAATGTTTTTGGTTAGCGACGAGTGATTAGGCACCTGAAAATAAAATTAGGTAACGAGGTAGGATCTAAATGTATAAAATGTTACATAGAACATACAGGAACGATAATCCGCAATCAACTGCACTTCTAAGGCTCAAATATTTAAAAAATAGCGCCGTGTTTGGACAACAAAGCATATCGATAGTGCCTCCTCTATGAACCCAACCATGGTTAACAAGCCATTGTCATGCTATGTATATACTGAACTTAATGTAAAGATTAATGAAATAGAAATTCAAAAATTACTCTCGGAAGAATCAGAGCATCTATCTCATCGGGCGCTGTATTTAAGGGTAAGATTAATTTGCCCTAATCATATGTAATTAAACATGATGATTAATGTAAGAATCAATATTTACCCGCTTTTACATGTGAAGCTATTTGCATGATTAATGTAGAAAATGATAATATGGAAGTTCCATAGAAAATCCTCAGGGATTCAAAATGGCTGGAGCTCAAAAACAAAACCTGTTGAAAAATTAAATTCATCTTCCCTTAGACACGCCTCCCCATCGTTATCGAACACCGCTCCCTCGCAGACAATAAATCTTCCGTTTAACGAAGGACATGCATTAAACAAACCTCTTCCCTATGTCTGCGCCGAAAAAATTTGAATATCGGCATCCCCGAAAAAAGCAATAAGGCGATACCCTATCCCAGGTAATTTCCTCCCATATTTTCGTTTCTCCCAAAGCCATTTCGCCCACACCCACGTGATATTTATGGCCCTCTACGTCACCGCACCCACAATATTTATGTATGCCCGGTGTTGGGAGCATTATTCAGCATTTTCAACGTCTCCTTGACCTTGTTTTCGACACCCTTGGACAAACCGTGTCATCAATTTTTCTCCTCCACGCCAATTTCCCCGCCTCATCCTTATTCATTCCGTTCCTTGGCTGTTTACTGTGTCGATCCCGCAGAGGCATTAATCCAACTTCTCCGTCTCATCAAACGCCATCCCCATCTCGCGCTATCAAAGGAAGTTAAAGGTTGTCGTCGTATACTTTTTTGGATTAGGCTCATGCACCGGTTCCGCTTAGCCTACGCTTTATTGACGTTCCTAGTGTTCTACGTTGTCATGGTTTTAAATTTTATTTACATATTTTATCCTACATGACGAAAGCCCCAAAAAAATTGAAGGTGCTAGTAAAAACCCAGTTGTGAATAATATCCATGAGAAATCGCAAATTTATATTATCTATAAAGCAAAGTTTTATTCTATAGTTCATAAAATACGTAAAAGTTGGCAGATTTATGTCGTTATTTGTTTATGTGACGGATGAAATTAGAAAGAATCTAACTAATGCGGTATATTTTTATTTTCGTTTTAAATTGTCTCCTCTAGAAAGTAGTAATTATTTTTCGTTATCGAGAATTGTTACTATTACGGAGTTATTAGGAGCACCGGAGCAAGGTCACACCGGAGGGCCAAGAGGGAGAGTTTTCTTATGTCTGTGGAATGTTCCAGAACATTGTCAATTGTATATTTATAGGGAAACTGCCTTCTCTCGAGTCAGTCCTCTATCAGGAATAAAGACGTTTACTGGGAATCGGTGTTATTTTATTTTGGAATACAACAGTTACTGTTCACAGTAATTACCGAGGAGAATGACCATGTTGTCTCCGATACAAACATCGAGGAAAATATACGTTGACCAGGAATAAATTAGGAGTTGAGCCACAATAACAACCAACATTTTATTGAATATTGATACGTAAAAATCTAATAATTTCCTTATGTTTATCCTATTATTGAATCGTCTGGATCCCATGAATCGCATGAATCCTTAGGATGAAGCGTAAGTAATAATGCTCATGAACTATTTTTTCTCTCCTACCAACTATTCTCTAGACAAAGCCGATTTCATTGTGATTTTGTACATATACCTACGCTAGAAGAATTGGTCCTTCTAGATAAATCATTCAATATAATGTATTCATATATAATGAATAATTTAATGTATAATCTAATGTATTCACATTTTATAATGCATTCATCGATAAAATTAAAAGGGTTTCGTGATTTTGTAGTAATATTGTAGTGATTTTTTAGATATTGTAATTTTATTGTATTTTTTAAATATGGCAATTTTTTAATATTGTATGACCGTGGAAAATTTTGAAATAATTTTTATAATTTTGTAATAATATGTAAGACGTAGGTACTGCCTTCGGTAGGTTTTTGGGGAGTTCTCCCGACTAGGATGAATTCCAGGCAGTTTTTTTTATTTTTCTCTCCCCCACAGGAATTACTACCACCTGGCCTGGTGCCTAATTGCAGTACTCACGAATAAATATTTATTAATATTTTTTAATTATGTAAAATTATATACGAGTACATAAGTAGATAAGTCTATAAGTAATAATACCATATTAAAAACCTAAACGCGGAGCCATTGGAAATAAAGGGTAGAAACACCAGAACTGGAAAAGGGTTAAAGGGTTGGATTCAATCTGTTAGGGGGAGCGTTGAGAGATGTTTCTCTATATGCCGTTGATGAATGACTCCCTCTGCGGGAGGGGAGAGGGAACCGTTTTAGCCCAAGGCGGGGAGAGGCTATGGATTGCTCTCCGCGCTCTATATATAGTTTTGCACTCTTGAAATGTTATGTCATGTCCTTGGAAAAATACAGCGACCCCTGGTGTTACGATATTTAAGCTCTTTTCGCCATCGATCCGATGAGTCTCACTTGTGTTGCCATTGGCAATGGTTGTCACGGATGCGGTACGTGGGCGACGATGACGCTCTCAAGGCGTCCCGCGAGTTTATCTACGTACTCGAAGACGCAAAAATAGCTCCTTTGCAGTTCAGATGCATGCTGAGAAAGGGATTCACTTCCTGCTCTTAGCACAGGAGTACGTACACTGAATTACTGAACTCGTTAACGCTCGTGGTCCTCTTGCATACTTCCACCGAGAGGGTTGTTGGTTAAGTAAGTAGGTGCTTCTTATAAGAGAGAGCATTTAATTATGTCTGATTGCTCACTTAAGCAGCTATGTTGTTTATAGAGCTAATTAAAATAGCTATATTTAAATATTAAGTATAATAAGCACATGTGAAATCATGGTAATTAGTTGATTAAGAATACATAGGGACGTGCTTCTTATAATTGAGCGGATTTAATTATGCATGACTTCTCACATAAGAAGTTAAATAGTTTATACAGCAAATTTAGATAGCTATATTTGCATATTAATTTAAATTAGTGACGTCATGATAATTAAGGATACATATTAATGTGATTCTTATAATGAAGCAAATTTAATTATGCTAAATTTAATTTCTCCTGTAATGAATAGAATGCATTATAATGCTCATTGAAATTGCTTTATTTAATTCAATTGCTATGTTTGCATGTTAAGTTAAATATGTTATCAAGTTAATTAGTTAATTAAGGTTAAATAAGTATGTATTGATTATAAATGAGCGCATTCCATTTAACCTAATTTAGTTTCTGTTATAATTAACTGATTATTTTGTTACGCCAATTTAAACAGTTAATTGTATACATCTTCAAAACAAATCAAGTGGGTATCTTATTAGACTATTTTTAGGATGATCGTGTACTGTTATGATAATTTACCATAAAATTATAAACATAAATAATCTACATTAAACGCACAATTATGTAATATGAATTGTTATAACATTGAAATAGTAATCACAACCTTATTTGAGCAAAATTTAACCTTTCAAGACCACTCATGCAACTATTCCTTCATTTCACATCACAAATATTAATGATCTAATCTGGATTCGAACCCGGAGTCCTTGGTGTTATATATATGCATTCTAACTCCTACGCCACCGAGATCGGCATGCTATGTTTATTACATCAGAATTACATGTGCGGAGGGACAGTATCAATAATGGATGGGGAATAAAAGCATCTGAAAAAATATAACCTAAAACAAGGAAAAGAAGGCAGTAGCAATACCAAAGGGGATTTTATGTTAGTTTAGATACAAGAAAAGAATCTGTGACTGCAAAAATATGGCATATAAGAGGAATGTGAATGAGTCTAAAGGAAAGAGAGAAGGCAGTTAAAAATATAATGAATTAGATTATGAGGAGAGGAAAATTAAAGAATAGTAACCATTGAACAAAACGGACTTTGGAGAAAGATTTATGAATTTTTTTAAGCGAAATATGTATTCAAGGTTAGATAACTAAGGAGTGCTGTGTATAAACAAGTAAGTTGCGTGTTTATTCCTTAACTTATTGCCTATGATACCGGGAGGTTCAAACAAATATAATTAAATTTTTCAATCTTTCAAGCATAAGCCATTTGAGTTCTTTAGAAGGTCACACTTTATCATAGGCATTGGACCTGGAAGGGTAATGAAAATGCATTCTACAGGAAAAGTTTGCTAATGAAAATAGAAAAATGTAATCAACTTTCTTAATTTTCTTCAAACAGCAAAAAAAAAGGTTGGTACAGAAAATTAAAATTTTCGCATCTATTAACAACTCCAATTTTTCAGAATAGTTAGAGCTTTCTTCTGTCAGTGAGCATAACAGAACAAAGCTAGCAATCTACTTATCTAGAATAACTAGGTATAACCCGACATTCTGTATCAACATTCTCTATGTTCTTATTTGTTTAATAAATAAGAACTATTAATATAATTATCAGAAATGCAACAAGCATCTATAAGTACAAAATTAATATGCTCAAGATTTACGTTGTAGAGAACTGGCATCTTGAAAGAGGAACAACTGTATAAGTTCCACAATTTTTCTTTCAAGACGACAAATAAGTATTATATCGGCATAAGATAATCAAAACCTTTATCAATGCCGCATTCCTTATTAATCATCACGGTCATTTAGTCTATATGCACCCCCTCAAAATCCAATATATCGTTACAAAAGGATAATTTCTGTCACTGAAATATGATAAAAACAGGATATCAAAATCCGAAAGTCGCCATTTCAGTCGAATTTCATAAAAAAATATGCCTGAATATTCTTCCCCGATGCAAAAGGTATTAAAAACCAAGAGATTACTATCTATAACATGGAAATATTGAATCATATTACGTCATATAATATGAAATCTGTCGAATTAAGTAAATTAGTTAGTAACATTGTCTTGAATGACGAATTGACACCGAAACGAGTAATTTATTTTTGACCGGTACATGGAAATTTTAGAGGTACTCTTAATGCAAAGTTGTCGGAAAATGCACCAAAGTTGAGAAAATGCAATTTAAAGTAGTGAGAACGACGTGTGTTTTAGACGTTCGTGTACTCTCAGTTCCTGGCAACAAGGCAGTTGAGGAACATTACTTCATTCTCTTAATCACTTGAAAAGACTGGTGACTCAAAGAAAATTGCAGGATAATTGCTTCAATTACCACCTTGTCTTAAGCTCTTTCAGCGAACTAAAATGAATAGTGAATGAGTTTTAATGAAATGAAATTGCTTTCAAAGACAGGTTCATGCCACATCCAGGTAGTTTATGAAACTGATCTGAGTATAAAAAATTTTTAATTTCAATAGCATTCAGAGCAATTAACTTTTAAGCCGTAACTTTATATAAAAATTCAATAGGGAAAGAGTAAGAATATTTTGAAACTAAAGATATAATGTTACAAATGAATACACACATACCTTTTTAAATCTACATGTGATAGAGCAAAATTAGTTATTTCGTTTCATGAGAAAGTGTTGTAAGCATGTTAGGTTTCAGAATAAAATTCAATATTCTCGTAGCCGAACTTTGAATTCAATACATAGCAGCAAAATTTAAATTAGAATAAAATATACCTATAGATATAAATAACCGTATTTTGGGTATATAAATCGCTGGTTATCATAATGCATAATGCTACAAAAACTATTTAAATCCCTTTTATACCTTTGGCATAATAAGTCCATCCCCTTGTTTTAATGTTCATAGAAATTCGTTCTGGTATTGTAAGATTAAAGTTATCACGTGGACTAAACACACAAACTAAATCTTTTAAATCGCACACTAAGAAAGAATAAAGGTTTCTTAAATTGAGCGTTACATTTAAAATCATCCCAGAAACGGCTTTTTACGTCGCTTAGTATTTTTCAAATAAATTTTGTAACATACTTTACAAAAGAATGAACTAAATTTGTTAAACTTTATAACATGAATTAATCATTATATTTGGAAAATGGGCATTATAATTGAAATGACCACAGAAACGAATCTTTAATGCGCGTTATTTCCTAGAAAATGATGTATTAGTTAAATAATTCAGCTAAATTTTCAATAGAGCGACGGTTAAATTTCTTTTGAAACTTAGTAAACGTGGAAGCTGTCTAAATTTGTGCTCGGACATTGCGAATTTCCACGTTCGCTCTTTTGTGAGCGGGGACAATATGAAAGCTTCTTACTCAAACGGTAGACGTTCCGTATCCTCCCTGGAGGGAATATCTCCGAGGGATCGAATATTCTTGATGCTAGAGAGACCTCCATTCCGATAGCTCCCCTTCGTAAGTTATTCTCTTTCGATGTACGTCCGCGCCATAAATTCAAACCTACTCCAAACGATATTCCTTTTCTTCATCTTCCTTTCTCCTCTCGCCCTTCCCAAGCCATCTACAAGGCAACGCTTTGCTACGTCATCTATTTCTTCCTAGCAACACTCCACTCATTTATCTTCTAGTATGCAAGAATTTCTCAGAGTCCATAAAATAGTCGAAAGAAAATTTTATTTGGAATATGGACTATTTTTAAACAGACTACATATGGAAGTATACAAGAAAGAAATTATTAAAATAAAATTTCACCAAATTTTGTTTAATGAAACCAGTTTCAACTATTCATAGTTATCGTCAGGCAACAACTGACCTTAACCTGAACAGATGTGGCCTAAAAACAACTATGACTAGTTGAAACCGGTCGCATTAAACAAAATTTGTGGTCTATTTTAAATATTGTATGTTATGAATAAAATTTTCCATAAAGGAGTTTCATCCAGTGACGGCTTCGTCAATTAAATATAGACAATTAAAAAAAACTTTTCTGATATTTCATTATAGACATTCCCACCATTATTTCCATATATAGTCTATTTTTAATATTGTCTATTCTAAATAAAAATTCCACAAAGGAGTTTCACGTGTGACGGCTTCTTCAATAAAATCTAGACTACTATTAAACAAAAAATAGCTATTAATTTTAAATTAAAAAAGGAGATAAATTTATAATATTTATGGTATTAAAATAATTAAAAAAATATATATTTTTAATAAATCTAATAATATTAATTTAACATTCGTTTAATATGCCTACCTTATATAATTTTCTACTCGAATGATGGCTAAACCCTGATACCCTTTGCCATTATCCTCCAAAAAATTCAGAAAGGGGATTATTTGGGTATTTTTCGTTGATTTAGAACTTTTTGAACCAGTTTTTATAAATTCAGCCCAATAACTGAACGAGTAAATCTTTCCACATAATTTATTAAAGAGATGACAACATTAATGCCGTAATTCTGCATCATTTATGCATCAGTAGCTTACGTTCTATCACAGTTATGGAAAAGACAGGCAAAACAGTAGATTCAAGGAAATTTCTAAATACCATACATTGAATTTATCATTGATCAAGTCATTAAACAAATGTATTTACGTTATAGATATCAGTTTCATAGATTTGAATCGACCAATAAATGAACATAGAGGGGGCAACATAGCATCTACACCTATATATCTCCAAATATACTACTAACGAGAACTCCTTCAGTGTTCAGAACCGACTGCGTGCTCTTTTGTCTATTTTCCAAATCCGTTATTGTCACGTATCGTTCCCGGAGAAAAATAATTTTTGAAGCGACTACTCTTGGCATCCACTTCTCTGAATTTTCTCGCTGTATGTGATCGGCGTATATAACACGGGTGACGCATAGTATTAGGT
Organism: Sympetrum striolatum; assembly: GCA_947579665.1. NCBI lineage: Eukaryota > Metazoa > Arthropoda > Insecta > Odonata > Libellulidae > Sympetrum > Sympetrum striolatum. The sequence goes on from OX388346.1 coordinate 20,934,780, forward strand.
TTTCCGAGAACAATGATAGAGCAGTAGATGTATAGCATTTGAACAACTGAAGAAACTAAGGGACCTCAGTGGTATGGTCACGCAAAAAATTTGGAGGAAGAAAGATTCCCGAAGGTGGCATTAGGAGGAAAAGGGACGAGAGGCCTCGAGGTGGTCTGCGGAAGAGATATGGGATGGAATCAAAGAAGACATAGAGAAGAGTGTAGAGAAAGTAGGAATGATGGTTAAAGAGAATAAGGAAGATAGAATAAGGTGACGTAAGCTATCACAAACTCACACACAATATACGATAAGGAAAGGAAAGTACGATAGTTTTTTGACGATATAAATTTGATTTCTAAATATTCAACTTAACAAATACTTCTTTTCGAACTTTTGTTGACCCTAGGTTTCACCACAAGGGAAAGTAAATTGTGTTCTTTGCTTGATTAAAATTTACCGCAGCCACCGGACAGAAAGTAAATATTCAAGAGGATGGAAGATTTAAATAAATAGGTTCACCAATTTCCTTTACCACTTGAGAATTTATGGGTCAACAGTAATTCTAGAAAGTGTATCACTTTTTAATTTAGGTAAATATAAAAACTACAAAAACTTACAAAATAATAGACACGTCAAGTGTAGTGAAGGAAAGAGAACTGGTACTTTTTCCACAGATTTAAATTAAATCAGTAATAAATTGAATCTGTGGAAATAGTACTACTCTTTCCTTCGTTAAACATAATAGATTTTCACACTATATCGCCCAACTGTGTGAAGATGCGTCAAGTTTTCTAACCCTCAGGAATTTTTATACCACATCTTATGAATAAGAAGTTATCCAGTTGCATCCCCACTGAAAATCTACGAACTATTAACTGTAAATCTGCTGATCAATCTTCTCATTTATTCTTATAAACCAACAAATAATTTACTCGATAAACTTCAAAAAAATATAATTTCACAAATAGACTTCGAGGATTAATATTCTCACTTTTTCCTTTGCTTATATGTTTCATACTATATGGTGGAAATACTTATTTTCTCCCATTTGTAAACATTTCTCTTGTACATTTTGATTGCTCAATAAAAGTGGAAGTATACTCATGATAAATATTCTATCTTCTGACTTCTGGTTTAGGCCTCGCGTTAATAACATTAGCATTTAAATGTTTATGAATGTTTCTGGAGAAACGTGTAATCGTTGTTACTCTGTCCCTCCATTTTCAGCGATAGCCTCATATATTACGTATTCTGGACGCATGTGTACCCTTAAAGACCGGTCCACTGCTTGAACCCTGGTCTTAATGTACCTGATATGAATCTACGTGTAACGCCAAGAGTGCGGAGGGTCATTTTAGTATGATGCAATGCGTGCTGGAGGGTCCGTTCAAACTACGAGAAGCTATTCAAGAAGACTAAGGATGACGGAGATTTTGCTTCTATGTGGCCGTGTAGAATGTATGCTGTGTATATAGGCTTGCCCAGCTACACTGCTTCCTCAAAACGGGCTCGATTACCATGGATTGAACACAAAACACATTACATTAAATATAGCTGCTTGCATTAAAAATGAAGCCGATATACACAAACTTTTCGTTCAAATGGATTCAATGGAATAGTACTTTAAATCAACTGTATTGGTTGTGGTACTCAATGAAAGTTAACGAATTAACGAAGGAATGTTGTTTTAAGATGTCAGGTCATTAATTTTGAAAGCTATTTCTCGGTGAAGAGGATACTGAAAAAATATGGTACAAAATGTAAATTAAAACGAAAAGAAATAAAAATCTGAGAATTTTACAATTACTACTACATTCTAGAGGTACATTCTAGAGATAATTCATATCTATTTACGTTGAGGAGTACTACCGCAAAGTTCTGCATGAAGCTATTGATAGTTAAAGGGAAAGTTAGAGCGTATTGCTGTTCAAATCACTGTTCTATCCTCATACTTGCATAGTAAGATCACTTACCCTATCTAGTAATTTAACATCAGTTTAACATCAATAGCATTGACATTACGTGTAATAATTGCTTTGACGAACTTATCTGAAAAATGACGGATACTTAGGTTTACTTTACCGTAATACCACGAGTTACGTTATCCGAACTTACGCAAACTCAGAGTTTGACTTTCCACTCATGGGTCGTCGTAACAAAAGACAATTACAAGCTTGAAAAAATCTCTCGACTAACTTGAAATAGGTTCGCAAACATTAGAACATATGGACTCCAAAAATAGGATATAGCAAATAAGAAAGGAATAAAATATTATTATTTCACAACGAAGAATTGTTACGCGGAAAAAAGGAGTCATTGCGTCTTCAGACAGGTGTTTTAAGAAAGTCATCGGCACTGGAATAACTTAGATTTATTAAACTCATTATTTGTTTCTAATTGTTTGTTACTATACACGAAAACTTATTTTTATTCAATGTTATTACACTAAACTAGGGTTTTCATAGAATTTGGTCATATCTAAACAAAATTTAATGTATTTACGTGAAACTGGTATCCTAACATAGGTTAGTTCGACGAACGCGATTTTCGTCGGTATCATCTAACTTAACCGTGCTACTACGATATGGTAACATTTGTATTGATATCAACATTGTTCCTGGTGAGATCAAAGGAGCAATTACTACGTGTGGATTATTTTAATAATTAAGTAATTATAGAAATACATCTATTCTGTTTTAGACAAAATATTGGTATATTATTTGTCATGCCTTTTTTCCTTTATGATATTATGTAATAAATTATCTATTACTGATTTACATTAGAATAATTAGCATTATTTTTGTTAAGTAATTTTTGTGTGAAATTTACAAGCAAAAGGTTTAAATGCTCATCGTTTCTAAGAAGCTAACATAATTTTTTTTATTTCAGGTACGGATTCATCCAATAAAATCCATTTTCAAACCATCATCAATAACCATCACGCAAACCAGGCGTCTGCATACATAATAAGATAGAAAGGTAAAGTAAATTCAGCATATTAAATTTCATAGAGTAAATGTATTTTTCTTCGCACCAAAATAATGATGTACCGATTTACTGGCCATGTCTGTCTTTAGAAATGAAACAAGTTCCTTCACTAGAAAAAGAAATACTCGGGCAAGCAAATTATTTATGAAATAATCTTCCCTTTGCTTATCGGAATTATTCAGAATAAAGACTTTATATTCTTTAATGGTATCTCTCCAAATTTTTTCGTTCTGATTCCTTCAACTTTTAAAAATTGATGAAGGTCTTTATTAGTAATCCCGACTTTCTTAAGATGCTGTGTTTATAAGACTGACTCAGCTATAGATATTCATAATATTTTTAACTATATATAAAATAACTAATATAAAATGTTATGAGATATTATTTTCTATGGAGTAAATCATAAGGAAATGCCGTCGATACAAAACATAATTACCATGTAAACCTCTCTTAGGTATATATGTAATAAGTTTGAATACTTTATGCTCGTTAAAACGTTCAATATTAAGTTTTGCTTCTACTTTATTCGTATTTATTTTCTCTCTTGTATTTATTTACACATATGTATCTCCACCAATGTCTATATCTACTGCCTTTCTATCGAAATGCCTTATTATTTTACTAGCTTGTGATCATACTGATTCCTGCTGTTTTTCATGTACACTCCTGGCCAAAATTAACGCAGCACCTCCCTAGCGATCTTTACCGCTGGTGCTGCGTTAATTTTGGCCAGGACTGTACATAAATGTACTCACAAAAGTTCTTTTTTTGACGATCCTTCTTTCGATAATGTAAATAAAAATTAAATTCATTCGAAGGAGCCTTAACTTGGTGGAACTCCGTAAACAGGATTTATTTAATATGATCTCTAAATAATTATTATCTTTTACAGACTTCTTAGAACTGTGAGGCTCCATCGGCTCGATAACACGGACATTGAAAGCGAAATCTTAAGAATATATGTAAACATTTCTGAAATCACGGATTTACATTTCCTATATGAATTTTAATTCTCGTTGACTAATTATTGTTTCCTACATTCACATGGACTCAAATTTGAAATGCTCTTAATTGTTTTTATGTAGATGATTCAGTGATTAAAATGAAGAATGAATGAATCAGATGAATGAATGAATGATCAGTGAAGTAGTAAGAATATCGCAGTAAGCGCCAAACGAATATTGTAGTTTTTGTTTCCTTTCCCTAAAAATTATATAAAACAGCTTTCTTATCGATAACTGATTTATATTAAAGTATACAGTAACACTTACATCTAACTTGCGATCCGCCTTTGACGTATGGAAACCCATGCATCATAATTCTATCCCTCCATACTCACGCGTATCGTCCACAAATAATGAAACGGATGGTTCTCGTATTCATTTTTCCAATTCATTTTGCATTATCTAATCTACATAACATGGCGGACGTATTACATCAACTCCGTCTACTGAGAAAGGATCATCCTCGTATTTAATGACCGAATTCAACCGAAAACTTCCTTCTAACGATACACATCCTATTTCCAACGGCACCACTAAACCCTTATCAATGCTCTTTGCAATTGCCTTATTGACCATTTATTCGGTCATTCTCTCTGACCACCAGTCCAAGGGATTCGAATTAATTTTCCACTACGCCCTCTGGCTCTCTTTCGGTAGTGCACACGAACTTCTTTGCTCGATTCTCCCTCAGAACTCTCCTCTTTAACATCCGCTCTTGCTAAAACGCGCTCTTCCGACCATTTCCTCTCTTCCATCTACCAAAGTTTCTCTCCTTCCGCTAAAACTCCATCTTCCGTTCAGAATGTCTTTTATCCTGTCATCGCGTAATATCACACATATATACTCCATTACTCAATCAACTAAAATATCTCAAATTATATTTTAAAAAAATATGACTTTAAACAGCTCCACGAGGTAACTGGATTTATCTTCTACATGTATATCTATAAATGTTAAGAATTTATCATAAAATGATAATGATTATAAAAATATTGATTGATCTTCAGAAATGACTCAGTTTAGGGAGAGGGTTTTCGGAAATTCACAAAAGGTAGACGACTGACGTCTTCATAGAATGCAATGAAAATTGAAAATTGTTTCATTTTCCATATATCTTAAAAAATGATATTTATGCATCATTCTAATTGTAACAGCGTGGCCCAAAAAGTTTTTGTTAGACGATCTTTATTAGATAATTTATCAATTGAATTGCTTTATCCCAGCATACCAAATGATTTTATCAAAAAGATCATGAGCAATTATGTAAGGTATTACAATCTTATGTTATATATTTCCGTATTTCGTTCATTTTTTCCCTTATAATCTGTAAATTCCCCTAAGATAATTTCCTCAGTAAATTGCAAAATATTGTATAAACCATTCTTGCATTTTATAAAGTACTCTTAAATGGAATATAAGCAATACATCATCTCAATACTTATTGAAAAACTTTTGTCATATTTGTTGTCCTTACTTATTGAAGAATTACAAAATAATTTCACAATCTAAGGATAAAGAGATGAGAGGAATATCCATAAACGGACTTGAGCAAGAGCTCCAAGTTTCCGGATAGATACCTAATATTTTGTTAGATTAAATGCGCGGTAAGCGGGAGACCCGGTTACAAGTCTCATTGTCAGTTATGTCGATGTATTTAACTTCTGTTTATCCTTCGGTTTTTAGGAGCACGGCAATAACTACACGCTTACGAGAATAATTTCTTACCTTATCCCAATTTCATCACAAGGGAAGACAATGCTGAGCGCTTCCATTTTGAGTAATTTTTCCATATACTACAACAAATTTAGCTTGTTCATTATTCTAATCTCGGCTTACTGAGGAGGGAAGTTATTACAACTATGTAAAAGCCATTACCCATCTTCACATAGTTTGTGTATATTCAGTGGTAACGCAACATTTCTCTTTATACACCTTCGGTAATTTTCACATCAACTGCTATTCATACACGATTCATTTTGCTTATCCAAGTGGTAATATTTTGTCTCATTCATTCGACAAGGGCCTTTTTATTGTGAGCACTGGGACGTGACTCAATTTTACGAATGACGAGTCCATTTTGTCGCGACCAAATTCAACAAGTGAAATTTTGCGAGAGAATACAGAAATTCTCAGAATAGTCCCGATTGAGTGTTTTTAATGGAATGGGCTTTTAAAATAAAAGTGGAGAAAAATTGCCTCCATTCCGAGGGGAGTTTTGAAAGGTCCAATCTGCACTAATGCACTTACTTTTGTATCGATTGCCAGAGCAAATCTATTAGATAAATAAAGTTACAGGACTTTATTGGCGGAGTTAGCGACGGCCGTAAAACTCAAATCAGCCGATCTAGCGATGCATAAAGAACCGGAATAAATCACGACCGAAGTCATCGATAGAGGAAATGCTGTTCAAACAGAATACATCTTGGTAATTTAATGAATAAAGAAGACTTTTATAGCTATTCTACCAATTTCTTGTCACGTGTTCCTTTATAGAACAAGTTGGCGTCTGAATAGTCGTTTCTCTTTTCTTTACCAATTCACATATTTATATATCTGTAGGTGAAATATAAAACGAAAAGAGTTAATTTAAGAGGAAATCCCAACAATAGTAGTCTACTAGAGAATTAACCCAATAACATAGGAGAGGAAATGGGACTTACAAGGCAAAATGAGGAGTGAGTTAGTTTATCCATGCCTAAATATGAGAATGCTAAGAGTGAAACAAATTCACGTGAATGTAGCACAATGACTCTGTCAATAAAATTCTATCTACAGATCTGATTACTTAAATATTTTAGAGGTTTTTCAGCCTATGGTTAATTAGAGTTAGGTGAGCATGTACAGAATTAAATTATAAATAGTAAAATAAGAAAATATTTATGAAATATAATTTCATATTTGTAAGCTCTAAGGCTCATAAAAGAGCTATATTTATGGATTATATAAATAATTTAAACGAACTTAAAATTCTTAACAATAATTGTTAATAACCCACCGGTTTTGGCCTTGAGGCCATAATTTGGGAAATATTATGTTTGTTTCAATTATTTATTTAATGGTGCTCCAAGAAGAATGGAATCCAAGATTTTTTTTGTCTCGTATCACCAGTTCTTGTAATGTTGAACTTATAGTCTGTGAAATCCATTTTTAATTGCCCAATATAAAAAGTATGAAATAATTAATTAAATAAATTTTACGTAATTAAGAGATATTTTACGGTTCTGGCGGACCCTAATGTATAAGAAAATTTACCAGTAGCGTATTTGCAACTATTTTATTTCAAAGCTTTCTTACTTATATAAATAATGGTTAATAAACGTTTATATGTGCTAGTTACCCCGCAATTATTTACAAACATCAAGCATTTAGGGGCGTCTTTATGAAAAATATAAATGCTTACATATAGGCTAAAGACATATGTGCTACTATGGAACGGGGGCTTAAAAGCACAAAATGGGAATAAATAGCTTGGACCGCACGTATTTATCACTTTTCCTTTCCTTAATGTATCTGGCATCCCATAAACCCCAACAGGAGTTAAGTAACTATCACTTTCACGGCGTTCATTTCCCCAATCCACTGCTTATTACGCCAAATACGTTCAGATCGTACCATTTTTCCCTCACATATGCTTTTAACATTCGCCGCTCGCCCTATTTCTTCCCCGGCCACCTGGGCTCACGGTCGTCTCTTTGCCCTTAGCTACTAAAACCCCTCTGCCCTAACATTTCGCTTTTTTACCGAACGCTCGTTTCCCTTTACGTCTGCTATCTTCCTCTTCCATCTCTTACCTCATTCCCACCATGCCCCCCCTTTCTCCCTTTATTTTTATCCCACTTTTTCACATCTCTTGGCTTTTTCTGGCTTTTGTAATTCTCTCCTTCGTCGCTTTAAGTTCCTTCCCTTTATCTCGTGTTCACTCGTACTATCTTCCTTTTTCTTTGTCCTTTGCGGATCTTTTCGCGCAGTTTCCTTCTTCCACGTGAGTTTTACAGTCTTATCTTTTCTTCTTAGTTCTACTATCCCTTGATCGTCCCATCTCTTTCCTTGGTTAAAGTCTTTTTCCCCGATTCTGCTCTTCCTCGTTTTCTTCCGAAGTTTCTCTATATTTCATTTTGTTCTCCTGTCCTAAAACAATCGCACTGACAAATAACGTTATCATGGAAAATAATGATGCTATTAGGAATTAATGAGAACATTTTCATCCATGATGCCATTTCCCATTGATAACAAGTAAATTATAACCTACAAGGATTCATTATTCGATTAAATTTCGAATCTGCGATATGAATTTGGATTCGATTCATTACTAGGGGTCCAGATCGAGCAATTAGAATTGCTGGAAACTTTAATGACCAATAATGATTGAATTTAATAACACGATGATCAATTATATGATTCTAATAAAACCGAACGCAATTCTTTTTGAACTGTAGTATGAAATTCTGTTGGAAAACCATATAAATTAATAGCATTAATAATAATTCGTATCTTAATTAATAATGACCATTCTTACAATAAAACCCGTTTTATTAAAAATACCCATACATATTATTATTATTTTTAAAATTAATGTCACTTGGATATCACTACATAAAGCATATATCGTTCTTGCTACAATATCTTCATGAACGGTCTATTTTTAATTTCTCTTTTGGTTCTGGATGAATATATCTTTCATCTACTTGTATCACTTGTTCATGGTATTTATGACCTAAAGATACTGTAGCATGAGTGATACCTAATAATGGCAGTGATTTATGCTTCTCTTTAAGGAATACTAACAAAAGTGTTTACTGGTAGAACAGTAGTGCTTTACTTAATTGGTCATGTTCCATTTCAACATTTTGACTTGAAGAGGAAATAAAGGGCAAACTACCTCACTCCTCATCTTGCCTAGTAGGCCTCATTGCCCTCTAGTAGCTCTCAATCTTTAGAGGTAGTGGCGGGTTCCCGGATAGCCAAGTGGGCAGCGCATAACGGGATTGTTAATGTTTAGAGGAGGCAACCGACCATCCCACAGTGGTCCGAAATCGGAAAAAGCCGGACGAAAGTGCAAAATTGCTCTTTTTGAAATAAATCATGAAACTCTGCATATATAAAGCCAAATGATTGCTGATTATGGAACGGTAAATCATTTTCCATAGATCGTATGTGTTACTTAGATACGGAGGGTCAAACATGACTAAATTTCCAAAAACACGCCCGATTTTTTCTTCGAAAATCTTATAAGTCAAGCTAATATTAGTCTTGTGGAAGGAATTTTGTGGAATAAAAATCATTATATTTTATCAAAATGGTACTTTATCTATACTTTTCATTAGTTTCAAGAATATTGCTCAATATTTGTGTGGTGTTCCAACACAAAATGGCACACACCTTTTTCAGACAAAATTTGATATAAAGTAGTCGATATGTTTAATTTAAAAAATATGTGCCGTGGGAACCTTCACCAGAGTATTAGTTGAAGACATTTTTAGAATATCCAGCAGATATATTTCAGAAATGTAGCCAACCACGGAAATAAACGCGATTTTTCGATCGCGCTGCACGATCCGGGTCCGCGCTGGTGGGCCTGGTATGTACTGTTGAATTATCAAAAACACCACTATTCAACACATCTATCAGAACTAGTGCAATGATTCACAAGAAAAATTATCAGACGCCCACAGATTTTAGCAGTATGCCAGATCACAACAATAACAACACTACTTCACCGATGCCAAACTAGAACTGAATGTTAAGATACATTTCTTAAAGGGAAAGGAAATGTGTTTCTGAAAATACCTGGTAAATAACGTTAAGGGCTGAGCGGTATCATGAAAGCCCCTTTTCGCGTGGTCCTCGTAGGCGAGAGTGGAAAGGGTAAGTGGTAAAAAAACACTTAGATGTTGCATTTTCTTCAAATTATGAACCCGTTTCCGTGCATACGAACTTACATACATTCTCAAAAGTTGAAGGATATTCCTAACTTGAGAATAATTAACTAAGAATCGTAAATAATCCAAATCAAAGCGTATTTACCAGAGTACCGCATCCATCGACTCATTTGCACGATTAAATATCCTCTTTATATCTTCGATATGGAATTTCTGAACAGTGACAATGATATTGATTGCATCCTTAGCTTAAAAACGGCGATTATAGAGAGTTAAGGCACAAAAAACTAAAACAATCCAGCGAAGCCGCCGTACTTCCAGGCGGACCCGGATCGTGCAGCGCGATCGAAAAATCGCGTTCATTTCTATGGTCGACTACGTTTTTGAAATATCTCTGCTTGATATTCTTAAAATGTCTTTAACTAATATTCTGGTGTAATTTCACGCTGCACATATTTTTTTACTTAAAGATATCGACTACTTTATTTCAAATTTTGTCTGAAAAAGGGGTCCGCCATTTTGTGATGGAGCACCACACAAATATTGACCAATATTCTTGAAACTAATGGATATAACGTTTTTTATTCCACTAAATTCCTTCCAAACACCACTATTAGCTTAACTTATAAGATTTTCGAAGAAAAATAAAATCGGGCGTGTTTTTGGAAATTTAGTCATGTTCGACCCTCCGTATCTAAGTAACACATACGATTTATGGAAAATGACTTACCGTTCCATACACAGCAATTATTTGGTTGTTTATATGCAGAGTTTTAAGTTTGTATCTCAAAAAAAGCAATGTTGAACTTTTGTCCGGCTTTTTCCGATTTCGGACCACTATGCATCGGCCTAAAAAACCTTACAGACTAGGCATTTATAACTAATTCAAAGTTAAACTCAGATTTAGATAACACGCACAAATTAAATGTTAGTAATATTATTGATAAAAACAGAAAAGGAGAGCGTCTAACGTTGTTTGATTCGGATAAATTCGAAAATCCATTGTTGATACGATGTTAATGAAAATAAACGATTCGTATGCCCTTAAAAATAAGGCAATGGAATAAAGTTACTCATCAGACATATTCTGATATACAAAGTCATCTTTTTAGATAGAAAATGTTGTACCAAGCGTATTGCAACCAAAGGATCAAATGTTGAGCGAACTTTGTAGCAGCTCTCTCTTTGATTTGCGTTGATAACTAAACAGGATTTTTCACAATGGTATCGCCACTGAACGCTCAAACTCAGAATAAAAGAGGACTTCCCTGCAAGAAAGAAAAGGGATTTTCCTCTTAGTTGAACGCAGAAAATTCTGTGTGTGGACGTATTCTTTATTGAGGAGTGAGTTGAAGACTGTTAGACCGTGCTTTAATTTAATTTACTTGATGCTTTAAGTATAAATATTAAATCCCTAAATATCGTGATATGGATGAATTTTTAATTTAATAGGAATGATTTTATACTCATGATTTACTTGCCTCAATAGAATATGAAAATTCTGATGATTAGTGGTACCAAGAATTTCCAACAACAGTATCTCAAGAAGGTTTATATGATAGGTATACTTAATTATATACAATAATAATCTTTACACACTCAAGATTAAAATGAACTTTTTGTCTACATAAATACCCTATTTATAAAAACTCTATTTTTATGGAACAAAGACGAAGTTAGTTTTAATATAGTATGTCTTAAGATGAAGTTTCACAAAAGAGAAGGCCGATGTTACTGAATTTATAATAATTATATAATTATTTTACTTTTCTGTTCAGTATTGCTCAATTATGTAGGCTATATTAATTATAGAAACTCTTAGCTTTAATGATTTTGACTTAATTCATTATTACTATGTTGTGCATGGTCCTTCAATTTATAAACAAGGAATATGAAATAAAATCCGACAGCTATTGGTTTAGAGTAACTATTGTGTAGCCTGGAGTCGGTTGAAGAGAGCTGCGTAGCTTAAAATGTCGAGAAGCACAAGTGGATGCGACAATTCTCCTGCTTTAAGGTAAAGGTTAAGATACCCTTTGCTCGAAGCTAAGAGTTAGAACTTGGAAAATATGATGTCAAGATTTCGACGTGCATATGTATGTAGGAAAGAAGATCTGTCCATCATTTATCACATTATTAATTTTTTTATTCTTAAAATTCCTAGCCTAGTTCGATATAGAGGATTCAACTGAAATGGTAACTACATCTGATTATCAACTAAACTATAAATTATGGAAATGAAGTTAAACTAAGCACAGAAAAATTGACACAAGGTTGTACAAGAAGTGAAAAATAGGGACTTGGCTGGTACTCGAAGCCAGGTTTCGCTCTTTTCGGGTAGGTGTTCTAACCGACTAAACTACCGAGACTAAACTACTCTTACGTAAGGCCCCCACTTAGTTATACATCAAATCCCCCATTTACAGACGTGAAAATGACGTGGTATGTCACAATTTTTCACTTCTTGTACTACTTAATTAAAGTTATTACTTATCTTTTTGATTGATAAAAATTTTAGATAAAAGTTATTTCATATATTTCAAATGACACAGACTCCATCAAAATGTCTTTCTTATTGCAAGCACTAAGCGCCATACGTGCCCTCATTTTCATCTCACACCATCCCCTTCCTCATCTCTTTCCATATTCCCTTCATGAATATCCCTCGCACTATACTGATACACTCTCTCCATTCGAAGCTTTTTCTCCTCCATGCCCTTATGGGACGCTCAGGAGCTGCAAATGTCTTCATTGGAAATCATGCCTTTCCTTACGACCTACGCCATAACACTCCCTCGGTCATCTTCTCCCTTCCAGCATCCATACGTAAAGCCCCCAAACTTTACTGTTCCTTTTTTTACTATTTTCTCCCATATCTTTCACTCTGATGTTCAGGGAAACGGTCGTTCTCTGTGTGTTTCGTTACGTAAAAGCATATCTACAGGTTTAGCACTGGAGCAGATTACTCATTACGGGGATATAAGTCTTTATCTTTTATAACAGTCCAACGTACGCACCATTAGCAGCCATCAGCTCGCAGACGCTTTTAAGGGGAGAATTCAATCTTCCCAAAGTTTGGAGAATTATTTTTTTAACGGAAGGACTAGTATCGGTAGAAAAAATGGATGCAATCACCTATTTGAATTATTCCTGTTCCAATGTAAACTTCAATTTATTTAAGTACACGACTGTGCTTGTTAGCGTAAGTAAGATGTATGAAACACGTATGAGAAAATACGAAATCGGTGAGAAAAGAAAGATATTCTAATTTCAAAATTCATTTGAAGTTACTAACCTAGCATCCTTGATTTTTAATTCAAATATTAAAAGTAGAACATTTTATGTAAAAATTTGGTTCCTTTAGTGAATTGAGTGAATCTCAAGGTAGCTTTCGGTATTAAAAAAAAATATGAGAATCTGTTAAAAATTTGCTTGTTGGATAATTTGCACTTAATTTTAGGAAAATAAGTATTTATAAACAGTGAACTACATTTTTAATAGGCACTCTTTGTATAACTGATTAATACATTATTATAAATTATCATTTTAAGCATTATTTTCCAATTTGTAAGCAATAATTATGCCAGATAATGTCCGATACGCTATAATCAATGACAAAAAATTACCATTCAATCCAAGCCAGTGAATAAAACCAACTTGAATAACTAAAGTCAAAGGAAAATAATATTTACGGACTAAAACTAGAGAAAAATTCAAGCGACAGTTTTGTCAAAAACCCTAAAACGGTATTATCGATTTGAAATTCATAAATAATACGTTAAAACATTCTTTTACTTTTAGCTGAAAGTATTTACGTAACAACGAGAGTGTAAACGTTACACATGCCATTTCACTCTCGTTATTTAGAGGTCAAATATGTTCGAAAAATCTCTAAATGCATTCAAGACTTAAACTTTATTTCATGAAAATCAATGGAACACCGAGAAAGAAAAAAATTGTTTCTTCAACTTAATTATGGTTTAGGGGAGGAAATTTTATTTAACCTGGCATCACAAGAGCAGAAATTTCCTCGACTTTTCTTTCCAAAGGCTCTTTGTCCTCAGTAAATTGGCTTTTGCTTTCAACACAGCTGGGAGATATCCGGGCGGATCGTTCCGATAAAAAGATTTGCCTCCAAAGGTTTGAGGGATACATTTCATCCAGAAAGAGAAGAAAGAAAACGTCGGTATTTATTAATGGGCGGAATGGACGAAAGGCAAAAAAGCAAAAGTTTTGGTCCGCCTCACCCAATTCCCGTTTTCTCTCCTCCCTCATCACTCAAAGTGACGCTGCGGGAAGAAGTATCTTTTTTGCGATAGCTTTTGGTAAGATCTTGGGAACCGCTTCCACTTGGGAAGGGAAGCCTTACCCTCAGAGGCCTAAAAGGGTTTAAATGACAGATGAAGATGTTTTCTCTCTCGCCTTCGAGAAGGTAGAAATAATCTCAGATACATTTTCCATCCTCTCTTCAATTTAGACGTTATTTTTACTAAAATGCACTGATTAAAGAAAAACATAAGCTAATTTTTTTACAGTTACGTAATTTAAGTAATACAAAAATGTTGGTTTTTATACAATATCCGTTATATTGTTAGTTTATTTTTAGTTTTTATTAAGTACTTGCGAAAATGTTGTATATTAAAAGATATAATTTATAAAACTGTTACCCTGAAATGAAGATAACAAAGTTCTGGAGCTCCAGGATAGCCATGTGGCAGCGCGTTAAGGTTTGGGAAAGGCGGTCTCGGGTTCGATTCCCGGTAAGAACCTATGTACGAAATGACATAAGCTGTCGGCACTTTTAACAATACCGCCACCACCAACTGACTTTTGCGTGATTTATGAACTTCGTTCCTGATACCATATTTATTTGTAATTTATTCCAAATTGGTCAGTGTACTACGTGGCAACGGTTGAGGGGGATATATCAAAAACGTAGTGTACTTTAAGGAAAGGGTAAAGGTGACTTTGCACATAAGGGCGTGCACCCAGGAAAATTCCCAAGGAAAAACGGACTTGAAAAAAGTCTGACAGGGCCGGGAATCGAACCCGGGATCTTCCTCTAACCGGGAGGCTGTCTTAACCATCTAGGCTACCCGACCAGAACCGTTCTGGTCGGGTAGCCTAGATGGTTAAGACAGCCTCCCGGTTAGAGGAAGATCCCTAGAGGTAGCCTAGATGGTTAAGGCAGCCTCCCGGTTAGAGGAAGATCCCGGGTTCGATTCCCGGCCCTGTCAGACTTTTTTCAAGTCCGTTTTTCCTTGGGAAGTAGTGTACTTTAATTGGTCCAAGGACGGGAGGGAAACCAAACCCCTCCAAAATCTCCCATGAATAGATTAAAAAAATTTCACCCAACGTGGGGCTCGAACCCACGACCCTGAGATTAAGAGTCTCATGCTCTACCGACTGAACTAGCCGGGCAGATAACTCGATTGTTTTCATTTCAATGAATTCACTCGCTTTCGTAGGCTGGACAGGACGCAATAGCTGGTCAGGGGCAGTAACACCTGGCTGCCGGGGTATCGGATCAGATATACATACACACACGTAGATATGATATTTATATTTATATTTCATCAGTATCACATATCTGTACCAGACTTCCACTAATTGGGATCACGTTACGAGCCACTTCTATCCTCTCCTCTTCAACGCGTATCAAGTAAACGAGTGAAAAATCAAATAAACCGAGTTAATTTATTCGATTGTTTTTAGCGAGTGAAAAAAAATCGAATAAATCTATTCGATTTTTCACTCATTTCCTCTGAACGATTGAATCACTCGCTTGGAACAATCGAACAGATTTATTCGATTTTTTCACTCACTAAAAACAATCGAATAGATTTATTAGATGTTTTTCCACTCACTCAAAACAATCGAAATAATTCACTCGGTTAGGATTGAGTGAAAAATTGAAACGCTTTATTCGAATTATTCGATTGAAGCAAACAACCGAATTATTCGATTGATTTCAATCGATTGTTTTCAATCGATTGTTTTCAATCGATTGTTCCCACCTCTAATAGTAATAATAGTAATTCTCATTGGGGGTGAGGTTCAGACTGGCCTCCGATCAGAGCAGGCAATCTATCTTGAAACCGAAATGCTATCAAGTAAGGTGGTAAGGTGGTACATTTATGGTAATGAGGAGACAATATGTTAGAAGAGAGAATTTACCAACACAGCAATTAGAAATATAGTTATATTGAGCAGCATGTAAAAAATAGCAATATGACTTGAAGGGAGTTACAATACCTATTTGGAGAGCGGGAGACATGGATTCGTGTTCCAATTATATCACTATCTTTCTCTTTTGTTCGCTTCTTAGTTAACCATGGATTTAAGAAACATCCATTCTCAGGCTAAGTCAAATTTAATTTCTATTACCAATAAAATAATATTCTGATATGTCCAAAATTGACTTTTTGGGAGCCGTATTTAAGCAGTAAGACCCTGGATAATTTCCACATAAAACGATTTATATTTTTTATGAAGGCGTCTAGTTTCGTCTAAATACTGAAGATGCCTAATTGCTTCATTATTCAATTTTTTTATTGCAAATCGTTGCAATTTGGTAAGAGTAACAGTTGGCAATTACCGAGGGGTATGTAGTAAGATAACATTAGTCTGTTCGGCATTCGCCTAAGGACGGGAGGAAAACCCCTTCAAAAACCTTCCGAACATTTTAACAATAAGTCTACTTATATAAAGATATGCAAACACCTCCACCAAGCACAGATACAATCGATTGAAATAATTCATGCTACATAAAATACTAAGTTATGTTATCTGGAAAACATTATCTTGTATAGTAGACGAAAATAGTCACCTTTATATAAAAATATATATTTTATAAAAATTAACAAGTGTTTTAATGCTTTAATAATCCAATTTTTGCGATACTTTTTTAGCTACAATTCCGTGAAATTATTACCTATTGGAATGCAAATTTGGGACACGGCTGTTAAGGAATTACAGGTTTAAAATCTCCAATAGCCGTTTTTGTCGGCGGTCCTGTATTCCGATAAAACAAGAAAGAACGAGAAAAGCAGTGTTCTTTCCTGTTTTCTCGGAATACCGGTGAATGAGAAGAAGAACGCCGACAAAAATGGATTTTAAACCTCTAATGATTACCAATTCATCTATCCTATCTCTTTCTATCCTTATTTATCCTATCGTCCTTATTCGTGGTTAACATTGCATCTAGAGATGTGTAGATAACAATTGGTGAATTTACTGTCTTCTTATTAAAAAATCAACGTTCGTAAATGACTACAAGGAGTTAAGCATAAGCAACCTTTGCGAATATACGAATATTCATGTTGGGATTCACTTACACAAGACGCGTGTTGGGGAAATATGATAAAAAGAGCAAAGGGGAAAATACGCGTGTAATAATAAGCGGCATAAAAGCAGTGGAGGGCATCAAATTTCAGCGGAAAGAGCGTTTCCTTTAAATCTCCGTCCTTTCGCGCAAGAACGAGCTCTTAATGCGCCAAAAAGATAATTCCCGCGGCGAATTTAACTTTGGGATGCTAATTAATTTTGCCCCCACGATCAAAAGGGCCCTTTTGCCCCAGAATGTAATAAAACCGGTTGAGATATTCGAACGAGGTGGGAAAGGGAGCAATTAAAAGGAAAGAAACGGGAAAAATGCGAATGGAATTACGAGTCCTGCGGTCCCGCCTAATACGAGCGATTTTTCCCTAATCTCGTTCTTTAAACCGATTCGGATTTAATCTTTATGTATGAAGTAGAAGTTCTGTGGGTTTGCATGTGTGTTTGTCTTGGTTTGAAGTCCACGCAGTTTGCCCGATTTGTGACCAACTTTGCACAATTTTTTCCGAGGAAGGAAATACTGTTATATTTATACTCAATAAAATCACTGGGTTCGAACGCTCGCTCAGATAAATGTCCATAAAAATACATTTCGCTAAAATTTGACTTTTATCGGTTGCAGGTTTTATTTCTCTTGCAGAATTGAATTAGAAGGAATAGTCGTGCAGAGTCGAGAAAAACACTAATAGAATGAGAATTGAATAAAAAATATTCCAATTATTTGGTCGTGAAACTTTTTAGTTCGAAATTGTGAGAATTTTGGTGAAATAGATGAAACTTTTATGGAATTTAGTGGTTTGGTATTAACCGGTGTCCCTTACGACCAATTCGGTTGTTGAATCCGAGCTCACGAGTTTTCCCGTATTAATAAATTGAGAATTTAGGTTCATTTGAAATTTATAGTTTTACGTACCGAGTTTATACGTATAATCTACACATTTATAAAGAATTCTCGTATATTTTTTAGAGTAATTTACTGAGAAATTTACTCTCGTTTCATATTTAGTATGTTTAATTTCTTAAATGATTTTGATTTTTTGGGATGTTTGTAAGTTTTATTTTATAAACTTCACTGAATCAGGCGAGGTGTTGTGATAATCCATAATGGAAATAATCTACGAAAGATTTGTACTTTTACCACAACTTATTTATTACAAAAAACAATCACACGACCTGTTTTAACGATTAATCGTCATCTTCTGGTGATGACCATAAGATGACGATTAATCGTCGAAACCTGTCGTGTGATTGTTTTTTGTAATAAATAAATTTGTGGTAAAAGTACACATCTTTCGTAGATTATTTCAGTTTTATTTTATGTTTATTTGTGGCATTTATTATTTTCACATAGCGTATTATTGCAATGTTTACTGTCATTGACTTTATTTTGCGTAATCCTGTTGTAGTACTGCTTCTGTGATTTACATGTAATGCTTTCCTTTACATTTTATAGCTTATGCTACCAGTAGATTTGTGTAGGGCTTTCACAAATACCCCCTTCTCCGTGGGTGTTCCCATGCATTAGATCTTGGTTTTTTTGCATCCACTCCTAAATTTTTCCCCTCTATCTCTATTCACCTACACCCTACTTATGTTTTAATATCATTGACGAAAGGTTAGATGGAAGACGAAAATTTTCAGTCTCAACTCTGCCCCAATAAAGATCTTATAGACCTTACATATACTGACGTTTTGTCGAGAATCAATATGCACTTTAACTAGCATTCAATAAAGGAGGCGGGAACCAGCATAACATATTTATCAGTTTAAGGATTCCAGGGTTCGGGCAATTTTGTGCGGAGCAGCTGTGGACAGTGTCCGGTGGAGTCCCTCAAACCCATGCTATCCTATTCCGTCCGTTTCTCTTGTGTGCGTTGCGGCTGTAGGAAACGCCGTTTCCTCTTAGTGTACTCACAGCAAACACAAATTCATCCCCTTCAGTCACTCCCGTGCAGCGGGATGCACGGAGGCTGAATCTACAATTAATCTTCCACGAAAGAAGGATCGCCCTTAGAAGTTTTACGGGCCTTTAAACGTATCCGTTCCAAGAAGAGCCGTGTCTAAGGGTTTGTCGTGGGATGTTTTTCCTTTTCATCGCATGTTTCGGCAAAACTATATAAGGCCAGGAAATTAATTCAGTACTTCACTATTTGATTGTATTTCGTACGAACTAATACAATATAAACGTTCTTGTGACGGAATTAGTATCTGCCACTCAATCCATTGTGAGAATCATGCGTATAAATTTAAAATATGCATTGAAACTAGCTCCTGAGCACCGAGATTAAGGAGCTAATATGAATAAAACACAGATCATGAATTAGAGAGTATAAGGTCTGTAAGGTCTTTATTAAGGGGAAATTGAGACTGAAAGGCCTCTTCTTTCATTTTACCATTCGACAATGATAATGTTTACGTAAAAAGTTTTGTGTAGGTGAATATAAATAGAGAGGAAAACTTTAGTGCATTAACACACATTACTGAAAAATGCCATAAAAATCTCTGGTTCAGACATTTCCTCGTAATTTCCTTCACGTAAGTGAGAAGTTAAACCAATTAAAATTATAAAATAATAAATGTAGAAAAATAAATTGCTTACTAGAAACATGGAATGCAAAAGTGAGTTAGTTATCGGATGTTGAATTTGGTTCTATCAATTTGAAAGAACCAAATTCAACATCCAGCATTCAACACAACAACAAGTTTAAAATATTTCCGAATAGTCCAAGTTACTCTCCTTCTTGAAAGCGATTATATTAGTAAGTTTGTGGATAAGAAATTGTAAAGTTCTTCATAATTATAATACATGTCTGCATTTCCTAAATTATCGTCCATTCTTTCGGCATAATATTTTTACTTCCTTCTTTAAGATAAACTTTGAAGCTTAGAAATTTTTCTTCAAATCATACCTAAGATATCACCCGTCTTTTAGGGTCATCTCGGTTTAAATGTAATTAATAGTCTCACGTTAAATCTGGTAGAGTGTCACTTTTAATAAGAAATTAAAATATGTAAACTGTCCGAGGTTTAACTAACATGACTAACCTATATTTTAATTTCTTATAATTTATTTCTTAAACCACATTTATCCATATAATACGATCTAAGGTATAAACAAAACGGGTAGAATAATTTACAGATGATACGGTCATTCATTTCTTCATGTTTATATTTGAAATGTTTCCAATCGATATCGATAAATGCTCTCCGTTTCCTTCCCCAGATTAAACGCAGTAAATATTATCGAGAGGGTTAATTCCCAAACCCATCTCCTTATCTTCCCTGTTCCTTGACTATAAAACTATCCGACACTCACCCATCGACTCTGCCCAGACCCATGTCCTTTCATTCGAGAGAGAAGTTTGTCTTATCGATCTGTGTGTAAGGACTTGAATTATTCAACGTGGAATGAGTGGCGAGAAAGAGAGACTGGCATAAGGAGGATAGGTTAAAAAAGCGGAGGGACAGAGGGAGAAAGGGTTAAAGCGGTGTTCTGAGAAACGGATGGGAAGGGCCGAAACTAAACATAGTTTCAGTTCGGAGCGTAATATAAATTTCGAACGAAAAAAGGTGAAAAAAGGAATGGCTATACGAGGAGGATATATGCATATAGAGGGGATGGAAAATGAAATTAAAACGAAAGATTATCTCACAGGAAAATTAAAGAAAGCAAGAGTGAGATTGGTGCAAACTTATTGTAAGAGATGAAACGGAGATGAATGAGGAAAGAGAATTTTAGATGAGATTCGTCAGATTACACTGGAATCTTTTTTATTTACTCTTCTGTACGTATGAGTAATTATTAAAAAAATAATGATGTACCCAGTTAATTCTGTGCAATTCCATTGGGATTGGTTCATGATACCTTAACTTGAAGAATGGAATAACTTATTTTGTCCTTTAGTTCAGAATATAAAATACGTTTATGCTGAATTGCGCTATTCAGCGCTATGCAAAAGTTTCTATAAGGTTGATGTGCCACGATCGCGTAAAATAAAATCCATTTACATCATTCTGGCTCAATGTAAAAAGCAAACGCAAACGACCTCACTCTCAGTTTAGCCAAGTAAGACACATCCATGATGGAAGACTTCTCGTAGCTAATGGTGAAGGGGATGAGGTTCATAGGTTAGGACTGAATGTGTTACACAGACTGGAATTTTGAGATTATTACTATGGAAAAATTATTTCACCTGGGATAATATATGAATTTGTGTTGCTGTAAATACTATTCATTTAGGTTGGATTGAGAGGAAAATAACAATTAAACTATCGTAAAGAGCACTGCAAAATATATTGATCGTATGAATCAGCAATATTTAAAAATTAAATATAATTTAGGCTATAAAAGTATTTGTAAGGAAGGGAGTTTAATTTGATATTATTAAATTAA
Organism: Sympetrum striolatum; assembly: GCA_947579665.1. Classification (NCBI taxonomy): domain Eukaryota; kingdom Metazoa; phylum Arthropoda; class Insecta; order Odonata; family Libellulidae; genus Sympetrum; species Sympetrum striolatum. The sequence goes on from OX388346.1 coordinate 20,956,364, forward strand.
ATTGGATAAGGGATTATTTAGGAGGGGTAATGGGTATTCTGTGAGCCTATTACTTCGACTCTGCAATGAACGCAAAACAACTGTAATGCGAGAAAGAATTTTTTTTAACTCAATCACTCCGGCAAATATAAGCGATTGAAATAGACAAAGGTATAAGGTGAATGTTCATTTCCCTCTACCTGACGCCGAAAGAGTCCAACAGAGTAGGAATATTAAAATATAGGTAGAAAAATATATCACAACTTATCGAGGATCTACTGCAAATATACTGCACCAAATTTTACATTAAGTAATTCAGTATTAAGTATTAATAATAAAATAGAGCTAATGATGAAATATAACTGCTAATAAATTACCGCTGGAACTCAAACCAAGGCTATTTTCATAGTTTATTAAAAATCTTTTGCTCTACCGAAATATCTCGTTAGGAACTGCGCTACGGAAAATTCCATTAACATGAGGTAATAGCATTCGTTAATAGAAAAGTGAATGTAAATAAAGTGACGGAATGATGCTGTATTCAGGGTCTAATTATATTTCCCTATCCCTAGAATATCCCTTATCAACTAAAAAATTCTTTCCTCATCATACTTTCCATTGGTTCCGATATGCCATTGAATTTCATCAGCAATTTATTTTCATCTTCATCATCATCATTCACTCCTTACTATGCTTTCCTCTATGGTAGAAATTCTAATTACACATTTAGCTTTGAATACAGGTATTTATTCGAAATATAAAGATGAGAAAAAAATAAATACACCTCTCAACCCATTATCATTCTTATAGGCTAGCTAATCCAAACCATAATGTTCTTTTTATTGGTTTTAATTAATTTGATATTTTCAACAGTAATTAAAAGCAACGCTTTTCTTTTCCTGTTTTTCAGTGAAACTTTTGCAGTTATAATTTGTTTAAAATAATCTTTTTAGCCTTATTGTTTCTTCGTTGTAAAATTTATCCTCACGATGAATTTCTCTTGAGCCTAACGTAGTTTTTCTTCTCTGACTCAATTTATCACTTACCTCTTTTTTATTCAAATAAAAGGTTATCTAATTTACCATTAAATTGCGAAACCTAGAGTGGCTAACTCCTTTTTCGTCCTCTCTTTCATATGCTCATGCAATAAAAGAGGACTTCTTTGAAACATTCTCGTTATTTGGTTTTGCCGTTCAAAATTGTCCCTCTTTCCTTAATATAAATTTACCGCGCCAGTTTCAAATTTCAATTAATTATTTACATCCCCAAAAATACCTTTTATCCTCTCCATTTCCTCCTTTATTTATCATTCCAACACATTAGAGTATGTTTATCTTCTTGTGATCACTACTTGATTGTTTCGATCACATTCACATCTCTTCATGTGATTAAGTTTTCCTTGTTTGGCATTGCCCACAGCAATACTACTTCCTCATCTGCACTCCAAGCGCCATCCTCATTGGATTAACCAACCAATTGTTTCAACATTTATTTTCTTTTTAGAATATTTCTCATGCTCAAAAAGCTGCTTATTGTCATAAACTATGTTAAACAATCAATTAAACCTAAGATAGTATCTTAATAAGTACAATACTCTAGTAATCTATCAGAAACCTCTTAGTTTATCTCATTAAGTTTCCGAACGAGGAAGGAGGAAGAATTGGCTTCTATTGTACTAAGAGTAAGTGAGAGTACGCGGAAAGGAAAGGGAGAGTAGATATTATTTTTGTTCTGAAAGAGGCTAATAACAAGATTAAAATTAATTTTCATAGTGAAAAAGAAACGAAGAAGTACAGAAAAATTTCAAAACTTTTACATAGATGTAGACCCAACTTTTTTGCGATGCTAATACAATGTTTTTTGAAAACAATTTCGACACAGCATTGCGCTAAACTGGAAAAACAAGGGGGTGGAGATAACAGAGTGGTTTTTATGTTTTTATTTTTCAGTATTCGATTTGATTATATAGTGCTTGAACGATCTTACTTTCCACTAATTAGACCCGTGTAAAGTATCAATAATCATTTAGACCTGCCGACTAAAGTTTTATTTGAAAATCATCTGAAAATCAAATATATATCCTTATTCGTTTCAAGTAACTTTACTTAAGCTCCATGGATTATCTCTTTTTCTCTCCTCTTGCAGTACTTCCAATTAACGTATTCAAATAATCAAGAGCAAGGAATAAGCATGGTTGTAAATTTTCTTAGAAATAATATTTAAAGCCGATGGTAAACAATCTGAATTTTAGTTTGTAACTATTCTGGCCATTTCGTCCCCAGCCAATTGCTCCCTTCCCTCTTAACCCCAACCCTATGTAACATTTTTGCTAAACTTCCACCGTTCCTTCCATTACTGCCTCTAGGAGACTACTGTGCCTCAGTACGTATGATTCCTAATATGCTTCCTCTTTTTTCTCTACCTCTGACAGAACTTTTCTTTTCATAAGCCAACACTATTACATTAGTTATTAGACCCGGTATTTAAATCCATTTTCATCATCTGCCTATAGAACCACGTTTAATTCCCTTTAACATTCCAATGACACGCACAAAACACAGAAAAGACGAAAGACACCACCTGATCTAAAGACAAAATTGCAAAATTATCGAAAATAAATAAGACTGTGACAAAGAAAAAACGTAAGTTTAAAGCGCTTCTTTTAGGAAAACGTCAGCATTGCGAGGGGACAGTTTTTCGAAGCAAAATAAAAAACAAGCCGAGTTGGAATAGTGACAGAGTAAGAGAATAAAGAAAGGGTGAAGGGAGTTTGAGAGAGAGGAAAAGGTGTTGGTTGTCTAGAGAAGAATTCGGGTTAACAGAGCGGCACGTTACGTGATAGGGAAAAGGAACGAAGCTCGAGGGCAAAAGAAAGGGCCGCTCTGAGGTGCGAGAGATGAAGAGAAATTTCGAGGAAAATATTAAGGGAAGGAGAGAAATCCTTTACATGTACATTCTCCGCCGACTTGTAGGAAATTAGATTGCCGAAATTACTGGTCTTCTGTGCGGGGAGAATTGAGTTACACCTCTAGCAAGATGGAAATACGTACCGAGCTGTATCGGTCTCTCAGCAATGCTATTTTATTTCAGCTATTTTAAGGTGTAGATTGGAATTTACTCCTTTCAAATGTATTTTAAGAGATCCCCTGTTGTATCTAAATGCTTAAGTTTTTCGGGTCAATGAATCACTTCGTCTGAAATTCTTTAACGATAATAATGGTCGAAAGGCTGATACTTAATGTAGGAAGAAGTGAAAGTTTCATAATCAATTAAGGGTTTGTTACTCAAGTATGTTTTCACTACCCCGAACAAAAAGTACTTTGGTGGGAGCTGTAGTTAACTAGACTGAGTAGTAAATATATATAAGTTGGATTTTCAAATACTCAACGTAAAGATGAAAAAACCTCGAGAAACAGACAAATATGAAATTTATCACTCGTAAATGATGCTGTAATTTCTTTCGTCATTTAATGCACTAAGATAAAAATTAGAAGAATATAAAATATAAAAAAGAATCAGCAATTAAATTATAATAAATTAATTTATATAAATATAAAAAATTAAAATAAGCTAAATTAAAATAAAAATATCTGGAGTTTGAAGCAAAATGAAGTTTTTAAGTAATTCTGAGCATCTAATTAGTTTTCGCTGATAAATCATTTTTTTTTATTCTATCTTCAAATTACAGCAATTACGTAAAATGAAATACTTCCTATGATATAGGTATCTAGTTTTGTCTTTCCCGGATCAGTTAAGTTAGGCTCTTTTTTCTGCTTTAAAAAAAGTAACACCAGTCCCAAGCATTGAATTAGTAGCGGGTATATCATACCTTCAATTACGCTGCTTGCTCGCTTAAAGTAATCATAAATTAATTTCTAATTTGCATTATGATTCCATCTAAAATGAGAATATAACCATGGACGTCAGAGAAACTTCATTTCAGACCTGTATATCATGTTTGGTGCGATATACGGAACGCTGGTATCCGCATTTCCGCTCTAGTACAAAGAAAACGTTAATTAGTTGCCCCGCCTCTTCTCAAGGATTTCCTACAAAAAGAAGAGGACCAAGGAAAACAATAGAAATGCGGGAAGCGTCGGAAGGGAAAATTGTTTACTCATGGTTATCATGGTGTCTGAGGGAACTGAAATTGCTTTAAATTTCCTGCATGGAAAGGCACTTTTCAATTGCTTAATCTTAAGAAGAATGTATAATTGCATATATGTATGCATACACATACATACACACCTCCCATAATTTAAACATCACCATTATTCAGAGTTTAATGAGCATATTCCACAATGTATTAATTATGTAGCGATGAAAAGACAATACTGTTCTTATTGCGTGTACAAATTAAAATTAGTAATGAATATATAATTACATATGCATATGTAAACATATATACACATTTCATATCTAAAATATCGCCATAAATTTGAGTTTATAGAGCATAATAAAAAAATCTGCTCTTAACCCTTAAAGGACTGACGCACAGTGGTCCAAAATCGAAAAAAGCCGGACAAAAGTCCAAAATTGCTTTTTTTGAGATACAAATTTGAAACTTTGCATATATACAGCCAAATGATTGCTGATTATGAAACAGTAAGTCGTTTTCCATAAATCGTATGCGTTACTTAGATACGAAGGGTCAAACATGACTAAACTTTCAAAAACACGCCCGATTCTATTTTTCGTCAAAAATCTTATAAGTTAAGCTAATAGTGGACTTGTGGAAAGAATTTAGTGGAATAAAAAACATTATATTCGATCAGAATGGTACTTTATCTATACTATCCATCAGTTTCAAGGATATTGGTCAATATTTGTGTAGTGTTCCATCACAAAATGGTGGACGCTTTTTTCAGACAAATTTTGACATAAAGTAGTCGATATCTTTTGTTTAAAAAATATGTGCAGCGGGAAATTACACCAGAGTATTTGGTGAAGACAGTTTAAGAATATCCAGCATAGATCTTATATGAACGTTACCGACCACGAAAATAAACGCGATTTTTCGATCGCGCTGCACGATCCGGGTCCGAGCTGCTGGGTCTGGAAGCACGGCGGCTTCGTTGGATTGTTTTAGTTTTTAGGACCTTAACTCTTTAAAATCGCCGTTTTTAAGCTATGTATGCTGTCACTATCACTGTCACTGTTCAGAAATTCCATATCAAAGATATGGAGAGGATATTTGATCGTGCGAATGAGTCAATGGATGCGGTACTCTGGTAAATACGATAAGTTTTGGATACTTTACGGATTCTTGCCGCGAGTTAGAAATATCCTTCTACTTTTGAGACACTTAGTAAGTTCGAATGTGCGGTAACGGGTTCATGCATTGCAGAAAGCGCACCATCTGATTGTTTTTCTACCACTTACCCTTTCCACCCTCGCTGACGAGAGCCACGCGAAAAGGGTTCCCATATGGGAACGGACTGCAGCTAGGTTCTCTAGGTAGCTAAACAATATCTTGAGTGTCATAAAATGGTCAGTAAACGATATTTTGTGAACTAAGAGGGTCCAAAGCTTAGTTTCATTTGAGTTTTGGCGCACTTAAGTCAAGGGAAATATTTCTTGTGATTTTTCGAAAAATAGGGAAATTTTGAGATGGATCCTTCTGGCAACTAATTTTTATAAGTTTTACTGTTTTTAATTTAAAGTAGTCTTTTGATTGTATACCTTTAGTATGATGTTATAATCATCGAAATAAATTAAATAGAGCAGAGTTTGAGGTTATTTGTTGTTGTTATAACGTTGTTTATTGCTGCGTTCCCGTATGGGCACGTCAGGCCTTCCCACTACTACTCGACTTCCTTGCCGATGGCTGTCAAGGAAAGCTATATATAGTATAAAAGAGAATATTTTGAGACATGATACATTATTTTTGGTGCAATTAAGTTAAGAATTATTTTAGCTTTAAGTTGTGGCTAGAAGACTATGGCAATTATTATGTATATTTATGACCCAAATCTCGGAAAACCTAAAATTATATAGTAGAAGCGGCAACAACAAATATTAGCAAATGATTATTGTACTAGATATACAAATCCTTTCAAATTTTATTAGCTTCACATAAAAATGATATCATTAGAGGTGTTATAGTTTCTATTCAGGAAAAACGTAATTTTTCATGAGTCGACTTCACTGAAGGAGGCTCTCCGAATCCTTGCCGAGGATGAAGAGAGTGAGGTAGATGTTACCGATTTCTTCATTTCTCCAACAGAAGAAAATGAGCCAACTGATGCATCATCGGCTGATGAAGATGAAGAAAGATTGGTTGACAATTTCACTGGCAAGCAAATGAGGGCACAAGCCGAAATTCGGATGGCAACCAACGAAAGTATCGGTGCTGGAGAAGACGATGGGGCAAAAAAATCTGTGCGGAGAAAATGGATAAAGGGCAGCATTGAGTGTACGGGAATTTTTTCTGAAGCATATTACTTTTCATACTCTAAACTTAGCTGCATCTAATTGCTAGAGCTCTTCATCGATGACGAGCTCGTCGCATTCATAGTGGAACAAAGTGAGAATTACGCCTGAATTTTAATTACCCCAGTCCACAAATTACAGCAGAGGAGATGCGAGCCGTCATTGGCATTTTGATTGTATCCGGGTACAACGTTCTCCTGGAAAAAAATATTACTGAGCGCGAAAAAGGATGTACATATTGTATTGTACATATGCCTTCCCAGTTCTTAGATTGTGAGAACAGATGATAAGATACTACGGAAGACACAGCTGCAAGCGATGTAGTATAGGTAAATCAATAAGATTCGGTTATTATCATTTGAAGTGGTATGTGAAATAATATAATAGCATTAATTTATTTAGCTCAATATATAATTTATACGAAAGAATTTGTTGCCACATTTGAAAGGATGTGGCTGCAATGGAACTGAGCGAATCAGGAAGAACCGGATTCCGAAAGATTGTCCGCTACAACCAAAAAATGATCTAAAAAAGGAGGAGAGTGGAAAGAGCATCACAGCTATTTCTACATGTGAGGGAATAGGAATCACTAAATGGCTGGACAATTTGGTAATTGTGGCAGCTTCAACAGCGTATGGATTTACGCTGTTGATGAAAGCTAAAAGATTTTATAGGGAACAAAAGAAAATTATTCAGCTTCCATAACCCTACTTCATATCCCAGTATAATAAGCATATGGGTGGAACTGACCAAATTCATGAACACGTAAATTCACTGCATATTGGTAAGATATGATTTATATAAATTATTTAAAACTCAGACAATCGAATAATACTAATAATAAAAGGGAATCCTCAGACCCAAGGACAAAATTATAGTTTAGACGGGAGATTGCTCAGGAGTACTTTATTCGGTACAAGACGGAAAAAACACCCGGTGGACGACTCAGCAAGGCTTCCACGTCAAAAACTGGCTCCACGCAAGAGTTGTGGTATGATTATTTAATCGGTGTAATCGGTAACATACTGCAGAACAAGGGAAAACGCTGCGCATATGAAGAGTGCGAGAGTCGTGGGAGAACAATGCGTAATAAGTGCGATGTTGGGCTATGTGTAAAATGTTATATAAAGTACTTAACAAAATAATTATAAAATAAATACTTATATCTTCCATAAAAAACATTTCATTCAATATTGTTTTGAAATAAATAAGATATTTTGCAATAAAATGCTTTTTTTAAATTTCATCATGGCGCGCGTATTAGTAGTAGTGGGAAGGACTGACGTGCCCATATGGGAACGGGCATTTGCAACGAACCTATTATTGTTAACTTTTTTAAACAATTTTCTGTTGTTAATTTAGGTCATTTGAATACCAATATACTAAAATTGGGGTAATTTTTGAGAAAAAATAATTCTCGTCCTTGGAGGGTTAATTATGTAGGGGTGAATGAAAAACTGTTCAAATTACACATATGAATCATAATTAATTACTATTATATAATTATATATGCATACACATATATAAGCAATCTATTATTGAAAAATCACCACTAATTATTGTTTATAGAGATTAATTCCAAAATATACTCTAAATTATGTAGGGGTAAAAGACAATACTATTGTAATTACATATCTAGATCATAATGCATAACGAATATCTAATTATATTTACATAGACATACACAGACCTCATTATTAACGCATAGCCATAAATTAAAGTTTACCAATCATAATTCCAAAATATGCTCTTAATTATGTAGTGACGAAAGAAAATGCTGTTTTAATTACAGCATTACCCAATTTTCTATTTTAGACTTTCAAATGACTGGATTTGAAACGTGTCTTACACAGGAGCCTTGTATTACACCCTAACCTTTGGCGGATTGAATTTAATGCACGTGAATACTACGACCGTTCACGCTATCCGCTTTAATTGCTCAGCTTTCGTGGGAAGGAAATGACTTCTTCCATTCACTGCGGACTTTAGGAGGTTGACTAAAGATTCTGGTTTCCACATTTAGGTGGAAGAACTGCTGCATGAAATATCGATTCCTTCACGTCATTTTTAATCGACGGTGCTCTTTCCTGTGTCTCTCGATAGTGAAAGAGTTGGAAGTACCACGTCGAAATTGACGCTTTAAGTCTGGGAGAAAACGTTTATCTTGCAAGAGATTTAAAGCCTTTGTTTTTAATATTTGCCTAAGTTATGAAAAAAGATAAAAGGACTTCTGAAGAATTAATCCATAATTATTCACGAATAATTCTGCGAGACGTCATCATTGGGCAAAAACGATGAAGAATAATAAAATGTCTAAAATGGAAGCCAAGTTTCTCATTAAATGATCTTCTGGCTTATGGCATGTAAATTTCTCAATAATTTACTTAAATCTTAGTCAGAGGTGGAAAGCCTTTCTGCCAAATACCGTCTTTTTGGGCTCAAAGTTGCCTTTTTGTAACTTCTTGAATACATTCATAAATAGTTTAGTTAAAATATAGATGTATTTATTTTTTGCTTTCCGCAGTGTTCACTGAGTCAAGTGAGAATAAAATATTAACCTTTCTCTAGATTAATTTATCAATTAAATTTGTGCCTCTTAGTGTCATTTATAAGAGATATGTTAAATTCGTATGTTGAAATGTATGCAGTGCGATACTCGGATGAGGCCTTATGATTTTATATTTTCTTCTGTGGCATTTTGATATCAAAAAGTCTCCAAACTACACACTTAAGTGATGATCTTTTAGCAATATCACTATATAACTTAGTAGCATTGTTAATAGTGCTTCGACTAAGGTCATTTCGCACATGGGCTCCCACCGGGAACAGAACCCAGGACAGCTTTCACCGAAGCTGAATGCGGTATCAACATGGCTAGCCGGGAGCCCATATAATATAATTTAAAGATTAATAACAATTACGTATTTATTATAAGAATTTCAAACCAATTAAGGACTACTCACAAGTGAGAATTTATCAATATACACGAGTAACAGCTCAATGGTTAGGACACGAACGAAGGACCTTCGCGTTGTTGGGTTAGCATTCAAACCCCTAACTCTCTGAAGCATAATGATGTTTTAGAAGGAAGAAAACACTCCACATATTAATTTCGGTGTATTTTACTGCTAGCGATATCCGGTCATTTTAGGAACAAGCTGAAAAACGTGTTACCTCGGCATCCTGCCAATTACCGCAAACCCCCCCTATAAATAATCGATAGAGGCGTTACGAAAGAAGTCTTTATGGAGCACGATTACCTCTCTCAGAGACTGGAGACACCTCCATTTCTTATTCGACGGGGAAGGAAGGGAAATTCACGGAGCGGAACGAGACGTTTCGCTACCTGCCGCAAAATTTTCGCCAACTAGGATACGCAGTGTGTCTGCAGAAATTTATCCCGTGCCCTTAAACGTAATACGGTTCCAGATACCAGCTGATCCTCCCTTCCCACAATCCTCTCCTCTCTCTCTCTTGCCGAAATGGAGGCGGGAAGAAGGCCGTGCAAGTCACGTGACAGCGGCCTTGCGTCTTCGCCGAGTGTTGTGCAAATTGACAGTTCGCGCGGGAGAAGGGGGGCGGACGCGATGGTCACGCCATGACGCAGTGGTGGGAAAGGAAAGAAATGGAAAAGGGGGAAATGAAAGGTTAAAATCGATGGTGAAAAAATGAATGCCGAAATGAGTACTAATCTGCGGGAGAAAGCAATTGGCGCATTTGTAAAACACTGCGATGTTAGTTTCGAAAACGAGCGAAACGATTGCGAGCTCTGAGCCCGCAGTTAATTTGACGCTGATGTAGGAATCCTCCCGGAAACACGGATGCAGTATGGGAAATTTAAATAACTCCCCGCCGACGCCGATGTTTCGCTCTAGTTTGAATAGCGCACTGCGAGTTGGAGGGCCCCGGTTGGGACAAGAGCTTGACCGTTGAAGGCTGTCTTGATTTGAATATTCATGAACCAAATGGGGAAACTATACAGGTCATCGTTCCGAGTCAAGAAAATGATATCACTCAAATTCCTAATGAGAAGTCGTGATTGATAAATAAGGAATTTAACGCTGTTCTCTAAAAACAGACTTAATAGGCAATATAAAATAGGAAGGTAGCATTTAAAAGTAAGCTTCTTTTGAAAGCGTTATCATGCAGTAAGTATGTCAAATTTATAATGAGAAGTCGTGATTTATAAATAAGAGATTTAACACTGTTCTGAAGAAACAGATGTAATGAACCATTTATTATTATTATTATTAGGGGTCTTTATTAGGCGAGATTAAGACTAAAAAGTCTTCTCTTCCTATGGAAGATAGCATTTACCAGTTAGCCTCATGTGAAACCGTTAGGGTAAAGTTAGTATGTCTATCAGCCTGGTAGTGCTTAAGTGACGGTTTCTCTGTCATTCTAACATGATCAAGCTTAACTTTGCGGAAAGTTTTCATACATGGAAAAAGAATAACTTCGTAATTTCCCCATGAATATATTCCGCGGAAATTACAAAGTTCCTTGAACTATACAGGTCATTCTTCCCGACCAAGATAAAGATATAACCCAAATTTATGTGAAGTAGCGATTGATTAATACAAAATTTGAGCCGGTTCTCTTAAAACAAACAGTACTCCTTTTATGATCAAAAGACAATATATACTTGTTGGCCTCGTGTGAAAACATAAGGGAAGTCAATCAATCTGACCACGCTTGAAAGATGGTTCTTTCAAAAATCTAATGTATCCAAACTAAAATTTGTGGGAGAGTGACACGTATGGAAATAAAAGAATTTACTTAATTTTTGCGTATGTACTTCTAACACGTAAGGAATACATTTCCTTGGAAATTATAAAGTTCTATAATTCCCAAGATGTCTATATCAGCATCGGAACCATGCATAGGAAGAATACTTTAATTGCTGAGTAAACTGAAGGGCTGCATTTCATTGTAAACCCATGCCGAAATTAATAACTTCCTAAAATAGATAGTTACCTAAATTTGTTCCGAAAAGTAAATACAAGCCATACTGATAGCCGGGAAAGAATGCATGAAAATTGAAGAACGCGGGGTCCTTTTTGAAATAACTTAAACCACTATTCCTCCTCCAATGTTTCTATTATCCCCGTTAACTTTCATTATCTAACACCATCAATTGTTCAGTCATCGCAAAATAACGATTTTCATCGAAATGCCATTCAAAATATTCAAAGGAAAATTCCCGCCTTTGCCTGGGAAAATGGTGGTTTCCCTTATAGAGCGATGTATCCTACGATATCGGCAACACACTATACAAGCTTTCTCTTGTGATGCCTAGTCTCCAGGAAACCTCATTTCCTTGCTTATCCAAGCCATCTGGAAAGGATACGCTGAAAGAATAATTAACGCGTTGAGGGAATCATTAATATAATTGTATAGTATAATGTATTAAATATGTAATATCTATCACTATGGTGTATTAGTACTGTAGAGTAATTTTGTGGTATTTTCGTAATTTTTGTCACGTGGAATGTTTGCCTACCCTCATTACTTATTCCATACGTATTCTTATTATACACTATAATTATATCGCAATATTTCGTCCAATCCAAATTCACCAAGCTGAAAGAACTTCAATACACTTTGAATTTTAAGCACCGTACGGTAATTCCCGATTTAACGGCATAAATTACACGACTTCATTGGGTTTTGATGCCCTTTCCGCGGAAAATATGTTTACCCAACGGTGGAGATGAAGCAATTTCAAAGGCTTTGAGGGACTATCGCGGATATTTGCTTTCGTAATAATATGAGTAAAATGCAAACAGAATCAATCTAAACCTATAATGATTGAAAGCATACCTCAATGAGCGATGACAACAATTTTTACTTATTAAATTATTAGCATTATTGAAGCATGAGGGAGGAACGTAAATAAATAATAGCACAGTAAATATAATTAGAGTTTAGTTCAGTTGTTTTATAAATCTGTTTGCTATGTATCTCCACATAGTTAGGATCTCAGTAAATATTATTTGATATAGAAAGGATATAGTATAGGAGTGTGGAATCGCCGAGGTCTCCTGTTGTATATAAATGCATACTTCTTTTCAAGTTTTCCAAATCAATGAATCATTATGCCCGAAATGTTTTAACGAAAAAACAGCGAAATTAGAGGCATATTAAAAATTTTAACTTCAATTTGGGGTACGAAACTCGAGTATTTTTTCACTAAGCCTGTTTTCCTACTAAGGTAATTTTGTGTGAACTTTCTTAAAAAAAAGATTAGTGTTAATAAATTAATAACATATATTTTCCATGGTTTACATTTTGAAAAATCTTTATTTGAGTACGCTTCAGATGTACAATCCGGCCGTCTCCCATCTTCCGCTGTAGCGTTAATTCGCAAAAGCACCAGAGATAGGATCCGAATTTGCATTAATCAATACATTTCTTCGCTATTCTGGAGCAGCAACATCTAAGCAGAGATCCAAAATCTTTACACAAGTCAACTCTCGAGGTGCCTTCATTGTACAACGAATACCATTTCCATAACCTTATGCGCGGCAGAGTTCCCTTGAAGTTTCCTCAGTTATCTTCGAACAAAGGTTTTCTCCTTCGGTTACCCGCTTTCCTCGCCTCATTCCCACAAATTCCTCATCACTTCCGCACAACTTTCGTATACACATATTCCATCACCTTTGCGACTGCTAACAATCGAAGCCTAAACCCCATTCTACCTCGTTGGATTACTAGCGTCTTCACCCTGTGGAGACTTGTGTGAGGCATTCACAAAAGTGTGGATGCCTCCAACATAACCACTTGCCGTTTCCTTAGCACATCCATTTCCGGGCGCTCCTCAGGAAGGAAGCCATCGTCCCTCGTAACACTTTGCTTGCCACTTCCTTGCGCACGCTTCGAAACACCCTTAGCCACTTCCCCACGTGCTGTTCCGAAGTGAGGTTATAGTGCAACCCATTGAGGTTCTTTGACTTTCGAGTATTCAAATTCCTTTTTTTTTATTAGTCTTCCTAGATTTAATTTTTGCTGATGATTTATGCACATTAGATTCTACCAAAGAAAAGGCATCCTCAATTCTACCGTGTGCTGTACAATCTTGACGTGTGTTCTACTAGTTTCTTTACGAGTCTTATACTTCTTGTAATTCCATTTAAAACAATTTTATTTTTTGCTCTTCCCGTTAAATTTTTGTACCTCTTGTTCTTACAAGAGGTAATTCATATTCATTATATACAATTAATGAATAATCAATATGCAGTTGTTCTTCATCTTCTTCAATTCTCCGTCATCTTCTTCGATTACACTTCGACCTTTTTAATTCCTCTATTTTTTCCGTTGCTCTTAATGCATCTTTTAGGAGTTCTACGCATGATAGGTTTTTTATATCGGACTTCATTTAATTCATGGGGATATTCAAACCAGGAATTACACTTTCCTCTTGCTTTATTTTTTTCATTCTTTATATCTTTAGTTAGGCTCTCAACTGTGAGTCGTTTGTTTTTATTATGCGTATCGCTGTGTGAATGAGTTTAATCCAATGTTCTTATATGCCCCGTCACAATGGATTCACATATTTCGAAAGTGCGCGAATAATTGCTTTTAAAATAAAATTGAACAAATTTATTCAGATAAACTATTAATAACTAGATGTCTCTAATATGCACGAATTACTATTTTTTAAATACAGTCGTTGCTTTCAATTACATATTCATGAGCACTACGTTCTGAAATAGGTCTTCCAAACAGTTCTTCCACACATCCTCTATTACAAGAATCACACGTCCAACTTGCTATCAACAAAATTATACAATTCTCTTTATTTACACTACGCTATACACAATTGTTTTCACATCATCTTTTCATAATTCTCTGGCAGTCAGCTTTTGGGTAAATGGAGAAGTCCATTCAAAATGGAAATTTTGTAAGTTAAAACTAACATTACCATAAAATTGAAAGGGAGCTGTTTGAATTCGCTTGTATTACATACATTCTTAAATGAGATACTTTCAAATAATCTATGTTGACCGAGGTTCACTCTCGGTTAGTGAAAAAAAAATATTTTCATTTGTTATTAATAATAGATGAATAAATTATGAGATGGTCAACTTAAGAAAATCTCATTTAACACTGGGTCTAGATATAATAACATCTACCGCAGTTGAAATCCTTTCTAGGACCATCATAGTGATATCTAATGCGTGATGTCATGCAGAGTCGGTGATGAGAATTAAAAGCTATTTTACCTTTGGCTTGGTGGCAGCTCGGCGATAGTCATATCCGAGATAAAAGAGCTCTGCGTCAGTGTGCTGGGCTACGAATTTTCATGTTTAGATAATAGGTCATAAAATATTTTATCAAGATATTTACTCTGCGGAAGGTCAATATCGTTGTATTTAAATAAATTTTGAGTTGCATGGAGGAATATAAGGGTAATAACAGAAAACCCATCATCTCTAATCCTAACTAAATCATCGTTACCTCCATCTTTACCTACAAAAAAGTTTTGCAAAGGGAAAATGGATTACTTGTGAAGATAAGATTTTTTCCTTCTTTTTCTTCCTTTGCTAATGGAAAAAGAACGCTATATATAGAAACATGGCCCTTTGCTGATATTAAAAAAAATTGAATGAGGAGAATACTGCCATAAATCATCATTAGTCTTTCATATCTTAAAAACCATTTATGAGACTGATTGTGAGACTAAATTACATTGATGGGGTTTTCTCCATTCTTACCTAAAAGACAAAACGATAAATGTTCCACACGGAAAATGGATGGCTGGATACCTTTCATAAAACTTACGTTGCCTGTTATCGGAATACCAATCATTTGAATCATGGCCACATAATGTATATCTTGTAATAAGTAAAAGATATTGAACTTTTAATAGCCCGTTTCTCAGAATAATTTACATAAAAAAGGTCAAAACCTATCACCTTTAAAAAAATTTCATTCACCAAGGTATAGTAGAAACTACACACAAATAAAAATTTTGACTTGAAACTTTTACTCGAGGCTAGGTTTCTTATTTTGTTTCTTTCTCTCAAATATTTCTAATCAAAGGTACGAATAACGGAAAATTCACGACTTGACACCAACTTCGAAGCTCAGTTTTATCATTTCTTCTTCTTGAGTAAAAATAATTCCACATTAAAACATGTGAATTGTGAATATTCAAGCTCAAAACCAGAATATTTCTGGCAACTTTCTTCTCACCTGACAGTAGGGGAAACACTACACTTGGAAAGTATGGCAAATATAGTCGACCGAGCTATCGTCGCATTTTCCTTACACTATTGGTGTAGGAAAGAGAGAAACCTCCGCGAGATAAATCCCACCTCGGAGAAACCACTCGCTGGAAACAGCCAAAAAAGTTCCGCCGTCGGCGAAGGAAAGAACTGTTGACTCCCCTCCCCGATATCGCGAGTCTTTTGTTTTGCGGCAGAAGCCACTTTCCGACCACGACGGCTCACGTCCCGACTTGGGCTTAACGGGGATTGGACGGAGGGGGCGAATCGAGGGGAATGATGGGAAATGAGGAGAAGATGGATATAAAAGAGGAGAAAGGAATGTTGGATGAATGCAGGAGAGATTCGAAGAAAGGGAAGGAAATTAACGAAGATGTAAATGAAGTAGCAAGGAAATTTAGAGACGCGTTCGAAGATATTGCAATATGTATGATATAAATGCATGTATTCAGTGTCAGGTGCAGAACTTGACTACAGCTAACTACAGACTACTACAAAACAACAAAGTATGTATTCTTGTGGATATGCTTCTATGCTTCTTCATTTACGACATTAAGATAGAAAATAAAAGAAGTTATGAACAGCAATAATAACAGAACCAGTACAAATTTTGTGATAAAAAATTTGCATACAAATTAAGTTTTAGTTAATCTATGAAATAAAACAATAAAACGCTGAAACATTAATGCAAAGAGATATCTCCTTGTTTGAAAACACAAATTAGCCGAAATATACGGGATCCAAAACATGTTTGGAGAGCAAACACATATCTTGTCAAATATTTTTTTTAATAACATGCATTAATTCTTAAAAAGTGCTATGAGAATCCTTTATGAAATATTATGGGTACACATCAATTCGATAAAAATTCCCTTTGGTTAAAATACCTTGGGAGAAATATTTGGTACAGTCTTGGGCGTAATGTGAACTGGGAAAATGTTTATATGTTAACCCTTAAAATAGAGAGCATTGAGGAAATACCTGTAGCAAAAATTAAAGAACCTGGAACAGTGCAATTTTTATCAGTGGAAAATACAATAAGAAACGTCTTTTGAATGCAACCAAAAACTTATTTTATATTTGTTTATTTTGGAATAATGTTAAGTGCTTCAAATACTCAAATTTGACTGAAAAAATATCGAAGAAAAATGCAATAGGAATTTAGGCTCATGCATCATGCTATAAACAAGAAAATAAGAAATTATAAAATAATATATTTAATTCCAGAATGCATCTATGAAAGGAATCCACGCTCTTGATACTGAACAATCATTCATTAAAAATGGAGGATTTTAGTAGAAAAATAGAAGAATACTTTAGGAGGTAATGAGAACAGTCATCCTTAATTCAGGAGACCTTTTCCGTCGTTTAACCCAAGCTATATAAGCCTTGCCGTCTCAGAAATGATACAGATTAAAGTTCATCCTTAACAACATTGATAAAAAGACCTCAATAAAAGATAAAGTGGCACCAAGATTTTCGCTGATTCAAGTTTAGAGCGCATAAGTAGAGGGATTAAGACCACTCCTCAACTTTAGAGCGGGTATTTCCACACGAGACTTAGAGAAGATTAATCTCACCCCTTGAACTCTCGGCTAGTCTCCATTACGGGTGGAAACTTAGGGAGAAATAGACCGCAGGACGAATCGATTTAAGAACCCCCCAACAATACGCGATGATTAACGGAGTACCTGTACACGATTTAATGGCGCATGACCCACGAAGGGGGGGGGGGTAGATATTGGGGTAATTATGCAAATGTAGACGTCTCCCATTGGGTTAACGCGTGCTGTGGCGCCCTTTGCTACATCAGAGACCCTTTTCTATACGTAGGAGGTCGATAAGTTGCACGTCGAACGAATAAGTCCAGAATAGTACGTGTCAATTAATAATATCTATGATCATGATAAAGAGCCACAAGAGCAAAATAGATACATGAAAATATGGTTGCTCTTCAAAATGTATTACAATAATATAATAAAATACAGTTATATATAATAATAAAAAATAAATAGAGCAAAATGAAATTATGACGGATCTAACCCTTTTTTAAAGTAACAGATTCATTAGAAAAATAAATAGTTCAAGCGGAAACTTAAAAAATCATGGAAGATTGTAATTGAGTGAATTTATGCGATAAGAAAAAATAATAATCATAAAAACCATGCTTAAATTATCTAAATAATAAAGATAATTTTAATTTATCAGACATTTACTTCTAGGATTGAGAATTAAGCGACTGAAAAGATGAGGTAAATAATTATTCCAGTATTAAACAAGTAAGGTAATCGTAGTCAGAGTGGATGTTTGTTGAGAATAATATAGAATAAATAGTTTTTCATTTCTCTTAGCCGTAATGTCATAATGCAGTTGTACTTCCCTGAAGTATCGAGTATTGCACAATACTCATAACGTATTTACACAGTAATACACTATAATCCACATTATCTAGGTACACTCAACCTATACAATCCTCATCACCTAACTACACTACAGTTCTCAATACCTAAGTACAGTTAACTTGGTTACTAAATTTCAAATTTAATTAAGACAATAATACCAAATAGAATCGAGGTACCATGACCATTAAAGATAATTTATTATTAAAAACGTTGAAGAAACTTGTTATGAATGGTATCGTAAGTATATAAACTACGTATATAAACATATGAAAACTAGAATAAAATCAAGGAAATAAATTTTCAAAACAAATTTAGGAACCAGGTTTCCTTAATGTTATTTCTCGTTCCTAATGACACCCATTATATATGAATTATACTTGCATATCCCTTGGATAGGTGATCCAATAACTACTTTACCAATCCTACATAAACTCAAACTCGCCCTCGACAAAGGTATACTATAATTTGTTCGTGAAAGAATTTTCGATTTCTTAGAATTTTATATTAAACTAACAATTTTCATTTATGAACAACGAAAAATACAGAGCAAAACCGAGACAATTTAGAAAATTCCGGTGCCATTTCTAGTGCTAAATTTCTATACCTGGCTATCTTTTTAGCCATGCAACACCGGGGTCCCGGGTTCCAATCCTGATTATGGCATAGTTGTTTGTGTTCTTGAAAATGTTTAATTGTAAAGATGGCCTCTCAAGACTAAAATTCGCAAATTAAGTCACAATTATGATTATTATTATTATGAATAATACCTCGGGATGTATAACGTATAAACTGAGAAATATTAACCTCTGTGCGTACCGTGATAGCTTCCTGGATACAGTAAAGTAAACCTAGGCAATTCGCCAATAAAGTCGTCATTTTTATTTTTATGATTAGGAATACGACCTCGTGATTGAGATCGTTAAGTATGCAACATGTAAACAACTGTGCCTATAGTAATATCTGTCTAGGTAAAGTTAGATGAACCTAGATAGGGGCCAGCTGGTCAAGTGGAAACTTCCTCTACGCACCAGCCACCGTACTGTTTCCAGCAAGTTTAGCGGACAGAGTCCCCGCTGTTTTCTGGGGATAAATCCTGGTCTTGGGCCTGGTATTCAAAAACGGATGAGCGGGACAAGGGAGGAGGTTGGAAAGCAAAGAGAAAAACCGAGCGAAACTTGTTTGTTAGAGAAAGAGTGGAGAAACGCATTGAGGAGAGACGGCTCGAGGCACGTATACCAGGCTGCGGAGGAAAAGAAGAAAACGCATGCCCCGGGCGAGATTCAAACCGTTCCCCATTTCTTTTGTTATTTGCCCTACCTCCCGACCCGTATTATTCTTCTAAGCCTGTTCCCCGTTATTGAGAACGCCTGTTTGTGTATTCGTTCTGGTTCGCTGTTCCGCGGAGACAAAGTGGGGTAGAGGGGTCTCTCCCTTCCTCCCGAAGAAGGATTTCATTCAACAGTTTTGCCTTATGAGGTGGGGTTCATTGTGTGCGTGCGTTTCCTTCTTTGTGAAGTGTTTTTTTCCGAGGAGAAGACTTTATTCTCAGCGATCTCTCCGCTGAAGAAGGGGAGGGAATTGGAAAAATTTTTGAGAGCTCGGGGCGACGTTTTGTGAGGGCTGAGCCCCTTTGGAGGGAACTGTCTGCTTATTTCTCCTCCGCGTGAACGCGCCCGCCCTCGTCTCTCCCTTCCGCATCCTCGTTTTCGCGAGGCAATTGTCTGAGTGCGATGGCTTCAAAATTGGAGTAACGACTGATGGATTGCGGAATATCCAAATGAGCTTCAGTTTTCGGTATTTAAATCCCAGATTAAAATTATTGTAGAACTGTCATGTTCATTTAATGAAATACGCTTACTGGAATGGAATAAGATAAGCTAATGCAATAGAGAGATATAAAATTTTGATGTGTGTACAACCACTTACATTTAGACAAAGTTGTTCAATGCTTCCATATAGTAGTACAAAAACTGCTTAGATATAAGCGATGCTGTGTAGTAACAAGCAAATTCTTCGAAAATGAATTCTTGACGCGATAAATTCTTTGAACTCATCCCAACCCATGTTAAATAATTGTTAGTGTAGAATTTCATAAGTTCAACTTCAGATTTTTTTAATCCATAGATTCTAACTTCGAATCAGTTCCTCGAATAAATATTTTGAATAACGCTTGATTTACCAGAGAAGTTTATCTTCGAAGAAAGTGTAAGAATTCGTTTTCGAAGAATGTGTATGCTCCCATGTTGAGTAATGGCATTTACTACCAATTGCACTTTATGTATATGGTTACTTATACCTTCGTCACGCTGAACTCGCGTGAAACTCTTTTCTTTGTTAGTTTTAGTTTTGATTAAATGAAACAGCAAAGCCAAACTACTTAACTTCTCACTCAGATTTGTCACCTCATTCTTTCGTCGGAGGTTTTGTTAGTTACTTCCTGAGATATGGAGCTCCAAATTTGATTCATAAAAGTGGATGCGTATAAAAATTATGAGTCACATCACAGTAAATCTTTCACAATTTCTGACTTAAGAAACGATCAAGAAATGTTACGGAGAACTTTCACATCTTAGTCAATCTTGCGATTTACTGAAGGAGAAATCCTTCCACATCATGACAAACACTTTGCCTTTAATCCATAATAACCATATTTTAGGAAAGAATCTGAACGTTGTAGGATAGTTCCTTGTAAATTTCTTCCGTCGATTTTATAAGAAAATATCACCCTATACATTCAAATTAAAAACTAAACAAAATCTTAAACGTTATCTAGGTATCCCACAAAGGGGATATTTAAAAATATATAGCTATCAGAATTTAATACAGTGTATTTAAACAGAAATCTTCTCTCTTGGGCCCAACTTACACAGGTATTGTTGTGGTTCACGCAGAATGATATTTGAAAATGATAATATTAAATTCATAATTTGGGACAAGGATTTAACTGACAAATTAATAGCAAGATTACTAAAATATAATTATTAATGAAATCTAAATTTTCAGGCGTTACCCTCTGGAAAGCCATTGAAATATTGAAACAAAACTTCGTAAATTTTCTACACTACTTTTTATGGACGACCGGTTTTGCTACCGGAGTAGCATTCTGGTTATGTATAAATTATAATTTGAGGTAACTCTGAGACAGGTTTTTCTCAGGTAAACTATAATTTCCACTTTATTTTTCGTTCTTTTTATAATTTTTCTTTTCCTTTTAATTGTTTTGGCTAAAAAAATATACTTTTATTAAATATGAAAAAGATTTGAAAAAATACTATCACTAAATCATGAGGGAAAGCATAGCTATTACCTGGCTGATCTTATATGAGAATTTTTTATGGAAAAAAGCACGAAATAGTAACTTACATTGAATTTATGAAAAACATAAAAGAATCCTGACTGCAATGAAAACTACATAACGGCGAAAATTAAAAAGTGAATTTCGTGATGGAATGGTAAAAATTTTAATGAAAGAGAACGCTGAGTCAAACGACTCCTACTACTTGCTATTCCATTAGCGAAACCGTTCGTCATTAAAAAATTGTGTGGAAAATTAACTAAGTTATATTTCTTCATTACTGCTATAACTACTAATGCAGTAATCCTTATCAAATATCATATGTACAGAAAGGAATGTGTACAGATAGGAACGAAAGTTAAAGATACCATTACCAGATCATCGATGAATGTCAATAATCCACAAATCAGAATATAAGGGCACGACAGAGCTTCCGGGATAAGCTCAAAATCTCCATGTAACACCGAAAGACGCTTTGTTAGACTTAAACAGTTTTTATACCGTGAAACCCATCAAAGTATTACAGCTCGGAAAGATTATTTTTTTCGAAAAAATAGCATGAAGTGGCCACTATCTCGGTATACGCCAGTTACCAAAATCGAAGGGGATTAAACAGATCTCTCCGCGAATTTTTAGCTCTGAAAGCCATCGACCAAACCGATAGCTCCCGAATATCCCTTAAAAGCTTCCGAATCCGCGTTCTCGCGCAGTAGTTAAACATCGCTGCCGAGATTAACGTTGCCAAGCCGACAAAATGAATCTCCTCCCGATGTTGGTGATGCGTTCACCACCCCTTCACACGGAAAGGGACTTTACAAATCATTAGGATTAATTAAGGATGGAAGCGTGAAGTTCCAGCGCGAATCCGCGGTTCGCCTCTACGGCGTTTCAATCAATACGGCTTTGAGGGAGAGAAAAGCCGGTAAAAGGCGTAGATGAGGCCAATGTGGTTGAAAGAGAGAGAGAGGAACACAAGAGAGGCTATCTAGCACCTCTATATATATTAAAGCGAGTAAAATACTCGTTAATTAAGGCTGATTAAATCTCATGGACGGGAGGATTGTCTGGTTTGACTCAGATTGGCAGGGATTGATATTTGCTGGAGAAAAATTACGGAACTTTCATTAAAGTGACGAAAATATACCACAATACTGAGTACAATGGAAGCTACAGATGGGCGACAATCATCGGCAAATGAGATAGATTTACGAGAGAAATCATAGTTACCTGGTTGATCTCAGATTGGCAGGGACTGACCAAGAACTAATTTCCTAACAAAAAAATCATGAATAAATTTTATTAATGAAACGAAAAAGATGGAACAATCCCGAATCCATTTCCCCCCCATTTCGTAAAAATCGTTTTTTCAACGCTTTTATTTAATTTAATGTTATGAAGAACAGATCAGTTTTTCATATCTATATCAATTTAACAATTATATCAAACTAAACATTATACTTTGTTAAATTTCTAGTACTTCTATTTAAAGTTGAATTTATGATGACATAAAATTCCTCAATTTGAACTAATTTTGATACCATATATACTTATACTTTTGGTTAAAATTTTATTTTATTATCCGATGAAGTACGCTAAGATTTGTAGAATATATATCTCGCTAATAGTTTTAATTAAATGTTTTGGTTTATCAGGTCCTCCGTTGTATAACTTGAGAGATTTTGTCAACTCTTCACTAATTCTATCCAAAGCAACTTATTTCTTAGTTATTAATACAATGAAATGAAATGAATCGATTCAAATGAAATTTTTTTACTAATCAGATTTAAGAAGGCTAACTAAGAAAATCTGCTAGAAAAAAAAATATTTGTCTCGGCGACGGAGCGTTTTGGGGATGTTATCTATATTCCTTTATTATCTCAAGGAAACTAGGGCGTTTTAATTCTTAAAAATGTTGCAAAAATTTACTTTTCGAGTGAAAGTATTCACTTAAGCTAACGGTGCAACAAAATTCAATTCAATCGATAGATAATCATCCCTTCGCACTTGGAGCAAATTCAGAGTCACGACAATCTTGCAATCTAACCATCTGGAAACGTCATTTGTCTTCACTCGATATCACATCCTTAAAATATCTGTTCTAGTTTCGCTGCTGACGTAGGCTTTCTTTGTGGGAAAGAATCCATTACGTACCCATTTTGATCAGAACAGGAGTCAGCCCTTGAAAGGGACGAAACGGATTCGAAAAATAATTAAACCTTAGATTCCGACGCAAAAAGTGATACGTTGCCGATAAATGCTGAAAAGCTCTCCCCAGAGAAAGAAGAAACAAAGGCCGCGGAGAATCCAACAGAAGACAAATAGGTCACGGGGAAAAGTCCCGCTCTAACGTACAAACGCGCATAACTTTGAAGAAATAGAAAAGCTCGCTTGAAAAAAATATGAAAATGGTCAAACGGGGAGTAAAATAGTCGCCGAGATTCAAACCTTTAATAATGTAGCCAGAGATGAATGCGAGCAAAAGAGTTTTTTTTTTCAATAACGCTCTTTGAAAAAGCGATGATTCAAATGGATGAATATGTGGCGTTGAAAGAGAGGTTGGAAAAGTAGAACCAGACGTTTTAGACGGGAGAGCGAGGGAAAGAGAAAGTGTGACGTAATGATGACGTGACTGAGAAAGGCACCTTCTCGCTGTCTCCCCTTCTCACCCAAGGTGTGGGTGGAGGGGTTTGATTGCAATGCTCGACGTAAGGAAAAAAGGGATCGCTTGGAGAGATATTGAAAAGGGTGCAGAAGAATGCGTTGTCGCTTTTATCACGGTTGAGATCCGTAAGAAAAATAGGGAGAGTGAGAGATCGAGGGGCGATGAAGGATTATTTGTGGAGAAAGTTAAAAAAACCTACGTGGACGAATTGGAAGGGAACGTGTCAGACGGAGAATGAGTGTCGGATAGAGCGTCTCCAAGGCGACGATCAGAATCTCTTCGTCTTTTTGTTTTCGATGGAGACAGTTGAAGGTGATGAGGTGAAATGAGGGGAATAGAAGAGGAGAATATTTTAATTGCAGTTATTCTCACACGACGTAGAGGTCTTCTTGATCTGCCATTCTGCTATTACGTAATTATCCATGAAATAGACCGATTAACTACGTAATTGATGCAACTCTATTGTTTTTTCTTTCAAATAATTGACGTAGATGGGCTTATTAGGTTGAATTAAATATTATGACCAAAGCTCACTAAGCTTTTCTAATACTTTAGGACAATTTTGCACGTAAACTGTATAATGTATATAAAACGGAATTTAACGATAACTCGTACATAAATTATGCATTACCTTAAAATCACGGCTCGATAGTGGAGTTATTTAATAACAGTGATTACTTATAATTTAATCAAATCACGTTGACAGATGAAGTCTAGTGACTATAAATAAACTTATATGTATTTAACAACGTATAAATGCACTCTGCAAACTGTTACGAGAAATATGAAGACCATGGAGTCTTAAAGGTTGAAATGGATCAGTAATAGTGTCATATTTTTTTATAAAATTACCAAATAGTAAATACAATTACTTTAGCGAAATAATATAGATTAAAGATTAATTCATAATATCATCATAAAATTATTTCGAAATTAAATCTCTTCGCCAAATTTAGAGCGTAGATTGGTTTTCGTTGGGTTTTCGATCCTTTTGTACATCAAACAAATACAGGTAACGAATCAGATCGTAATTTTTATACATGACTACCTATTACTTCCAAATACATTTATAATAATTTGCTTCTTAGGTATTTAATTTATATAATTTCACTATCATGGGGCTTCTACAGAATAACTTTGCTTGTTTTAGTTATGAAACTATGTACTCATCCTATCTCAAGCAATGATTCCAATAGATTCTTTTAATCCATCTCGTTTATCAGTCTTTACGTTTATTACCTTTTTCTGATTTTATGACCTGCAATAAATGAATATATCACTGAGAAAAGTAGGAAATTAAAAAGGATCACATAGCAAAATCACTAAGATTCTAAGATTAAAGGATACTTCTCCAGCAATCATTTCTCACATTAGAATTAATTGACGCCAAAAGTAGCAGATTTTTAAGTTAAAAATAAAAACTGAGACTGACAGAAATGGTTGTTACGGGTGTTCAAATAATACCTTATAATAATACCTAACTTCTCTAATGGAAACAGGAAGATCCCTAATACATCCATTTCAATAATTATTACTATTAATGAAGGATAACGAAGAAGATAACAGCCATACGTAACAAGGATTAAGACAAATTAAATTTATAAGACTGATTAATATGAATAAATAATTCTAGTGTATTATATTTATATAAGCTACGTACACACACATAAATTCAGTGACAAAGAAATGTATCATTAATTTGGTTTCCTCAAAATGTAGTTCATACAATTCCATTAATGTACAAGGCGACGAGATTACAAGTCCATATACTCTTGCAACGCGTAATTCTTTCAGCAAAATGATCCCAGCTCAGCAGTAGATATTCACGACCTCGTGAACACCCCGCGTCGAGCGCTAAAGTTCTCGCCGAGTAGGATTAACATTTCGACTGAGTGTTCTGACACATCCAGCAGATGTGCTACAGTCTCCCACACTCGCTTTCCATTTCGCGCGCGTCGAGCCGCTCTTAAAACACACGTCTCAAAACTTCGATTTTGAAACGTCACTTTCAGGCCTTCGAACAAAGAGCGAATCCCCCCGAAAAAATAAAATCCGAAATGAAATGAGAAATACACGTCTTTGAAATGAGAAATACACGTCTGTGAAACGAGAAATACACGTGTTTCGCTCGGGATGCAATTCGGCGTGAAACCTTCCGAATGGGCTGTGTGTGGCACGGTGGGGTGGCCTCGAAAAATTGGGAGAGGGGAAAAATCCGACGCAAGGTCACTCGATTTCAATATTTTTACCTGGGGAATCCATTGGGGGATCTTTCCACCCACTGCGTGGGCGATACGAATCACGTTTCTCATTCCGAAACACTATACACTCCATTTCGCATCGATGCAGGGGCGAGAAACGCTATTCATCTCGGCATACACTTTCAGGGGTTCGTGGTCGCGAGGGAGACACGTGGCGGTCTCTGGTGGTGGGATGAGAAAATGCGCCTTTTTTACGTATCCTCGTGAGCAAACATTCCGCATTGGCACGCGTGCTACGCTCAAAGCACGTGCGCTCGGCATTGACCCGGGGAACGATAAGAGGAATTTTACGATTATTTTTATTCGTAATGCGGCGATCACGCGAAGGTAGCCGCCGAGCTGAACTCCGCACGAACTCTGAAAAAGGTTTCGTTTTCTTGTGCCGCATGTTTATGATGCGTCATCTGCTTTACTTTTCATTTTGTAAAGTCAAAGACTATTTTACATCAATTATTATATCATCACAGCTAAGAAAGTGGAAAATAAAAATTCAGTCTTTTAGAGCATGGCAAGAGACCAGCCAAAGATGAATAGAATGAATAAAAGTTTCTCGAAACTGAGAAACCGTCATTATCTTCCCAGATTTCCAAGAAAAAATCTATCTTTCTCAATTCTGTATGGTTCGGTGTTTTATAGTGCGTTTCTCATTACATCGACATTGATTGCATGGGACTAAATGCCATTGTTAGGGGCTGATTAGGAGTCGATTCGAGGGCGAAAAAAAATATCAAACTTTATTAAAAAAGTATTTATGAAGGAAAAAATGAATGATGTTTCAACGTGGATTTAAGAAAGAATGATTACACATGTAACATTAGGTAGATGCAAACAGACAAGTCCTTTTAATCTGCTCAATCATCCCTCCCCGAACTGTAAAAGACTTTTTAAATTTTTCTTACACCACCTTCCCAGCCGTGAGAATGAATTGAAAAGGCATGGTGATAATCTATGAATATTAATATATTTACCATATATTAGTGTTTTAACTCTTTTTATAGCTTCATGTACCCTAAAATTCAGAATTCAGCTCCCTCCATATCAACTAACAACCAAATAATACTTATCTTCTGCCTTTTCCATTTCACTCTACCTTCAATTGCTTTTGGATCTCTCAATTTCTGAGCCACCAATTTCATCTACCACCACTTTATACTGCAATTAAAAGCCCCAATTACTCCATTATGTCGAGCACCTCCTCGTTTTTCTATCAACGTAGCTTTCCCATGTATGCCGCACGCATGTTTCAAAGGCTTCCAATCTTTTGATGTACTACTTTCCAAACCCTCTCTAAAGTGATGTACATACATCAGCTTTGCTGTAAACATATTCCGTAAAAATATTTTGTAAACATAATCGACGTTACTATTTTCCTTCATTTATTATTTTTCTAAACGTATTTCTACGCTCATATTAACATAGTCCTCTCTTATTTTCATTCCCAACTCTGTTTACACTGTGCACAAAATGCTACCCCAAAAAACTAATACATTTACAATATGATTTTGAACAAAACCAACTGCAAAAAACATTAATTACTACAGAAGATATAATCGTTGACATAAATTAGGCATGGAAAGGCATGGAAAGGCATGAAGCGTGTATGTTATCCAAGAAAAGTTAGATTAAGAAATTGCTACCATGAGAAGATTTGCTAGAGTTAATTGAAGGTTTTTTTGTAAGGTGAACTATCAATCGTATAACTTACATCCACCTATTTTTCATAATCTTTTGTATAAAAAGCATAAGTTTTACCACGTAACCGTATTCAAAGTTTTCTATTGACATGTTTGAAGCTTCATAACCATTTTTTTTGAGAGTTTAAGAATTTCAGGAGTATGAAATTTTACAGTTACAGAATAATGATCAGTTGCAAGTTTCAATTGCAAGAAACATTGTAGATCATTATGGAGAAAATAAAATGATAAAGAGCCTTTCTGATATCACTCTAATAAACATAAAGAGGCAGTCAGAGGTATAGAAAACCGTAATGTGAAGCACCCAGAAATTTGTGCCCTACATCCTGTCACCATATTTTCTATTACCCTATCCGACGACACTCTAAACATAGCTTAAATTTCCGTAATTGAGGATTCTAAAGAAGTTCAATAATTACATTCAAAGACATTCCGTCCGGCAATTTCATGAGTGAGCCCAAAAATAATTATCCAGGCCATGTTGTCGCAAGCAGACGCCTGAAATTCCTTTTGACCTTTATATCTCTTCGAACTCCACCTTTCCTCAGTTCGTATTTCTATTCCACCTCATTTTCGCTGGAGTAATCTCATGTGACATCAAATCCAGAGTCCTCCGAGCACTCATATCGCATTCCTTTTCTCATCTCTTTTGGTAGCGCATTAATTAATCGCTTGTGATGCCAAAATGTCATACGAACCTTTGGTAACGATTTTCTTAGTCGCGCAAAGAAATCAGTTTGCAGCACGTTATGGACCTTTTGCTGCATGCTTGGATATCAAGGCTCTGAGAGAGATTTATTTTTACCTGCAACAAGGTAAGAATAAATTAATAACTAGACTTCCTTTGAGTGTCCTTTTGGAAGCCTTCTTTTCTATCTCACCCATTGCCGATGCAAGTAAGAAAAAAAAGGAATATACGCCAATTTTAATATAAAAGAGCTTTTAAATATAGGAACTTTTATGATATGGAAAATCTAAGTTTCGGAAAATATATTTATTACAGTAAAACATTCGCTGAAATGAGGGTGCAATGAATCCTTCAGTCATAGATAAAATATATCAAAACAGTACGATACAATGAAAGAAAGAAATGAATGGTAATACATTTAATCATCCGGCGAGTATAAATTGTAATTTCTCTGTTATTTCCATACAAATTTTACTCCATAGAAATTAGATCTTTCAGATGCACTGAAGCAAAGTCTTATTCTTTCCATAAGGTTAACAAACTCCTACCTACACGCTCATTAGCTAAGACAGCAAAAGGAATGTTTTAATGGAATCAAGTCATGGTATTACACATAATGCGCATTACTCATAATGCCCACTATTACTAACATTGGATTTACAAGAATACTTCGACAGCTGAGTTCATTTTGCACACATGAGTCCCCACAGCGAGTCATACCTGTTACTACTATCATCAAATGCAAACGCACTACCCACTTGGCTACCCAGGAGCGACTACATTACTGCTGATGCTACTTGATTAAAAGTACAAACGAAGAGAAAAACATTCGCTAGGTCATTCCGAACGGCAAGAAGTTAATTTATTTTTCATTGCATTTTCTGTTAGCATAAAACCTACATTGCGTTCACCGATACGTTACGTTCATACAAGGAATCATAATATGTCATAACTATACCTTTTTCCATACATCCTCATAAATTCTGTAAGATTAATTTCCCTCTCTTTTCAGTATCTCCATATCTTCAGAATTCTCTTCCTTGATCCTTATGTTCCATCAGCATTATCATGCTATCCTTCCATCGTCACTCAAACTTTCATCTTGCGCCAACTTTGTCGTTCTCATTCCATCTGCCCTCCGCATGTCCATAATAATGTAAGCGCTCCATTGGTATTGATCATCCAGCATTTCCTCAGCCAATATTAAATCATAACTTCGTCAATACCGACTATATATACAATTATATCAAAATGAGTGTAACCTTGAGAAATCGATTCAGTTGAGTTTGATGCAAGTAAATAATAATGTAAATAAGTAATAAGTCAGAGTGTCAGAAGGACAAACAGTGTCGAATAAAACGAACCAACATAATTTTATTGGTTATTTTATTTTCTGATTAAAGCATCCAAAAAGGCTTATTTGTAGTTCTCTTATGCATTCCCTGTGAATTTAATGGTTCTGCAAACTCATCTGAAATCGTGTTTGTCAATATCAAAGATTACAAATATGTTGCCGACATATCTTTCCTAGATAACAGAAAAATATAGGAATATATATCAGAGCAATTTTCCATAGTTGCTTTGTTTTTCATATACTTTACTAGCCACCTCGATGATAATTTAAGCATTTAATTGAAAACATCTCCGTTTCCAACCGATTTAGATAGTGTTTCGAAATTATAATAGGAATTCATGAAGACCTCTCATTTCGAAACAAATGGTGAATGAATGTACACAAGTTTTCAACAACAACAGCTTTGCCATAAGAGGATTCATTAATATATTTGAAGTCCCAGACTTTCACAACTTTTCCTCCGGTTCCATCAACCTCTGAGAGGACAAGATAACGGGACTTCCGCATCCATCTCTCCCTCTCACCAAATAAGGAAAAGCTGAACGTGAGTCCGAAGCCCTTAGATTCATCAAATTGAGTCTTCACTCCACAACTCTATAAGCATCATTATTTCTTCCAGTATTTTTTCCAGAAGGGAAACTTTACTCCTTTAACCTCTTACCTAAATCCTCAAAAGCGAAAGAAATAGAACATATGCTTTGTATTCGTTGTGGGAACACCATCCTCTCTCGTTCGTGATGTAAGAGGGAAGCTTTTGAGTGCATTAAGGCAGCCAACGTAACTGTCTTTTTTCGTAATATTCCCTAAAAGAATTTTTGGAATTTATACACCTTATATTACAAACTGAACTTTCATTCAATAAAATTGTATTATTTTTAAACAACTTCCTTTTAGGATAGATGAGAGGTTGAGACCACGGTGTGATTACAAGATGTCTATTCAGGAACTTCTTTATTATAGTGTATCTAGAAGGAATGTGTCAAATGAAGTGAAGATGGAGCCGTGATGGAAAGAATCCGGTGGATTAAAAAAATGATATTAAAGGTAAACCAATCCAACATGATGAAACAAATACAACGAGGTATTACGAACAACTTTTAAAATATTAAGGTACAAAATAAGGAAGTAGAGCGAGGAAGAAAATATCAACGAAATAAAATTACGTAATTGATATATGTGATGATTGAGCAAAAGAAATACAACGAAATACAAATCGCAGAAAGTAAGAGGACCTCAAAAATAGAAAAAAGAAATACCAGAAAAATGACTCCTCTTAGATTTGTTCCTAGTTACAATCTTCAAATCACACAAACATTAAATAGTCACACCCTTGTACTAAATCCTCTTTGTTTGATTGGTCGAGTCAATTTTACTAGTATCAGTTTCCTTACCACTTGTCTTCTAGTTAATCACTCCAGCATTATTGACATTGTCGATTTCCGACTGACTACTATCCGAAGTTACGGTCGGATTCTAGTTTAAGATGCAATTTATTTGCTAAAAGAGAATAATATATTCGTAACACGTTCGAAAAAACCTCGAAGCTAACGTCTTTAAATTAATTCACGTAATATTTATCAAGTCCAAAAGTGCCCGTTAGATTAATAATAACTCTTTGTCCCTCTAGGGAGATTTTTAATGTTCTTAAATATTTTTGTCGCGATTCCTACTATTTATTCAGCCAGAGCACGTCCTTTCACAATTAAAAAAATGAGGATTTCCGGATAGGATAGACACACCCCTTCTAAATAATAAATGAGAATGTTTTATACATGCGAATATACTAGGAAATACAAACAGTAAAAAGTAGAATATACTTATTCTCGAATCCGAAATTATGCAGGGATTATTACTACCGTGGACCTGAGCTTCCGAGGATGAAAGATTATAGATAAACATACTTCGCATCTAGCAATCCAGAACTCAGAATAAGAGGTATGAATAGAAAACGGGTCAACAGGTCATGTTGGTAGGAGATCTGAGTAAAACTTGACTCCTCTTTGCATCATCATATTTCAAATGGGATGGATTATTACAGGACGGCTTTTTAAGCCTGAAAAATCATGTTTCGAAAAGGGTAAACTACGTTATCTTCTTCGAACTCTTGAACTTGCATTATAAGGTTATTTAATATGATTTGAGAGATATTCAATACTTTAAAGGGATTTGGATTTTATTAGTGAGGTAAATTAGAAAGGATGAGTTGAGGGAAAGAATTTCAATTTACCTTTCTTACTCGTAGGAGAATACTAGGCTAGTTGAAAGGTATTTAACTAAATTTATAAATGATATACTGAAAGGAGTACATTAAAAAAACCCTTTTTATAAATAAATGGATGACTAAACCGTGAATTTAAGAATTCCACTGGATTTCTAAGAAATAAACTGCATCT
This sequence comes from Sympetrum striolatum, assembly GCA_947579665.1. Taxonomy (NCBI): domain Eukaryota; kingdom Metazoa; phylum Arthropoda; class Insecta; order Odonata; family Libellulidae; genus Sympetrum; species Sympetrum striolatum. Next base: position 20,988,754 of record OX388346.1, read on the forward strand.
CTTGAATAAAATGATGGAAATAAATAATTTTAGATACAAAATCCAAACATTAATCTGCTTTAATCGTCAAATTTAGCGGAAACATTGCATGACGTGAGAAAATTTTACGATACCGTAGTTAATGCAGTATAAGTATTCATCATATGATTGCACAAAGCTTACAATTTACTTCAAAGTGAATTATTCACTAAATTAATAATGTTATTCAATATCATAATCGAAGTATTGTAAAGCTGTTATACGAATCGAAAATTGTGAAAATTAATCACACCTTTCACTATCTTAGACATTCAACGCACTACGTTCAGCGATAAATCTAGATCAATTAATGTGATTAAAATCAAATGCTAATTGTAATAATTTGGTTTTACTGCATGTCAAAGGCATAAGTGTTGCGTGATATTCCCTTCTAAAATTATAAAATGTAAACCACAACTTAACTATCAATTGCAAATGAAAACTACTCATATAAAAGTATTCGCTTGTATTAAATTACTATATTAATTGTGCCACTTAATATAAATATTACACTCTTTACGTTCTAATATTCACGTATAGAGTAATTAATTGTATAGGTGTATGGATGGGGATACAACTTTATTCGCGTGCTGTTAATTAGGCATTGAAACGTTGTGATAAATATCGCTGCATTTCATGCTTGCTCATTTCAATAACACACACACGGGAAACTATGAATTCTTGACATTTAATACGGATAATTGATGGCTCTTTTTTATTCATTGAATAATCCACTGAATATTTCATTACTTACGCAAAATGAAGCCTGAACGTACGCAACGTGATCTTTAGAGATTGGAAAGTATCTGCAATTATCCCGTTAATTATTGTTATGCTTATACTAAAACAGTAATTGTACTTCTGTTTAGATAAATTATGCACAATTTGTTGTTAAATTGTTGTAAGCCTGTAATAGCAAGAGGGTTTTATAATGATCTTTCGCATAGTAAAGTAATTTAAAGGTTCATTTAGTTACTGAAGAACTTAATTAATCATCCAATTATAACTAAAATTTTAGTTAGTTTACTTATAATAAATAAAGTCAAGCAAACTAATTTTTATTCATAAAAACGTATTTAAAATACCATCAAATATCCTTACTTCAACTAATCCGTTTGTAAAGTAGAGGAGGAAAATAGATTTTAAAATAAAATATTAATAAAATATCATTGATAATGATTATATATTTTCAACGAAATATAATATCACGCTAGGCATTCACGAATTCAGCGCTGGGTTCCCTGGGGATTGGCTTGGTCTCAGTAGTCCAAAATTTTCTTCAATCCAATGAAATTTCTTTATTTTTAGAGCTCCCTGTACTTCTAACAGATTAGCAGTAATGATTGAGATTTCAGTTTAAATCTGGTGTAAGGAGAATCCCGCTATAAATCTATTTGTATAAAGAAAACTTGTTGTTACTTTGCATATTTAAGCTTCTGCCTGGCATTTAAGAGAGACATACATCCCGTTGACGGAATGAAATTGGTTCAACATAGTAGTTCTGTTGTTGGGAAATCATCCCAGGAGATGGAATCATCGGGTTCGCATCTCAGTAGTTATTCAGAAGTAAGAATAAAGGGATTTCTGCAGAAACTATAATCAAACTGACCTCGTGGAATGCTATTTAATGAACAAAACTGGACTTTTCCGAATTTTTTTATCAAAGACCGGTTTCGGCCAGGTAATAATCATCAGGTTAAGTAATGAATATACTGAAAAAGTGTATATCAGTCTGTATATTTTGAGAGCTTAAAAATTGATGAGATATCTTGAATAGTGTAAATATTTTATTAGAATTTCTACTGTACGATGATGATGATGTCGATTACAAAATCTTAGAAAAATGTGAAGTTAAATTAAATTAATTTCTAGATAAAGCAATTAAATATCAGATATAGATCAGAAAAATACAAGAAGAGAAGATTTTAGTTAATAAAGTGAGTGTGATAAGATATAAAAAAAAAGAAAAGATAGGGCATTCTCAAAGGAATATTAAGACACATGAACCTACCGTTTTACCCACCTATTTGTTTAAAAAACAATTATAACGCTATCGACTCTCCTTTTAGGCTAAAATATCCCCGTAGGCTAATGAAACAAAAACTTTATTCCACCAAACCCTTCGGGGCAAATCCAAACCCTCAGCACCCATGTAGGCCGCAGATTAACACAATACATCTCCACCCTCTCACGCCACGGAAAATAAATAACTCTCATTGAAGAAGTGGGACTAACAGCGAGTCCCTTTCACGAAAACATTATTGCGAGGCAAAAATGCGGCGGACGATATATCACATCGCGTCGCAAGGACCGTCAAATCTCGCGCCCTTTTGTGAGCAACAAGCGACGACTGCTTTCCGCAGGCCCATGATTCACCGCGGCGGGAAGCGCCACCAATCCGACTCCTGTCCCGTGCACGTTCCGCCCCCATCTCTCGGCCCGAACATACATCATCCCTTCCCGCCGTCATTGTTGGCCTTTCTCCGACCTGGAGAGGTGAATAGATGCCTTCCCCGGATTCTTCCAATTTTCGCGCTCCTTTCCCGGCCGAATGAATTTTCTGGAGGCACTTTCCCATATGTCCCCCGGGATCCGCTGTCAAATGGGCCTACACTCCTCCACAGTGCTTGTGGAGCATGCTTAAAAGCATGTTTGTACAACGCGAGGAGGGAACATTTTTGGGGTCAATTTTCGTCTGCGACAAAAATATCTCTCGCCGTATTTCTTAGAAGACTTATATGGACTGTAGACAAAGACTACTAAAGATTAACTCAGTCTTATTGTTCGCATAACTTATGGAGTTCAACTTATGATAATGAGGATGATAAAATAAATATTATCTAGCGTTACCTGGTAGAATTTCATACTAAAAACTTGAAACTTGGAACCTTTTCTTTATGGGTTTTATTTTTGATATTGGTGAAAGTTTAATTTTTGACTTTGTAATTAAAATTTTTATGATGATACGTGATGAGTATGATTAGTAAAGAACTTCTTTTATTAATTATTTCTGCGGTAGGAAGTCCTTTACTTCATCAGACATGGCACTCCTCCGACAAAATTGTCATAGCCCTTGTTTTAGGTTTCCACAGGAAATTTTAATCACATATGTGGTGCATATTGTTATTCATGATCTCGATAGAAACATGCTGCTGTATGTAATGGTTGTTTTAAAAAAACAATCTGTAATCTGATTTAATAAACACACGTACGTAGTAGTTGTAGTGGTACGTAGTAAGCTTCTTCAATCTTTTAAATTGGAACTCGTTGATAAAACAAAGACGCCTTCTGATGATTTGCTTCGGACATATTTTATCATGATATGGAGGCAGCAAATCAAATCGTTCCGAGAATTTAGATTTCGACAAAAATGAATTTATTTTATGAATTTTCAAGTCCATTTTTCCTTGGGATTTTTCCTGGGTGCACGCCCCTATGTGCAAAGCACCTTTAACCATTTCCTCAAAATGAATTTAGTTTAGATCTGTATGTGGATAGTATTACTGTAAAGTGTAATCGGAATTATGTTTTAACCGTAAGGTTTCGAATGAAAAAATGTTATTTTATTGCATCTGGCAGTACTGCTTTGCAATTGCTGCAAACATTCGTCCTGATTTGGGAATTCGAATAATGAGTATCAGTAGCTCATTAAACATATATTTTAATATTTATTTTGTTTTATTATTGTTGCGCTATCATTGCATAATTAAATAGTTTAAAGGCAATGGTGGGTGATTTGTTTTATTTTTAATGGTTTTAATTTAAATGAATTTTTACTATTTTTGTCGCATCTGTCCTGAAAGACGACCCCAAATTTTGGAAGCTCTTTGTATGTTTTAATTATTGTCTTATCTGCGGAAATATACGGTAATAATTCGATGATACGTTGTACTGTACTATTATTGTAGTAATTGAATAAATTTCAGCATTTATTAATATGTATTAGTTCAGATATAAAAGAAACTGACTTTCATTACATCATCAAAATCTCCCGTATTCTTTATAACTTTTTACAACAGTCTTCATGAGAGGCAATTTATCCCGCAAGACGTAAAAGCTTGGATACCACTCCTCCGTAGGACACACGCAGAGACATTGAACATTCCGTTTTTACAATCCCCACATTCAATTATGTGAACACACGCGTGAGTATCCCTCGTGAATTTGCATGTTTGCTCAGGAGATGTTTCATAAACTTGGCTAACCAAAGTGTTTGCCCAACTCTCTTCCTCGTCGAAACTCCAACACCTTCCATTCCCACGACCTCGAGAAACTTTTCTTATCCCTCAAACACGAACTTCCTCCTCACGCAGAGGAGGCGGTGGACGCTCTTTGATAACACTCCGGCCCTCCTTTTCGCCACTTTCAGTCACCGCTTGTCCAATCTCCGCGACCCTTAGCCTCCTAACAACTTCGCTTCTTATGGAAAGAGGACCGAAACAATTCCTGTTTCAGCCTCCTTCAACTAATGAATTGCTCGACTTCGGAAACGAGAAGTCCTTTTACTAGTTCACATCTTTAAAGGCGAAAGGTTTGGGTGAGAAAGATCGAGTACAACGAATAAGAAACGTATTTATTCGGGTGGAATTCTTATGAACCTCTCTTGTCTCCAAGTTTTTCTTCCAAGCAATCCAGCGATGGAAATACTCACGGCCAAACATCGAAAGAGGTAAATTAGTCAAGTGTCTTGAATTTTTGTTTTGCGTATTTCACAGACAAAAGCTCCGTAATTAAGTTTATATTCACAACCATAATTTAAATACTCTCCAAACGATTGATTGTTAAATTACGCAACAGCAAGCTTTATATTTTTAAATTAAACAACTTTTATAGATTCTAAGACGAAGAATTTTGTAACTGGATCATCAAAGTGGTCATATGCCACTTAACTTATTCAAATATTATCAATTTGGTAATTAATCAACTAATTTACCTAATTCAGTTTCTAAAAGTTGCGGATAATTTAACGACTTAATGACTACACTTGAGAATTCCCACAAGAAAATTGGTTGCCCTTCTATGATTTAAACTATCGCCAAGATTTAACTGGGTTGGGTATAAAGGTCCAAATTTCCAAAGTTTAAACGTCTAAATCTACAAATGTGCCCTGTGGTGATTAATTTCTCGATCGTTCACGAAAAAAACGACCTCTTGCAACGACTCGCTTCAGCACATATTTCTTTAATCTTCCTCAAAGTGGCTGAACGGCTTATATAACAGGGAGGACGCGTATTTTCGGCCAATGATAATTTATAAGAATTTATTTAGCAAATTAATCACTTGTCTAAATCTTCTATTTTCTAAAGATTCCTATCGTATGTCCTGTATTATGTGAGTAGCACATACTTATTTGCAGTAGAAGTTATTGAAAAAATTCCTAATGGAAAATTATGTAAGCTAAGTTTGAGTGGAAAGGAGTAGAATAAAGAATATAATTTCAGAATAATATAACCTAAGCTAAGTTTAGGTAAAAGTAGTCGTAGAAAAAATCACCAAATTCAAAGGAGTGGAGTTAGAAAATATCTACTGCCAGTATTGTTTCAATATTCCTAGCTCACGATATGAGACAGAAATACACAACGAAAAAGGAAAACAGAACTAAAATCAAAATCTTTAAAAATCAATAGAATATAGAATGGATATTGTACGTATGTGTATAAATAGGGTTGTCACTAACTAGAGTTTAACTCGGGCCGTCTGATTGAAATTATAGTTACTATTGTTCTTTCATTTAATTGTTCTCTGGATTTGCTGAATTTGACCATTTTCAGAGATAGAATTTAAAGTGAATAAGTAGAATAACAATTTCAGGGAAGAACTCAAAGGATAAAAAAAGAGTAAAACATGTGGAAGATCCAGGTTCGAATCCCGGTGTCGTATGATTTTATTCACGCGCATCCATACTCTTTCAGTTTCCTTTGCTCTACAATAGTACCTGTTTGACTGTACTAAATCGGCATCCTTCCTTTACTGCATAATTCAAAACGGGAGTGAACATCCATCAGATAAGGCTTCCAAACAATATTTCGCGAGCACGAGAAAAGCATCGGAATGACCGGCAGTAACGACATCTGCCGTTAAGTGAAAGAAACTCGTAAGGAGGAGATAGAGCGCGGAGGTTATTTCCCAAGGGTGTTTGCATGCAGAGCAAAGGAGAGATGGCCATCTTTCTTGGAAATACGCAATGTTCTCCAACGGCACAAACATCGGCGAAGGGGGAAAATATGCAGATGGAGCGAGTTAGCATCGTCCTATCCGACATCTTTGTGCAGAACGATTTGCATTTCATCGCCCTGCGCTCCTCCTCCGCCGAGGAAAGCATAAAAAAAGTTGAGAGGTCACGACACGGCCTTAAGGGAATCGTAAAGAGCTAAGGAAGACGAAGCAAGAGAATAGCTGGTTTCCCTGCATTTGTTTTGGTTTGGAGAGTGATGGCCTCCATGAACGTTTGACTGAGTATTAGACGAAATAAGAAGGTAATATAGCGTCATATATTTCGTATGTGAAGTATGTTGAAGAACGTTTTGTTAGGAAAAAATATGTTATTTGTTTGAACCTTAAGGTTGAATTCTGTAAGGCAAAAAGAAGAAACTTTGGACAAGTATTGTTAAAAGGATTATTTCACCTAATTTTTAAACGTAGTGATTGAATATTTTTATAAGGTTTGTTTTATTATTTATTTATTTATTAACAAGCATCAACATACAGCACGAAGCCAATTACTGCCGATGATTAACAATAATAATAATGAACAAAATAACAATAAAATCGTAAAAAACCAGCAAATTAAACATATAATAAAATAACAAATGAATATGCGCATACAAACAAATAAAAAATCAAAGAAAAATTGTATTTTTCCACGTCAAACTCGTGGAATCATATTCTGAATAGATTTCGGAGATAAGAAGAAAGGATCGAAAAGAGTATTGGAGGGAAGAGAGTTGAAAATTGAAGGAATGCGAAAGAAGAGTGATCGTTTTACTATTGATAGACGAGGAGTAATCAAAGAGAAGGTATCGGATAGGCGTGTTGTTCTTGAGGGAAATCGGAAAGAGAAAAGAGAGAGTAAGAATGGGGAATCAACTTTGCTATTTATTATATTATGTAAGAAGGAAATGTCGGAGAAAGTATGAGAGGCTTTGATTGGGGTAAGATTAAGGTGATTGAGAAGATGATCTTTTGGCATATTTCTATATGATGGGACTCGAAAATAAACTATTTTTAGAAAGAAATTTAAGATGCGATTGAGAGAAGAGAGGTTTGATTCGGATGACATGGTCCATATGGTAGAGCAGTAAGAAGAGGAAGAACACAGCTGGAGAAATAAGTGCGAAGAGAGACTGGATCCCTGATGTCTGTGAATCTATAGAGCATTCCCAGTCAAGACATTGCTCTTTTTTTGACAAAATTCACATGTTCCGAAAAAATTAATTTATCATCGATGATGACGCCAAGCTTCATGATTACTGCCTAAGGGAGACTTTCGGCGGGGTTTCCCTTCATTCTAGAAGGAATACAAGTTAGATGACTGTTCCCCTCAATACAAGTGGCCCTTCCCTTCGTAATTCCTTGTTTAATTTTGACTATAAGTATAACTTATATTATATTTCTATATTGTATTGCAACCAATGAAACCAGTTCCTGCATGTACTTGCAGTGATATGTATGTAATAATAATATATATGCTTCTTAAATACCCTTCTTATATATGCATAACAAAAATAAATCGTCTTTATTTGGGCGAGATTGAGACTAAAAGTATCTTTTTCCAACTAACCCATCATCATTAATTATAGATTAATTAAATTAAGAGAAGTGTATAAGTAAAAATTAGATGAATTGTGGATGTAAAAATCTATGAGACATTTTGAAAAACAAGTTCGGGAACTTCTTGAACGTAGCAGTATTTGTATATGATTATATTTTAATTTACTATGAGTTTGGATTTAAATATAATTGTACTAGTAGAGTTTGTATTATTATACATAGATTTGTGTTTTGCTTCATTATATCATTTGTATTTTTTACGCATGTATCTAAATGTATATCCATCTTTCCGTTAATTTATTCCATACGATCCCCACATTAACCTCTACCAAAAGCTACCAAAGTCTTAAAGAGGGTATGTGGTATACCAAGCAAGATGAGGAATGAGTTGGTTTTCCCTGGCTTTCTTCACAGCCAAAATGCTATAAAGGGAACAAGCCTATAGCAGTCTACTTCAGTAACGAATTTAAAATTAAACCTTGACCGCAAAAAAATAACGGATAGTGCAAAGCATTCTTTTCCCAATAGAGGTATTTCTGAATGTTATAAGTTATTCTTAAGGCACAAGCCAAAAAATACAAAATCATTCGAAAATAAATGTTTCAGAGTGTTGAAGTAATGTAGAGCCCTCTGGAGAAGAAAGGGATTGCTTGACTGGATGATGTACTGTGGGGTTCTACTCCATGACCGCTGCGGTAGCCGAGAAAGCCTGTCAGGGCACCCGAAAAATCCAGTGAAAGCAGTTACATTTAACATATCATATTATGCATGCCTTACTTAGCTGTTAGGTAAATATTTTTATGTATGAATGGAATGTAATAATTATATGTACAATATAAAAATTTTGTATATAAACTGTAAAGAAAGTAATTGAGGGTAAGATCCAGGGGAAAAAACAGAGAGGAAAACAAAAACAAAAACAATTAGATGGTGGGGCTGCGGTAAGCTTTAAGTAAGTGAAGGAGATGGTGTTGAATAGGGATTTTTGAATGCACATGAAACTACCGAAAGGTAGAAACTCGTGTATGCATGTATAGTTATATAATTTAGATATATATGTAAGAAAACCACTACAACCAGGCTTACAGCTTACCAGCAGTTAAATTCTATTAATAATATTTAGTAACTAATGTATGTATTAAATAATTATTGTTTAAATGTAATTTAAGTACGTAGGTGTAAGAATGCCATCAGGCATAGAGGCTACCAGCAGCAATAATATAATTAATAATAATAATGAAACAGATTGCATAAAGCCGTTATACTATTTAAAAATTAAAATAACTATCAACCTCGACCAGTAATACCATTGCTGGAAGTACTCACTGTGATCTCTCCAGAGGACGGGGAGACACGATAGACTCTTAGGGACTCCATTAAAACCCATGCGATCTTTCCCTTTTGGTCCGTTAGGGATAGGGGGCCGTGCAGTTGTTCGCAAAGAGCGCTTTTCGAGAACGAATTTTAAAAAATTCACGAGCGGAATTCGGAGCTCGTTAGAGCAAGAGAAAGGTCCGTAGTGTTTACGACTCAAATCGGATTCTGTCGAATCCAAATAATGCGGTGAATTTTTAATGTCGCGACCCGGAGCGAGGCTAATTTCATTTGCCGATCGCATTAAGCCATAAATAATCACGGCTGGACCGAAAAAAAGGAACGGCCCCCCATTAAATCCTGTCGACATTGTGCTGTACCCGAAAAAAATCCGAAGAGATGCAAAAATTAAGCTGGATATTAAATGCTGGGCTTTTTGGATTTTTGCCATCGAGAAAGGAATAAGTAGAGCATTAAATCGTCCTATTGATACATAATACGTAATGTCACCGCTTCAAAATGCATCAAATTGACAGTTTAAAACTTGGAATATGTGCTCATTTCAAAATTTTAATGAGCACAAAAATGTATAGAGGGCAAATATTCAACGATTTTTGTAAAATCGACATTTTTTTCCAACGCATCCACGTTTCACTTCCTCAGATTTTTATTCATGTCATTATACCAAGACTACACTAATTGTTAACATTGTCGTAACACTGAAAGAGCAGATATTTTTATTTGATATTTGGAATGACACCATGAGATAGAACCTAATGGAAAATGGATGCAATTTGGAATGAGTTTTAAAAGAGAAATAGAGAAACATATAAGGAAAATTCCTGCCAAATCAGAATCAGTAAATTAAGCATATAAATCAAGTCATGAAATCTTGAAAACCTTTTGCGAACAAAACAGCAATAAATAAAAATAAATCATCCAATAAAATTCAATTTTACTATTTACTATATTTTCAAATTAATTATTTTCTATAAATGATTAAATAGTATATAAGAAGTTATGAGAATATTTTATTATATATATTATATATATGAGAAACTTAAAAGGTAACAGTAAGAAAGCAAAGGAATTGGGGTACCTAACATTAGTTAGGCCGATATTAGAATATGCTACAACGGTGTGGGATCCTCATGAGAATTGTCGCATAAAGAAATTAGGAAAAGTTCAAAGAAAAGCAGCTCGTTACGTTAAGCGCTGGTTTCCTCGGATCGCGCCAGCGTGGGTGAGCGCTGGCGCTGAAGTTGCTAGCGGTAGTTTTGGTGAAAGTGTGTTCCAAGAAATTGCGCGCGCGATGCACGCCGGGCAATCGCGCTATAATATTCGTTATGGAATCTAAGAATTTCAATCAAGTTGAGGACGAAACCCTCATTGAATTGGTGAGGCATCATCCTTGCCTCTTTGAGATGAGGAATAATAGTTACAAAGACCAGCAGAAGAAGGACAATAGTTGGAAAACAATAGCGGAGGAGCTCGAAAAAAGTGGTAAGTACACGTTTAAGTATCGTGCATATCTTTAAACAATTTAGTGGTGGCTAAATTAAATTGGAAAATAATAGAATGCTTTATTAGGGTTTCAATATTTATTTTAACAATGTATGTGGCATTACAATTAATCGGTTCTGTTAATCATTCGGTTTTGCCAAGGAATTTCCCCAGCGCTGCTACAGAAATAATTTTGCAATAATTCCCTAATTTTTAAAGCCTCGTGAGTAGAATTCCCCCCAAATTTAGTAATGGGCGTTAAGTTTTCCGTTGGCAGACTTGTCTCTTCTGACTCATTTTGCGGTAAAGATCTTTCATCTACTAGCATATTATGTATTATGCAGGATGCTAATACTATTATATCCACAGTCTCTGGTTTCACCGCTATGGGCGTATTAAAAATGCGAAACCATTGGCATAATAAGCCAAAGGCATTTTCACTTACCCTTCTGGCACGACTATGCCTGTAATTATAAATTGTCTTTTTTTCATCAGCCATGGACTGAATTCTTGAATACGGCCTCATTACATTCGGCATCAACTTAAATGCTTCATCTCCAACAATGACATGAGGCAAAACTATATCAGAGCCCGGCAAAGAGCGTGGTTCCGGAAATGGAAACGTTTTGTCTTGGATTGCTTTCCCTACCTTCGATTTTCCAAAAATTCCAGCATCACCTTCCTTCCCGTAGGAACCGATGTCCACGGCTAAAAATTTACATTTAGCAGTGACTAATGCCAATAATACAATAGAAAAGTAACTCTTATAATTAAAATATAACGATCCGGAGCCCTTCGGCTTTACAATTCTTATGTGCTTCCCATCAATGGCAGCACAACAATTGGGGAAATTCCACATTTGATGAAATTCATCCGCGGCTTCCTTGAGTTGATCCTTTCCTGGATGCGGCATGGCTTCCCCCTTCAATTTATCACAAATCGCTCTCAGTACCTCTGGGACAAATGCACTTATCCAGCTATGTGATATACGGAACTGAAAAGCCAGGGATCTATAACTCTCTCCGGTTGCCAAAAACCTAAAAAATATCAAATCAGTTTCAGATTGTAAAGTGAGGTGGAAGACGATGAGGGATTCCTACAGAAGAAACAAAAAGAGAATGGGGTCTGGTTCTGCTGCTCCATCCAAATCCAAATACACGGATGATCGACTGAGGTTTTTAGATGGATCCATTTCGGAGAGGGTGTAAGTATTTACATTGATTTTTGACTTCATATTTAGCATAAATAAGAAAGAAATAAGTTATAATTAAGTAAAATATCTGGATTCATCGGTTTCTGGTTTCAAATACAAAATATCGTTCTAGATTTTCAGTTTGTTTATTTTTAGATATTCAGTTACGTTACCTTCAAGTTTGGCTCCATTATTGATTGCTCATGTAATGTAGTGCAACGCCCAAAATTGATTGTTAAGCAATACACTAAATTCCATACCTCTTTTAGGTCTGTATGTAGCATGGAGGAGGAGAACGTGGAAGTGATTCCAGAAAATGAAGAGCCCTCCGAAGACAGAGGAGAAAAAAGGGAGGAGGAAGAGCCGAAACCGAAAAGAGGAAAATTAAACATCATAGAAGAAATAAGGAAAGGAAGAGAAGAACGTTACCAGTTCTTGAGGGATGTTCTTCCCTTACCTAAAGAGAGGGATGAGCATCCCGTGAAGAAATTTTTTGAGGGGGTAACGGCCTCAGTAATGGCCTTACCTCCTCATTTAATTAGGGAAACTAAAAGGAAAATATTTGATGTAGTAATGGAGATGGAAGAAAAAGCCAGCAATGAGTCAAATTCTAATAATTAATTAACTGAATAAAGAATATTCAAAAATGTTAATAATCGTGTTCTTAATTCATTATTCTAACAAGGCAAAGACTTAGTTACGATTCCAAAGCATTTTCCATTTTCAGTAGGAAGGTTGTGGAAAGGAAGCAAGAAGGAAACGTCAGGCAGCAGGGGGTATTGGGATGTATGCACAAAGGGTACACCTGTTTTCAAATTGCAATCTCACAAACCTGTTTACATTCATCCCAATACGGCTTTCTACGGTTGCCCACTTGCTTCCTTTTCATTTCTTCCTCAAATTTCTAAACTAGCCTCCTAACATCGGAGAAAAACTTTAACCAATTATGGCGTCCACCATCAGTTATAACTTACCGAAGGGTTACACACAGCTTTTCGAAGGGAGTAATAGGTTTCCGTACTCGATTGTAGCTGATTTTCTGCACATCATCCTTAATCGCCGACAGTATATGATGAAATAAACCACGTGATACCCTGAAGAACTGCCGAAACCTCTCTTCGTCATCCATCAGATGTCTTTCAATGAGTATGTTGAAGCTACCTTCACTTTCTCTTCTCTTGTACAGTTCACTAACTTCGTCTCTCTTCAGTGAGGCCAGTATAATTTCGTCTTCTTCTTCTTCTTCCAATAAAAAATTTACTAAAATCGCCTCCATCTCGAAACCTTCACGCCGCGTGATGCCAGAACGTTGGAAAACAACGGTATGCCGAGCGCCTTACGTTGAGCGTAGAAAGTGAAGCTTCAGATTACGCCCACGCGCTACGTTACCGTTGGGCGCGATCCGAGGAAACCAGAGCTTTATGGGTAGATTTAAGAAAACAGATAGCGTGTCAGAAATGTTAAAGATTCTAGGATGGGAATCGCTGGAGAAGAGGAGGAAAATAAACAGGCTAGGCTGTATTTACCAGATAGTTGCAGGTAGTAAGGGATGGGAAAGTTTCAAAAGTTTATTAGAAACACCAAACGTTTTAGGAAGAAGTCATAATCACAAAATAAAACTTAGACCGCAAAGAACCAATGTAGCTAAATACTCTTTCTTGAATAGAGGCATAGCAGAGTGGAACAAGTTACCTGGGGAGCTATTTGAGTCCCTTCCTAAAAATCCAAAATCATTTAAGAAGAAATGTTCTGTATTGTTGTAGTGTGAACTTACTAGTATATGCTCAAATAATTGTAGAATTGTGTAATCATATTTATGTATAAAAAAATTATAAGGTATTGGTAATTACAGTAATGTGATGTTTTTCTTTTATTGGAATTATTAATTCATAGTATTATTTATGGATTGTATATTAATTTATTAATTGTATATTTTATATATTGAGATTAGCTGCCACCAGACTGCTGTCTAACTGCGGCGAAAATTGTAATAAATAAATAAATATCAATATTTTATAAATAGCTATATTTTCCACTTTTAAATGGTAATAATCCACACTAATACAAAACTGATAAGCGATTCTTTTAGAAGAAATTAATTAATAAAAACGTTTTTATGCGTACATGTACTAAATTAATTTTTGGCCAATTTCATGCTCTTATAAATGAATGATGACGTATTATTTTAACATGATTGTGGTGAAATAGATGCTTAATTTCTAGAAAGGGTTTCTTTGAACTATCGTCCCTTTCCTAATCATGACCGCATTCTTATTTTGATAACTAGAATAATCAATATAAAAATACAATTTAAAAAATATAAAATTTACATGAAATATTAATGTGTATTGGGAATAATATCAATCAAAATCTACTAAATCTGAACCGCAATAAATCAAATCCTCTACCCTAACGCGGAGTAGTCTGCACAGCTCTAGAAAAACATGGGCTTTCCAACCACCAAAATTCAATAATCCGTTTTTTCCTTTAAGAAAGGCTCTTATGACATCCGTTCCATTAACCCGATGATCTAATCCTTGCCCCATTTTACGGCCGACGGAGCCATCTACAAAGCTCTCCCCGCAGCGCGAGGAGGAAAGCCATAAATTTAGTTGCTCACCCGCGAGGATCATCTTAAGGTCACGCAAACTCACCCAGTGCCCTAACCAGAGTAAGGAGGTTGAGTCGCTACCCCAAATCGCCATTTCGTGAACCTACTTGTGCAAATTAACGATGCAGTTTTAAGGCACGGAATGGGAAATGCATGGAGAGATGATGTGACTTAAATGGGAATCGCAACTGCAGCTATCTTTGGTGCAGAACGCTACTCTGCGAATGAGATACCGAGAGATCTAAATGGGAAAAATGAAGGTCAGAAGTATTTACCAATATGTTCGGTTACTTACGTCTTTTCTTTGGCCTTTTCCCGCATATTACATATGGTTGAGCGGTGACTGAGCGGGTGAAAACTGAGCGCCAGGAAATTTAGCTACGCAAGAATTGAGTACTATTTTATTCAGCGTGTGACAAATGAGCGATCATTTTTAACGATCACTTTGATTAAAGTACATAGATATAGGTTACGTATATAAGTACGTTACTTTAGCATTTACCGTAATTTTCAGCAAATCGACTAAAATGAGCCATATCACTTTCATATAGTAATTACACATCTTTATTGGCATTCACTTACATTAATATATATATTTATGACAATTTCTTATATCCAATTATATCTCATCTTTAAGATTGATGATGTTACACTATTAGTATTATGCACGAATTATAGAGAATTTTACTGCAAGTATTACCTCTGCCCTGAGTGGTGAAATTATATGTTATTATATATTTTATTTTATACCGAATAACCCAGTCCAATCTAGTTATGATCTCGCTATTAATGATCCGTAGTTGGAGACTAAAGACTAGTTCCCCTACTTGCTATCTTCAGGTTTTATTACAAGTCAATCATGGGTGAATCACTATCTTTTAACAATGTTATTTTTAATAAATTTATTATTTTAAAAATATTTATTTAATGGCGTAATTTTATTTCTGATATTTCTGGGTGCAGCATCGCGTCAGGAAAGCATCTCCGACCCTACGTTGTTATATGATTTCGAGTCACCTGGGCGCACCCATCCCCTTCTAGTTTTGCAGCGTCATACTGAAACACCTTGTATATCATTTGAGAATACAACGGATAGCGATTTACCTAGGTTTACTTAACAATTGAATTCCTTTTTCTACATTGAAGTTATTATATGTAGACAAATCGCCACTCAAGACAGACCTGATGATTTTTCATACGGCCGAATAGTTCAAGCGTATCAAAGATCAAAAAAAGCTTCTTCTCCTTTATCTTAAAGTGTTTTTTAACAGCTACCGAAAAGCAGTCTTTAGAGCATGTTTGCCAGATTTTCCTTCTTTGTTATCTCTTTTACTTACGATATCTTCTCTTGTTTACAGGAATCGGAGGACGTAAATCGGCAGATGAATCACAACATCGGAGAGTGACAGAGACAAGAGCGCGAAAAATCACAAGGGTGAGTGGAATTTATAATATTTTTTTAAATTTTCACATTACATATGATCAAGTTACACTTCTTCTGTAGCACAGAGGAAGTAATTAACTCAAATTTCCCTAACTGTGACGATATGGATAGTTTTTCTTTTACTCTCTTGAACTACAACCGAATTATTATGGCGATTTGATATTTTTTTATGAACAAAAGATTGAATTGATGTTTTATTGAAACGTCCTGCATTAGAGAGAAAATATTTATATAAAACAAAATATATTTTAGCCTTACATAGGCTATATAGACTTGATAAATAATCTATTGTTCAACTTCAGGCATAACCAATGTGATTCAAATATAAAGTTGGCTAATTGCACTGAGGAAATAATCAATTTCAATATCGTTAATACATTACTTAAGTATAACGATATGTATATAGTTTCTTTACAACCACTAAGGTCCAATCGAATTATTATGGTGATTTAATATTTTCTTAATGTACACTCCTGGCCAAAATTAACGCAGCACCGGCCGTAAGGATCGCTAGGGAGGTGCTGCGTTAATTTTGGCCAGGAGTGTACAACGGACTGGATTAGTCTTTGAGCGAAACTTCCTGAATTATAGTGAATATATTTGCATAAAATAAAATATATTCGAAACTATACGTATTATAAAATTAGATAAATAATCCATTGCTCAACTGTCTGCAAAACATAAATGAAACTCAAATCTCATTTGGAACGTTCTGCTACCGTAACCGAAAGAATTACTTCCTTTTTCCAAGAATAGTTTCGAGCAAGTCAAAAATGCCTCCAAACATCCAAACGTAGCTTAAACGTGAAATATAGCTAACTCTTCTAGGCACATTTATTCACTGTATACAGATGGTTAAGTCAACGTATCTCAAGAATTCTTCCGCATCGCTCAATTCGTCTGATCCGAGTGAATAGATGTTTGAAAAAACGGGACTGGATGGGTATTTTTCTTCGCCCTCCAAGCAAACTTTCATGTCCTTTTCGTCAAGTGACATTCAAGTATGGAATCCATAAAGGCAGCACATGCCGCTCAACGCTTAATTAATCGGGTCTGCTTGGATTTGCCGTATCGGAACGAACGATCGCTACTGACAAATGTCAAAGCGCCGTTGATCATTTCCTTACCATTTTGGCAAGAAGTAGAGCTTTAAGAGTTATGGTAACAAGCCATGTCTCTTGAAATTTTCAGTTTTAAATTTACGAGTTTGGATGGTAATTTTGCGTCACCCAATCATGCTCAAAATGGGAGTATTTAAAGTAATTAATAATACTTCCTTGTACTTCCCTGTGCTCCTGTAATTTCATATAAGATAGAATATCACATATTTAGACATCGCGAGTGCTCTATATAATTTGAACTTCATGTATCTAAGATAAGATATTGGCTACTGATGTTTGTCTTAATATTTATGTTAGGTCCATAAATTTACAAAATTTTTATTTTTACGAAATCTTAATATCAGTGGTCAAGTTTTCATATGGTACAAAAAATGAAGGAAGGAATGCAGGCTTGTAAATGGATCTGTACTGAAAAAAATGGGACAAAATGGTATATAACTTGTATAGGACTGCTAACATTCGTTCAAGAGGCATTCTTTAAACTTGAAAATGTTTAAATCTGATTCACTGAGATAATATTAATTATTGAAAACACCCATATTTCTAGAAAATACATCCAAATCACTCACTTAGTATACGTAAAATAATTGGGAATGACTGTAACCAATGGCGTAATAGATTTCGTTAGGGGAATTGTTAAAGTAGTATACCACTCATTTATTTATGCTCCATTGTCACGAATTTCAAATGAACTCCACTTTTTGGAATGGCGCCATACTTAAGCAATGAGAGAAATTATCAATGTCCACATTAATAAAGATTCTGCGTAAATTA
The DNA here is from genome assembly GCA_947579665.1 of Sympetrum striolatum. Lineage (NCBI taxonomy): Eukaryota > Metazoa > Arthropoda > Insecta > Odonata > Libellulidae > Sympetrum > Sympetrum striolatum. The sequence goes on from OX388346.1 coordinate 21,006,501, forward strand.
AGAAGTTCTTTTATTTCTGAAGTTTCTTACTTCTTACATCAATTGGTGATTTTATGAGTAATTTTCAATCATTTTTTACGTATATATGTAGAAATTTCATACAGTAATAACATAAGAATATTTCAGGTTTAGTATAAATTCATTTTTTATGCGAACTGAATCTTCTTTTATCTGAAGTAAAGTTACAATACCATGAGCCGTATATTTTCTTCAAATGTAATTTTCTGCGAAGAGCGTCTCTTCATAAATTGAAATTTCCAAGGTTGATAAATTACTTCAATGGCCCAATTAAATCCCCTTCCGTGAAATAAGTCCGATGAAGTACTCCCGCTCCGAGTCCTACAAAGAGACCATCCGCGGGAGGTAAACCTGGTCCAGGCCGATAAAACAGTTCCGCAAGACGGAGAAGATAGGGAAAACGCGGAGCGCATTTGAAGTAAAAATTGAACGAAAGAGATAAGGAAAATGGAATAGGGGAGGAGGAAAAAGACTGAAAACATTTCCTCTCTTCGGGAGCGGAGTGCGAATAGCTCCCGCGGTTTAGATTCGCCTCTCCTACAAGATTATCTTCTATTCTCCGCTTTTAATTAAAAAGAACGCACCCCGTTCTCCATTTAGGGAACAGCGCGGAAAATTTACGAGACGATGATGGCTGAGAGGGGGATAAAGGAACTGATGAAGAGAAAGGGAGAAACTGGGAGAATTCGCATATTCTATTTCGGGAGATAAGGAAGGCGTTTTAGAGCTAATGGGACACATCCTATTGAGGAAAAAGTGAATCTCGAGCTTAAAGATTGCCGGGAAGGGGCCCTCTGAGCAGGGAGGAAGGGCCTTGGACCAAATTAATGTTCGATGGAGTGGATGAATGGAGAAGCTCAGACCGAAAGAGAAGGGAAAACGAATCGATATCGATTTATACGTAAACATTGAAATTAAATTCCCAGAAATATGATGGAAAAGGGAACTTCGTTTGTTTTTCAGTTAAGCCCCACTTCCTTATCATCCCTGACGATCTTTCAATTTTCGAACTTTCTGATTATAAACATAAACCTGAGTAAAATTGCTAGTGGAAGGTGTACGGAGTTGGCCAAGTTTTGTATCGTTTGACGTAAGACATCGGCTAAAAGGTATGTAAAACTTTTTGTATGTGCTCACTTCTAAAGAGAACAAGAAGAAGAGTTAAGTCGAAGATTCAGGTGAAGTTTAAAAGGGAAAAGGTTTACGAGGCAAGCAGGAAATGAGCTGGGGGCGATTCAATAATTAATTTTCAACCGTCAAGAATAGATGCAATCAATAACATAAATATATTACCATATTAATATAAATATTATCAAAAGAATATTTTATAATATTATATACATTATCAACTTTACAACGTTCTACCTCATATACTTCGCTATTTAATAATAATATAATGAATATACGTTTAATGATATGGACAGTAGAATAAAGTTTATCGTCTCGCAAGGTTGTTAAAGCGTATCATCTTCCCATGCCAATAGAGTAATCAATGTAATTAATATTTTATTTTTTTAGAATGGTTTGTAATGGAGAAATAGGGGAACAAACAATCATCATTTAACATTATATTATTAAGTGTAATCAACTTGTAGCAAAAATAGAGGCTTGTATGAGCACATTTCTTTACACTATTTTCTCTCAATTTATTCCTATTCTGTTCAATAAGCAGTTATCCATTCTTTCGTAATTTCTTTGACCACTCCTGAATATCAGTGATATGCCTAAGATTATTAACACGATATTTTATCTGACTATAATCACCGATAATCCGATAAAAATATACGGACAGGATTGTATTACATTTGTTTCCGTGTATGTTACATTTGGGGCAGAAAACTACCTATCTATGGATTATTATTTGTTAGGCAATATTAGTTTTCTCGATTACGCAGAGATTCTCTTACTGACAAATCCATTCTACCCGTTTTCATTCAATATCGAGAAAGTTCTCCTGTTTCTTAATAAGAAAGGAATTGAATATTGAAAAATGTGCTTACAGAAGTCTTCTTAGAGTATTGGAATATCTCTGCTGAAGCCTTAAAAAATTGAAAACGGTCGGATGATGTGGAACAACATGGCAAAAAATGAGAGACAGAAAATTATTCCGTAAACACATTTAGAGGAAATTCAGTCTCAGAGCTCAACTAACGGCACAATTAGGTCACACAAAACTCAACATTTCATAGATCAAGTGGAACACATGTATGTGTTTTTATGTAAAAACTAAATAACCACGAGTTAGACAATTATAAAAATTTGAAGATTGTTAAATATCTTCCTTTGACAGATGATGTTCTACTTTCTATTTACTTATTCGTTCCCGGTTCGACACTATTTGGGGCAAACCGTTCCCATAAGAAATGCATGCAAAGTTTGTTCTAGCGATTGCAGGCTTCTTTTCTGTTTCAAAATAAGATACACAAAATAGTTGTACCAATTTGAGACAAGCACCAAAAGGAAGGGAAATTGACTAAATATTTTTATATCGGTCGTAGTATAAGTTTTACGATTCAAAATTGAGAGAACTTTGATGAAATACATAAATATATTGTAAAATATTGTAATTTTAACTAACCCGTACATTTGATGACCAACGCGAAAATAGAAGCCGAGCTGATACGAGAATTAATTAAATATTTACTTCCATAGAGAAACAATGGTAAAAATTAATGATGCACTTATAGAAGAAGGGTCAACTTCAGCTAGTAAATAATAATAAGAAGTATTTTTTTAATATAAAGAGTATATGAAGCTCCAAGGAAAGAATAACATGGACTCAGGAAGAGGGTCGATGTGTCGATTTAGTAAATATGCGTTCCTGCTGTGAAAATGGCTTATAGGATAAATGAAACGAGCAAAAAAGGTTTCCATTAGCTTAAAAGTAATTCGGAAAAATGAGACGACGTATAAAATCGAGCTCTTTTGGTAATTTAAGACGAAGGCCTTTTTTTCAAAATGCAAGAAATTTGGGAAAATCGCGTGTTTCTCTGTAGATATTTGCTTCCCAAAACAAAACTATAGTCTTATGACAGCGGTAAAAACTCCAAAACCGGTGGTACTAATGGATTTCTTGTTGTACTAGTATCTAACCCTTATTCTTCTAGTGAAAAGATGTATTGTATTCGATAGTATTTTCCACCATATCATACAAATGAAAATATTTAATATTCAACATACACTCAATAAACTTCGAATTTTAAATCTGTATTGGAAGTAAAAAATTTAGCGCATCACTTGGAACTAGGAAAATGATTACATACCTTATCTTGAAATATGAACATCCTAATCACTTAGCATATGCTTCAGAGGTGAAGTGCTCTTTCCATTGCAGTAATTGTGATACCTAAGAATAGAGAAGGGTCGTAGACATGGTAAATTAGTTTTCAAGTAAGAATTATATAATAAATTTAGCACTTATTCCCTATTTTTTTCAGTTATACGGAAAATTGTAAAGATTAAAATAAAGTTTACAATTTTCAGACATTTACGTTATTTTACCAATGTATCGAGTTTCTTTTTTCCAGTTAAGAATAAATAGAGGATTACACAAAAAAATTACATTATTCAGGCTATGAGAATGTGAGAACCTTACGGAAGTAGTTCTTGGGAAAAATGACGCCTTTATTTCTGGGAATGGTATTGAAAAAGAAGGACCCAAGGGAAGCAAGAATATATGAGATGTTAGTTTTATAAGATGTTAGTTCGAATGAAAGGATTGAAAATATTTCACAATTTTTAGAAGTGTATATGAGAAAACAGCTATGTTTTTAAAAACCACAATGCAGGCCATACGCAGTTTATTGGTTAGATGACGAGAAGAGTATTTTTCTCAATATTGCCCAAATATGTACGTTTCAAAATTAATCTGAAGCTCAAAAATCGTCCAAATTTAATTTAACGAAAAAATATTTTATAATTATTATAAATAACTGCAAAATCGGTGATTTTTTAAGAGGTTGGAATATATTCGAAACAGAAATGGGTGGATGTTAATATTGGTTCTTTAGTTCAAATTTACTTCAAAAAAATTCAAAAGCGAATAATATATTCAAAGGAAACATACAAATCAAATCGCACGTGTTTCTAAGTGAGAGATCAGTCTCCGTCCCATTCACCTGAACTAAAAAAATCTCACTCTGTAAACCTTTCTTATTATCTTCTTCTTCGACGGAAAATAACCCTATCTCCTTTGTACTTCCGAAACCGCTTAATTGGATCTCAAATGTTACTCTGTTAGAATGGTCGGTAACTCTGGAAATTAGAGCCGAAAATAACTCTGATAACGGCCAATTTTGACGAAATAATAAGCAAGAGAGTTTTTCATCCCATAGTCGTTATTTTCTCATCATCCTTTCCGAGCTTCTTTCCTCTATCCAGCGTCATTATTTTTAATATCCACAGAATATGATATTTTTCCGTGTCCCTTATACGAAACATCGTTTATTTATTCTCCTGTCCAATCTATACCGTCTGATCTTTCCGCCATTCAATCTACGAAATCCTGAAAAATGAAAGAAGATTTACTCAATGTTTAGAGTCCTTTTTCTCATCTTCGTGCCTTTAAGAATTATTTGAAAATGATCACCATCCTTCCTTCTAAAGGAAATTTAATCTCTTGCCTACGTGAGGCGCAATTTATTTCTAAGAAGCGTTATGGTGTTTTTGAGCAGGAAACTTCCTTCTATCTAATGTTCCCCGAGAAATTTTATAGAAGCTTTCAGAATAAGAGAAAAAAATAATGAAAATTAATCCCCGAGCCGCACAATATAGGTTTATCTAATGAAAAACATATAAATAAAGACATCTGATAAAAGAAGGCGATCATCACCGATATACTGATAAGGAAAACAACATCACATATTTAAATATCGAAATATATTTATTGCATACCTCGCATGCCAGCTTTTATAACTGAACGGAATTAATCTTGAAAGTATAAAAAATATTCTTATGAACATGAACATGAAAATGAGGGAGCATACAATTTTAGGGATATTACGGTCAACTTAATTTTGGAGATATAACGTTCGGCATAAATATTGGTCCATTACTTCCGATATCTATTTTTAATTGCATTTGGGTTACTGTAATTTGATTATCTTTCTCATCTATGCGTAATTTACGAGAGCAACATAGGCCAGAAAATGCTGTAGCTGAAAAATCCTCGAAGAATAATTCAAATAATTTGTCCCGGGTCGTTCCCTCGTAAATTTATTTTATTTGAAAATAGTTGTCCTGTGACAATCTTTCATGATATCGACGTCCAAAGTTACTCAGTCGTATAAGTAGGCTCGACAAATGACGGATCATTAGTATCTAGATATTTATAACTAAAGAAGTTGCGTAGCATGTTGTTACGTTACTAATTACATACGTATCCAAAAGTTGAAATCGCTCTTAAGACTTGATTATCCAAATCAGTGAAAATTACATTTTAAGTTCGACTAAAATTCTATGCCATATTAAAAGTTGCAACGTTTACAGCAAAGTTTCCAATTTACAGAAAGTAGTTGATATTAAAAATCGTTGCGATAAGATGTAACATAGAAATCAATTAAATTACAATTCTACTTTGAAATTTTTCTTACAATGAATTAATAAGTGTTTTATAGCAAAACTACTATGGAGAATAATGAATGATAAATGTAAAAAAATAAATGATAAAAACAATTAGAAACTTGCGGTAGATCAAGAGCAGCGACGTTATACAAAAACAAAATTTAATACCGTTTTTTTATGTAATCAGTTCCAAACGTTTAAACGATACTATATACCGTTTAAATAGTTTAAAATACTATCACAAATTTAATCTCTGGAGAATAGCATATTGGAATAGATAAATAATTAATTTGATCTCTGATGTTTGCACCAAACAACCAAATACAACAATTTTACCAGACAAATTTAATTCTATTGGTACAGACATATTGTTCTGTATTCTATTATTATTCTGATAACGACGTATTCAATAAAATACCTTACTTCTATTCAAAACCTCGGCTCCCGGTCTGAAGTACCATTACGAACCAGTTAAACAAAGAATATCCCGTTACCATTTGCAGGGATACGGATATTTAAATATTCAAAAGAATATATCACGAAGCATGATTTCTCTCGATATTTAAAGACGCATTTCAAATAAGATCTCCCTTCAATTCAAAACCCCGTGTTGTTTTACCATTAAGCCCCGCTTTGATGGTATAAATCGTCATGCTTCAATTTATTAGGATAACGAACACAATTTCACTCAATCGATCAACTAAATACAGTAAATCTCTCGATATTTAATGACGTTTTAAAAAAATGTCCCCGCTTATTCAAAATCCTCCGATTTAGATCATATAGAACGGAATCGCCTACTTACATTTTGGTATTTCTTCTATTCATCTCCAAACAGAACAGAATTTTTAAAAATTGCTTTTCTTCAGAATTAATCTCCGGTCGCATAATACCAACTCTTTTCCCGCAAGTCCTTTCTGTTTACGATACGATATCTAATTAACGTCTCGTTCGATTCCCACTCGAAAATAATGAAAAACTTAATTTCCCCATCTCATTATACCTTCCCCAAAAACACGGGACCGGAGTTAACCAATCTCCCATTGAAGCCGCCTGTGTAAACCTTAGCCTCTTTCATCTGCCTTTAATTACCGGCCATCCGGGGGCACCAATCGATGCCGGGCTTTTTTTTACCGCTCCTTCGTCCGATCCCAAACTTCCCATTCCTCCCTTATTATACTTGCTGTGAAACCGGTTCATCCAGGACAATGACTCACTCCGGACACCAAACCGATACTGATCGGGATCCGAATAAACCGAAATCCATACTGGAATGAAAACCGAACCCATATGCATATACATAAGTGTTAAACCCTTTGGTACGTAGATACTTGTGCATCAATATATCCTTTCTTTCCTTTCACAATAACTTACTCCAACCAAAATGTGCTATTTTGCTGACTATTACTACACCACCGATGCAAACCGAACCTAAATTGGAGAATTCTATGTTTTTAGCATGAAACGAAACCGAAAAGATAAAATAAATATATATTTTTATATTATTACTATTGTTAGGTGCGTATAGACCCTATTTAGATCACGCAAAGCATCCTGACTCATTTTCGATTGTTCTTTCTGATCCTCCAAACTTCCCTCATTCTTTCCCTGTGAGTTCAATTCCTCTCTTGTCCCTGGTTTCTTTGAAATTTCGTTCTCTGGCATCACATTCCAATTATTTACCTTGATTCTTTACGTGTTCTTATTTCCAATTTCTGACAAGTATATTCCCACCTTTTCTAGATCACTTATGACTTGTACCATCCACTGAGTCTACTGATGCGTCCATAAAAGTTTTACCTTCTATTTCAGATATCCGCCCCTAGGGCATCATCTCTGATTTTCCAAGAGTGTAGTCTGTACCCTTCTTCTGTTAATTTTGGGCCGAGAATATATATAAATATATAACATATATAAATAGTATATCCGCTCTGATTTTCAGTTTAGAATACATATTAACGAATTTTCATTGCTAAAGGAACTACCGTTCATACCTCATTTTTTTTCAAGGCAGCATACCCTTCTCTCTCTACTCTTACCACATTTTACATGTGTGGGTAGCGCAGGCTTGCCATCCCCTGCGGAATTTCTGAATGTTTCCGGAGTTTGTCGTAGAGCTATATTATCGATGAAAGACTAGACTCTTCCATAATTTCATTCTTATTATTATTGTTGAGCTATCAGAATGCCAAAAAATCAGAATCACAACTGATAGCAGCACATAGCTGAGCATCAATTGGACTTACGTTGTTCCCTGTTTAACATCATAAGTTTTGCTCTACTGTATAATTTAATATAAATATAAAAGGTGAACATAATTAAACAATTAAAGGGTACACGCCTATACGAGCAAAGATACATAACCCATTTTCATGTTTTAAAATATTTATATTGTATTTACGTAATTAGATTATATTTTTTGTATATATTATAATAATTAGATTATGTTTCTTATATACTTCTATTATATTTATATTCTCAGTTGTAAAACGTTAGAAAAAAGTTGGAGAGTAAATCTTGTAGGCATATTTCAGGTTAGAAACGGAGGAGAAGCATGGATAGAGTTAAAAAGCAGAATAGAGGAACCGGATTATATTGAACGAGGGGATCTCACGCAGAAATTAAAGCTGAGGAAACAAAGAACTGACAATGCCAAGTATTCTTTTATAAACAGAGAGGTCAAAGAATGGAATAAGTTGCCTGAAGAGGTCTTCAAACACTCACCGGAAAATAGAAAGGAATTTAAAAGGAAATGCTTTAATTTATGTAATTACTTGGATTGAATATTGTTTTTTAGTATTATTTGAATAATTTTAAACGTAACGATGTGAAAGTGACAGTTTTGCCTAGAAAGTTACATTGTAAACTCGGAAATGTGGTCTTAGTGTTTAGAGGATATATTTAGGCGGGGGTGCCGGGGAGAAGTCCCTTTGAATACTGTCATGTGTATGTATATTGTAACGATATTTTTGAGAGCTCCGTTAGTTCTTTCGATTAAGGTATGTTGGTTTATGTTTATTGTGGTGCGTCGTGGTTTTTCGGGGAAAGTGTTTTGTTTTGGTGGCGCTGCAGGCCTAGCAGAAAGGCCACCGGTGATTAGTGGGTGACCATCAAATAAATTTTTTGAGGAACCGGTCGACGAGGAGGAGAGGACACTCTCTAGCTCACTACGCTGCCTCTAGGATTTCATTCAGACAGCCAAAGTCATTGCCTGCAGGCCCTACACCGCGACAAGACCACGGCAGAGAAAGGAAATCGCGAGGAGTGGTTCTCAATATTGGTATTCGGATAAGAGCGGCTCCACATTGGATGCCATATTGTAAACAGCTCTAAATTTAGTTTTGTTAATTCTTAATTTTTTTGTTGTTTAACTGAATTGAATCATAAATGGTGTATGAGGTATCAATTGGGGTTCTTTTTTTTAACTCACGCTCGACTTGTCCTAGCGAGGTGGGGCAGCGGTGCTCTCCGTCGCTGAACTCGGGGACCCAATAATTAATTTAATTACTTTGATTGCTCTGTAAGATGTGGTGAACGATTTTTCTCCGTTACAATATGTTATTACTAGGATATTAATTGATTTACGTAGTTCATAGGCAATGGTTGGGGCTGCCATCAGAGTAAATTCTACTTGCAACAGCGTATATAATAATAAATAAATATAACATTTATTTTATATGAGTAAATGAAAGAAGGATTATAGTATTTAATTCTCAAACCGGTTCGATAGCTAGCGGAGAAAAAACGTAACTGACCCGAAATTTAACATTTTAATTGCACCAGAAAGAAAAAAAATAGGGTTCTTTGCCCATTTGAGAACTATATCATGGTCCATCGGCGATGACTCACTCGAACTTTTCTCCGAAGACGGATCGCTTCTCTTCCCCTCCTCTTCCACGCGTAACTAATGAGCCGCTCTCGATAAAGAGGGGAAAGAGATTGCTTAGGATCGGATGTATCCTCTTCAACGGGGAAATTGTTTCCCTCGGTTTGGAAAAGTTTTAAGTTGCCTCCTCTGTATGCAAACATCCGAAAACGCTCGAATCAATTTATCCGAAGAAGCTCTCTCCACGGTGGATGTTAATGAAGTTAGAAACGAATGCTATTGATACCCCACTTCAGTAGTTTGAGCATGTTGTTTATTCCCTTTAATACACTCAAAGAGGGTTCAATAGAACGACTCTTAGAAGCCTAAATTCGCTACGGTCTCTATTAGAGTGCGTAATATCAAAGAAATAGGTACGATTTGTGATTAAAGAAATATTTGAATTTAATAATAATAATAAATCGTATTGAATAAATACTATCAAGCGTTACTTGGAGGAATTTCATATTAAAAACTTTTAATATCAAAGTCAATTGAAATAATATATAAAAATTTCACAAATAGAACCCTAAAAGAGGTTCGTTCACCAGTTTCGGCAACCGAGTACCATCGTCAAAATCTCTACCTAAAAGTCTCTTTTTCAATCTATTCCATCGTCAAAAATCATATATTAATTAAATAAAAAAGATATTATGAGATAAAATGAGATAAAATGAGAAGAATTGCGTATAAAATTGTATATAAAATCTACGATTTTCTTAGAGAAATATTATCTTCTGCAGGTAAACGCCCTCGAAGAAGGGAGTGTGAAAAACCTGCGCAAACCTACCGATAGTAATAGAATGATATAATCAAAATACAATATTAATAGTCCCTAGTTATTTCCTCAAAATGTATAAGCGATAAATTATGGTATCTTCCTTGAGAAATAAAATTAAAATTTTGAGTTCTTATAAGGGTGGGTTGCTTCAGAGTGAAGATGGGACCCAACCGCAGTTTCATGGTTTCCACGATCTGGCCATCCTTAGAACCCCGAAGAAGCCCTATCTCGGTTTAAAGAGTATTTCAAATCTCTATTTTAAATACAGCCGAAAACAATTTCCCTCCTACTAGGTATTGCGCGAGATTGACTTGGATGAACCCATTTTTTTAACGGTCTTACAAGACGAAGATTTCCCCTAGTCACTATGATGATTTTAGGAAAATAGGCAAATTAACAGGAACCGAGCTGAATTTCCTAACGTTGAAAAGTGATTTACGGAATGGGTTAAACAAAATCTACAGGAAAAAAGATGTATTCTCCTAGATTAGTCCCGGTTTAATGAAAGCCTTTATTGGTGATACAGGACGCATCTGAACCTCTATAAGTTAGAATAAATTGCCGGTTCTTTGAAATCTCACTTATCTATATCTTAATTAGCCAGTAATAAACCCATTATATATAAATTAAATATGAAATAATAATAACCTCGGCAATAAATAACCAAATAATAATTATTTTTAAACTGATAGTTTAATTAACTTAAAACATTCTCACTCAAAGGACCTAGCTCCTTGTTTTAAGGTACATTTCGACCAAGAGATGCTATTATCCACTCCAATTATCAACCTTTAGGATAGAAATCTGGGTTAAACTTTCAAGCAAGAATTAGCAATTGGGTCACACGAATTTGGTTTGAGCGCCGCATGCGGCCCGTGGGCTGCGGGTTGGGCACCCACTGCTTTAAACTAGGTCTGAGCAGCCTTTTATGGTGAACGGACCAAAGACGATGGCCCTTTGTGATCGGCGGGCTAGAATGGCTTAATTAGTTTCCGAAGGCCAAATATATTTTTGTGAAACCTTTAAAGTATTTAGTTTATAGGTATATTCATGTATGAAGAGATGATGTAGTAATGTAATTTTAAAGAAAAGGTTCATTCATAACAAAAATATTTTTGCCAGTTTGAAAGTTTTTAAAGCAGCAAGAAGACTACAGGATACTCAAAGTAACTAAGGATTTGAAGATCACCGGTTATCGACGTTTAATTTTAATTATTTATTGCATAAGATAAAGACCAAACAAAATTCAATTATAAAGAATTTTCTTTAGAGAATTAGTAGGCTCTCCATAATGATATGCATACATATAAAATAAGCTATATATCGCTTATCTAGCGGATGAATCAGCATTAATTAATTGTTTCTAATAATCATGTTCAAAACTCTTGCAGAAAAGTATGTCTTCTTCCCCGCAAGACACTTGCATAGATTCTTAAAAACCGAAATACTTGGTAGCATAATTATATGCCGGGAAAACGTATTAATACCGATATATCCCTTAAGAAAAAAAGTCACGTAAATAAATCAGTTGATGAAATAGCTATTTTTTTATCTAAAGTTTTGCATTAACAAGCCATTAGAAAGAAGATTTACTTAGAAAGTTCGTTATCATATCCGTTGTGACTGAATCTTTCTAAATTACCGAAGATGGCTACGAGGCTACACCACATTGAAATGGTCTAAGACTTACTTGTTAGAAGCTAGAAAGACAAAAATCTGTAAGCATTTATTTTTCGCTACGTTACGGGATTAAAATAATTTGTTTGTTTTTTCAATAAACGTCTTCATCCAATGGCAGAATAATCGTAAACCCAAAGGGATGTAAACATACAATTATACAAGGATAACCAAATAATATCATATTTTTACGTATGCATACATTTTTAAATTGAAATTGAAAAAAAAGAAGAAGGGTTAGGTCTAAGAAGAGACTTGATAGTATCAATCTCGCCCTGAATAAATTCCTTTATTATTATTATTATTTTGCAACGAAATGATATTTTGGAGCACTAATAAATTAATTTCATCAGCATCTGAATTTTTAAAAACAAGACTTTTGTTTAGAAGAAAGTAAAAATCCTTTCCCTGGATTAATTTACATGATACAACGATTGATAAGAATTTGTAGTATTTTTGTAGTGCACGATTTTTTCTAATCTATTCTCTGGATTCATTTACATGATACAACGATTGATAAGGATGTGTATCTTCTGTAGCGATTTTTGTGCATCTTTCTCGGATAGAATCCGTTTGCACGATCGCACTTTTTCTCCTTACAAACACGAGCAGAAATGTCCACCTCCCATCAAGATTCCGTATCTCGTTTTTCCAACGCGCCTTTTTTTAACCCCAGCCGCCCAATTTTCTATCTGCAGAAACCTCAGCTCCCCGGGGGCTCATTTCTCTTCTCTTCCCCATTCATCTTTAACCATCTCTCTCCCTCCTCTCATTCTATCTCCCGTGATTTCCCTGACGGCTTCTTCGCGGCCATATTTTCCCGGACATTGTTGCTCTTTCGAAGGATGCATAAAATGAGATCCACAGGTAGCATCTGTGTGCCCCCCATGGAGGATTTAATTAAATTGAGACCGCTTTTTTAAACTCCCATTCAAGGTTGAGGTTAGAGGCACAATGCACGCGACAGCATAATGCCTTCAACTACTCCTTCATATATTAGTTATTCAGGATGGATGAATCTTACCTGGATGCATAGATAAATAAGTATACTCAAAGTATAATAACGTATACCCATAGATCAGATACTTCACTGAAAATACCTATCAAATACAGTTCGTAGAATATTTGCCATATACTATTTATGTTCTTAAAAGGATACTCACAGGAAATACTTTGTTTGCTGTTTTTTTCAAGATTTTCCTAGATTCCATCATATTACTTCTATCAACGCTTATAGGAAAGAGCTTCATCAATCATTGTTATAGATAAATGGAAAAATAAACAATTTTTCCTTAGATAATAAAAGTGCTGCAAACTTTTTCTAAAGCGATAACGATAAAAATTATATTAAATACGAGGTTAAATATGATGTATTTAATAATAATGATAAATGGGATTTAATTGTTGAAATAATGATAAACTATTTCAGACAGACAACCACACGTTTGGAAATGAAACTATTAAAAATTATTCAGTAATTTTATTCCTCAGAAATCACATATTTGTTGCTATCAATTTTACAAACAGAAAGGTACATTAGAGAGGAAAAATGAGGTTGTAAGGAAAAGATGGTGCACGCAAGATGTTATGAAGATAACTTAGAAACTGTACCGGTTTATTACTTCCTAGAATGATTGAATATTTATAAACTTGTAAGACTTCAAACTTCTCATCAACTCGTCATTGTTATGGAAATTGTGTAACTAGTGACGATTCGTGTAATCAAAACTTAGGGCTAAAATAATAAAAAAATTTGGTAGAGATACTCAAATTATTATATAATAATATATATAATAATAATAATAAAAACTCTTTATTTGGCGAGGTTAGGCCCAATGAAGTATTATAATATTATATATAATGTATTATAAAGTATAGAAGATATCAAAATCCATATATCTATCTTATGTATAAAAACCTATGGAATACGATAATGATGGGAGAAATCGAATTAAACTATACAATCTAAAGATTTTATACATATGAGTCTACTATTTTCAGTGATTCTTTTGTTTTTAGGCAAATCCGTAAATAAGAATTCGATACTCTTGGTTAAATATACATATTGGAAAATAAACGAAATCTTTGAAACTAATATCCGTGTTTTAATAGAAGAATGTAAGTCAAATTCATACCAGCCATTTTAAAAACCATCATGGTAATCGGCTTGGTTACTAAAAATAGCTTTATCTTTATTGTAAGAGTTGAGATAACTATAATCTATTGAGTAAGATGATCCCCATGTCCTTTGATTATGAACCATCCCCTCAGGAGCTATAGTACTCCAATTTGCCAATTCACCTCCTGTTGGGCTTGGATCTGGAGGCTTACTAAGATCTAGCATTGATTACGGAATTTGAGAACGGTCGAGTGGAAGCATCTCAAATCCATCGACAACCTCAACATGAATACCCTTTTCCGGCCAGAGTTGGGTTCCTTAACTTGATACAGGGAAACCTTGAGACTAATTTAAAACTGAATTATGGTGGGATGTACTGGGTGTGCTATTTCTAATGATACTCATCTCCTAACTTTAATCTTGTACAGCGGATGCTTGCTTTATTGCGCACAATTTGACTAGAAACAGAGCTGACGTATAATGCAGCTACAAATAGACTTCTCGTCGTTTTTCTAACTCAAAAACGTAAGCATATTCGGCCAAAGAACCTTTTGTGAATGCCAACAAGTACGTGATATCTACTCATTTTTACTAACTAGGTAAAGAATCAAAGAATTACCTGTGAATAAAGGGGAAAAATAAGACTTTTACCTGTACCATTATTCTTATAATTTAATTTCTTATTACCACAAATATGTGTCTGAAGAAATTACTGTTATTACTATGATCGCTAGCTTGATTTTACACGAGCCTTTTTCAATGATTTGAATTGAAATAGAAAATTAAAGCATTTACTAATATTATTTTTATATTTTTGAGCAAATTCTCTCAACGGAAGAAAACATTCGTACGTGTGTGGTACTCGAACCCATAACTTAAAAACTAGGAACAGATAAGTTAAGCAATTGTGTTTGCACGACGTTTTCACCTCCACTTATTAATTTTGTTGCAAATTCATCCCGTAATTCCGATGTTGGTTAGCCAAAATGTTGCCCTTAAAAGAAACAAGGTCTTTTTTACAATTCTACCAATCGGTATTAATCGTTTACAACCCTGGGTATCTAAAACGCATTGAAATTTTCTGCAATACCTCATTCACTATCAACAGATTAAACTAGGATTGCAAACTGTTTTTGCAACAATTTTTTACTACCTTCCAACAATTGAGCGTACCCATAGTACAAGTCACTCTTTAAATAAGTTAAGAATTTGTAAACAAACCACTCACTATGGAGATACCCCTTCAATGACACACTTCAATATTCTAAAATCAAGTACGGGTCACATTTGAAAAATTTGGCTATACATCGTCACATACGCTCACGAATATTTTAAACGAGAGTGCATCTTTTATGGATGCTCTTCGTTAGGGGCTCTTTTATAAACATTCGCCTTTCATCTTGATGATACCAACGCTTTTAATATTAAGGAGATGAATGCGATGAAATTGATTAATGCGTACTGAATGATGTTAAGAAAGGTAAAACGATGAAAGATGAAAATTGGAGTCACCTTTCCAATATTCACCATGCTTATGGATGCAAATTAACTCTCGAATGCTATTTTTCTTTCGTGTAATGTAACTTGTCAGTGATATGGATAATATTCTGTTCTGAGGAAGAAGCTGAATTTTCTACGCTTGGACCGTAAATTAACATCACTTATGATACATCACTTCCTTTCTTTAATCTATAAAAACACAGTATTTAAATTATAAAACCATTTTTATTTTACGATAATTAGCTGAAAAAAATTTTGTCTGTGGCCAAGTTACTCGATTTTCTCCCCCTGTCAGACGCGTCTATATTTTTAACTTTGATTGCTCGATTAATTTTGTAAATTCTTTCATATAAATGCATCAAAGACTAATGTTTGAGTGTGGCTTCCAATTGCTTTTCTCTTAATTTTTAACAGTCTCCTCAATTAATTTCCAATGTATGCCATGAAGTTCAGCTGACTTGGAGTCACGATGATGCATGCGTCCAGAAAATCCTATAGATAAACAAGGTGAAAGAAGTTTTACGGGACTAGGTCTTGAACCTGGTTGTTCACTCAACAAGTGAAATATCGGGGTTTAAGTTCTTGTCTTGTAAAACTTTTACATCTCGATCATCGCTACGGATTCTCCAGTATAAGTCTATATGACCATCTCAAATTATTGAAGGAAGGAAAGATATATACGAATATAAACAATTTTTTATCCAATACTGCCTGTTTTAGCAAGTCGATTCCATATTCAGGGATAAACACAGAACAGTATACAGTAATAAATGGAATGATTGGATGTATTGATAGGGGTTAAGGTGGTGCTGTTTTGTCTATGAACATTTTATGGTCATTATAGGTGTGTTCAGGCATTATGATGGTATTGACTTGCTGGAATTAGTATACTTGAATAAAATATTGTGCGCAAAAGTAAAGTAAAGCATTCCTTTATTCCGAATAAAATTTAATTTCCTCAATATACCGGCCGCCACCTTTGATATTGTGTCCGATTTTTTCACCGATGTGAATGACGTAATTGTATTCGGATAAGTGAGTAAATGACTATAAATTTGGTATGTTCCAAAATTTCCAAAAGAAAAGTATTTAAAAATACAGCTGACAGATAATGGGATGGTGTGTTATTTAAAAAGCATTCCCAAAAAATAGCTAAAGAAATTTTTAACCCCACTTTAAATGATATATGTTTAAATCTGCATCTGAAATAGATAGAATGCAGATAAAGATTGGAAGTAATAAAAAATATTGCCATTCAAGAAAGCAACCTTATCCTCCAATCCCAGTCGTCTGAACCCCGGAAAGCTCCAATCACGTTAAGGGATAGAAAAAACCTACGGAAAACGTATATCGTCAATTACAGTAGCTATATATAGACGCATTTGATTCCCCGACCTTCCAACTTCCAGCCGCGGCTAAAAAGGCGAACTGGTAAGGAAGTAACTTTTCGATCAAAAGCGTCCAATTTAACGCTCCACATGGGCGGGATAGCGAAATAGCCCCATTTTACTTTTATCCGCCGTCCCAGACCTCCGCAACCGCCAATTGTAACTCTTTTGTGGCAACACAGTTTTGTAGGAAGTCGAAGGAGGAGTGAGGGTAGGGGAGGTGAAGAGGAGCGCTCTCTTGAACCACGGCGTCGACATCAAAGCAACTCCGAGGACTGAAAACTCTTTGGAAGCGGAACCCCCGCCATTGTGGACTTTCTCCCTTTTTTCATCAACAATCAAACCCCGCCACGACGAATGGTGACAATAATGATCACCGAGCGTGTCACGTGATCATCCCCTATCTCCCCCCTGGTCCGGGACAACTCAGATTATGAGTGCAAGAATTCAGAGTCAGTTGTCGCACGGTGAGTTTTAGGTTCCGATCAGTTGTCGCACTCTGAGTTGTCACACTCTGAATTGTCGCACTCTGAGTTGTCGAGTCACGCTCCCGTTTCCGTGAAAACTCAGAGAGCGACAAATCAGAGTACGACAACTAAGAGTGCGACAACTCATCGGATCCTACAGCTCATCGAGCGACAACTGACCGGGTGACAGCTTATCGCGCGATTTATTTATCGATTTATAATATTTATTAAAACATTTTATTAATAACTTATTTATATATAATTTTTTTAATTCTACTGTAAAGAGTAATTGCTAAGAAGACTACCACTCATTTGTATTAACGTTCAAAATTTGATATTGTTGCAATAGTCCAAGTGATCCGTTGTTGACGCAATGAGCTGTCGCCCGGTGAGTTTTCGCGCGGTGAGTTGTCGGGTCCGATGAGTACGACAACTCACAGTGCGACAACTGACCGGGCGACAGCTCATCGCGCGGTTTATTTATTATTAAATATATTATTTATGACTTATTTACTATTTTAATCGGTAATCGGAAAAAAGACTATCGCTCAATTGTTTGTTTTAACGTTCAAAATTTGATATTATTCCAATTGAAGTAACGATCTGTTGTTCGCGCAATGAGCTATCGCCCGGTCAGTTGTCGCACGGTGAGTTGTCAGGTCCGATGAGTTGTCGCACTCGGAGTTGTCGAGCCACCCACCCCTTTTCCACCCAGGAGACACCAATCCGGGTGCACGGAGGGAGCTGGTGCAGCGGAAAAGGCGCCACGGACATATTGAAAGGAGTTTCCACGGGAGCGACTCCATTGTTGGCGGCAGAGCGGTGCTTAACGCCCGACTTCTCGCACCAGAGGGCACTCGGAACTGTGATTTGCGCATTAAACGTCGCCTGTGTTTGTAGACGTGTGTGCGGATGTATATGGAATGGGAGTCTCCCGAGGTGTGCGTGGGCTTTTGTTTGTTCCATACGCGTATGTGCGCTCCCAATTGAAATACTTGGGGCGGAACCGTTGAAATAAAGTTTGTACTAATATGCTTATCATGCCGATGGGATACTAGAAATGGGAAACCAGAACGCAATATACATACAGTAGACTTTCAATTGTCAGGGTTAATGCGAACCGGGGCCACCTTAGATAACTGAATACTCGGATAGCAAGAAAGGGTCCTTTGGGATACTTAATTAACAAAATATATCAGGGTCATTCCACGCCAATTCGACAAGGAAATCGACAAAATCGACCCTTGTGGTAACTGATTTTGACCAAATTTGGCAGATCGCTTTGATTTGATAACAAAATGAAAACCCCCAAGCCGTTTTGTAATTAACGCAATTGTTTACGAAATATTGCAATGTTTAAAAATTTAAATTTTACAAAAGTGCCTTCGCATTTGAGGCCATATCTGATCAGTCAGCCCAAGCAACAAAGAAAAATCGAAGGTACAGCTACACCGTCAAAAATCGATTTGAAAATGTTAAATTGTTATAAACTTTATTAAATTGTTTAAATTTTATCATATCTTCCTAGTATTATCTTTCCTAACACAAGATCTTTAAATTAAGCTATGTTGTGTATTTTTAGCTTCTATATTACCGGAGATATGGCCTCGAATGCGAAGGCACTTTTGTAAAATTTCAATTTTTAAACATTGCACAAAACTCACAAATATAGTTGCGTAAAATTGTCGTCAAATTAACTCTAATCACGTAATTGGTGCATCCACTTTTAACTTTGTGGCACATTTCAAAGAAAAAACAGTAGATATATATCAGGAAAAAGTTCAGGGCAGTATGAACGTTGACGAAACCGCTCCAAATAAATCTTTCTGTGCAAATAACCAATTTTAAATATGTAATACAATATCGATATGCTCATACCATCTATTTTTAGATATCCATTTTTCACTTTTTATAATGAGACAGACGCCTCCAACGTAAAACATCTTTTCTTTCCAGTTACGTTGTATTTTCTTAAAGATATTAACCATAACTATTTATGAATCGGCCGCTATTAAAACATCAAATATGAATCTGCAATTGTGCCTGTTTAATTCAAGGAAATTCGGGGAACTACTCTTGGTTAATTAAACACGATCAAAACTCGAATTATTGGAGACCGAGTCCATTTGCATATACGTATTTGTTTAGTTCCCCGATGTAAGCTCCGTTTTAATGAGCGACACAGGTTTCGATTAAAATCTGCTTTGAAAGGCACGGTCCATTCTCTTTTCTATTTCCCATCATATTTCCGCATATAAAATCCGCCACGGCGGGCATCACGTTCCGAATCTTGCAAAAAGTTCCGATATTAAACTCAGAAGGTAAACAGCGAACACAATTTCCTCGCTATCTGAAAGCGCACGGTAAAGCTCCCGAGTGAAAAAATATGCCATCCTATTTCTAATGAAATCCAATCGCTCTGTGTACTTAAACAGATCGTCATATGCGCAACAAATAAAAAAATCTGCGACTCGGATGATTATAGGATCGCCAATCAAGTTCGATTTGAAAGCGGGGACCGCATACCAGTACCAGAAAGAAATATCCCCTCCGCGATGAAAGGAAAAATTTCCGCTCAAAAGAATTAATTGAAATTATATCGACGATGATTGCGGAGCTCAAACATGAATGCAGCGGCGGCGGAGTTGAATAAAAGCCGGAAATCCTCCTGAAATATATTACGCGTGCAGCAGACTTTGGAGGGCATCGGCAGGCATTTGTTTTTCTCTTTTTTCGCATTTCGACAGGATATCCGCTACACACAGTGGAAGAACGTCTGAATTAAGATCAAAAGGAAACTGTTTCAGATGCATCCAATCTTTTCATAATTATCCCACATTTAAAAAATGAATAAAGCGACAAGAGTCCAACGGTTCGAACTTCATCGCATGAATCTCAAACGTACTAAAAATTCTGTTTTTCATTAAATTCTTTCAAAGTGGTTTTGTGAGTTTGTTTGCAAGCTTTCGCAATTTCCCATGGGATATTTTCCTATGCCACCGTATTTGTTAATTATGCTCATAAATAATTACTTTTTATACTTCAATATAATAGCGTTATCGTTATCAAATAGTGAATTCTATTAAATTAAAGTGCATTTATGTATGCTTCTGAAACTATGTGTACTATTTTTGTGAAAATATTTTCGAACCTAGATTATATAAATTCCTGAAGCACATTGCGAGTACGCCTTTTAATTTTGTTTTCGTTCCGGGATTTTAATTATGAAAGCGCAACATAAATGCAAAAATTATGAGAATTCTGTAAGAAGCTGATGGAAATAGATTGAAGCAATAAATTCTTTTATACACTATTCCACCGTATATGTAGTATAGTGAATGTATAGTGAATAGTATAAGTGAATTTATTTCTTCATTTTATTTCTATGGAATTCGACATAGTAAAGCTTGCTACCATTGATTGTATTTAAGCTGATGGAATTTAAATTTTGTCAAACAAATTAAGTAAAAGTGTTTTTCATAAATGATCGCTTGTGTGCCTATGTAGTTAATAAAAACCTTCTATCTCGCGTTTTTGATTCTCTATTCTCTATACTGAAAAGAGCCATTTAAGTTGAAAAGCGCATCATTATTGATACGACTTAATTTACTGTTAGCTAAATTTTAGGAAATATATTTGCCATTAATAGTAATTTTTTGTCGAGCTTTTATCGCATTAAATACGTCTAATTTCAGGAAACGTAGTAACTACCAATCAGTTATAGCATGTCAAAATTACGGACTCCAATAAATATTAAATTTCTCTAGGAGAGTTTACGTAACTGATAAGATAATAGATACTAAGATACGCAATTTTCAGAAGGGGAATAGGATGAGCTGAATCTAAATAAAATGAAACCAAGAATTGATCAAAATGATCCCTGGACGACGTGGAACTCCATCGCAGATAAGTAAAACCAATTAAAGGGGAAAAAACAGATATTTGCTCTGAAACCCCCGGGCAAATATTTCATTATGCAAAAATGTATACTTTTTCAATCCTAGAGCCTTTTTTTTTCTCCTTTCAAATGACGCAGAGGATTTATTTTCAATCAAAGAGATTATCTGCAAAAAACGACGCCGCCCTTTGCAAGATGTGGGTCATACACTTTATTTTACCTCAATTTATCGAAGGATTTAGATGTTTGGCTGTAATCCGCTTTTTGTCCATCATCCATCGAAGGAAAAAAATAACCTAAACTTCGAAGCAATCTCTTTCTCATATCGTTACAGTCTATCTCTCATTATTTCATTTACTGTACAGAGAGTAGACTTAACTGCAGATATTGAATGGAGTAACATTACTTTTATAAGTTAAAATACGTTTCTAGACTATACGTCTTTTGGCAGTTTATTAACAAAGTACGCATATACATACATACACATATATCAGTCATGTTATATCTTGATTCTCCGGGGATTTAGAAAACATAGTAGTCATGGTAATAACCCCCGCATTCTTCAACGGCCAAACAATCCCTTAAAAACCCTCCAGGACTGTGCTATTCGTAGTAAGAATCCCCAAAATTCATCCTTCATGATCTCAAATACTAATATATTTTATTTTCCAGTGGTTTCAGATTTATTTATTAATTATCTCAAAGCATTTTGACAATCCAAATCTTTCTACGGTTATTTGTATCTATATCTAATTTAAATTAAATTAATATGGTTAGGCGTAAATTTGTGGAACTTAACACACATGTTGAAAGAAGAAATACTTAGTAATTTCCACGGCAGGTTTATTGAACGACTAGTTTTATCAACGGGTTGACATCTTCAGGTGAACCTGCGAAACCCTTCGACGAAACTAGTCGGTCAATAAACCTGCCGTTGAAATTACTATACATTTCTTCTTTCAACATTTATATCTAATTTGTATAAATATTTTGTATTTTGTTTGTCTAATAGCTTGTGTCTTTTAGTTTTTGTGAAAAATATCTAGTATCTAAAATCCGTCGTTTTGTTTGTATGCACTGATTAATTAATCCAGATGTAAGTCATTTTTTGTAATTTTTTATCGATTTAATAAAAATATGCATAAAAACTGCAGAGGCTAGGTGCATGGAATGCCATTTTCGCCTACTCTCGCCGTATTAGTAAAACTATAATAATAATAAATTACGTAGGTAATACTCTGGTAAATGACGTTTTCCCATTCGCAAACGCCCCTATTAAAATCAATTTTCCAATCTAGTAATCTTTCAACATCCATTCATTATATATCTACCTGTAGTTGCTTTGATAGTTAGATCTTATTGATCCGAAATAGCTAAATAAATCTTAATGAACGCCATGCATGATGGAAAATTTTTCAAACCAAAGCTGGACTCTATTCTAT
This sequence comes from Sympetrum striolatum, assembly GCA_947579665.1. Classification (NCBI taxonomy): domain Eukaryota; kingdom Metazoa; phylum Arthropoda; class Insecta; order Odonata; family Libellulidae; genus Sympetrum; species Sympetrum striolatum. The sequence goes on from OX388346.1 coordinate 21,029,218, forward strand.
ATTAATTCGGGGAGGAAAAAGTCTCTCTAAACCTCATTTTATCCTAAAATTAATTTACGTTACCATCCTTAACGGTGGACGAGAATCAAAATTTTAATTCGATCCCTCGTGCGTATTCCCGGCACTCAAAAAATTTCCCCCAAATTGAATTTTTTCATCGTCTCGAAACTTTTAATTGAGCCGGGCTGCCTAGTCTCCTTCACCCATATCTCAGAACGCGGTGGAGGAAGTCAGACGTGTCTGGTAACGAATGGCTCTTCATTAGCATCCGGATCAATGACTTTATCCTATCCCTGTGGAAGAGTAGGCGTATATAAGATTAAATTCGTTCTTGATCCCTTGCAAGGGCGGAATCTAATTCCGGGAAAAATAAAAACGAATCATTGTTAATCATACTCGAAAATTAATCCTAATTGATTGACTTATCTGACCTTTGCTGGCGAAGTTTCCACGTCGTGCCTTTCTAATACCTACCCTTGTACGTCATCACTCCGTGAACACGTGATGAAAAACAGAAAGGGAAAAGAGATGATTAATCGTATAGTACGCACCCTAGCTGTGTAGGTGGATTTCACTTACACCTAGCAAACGAATACCAAAATTTGTGCAGTCTTACGATTTAAATTTACTTTTAGTACTATTATTGTTTCACGTGTAATATAATTTTCGATTAAAAGATTGATTAATATTGGTGATAATATTTACTATAATTGGGTATCTTTTTTATTTAATTAATTTCAACTTTCTATTATTAATATTTTACTTCTTAACTCAATTTTATTATTTTTATCCAAATGTATGTATTACTGATAATACAAATACCAGCCGATTTTTAATCTACCTGTAGTTTATAATGTATGAAAAATAATAATTGTTATTCCTATCCCAGCCCTTTTGTATTCCATCGCGCAAATTTAAAATCATCTTCCAATTAAAAAGTATATATTGCATGAATAGTAAATGATTTGACTCATAATGGTAATTCAGCTGAAATGGGTTATAGAGTCCATTTAATACTGAATATCCTGGTTCTTAGAAATACTGTAATTGAATTACACTTTGCTCGTATTCAATTTTGGTGGTATATTCCTGAGATAAAATTGTGTTATTTTAACAAATATGGAGCACTGATTGGCAATGCAGAAAACAACACAAAGCCATCCTTCCTAATCACCACACAAGTGATTAAGAAACGAGAAATAAGACTGAAAAAAGTCGAGATCTGTTTCTGTCGTCTAGCTATTTAAGTTTCTTCATGAATTTCCAAAGAAAGGTCCTGAATAACTTATGTCTCAAAGCAGGTTTTTAGTTTACGGAAGTGAGTTCTGATCACTTTATAATACACTTTAAGAGTTGTGCTATGTATTACTGTAGCAAATGGAATGGTTCGAAATATACTAATAATATTTACTAAAACTTAAATCAGGACTATGTAATTATCTCAAAACATCGTGTTTTTCATAACAAAGTAATTCTGTTTTTGAAATATAATGAAAGATCGACATCCTCAAAACGTCTTTTGAAGAACAAATTTTTAGCGCTACCCGTTTTACATTCTCAACTTTTAAATATCAATCATTGTGGAGGAGAATACTTTTCAAAATCAATTGCGTGCCTATGCTTTTCAAGCCTAATTTAAACCATGGAAATAAATTCTTCCAAAAATTCCTATTCTAAAATTATTTCTTTACTTAAAATTTTTAGTCGACGTTTCTCAAAGGACTTGTGATCATTGAATGATCCTTTCTCTGAAAATGACTACCGTAAGAAAAAAAATGCACGGTACACACGCTGTGTAGTTAAGAAGTCACGACCGCGAAGTATATCCACCGCGGAGCTGAGAACTACACCAATTCGTAAAAACTTAGCAACCAAGTAGGAATACGAGAAGGTAATCCTAGTACCTGTGGATTACACTGAGGCATCCTCATTTGTTATCCCAAGGCTCGGTTTCTCTCAAAGGTCATGCAATTTACTTGATGGGCATCATTACCATAGGAACGCCATGGGAACGGGGTAGGGAAGCCAAGCAACGAATTAATCACCCAATTACCCATAATAATCTATTTGCTCTCTTCTTCTTTGGCTCAAATATGAAATTCTAGTCTCATATATGAATAGCTTCCGCTAAAAACTGGGTAATCATCATTATCGCGCGATTAGTTTAAGTACTCCGATCCTCTGGAGGAAGAAGGAAAATTGAACCCTCGGAATGATCGTTTGAGTTCCCTGTAAAGCTGAAAAGGAAGCTAGGGATTCTGCTTGCGATCATTATGACGTCGCTAAAGTTCTCTTTTGCTGAACAGTAGAAAATGGCAAACGACAGTCAAGAGATCCAAATCCTTATTGTTAGTTGTATTCACCTCCATTCTCTAAATATGCGTTAAGGACTGATTCCACGATATGTTACGCAAAATGGGAAGTTAATAATTTGTTCAGTAAAATTTTCGGGTTCACGATGTTTTTTTTTAAGAATATACAGCTTAATGCTCTACAGCTACTATAGAGTTGAATACTGCGCTACCCTTTTAAAATTCCATTCCATAATTTTCGAACTGAAATAACGTTGAACAAATCCTATTACGACTAAAGATATGTTGCATCTAATCCATTATATTGTTTAAAACTTCTTATTCAAGATTCCGAATCAAATTATATCTTAAATCGATGGTTGAAGCTGTCACTTTGTGAAACTCCCTAACAAGAAAGATAAATAAAATTATTTAGTAAAGTTTCACAGGTTTATTTGATGAGTGCGACTAGTTTAAACTCAAAGAGTCATCATCTGGCACTGACACAAAAATAATCAATATTCAAATTATGTCACTGGTGACTCCCTACGAATTAAACGCACTTTAATATAAATGAGAAAGTAATTATCAAGTTGGACGACATTTTATTTGATAATCGCCGTATCAGTTTATTATATATGCCGACATAACTTTAATAATCTTGGCCAACTCGTTTAAATCTAAAGAATGATTTACTTTTTTAATTAATATATTAAAGCATATTATTTAAGTGACTTAAATTTAAAATAAATATTAAATTCAAGTGCCTCCGACTCTTTTGTTACTATTATGAACATAGGGATTCCTCTTGAGAACAAATTACTACCATCAGTTCTATCTATTACCAATGACGCAACGAAATGGAAAGACTTCAAAAGAAACATAGAGTGAACATAAAACATCAATGACCAAAGCGAAATTCTCGTAACAGCAAAGTTATTGCAACTAGACTAATTCTAAATCTTTATTATTAAATTAACTCTAGATATATTTAAACTCCCAATGGAATTCATGAAAAAATGACGAAAGGTAAACAAAATATAAAGTTTGCATGTATAAAATATATATAAATAAAAAGACTTGGAATCTCTGTTTTCCGCTAAAATATTTATTTCCCTCGAGTGGAATCAATAAATTTCCTCAAGGCCTCGAAAAATGCCTAAAATTTAAACGTAAACGAAGAATATCTCTGCTGATGAGCAGCACCATCGTTCTAAAAATTGTATTATTCTCTCGCCTGAGCTAAAAATGAGGGGAAAATTTAATTACAGGAAAGAATGCGAAAATAAATCTGTCATAGGGAAAAGATCAGAATGAATTTGAAGTTGGAATGCAAAGTCTTCAGGGCAGCTGTAAATGATTTAAGAGGGAATAATATATCCAGAAGATTAATATGATCAATTCTACATAAAATCGTTCCTGGAACAAAAAGAAATATTCAATGGATTTTTTAGATCTACACCTAACTCTTAATAATTTTTTACTTGAGTCTGATAGCCATTACAAAATCCAGTGTCGGAATTCTAGGCCTTTATATTTGTCATTTGCTTTCCGAAAGACTAAACTAGTTACAGGACGCTACTCAGATATTTTCATTGCGTAAAATTAAGCACTGAGTTGATGAAATTTTTTTCTTGTTCAGGAAATATATCAAAGATCGATTAATGTCAATAATATTGAAAACTGTGATCCTACTTTGCATGATTTTCCAAATTATCAAGGTATTGCAGAGAACTATCCGTTTCCCGATCGAAATTTTCCAGGGAAAATTTTGAGGTTATCAAAAACGTGATCACTCAACACATAGAGGTTTACCCGAAAGAGTAATCTATTACCCTTTCGGCCTTGCGTTATTTTTATTATTTACATCAATCTTTTAATACAGGTAATTCAGAAAAAATCTTAAATGAGACCTACATTAGTTTTTAATCCTTTTCAGGGGTGTTTCGTATCGGGCTTATATTTGTTATGAATATGACATTTTTGTATAGTAGGTGTTTTAAACTTCGTCCACTTATTAAATATACTTGTTATAAAGTAATTCTTATGCAGTTTAAAAATCATTGCGTCAATGTATTATCTCAACATTATTAACCTTCATCGTCTTAGTTAACTTTATATTACTTAGGTTAAGAGAAGAGTTTCAAAAATTTACATGAAAGATCTAAGGAAGAGTAAAACTTACTACCTTGCCATACCAAAAGAATGTTACTAATTGAACGAAAGTGTGTAAACGTATTAATAGGCATTTTATTATAAAAAGAAGATAAAAGACCTCCAATCTCTGCCGAGAAAATGAATATGTAACGAAAGGAAAGTTGGGACACGGCTGTTAAAGAAGAATCTGTTAAGTTGGGGCACCGCTGTTAAGGTTTAAAATCTCCAATAGCAGTTTTAGCCGGAATTGCTCCTCTCATTCCCCGGTATTCCGAGAAAACATGAAACACCGCACTTTTTCAGAGCACTCAATACATGTTTTGAATGCGATATATTCTTCGTCAGGAGTGAATTTGATATGCATCGCATTTGAAATACGTATTGACTGCTCTCAAAAGGTGCGGTGTCCTGTCTTGTTTTCTCGGAATAACGGGGAATGAGAAGAGCAACTTCGACAAAAAACGGCTATTAGGGATTTTAAACCTCTAACGAAGACGAATATAATTAAAATAATAAAATAAGAAGTAATTTCAAAGCAATTAGGAAAGGAACATGACACATGAACATATAGTCCCACCACTTAAACTGAGACTATTGCTGCAATTTAAAGCAATTAATTATCAAAACCATTAAACTTCTACTGAAAATCTTCACTATGCGATATGAAACACTAACTTCTTTCGACGATCTCAAGTAATCTTGATATGAATATTCTTACATTCATTACCAAAGGATAAACTCTGCCGAACCTATAATTCTTCACCCAAAACTGCTCTGGAAAAAAAACAGAAACGAGGAATATGTTTATGTCTATGCCTATGTAAGAACCCTGCAAGCCGCCTTTCGGCGTGTGGCAGGGGGTGCAATCACCTTGACTCTATTTTCCTAAACGGTTGCTTTCGCGTATACTTCGTGGAAAAAATGAATTTTTGAAACGATTCGTTCTAGCATCTATTTCCCTAATCTTTCTGGCAGTTTCAGAACGGTCCATATAACAGGGGGGTCGCATTATATCGGTTACATCATCTGAGAACGTAATCTCTCTGAACTTATTTAATAAATTTATCCTTTGAATTTTTCTTCTATCTTCTAATGATTCCCATCCCGCGTCCTGTAACATCTAAGTGACACTCGCTGTTTTATCGTAGCAATTCTTTACAAATCTTATCGCCTTTAGTTGTACTTTTTCAAATCCCGAATATGACATTTTTCGGCGGGGTCCCATACACTACATGCATGCTCAAGGTGAGGCCTAACTAACACTAAGTAACATCGCTCGCGAATATCTTTTATAATAATAATAATATTTACTTTCCAGAAATAAACGATCCTCTTCATGCGATCTCATGCTAGTTCATTTCAACTTCAGTACTCAAAAACATAAACGACGCTCGGAGAGGGACGCACGTTTGTTCGGAGGAGTAGCAAGAATTCGCGGACCGCTGGAGCAAACTCTTCTTCGACCGCCATATCTTCTGGGAAAGTAGGCTAAATGTGGCTGGGGAGCGGAACCATTGCAGAGGTATAATGGGGAACTGCTCAAACGTTAATTGTCTTCCGAAAGCGCGATGCCCGACTGGTTCGCCGGCTTTAACCACGAGCGGCGATCCTCGTCTCTGGAGAATGCAGCTATGCCCTCGAATGCCCTTTTCAACAAAGATGCACCCCCTCGGAGCCGAAAGAGGAGCCGCCTCGTAGCGGAAGATGCAGAGGGGGCACTGGCGCGAAAGCGTCATCCTTTCCCGCCAAGTTACTTATCCGCGTGGCGTTCACCTTTCATTTTTTCGCGCCCTTTGTCTCCGAGGCACTTTTTTTGAGGTCGCGGTTTTGGCTTACGGTGTGTATTTGCAAAACTTTGACCACTGCATACACTCACACATATTTGAAGCCATTTGTCTCCGGGGACTTTTTCACTTCTCGCGTTCACATCTCTATAAGACGGAACGGAATTTATAAATTTCTTTAATATTTTAAGAGAAAAGCTTTGGATACTTTATTTCTAATGAGGATTCTATTGCATCGCAACTTATCGTCCTAATACGATATATATATATCATTATCATGATAAACTTAGCATGTGGACACTCTGACTCTATGTATCCCCAATTCGACAGATAGATGTATCGAGAGTATGGTATCGTATTCCGAAAAATGATATCCTTCAAATTTTACAACACATATTCTTGATAATTTGCGACACATTCGTCATCCGACGAGAGTTTTTGAAGCTGAACATTTTTATCTCAATCTTTTCCTAACGGAATATATGGATATTCAAAAGACTCCATATGATTATATGTTTTCTGAAGCTATTAAATTTATTAGGGAATAAATACTTATAAGTTAATAAAATATACGTAATATTTTGTTTAAATGTTTCAGCACCAGTTTCAGTTCGATTGCCACCAACGAACAAATGCAGTGATAAAAGTGTCAAATGAGTAATTAGGTCAAGGAAACTAAATATTAGTATTTTAATTTATAAAATTACTCTACAAACTTAGTTGAACTTAGAGCTTTTAAATTAAATTAGTAAGATACGATGAAGGGGAATCGGCTGTTTATAATATGATTGCAAAATAACTCAATGACTATTTGTGGTAAGTTAGCGAAATTTGTAACTACTGAAAACATAGACGTGACGATTTAATAATTCATCCATTGATCTATCTATTCATCTATTTTCAAACAAGAGGCTTCTCTTACTCGTTTGGATAATGTACAATATCAATGATCGAATCAATATTTTCTCAATCGGCGCTGGATAAAATGTTTCGGGCCCATTTTTTAATGGAAACATTGAGTATCAAAAAAATCTAACTTATCCAATAGGCAGTTTTAGTAACACTGAAGTATGTTCCTCTATTATGATCGTTTTTAATTTTTTCAAGTCACCTCAATTTCAGTTATCAATATGAAATACTTGATACATATTCAGGATTTTGTTATTCGAGTCATTTTGATGAGTTTCATCTGAAATATTTGTTTCTAGGCCCTCAAAAATCATAAATAATAATTCTCATAAAACTGAGATAAATTATTAGGTGCTAAACGAGAAAGTATCTAAGACTATCTAACAATAACGAAATTATCAATCTATTATTTATTATTTTCTAGTGCAAAGATAACAATGATCTGAAAGTGTAGAAAATCAGTTATGAAAGAATAAAATGAATTTTCTACGCCTCAACGAGCACGTATACCCCTTTTTCGCTATTTTTCGTAAATAATGAAGAAATAAATTTTATCGTATGAAAAGATTTTTTTGAAAGAAGCGAAGACCCAAGCTTTATGTGAAACAATATCAAATGAACTACTCCAGAAAGGAAAACCCGGAAAGATGTGAAAGATATGACAACCTCTGTCGCATCGAAAGTGGATTTCCATGCAAATGAAGTCTTTATGAAATTTCACGCTACTCGTGAAGAAGGAATCTCCGTAATAAAACGAAAATTGCGAGCCTTTTTGGAAGGTTGGAGATTTCTCCCTTCAATCTATGACTCGATAAAGCAGCCCCTCTTTGAAGTTTTATTCGTTTTTAAAGGAGAACCCAAAAACTACTAGAAATTGTATGGCCATGATTGCTTTCCATTGGTACGAATCATTCGTTTCATAGGATAGATTGGGAAGAGTAAATTCGATGAAACTGGATGATAAATTTACAGGGGACGCTGGATATACCGATTTAAATATTCTTCTTTACTTAAATTAATATCATCTCTCTAAAGAAATGGGTTTGTGATGGATACAGTTCAAAGATATTTACCCGACATGCATGAATGTATGCGGCATCAGTATAAGAATTTATAAGAATTATAGAAGGAAATATTTGATAGAATCCTAAAAAGTGTCTGAATCTCAAGTCAATTATTTATTATTCTTGTAATATAAATACGAAAATATTTGTATGTATAGGTTGGTGATTCAGTCTTGAAAAAGTACCTTCGTAGTAAGTTAATCAAGGGAAAACGGACGGACAATGATGCTACCAGCGATTGATACGGGTTTTTTTATGAGCCTGCAACCGTTATAGAATTTAAACTATCATGTATTCCAAAATTAAGTAGCTATTTGATATCTCATTCATCGTCTACCTTACAGAAAATGAAAGTTGGTATGAAAAATTGCATACACCAAACATCACGCAATATGAAGGCATGATTTCCGTGAAATTATACAATTATTGTTACAAGACACTATTTAGCGTCTTAAGTCTAAATTTACTGCATTTAAACAAACCATTTCAATAGGGCGCGACATAACAAGAGTGCGCGAGTCTGATCGAAAGTGGATAGTATAAAGGTTAGAAAGTCAACTACATAGATATTTCTTCACTCTAGTGAATTATAAAGTTATTGTTTTCATATAATACAATTTTACTCTTAATTATATAAATGAAATAATAAATACCATCATCACAGGGTGATCGCGAAAATTCATGTAACAGCGTCATTTCCTTATTGGTAGACAACTATCTGCATACAAACAAAGGTATCTGATCAAAGTTTCTTTAACCATCGTTTTCTCAGAGAAAACTTATGAAAGGCTACCAATTTATATTGCATCTTCTCTTACGAAACTATTCAAGAAATTCTGTTAGTAATCACGAAATCACGTCAAAGAAGGCAACGACGAGAAGCTCCGTGTCAATGATCAAAGGAAACTTCCTCCCTTTGCAGTACGCAAACGAAGCTGATGAGCATAGCTTGTTAGTAACTAACTGATACAATTTCCCTCTGTGTCCTATGAGAGCATTATCATCGATGCTAGAAAAGTCGACTGATCTATTCCGCTAACTAATCACTAACAAAGACGAAAGTGTGAAAAGCCAAAGAAAAGAATCTAAATCTATTCGAATCTTAATTTACTGATAACAATACAGTCATTTTATATCACTTCTACTTTCTATTCGCGATAACATTCAAGGTTCTCTAAAATTCGATTCATCTTTTCATTTTTTAATCGATACATAATTCGGGGCTGGATTGTAATAAGCTGAAAGATCAAAACTCCCTTGGAGCACCTGAAATTGTTACCAAATAATTAAACGAAATAAATTAAGCTAGAATCTACGTAATCGTTTTTAAAATTACGTAGACCATTTTGTTAGCAAAAAGTCAATAAGCAATCGGAGAAAACATTAAATATTCTATATTAGTCTAGTATTGGTCGATTTCAACTGACATGCCAACTAAAAAATCGCCTATAACTAAGGTATTATTTTTTGGATGGTGATTATGCAACAGGTGATTTATAAATTCGCTTTCTTCATTGATTTAGAAGTAATATCTACTTGGCCTACAAAGTAACCTCTATTAATTTTCAGAAATTGTGTATAGTGTCCTTAGAGGTTAAGTTTGGGGAACGCTTATCTACATCTACAAATATACACGGCTGAAATACCAGCTTTCCGGAGTTCAGCAAAGGAAGCAAGCACCATTTGCCCATTTCTCTATCAATGGTAAACGCGTAAACACACAGTTAAGCAGTAATGGGATTCACGATACATCTCTCTAAGTTTTGATAGTATAGCCTGACCTACCAATTAGTTAGCAGCATAAGATAACCTTGAAGAAGGTATTAAAGTTAACCTTTCATCAGTCGCGCCTATTTTCATAACACGAGCAGTCGCGCCTTGTATTTCATACAACAGATCGTTTTTCGGCCAAAATTGTAAAATTAAATTAATTGAACAAATTGTTATTTATGTGTACTAAAATTTAGGTAATAGAATCATTTAAGAGGAATAATTTAAGAAGTAAACAACTTTTAGTAAAAAATATTATTATTCACCTTTATTTATTCACATGCGTTCAGAGAGTACCTAAAAGCTAGATGTATATTAGTTCCGAAATTGAAATACGTCTTATAAAGTTTAAGACGGAATAAGTGAAGAACTCCATGTAAACGTTATAATAGGCAAAAATAGAGTTCACCAACGAAAAACTTACCCAAGCGGTCGCGCGTTGTACTCGTATGTATTACGACAGTCGTCCCTTCACAGATTTACTCGCTTTCGCAGTCGGTTTAAGACTAAAAAGAAATATTTGACGACATTACAAGTTAGTAGTAAGTGCAATAAAGGAATAGACCCGGGTATGAGGTCCAAGGGATCACCCAGGTAGAAACGGGACCCGAATAACCGTGTGTGTTGTATAGAATACAACAGCGCAACTGACGGAGGGTTAATGAATATATATTCAATTCCCCACTCCATCTTACAATTTCTAAGATCTTCGAGTATTTTCTTAATATTTCTTGTTTTCGTGCTAATGACTATCATTTCTAGAGGGAGAAATCGACCAAACTTTAATATTGATACATCAATACCACGTGATGGATGAAAGGGTAAAGATATCACTAAGAAATCTTCCCCTTGAAAATGCTTACGTATTGAGTTATCTTTAAGCAATAGTAAGGTTGATTTAACAATGTTTCATTCATAAAGTTAGTAATTATTATTTTTGGTGCGTTAACAGGTGCGAAATAAATATAAAATATTTATTTTTGCTAAGCTTTAAATAATATGGTTTGTATATATAACTTATTGTTTGCTATTTAGCTTTATTATGTTATGGGAAGCAATCAAGTTAAGGCTTGCATAATAGGCAACAATTATTATCAACAAAATTTACTTCGAAGATTCTAGAGTATCTTCATGTTAAAACGGTTTTACTTCCAATAGTAACTTTATCCAGTAACTTATTTCATTCCACCGTTTTTAATGGCCCAACAGAATGTTTCCGAGATAAGTGTACAATGAATAAAAATTCAAGGTAATATAAAAAACAAAGAGTAAAATATTTTTATTTAGAACTTCCTCTATAAACTCTCAAATGCTACTTTAATGAAGACACTTGATATTGTGAACTACATGCTTCGGGAGTCTTTTAATGATGTTAACAGAAGATTGTTTAAAAGGCAAAGTCTTGAAGGATTCATGGAAAATCCTCCAAAGCCTCAGAATGCTTTAGCCGAACAATACCTGAGTTCCTTGTTAGTAAAGCAAAAAAGTGGACGAAAAATGTGAGATCCCTGGGCGCTTAAAATGCTGAAAGCAGCCACTTGAGAAGGCTATATTTGGAAAGAAGATATCCCACACAATGCCGAATCATTGTATTCTAAGAATTCTAAATCCATCATTAAAGAAACGTCGATTCGAGCAACAAATACTGGCATAAATACACTTTCATAATATCCTCAAGTAAAATAATGTGATATTCTGAACTCAATAGATAAATATAGTTTATATCGAAAAAGATTTAAAAAATGATAATTATATAACGCAATAACGGGGTTCGTTTCCTGTCAGAACATTATATGCTCAAGATATAGTAGGCTTGGTGGCACAGAAACTTTGCAAAACTTTTAACTTTTAAAATAAAAAAAGACTTTATAAACAGACAATTAAATGTGTCTCATAATGTAAAAGTAAGCAAAACCTGTATTTTTAAGACGCTTGAAATATGATATGATCCTATGTGCGCTCGTCTCCATCTTATTTGAAAAGAGATTTTAGAGGTACCTATTTTTATACTGTTGCAAACCTACTAAATTCCAATATTTAATGCGTTAAATATTAATAAAAATACATATAATGACATTTATTTATCAGTAGGGAGAATTTTTTACCAGTCCACTGAAGTATTTTAATTTAAGAAATACGAATACTCAATTTTAACTTTTAAAAAGGATTATTTTTTCATTCATTCAAAGGCCTGTTTCCTACTTCACGTAGTTTTTAATTCAATACGGTTTAATCCAAGCTATTTGTGTCCTGTGGTGTTTTGTTTTCAAGCACATATTGCTGAACGATTATCAAAAACTAAGAACACGAATCATAAAATTAAATTTTTATGGATGTTCTCGTTTGCCTCTATTTATTCCATTTTGGAAAATTTTGTTAGCATCGTACACAAATACCTTCAATGAAAATAAAAAAACATCGCGGGATTGATTTTCCACTTCATTTACAGTCAATTACTTCAGTGCTCTAAATCCTATACTCTGTAATATTAGTAAACGTATGCATAGATTTTATATGGATTTACAGGAATAGTTTAATTATGTAGCCTCCATGGAGGCATTTATATAAATTGTATGAGCCGTATAATTTGTTCTTCAGGTACGTCCGATGAAATACTAAAATAGGTTTGACATCTGTTTAATTGTATAATTTTGTAGCCTCCATGAAAGTCTTGATTTACGTTAATTCAACATGTCGTATAATTTGTTCTTCAGCTAAGTCCGACCAAAAACTAAAATTAAATAAAGCCCTTTGCCAATGATCATGCCATTGGAAGTAAGCCACCACCTTCTTGCTATCCGCGATCTAAAACCGGCATTTCTCCAGAAAGCCCTTTATCTCGTATGACAGCGCAAATTTGTCCCCAACTAGTTACAAACACCTCTGGCAAGAGAGATTCCAAATTACACAAAGGCAATCGAAGAATCTTTCACTGCTCCCGTAATTTATCCCCGCAAAATATCTCACACTCGCGCCTCGGCTTTGGGAAGCTCTTTCCCGAGGTAATGTTCGGCAAAGTTACACTTGCCTGCTGCACGCTTCATTAAGATCAGGAATGTCACCTAACGAAGGCATCCAGGTCAGAGGGAAATTCCGAGACGTCGTTATCAGCCACGATATCGACGCAATCGCACCGATTCCGTGAAACGATGTGGAAGAAATGTGGATATATACGTTTTGCTTACAATTCAGAGAGAATAATTCTGCGCTTTGCACCTCTAGATACAATTCTATTGAATGTTACTGGTGGTAATTTTAACACGTTAAATATTACGAGGGTCATATTTGATTCTATCCCTTGTTCTCTAGGGGCGTGATGGTCATTAGAATAAGTTATAAATAGCCCTTTTTTCCTTCATAATTTCGAATTACATTGATCAATATAAATCAGCTATAAAAATAAATTCTAAATTTAGTATGAATTCTAAAATAATTAGGATAAAAATAACCTTGGTACAAGTCTCTTGGGCCGTGAGAGACATTTCACCCTCACGGAAAAAAGCATTCCATAAAAATTCAGAGAGAGTAACAGAGATTGTTGTACCGTATTAACATAAAAAGAGACATGGTAATATGAAATTGTGCACATTTTATAACGGTATTCCTATCTCGAAAATTAAATAGTAAATACACATTACTTCAAAAGTTAAAGAATCAGAGCTAACTGATTATAAAGAACAAGTAGACTGTTGTAAGAACCCGATCTTTTCTTTAATAACCATATCAATCTAGTTTTGCGAGTTGTTGAGTAACTATCTTATAAATACAGTGTTTAGTTCCAAATATCCTTTCGAGGACATAGTTATAGGAGGGAAATAGTTAGAGAAAAAGCTAACTCCTTTTCTGACAGTGGCTGTGTTAAGATGAAAGCTACTACAGTATGAGTGATGCTGAATAATGGGATTAATTTCGATTACTCCTTGTCAAATTCAATGAAGTGGGTCAGTTTTCTGTTCTTTCGAAATATATTTTTCCACTTACAGTATCCAGACTCAGCAATGAAAGCAAACCAAATATAGCTAATGGATGAGAAGCCGATATCCAAACTGATCTCCGGGAGTAAAACTTTGCAAGCAGGTCAAGATCTCAAATTGCATCTTATGATCGCCATAAACTCCAATTTTTAAGGCAAACGATATTTCCACTGAAACTATTTATGGAAGAGTATTAAGTTTTCTTGAAATTATTATCCGTTTTCTCTTCCTTTATAAGATTGGATTTCCATCGTAAATGGATATAAAGACGTAGAGGGGATAATGGGTCAATATAAAGTCGTAGGTGGACTTTTCAAGCAATGCGCAATAAAGAAAAGAAATGATCGACTACAAATACGTCCACGACGCTGAAAAGAATAGTGGTCATCTCATCCTGGATTTAGGCAAATTGAATACAGTGGTGACGACATTGAGTATAACTCTCAGGATATAAATCTCTGTAATGAAGTGGGGACTGCCCGTTCTCGAATCAATTTATGATAATATCAGATTTAGAAAAGATCGTAGTGATATTGAATATCTTGTGGCCAAAATAGGAAGATTCTAATTGGAAAACATCCTTTTTGAGATAACGTGTATTTTATCACACAAATTTAACCTCAAAATATTCATTCAGTATTTATGTTGTGTATAAGATGTCCCTAAATTTTTCACATATTTGCTATATAGTGCTACGCTAATTTCAGTATGTATACCCCATTTTTTATCACCCCTTTCATTTAACCCTTTTATTTAACTTCCCTCATAGTATACATAAGGGAATATAGGTAAATACTAGAGGCAGTATTATTGTACTTTGTATTACTTAATACTAAATACTGTTATAATTTGACATCTTAGTATGTAGCATTGATTTCAAAAATTTCATATGCCAGGTAGATGGCAATGATTCTCTCAATTCACTACAATCAAATTTCTTGTATTTTTAACTCTGTATGTGACATAAATGTGCTCAGATACGATATGTACCCATTGCCACATATTATATGCATATACTTACAATGGCAAATTTATAATTTGTTACTTGCAATATTGCAATATTTTTGCACCCTTATAATTTGTTGAATTATAGCAGTTACTACCATGTTTTAATAAACTGTGTAGTTCAAACAGTACGAAATATACATTCAAATAATATTTTTCTGATATATAAGCAAGAAATAATGACGGTAACGATGAAAAAGAGCTTACGCAAAAACAAGGCTTATATAAAACCCCCGTGTTTATAATATCATCTACTAATGACCAATTCCCGTAATACACCTCCTCCTTTATTAAACAAATCCCCCGGAAGAATAAGGGATGAAGAGTGAGGAACCCCATTCAGCCTTCTCATCAAATCGCCACCTGTATTAAATCCATCCAATTTCTACCTTATCTCCCCTTTTCTCTCCTTCCCATCGGCCGCCTCCAAGTTTTCCATTCCATTTCGCGGTATGGGATATAGGGATGGAATCGAGTCTCCCACTTAAACTGATTGCTGGGCAACGGAAGGAGAAAAAAAAATACAAAGAGGATCTCCCTGGGAGACTAATACGCAGAAGCCCTATTTCCCCTCCTAGGGAGGTTGAGATGGCAACGGAGTTTGAAAAATAATCTATTCGTCGCGAGGTATTCCATCACGGTGGAATTACTGGTCCCCTGACAAAGGGCTGCCTCGTGCCGTTGCTTGAGAACATTCGAAGGGCGTGGTGCGCATCGCTTCCCGAAATCAAACGCTATCAGATCGATTAGTCCAATTACCCCGAAATTGAATTTCCATCTCGTGGTCGTACTGTGCGCGTTATACAATATTAGTCCTCGATGCTTTTATTCCATTAACCACGAATTCCATGATTGGACGCGAAGGAAAGCCTAAAAGTATGCCGTTCTGAACTCCTTTATAATCTAAATGTAAGTTTTTGTTTCTGAATTTGGGGATGATGAAATGGAAAATTTTACCAAAAGAATATTTCGAACCTTTTCCCTCTCCATGCAATTTTTTATGAAACGAAATAAGAGAATAATGTAAACTAACATTTTCTATTTTTGTCCAGCTTTTTCCGATTATAGCCCGCTGTTGGTCGTTACGTGGGTTAGAATAAAACTTAAATAAAATGTAAAGAATGCTAGGAATGTAAAGAAGATGAAATTTAATCGCAAAAAGGTAAGTTATCAGTAAAAATCGGAAGAACGTAATTTCCTAAGTGGAAAATCTCGAGATCTGCATGGTAATGCATGTGTATGGCAGGGTTGCCTTACTCTGATTTTCGGTTGCTAATTTTTCATAAAGACCCATTGAGTTGAACGGTTGGACACGTGTCCATTATCTTTAAGCAGAAAATGTGCCCTGAAACTTTCCTTTGAATCCGTTTCCCTTCTAAGAAATAATGTGATATTGTATAACTAGAGACTAGAAGCTAATGGGCTACTCCTTACACAGGTCTTGTCGGAAACATGACCTCAAAGGATAGTGTACTGGGAAACGTCATAAAATATCTTACATGGCAGGGTAAAGAGGATGTTATCAGTGGGGGGAAGGAAAGGACGAACCAGCGGTGAATGGAAAGGGTAAAGGAACTCGTTAAGCACGGAAAAACCAGGGGAATATGAATGGGAAAGGATTTCTAATTGTTCCAAGAAGTTTAGACGATGGCCTTTGTTACAAATGTGAAAGATATCGAAAGTATGGTTGGATTCTAGGAGATGTTTTGCGAAATGGGACTTCTTTGAATTATTAGCAAAGGATCTTTCATGCTCTTTTGTTCTGATGGAGAAAGAGGTCTGCCCGATGTATACACCATCGCACCCCTGGCACTTAAGTCTGTAGACCCCAGCTTTTAAATGACGGTTGTGCATGTCTTTACCATTATAAAATATTTTTCCCAAATTCAAGGAGGATTTAAAAGAAGGTCTGATAGTGTTTTGGGGGAAACGATTAACAATGCTTTGGGAAATATTATTGATAAAGGTTATTTTACACTATTTGGGGGAATCACCATCGCCATTGGGAGCATTAAATATTTTATTAATGGCTAGAATTCGATGTTTACGGGTCAAGAGTTTGTCGATGAGAGAAGTGGGATAACCGTTGTTAGAAGCGATCAATTTAATTGTTTGGAGTTCCTTGTTGAAATTTTCTTTAGAAAGTGGGATGGTGACTAAACGATTGATGAGGGAATGAAACGAGGATAATTTTTTAAAATTTTGTGGAAAAATTACCAATTATCTCCTTCATTTTGCAAGATGGATTTCCACCATATCTTGCCCGATTCTGTGAATTTTAGCTATTAAAGTTTTGATGGTATGCATTTCTGCGATTTCTACAAGGAAAGAGACTAAATTTGAATATCTGCTACATTTCTGAGTGGGATATCGATCTTATCTGTACACCAAAGGACATTGATACTGATAGACCGTTTCTTTTCTGTATGGGTCACTCCAGTGCTTCATACATTGTAGACCATGCTGTTATAATATGCTTACTCTTTGTTAATTTATAAATTTTATCAGGAAACAAATCTCACGTACCACTCATGTTTCATCTACGGATCACACAACGAGAATTTTCAAATTATTGCTGGACGTATATTTCAGCGAAATGTTTCATAGCAATATTTTTCCAGTTATGACTCCTAGATGTATAGCTATGTACAGAGTAAATAGGGAATTTGTACAGTTTCCTTGGCCAACTTCACAGATATCAATGCTTTCCTTCAGTATGGGAAGTCTTCAGGGATAAGGGCTCACTAGCGTAACAAGATACGATGAGTTACATCCCATTGCGACATCCAAGACATTGGCATAGAGCATACTACATCAAGAAGATATTGACGATGGGCCCCTTCGATTATGCTCATGGGAAATACGCTGATGTCTGTCTTGATTGCCAAGAATGAATGGCGCTTATAGTACCTAGTCATGTAAATGACATAGAAAACTATCGTACACACAGATTACACCTGGCGAAATGCAATACATTGTGTATCTAATAATAAAACATTGAAATGTTAGATTTTGGGGAGCTTCAATGCGCATTATTAATCTCTTTCAAAACATTTGGCAGCTCCTCTTAATATGGAATCTTCCTGGACATGTAGTATGCACATCCCTTTCCTTCAGTACATAAAATAATATATATTTTATTGAACCAATGCCTCGAGTCTTTCTTCCATTGGAATTTTTCCACGAAGACCAAATATTTGAATAATGAAGATAAAATGCGTAAAATGTATTCTAATACTGCGGCTTTTGGGAATTTAATGTGCATACGAATGACGACTTAAATATGTCATTCTTCTTTAAAATGTCCTCATTCTTTCACTATGGCTGGTATGGTTCTTTCTACTGACCAGTTGCTCTTGGCATTTCTACTTTACTTTTTCTGGAACGCCCAAAATTTTCCATCCTTATTCCGAAACAAATGTTTACTTCACATTTATTTTGGATTAACTCCAGCTGCCTCCATGTCTTTTCTTGTTCACTCAACCCATTTTGTGATGGCCTTTAGTTTGGTGATGCGGTGGAAAATATTCTTTGTCTATCTGCAGATGGTCGCATTAAAGAGGTGCCCTTAAAACTTTGGTCATTTCTTGCGTATAGAGTCTATATTCTTCTCCACCTGTTTTCATAAAGCTTTCTCCTTGCAATTCTTGAACCATATCATTATTTCTGGCCAGAGCATCTTCATGCCCAAGATTCTCCTCTCCTTTGTGGTTCTCCCGTTTTATTTTTTATATTTAGTAAAAGGAATTGTGAAATACGAGAATACAGTAATTGTTTATTAAAATTTATGCAAGGTATAGTTTCTAATTTAGAGTTATGGAAATTTGCTCTTTGTTATAACTACTCTTTATTGCATCGATACAATTTTTGTGTTTCGTCCATTATCTGCAGAACTCGGAATATATGACATGACATCGCCAATACCTGGACTAATTAGATTTTCCCTAATATTACGGTATCGTTATCAGAGTTCACCTATCGTTATTATTCGCAGCTTTCACGTAATTCCCGATTTCAGGTTTAACTCTGGTTAAGGCATGATTGTTTGTGTATTTCTATGAGTGGTTAATTGTAAGATTGGTCTAACTTCACTAAAATTCGCCAAATTAAGATATGATTATTATTAGAAAGGATCTGGTGCTTTCCGGGTGAATATTGTGGATAAAGTTCTCTCGGGTTGCAAGCCGGTTGGTTTCTTCGATGTCTCTCGACGTTTCGGTCCCTGTCTCTGGGAACCATCTTCAGGAGCTCCTGAAGATGGTTCCAGAGACAGGGGCCGAAACGTCGAGAGACATCGAAGAAACCACCCGGCTTGCAACCCGAGAGAACATTATCCGTGATTTTTATTGTTTTTCTTCACCCTCGTCAAAAAATGACGGTGCCAAGTGATGTCAATGGACTACCGTCAAGTTCCATACATCATTAATGATCACTTATCTTGAATAAAAAAGATAAAATTACTACGCAAGTATTAAGGATTACGAGCTTTTGGATTAAAGGCATGTTAATTCCAGCGATCAATTTTTTTAAATTGGCTTCCTGAAATACTATATTATTACTAATTCAGCAATCCTCCGGATATTACTATAGGTACGATGCTCACTTTAATTTTGTTCCATAGCTTTTGAATTTCTATAGCTATTTCTTGGTCATTTTCTAGAATATGTGTATAGTAGATAGCTGTTACTTTAATAATTATTCTACAATAACTAGATATTGGTGATAACAGAGAGGTTTAAATTGGAAACAGTCCATCTAATAAGTTTAACTCTCAAATTAGCTTCACTTAAATCGCCCAATATTTTTATCTTCGTTTTCTTCTATGAAAACCTTCTCCATTGTCCCACATACTCTCTGTTTGGGAAACCTACATACGAGATTGATACAGATGCCCGCGACGACGTAAATACCCTCGGCGAGACCCCGTGTGAGGCACCACCCAGTGACGACACAACCCTTTAGACGTATCCTCAAGTGAATAACTCTCTTCCCGGCCCACAAACCTCATTTATTTCCCTCTCTCGGACTTCTTGTTGACTCGGCAACGCCGCACAGCGGTGGGGTCACAGGTACGATGCTCGCTTGTTTATCACCCGAAGTGCTCGAGGCCATTCCATATGCCGCAGTGGATGAACTTCTCGAAAACAAGCCACGATCGCCCCGCGCCATTCCTAAGTTATTTTTTCTTGAGAAAATGTACTACATAACTACATGAGGTCCTTATACGTATTAAAAAATATTTATTCCCGCTTTTAAACGCGGTTCGGTGGGACCTAAATGTAAATGTAGGGAGGGACGTCGAGCTACATCCCATTCCTTATTCAAACTCATTAATTTTCCTCTTTGAAACAAAGGAAAGGGAAAAAAGTTTTAATGTGAAGATGCTCCGCACGAGGAATTCATTTTACGCCCCTCGCTCTCCATTGAATTTTTAAAATCTTGAAATTCCAAGATTGCTGATTACATTTTTATACCTCCGTGCGCATAAAATGTTAATCGCGTTTCTTCTGGAGCAATGACCCCGATTTTTGTGGAAACTGAATAGCATAAAGGACTTAAACAGATCCTTTAACTTCTGAATTAAATACCTGTTTAAGATTTCTGTAATCAGTGTATTCCTCTTTGTACTCTATTTTTGAACTCAGTGGAAGATAGTTCTACCTTTTTTAATACAATATTATTCATACATATGTTATAGCCGTTAACTCCTTTATTCGCCAAGTTTGTCCGAATTTATTTCATTTATATATTTAGTCTAGTATCTCCTTAATCTATTCTCAAATGCCCTTTCTGAGTTTATTTAAATAATGATAGAAAGTTGCATAGTATGCGGCGTTGCTACTTAAAAATAGCAATTATGAACGGTATTTAATCCTAAATTATATTTATTTTCATATCACGCAATGCATATATTTAGATCGGTGGAGTTTGTTCATATAATTAATAACCCTCTTTAATCTTTCTCCCTTAACAATTAAATTTATTTTAATTTAATCCTTTAATATACAGCAACCCAGTAAAAAAGTATTCATGAATATAAAGTAATTTCTGGGGTAGGTTCTACCAAAATTTTATCTAAATAAAATTATGTTTCTCACATGTTTTATGTCCCTATACCGTGTTGATATAATGATAAATTGGCTAAATACGTTTATCTGGGAAGACAATAATAAACCATTTCTCGGATTTTTCAAATGAAAATAGTCTATTTTAGAGAAATTTTATATTCTGCACTGCCGCTACACCTCTTAAAACAACGAGAGATATAGTAGCTTTGAATTAGTTAAGTGATTTTGCCCTCCCATCGTCTTTTCCATAAGTACTGTCAAAGAAGTTTTCGTAATTCACACCATTTACCAGATCTCGCTTTCATATTGCTAAAATATATGTTCTACAATAACAACCATAACATTCTCCAAAATTAATTCCAAAATTATTAGTTGTTTCATATCCATAATTCTTAGACGTTATCGCCCAACGCTGAGATATTCCGACTCACCTTGGAAGTCGCTTTGTCGGCTACCGTTAGCTATATTCACCAGATGTGACCTAAATAAGGCAAGTAAGAATATCTCTCCGGGCTTCTCATTGCCTCAACCATAAATTGGTTTGATGTAGCTGTATCATTCGCAAATGGTACGGATGTGGGCTACCACCTTAGTGATCCTGACCCAGTTACATTCATTCGCTTACTCCCTGAAGAAGCAGGTGCCTTTTCTTCGGAATTAATTAGGAATTTTTTCATTAAATTTGATCCTTCCCTCTCTCTTTGATGTTTCTAACATAACCTACATCTTAGTAAAAAAATGTCATTCTTTATCGTTATACATTTTTCAAAAGACCACTGCACTATCCTAAATCCTAAATCTTGAAATTTAATTACAGTACCTTCAGAGTATTTGCATATCAGTATGCATTGCATATCAGTATGCATTTCATATACATAACTAAGGGATATATTGACATATAGGGGAAGGCGGGGCGGAACGGGATATTTTTAGTTTAACCATTTTTAAAAAAGCAGGTAAATAAAATAAACACCTAATGAATGCATAAAACATAACTATATAATGTTAAATAACAATTGTGACATGAGAGGTACTTATAATTATACATTTAGTTAATTTTTATGTATTTTTAAAGAAAGTCTACATATTTCCCGTTCCGCCCCACGTACGGGGCAGAACGGGATAGAGTTTTTTTATTTAATTCTATCACTAAAAACATCGAAAAACAATTGGAATTATCGCCTTAAGCCTTAAAAACGATATATTTTCTTCGATAGTTAATAAAAAATATGAAAACTCATAGGGAAAATTATTAGGAATAAAACTCATTGCCATGTTTGAAGTAGAATTTTTTTTTAGTATATACATAAAAAAGTACACTACTTGTCCTGGCAAAGTTCACAAATTAGAATTTCCTCGTCTTCTTTGCTGCCTATACCGGCACATGAGTTGTGCACCCACTTTTGCAAACATTTTTGGCAGGCAACCCAACCTTCATTTGAAATGGAGTAACATTCCCTACAGTAAATACACTCATCATCTTCTATGTGTGTGTCACTAGCCTCCACGCTCTTCTTCTCTGATTTATCTGAGCACTTTGACTTCTTGAATAAGTTTTTCTTAACTGACTTATCTTTAGTAGCAGTTATCGATATCTTTTCACTGTTTTATTCTCTTTCACTTTTTCATTTTTGTTTTTCTTGGCAATAGAATCCTGCAACTCATTCTTGTAAGGAGAATCTGTTAATATGATGGTTTTCCTTTTTCCTTGAAGTTCGCCTTGTATTTCTCTTGATTACTGGAATTGATATCAGAGCTTCAGGTGATGTCCGAAAAGCTGACTTTGCCTGGGAATTTGAGCAAATGCTCGGAGAATCTTGCTCCCATGAACATCCAGGTTGTGATTCGTTACCGGAGTTACCTTGGATTTTCGTCTTCTTGTTCTGTTGCTCAGTGCACCCTAACGAGTCAGTTGTCGAATCAAGATTGTTACCATCGGTAGTCTTTTCTGCGGAACATTCTTCGTATTCCTGAATGTAAGTAGTCGCAGAAGGCAGGAAGTCTACATCTAAAAAAACCTTTAGATCTGATCGCCATATCCCTGTTTTCCTAAAACCGTTTATGGCGGTTGGCATTGTGGCAGCATGTAAATATGCCGCGCCAAAGATTGTCGATATCTGGAAAAGAGTGATGACTTTTCCTGGATGGCTTCTTAGCCACTTTCTAACCTCATCACCCTAGTAGAGACTGAGAGGGTTGAAAAACGTCACATCTAAGGGCTGCAACTTGTGGAAAGTGTGTGGAGGTAAACAAAGAAGAATTGCACAATTTTCTCTTGCCATTTCAAGCAGCTTCAGGTTTTTAGTATGGCTGGAATGTCCATCCATCACAATGAGCAGAATAAGGGATTCTTTTGTGGCTTTTGAAAAGTCAGTAAACTTAGCAAACCAGACTAGAAATATTTCAGCAGTAATCCAACCCGAACGGTGAACTCCACTCCATCTTCTGGGGGTAAACCAAGTTCAAATTCTTGCTTTTTGTAAATCCTTGGAAAGATGAGCATCGGTGGCATGTACAATCCAGAAGCTGACATGCCAACCTCTGCCGTCACTGTTTCTCCGCGTTCAGCAGATACAATAGCTCCCACTTGCCTTTTTCCCTTAAGAGCTATTATTTTCGACTAACTTTTCGGATTAACCGACATGCCGGTTTTATTGCAATTAAATATTTTTTCGGGAGTCAGCTTGGGCTTATCAATAATGTCGTTAAGAAGAGAGTTAATCTTCGAAACTGCGATCTTATTGAATCCCATAGAACGCGCGCCACTCGTATTTTCTGGAGTGCGAATGGACAAACTAGGGTGCCTTTTAAGAAATCCTTTAATCCAGTCTTGTCCTGCTACACATGTCTCTTTACTGAATCTGTGCGTTAGCCCATTTTTTTCGGCCAACTCATACGCTAATGATCTAAGATCTTTTGTAGTCAGTCCAAAACGCCTGCTCTCCACATTCTTCAGATATGATACCAGTTCTTCTTCTTGTTCTGGCGTGAATACATTTTTATATTTTCCACCCGATGTATTAACTTTATACTGCGGATTGTTCTTGGCGTTCTTCACGCATATTTCGATAGTTGTCTTTGGCACGTTGAATTGTCTAGAAGCCTTCAAATACCCCATTTTAGACGATAGAACTGCTTCAACAGCCAATTCCATCGCTCCGATATCCCATGTTTGTCTATCAGTCTTCCTAATGTACGTTCGAACCTTCTGAAATTTAAAAGAATCATTGCTTACAAACCTTTTCTCGTCAAGATATGACGGGGCAGAACGGGATAGTATCCCGTTCCGCCCCGAAAGCACGTTTTAGATAATGAGAGTACACTGAGCCAAAAAGGAGACATATTTATAGTATTACACGCGTGTCTTGTAGTTAATTACATGCGCTATGACTATAAATAACAAACAAGAACGTTAAAGTAACGGTTAAAAGCTTACCTTGCACAGAAATCTGTGAAAAATTACAAAACACCACACCGGAGCAACACGTGTAGTCTATACACTCAGAAGGCACTGTCCAAAGTGGTCAAAATGACTGCCGTTTCTTCTTGACAGTATTTAGGAATAGTTAAACGTCTCTCCGCCATTGTTTGTTTATCACCATTCGAGATAAGGGCACTATCCCGTCTTACCCCGCTATCCCGTTCTGCCCCGAGTTCCCCTATGTATAACTGATCCAGTAATTTGGCTAAGATTAAATATTGAGCCAAGTTTAAAACATTTCTCTCTTCTGGGAACGACCAGCATTTTAATATAAGCATAATAAGGAAGTTTTTTAGAGAAGGGTAAAAATTATAAATTATATACTTGAAGATTATACTTCTAAAATAAAAAAATCTGATGTGGCCAGCACATGACTTTCTCCATATATAAGATGTAAATATTTATCTACGACAGTAATTTCGAACTCTATATTGCATCATGACTTGGAAGATGAGAAAATTAATTTATATATTATCATCATTGACGTCAAAAACGTAATAAATAATGTTTTTCGGGGCATGCTCGATGAAAAACGATGAATTTGGCCTTTCGCCCATAGAGCCCAGAGCGCCCAAAAAGTATATAATCAGCAACTTCCGGTTTATCAGTATTTCATGAATAACTCCTAAACAATCAGTGATACAAAAATATGTTTCATACAAAAGTTATAGTATAATTTCTTTTCTAAAACATTTATAAATAATAGTATATACCTAAATATCATATTTATGGAGATATTTTGAAAACCGGAAATGAGCTTTGAAGAATGAAGCTCAACTTCCGGTTAACCGATTCACTCCAAAAACTAATCAACTCTAACGACCCCAACCAAAGTTCTATATATGAAATTTTGTGTTGATCCGACAAATAGTTTTCATGTTAGAGCGCCCACAAAGTACATAATCATCTTCTTCCGGTTTTTCAGTATTTCACGAATAACTCCTAATCAACCGGTGATACAAAAATATGTTAAGTACAAAAGTTATAGTAAATTATATTATCTAAAACTTTTATAGGTAATACAATATACCTATATATCATATTTATGGAGATATTTTGAAAACCGGAAATGAGCTTTAATGAATAAAGCTCGACTTCCGGTTGACCGATTTACTCCAAAAACTAATCAGCTCTGACAGCACAAACCACAGTGCTATATATGAATTTTGGTATTGATACGACTTACAGTTTTCACGTAAGAGCGCCCACTATCACACACACACACACACACACACACACACACACACACACACACATACACACAGACATCATTCCGAAAATGGTCAAAACGTGTTCTAGGGACCCCAAAACATGTATTTCCGTTGAAATCTCGAAGTCGAATTTTTTCATGAAAACAATACTTTCTCTATACTTCGTATATGGAGAAAGTAAAAAACGTCACATCTACACAACTACCTTAAAATCCGCTTTCGGCCTGCAGCAGTGAGGTTAAACACCGAGCATTAAAATTTATTTTTTATTTTGTTGTTGTCACGAATTGTACTCAGAAAGGTTGCATTCTTACAGCGACTTATTATTTTATATTTAGAGATAAGCAAAATATCACATGATAGAGAAAGTCGTTTACTGACTTATTGCTCCAGCTAAGAGATAATAAAATACCACATATTGATGACTATTTGCATCTGAATATTTTTAGGCTTTCATCAAAAAAATGTATAAGCGTTTAATTTTTTTTCTTCTGAGATTGTATTAGTTTTATCCCACTATTTCCATCAGTAACACTACGACCAATTTCACCGTAATGTATATGAACCCAATATGGTTATTAAAACGCATAAGTATATGGATCCGAATGTCTTCTTACCATATATATTAACATATTTTCCCCTCTAACGATACTATAAAATATTCGCTGACCGAGTAACTATTACAATGAAAAGTAATTGCGTACCGAATCACATAACACAACTTCAGTTTTGTGATAGGGATAACATTGCAAAACTCCTACTCCTCTTGTGAAACACGCAGAAGACTTCATAAATCCCTGGATTTATCATCGAAGAAGCTTCCACTGCAGTGACCACGGTTTCCTTCAATTCCATTAAAATCTGCAAAGGCAAGGGAGGACAGCGCTGCGAAAGTGGGTAGAGGAATCAAATGTTACCTCCGAATGTTTGTGAGGACTATAACCTTTACGTAAACGGCGTACTTCTAGTACGAGAACATGGGTAAACATTAGGCTACAGTTAAACTCCTCATAGTGCATTAGGTGGATTTAGTCGCGTTGAACCGCAATATCTTATTAACAGTTAGGAAATAATAACAATTGGAAATAGGGTTTAACGTTACTTAAAATTCAATAGCTTAGATAACCCGCCAATAAAATTTATTTCAACACATACTTGGGTGTTTAAAAAAAAAACAGAATAGAGTATAGATAAAATTGAATTATTAATTTATGTAAACTCTCTACTGGCAGCTTAGAATGCTGTATCGTGGCTAGTATGATTTAAAATCTCTTCGAAGCTACTTTCTATTATGGAAAAATCTGATACGGAAAGTAAATTCTCGGAAACGCTAATGAAAGGAATTAGATACATTTAGGAATACCATCAGAAAGGAATCCTTCCATTCTTCCATTGAAAAAATACGGGAGTTGATGGCTAAATGAATGAATCAGATATAATGTAAATATAATAATAATCATTATAAATTCCTATTATGTTTCAATGGTCTAAAGGAATATCTATCTAAAAATGTCATCTTAATGGATCCGTATTCAAAATTGGGAAACTTAATGGTTGAGGATAAATGAAAAGGGATATATACAGCAGTTTATAAACTCAAGAACTTTATAGTAATAACCAGTTTCGGAATTATTCCCGGATAATTTCGGAATAATATAAATAATAATAATTTTTTTATAATTTAAAATAAAATATGTTTTCCAAGAAGGCCTCTTTTTGCTTTAAACCAAGAGTTTCTTATTAAGGGTACACTAACGCCTTAGAAGAAAATTATAGAAGGAAAATTATTATTTTCTTCTAAGGTGTTAGTATACAGCTAGGAGGCACAGGATTAACTAAAGGGGGGAAATGATTATCTCATTTGGTTAATCCAGTGAATCCTAATTAATGATGCATCAACCCTTTTCAGGAAACTAGCCACGAAGATAAAAAAACAGCAACTCATGCAAAATACCATGTGAGTAGATTTAAGCAGCGCCAATATTTGGCAAATAAGTACCCGTTCGTAACATAGCGGTTGCATACCTTAAGTAGGGAAGAAAAGGGCCGGCTACTGCATTACAGCCGCTGCCTTTTGAAGTAATTAAACGCACGCAGTAGCGCAGTAACCTCGCTCGCTTAACGAAATCCTGCGGCTTCCGTGGAAATTACGAAAAAAATCGCGGTGCTATCTGACGCAATGGCTGCGGCATGGGATTTACACGGAGTTGCGTAACTGGCACGTAACGCAAGCTCTTAGAGAGAATTATTCATTTCGCTAGACTAATCTCACTTATTTCCCAGAGATTATTTTAACCCTTGGAGTACAGTTGTCGACTATAGTCCACGGCTCATAAAACACGTTTGCCAATACGGATCTTGCCAAAAATATTTTCATTGCTTCAGGACAAAGTTTTCCTTTCAATTTGAAGAGAATTAGTTTAAACATTTTGCTCAACAACAATTTTAGGGGTGAAAATGGTATAGCACTATTACGGTGGTATGAGTAAAATGAACGCCAAATATTCTTAGAAACACAGCTGTAACCGATAAAAGGTTGAGTGCAGTTGCTTTGAGGATTTTTTCACACTAAGTTGACCATGTGGTGACTCACTTCGCTTCATCAGTAGTCCACGCTCCCTTAGATGTGTCGAATTAGAAATGGGAAGCGGGCTTTATGTTCTTAAGGATCCATAGCAAAATAAATAAAACTAATTCAATTGTATAAAATCTATCAGAGATAGTCTAAAGAAAAGAGGTTCCAGAGAATTTGAAGAAAATCTGTAACAACCTACGACCCCGTTTGTAAGGATAAGTCAAGTATGAAATGAAATATTCCTTTTTTTTATTTTTATAGTTGATGGTTGCATATCCAAAAGTAAAACATGCAAATTAATCGTTATCAAATGTATATCACTATCCAAAAATGCTGAAAATAGATTCGCGGCTATCACATGAGTAAGAAGAAATTTAAAAAATACCAAATTTCAGAATTTGATTTTTTCATGGATATTTAACTTCTTTAGTCTAATAAAGCATTTTCCTTTGACGCACTTAAATGGTTAAAAAACGAATGCGGAGAGATGACTGCGTGGAACTGTTTTAGTTAGACAGATGGTTTAATAATCATTATTATGTTAATTAATTATTAAATAAGTTCCAATTAAATTAAATCTAAGTGGCAATTAATCATCTGTGCATCATTATGTTTCGTTATATAATGTACCAATACAAATCACAAGAAAACAACATTTTTCCAAAAGAACATGAATCTCACACATACAAGGATATCCATAGACAGCCTAAAGTGAAGATTTAACATCTCTTAGGAATTTACACAATTTACCGTTCAGATAACTAATTGATCGATTCGGTTGAATAATTGATAGAATGAGAAGAGATTCATTCGATAAAATTTACTTCGAAATGAAGAAATTAATTTCTGATAATCGCAATTGTTCTCTTACCCAAGATAATTTAACATACATACTCAGATAAATTCTCTTTTAAGTGAATTATACATGGCACATAAACTCAGCAACCATTATTGTATTGTATATGAAATACTGTGAGGCCAAAAATCTTGCTTAAAAATATTGCTTGGAAAATAGCGATGCTTTAAACATTTCCAGCTACTTGCACACGCTGAATTCCCAAAATGCGCTCTCGGATTCTTCTGTGAAAATACCTATCTGATTTTATTACAGTGGGGTATGGATATTGGGCTCTATGCGCTCTTAAATAATTTAATCAAATTTAATTTACCGTGGCTTTCAAACAAAACAAGCACTGCAATGGATTCAAATCTCTGTGGATACTTTATTTTATCATCATATTATAAAGCATTTGTCTATTATGCAGTTTCTTATTCAGAATTTTGAATGGGAATTCATTTAGGAGATATTGCGATGCAATATTAATGTAATAAAATTCTTCCAACCTGCAGAACAAAGGACCAATTTGATTCTGCTTGTCGAAATCAATTATTTGATACGCTGTAAAATTTATCAAAACACCTTGCATCCATGGAAATGTTTCTCACTCCCTTAAGTGGTATTGAATCCTTAATAAAAAAACTAATAGACTAAATAAAGGGGAAATATTTCATTTTTTTCTAAGTGTGAATCATACTAGGACTTTATTCTTGTTAGTGTTAAATAGTGAACGCTAATAAACTTAGTTTATCACTCTATTATACATTTTGATTCATCCCGCATTTTCTAGAGTGGTTCATTTATGATGGAGTCTTAGGAAACATCCTCTATCAGTACCTCGCATCCTACTTTCAAACCAACTTTTGTCAGTAATAGAAAGCAGATTATACTAGGTAACCAGCCTTGATTATAATCGTCTCTTTGCAGCCTACTTCGCTGCAAGTTAAGGAATTCCGCGAGTTAGAAATTCTAGTCTTATTCAGGTTTTCATGAAAGCAAACGTACCTCGATAATACCCCGAGTACATACTCCCAATTCTCTGCAGGATGGATAAGGATAATGATCCCCTTATTGGATACAGCTGCTCTGTGCGTTACCTATCACTAACGACAAGCGGTATTTTCTCGTACTTCGTTGTGACATATTCTGCTCACTTTGCTAATCGAACGCGGAAGAAAGGCGTCTAACTGGAACAGTAAGCGTGAATTAGTCAAAAGGAAGGCCAAGAATAAGTAGCATAAATAGTCTGAATGGTGTTGATTGGGTGGCTAAGAGGGTAGCCCGCAAGAAGCAGGCTGGAACATCAAAGTACGGAAATGGAAAAAAAAGAAGCTAAAAGATTTTTTTTACTCCGGAACAAAACACCGAGACTAACCTTACCATCAGTATAATTGCATTTTTGTAGCAATGTTAGTATGGTAAAAAAATTTTTCTATTCTTGGAATTTGGACCTTATTTATAGAAATTGATAAATGAATATTCTGTGATAGAGATTTTATGATGAGGGTGACCTTATTGCAAGATTCCCAAAGAAGCACTTGAGATTATTTTTCAGCATAATTTGAAAACTTAGATTTATGTTCTTCTCTCAGTTACTTCAGGCTCAAAATTAATCAATGCGGGTTCAGTAAATTATAATTTGATTTTTGTAACGATATCTTCTACGACAACATCCTGGCCCCATAACTGATTCAATAATATTCATATCAGCATCTCCTGTCATGGCTTGGCACCAAATTGGCTCGCTAATCCTCAATTTTTTCAAATACGGCCTTTCCAGACAGAAAATTTGCATATCCTGGTATGTAAGGACCATGGTGGTGGTAGGTGCCGCAAAGTGGAGCCACCAGTGGCTTTTCCTAAATATTATTTCTAAAACAGAATAATACTTAGCGTAATAGCTCAACTGGATAAGTATATGTATTCAGATAAGGGTTATGGGTCCGACTTCCGGTCATGTTTAACTTTTGACTCCCCCATTCTGCTCATTAATTTCCGGCCTTAGTGGCGGAGGAGATTATATTCCTTTACCCAGATTTTAATCCTTATTAGAGCATGTTTATATGCGTGAGCTGCAAAAGGGTTAATTTTAATAATGGCCTAATCAGAATCAAAATCCTAAAACAGTCGTGATAATTACCACTGCTCATTTCTTGGATTTATTCCAGGCAAAGATGCTGTCCTGTCCTGCGCTTAAGTATTGACCTATTTTTCACACATTCATGCGATTTCCCTTGGGTTTTTCTCTGTAAAAAAATTCAGAATGAACGAGCACAATGCTTTTCGTTTATAAATCGCACAACACCCTGAGTCAGTCCATTTTATGCGGACGGCGAGAATGGAAAATAAAAAACCACTAAAAAACCGGCAATGACATGAAAGTAAATACTTCCTTTTTATATCCCGGCGTCCTGAATTACCGGCAGTCATACGCGAGCACACGCACCAAACAAACCCACTCTCCTAAACACACATTTCCATACGCCTCGTAAATCGCTGCAAAGGCAATACCTTATGAGCGCATACCTTTTCTTTTCAGCGGGGAAACGTGACCTGGTTCTCGAATAACGGGCGGAAATGCTAAAAGGGATCCTCAAAAGGGTTCTCCTTGTCGGGCCGGCGAGTGTCTGTAATTCCTTGTTTGGAGAAGGGAACGCATTCTTACGGGGCACAATTTTTTTCTCAAGAGGGTTCCCCATTCACATCGCTTATGCAAGGAAATCAAAGAATGCGAAGCCGCTCTGTTCGAATACTGAACGAATTGGAGAGTAATGACTTATGGGCAAGGGTCTTTGGAGGTATTGTGAGTCGGAGGGAAAGAAAGATTTCATGGATGATTGGGCATGAATGCGAGCTCAAAGGAGGCGAGAATGGCGGCTTCGGCTGAGATAGAAAAGGGAAGCTGAGGATAAAGAGAGCTCGATAAGGGTTTGCGTTATTCCCTTTAATTGGGTCATAAACGCAACCACCATAAAAATCTAGCATTCGGAGAGCGCGTTATATGAAAATATTTAAGTTATCTGGCAGAATCCCTTCGCATCTACATTACCTGTGATGTTTACCATTTTAAAAATAAATAATGATTAATTTCGACTTTTTTTGAATAAATAATTACTTGCATGTATTCCAATATTCTTATAATATACAAAAATATTTAAAATGTCTGATAGAATCCTCTAGTATCTGCATTATGTGTATTTGCAGTTTTAATTTTATAATAATGATTTATTTCTACTTTTCATAGAAGATTTAATTACTTCAATTTGTTCGCATATTCGTATATTATACAAAAGTATTCAAATGTCCGATAGAATCCTGTTGAATCTTAATTACCTTTGATATTTACCATTTTAAACATAGAATAATTATTGATATAAACTTTCTGAAAGAATCAATTATTTATTTGTATTTCTAAATACCCAAACAACAGCGATAATTGACCGACGGCGAATTACCATCCATTTATCTAACTGGTTATCTTAATTTTTTGTCTTAATTTATTATGATGATTGGCAGTGTAATTAAAATACAATTAACCCTCAAAAATATTCAAAAATCATCAATTGGTATCATGGCTTTATTATTTTTGTGTATTTGCGGGGGATAATGCAGTTTTGAAACGGTGGAGTTAAACAGTATAAATATGGATTATAAATTGAAAGAAAGAAGAAATTCTAAAGCGTAGATTCAAAGTTTCTCTAACTTGAGGGAAAAAACCTTTTTATCGTTTAGGGACTGTTTTCCATCGAGTTCATGAATAATCTATACATAAAATATTTTCCGGCGTATTATTAGATGATGTGAGAAAATTACAAATTCAGCTGAGTTATAACCTTGGAAATCACGATCACGAACAATACAGGTATGTAATTAATATTTCAGTCCCTTTTTTATAACGCTCAAAAATTAAATTCAATGCTAAGCGTCATTTAATCAGCCGCCGTTTTTATCTACAGGATGGCGTGAAAAATAAAACCAAACGAAAATAAAAAGAAACAACTTTTCCCCGGTCGGGACTTAAGTTAATTTACCTAATCACTCGGTCTTCAGAAGTAAAACTAAGAAAAAAACTAAATCCATGGAGCAACAGTCCACTGAGGGCCAAGTTCTATACGAGCGGTCTTAAAAGCGGTTATTCGTGGTCAACGTATCGACTTCCGCTTTATTGGCTTTTCTGTACCGCAATTGATCCGCCACCAATAAATCCAGGCGTCACCGCAACTTTCCTAAGTTACCAAGGGACGATCATGGTACCTACCTATCTCCTTGTCTACAACTAAGAAATAAATCAGGAAAATTCCTACAGGAAGACTTGCGAATTCAATTTATGACTCAAATTTAATTAAAAAGGTCAGACCTAATCGCCTATGTTTTCCAGATGATGCAAGCGAATTTGATTTTTCCAGCTTTTCCGAATTGCGCCTCCTAAAATCTCAGGCCATCAGGCAACTTAGGAAATCCCCAGGAGATGGCATGATAATGACGAAGTAGAACCTATTAAATATTTGTAAATACCTTATCATTGCACAAAGCAGTGCATGTTTTTTCAATAAACATGTTGATCTGCCATTTTCATGCAATTAACCGCGAAGAAGTTGATGTTACCGATTGATTTTTCATGTGATACGGTAAGACAAAATTTGATATAAGTACAATTTTCAAGCCGTTTGGATATCATCAAAATACTGTTCAACTTATCCAGTTATGAAACTTAATTACTCAGTATCCCTTGCCACATCTATTGTTTAAGAATAATATCGATTTATAACTAAAATTACACTCTATCTATAAATTTTTGCATCGTTGAGATTTAAATTTTACGTTACTTGCACTTGAGAAATTTATGAATGAATTTTGTCAGTAAATAATTAATATTCCATGTTACATTAGAGCTATCCATTTAAACATGTAAATTATTAATTTGATTTAGTCTATATTCTTATATCTAAAAGAGGATTCGAGTCATTGCATATACTTATAGAAAGCATATTTTTACTCACTAAATACTCGTATTTCCCATTGGAAACAATTGAACTCGAATTCGCAAGTTGTGATAACGTTTAGTAAAGGCAAGACAAACAATAAAGTGGTAAATGTCTCAATTTTAGATTTACAAAGAAATAAATTTGAACTTAGAGCAGATTGGCTTGGATATTGGCTCTTACTGCTCTTCCGTAATTTCTCCCTAAAAACATTTCCGATACTCTTCAATAAAAATTAAAAATACTTGTATGATTCTAAAAGTCTACTATAATCATGGTTTTGTTCATGATTTGTACCAACCAATATTTGAGAAGAAAGTAATAGTTAAAATCAGCTAAAATCTGTAACTCATGGCTAGGCTAATTGAACCTGATTATATATCAAGGAGCAAATATAAACGAAAATTTTCTTTGCTGAGACATAAAATGGGCATTTGCAAGAGCTCCTTCTTAAACAAGGCAGTATATGAATGGAATAACCTACCCAAGGAGGTTCTCGAATCTTTTTCCCAATCTCGTAGTACATTCATAAATAGAGTAAGGAAAATCATTAGTTGGAATTAATATATTTCTATTTATTTTTTTACTTTTTGGAGGGAATTTTCTCCCTATTTCCACTGTGCCTATGATTCTCTCATTTTATTCTTATCAAAGCATTATTGGTGGTACTTTTCTTTTAGATATAAAAATGTATGATCTTGTATGCGATTGCAAGCCATGGACATGGTTCCAATTTGCAGCCTTTTCAACGATAATAATAAAAATATAACTGGGTTTTGAAAAACAATCAGCCAAATAGCAATAATAATTCTGTTGGAAAACAAGAAAATATGGTTTTTATTCATGGTTCGTGAACCTGTATTTAGAATGCAAGAATTCGTTAGGCGAAGCGATCTATACGCAACAAAAGACTTCGACTAAACAAAACAAGTTAGAGCACGTAGACGCGACATCCAGCATCCGCTTCCACCCTCTTTCCCCATTCATCCTCTCACAAAAATCGTCATCCCCCACCGACGAACGCAAATCTCCCGAGATTCATCTCCGATATCAGCGCGAGAAAGCCGTTTCATTTCTCACGAGTGCAATTCCGGAACAATTCATCCACTGATAGCTACATTTGCCCTAACCTCCGCCGCCTCCATAAATCATTGCGCGGATACCCGACGTTTCCCGATCTCTGCGAAGCCATCGCAAACAAATTCCGGTGGCGACCCCCGATTGAAAGGGGAAACGAAATCCATAAAACCGTTGCTCGTCCGAAAAAAGGAGGTATGCCGCTGGAGAATGCGTTGATTGTCTCGCCACGGGACGCTGAGAGAAAGGCGGCGCCGGCCATTGTGAAACGTTATTAACCCGGTAAACAATAGATATCCCCTTTTCCGATGGCCCTGGAGATTCTCTCACAATCATCGCCACCGCGGACGATATCTCCTGTTTGTCCGAGACTCCCGGTCCCGCTACACCCCCATTGTGCCCGGGGACACCGCAAAAATCCCTCCCTTTCCAAAACCGACGACCGAGGGAATGAAAGAGGATGCAACGACAGTTGTTCTCTGCAGCAGAAGGATGAACAATATAGGATCTTCGCTCTTTTTTTCTTGTAAGCTATTATCTCGCATCGCATTTCAAATCCCGATATGAATATTTACACAAGTAAAAATCTATTCATCTTTTGACTAACACTACCGTATTTATTGAGTAAATGTATTTTCATTCGATTTATAGATATGTGAATGGAAAAACTGTGAATTTATTTTCTGAAATTAATTAAAGCATAGTCATTAAATAATTAAGCGTAAATTATTTTTATGGTAAGCCTTTCGTGATTTATTAATTTTCAGCACACATTTATGGGATAATTCTTTATTATTCTTACAAATAAGATTAAAAAACCCATCGCATAAAAAATCAAAAATCAGTTCTCACTGCTTATGAGAATGACTGCTTATTTTCAATTATGATTAGGATGTGCATTATAGTTCCACTTAATATATTTACAGTACGTATGTACTGTGATATAAAACTTAACCTTTCCAAAAAGGAAAAGATTTACAGCTTGCGCTACATATGCCATTTTATGAAAAAGTTTCTGAGTGGTAGAGATATGGAAACTAGTCCTCAGTGTATGTGTCGTAATGAAGCACTTTTTCTGGCTATTACTGAATATTCATGAGCAAAATATCCTTATGATACAAAATATACAAATTGATTGTGATCAAAACATGTTACCTGTTTTCAAAGATAATTTTATCATTAATATCTGATTTCACACTTTAACACACAATTTTAATACAAGATCACTAATGAAATGAACGAGTGATTAATCTATAGATTGTACGACTCAACCTGCAAAAATGAGGCTTAGCCGAAGAATGCCCTAAAATTTCCTAACTAACAGTTTTTCTTACATGCGGATTGCTATACTTTTATATTGCAGTTCTACTTGCGCGGTATCGTATAATGCTTAAAAATATAAACTATATTTTTTTCTCAAGCAGAAAACACTAATAAAAATTCTTTTCTGAATCACCAGATAAAGGAAAGAAAAAAAAAGCTTCATTCATTCTTCGAACCATTTCTCCATCAAGTAATAGCTTTATAATTGTTATAAAAACAATAGACAAATAATAAAACTTTCATTTAATATTAATAAATAATTTAAAATTATTGTTATTATTTTTTGCTTACTAAATTTTGTATTTTTTACATTTGAATCAATGAATATTAGTATATTGTATAATCTACTGCCTCTGGAAGTTTTGAAGGTATTTTCCATCTAGTTAAGATGAAACAAAGAAGCTTATCTTAAATAATGGTCACTCTCTTGTCTATTTGCCAATTCGTTCTCATGTATATTCAAAATGAATAACATACGAGAAAATCTTCAGTTAAAACTTGAAAGGAACGCGAATTTAATATCAGAAAGGCGAGGGTTCTCGGATCATCTTTGACACTCGACTGAGAAGCACGGAAAATTGGCAAGGAACTTAAATTACATCCGTAATGAAAAGGTCCTCGCAAAATGATTACCCAAACCCAGCGACCTCCTGTCGAAAACACGGCTTTTTATGTCATTCCATCAAAACAAACAGACGCGGCGACATTAAGGGCCAATAAAGGCGCATTCGCGGAGAAAAGAGTAAACTCCAAAGTCAACAGAAGAGAGAAGAAAAGCGAAATCCTAGCGCGGCGAGATGAAATCCTACCCCCAAATTCCATCAGCAGGGATGGATGGAGACAAATGGTCACCGAGTTAAACAAACAAACGAAAAGGAGAACATGTTTGCCGCATTTCCTTTACTTTTCATTAATTCCAGGAACCCGTAATTCTGCTAAACTTGTTCCCGATTGTTTTTATTACATTATATCCCGAAGATAGACACCCGCAAAGAAAGCACGACAAACTTTTTCTCCGAATCCTCCCTCTCTCTTTTGAGCCTAAGGGCCTACTTTTCCCAAGTTTTTTTATTATTTTGTTCCGATGTCCATTTATCCATTTCGATTCCTCCGAGACATCCAAACGCCTCTTTTTCCTCGGAGAGGGAGATATGGCCAAGGAAAAACCCCAACAACACGTCACAGTCCTCCTCAGTTCATCTCTGCCTTTTTTTCCGAAGAAAGGGATCTTTATCCCTTGAAAGGATAACCATATCCTCCAGGACAGTTGGAGATCCTTTCCCACGGTTTCTTCTTCCTTTCAAGCATTCCCTCGCTTCCCATCCCTTTTTGCCTTCTCTCGACTCGTGTGTATTCATGCGACTCTGTGATCATTTGCTACGCGAAGTAGACCACAGGACTGTTAAGCACGTTGTTACCGATAGTGCATAAAAACTATACACAACTAATTATATAAAGACTGAAAATGGGATACGAAATAACTCTTCCACAGTTGCGGACCTTCTATTATCATTTTCTCTTAAAAACATGAGCGTTATAACTTTTAGTAGGTTCATGTGCCTCAACACTTCATATTCAATAGAACTTCTTTCGATTCTCGGTAACATACCCTACCATTTATGTTATCTAACATCTTCTGCCATAATCATCATCATCTTCTTCTTGTTTTTTCCGTATGCCTTTTCTGTTGCATTCAACCCACAATTACTTTCTTTAGCATGCTTTTTCCTCTTGATATTTCACTCATCCCTTTCCTCTTAAGACACCTTATTCCTTAAAAAAAACCGTCTCCTCCCCAGCCATCTCTAGCACCTCCGTGTTTGTGAACCTAGCAACCCAAGTTACTTTGAACGAAACCGAATCAACTGTAACTTTGTGGAACTTATCAACGTTAAAAAACTCCACTTCAATAAATCGTTTACTAAACCGCAAGGCATGAATTACAATACACGACCATGGTTTTGCAACATGGCTACATCCTATGGTTACCTGTGGATGCGGCCATGGTCGTGGTGGTGTATTGTAATTCATGCTTTGCGGTTTAGTAAACGATTTGTTGAAATTGAATTTTTTCCAAGTTAATTTCTCTATGATGAAAATAACAAAATTTGTACTCTTTCCACAGTATTTAAGTACTGTGTAAAAAGTACAAATTTTGTTATTTTCATCATGTCGTATCTCCAAAAGACGTCGCCTGAGACTGTTGATTTTAATTTCTCTAAATTAAGCTACACTAAGATTTTGAAGGCCTACGATCTTCAATGATTGCCTCAAAAGGTTGAAGATGCCGGGAAACGAACCCGGGACATTCCACATGCAAAGCATTGATCTACCGGTGAGCTACGATCCAATTTTCTCTTAAATAATGCGAAAAGTATTCTCACTCCAGTAACATCGAATATTGCTCTTAGCTGAGCATAGATACTATTCAATCTAAAGGAAAAGATAACCCCCGGCTTTCAGAAATATTTATCCATAGCGCAATAATTAACTGTGCTAAATTATTGCATTGAGTTCTCCAGAACTGAGACTGAGAACAGAGAGATGTGATAGTTAAATATACTGATTCACTTTATATATATATATATATATATATATATATATATATATAGTGTTTATATTTTTAATTTCTCCCAACCCTTTATTTTTATGGAAACTTTTAAGATGTATCATCTTTTTAGAAAGATAAATTATATAATTATATTATATAATATTTATTATAATTATCGTCTTCTGTGGGAGCCCTGGGATTATAGGATGCCCAATTCGAAGGATTTGAAACTTTATTCATAAATAGTTCGTCAATACTTACCAATTTATAAAGCCGTATAGCCTCTCTACTCGTTATGGACAATACAGAATAACTCAACTAAATCTGTACAATATATTATTAGACTGTGAAAGCAAACGAATTTAGTATATCACAAGTTTTTTTTGAGATAAAGAAGGACGAGCTACAAAGGAAGGAAAATTGGTACACGATTGTTAATGAATAATAGCGTAGCCATCAAATTGCACATTCAGTGTTTCTTAGAAAGTCGGTAATCTGTTGTTGATATTGAAAAACAATTGCAGCGATGTACGGAGAGCCGATAAAGATGGCTATTGGAGATTTCAAACCTCTAACTGATACACTTAATAAATTAGTTTCAATTTCGAACTTCTTACCTCTCTCGCCAATAATATTTCCCGGGATATGCATTATACAAGTATATTGCATTATTGATATTCTGTTCTTTACTATATTTTTATTTTTTTTTCTTAATGTGTTTCCGCGGGTTTTTTTCACTCCCCTTGTCTGAGGTTGTTTTCCCGCAATATGGTTCTCTCTTTGTCTAAAAAACCCGTGTCTCTTCAGCTGCAAAGATTTTTTTCCTCATTATCCTCCTCCTTTTTGTTTTTACATCTAAGAGTGCATTTTATGCCTACATGTGAGCTTATGTAGAAGAGAACCCCACATGGGCCTAAATTCGCCAATAAAGGGACAATCCATCCATCTACCTAATATGCGAAAATTAAAATGATGAATCTGGGATCAGGAAGCATCCGAAAACATCCTCGTTTCAATCCCCAGAAAAAGTCTTCGGGAAAATGTCGCCCGAGAGAGAACTTTCGTTCCTTCAGCACACTCCTGCTTTTCCATTCCTTTTCCAATTTTTTCCTAACTTTGTTTCCTACGCTCTCCATCACAGACGCACGCAAAAACCCATCTCTCTCTTTTGCGGACAGCAGAGGAAAGAACTCGCGAAAATGGATATCCCAAAGGAAGTCGGATGGATGCCCACGGAATTGAATTTTTTCCGCGGCCGTGTATATGTTTCGGGAGAAAGGCGAGAGGATAGCTCAATATCTCGTTTCACGCTTGCAAACATTCCTCTCTCATGCATAAAATATTCCGGTGCCTAAGTCAGGTATGTGATAGATAGGAAAAGATACGGGAACGCCTCCCTCCTACGGTTCAGATGTTTGAGGAGGGGGAATTTGTTACGTTAAAAGCTTTCCGGAGGTGCATGCAACAAGGCGATGCATTAATGCAGTTTCCCAAACTTTGTACTTACGTACATTCCACCGTTATGATGAT
This sequence comes from Sympetrum striolatum, assembly GCA_947579665.1. NCBI lineage: Eukaryota > Metazoa > Arthropoda > Insecta > Odonata > Libellulidae > Sympetrum > Sympetrum striolatum. The sequence continues at coordinate 21,069,808 of OX388346.1, forward strand.
CGGACTTCTCGGCGTGCCTTTATGCTATTCTGCAGCATACTCCGGTGATTACGGAATTCGGCGAATTTGCATTGTAGCGAGCATGTTCAATATGATTTTACAATTTCAGTCCCAAACATATTCATTCGAGTTATCCGTTCTAATGGTTTGGAATGGAGAACTTTGGGAAGCAAGGAATACTAGCTCCATAAAACAGGAATATAGAGGGTGTGCCAACTGGAAAAGATTTAAGATAACTTACATAAAATCAGAGATTATTTCTCAAAGTTGTCCGAACGTTACTGGTCAATAGTGTTTAGATCTTAGGGTCTTAGAAAACAGAAATGGTGGAGGTGCTAACGAGAAAAATTGAAAGGCGACTTAAATAAGATCAGAAATGATTCTCAAGTTCGTCTGAAACTTAAAAAAATATTTAATTATCATCAGCGTTTAGATCTAAATGATCCTTAAATATATCAATTTAATCTATCATATCCTAAAGAGTTAGAATATTTTTCGAAGCGTAGGTTTACGACCTTAAAGCAACACATAGTCTTTTTCGCTCAAATAGACTTTTTTAATTTGAATAATAAAGATAACAAATCTATTAAATTTATTTTTGTATCAGTCCTACTCATTTAGATTTATCTAATCGAATGATATAGAATGTGCTAACTTTAAAGTCATCAAGCAGCACTCTCTGTGGAATTCCAACAAGTTTCGCCAACAAAAAAAATTATCAGTCTTTGAAGTTACTTTGGTTTTTAGATAAATATGTTGGGTGATATAAACATATAATAAGGGATCAAAAGTAGATCAAATTCTCATGGGAGGAACTTTTTCAGAACAACACATGTCGTTCAAAAGTTTAGGAAAAAGATGATTTTAAAACTCCACTTAAAATTTCTAAAATTTTACTAAGCAACCAAAAACTGACATAATTAGAGGTTGCATAATATACTGAACTTACGTAAAAACTAAATAAAATAGGGCATATAATGAAAATGAATTTTGAATAGGGAATACTAATTATGTAAATAGTTGGTATATATTTTTATAAATAATTTAATAAATATTGGAATTTGATTATTATAGATTAGAATTCCGCATTTTCTTCACCCTTTTTTATGTTTTTTTCTGTCGTGGATGATAAATATACTTTTAATTAAAGTTCAGAGGAGCCAAATGGATCCTATTTCGAGGTAGAGTGCACCGCTTTATGAAATACAGCAATGAATTAAAACTCTAATCAATATAAACCCTTAAATTATAGATGGGATGCGAAAAATATACGCTTATATTTCCTGGATATAATATTTTAGTTTTATGCACTAAATGAATACATATTGAATACTGCAGCATTAAATATTTGAAAATAGTTCTAGGGCTACTTGTTTGCAGATGTAAAATTATTTGAAATTAATAATATGGTTCCGAGAATTTGGATAACCAAGGAAAATATGATAAATGACTTCAAAATGAAAATGCAGTACAGGTATAAACTTCAATTTCATCATTAAAAATTTATATTCATCAGCAATTCTCTCATACACCTCCAACGACTATAAAGGCAGTTTCTAAACCAATACAATTGGGATCTTTTCAAATTTTCTATAACTTTTTCAGAGACTTTTTAATGGTGATGGATAGATCTAAATTTTATGGATTAAATATTTACAAGCAATGTGTAACGAGGAAAAAAATTCACCAATCAGGTAATATCACGGGGGGGACAGATACCATAATTAAAAGAGCCGAAGCAAGATATCGCAGCATATAGCCTTCGATATTATAAATAGCTTGCTAATGATACGAGCATATATTATATTCTCGTATCATTAGCGAGCGATGTATTTTATAAGGCATTCACGAGAGATTTAAGAGCTTAGTGAAGAAACAATTTAATACAATCATTATCTGCTCAAAAATGTTGCTATCAGGGTAGTATGTTGCAAATTGTGTCATTTTTTATGACTCTATAAGTGCTTAAGATTTGAGAATAAATAGGATGTGATGGCTTATATTTGGTTTTCTCGTAAAAATATTGATAAACACTAAGATACAAGTTTATATAAATACCTTCGCTTTAAAATTTCTAGAATTTTAATTGGAATTATATGTGTGGACAAATTCCTCATACGATAACCAAAATATCAATTTAAAGAAAAAATGAATAGCGTTTTAGTAAGTGACGTGGATGAATACCACACGAAAAATATGGAATGTGAAAGAACCCTCATTTATTGAAAATTTTATTTACCCAGTGATGGCGATCCCTGGCTAAAACCGGACAAACCCAAATAAATGAGGAATTAGTACAATTTAAAGCTAAGTTAACGATAAGGGTGGATGGGGAAAACTAGGACAGACAGATAAATTATCTTTTTTCGGTATTTCCCTTTTTTAGGCTTCAAGATGCAAAGATGAAGTTCGAAAATAACAGCCTTAGCAAAGGAAGCCTTTTTGAACTGATGACTGGAGTCCTCGATAATGGAATCAGGAAGATATTCGTAAAATCTTTGGTTTGGAGTGTTTTGCTAAGAGGGTGTGAAACTGGAGGGAAGAAGGAAAATAAGAGCTTGGAGGCCTTCGAGATGTACAGTCCTGGCCAAAATTAACGCAGCACCGGCCGTAAGGATCGTTAGGGAGGTGCTGCGTTAATTTTGGCCAGGAGTGTACATGTGGCGTAGGATGGAAATAATAAGTTGGGTTGAATGAAAAACAAACACATCTAGGGATGGTTGGGGAAAATAGGATTTTACATGAAGTAATAAGGCGTTGATAGAGGAAATGACTGGGTCGGATATTGAGAGGAGGATGGCTTTCAGAGAAAGAAATATAGGGTAGAATACAAGATAAATGACTGAGGAAATGACAAAGGTAGTAGATAATACATGACGTAGGGGTTGGGTAAATTACCGAAAAATGGAACGAAAAAGGGCATACGATGTATATGAATGTTGAATAGGGAATATTAATCTATATATTTGAATGGCTATTTAATTTTATAGAAAATAATTTAAAAATTATTAAAATTTTATTATTATACATTAAGTTTGGGAATTTTTCACACATTCTTCTTGGGTATTTTCCTACAGTGGATCTTTCTTCCTAAATATTACCTTAAGTTTTTTGACATCCACTCCTAAAGTTTGCCTCTTTATCTCTATTCAACTAAACACCACTTATGTTTAATAAAATTGATGAACGTTTTGATGAATATAGAGACCTTTCTGTCTAAATCTCGCCTAAATATTATTATTTAACTTTATTTTTTAATTTACTTACTTTAGTTGACTTCATTGACCATGTAATAATACGTGTTACGTGTGTATATATTAGGAAAACGAAAACACGAAATGGTGGAACACTATGTATAAAATTATATAAACATCCACTTTGACAAAATTGTACTGACGTAAATGTTCTATCGAATGCTAGAGCACTAATGTAAATGGAAGATGGGACTTTTTAGTCCCAATTTCGCCCAATGAATTCGTCAATAAATAAATAAATAATGTTAGTACACTTTTATCTCCTCTCTGCTTTGACCTTTAGCTAGTAAACTTCCTCCGCATTAACCATGGGGAGCCTTTTTGCCGCAAAAAAACCGGACGTGGTTTACCTCCTGACATATGAAAAACCATCATTAAGTGTTCAGTGGCCTTTCGGTCTAAAGAGATTTCTAATAAAACCGCCCTGTTCTGCGGTCCCGACGCTGGCTGTTTCGGTGGGAGAATAATGTATCGCTCTCGAACCCGCAGCCCTTACACACACACCAAACCGCACACACGCACGCATGTCTATCGCAGAAAAAAATCTCCTCCCATATAATTTATCGTTGTAATATTTGCTGGTGTCCGGCCCCGCAAAGGGTCGCCCCCGGTTCAGACGGTATCCATAAGCTTCTTAGAAGGAATAAAGAGCGTAAGAGGCCGGGGAATTTTTTTTTCGGAAGGATTAGAGGGACATCGGATAGAAGGGCTGTAAAGCCAACGTAATCCTGCTCATCTTCCGCTTGATCTATGGAGACTTTTGAAATAAGTTGCTCAACGCTCGCTACTAATACTATGCCTAGTAAAAGTGCCTCTTTATTTTATCTAGAAAAATTTACCTGAAACGTCTGCATGGGTTTTGCGCGCGCAACCATACTTTTATCATGGAACCTTTCAAAAAGGTAAATTATGGGTAGAAGCAAAAACAAAGACTAAGTTACTATTCTAATAGTAATTTTAACACCAACAGTGTTCTTTTCAGTATCGAGACACTCAAAGCTTTTATAAAAAATAGTAGTCGTCATCGAAGTTATGTAGAATTAAACCTTTCATTGCCCATTTTATAAGAACAATAGCAGCGAATAAGTCCTAAATATTGATCGCCTTCCGACTAATATTCCAACAACTGCGGTTGCATTATTCGGCAATATGATTAATTTGCATTATCAAGTAACGCTACGTCAGTTACAACAATAATCTGTTATTCGTCATCCCGTTAATATTCATTATGATTGTTTATTATTATCACGCTGGTGACTGTCTCAATAAAATAATAAGTTAATGTACGTAAACATTCGATGTATCTCTTATGCATAGCATTTACGTTTATCTTACTAAACAAAATGTACCAACAACCACTATGGTGTTTACACCCCCAGTCACGCGCTACTGGCAGATTGCAGGGTTTAAATGTAAATGAAAAACCATATAACGTATGGAAAGATATTCAAATTTTTCGAAATTATTATCCCACTCGTTCTCACCCGAGGGTATCTTTGCCAGAATCCTACATTTCCAATCATTTCAACAGTAAATTAATCAGCTCAAAAATTTATTGGTAGTCGCTAAAATAATATCGCGTTTTCATTGCTATCTTAGAAATCATATCTATAGCAATATTTTCCATGATAATTTTTAGAACTAAAATATTATTTGAAAAGTTACTCACGTAGTACAATTTAAAACCAACCACAGCACATAAATATGTTCTTTGTAAATATTTATTCCTGAAATTTGATTTCCAGAGTTTACTACTTTCTTTATGATGAAATGTCGATTTTCTGTCCCCATAAATTCTTTTTACTAAAACTCTCCTATTTTTTAGCCTAGACCATTCGTGTTATAACATCATCTAAACTATATTTTTATGATTTACTGAGTAACGATTAATCGTAAATGTGTTTCTTGCTCGTGACGTAAAAATACTGCATCCTTAAAAGAAAGATACATTATGAATTAATGAAAAAAAAGCCATAAGTCAACAGTCCGGAAATACTAGTTTTCAAACTCGGACGACATAAGTTAGCACGGTTTAAAATATTACCCAATTACTTCCAGTCGATACAGCTAAGTCCCTGATAGGGTATAGCAAATGGACAGAGCCAAGGGAATAAAGATGTCTTTCTCCGCGGCACGATACGTCGAGGAAATCTCTTCCCGACATGCGAACTGTAATTTCCCAAGCGGTTTATGCTCGAGCACCAAAAGGAATAAAAACTAATTCATACGTCTGGAGTGACAAGAGGAAAAGCGACAAGATAAAATACCTCACAGGGTCAAAGAGTCAATAAAGACCCGCATATGGGTCAAGGGTATTTATGCGCAGTCTTGAAAGACCCTTGCTTAAGCGGAAATAGAGGAGAAACTAAATGTTTACAATTACGATTCGTACATTGGACGACAAGAGAGTCCGTTTCCATGGATACGAAGCACGCAATTCGAGCGAAAAAAAACGCTAGGGTAATTATGGGGTCTCCTTTTTGTCCTGGAGAATATTTACGGCTGCAAAGAGGAATTTGTGTACACAACTGCAGTACTTCGCGGAAGAGACCTTCTCTGAAGGCGTTTTAAAACGTCGAGTGGTGGCCGTCGAGGGAATTTTCCGCTTTCGCACGCATACGGCCGTACGCGGGCCATAATTCGATGAAAATGATCGAGGAAAGGGTGAAGCCATAAAAAGAGCGCCCACTGCAAGGAGAGAGATATACGGAAGGAAAAAGTTGGGTTATATGGAGCGGATAAAGGGAATAAACTCGTGCCAAATGGTAATGGTGTGCTTGGAATTCGGCGGCAAGAACATGGACTGGTATCATCCACTCTATTAGGGTTCGTCGTAAATCTGGAAATATTTCGCGATGGATATACACAGCATCTTCGAAAGAATGATGCAAATGGTACAAAATGGCTAATATCATGAGCTTTTATCGTAGTTTTTCGGTCTAAAACATTTATCATGTAATTAATTCTATGCTATTTGGCTGGACTTCGTGGAAAGACATACTGAAGATAGAAGAAACACTTAGTAATATCCACATAATATTTTTGTTTAGTCGACCGGTTTCGGCTACACAGCCATCATTAGGCACAAGTAAGAGAAACTTACTAGTACCTGATGTATCCTAGTTACTCTTACTTTTGACTGATGGTGGCTGTGAATCGGAAACCGGTAGACTAAATAAATAAAATTGTGTGGATATTACTAAGCTTATCTTCACTCTTCATTCGTATTTCAATCTTAGGTAGATTAGTATTATCCAATGTTAAGGTTCATTTTAAATATTTCTTATCCGTAACGTAAAAATGTTGCTTTCTTATAGGAAAGATACAAAATGATGTAATGAAATTATAGCCATCAGTTTCCCTTTTTGTTTTTTGTCAAAATAATTTTGTTGTAATCTTAGTTTGATGTAATTTCTCCCCACCAGCAAAAACATAGTTGAATTCTTAGGATCACTTCTTAGTTTCTTAAAACAGTTGGAATTCTTGATTACAACCACTATCCTGAAGATATATTAATACAAGCTGTTTAACATCTGTTTGTAAAATTAATAGTCAGCCTTTCTAAGCAAATACACACGTATTTTATATGTTTTTGAATACTTCAACTGAACTTTCTAATTTTTAGACTGCTGTAGCTTTTAACTTTATGTATATTTACGGATCGTATCAGTTAAATTCAAGTTTTTCGTATTATTTTTCTAAAATCCTCAACTCTACATTAATTTGTGACCATTTCGAACAGCGAGCATACTAATTAGTCCCAATATGTATAGCCTCAAAGTGCTATCCATTAAAGTATGTCATATTATAACTACATATTAATAAATATTATAACTATATAATTAAAAATCAAACATTGCCACCTCTCAGCCAAGTTATCATAAACATTTGTCATATCACACCTCAATCTCGCCTTCAGTTATTCCGTTTAGGTTTCACATATTTTATAAGCCAGAAAACCATGAAATCTTACCCTCTAGAACGTGTAATAGTTTTTGTGAAAGTGAATTGTAAAGATAGCCGTAACTTTAATATTTCTTGGGTAGTTCTAGTCATGCATTTCCATCTCTTATGAAGGGATTTCCGAGCTTTAAAAAGGGGTAAATCTGTGTTGCACGCATCGGCTAGAAGATTAATGCGTGGAAGACCCTTTAGAAGGGAAAGACGGAAAAGGTGTTAAGGGTTGGTCACCATGTGACGAACCACTAGCAAAACCCCGATGTGAAAAAAGGTCAGAGAGATCTCGAGCTGCATCGGAAGAGAGTGTCCAAGAATTTATCTTCCTCCTCCGCTTGCGTGTGGGAAACAGTTGACCAGCACGCAGCGCCAAACAAACGACTGTCGGGAAGCGCTTTCTTTTTCACCCTTCCCCGCGGGAAGGCACCCCCTCCACTCCGTAGCTCTTATCCCCCGAAAGTACTCCGATAAAAACAAAAAAAGAGACAGCTTCGAGTTTTTTACTGCCTCGCTCATTTTTTCTTGGTGTTTGTTTTTACGGAGGGACTGGAAAAATCTCGACCCCCGTCTCTTGTCTCTGCCGACGTAGGAAAAATTATTGGACAGGGAGGGCCATATAGAATTCAAGACCACGCGGGGAAAATCTCCACGGCAAATGCTTTTGGTTGCTGATTCAAGGGAGAGAGGGGCACCGGAAGAATGGAGGAGGGAGGGGGAGGATGGCAGAGGAAGGGGGAGGAAGGGGAGGGATGGGGAAGAAATACCTAGAAATAACGCTCAGTAGTAATTTTTCTTTAAAGACCATATTCGAAGCGTTGTAGAAAAGGTGAATAGGATTCAAAGGTTAGTCAGTAGAATTATGAGTAGATGTTCATCGAGAGTAAAATAAATAGCGTATTTTTCCCTGATTCGACCTCTACTTGGGTATTGCTGTGCGATTTGGGATCCTCACGAAGTAGGATTAATTTCCGATCTCGAAATGGTTCAACGTAGAGCAGCAAGGTTCGTCAAGGGAGATTTCAGATTTGAAAGCAGGGTTTCGGCTATGAATGCCTCGGATGGAACTCTCTTTATGATAGAAGACTTGAGTATTGACGGAAGCTTTTTGATATATCACTGCCGACTTCGGGTAGGAGCTAGCTGATATTGTTATCCCAGTTATAAACTTTCGCGATCTTCGAAAGGAAACAAAAAAGATATATTTGGAAGTAGTGGCCAGGACGGATAGTTACTTTTGGTCGTTTTTCCCGCGAAATTCTAAATCATCTCAATCTTACCCCAATCAAAGCCTCTCATACTTTCTCCGACACTTCCTTCTTATATAATATAATTAATAGCAAAGTAGATTCCCCATTCCTACTCTCTCTTTACACTTTCCAATTTCCCTCAAGAACAACACGCCTATCCGATACCTTCTCTTTGATTACTCCTCGTCTATCAAATGTAAAACGATCACTCTTCTTTCGCATTCCTTCAATTTTCAACTTCCTTCCCTCCAATACTCATTTCGATTCTTTCTTCTTACCTCAAAAATCTATAACGAAAATGGTTGCGCGAGTATGACGTGGAAAAGTACAATTTAGTATGATTTTTTGATTGTTTGCTTATATTCATTTGTTATTTATTATTATATGTTTAATTTGTTGATTTTTAACAATTGTATTGATATATTTGTACTTTATCATTACGTATTGTTAATCGTCAGCAGTAATTGGCTTCGTACTGTATGTTGATGTTTGTTAAAAATAAATAAATAAAGAAGTATTAGAGAAGCTAATAGTTGTCCAGGTTAGATAGGGATGTCGGTGTCTTACACCCCCTGCTACGCGTCACTGGTGGATTGCTGGGTTTAAATGTAAATGCAAATGTGAACGGGGGAGGAACGGAGGAGGAACGGAGGAGGGAGAGAGGGGGAGGGCTAGGAACGGAGGAGGAACGAGAGAGGAATGGGGGAGGTCAGAGGTCCCCGGTAATTGGTAATGGTCAAGGGGAGAAGAGACGGAAGTGGGGTAAGGCGGAGGAGAGAGTGGAAAAGTGAGATAAAGAAGTCCCGAGGGACGGAGATTGCCGGATAAGATGAAAGATTTAGATGAAACTGCAAGGATAGGGATGAAATAGGAGACTTGAGGGAAAAGGTGAAAAGTGGGAAAAGTCGTGAGAAAGAAAACTCCGTGGAAAGCAAACATAAACCTAACTGTTTGTTGATAAAGGGAAGAAAAACAGCTGGCCGCTGTCCCCGCTACAATTAAACCGGGAGAAATTCGCGATATTTGCTCGTATTATTATTCTCACCACTGCGTTGCTTAGATGATTAATACCTTCTTTTATGCTTTGCGATCGTATTTTAGAATGTTTATCAGCGCATTTTCTCTTTTTTCTTTGGTATTTCGTCTTATTCTAGAAAAATTGCGATATTTTATGCATATTCTTTTTGAAAATAATATAGATTATGATATTTTAAAAAATCATCATTGTATGCCAAACTATTTCTTGAATAAGTTATCATTTTATTTTCGGAAATCATGTTTGTTAATATTATATTGTTTTTCGTAAATTAAAATTTTAAATTAAAACAATAATTCAATAAAATTATTACCCTTGTAATTTTTGAGTTGCAAATACAAAACACTTCGAGAAGAAGAGAAAAATTACTCAGTACAAACATTCAACTTCTTTAAGTTTCAAGGTGCACGCTTCCTAGTGTAAAATATAGCATATTTCCGTCATCGTTAGATGGTTAATTTTTGATTGGTCGAATTAACTGGACTTTGTAATGACAAATGCCATATAATGACGAATTAGGTCTTTGTTATTCAACTCGAGAATGTAGCTGAAGTAATTCATAATGAAATATTTTCCATGTCTGAAATATACTGCATGAACCTCTCATAAAATGATGCTGAATTCTAAAATAGAAAAAATTGATCAGCAATAGAAGGCTTTCGCACACTAAAAATCACAATGGAAATATTTATTTTGAGCGAGTCAGATAAAAATAGATAATTTGAATGAAACCTGATGACGTCCGAAACCGGTCGTGTGCGTGTTTTATTTAAGGGAAATGTAATGATGATTTTATTTTTATTTTACTCAAGTGAAATAAATATTCAGATGTAATCGAGATGAATATGGAAATTCCAGGTTGAGGCACGAGCTTAAATATCGTCTCTATGTATAGGGCGTCGATTTTAATAGCGTGGAATGATACTTGATTATTTGGAATACTAAAATAATCTATTGTATTGAATCTTTCAACAGATGTAATGAAATGGTAGGCACAATCGAAATGAAAGCTTTACTTTAAAACATCTTGCGGTGATTAACTGCAGAGACAAAGGGGATCTTTAAAGGGGAACGAATGAGAAAGTGCGGCTATTTCGGACGTAAAGTGGGCCAATTTCGACACTGTTTCGCTCAAACGACATTTACACCTACTAATTAAAAATATAGCAAAATCGGTGAGTTACGTAAGAAAGATTTAATTCGGAGTACAGAGCGTTTTATCGATGAATGAATAGTCACTTCCTACGCCTAATAAAGCTGACAAAACCTGTGTAATGGTAAGATAAAAGTAATACTATTAAAAATAGAAGAAGAAATAAGAACTTTACTTTTCACAAAATTTATTGTGTGGTGGAGGTAGAGGAGTATTTGAAATTATTCTAGTAAATATAATTTTTTTGTATTAGGGCATGAATGGAGGATTACAGGTGAAAAATTGGACTGTGATTATCAACTTAAAGGTGTTCAGCAAAATGAGATCTATGAGGAGCGTTATTAAGGAAGGCTCTTTGGTGTTCATTGCATCTGGTAAAAATAATTCTAGCGCTCTAGTCAATACTACTGATTTCACATTCATTACAATTGATTCTATAAATTCCAGGCTTAAACAGGGGGATAGTTTTATCTTTACTGTTATTAGTAAAGACCGAAGTGTTTTGTTGCTGCGGTATGCTAAACGGAAATCGTTCTTATGGAATATATTATTATTATTATTATTATTATTATTATTAGGGGTCTTTATTAGGCGAGATTGAGACTATAAAGTCTCTTCTTCCATTTAACATTACAAATAGTGTATGATAGATCGTAAATAAAATTTTACTTTTACCATTTTTGAGGGATTGAGTCGGTAGGGAGAGTAAAACTAAATGGATAAGATTTTTTCTCAATTTTCTGGCAAGTATTTCATTGACTAAGGAAGAGGGATAACCTCTTAAGATGAAATTCCATCAGATTTTACTTAGTACCTTTAATTTTTGGATTATTCTTCTTATTCAACGTTATGCATACATGAAATCAGCCCCTATAGACATTCTTCCCGCAAGAAAAGTTGAAAATTCCCCTCCTTTGTCGATATGAATCAAATCCTCCATCAGTAGCATTTGCTACCGTAATGATTGATACCATGGCAACGCAGAGCGTCACTCCCCAAAACAATGAATAATCAAACTATCATTCTTCTCAACCCACACTTGGATCCTCTCACTCCTACTTTCGGGGTATTGCTCCCAATCATCCCCTACGGAATAAACGAGCGTGGGTGGATTCCGAACGCAACTAATCCATTTTATACCTCCGATGTGCGAAATGGAGAGAGAAATAAATAAATGAGGAGAGAGATGAAATGAAAGAAAAACTGATCGGGGGGGCGAACGCCACCCCCTCTGGTGGCTGCGGCCGGAAACAATGGGAACTCCGCGAAAGAGCGGTGACGTCATCCACCCACTACTCGAACTCTTTCTTCTCACATTTCCCACTCAGCATCATCCCCCGCAATCCTCGGATGCTTCCCATTTAAGCGTCATATCTCTCAGTCGATTCCGCTGAGGGTGGGTGTTCACCTCTGTGGTGTGTAGAGGCGCCACCAAGTGTCGTCGCTCGGTCGTCAGTGGTCGCAGATGGTGCTGGGTTATGACGAGAAACATTCCTTGCTCTCGGTGGGAATATATCGCGATGCTCACACTTAGATTCGTATAATCAGTGGGAAGGAATGACTCGATCGTCCTCTGGGACAATTCACCTCCGAGATCTCTTTCTCTTTAATCTTGCTGACTGATATTATGTATTTGTAAGGCTCTGGGGAGTCACTCAAGATCGTTTTTAATCTCACTTGATTTTTGCAGTGGTTGTCTATAATTTTGTTATGCATAGCTGATAAATTGGAAAGTAGTGAGTTCTGTAAGTAATTGCAATTAATGGAATGCGTTGCTAAATACTAGCGTTCAGAAGTTGTGTACGAAGGACTTCGGAAAATTGTTTGCGTTTGTTATTCAACGTAGTGCAAGGTATCCACCTTTCCTAGCGCATTACTGTAATGCATAACGACGATATTGCGTAATATAATAAATGATTGGTGTTTCCGAATCCCTAAGGGCAACGAAACAATGAACAATGAAATGGCAAGAATAAATAACAATAAAATTTTAAATGTAAAACAGTGTGTGGGCAAATACTTGAAAGGTTTTTCAAAGAGATTTATTGTGATTTACATTATTACTTACAAGACGAAAGAGGCTGCAAAATCCTATATTTTGCCACATCTTTGTAAATAGTCTGTGCAAATTTAATTTAATATCCTTTTTTATTTAATTGACAGAATTTTAACATGTCATGCATTACTGTATTGTTTACTTAGAAAACATACCTTTGTATCATTATTTTATTCATTAGAGCTTCTATTTAAGTGAAATGATACAGCGCTCTTGTACTGTGAAGCAGGTCGAAGTGAATACCCCTAAGCGTAACATGTTATCAAAAGGCGGTTTACTTTGTTGCTGTGTAGATGTGATCGAACTCCAAAATACTGGATACTAAATAATCATTTACTTGTTGCAACTACTTATGGACGATTCATTCCTATCTTAACCTCTCAAAACCCTGAAAAAACAAGCATCCCACAGACAAGTTCATTGTGCCCTGGTTAAGTAACACATCCACAGAGAAATCCTAAGCGAGCGGAAAGGGATGAATCAAAACGGATACGTCAGCCGTTACATCAGTTTACTTCTCTCGGCCTAAACGTTTTGATGTATCAATCCGAAGTTCTCAAAGCAAAGGAACCCTTGGGCGGCGAGCGACGCTAAATTGACGAGATTCTCAATTCCAGGAATCCCTTTGTCACCGAATGGTCAAAATGGCCGACCCGCCAAAGTCCCACTAATCCGACTGATTAGGAAAGCCGCAGACTTTAGGCGAGGGCCAATGACGTCCTTTAACGTGCAGACCGCAAAGGGGATTTGCTGACTCAACCAGGGGACAGGGCCTACGACTCGGGCAGCCCACAGATTGCGGCGGAGGTCACAACTCGGCTCTGTTCCCACCCACAGATTCCAATTTAAAAGTGCGTCCCGTATCGGGTTTCCACCGTCTCCGACACAGGAAGAACATTATCTCGCTCCCCCGCAGGTTACGGCCCAACTTTTAATCGAAAATTTCAAATTGAAAACTTTTTTAACCTTCAATATTCAAAGTCGTTTTATTAGGTCGGGAAAATTTTGAGCGACAAATTCTCTAAGTTCCAGAGATTTATCTCTAAGTTCCAGAGATGTTAAATCTTATTTCGTCAATGTGCAAAATCATATCGTGGATATGAATTCTAGATAAAAAACTTGAGTGCCCTCATTAAATTTTAGATGAATATGGAGTTATTATTAATTCATAACGAATAAATAAAAATTAACTATCAGTTTATTGTGAGCTTGATGTGTTATTTAATTCAAAACTAACAATTGATGAAAATGAAAGAATATTAGCTTATATTTTAGCAAGTTGGTTATTTATACGTTGCGTCCCGTTAAATTCTTTTATTATTGAATTATAAACAAATATAGCGTCTTCCTAAGTCAGTGTTTCAAAAGAATATAATAGGCAATATCAAGCATAGAAGACATAGTTCGCTCCCTCGCTTCTGTGATAATAATATAAAATAAAAGAGTCGTTATTAAAAATCAACTGAATAGGGCATAACTTGAGAACAAGATACAAAAAGATGTATGTTTAAAAAATCCAAAACTTCACTTATTTCGATTAATTTTAACTGGTGTTAAGACAATGTACCTCCTTTTAAGTACACCCGGTGATGGCCTAACTCGTAGAAACCTGTTGCATCTATTTTCTTATTTTAGGATACTTCCTTGAAGGTTTTTTTCAAATTCATCATTCTCACAAAACCGATGCTTGTTGCTAGAAGTTCTTCTAAAATGCGTAAAATTCTAAGATTGCCGAAATTTACTAATAATAGCAAAGAATATTCACGTTCACAGGTTACTAATATTTCCAGATAATCTTGGTAGCTACCAGAATACCTAGAGTGTGTTACTATAAAAAAATGTGGAATTACATACTTAGCTGAATCACATAGCTGTCATCGATAAGCCAGAATGCTAAAAGCGTAAATAACAGTGTGACAATTGCAGCACAGTAACCGCCTGTGTAACAGTATTCATAGCATTGAATGAGGAATGGCCAAGATGAATCTCATAATTCAGCAACATATAAACTTCAGTAGCATTAAGGGCCGTATTTATCGTCGACTCCTAGTAGTTTCCCAGCGCCTAGCAGTCCCCCAAGGCCAAAAACGGTATTTATATTCCTCTTTCTACCCCTTACAACCTTAGAACCTTCTAACCCTTACTCCCAAGCCGTGAAAAGGTGGGTAACCGAGGTAGGTGAGCCAGCGAACCCCTAAAGCGTGATACCGGTGGTGGCAAAACTGCGTACTAATTTTGTAAACAACAAACATGGCGGATAATCTGTTCGATTCGCTTGATTAGATTCAACAATTGATGTTTAAAATAAAATAGTGGACTGTGAAATCCTCAAAGTTTCTTTGAATTAGGGTACAAATCAGCAGAATATTTCCAGTATACATTTATTTTGTCCTAATGCATTTAAAACTATCTAACGGATGTTTTAAAACCTCAGCTTGGGCAGTCGTTAAGAAATGTGAAGTTATTAGTTTTATTACGTGATTTCCTTGAGGTTGAATTTATTGGCAATTATTATAATTATTAGTAGAGATATATTTATGTTGTGCACGGGTTATTCCTGCTCTTGATTGCTGATTCTTTGTGGCCTTTCGTTGTCGTAGTCGTGATACATAACCTTTGACGCAGGAGAAAGAGTAAATATTTACAGTGGAATGACAAAATGGTCAGTATTAGGCCTATTACTATTTTTAATGTATATCAATGATATATATTTTCTGTTATAAAGTGCTGTAAATTTTACTTGTATGCTGATGACGCTGTATTAATATCTGTTGACAAATACTTCAATGAGGCTGAAAAAGCTGACTTAAATAAAATTACTAAATGGTGCCATGATAACAAATTAAAAATAAATTTACACAAGAGAAAACTTATGAAAATTAGAGTTAGAGAAGAAATAAATCAGAAAGTGGAACCTTTACAATTCCTTCACACTTACATCCTGCTTACAGAAAATTACTTTTCCAATAAGCACAAGGAAACGTTTGCTACAAAACAGGGCTTGATAGGGAGAGATAGAATAACAGACAATGTACCAAGTTATTATAATATGTATGGCAGGAAGCGACTTGATGTCATAATACCTATGTTATTTAATGACTCACCTTATAACATATACTTAAATTTTGTACTGAATTTTGAAAAACATATAACAGATCCCTTGGTACATACTATGATAGATTTCAAAATTGTATTGAGTTGATTTTGTACATTTATTGCTCCGACTATGGTATGCTAATGATTGTAACTAAGTTTATATCTGCTGTTGTACTTTGTGATTTTATATATAATGCTTTCTATAGTCTTGTGTATTACATACTTGGTATATGTTCTACGTTGTGAATCATTATATAATTTCTGAATTTGATATTGATTTTCATATTATAATTAGTGCAATAGATAAGTAGATGCAGTTTTTACAATTTTTGGAATCATAAGTAGTATTTTGTGAATGTTTTTGTAAGCTTTATTTTGCTAGAAACGTTTGATATTGTTTTTAATTTTCATCATTAATTTGTGAAATACTCCAAATTTTAAATAATTTGTAATCTTAGGCCTATGGTTATTTAACTTCTGGCACCTTCTGGATGAGCCTACATCTGGCTCAGGAGGACCAAAAAGATGAATATTTGCAATCCTGTTTCTTGAACTTAAATGTCATGTAAATTAATTTGTAAGCCGTTCACAGGCAGGGGATATTATTTACATTGCATTACTGTATTGTTTGAACAATACAATACAACAAAATAACAATAACGAACATTTTTTCTAAATAAATTATTCTATTCAAATAATAAATCTCATGGATAGAATCAGTTGAAATTAATGGGGCGTGAGAAAATGTATTCATTCAGGATTTATCACTGATTTATCTGTGAACGTGAAGAAAGTTGGTGAAAAGACTCCTATATATTATCTTATGAAGTCAAAATTTCTATTGTTTGTGTAACTAGATACCGAAACTTGTTAAGCATTAGATGGATGAAGCAGCTGCTTCATTCATCTAATGTAAGCGAGGCAATATTTATTCTTGTTTTTTTATTTAATCGACTTAAAGTTAACATTACCGGCGTTAATACGTTGCGTTACGCTAACTGATACATCGGTGACGGGAATTTTTAAATTCAAAGCTATGACAATTGAAATTTTACCGTATAATCATCTCTTCCCTCACCTTTTAAAAACTTCACTTAAAGGACGCAAATTAAACATTCATGAACAGTTGGAAATATCACACCCATCACACCAGATACAAAGTAACTACAACCTCACAAACGTTAACCTGCTATTTCTATTTTGATTATAGTAATGCAGTTTCAACAACGGCTGCCTTAGTAAATTGTGGATACTTTATTATAAATTTAATAATTTTGTTCTAAATTGAAGTTATTTTTTATTTATATACTTTTCCTTTCTTGGACTGTTGTAAATGTCTTTAACAGGAGCATTGAGCTCAACAGAACCTTGGTTTAAACATGAAAATAAATACAGGTAGAGCTGAAAATGGATGAGGACAGATATAAAACTGATTTTTACTGTCATGCAGAGCTTAAATGTTATTAGAATTTACAATACCTCTTCAAACTTTGCCATCAATACAAGATTTTATGTGAACCTAAACAAATTAGCAGAAAGGAATATTTAAAAAAAACTGAACAGCGAAACAGGTTTTTGGGAACGCTGTTGCCAAATTTATCACGAGTCTCCTCGTCAGAGGACTGCTGGGAGTCGTTTATAAATACCAATAGGTACCGCTCGCCTGGCAGCTTACTCATAAGAGGTTCGTTAGATATAGGTGAAGGAGTCGACTATAAATACGGCCCTAAATCAGTTTAAAATTCGATCCTCATGAGTATAACTTTGATACAAACGTCAATGAGAGCATTTTAAAAAAATGCTATAAATGAAAATATAAAATGTGTGTGTATCCAATGTGAAAAATGTTTGAACTTTTATATTTAGCAATCGCTTTGTATCCTTTATACGTATGCCCTGCTTTTTATTTAAATATTATCTGTTTTTATTTCTTCATCGAACCAGTATCTGTTGTACGAATATTAGTAAACCATACATGAAACATGACATAAGTTAAATTGAATCATAATTTATTATCTAATTTTATATACCATAAATAAGATAATGAGTATATTTTAGTATAACAATAAGGATAATATGAAGAATAAACAGACAAAGTATCAAAAAATAAGAAAAACTATACTTAAAACGAAACCTTGGTATGTCCTGACGTTACTTGGTAGAAAAGACAATTATTATAATGCTCATTTACACCATTAATACAATAATGAGTACATATGTGTACCATGATAAGAATGCTACACGAAGAATAAAGGAAAAAAGGGCCAAAAAATTACAGAATCTATACTTATAGCAACCTCGATATGTTCTGTCATTACTTTGCGGTAGAACACGGGATATATTGCTTTCTTATACCATAAATCAGATAAAGTACATATGAGACTAATAATAAAGATAATACAGGATAATAAAGAAGAGAACGTGCCAAATATGCTATAGAACGATTTCGTGCTTTCCTGCTGGATACATTGTCGAAGGTACTCTCGGGTCATCTAGCAGGTGATGGTTGGCTGGTCCGCCGACGTTTCGACCACCCACTCGGTCGCCATCCTCAGGGCAGAGGTGTCGAGTATTCAGATGCAGGGGTTTATATACCCAGAAAGATGTGCGTTGTCGAAACGTCGGCGGACCAGCTTACCATCACATGCGAGATAACCCGAGAGTACCTTCGACAAGCTACAGAAGCTAAACTAATAGCATCAACTCGGTGAGCACTGGCGTCCCTTTGCGATAGGCATATGTATATATATATATATATAATTTTAGGAAACGACACACAGAAATAGCTATTGCCATCACGAGGTTTAAACGAACCGAAAATAACACCGAAACGAGAACGAAATCGCACGCACATTTCAGCGAAGTTCCTTTCAGGAAGAATTTCAACATTTCAACTCTCTTTTCCGAGGAGAATCCCTCGAGAAAGTCGGAGTCAAAATCGGATTTCCTTCGTGGAAAAACGGAAGGGTAAAGCGGGGAGGGGATGGCGAATCTTAACTCACCTCTCCTCTTTCCAGAGAGCTCCCGCTTCTCTCTCCCCTTCGCATTTCTTCCACGGCTAATCCAGAAAACCTGAGCGTCAATCTTTTTGTTGCGGAGAGCAATTCTTCCTTGACACGCCGAAAAAAGTTTGTTGGGGGATGAGAACGGAAAATTAATCGAAAATCCTGAAAAGGAATAAGATTGATGGCTTTGAATAAATACACAAATTTTCTTTTGGAGCGCGCGACGTGGGATTCCGTTCTTAAACTCCATCGAAGTGTGAAATATTGCGATATCGGCTCCCAGAAATTAGGTATTAGAGAGGAAGTGGGTGCTTGTAAGCAACGGTGAATGGCGAATAATAAGTATCATTTTTCCCACGGGTAACATGAAGCAAAATGACAAATGGAAGCATTTCAATCAGTTCCAACCGTTTTTTTCTGATTTGATCTCAATAGGTATTGGATAACGAAAAACGATCCTTCTACCCAAATCTCCCATGCCGGTTTAGATGAAAATCAATCAATATATTTGCAAGCTTCGCCATGATTGCAAGGATAAAGTATCTCGGATCGAATTCCGGAAGATGCTTGTCCCATTATATATAGTTGATGAAAAAAAGGTTTTTAATAGACTTAAATTTATCGAAGTAGAAAAATTCTAGAGAATCCGTGTAGTTACAGATAAAATTTGAGAGAATCCGTGATAAATCGGACGTTGAATATTTCTCTCGTCTCTCCCTATTCAACGACTACTCTTGGCTTAAAATTTCACTTTATGATGATTCTCAGGTATGCATTGGAATACATTTCAAGTCGAACTTTTATCCTCAAAATATTCAGCACGATGTTGGGTGTTTCCTCTCTACTGCCCCAATATCAGTTCTAAATACTAAAATCGTTCGAAAATTTCATAGAAGATTCATGTTGTCGTTTACTTAAATCTATTCGTAAATCTTATAGTCCGGAACTGGTAAAGGTCAATTAAGATGCCTTTCATCAAAAGTAATAGAGAAAAATTAGTTCTTCCATAAATCATGCAGTCCTTCACTTCCTTGTATTTAATTAATAACTATATACCCATTTATACGCACTGCAATAAATATAATACGTGCGGAATTTTTACCAATTTCAAAAAAATTCGAGGTCTCACAATTAATTACCGAACCCGCTAGAAAATTAAATGATGGATAACTGAGCCATAATATCCAAAATCTACATACTGCAGCGGGATATTCTACAGTTACAGCTATTTCACATGTCTATCAATCACAACTTTTTAACATACGAGGGCTGTCAATTAGGTCTATGGACGTATATTCGATTGTATGCCTTAAATAAGTGATTGGCGAAGGAGTACATAGAATTTTACTTAAATTCCACAGCATACCGTATCTCCAATAGCATCCTTACTTTCCGAAAGATCAAAAGAGCATTTAATGTAGAAGACATATACAAGGCTATAGAATACACGGTATATAGAATAGGCGTTTGAATACTAAACAATAAAAGTAGTCGCTAGTGTGGGATCAAGGTTGTAAAAATGCATTATTCTAAGGTTAAACGTCGATTTATTCTGCAGTAAATTTTGAAGCAATATTTCGAAAACAGGTTCGCCAACTTAATTGTGAGACGTCTAACGCGATATCCCTCCGTTTTAAGAAGAGAAGGCGAACGATTTTTTCGTACGACGACTGAAACGAGAAAGAGAATTCGTATCTTTTCAGCAAAGAGCGAGAAATTTGAACTCCCCCAAACCCCTCCCACTTTTAGCCAGGCCCAACTTACCCCACCACCACCACAGGTGTCGTGTTCCGCATTGGCGAAAAAAGCGACAAGAGAAAATGAAAGCGTCAATAGAATTTTCGGAGGTTAAAGGCCTTTAAAAAAACGGAATATTAAAAAAACAGGAATTTCTTTGGCCTTATATTTCTCTCTCGGTGGAAAAATCCGATTTAATTAAGGAGACGGGGACTGAATCTTTTGGCGTTCTTATTTTAGCTGGGGGACGATTATTTCTCCAAGTATTCGATTAAAAATGATGGAAACGAACTCCTGATTATTTATTTCCAACATCGACGATAATTAAGAGAGTGACCTATAGAAAATGTGAACAAATTATAAAAAATCTTATTAACGACTTCTTCGAAGATATTATTGCCATTATAATTCCTGGAATAATTAAGTTTTCCGATAATATTCCTTAATCTCTTTCAAAGGAAGTGAAACGAAATTAATTGTAATAATCAATCGTCCGCTTATTTAATAATATATTAATATTCTATATTCCCACATAAATTGTAATATTTTACGTTTATTAATTATTACGTTTAACTGTGTTAATTAAATTAACAAAGTTAATGTCTAACGTTTGAACATCTGTTATTGAAAAGATATCCTGCTGTGATTAGGTGATATACTTTAAAAAACCTTTCCATTAATACTCATTCGATATGATTACCGAACAACACTGTTTTAAAGAACAGATTACATAACTGGAGAAAATAAATGTTATCTAATCGGACTTATTCAATTAACAGGTTTATATTGATGACCGATCATTTTTTATTGTAAATTCATCTATGAAGGAATAGCGTATAAAATTACGGCTTGGAGGCTAAATAATTTTAAGATTATAAATAGGAGATATTAATATACTCTTTCATTTAAATCTTCGACATACTAATGACTTTTAAATGAGGGGGATATAATGATTTAATATATGAATCACTTCCTTGGCTCCTTAACGATGCTTGATTGCCATTATTGACTCTCCGCGAATAGCTAAGCTATCCAACCATCTCATTTGAATGCGATTAAATTCATTAATACGTAAATCGATTAGAGACCCTTTTCTGGCCTCTTTTAAAAAAGCATCTCAGGTATACAATAAATGATATTGTACAATATTGGAACCTTTACTGTATTTGTTTAGAAAAACCCATCAATCCTTAGATTAATGTTTTAAAATGGGAAAAACATGTGTGTAACGATCTCAATTGAATTCTTAATTTAAACTTATTCGAAAAATCGTTATCTGAATAAGTATTTACCATTGACAGCATTACGGAATGCGGTAATCACCATAGATGAAGAATGGGAGAATTTGTTTTCAGGAAAATTAAAAAGGGAGTCTTCAAGATACGTATCTCAAGAAATAATTCTTCCCAACATTTACTGTAGGATCACTTTTATTTTTCGCAATAATGATCAACTATATATTTATAGCAGAAGGCAAAGTGTAAAGCCCTGAGGGACTTTCCCAAAGGAAAATTTAAAATGGATTACTTGGTTTCACCTGTTTCACCAATAAATTATGCTGACTTTAATTTGACATCAAATGTACAGTCCTGGCCAAAATTAACGCAGCACCAGCCGTAAGGATCGCTAGGGAGGTGCTGCGTTAATTTTGGCCAGGAGTGTACGATGGAGACCTCTGATACAACTTTCATTCGAGAATTATCTAATTCACTGATTAAAAGTCGTTACCTATTGAGATTTCCAATTCTCACAGAAAGATTACCTACACATGTCATTATTGTTAAATTAGCCCAAAATTAATGTAATTTAATAACATTTATATAACTGCTGAAAGGTTTACGTTACATGTATAAGAGGTGATGAGACAGTTGGATAAGATGAGGAGTGATGTAGTTTGTACTGCCTTTTACTTTGAGAAAGAATGCCGTTGCGTGAAAAGATCTCGTATAACTAGCACAATGACCTAATGCAATACATTTTCATAGCAATCAATAATGATTCGTAAATAAAATGATTCCGATTTTTTGGCAATTCATACCTCAATTGTTTTCATATTGTTACAAATCTCGAAAGAGAGGGACCGTTGTCGTCGTTAAGGAGTTATTGTCGCTGCAGAGTTGTGTTTGCGATGGAGTTGTTGACGGAAGAAAAAGGAGCAAGATCGCGAATTTTAATCATTATTAACGCGTAGTAATTTGCCATGTAGTTCTTTCGATTTCAGTTTAGAAAATAACGTTCTTTGTTCTTTTTGAACGAGTCTCGCTTATCTTCGAACCCACGAAATACGTAACAATATTGTCGCAGCTTAAAACCAAAATTTGGTCAAAGTAAAAGAAAGATTGATTTTTCCTTAATCAGCTACTGAAAGGCAAATGAAAAGTTTTCTGTAATAATATAAGAATAATGTTAATGGGATCTTAACGATGTCAGGAATATTTAAATCGAGACTCTACAACAATTTTAGACAATCTAAATCTAGACATCAAGATAATCAACAAGTAAACATAAATAATTGTGAACAATCGATTTGTTTAAATTGTGTTTTCATGTCTTTTGCTAACCGTAATGATTAGATGGAAGAGAAACCATTTTGGCCAAATCATGCCGATAGAATGGAATACAAATGATACAGAAACCCCTGTCCTTGGAAATGCGTTAGAAGAATCTACTTAATTTCCCCAAAATAATACAGTGGATCGAGAAAGGACGGACTTCGCAGACTAAAGGAGAAGCGAAAGGGGCAACGGTTATTTTCCGGAGGAGAGCGAAGGAACTCGCAAAGCGATCCACCTTCTAACCTTTTCCCCTTCCCTCCTGGGAAAGACGTCTCGGGAAGAACAGGATAAATAGATTATCTACGAGAAAGGGGAGCCAATATATCATCGTTAAAATATTCAAGGTGCCCTTCCGTGGGGAGAGCAAGGAAAGAAATTAATAACGCGCCTCTTCATTTTTTATTATTTCTCATCGCGTGAAATATAACTTCTTTTTTCCTTCCCGGCATTCCTAAATCGAGCATTCTTCCCGATTCTGATTTACCTCGGGGTTCTTCCTCCGTGGGCCACCCGCGAAGGGAAGGCATTACGCCCGCAAAAATGTATCGCTCGTTCTATGCAAATGGGAGAAAATTAGCGAAACCCCTAGGAAGTTCGTGGGAGCGATTGGGTCGGTTTTTTGTCAATAAAACCGCGATTTCATGGTTTATTCATCGGCGCAAAGGTGTCCGATCGATGGTTTTATTTATTTTCGGCAATGATGACGACTCTATTACCATACGTAAACTAGGACGATAAGGTTTTCTCCTCCTTCATCTTTAATTCAGTCTCGCTGTGTGTGCATTACAAATTTCATTAAGGGACGGCATATAACGCGCTGAATAATTGTCCTCGGATATCAGGTCGCAAACATGCCTGAGGTGTATCCCGCAGACATTAGGGTAATGAATGGAAAACATTGCATGGGAGCGGATCGTTAGTGACTGGGTCGAAGTTGCAGAAAAAGTGTAGGGCAGCGGTAATGGATATGTAAATACTTTCGGAACGATTCGATTCCCAGAGAGAGAATTTTTGGCAAGCTACGAGTGCAAATATACACGCAGTGGAGGGAGATGGAATCAGCAATAATCGGTAAGTGATATCATTTAAGAATGAGAATAATTAAGAAGAGCATTAGGATAATTTCATTTCGACCTAATTTTCGGCATATAAGCAAATATATGGAATGCATAACTAACTATAACTAATAAATGTAAATTATGATAGTGTGCAAATATCTGGTAACTAAATTACATATGGCTTAATGTTTAAATTTAAACATACCGGTGATGTTTTTAGAATGATAGCAATTACCCACTGTAAAAATATGAACTATACATATAAAAATTTGTTACAAGGTTAAAAATATAGTTACACACATAATGACTATAACATAAGTATAAAAAACTGACGTTGGCCTTTTTAGCAAAGTACGTATATAAATTGATACTTACATTGGAAAATTTATTTCTTACAGTTACCAATGACTAGCGATCTAAGATTATGGAAATGTGTCAGTACATTAGAATTAGTAGTTAGTTACTTGGTCATTTATGAGCTAATAAACCAATAAACAAGAGTTTCGAAAACTACGGCTCCAGGAAATCAGCAAAGTCTTATGAGCGACCATAACACAACTAATCAAACAAATATTTCTTTTTTGTTCGGCTACTCTTGCATGTCTGTAAATTTATTAATTATGACTAACATCGGGTATAATCCGAAACTGAACATACCAACGCTATTCCACCATTAAGGTGAATCTTCATTCTAGCGTTTCCAAGAAAATCTATGACAGGCATATCTCACGCAAAATACTCGTATGTGGTAATTTCATTTTTGATTTTGATGATGAGAATATTGATAATAATAATTTTAAATTAAAATATTTCAGCGATGGCAAAAACTTAAATAACCACTGGCATTCGATTGATTTCGCTTGTCTCATAAAATATAATTTTAAATATACTGTTCTCCTAATTAATATTTATTTATTTATTCATTCTTAAGGACTGAAATTAGGCACCAGGCCAGATGGTAGCTATTCCAGTAGGAATATGTTGCTAGGTTAATTATTTGAGAACTAAACTTTTCGACAATCAATGAAAAGATGTTAAAAATTGACGACAACCAGTACTCCAATGAATAAAGCGTATTATCAATCACAAGTTCTGATTTTCGTAGAATAGATTTTTAAGTACTTATTTTAGAGGAACTCTAACTGCTAACGAATTCAATATTAATTCTATTTTTTGCTAATCGCCAAAGCGGTGAGTAAATAACCCATTATCCTGCTAAGCACTCACGATTTCCCTCTAAAGATTTCTATGCAACATGACAAACGGAAATGGCAGCCTGGAGCACTCCAGACAGATGAATGAAGACAAATCCAATAAAAGAGGTCCATCTTGCAAGGACACTCTTCATCCCCCTTTATTCTCTTTCATAGAGACATCTCCGGAAAAGAAATTGAGAGGGGAAGCCTTGAAAGACAAGAAGAAGTACGCCATCAAGCAGTAAAGGCACTTCAAATGTTTCCTTCCTGCAAAACCATATTGCTTGTTTCGCGCGTCATCTGTCGGTAAAAAACTTCCACGCCATTTAACTGAGCATCTACACCACAAGAATCGAATCTCCTTTCCTGTCTATCTGACCCCTTTTCTGATCTTCCTTCTCGTCTCTTTTCCTCATATACCCTTTCGTTCCTCCCCTTTACTGTTGACCAAATCTTTCCGTTTCTTCCAAAGGAATTGAATACAGGGCGAAAGATCAATGATGGCTGAAAATATCAATAGCCTGGTCATGTTTGGCTCTCTACAACCTTCATAGCCATAATGGTATGAAGGTTTAAAATCGATTTAGATCCGCTCAAAATGAATTCTTGATTTTTCGCGCCAAAAACTACATTTCATATACGAATTAAATGTATGTCCGTATTTTCTTGTGATTTATATGAATAGTTAAAAAATTACTTCAATTTGTCCAGTAATAATAGTCTTGTACGATGCAAAGCCTTTTTACGTGTCATTTTATGTTAAAATTTAAAACTACTTATAGTCGGGTCC
Source organism: Sympetrum striolatum (assembly GCA_947579665.1). NCBI lineage: Eukaryota > Metazoa > Arthropoda > Insecta > Odonata > Libellulidae > Sympetrum > Sympetrum striolatum. The sequence goes on from OX388346.1 coordinate 21,095,948, forward strand.
GGGATTATAATATAAAAATAAAAGTTGCTACTGTTCTACAATTTGAGAACATTTATTGATTTTTGGAGCTTTAAAACGGTAGAAAATCTTAAAGGCAAATATTATTATTACTATTACACAACCGCGGGTAGGCTGAACTATTGGTGAAATTGTTATGCATACATTCTATTGATACGAAAAGTGCCTTATACATAAATTATTATATGTAAACCATACCGATATTATACAATAATTTAATAAATAATCCCATGGATAAAGACAGTATCTAAATCTGACACTGACTATATCTGCCAATTAATTAGTAAGGACATTATGATATTTATACGTGATCTGCTTTTTTTGATACATCGGTGTTCTTAACTGGCCTTCTCAGCTACCGTAACGTATTAACGGCAGCATGCATAGTTAAAGTTTGCTTTTTTATGTCTGATTCACACTCTTTTTTCTGTGATTTGCGACATTTAGGACCGATATCTCCCTTTCACGAATTACTAAGAAAAATCTCGATTAAGAGAATCTGAAGTGAGCCGGTTAATCGACAAAAAAGCACCGAGCAAAGATTCCACGGAAAATAACGGAGGAGAAACTAATCGATCTTGTCTTCATCTTTCCTTAAGAATAAAATGAGGGAAGAAAACGAGCTGATGTTCCATTCGGTCGTAAATTTTTCTCTTACCCCTTCGCATTCGTATTCCTCGCCTCTCAGCTCATTTCCTCCGAAGGTATCCTCCTTAAAAATGGGTCCTCTCGCTCCAATACGAACGGAAATTCAACTGAATAAATACCTATTCTAACGCACATGTAAATCGGGTCATTTACATTTAGATAGCAAAATAATCTATTCCTCTCTCTGCGGAAATCGCATTTTAAAGCTCCGCTACTATTAACGGAAATAAGGACATATCTCACGAAAGGGGAAGAAATTTTTAAGTCCGAACTGGATAGTCCAGTAATCACGGCAAAAAGTGACTTTTCCAGGCACGGATACTTTTCAATTCCTCCCAAGGTAGAAAAATCAATTACATCGTCAGCTATGGATATTTTTCATCCCCATGTAGTTTGATTTAATAAGAAAACCATTTCCTATTATCATTAATTCCTCTGAATTCATACGAGAGAAATATAACGTAGATGATTAAATCAAAATAACAGTCTTTAAATGTAAAATTTGAAGTTCTTCCAAAATTTGCTAATGAGGAGTATCTTTTAAAATAGCGAGAAATATGGCAGGAATATTGGTAATGGGAATTCTTATTTTTCAAAGTAAGATAATTAGTGAGAAAATCGTTTCCAAAATTCTCGCAAGAATTTTCTCGCTAACTACTGTAATTCCTAGCTCATAATTAAGAATGACCAGAAAACCTTTGTAATGATCTTTTTCAGAAATCATTCCGTCTATTTTATGACAGAAGAAACACGAATTAATTCGTACAACTTATTTGAATACTTCCTAAGGTGAATTCTTACCGTGAGGAGCATTATTTCCTTCATGTTACGAGCATTAAATCATATATTATAGTTTTTCTGTAAAAAATTATAATATTACTGTAAATGTTAAATTGGCTTAAATTACATTCTAGCACGACGCAGATATAATAAAATAGTAACAATACAGCTGATATGACGATTCTTACGATCAATATTTAAGTATAGTTGTAATTCAAGGTAAGTTTATTCTTTTGGATCATTTATGGAAAGAGAAACGTTCATTTATTAACTTATAATTTGAATGAAGTAGTTTTTCAATAATTACTTTGAAATAATAAATAATTAAAATAATCATTTGTTATAAGTTACTGCTATCTTGTAAGCAAATTATTAAATAATAGCGAAAGGACATTTGAGGGTTATTTCGGAGATAGCATATAGAAAAATGCAAATTTATTTTCATTAATTTCTCAAAAAGTCAACTAATTACTGAACTTAAAAAATTCTATTTGAAATACTACTATTTTTTACGACTACCGTTGATCAAGTATACACTTATTTTGTTATAATTTGTAACATCGTTTAGTAATACGGTAAATAAACATAAATATACAGATATATAAAGAACATGAACAATCTATATAAAACAAAAAAAAATACATTTTATATTAATCAAAACGTAAAAATTAAGGAGAAAAAAGGGGGAAAGGGAATAATAATGTTAATGGGAAACTAACTTTTACCGGATTAAAGTTTTCGCGGCATAACTTTTATCTAGTTGGGGCCAAATTCTGCGTTTAAACCCACCACGAACATTTTTTCAATTCCCTTAGCAGCTGGGGACTAAAAGATCCAACCAACGCCATTGTCCCGAATATCCCATCCCGAACACAGCAATTTGGCCAAAGATCTGAGAAATTTCCATCTCCGACGCCAAAACTTGATGCGTCTTTAGAAACACCTGCCAATAGTGAGTTGGTTCCCTCGGCCATTTGAAGGCGACGAAGCGTAAGGAAGGCGTAGTGGGGAGTAGAGAATGGAACGGGGATGGGGTCGCGTAAGGGGGAGTGAGGGATTAGGTAAAGTTTCGCGACTGGCGTACATTCCAAAGGAGCGAGAGAATGGGTCCCGAAAGATGCTCATTATACGTCTGCCAGAGGGAAATTAGTTAAAGATAAATCTGAAAGCTGCCGTGTTCCTAAATCGGATCTCTTTCGCCTAATGGTGTGATGCGTCTGTTATAATGATGAAAATCTTCCCTGGAGATAGCCTGACAACGCTCTTATTGGAATCCATCCATATGAACTTATTAATCTCAGACTATTTAGTAGCGATATGCAACGCATATTCAAAAAGTAAGGACGGTTGGTCATAAATAAATTAGTATTCGTTAGAAAAAGATTTCAATGACAGATTTAGTTTATTAAAAAGCTACTAAGCTCCCGGAAAGTCATGTGGAAAGCGCGTTTGCCTTTGATGAAAGCGGTCCCGGGTTCGAATCCCGGTGGGAGCCAAAGTGCGAAATGACCTAAGCTGTCGAAGCACTTATAGGAATACTACTACTACAAAGCTACTTCACTTTTCCAAATAATTACCGTTTACTTCAAAGTTCTTTCCGTAACGCTGCACCAGCCTTTTTAAGTCCTCTGCATAGAAGTTTGCCGCCTGGGAGTTGAACGAGTTGAAGTAGACGGTGATCATGTGGAAAAGTGAAGTAGGTTTGTAAGAAACTAAAACAGTCAATAAAATCTTTTTCTAACGAATATTAATTTTTCTAACTTACTTACCCTAAAGGGCCATAATTTATTGAATACGCTTTGTATATAGGTACGAATTTCCACTCTGTTATATTTGAAATATTAATATATTTATTTCTAACTGCGTATTGTTAAACAATGAACTTAAATCCTATCCTATAATAATAAAATAGCAAAATTTATCATAATGGTTGGCCTACATTAAAAGAAATTGAAAACCGTTAATGAATGTAAATGAAATAATTCAAATTCCTACTTTCGAAAGAATAGTATAGAACGGTAGGGAATTGAAAAATTAGAAGGAAGCTTCACAAAAGGTTACCAGTTTTGCCTTAGAGCCTTACAGAAAGTAAGATAGCGTTACTGAGATAATTAGAGATTGGGATCAATGCACCTGAGAATAAAAGGGAAGATGTTGAAAAGTCTTTACCAGCACTGCATAGCTGAGTGACCTAGAAATGAGCATAGAGTCGCTAAAAGGTCCGTAACTTACAGGAAAAAATGGTTTTCTTTGTAAAACTTATATTTAGTCGTCTAGTATAGAGTCTGTAAATATTCTTCTCTTAACGGAAGAGTGAAAGAATGGAATAATTTTCCCTGAAACATCTTTAATACCTTGTCTGGATAGCATATGAAATTAATATAAGAGATTGAGAAACCCCGTTGTTATTTATCCACCTCTTTTCAATTTTCAATTTTTTGTTTTTTTTCCAGTCCATGTTTCATCTTCATTATTTTTATACAGTGTCATAAATATATGAATCAATTATCGAATCATGATCAGCCGTTCTCCTCGAAAATATTCATAGAAAATATTCAGGGTCAAGCACTGCTACCGCATCTGTTGGTGGACAATTCTTACCCTCTATGTGACAATTAGTTACTAAATAGTATGATAACTGCAAAGGTAATGCGAATTTGAAAATTTCTCACATAATTTTGCCTCAAGAAATTCCACTCTCGTTTTTAAACGAGTATCGAGGCCTCTTGAAAATGGCTCCATCTGCATAATTAAATGAGGAAGTAAATATTTTAAGGCCTATTTTTGGGCGTGTTTTAACTTTTACCCAATATTATCGGACATCTGTAGCATATTGCGTACCATGGTACATTCATATCAATCTTAAAATTTCACAGATAGTAGGCGCATTGTTTAATAGAAAATACGATAATTTAGTACATAAAATTAAAACATCATAAATAAATGAGAATTAACGTAGAAATAAGGCGAGATTGAAACTGAAAAATCACTTTTTACTTCTAATCCTTCCTCTATAATATTAATAACATAAGTAATGTTTAGGTGAGTATACGTAGAGATGTGTAGTTGAATAGAGGTAACCCATTCCATATCCTTTGCTTTCCTTCTATCTCCGCTCGTCGGCGACGAAAATTTCCCAATTATCCCCACCGAACCACGATCGCGATCTCAATTAAGTGAAAACCACGCGAGAGCCAACGTCACGTAAAACCACTCTCCCTTCACCCACCACTTTCTCTATTTTTTCCTATCCTCCCCTTTCCCATTCCTCCTGTTCCATCCCGCTTTTTTGTCTCTTCCCCGGGAAGGGCAGTTGTTTTTCCCTTCTAAAGAAAGCCCTCGTGCCCGGCCTCTCGGTCCCAAACCGTAGGCCAATCACACGGAAAGGGACGGCTTTTATTTTTCTGAAGAGCTGATCTCCAATTTGGCCGTATAAGGAGACGGATGGGAGGGAAAGTAAAATGAGATGGACGGTCTCTGGGATGAGGATATTGCGGGGAGTCGTCCCGCGTGACCGTCGCTGTGGTAACGCCGCTTCCAGGCAAAGAATGGTCCGCTCGACGGAATCGTGGAAGGGGAATTTATTCCAGGCAATGAGATCCGAAAATAAAACGACGTTAAACCTTTTTCTGGGTGATTAAAGGAGGAAATTGGCAGTGCGCTCCAGTTCGGCCACTGCTGATAGACGTGTCCATTCCACGAAATAATTAAACGCGATGCAAAAATGTCGAATTCGATTAAGATAGGCGAGGTGAGTAACTATCAAAATTTGAGAGCTCTTAGCTTAAATCTATAGAGATATGATTTATTTTTTGGAAATGGTAAGATAGTTATTATTTTTATGTTAAAATAATTAATTTTTAATTAGAGATGTTTCATCAAATTGTTTATATTTTTAATTCGAAATTCGTCGGTTTTTATTTATCATTTTGAATTACTGAGTTAATTGCCGAGTAGCCCTTTCATTCTATTTTCACGTATCTTTATTATACAAATGCAATATTTCGAAACTTAACACACAAAACTTTATATTAGAGCTAGTATAAAATAGATTGTGGAAGGTTGTACGAAGTAAAAATCCATGACAAGGAAAAGCAGGGATTAAATAACTGTTTACGTGTTTCCACATATACTTTCAAGTGCTACCGGTTTTAACCGTCATCAGACCTGATGATGACCTTCCAGTTAGTGAAAATATTACAAAATAACAGTTAGAATGCCACCAGTAAAAAGTTACAATTAATTTCAATAGTAGTAAGAGATACGCATGATATTTTATCTAAATATAAAATTATAAAGATATTCAGGTATTAATGTAGATAAAATAAGAAATTAATTTAAAATTAATAAAATTATTTCAAACGGAATTACTTCGTCTTGAAATTGAAAACCTTTTCAGAACACAAAATAAAACCTCAGTAAAATTCATTTAAATCTTAGTGAAATTCTAATTAACTTGGGAATCGGAGTATACCATTCATTTTAAATTTCAAGTCTATTTTAATATTTAAATCCTAAATCATTTCGTCGACTGAATATCTTTAAACTTCAAGTTAAGGAAAGAAAAATTTGGGAAATTAAGGTCTATATAGTTTGGATTTCATTAAACTTTAATGGTAATCAGCTCTTCAAAGGGAAGTAGATCCTTTACTTTTTGAGTGGTAGGAGATATTTTTTGTGAAATATTTCCCGAAGACATTCTTTAATAGTTACCTAGTATATCGGAATTTATTCTTAAATGTAAAATTGATGCAATAAAAATATTCAATCCGCAGAGCGATATAAATATTTTTCTTAAATTATAATTCACGGAGGTCCAGTTCTTAAATCCAATTGTCCTAAAACCTCCGTGCTATATTCCCAATTTCTTCGATAAAAAATTAAAACGACCTCGGAACGCAGAGAAACATTCAGCTAGGTTTAATCAAACATTGAATCAACTGCTTCGCTGACGATCGTCAAACCCGGCGACCTTTCTCTCGCTCCGCGAAATTATTCCACCAATTGAATTCGCCGAGCATCTTCCAAATCAATCCAATCAAACTGAAAACGATGAAAATAACCGATTCCATCCAATTCCAATACACTTCCTCCTCTGACTCGAAATTTGAAGCCTTTAATTGTATCTTCGGAGCCAAATTCGCTTATAAGATTCGACTGAAAGAAACACTCGGTGACGGTTAGGTAGCGATAAACGTAGCGTGATAAATTCCTCATGGAAAAGGAAGACTAAAGAAAGAGAAGAGTGCAGAAATCTTCTCTTCAATTACTTAAGTCGTCTTAACAGAGATAGGCCTCTTTGAAGGACCCGTAATCCCCCTTCATTTCCTGAGACGTTTTCCATTATCCGATCCTTCTTTTCCCCACCGCTGTCGAAGTTGCCTGAGCATTAATCGGGAGGAAAGAAAGGAAGACAAAGAAGAGAGGAAAAGAAAGAGCACCTGCGTAAAAATTAAAAGGATCGAGCCACTCCAGTGCTCAAGGCAACGGGGGGAATGGACCCCGTATCCGAAGCTGGGGAAAATCTCTCTCAGACGATGCTCCAGGATGCATCTTGAGAAACGTGGGCATCGCAATAATTGCTCTCGAAGAAGAAGATTGTGCTCTCGTTTATTATTAGAGACGCTTTGTTTCCCGGAATCGAGGAAATACGAAAATCGGCTTTTAATTGTTTCGATGCGATTTTCTCAGAATACGGGAAATTTCTTATGTTTAGATTCGCAATTTCTCTAATTTTGATGCATTATAAACTTCCGACATTCTTAAAATTACCTAAAATCCGTGTGTCTATCCTAACGAGGTTAAAAGTATTAGCTTTAAATCTTATCATTGTCGAAAATGAAATATCTTATGCCAATCACCCTCTAAAGTCCAGTTGTTTTCGTTTATCTGGATTCATTATTACCATCCCTTTCAGTCTTTCAGAATTTATTTAAGGTTTTCCACGGCTATGTATGGTTCATGTTAGCCACAGTTCGGCGTGTGGCAGGAGGTGCAAGAACCATTTTTCTAATAGATTGGCTTTTCTTATCTATCGCGGAGAAAATGAATTCTTTAATCGATTAGTTCTAGCATCTGTTTCCCTGATCTTCCTCGCAGTATTAGAACAGCTTATAATAATAATGCCGTCTTTCTTTTTTGGGCGAATTTTAGCCTAGGAAGGCTATTCCTCCAATTAACCCCTCCAATTATTCAACGGAAAGGTCGCATAACATCAGTTACATCTTCTGAAAACGTACTTTTTCTGAACTTAATTAGTAAATTTAAGGTTGCCCAAATATCTCGGTTATTTCAGTAAAATTTATTCAATTCAAGTTCAGCGTTAATTACTTAAAAAAATAAGGGATTTCACAATTCTCTTACAAATGAAATCTGTTTTCAGATAAATTATGGGAGCCCATTTATCTTACATAAAAGAGGTGATTTGGTATAAACTTAACCATAAGGAAGGAATGTTTTGTTTCTACGTAAAGTAGTGGGGGTCGCATTTGAATAACATCATGAAAAGTATTGGAACTTGCAATTTCCTAGGTTCTTTCTAATTGCTTGTTCCTGTCACGTTAACTGTTTTACCTCCGTACCAAGAATCTAAGGACACCCCAAACATACAGTAAGGTTGGTTCCTATTCTTACACATATTGTTTTGACCTTTAGATCTTTCCTTTTACATCTTTTGTAATCTTTTGGTTCGCACTTCTTTGTATTATCCACCTCATACCATCCGTTTTTCGTCTCTACTACACTTACTGTATACCGCGAGAGATCTGAATGGGACCCTCAAGACTCATTTACCCACCAACCCCTTATATACGTATAGCCCCTTAATTTTTTTATAGGTTTATATATTCATAGATATGATACTGACACGGAATACACCAGCAAACCAATCCATCATTGTAATGAATGGCAATAGACTCTTAGATGGGCGTACATTTTTCTATTTATTAAAATTCAGTGATCACGAATAGTGAGAAGATTCCCTCAAGTAGTAAGTAAAATTAGATTTAAGATATGCCAGTAAGCAATATACTATTTACCACACTCATAACCTCCATCGTATTCTCTCAAGAAAAAGTCAGTTATATTCGGTATTCGTGGAACCCAATTGGAGAATTAAACGGAATATATCGCTGCTATGGGATATCTCAGGACAATTATACCATTATTTCTATGCCATTAGATTGGGGGTGCCATGAGACTACCCCAAAAAAAGGTTGAATGGGTCTCTTGTGGGAAATAAGCCAAGAACGGATGAGAGATCATAAAGATGGGGATCTTGGGGCATCAAAGATTGCTGCGATGCTATTCCTCGTGCTATTTCTAGCTCTTACGACTTAGAAATTTTGTTTGGGATTAACATTATGAAAATAACAATGTTTCATTTATGTTGGTCACTCTCCAATTTAAAGTAATTATAATGTCACATATCTTCAGTTTCTTATACATTCTCTGAAAATTGTTTCTCAATATGATACGATTTTGAGAACTAAATCTTTGAGAATCAGTTAGGACTTAGGTTCCAGGATTACGGATCAGTTGCAATGTTTCAAATCATGTCATGTCATTCCATAACTAGCTATCGTTTGACAATTTTATTTAGAATAAAATCTCAATCAACAATTAACAATAATGAAGTACTAAAATATGAAATGTCGACGTAGAGTATTTTATCGTAACAGAGGAAATCGACTCTAGATGCGGATAAATGTAAGATGCGGAAAACAAAGGGTGCAGCTGATGTTGTTTGAAACTCACAAATACAACCTAAGAGCCGGGAAAATGTTAGAAACTAGAAATTTAGACCGGGATTTCACTGTATATTGATGACCTCATCATGAAATTGAGTTTTAAATAACAATTTTCAATGCAATTATTCATGTTTAACTAAGTTCGTATGCTCGAAATATTTAAATGAGTAAAGGTAGCACTCCTAGCAACCTTAAATTTCCAATCCTAATGTACCTCATATGAAGACGAGGATTTTGCTTATATTTATTAGATAAACCTTTTCTTATAAAATACGGTATGAAAAATATTTTTAGATAAATAGAGGTAAGTGAAAAACCTTTAGAATGCTCTAAATTTATTATAAGATCTCAGAATCAAACCTCATTACGTGGGGCGCCCATATAGCAGTTCGTAATTTAAAGGAAGAAAAAGGCGGAATGACTCGTCATCTCGGATTTTCATCTCGCTTTCACTTTGCCGAGCACAAACCCTTTTGCATTCCCAATAGTCATTTTTCGCAAAGCCCGTTCGAAGGGAAAACTCAGCGTTCCGAGGAAATGTTCCATTAAGCTTTACAAGAAGCCATTAAAGAAAGAAACCCGCTGGAAGCCCCTATCCGAGCGATTCCGTGTGGGACACGAACTGAAGTTAAACAGTTAATTCGGTATCAAAAGTCATATTTCACAGCAATTTACTTTTCGTGGAGAAATGGAAGGGGTTTTCCAGAAAAGTAATCATGACTGGCTCTACCTAAGTGTGTGTAGAGTATACTTCACGTCTTAAGTTTTAGCCGAATTTAACTTAAATGTGGATTCAACAAGTTCTCTCTCGAATGGGAATAGTGCGCTGCACAGGACGTTCCATAATTAGAATATTTACTAAGTATGAAGTTGAGAAATAGATAATATTACACACATACCCAACTTATGCATAAATATTAAGTTAATATAAAATAAGAAATCATAACCGAACTGTGAAAGAATATAAATAGAACTAAAATAAATTGAAAATCATTCAGTCAGTACTCCTAAAAAACTGAATATTTACACTGGCTTACTGAAAGTAACGTCTTTATCCAGAAAAAAAAACTTGCATAAAATAAAATATTTAACTACCGAAAAAAATAATGAACTGACTGCTAGTGTTTATAATAATGAAAAACACGAGAATTAACGATATTTTAGTATTTAAAATCCTAACAGGGTCATACATAGCACGGGTACCATTGCAAAACACGAGTGATTATTGGTTTACACCTGCTCCTAAATTCATGTGTACGCACATATCTGCAATTATGTGTAAGGATTCTATATATTCCTAATATTACAAAAACATGCTTTATTATGATTTGCTATTGCTAAATAGCAATATCTAAGAACACACTTTTCGAAATTTTATGACCATGGGAAAAGACAGAAAAAATTGTGTGCCTGAATATTACGCCTATGCAGATCGACTGAATATAAGTAGATGTTATGATGAACTTAAACGACCAATAAAAGGTAAAGATAAATATTAAACTAAAATATGAAACAGAAATAACAGATAAATTTCGAAGAAAAAAAATTATCTGAAATCACTTTCACAATGATATCGAACTATTATATTTTTAAATAATATTGCAACATAGTGAAAAAGTAGGAATAAATTCTAATGAGGTTATCATGAAAGTAAACATTGCATATCAGCAGAGTTCCTCAGAGTAGTTATCCTTAAGCAATTGTCTGTAACCCATGGCGGATAGCACTTTTAGGGAATTTTCAGATCTTGGTATGTGATTTTGCTATCGATATAATTATCATTTATTTATTATTATTAATTTTTAAAGAATTAATTGATTAATTGTAATTTCTCAAACTAGAGACTCAATTATTTATTTAATGTCATTACGAACTTGAACTTTGGCAAGGGAATGCAAATTTAAATTCTTGAACTATTACATACATCCTAGATAAAAATTCCGATTCCTTTGCTCCTTACGGTAATTCGAGCGAAATAAACATCAACGAATCTTACTTCTATACTATGTATATGATTACAGAAGCAGGAGTCAGCATCTTTAGGAACCGTATATGTTTGTGTTTAGAAGCCGCAAAACTTGGAAAATTCTACCTTATGACACCATCAGATAAGATTTGTTAAAGCCTCCCAATTTTCATTTGATTTTGAAAAGCAAACTATTTCATAGCACTTCTTTATGAACGACACATAGAACCGCTTCTAAAATACAACAGAGCGAATTCCGGGAGATTATGAGAGCCTGACTACTTCTCAAAGGAATCTTCCGCTATTGCAGCATTATTACTATCAAACCCTGAATGCATCAGGAAGAGAAACACAGCAGCAGAACCCTTTTATAAACTAATCTCTCCTTACAAATTGCACCAGGCATACCTCTCCTCTTATCACCTACCCATTGTCCTTCCCGTCCAGGTGTATCATTATCTCAGATCACCTGCCGCACTCCCAGAGCGCGTGAACCCGAGTGCGGAAAAAGGCGCCGCCAAGAAACGAATTGGGAACTACGCACCTTATCTACGAGGACCGCAGGGGAAATTAGAGAAGCAGAGGGAGAAATAGACGCAATGCATTCCGCCCATCCAATATCCAACTCCCTGGCATCGTAATTCCCGAAAGTTAGTTTGGAGGCAGGGATTAAGGGTAATAGGTGGAAAGGAGTCGCGGCGAGGGACTCGGGGAGGTCATCGAGTGAAACGAAGGAGAACTGGGTATGAGGGGAGAGGGGAATGACAGGGAGACTTAGGAGGAAACGAGATGAAGAGTTTTGCGCTAGAGAGAAGTTTATGGCGGGGACAAAACACTATAAGTCAAATAGAAGACTGAAACTCCTGTCTTGTGATATAGAAATATACTCCCCAAACAGCATCCAATGCTACAATAACTAACTTTGAAATTGAAAACGTTGAATAAGTACTTTTAATAACTTTCTATGATTTCTATATGTAAATTGACTGAGTTTGTGATTAATAAAATAGATATAACCTCCGTTGTATAAATTATAACAGCTCGAACCATCATAAATAATGGGTAATTTAATCAAACAATGACCAAAAAATTAATAATACAATTTGCAAACTTTAAATCAAAATAATGGAGTATTTACTTTTAATATTTTGCATTCGCCTGTAAATTCATTTATTTCTTATGTGTTTATTTACCTGAGCCTATTTTGTCCGAAATATACCTGTTTAATTCTATTAAATTCATCGAACGACAATGAATTAAACGATCTGAATGATCATCTTCTAATATGTACATCCATTCCTTCTTTGTTATTTATCTATGAACTCTTTATATAAGTCATTTCTCTTCAGTGCCTAAAGCTTTATTAAATGCGCGCACATGGTATCACAAAATCAAACTTTGGTATTATTCGATAAGTTTATAAGTAAATACTAATTAATGTTTATTATTCAGAAGAGGATAATTCTGGGTTAGGGATTTTAATTACGAGATTAATCTAAATCCGCCAATCGAAGAAAAATACCTACTGCTTGGACTAGATTCTCCATGAAGACCGCAAGATTCGGTAAAAACTCGGTAACGTCCGTTAAAAATACGATCATCGATTTTCATCATTATTTGTAGGTTTAAACTATTTTTATATACCTAAATAGGAATGAATACATAGAGTAAATAATGTATTTTATATTATTAATGGTGTGAACACTACTTCTATCTTTGCAAACTTAATAGGCTATATTAATGGTTAATAAAGAAATGATTTGTCAAAGACTGAAAAGTTTGGGTGAAGTATTTCGTGGTTGAGTTTAAAATTACTCTGAAAATCTGAATCGCTTACTTATTTTTCTCTGGCAGCTCATTGATGAAGTATCACAAAAGCCTGCGTTCCATGACTTCAAAGTGAAAAATTCTTAAAAAAGATGAAACCTGAAGCAGGTTATTGTTTTCAAGTACTGGAATTACATTTACAGGATAAAAAGATTCGTATTATGCAGCATCTAAGCTATTTTAGAACATCCCACAACAAGAGTAAAATAGGATAATTGAAGAGGCAAGTTGTCTTAAAAGCTCATTCTTCTCGCGGAAAATCAGTCATTTTAATATAAATAGATTGATTGCTTTCAATTCGCTTACAAATAGCTGGCAGGTGTTCATAAATTTTAGAGTACAATTTTCGTGCAAGGAAGAGACGTGAAATTTCCCATTCTCTTGTGCCTAAAATTAGGCTTAACAGAAGAGGCTACTATTTCAAATTAAGTTACGAGAAGTTTATGCCGATAAGGTTCTAAAGTTATCAGCTTGCTTCTGGCATTAGAATGGACTGATAATAACGAGAACCGATGGATTCATTGATTTATTATATAACAGAAACAGGTTCCCCAAATTATATCCGTTTTAATATATATTAAACACAGACAACAATACACGAACACAAACGACCATTCCCAAACCGGAAAAATCCGATTGGCCGGGATTCAAACCCGGGTCCTTGGTGTTGGAGCGTTATAATGCAAGATAGATTGAAGAACGCAAACATAAACTGAATTTGCTTTAGACCACAAAACACTTATTACGATCCGAGTACGAGAATAAGTCATGCCAAATTGTCCCTTGTGTCTGATGCTTGGTGAAATTTATAAGCGGAAGTTTTATCGCAAGAAAATTTCTCATCAAATTGCTCTTATTTTTGACATTATAAGGTATACCAATTCTTCCTCAAGAAACTCATTAAGTTTAATCGCATCCGAAACCGCTCTAGCTAAACGTCAGTTCCCATCCTTATAAACAGGCAAACAAAAACATAACAGGCTTGGAACAGAAAGTAATCTGAAAATTTAGCGGAAAAAATGGGAGGATCGTTACGCGGCGAAGGAATTTTAATCACTATTAAATGGCAAGAAAAATATATACTGAATTATGAGAAATTATATTATATCCGTCTAAATCGATTAAAAAGGAAATATTTTACATTAAATATGGATACACAAGTTAAAAACTAGAGAAATCGGTCGTTTTAATAAATTCTAGTGGAAAATACAAAGTTTTGTTGTTTTTCATTCATTCGTTCAATTCAATGTATTTATTTCATAGCTCCTCTTATTTTATCGAATGTCATTGAAGTCCCCTTAAGATTAAACCGTAAGATGGAATATAACACGTCCACATATCAATCCATCTTTAAATGCTTCTATCATGGTCATCCAACATGTTTGAAAGTACCAAATAAGCTAACGGTTTGCTTTGAACAACTCTCTACGCCCATTACAGTAATTGCACAATTTTTATCAGTTATCAAGATCAAGAGATAATTTAATCGAGATTCATTTTGAATTACTTTTTCAAACTAAAAATTTTCACATTTGTACCTTTTTTCAAAAAATAAATATTAAAAAAATAAAATTCAGCTCTATATTTTTATCTCCAAAATTCGTTTTTATTTCATAAAATAACAAATAGACCTTAATTTAGCAAAAAATGATGATTTTACTGCTAAATCCGGAGGCGAAAATGTTACTCGACAAATATAACTTTTTATACTGTTAATTAACATTCTAAACGTTTTATAACATTTTAAAATGTTTGTACTTGAAAACAAAAATTTGCGTTGTATTTATGTTGAAAAAATGAACATCTTCACGTTTGACAAAAGATATCAAACCTCAGGCCTGTTACGGGAGATCAAAATATTCTTCAATTTGATTAAAATGTATTTGGTTAAATATGAGACCATAGTGACAACTTTTTATCAACATGATATTTTTGATTTCAAAAAACGTTTTCCGAGATACACCCTTATTGTACAGTAAATGAGGTGCTTGTATATGGGAAATAAAAAAATATTCAGTCTAACGATTCCCTAGAAAAAAAGCACAAACTGTCACTCTATTTATTTCGTACAGTAAAATGAGTGCGACAAGGCTGTGAGAACAGAAAGAGTGAGAGAGAAGTGGAATGAAGTAAAATATGCGGAGGCGAAGATGAGAACAGTGATGGAGCGCCGGAGACACCGATGGGAGATGGAAAGCGACGGAGGGAACAGATGAAGAGCGCCCCGCGCGATGAAGTGTATAATAAGATGAGGAGGCGCGTGAGGGGAAGAGATACTGTTTTTCGCGGGATGAGTCATCGGGCGAAAACTGCGCTCGGCGAGTTATCTGCCGAAATTGCTCAAACTGCGCGGGGGAGAGCCTCCCGCGACGGCGGGAATTCATTTTCCCCCATTAGCACCCCTCCCACGGCGGCTTTTCATTACGCCTTCATTTTTTCGCCTCCTTTCATTACGATTAATCCCGGGATCGTTGGATTAGATGACGTCATTTTAAAGCGCAATGCATTTACACCGATGGATTCCGTCGATATGAATGTGGTCGGGTGCGTGCGCGCGCATAAATTAGGCTCCCAATTTGCCTTGGCTTCGATTCGTCCGTCTAATCTCACGTGCCGAACTTAATTTCCGACGAGCGGCGCTCATTTTTTCCCCGTCGCTTGGATTGCCGCAAAGGGAGTTTCTCGCGCCGATATTTCGACTTCGGATGAAATATTCATAAAGCGGCGTAGGATCCGGAGTCGGTTATAAAGATCTGTTTATATTACTATGACAATTTTGACTGAATCCGAACTTTACAGAGCTATCTAAGGATCGTATCTAAAGTTTTTATTATTATCAATCCTTAGTAGCGTCAAAATATTTATGTAATTAGTCGCATGGAGTCCCCAAAATGGGATATGACCCAAAATTCTCCGAATTTTCATAACCCTTTAGAATGGTAAATTAGTCAGTTCGATGTATCATAGTTCATTGTTTCTATTTTATCAAAAAAAATTAGCTTTATAAACTTTGTATCTTTTCAAGTAATTAATAATTATATATAAAGAACAACTCCAAAACAATCAAAAAACTCAAAAAACTTTTTTGAGTTTTTTGATTGTTTTGGAGTTGTTTTTTATATATAACATATCCATCAGCAGCAGCTTTCCTTATTCTAATTAATAATTAGGTAAAATGTTTAAACATGTACCTAATCAATGATAATTCTGATAAAAATAATAATAATAATAATGAAGATTATAAATATTGATGATGATTATAGTAATGGCTACAATGACGAAGATATCAATAATGTTTATTAATATCTTTACATGAGAGAAAATTGTTTGCTGACAGCGCGATAGTCATAATCTATCACAGGACATTACACTAAAAGAACAATAATACAAATTTTCAATGCAGCCCAATTAATTATAAATGACACATTTTTACACAGCATCCACAAGTGGCACATTAAAAATTCGTTTATGAAAAAACCTTGCCTTATTTCTGATATACCTTAGAGATTTAAAAACTATCCATTAAAAGTATAAATAATGCAGCTTTATTCAGTGTTTTCGAATGACCTTCACGGTTACCTTGCCATTCCCAGGCGAAAAATTCCGGAGTAAACCATCCTACCATAGGATCCCCAAATACGGTTCCTCAAAGGATAGCTCACTCGTCGATACAAATTCCGACTAATAAATCTAAGAAATTCTATTTATTCTTAAAAAAGTGCTCATTATATCCAACGGGTAAAATTTCGTTCAAAAATGCGCAATTTTAAGAAAACGAGAATTCACTTATATTCAAGCTAATTTTAATAATCTAAGTTCAATGAGCACTTATATTTTGCTCATTGAACTTTTAAACTAATTATATGGCTGCGGTCTCTCTTTACCAATTAAACTTCTAAATTTAACAAATCCATGAACGAGTCGATTTTCATATTATATCTATATGTACACTCCTGGCCAAAATTAACGCAGCACCGGCCGTAAGAATCGCTAGGGAGGTGCTGCGTTAATTGTGGCCAGGAGTGTACAAACAGAGTGTAGGCGTGTGTATGCATGTATTTTTGCTGAAAATTTGATAACAGGGAGTCGCAAAATTTTGCTTAGATTTAAAAGTCGACCCCGCGCAGAGAAAAGACTATGTTTTTACTTCATCGTCCCTGGTTCGATTCCAGACGAGTATGGGTTTCCATAAAAATTTCCATGAAAAATGCAAGTGAAGTTCAATCTTATGAATGTTTCATTTAATTTGCAAATTAGAAATAACGGCCAAAAGAAATCGAAGAAAGTGCTAAAATAACAGAAAATAAATATAAATTATTATTTTGGCTTTGTCAAGAATTTTGACAGAATTGACGAAAATTTTCTAAAACTTTGAGGTTGTCAACAAGTGGTTCCCCTGACGACTATCACAATTGTTGAAGCCGATTTTGAAAGCATTGGAACTTTAGGTCCATTTAAACTAATGGTAGGAATTAGCAGCTGATTGTACGAAGAGGAGGAAATTACAGATATAGTATAAAGAAACAACTCTTCCGAGAACAACGGATAGTTCAGCTAGATTTCTCAATGCCAATTTAACCCGTACAAATACAATTTTTAACTGCATCTAACAACTCACTATGTATCAACCGCTATGAACAATAAAGAATTGGAAATCTCACGACACATTTCTATTAGTTTTACGGAGGAATATATTTAAGAATGACCATCTCAAAGCCCTAGCACAATGTTCATGAAAATTCCAATAGTAAGTAAGTGACGCTAACTAATTATCTTACAATGGACAAAAATCAAAAGCTTTGAAGATATGATCTTATATTTAATTATCGACTTAATAAAATAAGTATTTGTTAAAAGAATAAAACACAAATCACGAAATAAACAGCTTCCTACCGGTTTTCTGCTAATTACAGAACCACCTCAAAAGATGTCAACGAGTACGATATTTTCTTTCAATAACAAAGATTAATCTATATAAAATTCACTTACAAATCAATTTGTCCTCAGTCGTTGAAGATTCTCGTCAGCCTGTCCTTCATCGACAGCGTCTATATTCAAAATGACTGTCAAAAAGTTAACGGAAAGTTTAAACAAAAATTCTACTGCAATCTGATTGGTCGGCCGAACTCAACTGTTCGATAGAAATACTTTCAAAGTTTATTTCGCACTTAAAAATAATATTCTTAAGCAAGATCATACTCAAAATATAAATTCAAAAATAAATAATAATTTTTAAGATCATTAATTTCGAATACTGAATTTTTTATAATTGCATTTCTAGCAATCACATATTAAAAGGGTAGCCATCTTGAATTGTTAACCTTATGAAGGCATACCGAATCGTTTCAATTCGAAGACAGAAGTTTTACGATATTTTCTTCTCCAACAAGACATTTTGTAATTAATAATTTGCCAATGGCTGATTTATTTAAATCCGATAATTTTATCAAGTTTCGTATGTTTCACGCAATATTATAAACTGTCTGTATGATACATTAAGAAAGATCATTAACTTATCTGAATATTTGCAGCTTACATCATAGTGTACTGTTTCTTGTCTTTAAAGCTGACAATGAGATGTCTGATTAAATAATAACATACTTCTCGAATACTTCTGTGAACTAACAATCAAATAAACAAAAATCGTCAACTGTATGGTTGGACAATGAAGGCATCATCAACTAATAAACTTCAAATTTTACGATAATATTCACGTCTACCCTTCTTACAAATTAGATGCCTTGAAAGATTAATTTAATTATGTAGGACGATCCACTGATATTATCCAATTTACTCATAATATGATTAATTAATGTTAAAGTATCTCTGACAGACAGAGATGTGTTTTAGATAAAAACTAATGTTGATAATTTTTAACATATAACTTAAGTCGGCTATCAATCAGATTCGATAAGCCTAAACTACTATCTCCTTGTCCTCTCTACTAAAATAATTTCTTACCACCCAGTCACAAAGACTTAAGAAAAGAATTGTTTCTTGATTATGAAATAAGGATTTACTCACTTGGTTGTAGAAGAAATCCAGTTCAATAACTAAACAAGCCCATAAAAACCTATGTGACCCGGTGGTCACTATTAATCACAAGTTCACATGTTACTATTTCACATATTCACACCCCAGTCAATTTTTAAATGGTTTTAACTGACATCACTTACACTAATTGAAACTGATGGACTGGATCATTGCGGTCCACTCGCTAAATAATCACAAGCCACTGAATCCAAAAAGCATTATTAAGAACCGAAATATTCTTCGGAGCACAAGTGTGGATCAATTGTCTCTTTAAATATATAACAACTCTAGTTATCCTTATGATTACAACGCTAGCATAAGTCGCAGCGTGCTTTTTCTGTATCCCTAAACATTAGAACATGTATAACACAATAAACTGTGAATCTGTTAAAAATAGGCTTCCTTTAGTCCACATTTGCGATAAATAGACTGCTCTTTTCCTCTAAAGCTGAGTCACGCGTACAGACAGACTGACATAAGTTAGCTGATGTGATATAGAAACTCGTTTTGAGGTGAGCTTTTCGCGGCTGTCTTTCGCAACCTTTTCGAAAATGGAGTAAACTAAAATTCCGATTCCGCCAACGTGTTTCGAAAATATTTAACGGCGCACTTGTTTTGAGAAGATTGTCTTTACGCAGAACTCTACGCCTGCAAAAAGGCGTTTTTAGTTGTGCTGTTTGTGCGATAGTGAGAGTGATTCCATCTAAGAAAATGGTATTAGCTCATTTAAAGTGTAGGCAGATACGAGTTGTTCCGAACGGTTTTGCATAGAAATACTTTCCACGTGATATGCGCAATAGTGTGTCGTAAGTAGCCTCTAGTATAAATATATATAAAAGATAGTGTGGGTAGGTCAATATGTATGTATGTTTGCTTAACACTTGAGACCCAAAAGTCCAAATGTTTGAAATTTTGCACATTTTTAAAAGAGTACGGAGCAGAGAGTAGATTACGTTTTATTTACTTAATAATCCGGGTTCAATCCCAGATGAGTCAAAATGTTTCCGTAAGAAATGCACGTAAAGTTCGATTTTTTAATTGCTTGCTTCATTTCTTTTGCAAAGTTAAATAATTCTATTGTTATAGGTAAGGCCTTCATTCCCTATTATAAAGCAACGGAAACATTAATGAATAACATCATTGAGACGCACTGATCTGGAGTTTTTTCACTTAGAAATCTGACGCTTTAAGAGAATCAGGAACTTCGTTTCTCACTCCATCTACCAAGCCTGTTCTCCGTAGCTAATGATGGAGAGGAGGTTGTTCAAACAGACCTCCGGGCTGAATCTGATCCAGTAGATGCATAAATACATACGTGATCTACCTTTCGGTAAGTTCGTGTGCATTAAAAATACCCTTTCGATACCATTTCTTTTCTTTATTCTTAGCTTACCCCATCCTTAATATTTATTTATAACACCATACCGCTGCAGTTGTTCGCGAGGACAGGTAGCAACGTTAACTTATATAACAATCATTTAAAACAATATTTCTATGAATCTATACAATAAACCCAAATACGAGTACATAGGTAATATATAAACATAGATAAACATCGATAAATAAATACAAAAATATAAATATAAAATACCTATATGAATTATTATAAAAAACACTGTAAATTAGGTATAAGTTAAACATGAATTTTAAATAACCTTGAAAATACATCTACATGATTTGTAGAACATCATATACCTTATCTTTTATCATCAAACAGCTTCTGCTTTTGTCTCCCCCTGTGTTATATTTCCTTGTATTCCCTGTTAGTTGAAAATTATTACACTGTGTACTTAAAAATATAAAACTAAAGAATTGAAAATCAATACCTTAGTTTCCTAAATGAAAACGGGATAATAGCATAAAATATGTTGAAATCATCTCGTAAATCGAACGGGATTGAAAACTTCTGCGATAAATGCTGATGGTGTTAAATCAACGGGCGCTTACTCAAGAATGTCTTCGATGAAGATCTTTATCAATCGAAGGTGCGAAATCGACACACATAAACGGTTCAAGACGAAGCTCGAGGCAGGATGAATGCAAAAGTCAGCAACGTGAAGAGAAATAAAACAGCATGAGAACAATCCAAATCGTAATAGAAAGAGAGAAAAGGATAAGGACCGAAAGGACAAGAAAATTAAACCGAAAGGTCTCGTCGGGTGGTTCATCCTTGCAGATGGCAAGTCGCCCCCGGTAACTGATACCGCCCCGGGACGGATGGGAGATGAAGAAGAAAAAGAACAAATAAAGCGAAAAGGAAAAAAATCACCGGGAAATAGAGAAAGAGGGAATGATGGATGGTTGATGACGACAGAGGGGAGGGGAGGAGGTAAGGCACTTCCTTGTGGAAGGAAGTTAATGAGATACGAAGAGGAACTGGAGGGACTTGGGAAGAGCAATGATCTTCGAGAGAGAGAGAGAGAGAGGGAGAGAGGGAGAGATTAAAAATAAAGACAAGGGGGCGCATCCGGTTAATTGGCTCGGATAAACAGACCCGTCCGGTTTTTATTTTTTCGGCCTTTCGAGAGAGAGTGTGACTTGTTAGGCAGCCATGAGAATCGGTGTTAGTTTTTGCAGGCGGACGGTGTGGGTGGAATCGATTTCCGATGCTGGGAATCTCCGAAGAAGAAGTTGGATTTCTTTTTTTAATAGCACTCGTCGCAAAGGAGCGTTTTTCTTGGAAGGAAATGATCCCCTTTCCGCTTAAACAAATGTCTCCGAAAGAAGGAGGATGATTGACGAACCGGAAAAAAGGATGATCTTCTTCTCGGAATCATTATTTCCTCCGCTATAAATAGCTCATTCTCTCTCCCTAATGAATATCGTTCGCGATTCTTTGATTTATTTTTTTTGTGGGGGATGACGAGTCCTTCAAAAGGGGATGAAATCCGGGAGGAATGATGACATAAGCTGTAAATAAATCTCATGAATTTTAATCCTGTATCGAGGAAAAGATGCGAATGACTCTCATTAGCATTCATTGGATTTTTCGAAAAATGTTTCTCTCGTGTCTTACGAGCCTGTAAATTATTCAGTTGAAAGTCCGGTTTGTACCTCATAACCTCTAGCAATAGCAACCAAGGGCTAGTAGGGGTGGGGATTAGGTTTACTAGGCTAGATGAATAGTGAGGTACTTGCTGTTCTCACCAAGCCATAGTGCTATAAGGGGAACAAGTCCACGTAAGTGAAGCGCAATGACGCTTCGAGTGACACTTTTGTTGTCAGCTCATAAGGAGAGGTGTCATATCAACACAACCATGATCAATGCGATGACAAAAGCAAATGAAAGATAATATTTTTCTCTATCTTGAATTAAAAATGTAACCATGGTATTATATCACCTTGAAATAACATATGAATCCATTAGAAAAAGAAATTCAGGCTTGGTATCATAATATTTAATTTAAAATATAGTTAAGCTGTCATCTTTACTTTAACTCCAACAAACCGTGTTATAATCGGTAGTTAAACCTTTCCTTGAATATAAAACCATGATTATAGTAGTAGTATTGTTAAAAGTGCTTCGACAGCTGAGGTCATTTCGCACATTGGCTCCCACCGGGAATCGAACCCGGGACCGCTTTCACCAAAGGCGAACGCGCTGTCCACATGACTATCCGGGAGCCCACCATGATTATAGTAAGTATTAGAAAGTACCAGATTGAGTACCACTATTATAATGTCTAATTATATCGATTTGTCAAATAATTAGAAGATTAAACATAACTGAAATCTAAAAGCAGATTGGTGTATTGTAATAAAACATAATTTTAAGATTTGGAACTCTTTCAATCTGGTACTAACGTAAAGCACATTTTTAAAAGCCAGTTAAGGCTTAACCATTCAGTATAATTGCTCCTATTATCTCAAAGATATGCAGAAAGATTAAATAGCAGAGCTTCTCCATTGGAAACCCTGTTTTCCCTACTTTTCATGCAGGTCGAGTTAAGATTTCATTTATGAGAGTGTTGGAATGCATTTGTATTTCACTTTCAAATTTTCGTTGCTCGAAATCAGAAGGAAATTGCTTATAAATGCAGGATATGATCAATGAATCTAGCAAACGTTTCTAGTAAGAGTCTCCTCATCTTCCCCAGAGCATACTAGATATTATATTTTCACGATGCAATTACATTATAAAGGGATTTTGGACTGATTCCCAAATACTGAAAAATTACCTTCGACCGTTTTCGAGATTACTAGCATATTCTCAAGCAACCTCAACCTTAGCAAGACAACTAAAAACTCGATTTTGAGTATCAAAGCAATAGTACTACTGATTCGGTTGCATAACCAAATTATAACAGCAAACCTGGTATACAATTACTGTTCAATCTCGAGGAATCAGATTAATTGTATGTACAAGGATGACGGATTTTTTTTTACTTTACAGGCTTAAACTTGTACTAGAAAACCAAAAGATGGAAGAATAAAAAGTTAACTGGGACACTTACAGCACTTGAAAGCATTTCAAAAGATTGACGATTGAAGATTATAGCAGTCAGTGATAACAAATATGTCAGTAAAGAGGAATACCTATATTGAGTTCCATCCACTATAATTTTCCTAAAATTATAATCATAAAGCTAACTAACTTACTTCAGCAGAAAAACTGTTCCTCATGAATGGCGATGTGTCCACAATATTCTTACAAATTATATTAATGTTCCAAATTTCGAATATATTAAAATGCACATCTAATAGAAAAGTAAGTGGCAATTAGTATTAGTACCAATAATTGTCTACTCAAAATAGTCGTTTGTTAATAATTCTCTGAAAAACGTTCTCATAAAAGTTTTACTTATTTGCTCAAGAAAGAGAAAAAGAAAAGAAATGTATTAAATCAAAAGAAAGATATCGATGATTTTAGATATCTCACAGTTGTAAGCCCTTGAAAATGCCAAAAATTGTCTCTTACGAACATCATTTTTTCCAAATTTTAATTTACAAGATTAATAAATCGTCCCCGAATTGAAGCAATCACGGATTCACGAAAAAAGCATTAAATCAACCCAAAACTCGATTAATTTACAGAAATTTTAATCAGTTAAATCAAGAGAAAATCCTCCTAATTTCAAGACCATAAAGAAAATTAGTCCGGACAAAACTAATATTTTGTCAAAAAAGAAAAGCTGCAACCACGCCCATATGGGACGAAAAATAAGACCCCGACCAACCAAAGCAGCTCTATTCCTTTTAACGGCATCCATCCGGAATTTTTTTTTTCACTTGCCCATGGCCCATAAGCAATTCCGGTCGCGGCAGTTGAATAACATTTACACGAGCCGTAAGAAAAAGCGGCGGAACGGATGGAATTGCTAAGTCTTAGAAAGAGGTTTAAATTTCCAAGGGAGGACTCCTTTTCGTTCCGTAGAAGACCCGGCATAAAAGATAACGCCAAAGACGCAAGGAAACAGTCTTTCCGTGATCGGAATGCCAAAAAGCCAAGGGTTTAAGGTTTAAGGGACCTTTTTCCGTAAGGAAAAGAAGGGATTGATGGTGAAGGGAAGGGCCACTTCCGAATGCCAAATCCGGACGGTAAGCCGATTCGACGTGGGTGCAGATGGGGACGTCTAAGCAAGAGTTCGGTAAGCAAAGGCAATGGCGAACTCACGGTTGCACCTGAGGAAGCACGTCTAAGTGGTCGCAAAAGAGTGCCGCACGCGGGGAAAATTAGGTTGGGGTGAAGAAGGTAAACGCGATGGTAATTTTGGAGGGCGCGCGAGGGAGAATCGTTTGAATCGGAGACTAGGTTGTTTGGCGCAATGAGTAAGACAACCATTTCTAAAATGATCACGTGTACACACGGCCCTCTATCAAGGGGAAGCCCTGATGCAAATATTCACCTGCTCCGCTTCTCCGATTCCTCTCTCCAAGTGACAAATAATTGTAAGCAAAGAAAGCTAGATTTTACGTATTTAAGAAACATTTTCGGTCAATGGCAAAATAAAATGGTACCTCGCACATCCAAGCCGGTTATCATGAACTGATATCAATAATTTAGCGTATTCTTTCTTTAGTCTTCCGGTCGTTCTTCTTTATTCTTCTTCTTAGATTTTCGCAATTTTTTTCTTTCATCTTACAACTCAATTTTCTATACTGAGTTCCCACTAAATATTCATATATTTTAAGCGCCTTCGTTGAACATTTGATACAGTAAAATATTCTTCATACCAATGGTAATTACCAAGTTATTTCCAATCTTAAGCGTACGAGATACGTTACGAGATGATTTTGTAAATGTAATTTTTTTTTCGACATCTCTGAAGAAGAATAATTTATGCGTAAGATTCCGATTTAATTAGATAAATTCGACATTCATTCCATTTTAATACTATACTGCTTATTTTTCAAAAGCAACAAATTGTAGCTAGTATTAAAAAAAATTATAACGTCACAAAAGCCTTTAATGTCTAGTCAAAGGTCAAAGCCAACCATAAAATCAACAGCGTATGGATCTTTTCTTAGGAATCAATATAAAAATATTATGACGCCAATTTTATTTGTTTTTATAATGTTAACGGGATGTAAATATCTCACTACTTTTAAGAAGCAAACATAGTTTTTGTACCTTTACACCATCATCGATGGAGGAAATAATTATTTAACTTCCATACCTTAGATCAGCGTTCCCCAGATGGTGTTACAGGGAAAACAAAGGTCGGCGAAGCGTAAACAAGGTGGTCAAAATGCAAACTCGAAGCCGAGAGGGAAAACAAGAAGCTGGATATTGTTTCTGAAGTAATGTTCCGGTTCCATTCAACAAAACGATGCCGAATTTAACTGTTTCATATAACCAAACAATTTGTCTTTTTTACCTCAATTTATCTGCATTTTAATTCTTAACTAAAAATAAATGATTGGGATTACTCAAATTATTCTACAAGTTACAAACGATTCAGAGGCATACTTAAATGATTAAACGCTGTCTTAGAATAATGAGAAAAGCATGTAAGTGGCATGTAATGTAGTTATTGGAAAATACAAGGCAGAAAACATTGTTTTTGTGTACTACATGGAATAACTACAATTACTTTGCCATCCTCTATTCAATTTATTGGAGATTTCGAAAAACTTACGAGGAAGAATAAAAAAGAAGTATGCAAAATATACTGATTACCTTCGGGATAAATTTCATGAAATGATGTCAATTGAGATATGATTTTGATAAGGTTTCCCTCTTAGCTGAGCGCCCTGGCAAATATCCAATCTCTTTTTAGCTATTCAATATAATTTTCAAGCTCCAACTACTTTTAGGGCATTCGATAGAGTTTTCAGGAATATTTCCTCTCCATAAAATATTATGAATCTCCGCAAATCTCTTCGCAGAATATCATCTCACATTCTTACAATTCTCACAGGACCGAAAATTTTTACTCTTTCTTGAAAATCATCCCTCTAGATTGAAAACTAAGTTTCTTTCTAAGAGGAAAAGAGGAAAAAAATATGCCATAGAGAATATCTTTATGTACTAAGATGATAGTAATGATAACCTGCCGAACCCAAAAACTATGTTGAAAATTTCCCTGATGTTCATTGAATTAAAAATTAAATGAATAATACAAAAGACAATAATTAGCTCAATTTCTCCGAACATTAAATTTCATGTCCTCTTTCTTTGCCCTTTTAAACAGTCTATTATTGATTTATAGCAATTAATCTGATAAATATACTTTTTCCGTACGTTTTAATCATATGTATTGTTCCACACACACGTACATGAAAAAGGAATAAACATAACTCTGACTGAAACGCAAATCTGGATAGAGATTATCATTCAATATAAAGGAAAAACTTTTGAAAGATGGAAGTACCAAAGCTTGCTACAGAAAGTACGGACTTTATAAGACGGAAATTATAACATAAAATTTAAATTAACAATTGTAATTGATAACTATAAATTCATTGTGACACTTTTTAACTATATTCCATATGGAATACCTTGAATACGAGTTCCTTAAAATCATATAAAAATAACACTGCCAATTTAGAACTCTTTTGAGTTCAGATAATTGTTCGCAGATTCGACGTCCCTTTTCATATCAATAGAAGAAATAGTACACATACACCAAAGGAATCTGTTTGAGCTGAAGTGGAATCGAGCGAGAAGAATAACAGTTTCATGCCAACGTGTGAAAACCCAACTTGACTCTTCCCTATCATTTTTCACCTTGTGCGATGAAAGTCTAACCTTCTTAACTCCCAGACCCGTATCGATTAAGGGCCTAAACCGATAGTAGATAATGCAGAGGTTTTGCTTACATAAGAAGGCAAGGTTTTCTATCATTTAAGACACCCGCAAAGCATCGAGGATTAATACATACCCTAACTAGCTCAGAGCCGCATCGCTTATGTGTTTTGCTCATCATTTCTGAAAGTATTATCCTGATGAAAGTGCCCATAAATATAGGTCAAACTAGACTTAAACGGTTGTGTACAATGCTTGTTTCTTTTTTTACTTCCCTAATCATGCGCCTATGTTTATGTGCGGCATTGCCCCAACCGCTGGGGCAATTCCGTACAGTGTAACCTTTTTTCTTAAATTTTTTTACGAAAAAATGAAGATAAATAATCCAGCCGTTTGGTGACGATTTAGTAGCCAACATAACAAAGTAACATTCGATCATGTGTCTATGCTTCTATATTGAATTTTATATGAGCTGTAATAAATCTCGCTTAAGTGTACTCCATTACCCCGCTCTCCCCCTATTCTACGAACCTTGACTAAAACTTTTACTAATTTATCAAACTATTAAAGTCTGAATATCACGAAACACTAATGCAATATCCCAACATTATATTACGTAAAGAGTTGTGGTGAAATAATGACTGTTACTATTATGTATTAAAAGTTCTTCAATAGCTAAAGTGCTTTTACACATTTACCTCAGTTACATCTGCTGATAAAATATTAATGAGATAAATTAGATTTCGCTTCGCTCGCTCGCTGTTTAATAGAACTTAATTATACACTGATAATATTAAAATGATAATTCATTAATATAATAATATAATTATTATAATAATTCATAATTTATCAACGGTAATGGGGGATAGCAGGTAAAAGGAACCCTATAAATACTTAACCATACAGGTATGAAAGGAAGGCGATATGCCTAAGGGTAGGTAAATAAGCTACGGTAACCGCATACAACAACGCAGAGTTTGACCTCCAGTTCTGATTTTTGAAACCAGAGTCGACCTGTGGCATCAAATTCTCGAAAAATGAACCCGAGATAAAGTTCTTTGAGAATGAACCGCCCAGGCTTCTAATTAAAAATTTTGAAATAATGTATCCATAAATGAAAATCTAGAACAACACTCGTTAATATGTTAAGGATTGATGATACGTCCAATATTTCCCAACTTGATCTACTAACGCGTTGTTACCAAAGATTTGGGCGAATTCGTGAAACAAAACAGGAAAATCTTTTTCTCTTTGGCAGCAAATCCGGCAGGAGGCGAGAAAATACGTCAAGACACCATACTTCTTTCGTATTTCCGAAAGTATAAATAATGCAATCACCTCCCCCCGCTCACTCGGCTAAAAGCTCCTCAGAGTGAAAAGAGGAAGTGAAGTGGGCGAAGAATAGAAGAAAAGAGAAGCGACACATGAAAGGATCTTTTTTCATCCAACTTAACCCGAGGGCATCGGAAACAAACTACTCTTGGCTTTGGAGCAAAGGGCGTATCGAGGAGAAGGAGTGTTATCCTTGTCCAATTCTTTCTAAGTCTCTCTCTCTCTCTCTGCAAAGACCTCCCACCTTTCCGCCCTCTTCACTTTTGCTTCTCTCTCTCTCTCTATTGCTCGCAATTCGGCAAGCTCTTTCTCTCTCTCCCTCTGTATTTATTTCAACTCCTTCGTTCCATTGTTATTTGCGACCAAAATCCATCTATTCGATGAAAACTTCGTAAAAATATTAACATGTTGAAATATTTACGATATAAGTCTTGAGTTTGTCAATCGGGACATAAGCACAAATGAGCGAGTTAAACAAACAAGATACGATACAAGAGGTCATATAGAGGGATATTGTGGCTCGGAAGTTCCACCTTTTACGGATACGATTTTGATAGTAAATCATTTCTTATGTGAGTGCTCGATATCTTGATACCGTCCTCTCGATAATTATGGAATATTAAACGTTAATAAACGAAGAATTAAGTCTCAGATTATTTCACTCTTTGTTACACTGAATCTGTCCATATGTTTATTCATACCAGCCAACTGCATTTATCGTTTTAATCTAAATTTTTTTATGGTGAAACTAAGAATTGTTCTTTCAGCAAATAACGGAAACTAATACGTGGTATAACTAATAATATTCCATTAGTTAAGCTACTTAGATTGAACCACTCACCTTTTATAATATATTCAAGTTTGTACTGCCTAATAAAAATATAAATAGTTTAAAGGCGCTGAGAAGTATTAAACTTAAACACAGTAGTAAGCAAATGTTGCATTGGTCATTTAATATATAGGGAGATTTCTTTGTATTTTGTGTATTTTTGCCATATAAACCTGGTCTAATTATTTATCAAATAATGCAGCATATTTAAGTGCATTTGTAAATTATTACTAACAGAAAACCATATATATGCCAGCGTTGGTGATAGCTTTATAAGACTGAGATCCCAAGTTCGAATATTCATTGGGGTTTGGATGTTTGTGAGTATTTCTAGTAGGTTAATCATAATAGTGATCCTATGTGACTATAATTCGCACAATAAAAAAGTGATTTTTTATGCTATAAACTTATAGTTATTTAAATATACAATTATTTACAACCAAACCTAATCATCTCATAATTTGGAGAAATTTGCACAAGAGATCCGGGGTTCGAATCCTAATTAGTGTTTGGATTTTTGTGAGCGCTGTTAATTGCTCAAAAGTAGGAGTAACCCCATGCGACTAAAATTCCTACAATAATGACGGTTACTATGGTATTATATCTTATATCTGCAATACTAAAACTCATGCCCTTCATCTTTCGCCGTCGATCCCCACTTGGGATTTTCATCGTCGCAGAGCATTTCTTCCTCATCCAATAACTCTGGCATGAGGTCACTTGGATTCAGAATCAAGAAGGACACTTTACGACTGCGCCTAGCCATACCCTCTGTTTCTCATATCTCAACACCTGCCACACTTTTCATTATGTCCCCTCATCTCTTCCTTCCTGGCTTTTCTTTACGGACCTCTTTCCCTCTCTTCCCTCGACTTAATATATTTTTCCCACTTTCCCAAAACCCGCCTCACGTGGTCGCCTCTCCCTAAACTCCTTCCTCACCTCACCAACCGTTTTCACCGCGTGTAATAAGAAGCTCGGGAAGGCTTCGAACCCACCTAGTCGAGAGGCTTTCCTCTTATTTTCCACATTTATTCCCTCTCCTTCTCCCCTAATCCCATCTCTTTCTTTCATAACCCTTTTCCTCACCTTTTTATACTCTTCCCGCACCTCGGAAGACTCAATATATCTGTTCCTTTTTTTATACGACTATGCTCTCCGTTTCTTTATCCCATTTCCCAGATGCGTTCGCACCCATTTCTTCTTGGCGTCCTCCCCGCTCTCTCTCCCCTCTCTGATAACTTATTCCTTCAAAGTCCCCCTTCTTCTCGAGCGATGGAGGACTTTTTGGAGGAGGTTGCCTCGGTAACGTCCCCGGATTACTTCCAAACTCCTTTCGTGTTTTCGTAAATTATCGGAATGGCAGAATGATAGGACGTTGGAGCGAAAGGAATTCTATTCTCGACTCCTGAGCCTTAAATTTGCAATTCTGGAAGCTGAAAATAATGGACCGCTCTCTGAATTTGCTTGCGTCAAGTATGTCGCAGGATGAAGAAGTTATGACCGATATTTTATGATGAAAATAAAATGGAAAGGCTGAGTGTTCAGTGAAGTCTTTTGGAAAGTAAATGCTGATAGAAGTCTGTAGAATACACTGATGAAAGATGCGGAAATTTAATCTGGCACTCAGGCATTATGACCTTCTGAAATCAGAGCTTAAAGTAATATAAAGGGGAAATAATATAGGAATATATATTTTGTATTATGAGAGGAAATTAATGACAGTTAGGATTGTTGAGGGAATGAAACTATATGAGGGAAACATGGTGGGCTGGAGAGCTGCAGTAATACGCAAAGTACTTTTCAAAGGCAATGCCTCCGTCCTCAGGGGTCATAAAAAGTAATTTGGGTATAATAAAAGTGCGGCATTCCTTTCTTGCTTATTCCGACTACCGGGAAGTAAGAGGAGGAATGCCGACAAAGACAGCTTTTGGAGATTTTAAACCTCTAATTCATTAACAGCCGTGTTCCAATATTTTCTTCTTTGCAATCCTCGAACAGTTAACAATGATGGTAATCGAGAGTAATTAATACTGTTCCCAATATCTCCATACCATCATAATGTTCCTGATATCATTGCGAATACACACATACATTCAGTGGCATTTGGGTAACAATGACTGTCGATATAATGGATAAAACGATACAGTTCATCTTTTATAACTGGTTAGTAATTACACCTTAAACACCACTTACTATGAATATCTATAGTGAAACTCAACCCTAACCAACTCAACGATCTTCCTGCTCGAGCTTAACATTTCTTCAGTTGACTGTTACGCTACAAATAGGCCGAATATTTTTTATCGTTATGATTCTCTATCTTGAAAACAAATTAACTTCAGGCATGATTTGCACTTTGTTTCATAAATGGTATATTTGTTATTTGTACACTACATGAAGGCCTTTCGTTAGCAGAAATTGTATCATTCATTCAATTTGTTTCCGTCCTCGTGACTGCGATGATATTAAAATTCGAAAAAAATGGAATCTTTGTCACTAATGCTGGAAATGCTATGAAAAATGTTTTGTACCAGAGTGAAATTTTTCTATACTGTGCCAGAAGAGAAATTAATAATATTCCATCCATCAATCCATGGAAAATAATTTTCAAATTTAATATTAATTCAAAAGAAGTTACACAAATTCCTCTAAATTCACAATCGATTTTTCCATAAAAACAAACTGTAATGTTTAAATGCGAAACTAATTTAAAACTCATCTGACATCCGCAAACCGCAGCATCTTTCAAGACCATCGATTAATCCCATTTTATTCGCTCATCTGATTTTAATACACTTCCTTATCCAATTCTAATAACTCCTTCCATACCAATAGAGTCCTTCCTTCAGTACCCCTTCTTTTCACCGTCATTTCCCCATCACTTTCCTAACTCGCGAAGCCGACGCCTTTCAGAATCGCTTTCTGCCCCTTCATTTGTTCTTCCCGCGGCTCCTCCTATTCCATGCACCAAAACTTATCCCCTTCCCCCCCCCCTCCCCTGCGAATAATCTGCTCGTTCTTTTCAAACTTCGATAACTGACGAGGACAAACCTCATTTTGAAGTCTCTCTTTAGTTCGGCGCGCCGCCGCCAGGGGCTTCCTTCGATGGGTGATTAATTGACCGCGAAGGGAGGGCATAAAGAAAACATCCAGAAACAAATGAGGGTTCCTCCGCAAAGAGGGAACGCTATCTTCGAGACACAAACTGTTTTCGAATGAGGAAGTGAAAGGGTTTTTAGACGAAACGATATTAACTGTTCTGAGTGGATCCATTGTCCCGGTACTCAATAAATATTATCTAGCCCTATTGGAGAAAGGGATTAATATTTTTTCCAATCAAATCTTTGGGTAATATTTATAGTTTAGTTTAAGCAAAAAGGAAAACTTATTCCATTAAAAACTTTCAGATGTCTCATGAGTTCGATTATGGAACCGAGTTCTACTACAAATTCAATACTTAAGTTTAAATTGAACGGAAAGATAAAGCACGCATCTAGTTACTCATACCAAATGTTTTGGAATAATTTTATAATGGGTTAAATCACTCTCCAGGGGGCAATGAGGTAATCTAGGGGTTTGGTGCTTGATACGAGGATATGATGTCTTGAGATTCATTATTATTCTATTAATAATAATACTGTGATATATGAAGAAGTAAATACTACCATAGAATCCCAATGGCATGCTGGTGTTTTTTCATCATTGAAGTCCCAAATTTTCATTTATATATGTCTCCATCAATGTTTTTTAC
The DNA here is from genome assembly GCA_947579665.1 of Sympetrum striolatum. Taxonomy (NCBI): domain Eukaryota; kingdom Metazoa; phylum Arthropoda; class Insecta; order Odonata; family Libellulidae; genus Sympetrum; species Sympetrum striolatum. Next base: position 21,129,071 of record OX388346.1, read on the forward strand.
AATACTTTGTATTGAAGTTGAAGAAGGTCTGTATAGAGGAGAGGAGGCAAAGTCATGAAAAAGTTTGGGAAAAAAAGGGTTAGGGATAAATGATCATACAAATAGATGTTATTCGGATATAGATTATCACACAGTGATCAAACGAAATAGCCATGCGGATATTTCTAAGACACTTTATTAATCCATAATTCCCCTTTAATTACGGCATTATCTTCTTACATCATTCTTGTTTCTCCTTTGACATAGCTGAAGTATTTGATGGCAATTTGATTTCATCGTTACCAGTTGAACGGAAACACATTTTCAAGCTATATAAATTAGTAGCGATAGAACAGGGATGTTCAGTGTAAAATCAAATATATGTAACCAATTAATTTATTATCTAACTTCAAAACTCTATTATTATAAAGATGATAAAGAAATCAGAGCTTTCAGAAAACTTGACTTAATAAACTTTCTGAGAAACGAATTGATAAATTCATTCAAATCTCAATTAATGATGCGAGCCTTTATGGGATGTAAGCAAGTTTGACCAAATGTTATGATAAAAGCCAAGAATTCAAATAAATTAAAATAGTAGAAATATTTTTTATAATAAAAATATTTTTTTCATTTATAAGTGATAATTATTATCTGTAATGATTAGAATGTGCAACTGAAATTAGTAGTTAAAGAAAAAATCCTTGGGAAACTGAATTGGTTATATCATCATAATTTTCTTTCACCATGGTTCTGCCAGGTTTGATCGAGCAACCAGTGGTTAACGATAACGAAAAGTATATTATTATGCCCTTTAGTACTCCAAATATCCATGAAAAGGGTACCCTTTAATATGAAAAAGGCCTAAAATGAGATGTGACTGTACATTACAACGAAGCGAAGCTGTAACTCTGTTCGTTGTTTATGTCATAAGCGAATCAAATTTGTGAAAAAACACGAAAAATCTTCTCGAATTCACCATTGTGATGACAGATCAAATTTACGTATCCGCCTGTACAGTATTCAGAGCGTAGACCAATTGAAAAGCCCAAACGCTGCACCGTTGACTATACTACTCTTCAGAGGGAATGAAGCTTAATTTTATGTATCATTGTAATGATTTATGACGTTAAAAATTAGAACTAATAGGCAAGATGAGGAGTGAGATAGATAGTTTTTCTTTCTTAGTGAGGATGCTATAATGGAGAAACGTATATACAAGGTACAGCACAATGATCTACTGAATATCATTTTTTATAATATTTAGTAAGGATAGAATAGAATGAATTCCACTACTCACAAAGGGAACAACAGGTTTGTGAAGAACGAATTCGAACGAAACTTTCAGGGCACATCCTTTTCCTAAAAATTTTGGACACATTTCCTACCGTTCAACTCAATGGGCCTTTGTTTATGAAAAATTAGCGACGGAAAAAAATCGGAAATAGGCAACCGTCATATACACGTGCATATAAAACACAAAATTTTCCACTTAGGAAATTATTTACTTCCATTTTTTAATGATAACTTATCTTTTTGCGATTAAATTTCATCTTCTTACCTTTCAAGCATTCTTTACCTTTTCGTTAGCACTAGCTTAAGCGCCCGTTGATTCTCAACGGGGAATACAGAAGTAGATTAAATTCATGTCGTCGGTCATGCAAAGCGTATATACCCTTTCGCATACACAACTAAAATCCCAAGCTAATGTCAGCGTTATTCAAATCTTAGTGCATTTAGTATTGACTCAGCTTTGAGTAGGACTGAAGACGAAAGTAAATGATAGATACATTTTCACCTATCTACATGTACCAAAAAAGCAAAGTATGCCATTCATTAAGATAGCGTAGCAACATATTTATGTTTGTTAGGAACATATTCGTATAAATATTTACGATATAGCTCTATGAAGCTCAAATATGATGGTATGGCAACATGAATCCCAGGAAAAATGAAACCATCCGATTAAGTGACTGCGAATGTGACCGGATAAAATGAAATGATGGGGGTTGGTAACCATGGAGATTGGGAAGGGAAAGCATTCGGAAGATATATATCTGTAAATTCTCAATATCGGCGAAAATAGTCCATCAAACGTGAAAAATGAAGTTCCGCATCTCGCATCCAGAAAGTGCGCCAATTTTCACGGGTCCCGACCGATCACCGATGCAAAACCGAGAGGGCCAAATCCCTCGATCCCGAGCTTTGAAAAAGTCCTTTATAGCCAAAAATTACCGAGGCAAATCGACCGAATTCCAGTAACTGCTAAAGAAGACGGAGGGAGAAATATTTGGAAGTCAGAGGCGGAAATTCTGCTGAGGTAAAAGGTTGGGGAGCTTGAGGACGAGAATGAGCAGAGAGGGGAGGGTAGAGATGAGGTAGGAAACGAAGTGAGTGGAATGAAAAGAAAAGGGTAATAGAAGTGGAGGAGATAGAGAAGGGTATACATGGTATTACGGAACGTGACGAGGATTTCAAGGTACCTGGTTTGGGTGAGATGGTAAAGAAGACATAATGAACAAGAATTGAGTAGGGAAGAAGAGACTGCAGAACGGGAACGAGTGTGAAGATAAAAGCAATGGTGCAAACAATTCACTCGAGAGAGAACTAAGATGCATTGGCAGTGAATGGAGAAGAAATCTAAAAAGAATTATATAGCCGAGACTCGAACCAGGACCAACTATATTAATAATACAGCTACTATTAAGGCAGATTATTATATCGGTAGAGAATGGAGTAATAATCGAAAAATAATGGCATACCCGGGTCTCGAACCCGTACTAACCGAGGTAACAATTGGGTAACATACTGTTGCAGATCATTCAATATCATACGCACCCAGCATGTGGAGATCTGGATTTGAGTCTCGACCATCTGGAAAATGTCTCTCTCCCACTTTTCTCTCTGTCGACATGCTTGTATCATTAGTATTAATGATTTGTTTAGTAAAGTCGAAGAGAAAAGGGAAAACAATTGTATATGGAAAGAAAAGTGGAGGATGACTTCATTTTATTGGCACGATGACTTTTTTTTTGAGTCCGTTTGTCTCAACTTATTGTTAGAAACTTGGAATTGTCTCTGTAACTTAGGCTCCTGTAGATTTGATCACTTAAGAGAGCGGGCTAGTACTCATAGGACTTGAACTTAGCCTACCAAAGTTACGTCGAAGTTATTTATTTATTTATTTATTTATTAAAAAAACGCTGCAAGTTGGTATTAATACCAGGTGGCAACGGTGGAGGGGGATATAACAGTACAATCTGTCCGGCATTCGCCCAAGGACGGGAGGGAAACCCCTCCAAAAACCTCCCGCGGACAGTTCACATCTTAACAGTAGCAATAGATCCAATTAGTACAACAAGTCAAATAAACAATATACAGACACCTCCACCAAACACAGTTACACGTGTTGTTGAACTTCCACACGCCCGGGGTTATAACACAAACTTATTTAAATACGGTATTTGTATTAGTTATCCACAGCTGATAAACGCTAACAGATTATTTAAGGAAGAATTCAATTGGATATAAAAGCCAGCATCCATACAGTAACCTTTCAGTATGTGGTTGGGTGTGTAGGCAGCATTACTATATATCTCTTATAATATTGATAACACTACTCTCTTTTGATATCAAGATTTGTAAATCTCTTCTTACATCTAAACCTATTTCACTTTTTATATTCAAGCCTAAAATCTTATGTGTCACTGTTTGGTATCGTCCCAGAAAATAGAATAGTAAGTAGAGTTAGTAAGAATAATAGAGTTAATGTAAGTACACCATGTCATATTACATATTATTTATATAATATATTCGAGAAGGTAACCCCAAAATATTTCACCAAATCAACTGTCGGTAAGTTTATTCCTCGAAGACTACAAGAATATTCATTTCTGAAAAATTTCTATTGAATGATTTATTTATCAAGACTTAATTAAAACAAATATAGACTGAGGTATTCGCCCAGCATAAACAACGGCTATTATCTTGTACTCGCATGGCAGAAAGGTGAAAAAGACAAAAGGATGGGCAAAGGAAGTGCGAAGTAAGATGATGGATTCGTTAAAGCGAGAATGTAACACTTGAAAAGCAAAAAAACAGCGTGGTGAGGCGAAAAGCCATAATTTACTTAACAAGTTGATTAACTTAGTAATCTCCGCGGAGTTTTTCTAGGCAACTTGTTTCGCTAGAGCGAAAGCATCTTAAGCCTAGATGAAGATGTTAGCATGCCAGCGGAACTAATTTCCAGTAAAACCTCCGTGGAAATTACAAAGTTAACTAATTTCATCGCCTGAAAAGAACTTCTGAGAGATTGAAATATAGACCCTTGTATTCCTTTTAATTAGGTACTTATATTATTTTTATAGTTTTCTTGCCTCACTATTCATAAATCTACATGAATGAACTATTCCTTCGCAGATTTAACCAAATTTCGCACACGGAAAAAAACGCAGTGCGGGTTTCATGTATCTTATAAGAAACAAGCCCGCCTCCTTGGTCATAATAGTTCCTTTGAGAAATGTATGTAAAATTCGTTTTCAATTAATAAAAAGCAATTTTTTCACCAAATTTAATAAGAAATAACCTACAAATACAAGTGAAAATGGTAGAAAAGATAGAAAGTTCGAAGATCTATATTGGGTTTGAAATATCATTTGGATTCATATTGGATGCGAAAACAATCGATAAAATATTCGAAATTCTGCATACTTCTGTGTTTTCGACAGTATGTTCCCTCGATATTTTACTTGATTGTTCAATTCGAGTTCATTATTATTTCCATAATAATAAATTGGGAATTTATATCCATTTACCATACCATATACACCATGACGACTCATTACGATCCCTGAGACATTAAATGTACCCTACATTGTTCCTATTATGATCTTATCTCTTTTGAATTGTTTTATCTCCCTCATTTTAATTTGTGTATATTTTATTTTTTTACTCTCCTTATATAATTATTATTTTTCTAGTAATTTTATTTTATTTTATCACATATATCTGGGTAATTTTGAACCCTTTCTAAAAATGTATTATTGTTTTATGAGAATAAATTAGCTGCTAATTATATAAATCATTAATTTTTCAAAGATGACAGCATTTTTCTTATAAGAGAACAGTTAAAAATTGGGAAGTAGGTTTTAAACTGTCAGAAATTATGATTTTCATGATTATCTCTAACAAAATGTTCAATTTATTCATTAGGCATGAGAGATTTTATTAAATATTAATTTATCATTAGTCAAACCATCTAGCGGAAAATGCTAATGATAATAACGATAGACTATCAACTCAATTTGAATTCATTTCAGTCATGCTCGACAAAGCAGTTGGCCATAATTATACATTTATATAGTATCAACGGAAGAAATAACACATTCGATATGAAAACGAGGGAAAAGGCACGGCGAAAAAGGATAAAAAAGATAGAAAAAGAAGACGCGATAAGAGCTTTAAGAAAGGTCTAAGAGAGAGAAAGAGAGCGGTTGAAGGATGAAGTGGAAAGCGGAAAAGGCAGGACACACAATCAACTTAATTTGATGAAATTCCGAACTGCAGCCCGCCCAGACTGGAAACCAACGTTACGTGAGAGCGGGATAATAAGATAGAGAGAAAGAGATAAAAATAAAAGGAGGAATACGGAGACAAAAGAAACAGAGAGAATGAGGAAGGAAGAGAAAGAAAATTACGCATGAGAAAGAGATAGGGGCTGAGGGAGAGCTTCCAAAAATCCTGCGTGAAGAGAGAAGAGGAAGAGTGGGTAATGGATTTTCACGATTTTGCCCTCTGAAATCCTTCCCTCTATTTCTTAAAAATCCTCCGTGATGGTTGGTTGCCCGTGGGTGATGACGGAAGCAACCATTCCTCCAACCCTCTCCTTAAAGAGAACCCTCTCAGAACTACCCTCCCATTGTTGGAACCAGACTTCTTGTCGCCTCCCACCCTCGAGGTAAGAGGTCCTTAGGCTGTTTCCCGACGGAATTCGGATATTCTCTCTCACTGTATTTCTTGGCCCGTTTTCTTCTCCAAATAACTTGGCACCTTGTTATAACGCCCTACGTACGCCTGAGACTCTTATTTCGAAAGAATCACTTCAATATTACATCCGTCCACCACCAAAGCGATTTTTTCTCCCGACCAGTTGGCCTCTGTTTTGAAATTTTTATTCGTCCGTACTTTTTTAGTTGTCAACCCACTACGTTCCTCGTAGTGGGTTAGGCGTATTTTCCCCAGCAGGACGCTCTCTTTGGTGTACCCTGACTAGGCCCAGAGCACTCTGAAGAAATGTTTCCCCATGGACTTGCCGCGACACTTTACCTTTAGAGAGCATTGCGTGTACTCCGCGTAACATTCAAGGCGACTTCAAATGAGCCACCGCCCTATGTTGGCCGCAGTTAACGATTTTTATTCAATAAAAATGAATAATCCGTAAAGCAATACTAAAATCAATGTAATCAGCTGATTTCTTGGAGTTTTTAATGATTGCTTTCTTCCAATTTGTCTAAATTCCATAATTCCCATCACCAATCTCTTGTTTCATTAACACTACGTTGTTTATATTAGTTAATTTATCATCTCGTCATTGCTTAATACAATAAAAAGCTTCAAGATTTCTGTGTATTCGTTGGAGGCTACGCAACAAGCTCCGGATTTTTCAAAGCAATGCCTGCAACCCAACTTAATATCAGCTCGCTCCACTTACTATATTTTACCTGTTTTAATTTGGAGGGTTATACCTTATTTGTATTTCTCATTATAAATACAATATCGAGGAAATTATTTTTTTTTTCAGATGACTGTGATTTGTAATGAAAATATTTAACTGTTTTCACGCACAAGGCCTTTTTTATTTTCCATGTTTGAATGAATTTGGACTGAACATGACCCGGGGAAATCTATTAAAGTTCTTGAGCGATATTAGGTGGAAGTTTGCCGAGACTGTTCATTCCTGTTCATTTAATTATTCCATATTCAGTGGAATAGAGCTAATTTTGTATTTGAAATCGGATGTTGATTTTTGTTATCCAAAATAGATTAGTAATTAAAAAAACGCAGGCACTGGCTTCTTCTCAATGAGGTCAAACAAATAAAGATTCCAATGGTTTAATATGAATTTGATTTTCCTCAATTAGTAGCGTATATTGCATTATTATGCACACTGTTTTGTTGCTTCTGACTTTTAAGAAGAATAACCTGAACGATCCTTATGAAGCTTTTAAGTTTTATTCTTTTTAATAATTGCATATATTGTGAAGACTTCGGTGGCGGGCAGGGAAATAGATTGCATTGAGTTGGAGACTAATTACAGTTTTAAGTACTTCATGAAATAAACGGGAATCAATCAAAACCACAAGCAATAAGACGCCAGTACTTTTATAAACGCTAATCTACCCGCCTGATCGGATTTGAATGTATTCTTTAAGGATTAAAGATTTGAATAGGACATCGAGATTTTCCGCACAGGAATTCGCTCCGCTTCCGATAGATAGCGAGTCCATTTAAAAGTATAATCGATTCCTCAAACTCGGTCTCTCGAAAGAGATCCTTCCTCACCGCCAATTTTTGCGAAGCGAAGTTCTTAAAACGGGAATACTCTTCCTTAACGTAATCCGATACCACTACTTTATTCCTTCTCAAAACTATCACCTCGAGCGCTCGAGCCTGTTAGTTCAGCGATCTCGGAGAGAGGGGAATAAATTATCCTTATCTTCAGAGAAGCTAATATTTATTCAGTTTAATCTAGGAAGGGAATTAACTTGAGGTCGTCTTCATTACAGCAACCGTGGTTAATGCGGTGAAAGGAATACGTGTAATTCAAAGCACGGCCCCGCGGGGGCATTGCACCACTCCCTCCGCGCCTCTACCATAAACAGTAAACATCAAAAATCATCTTCGTGATAAATACCGAGCATTATCTCCGGTACCGCAATTCGGAAGCAATTTCCCGAAACGCGGTCGCATAATGAAGGGAGTGATACGTCAGGTTAATTCATCCCGGAGACTTAAACGCACCCTGATGGTTGATGTACCCAACTTGTTATCTACCATTTAGGCATCTTTATACGCTCGGTGACATATGGAGAAGGCAGCTCATTGGTTAGTCGCTCAACAATTCAAGAGTCCCTCTTCCTCAGCATCCCTTTGGACGACGTACCAACTCCTTTATGTCCTCCGTCCCGAGAAAGCTCTCCAAAACTAAAGGGCTCCTGCTCGCTTTTATTCCCTTTGGGTTGGCACTCCTGTCTGAGGCCCGCTTCTTAATTGCCCCCTCCCGCTTCCACTCCGTTCTGCAGCCTCTTAAAGAGTCAATAAGAGGTTTAGGAGAATATTCAAAGCTGCCAGCTCTGAATTATTCAGACCCCTTGCTCCCTCTCTGTTTCCTCTCTCTCTTATCAATTCTTAGCTCTCCGCAGTTCCTTTTATTAATTCGCTTTATCTCCGCTCTCATCTTTGCAGCCTGGCTGAAACTCATTTTTCCTCGCTTCCCTTGAGTGACTGAATTCCCTCATTTTATTGTAATTGGCGTTTTCACCTTTGTTTACGCTTCTTTTTGAAGGCGGTGCTGTGAAGATTTATGGACGCAGAAAGGATTGTATCATGGGATAAGAAGAGTCGATTTAATATTATATTTCATCGCATCTTTGTGTAAAAAGGATTTTGTTTAGTCTGGGGGACTATTTTTAGATATAATCTTCATTAATGCCCTTATTAATAAACACTATTCAGATAGATAGACCTTTTATTGACTAGGTTAGGTCCATTTGGGCATCTCTTCCACCGAACTTCTTACATTTATATGCTGATTGATATTTACAGATAAAAATTAAAACAAAACAAAAGAGCACATGGTGGGTAAAAAAACCATTGCAACTGAAGCTTGACAAAGAAGAAAACCTCGCTGCAGGAAAACACCCACCAAAGATGGTCTTACACCAAGGAAAAGCAGGCCTACGCCTAAGATTTAGCTATTTTTCTAATTCTATTCTAATTTTCAGATAATATTAAGGAATCCATCTCTGTGGCCTTTAGTCTTCAAGCATTTGGATTATTTCCCGAGTTTTTTGTTCGTATATATGTATGTTCCAAATAACACTGGTCAACTTAATTTTTGTTAAAAGGAAAATGATGAGTAATCTACGTTAAACCGATTTCGAAAATGATATCAGTTTTTAGACTGGACTCACTTTTTGTCATATGCTAATGCATTCATAGTCCTGATATTCCTTAGAGACTGAAGTTTCCTAATTCTGGAGTAGCTTATTCAATTGTTTTGAAGATTTAAATCTTGAAAAAATGGAGGTAAAGATGCATAGAAAGAAAAATTTTATCAGCTTTCAAAACTTAAATCATGAGTAGTATCGTGATTCTTTATTTTTTGTCCTATGATAATTATGATGGGAGCAGTGCATTTTTAATTTACATAAATTGAATAATCAGGGATTTAATATTTATTTTCCCGGATTATCTTGAAAACAGAGGCTTATGAATAAAAACCACCTACTTATTCCAATTTAGCGTAAAAGGTCCTATTATGATCAGATATTTTACGTCAGACATCAGAAAAAATTTTATTTTTTAAACCAGTATAATTATTCTTGATATTAATTGTTTTTCTTTCGTAGGAAGTGAAGAATAATTTCGTAATATCCACACGTGTTTATTAAGACTACCTTACTACTATCAGTAATAACAAGTACGGATATAAATAAGTTTGTCTTCACTTCCTTAGCATGTATTTCCACTAAACCCGGGCAAATAATATAAAAATAATAGAATTATTTTACTTTTCTTTTGACAACCTTTGAACACAGTATACCAATCCGTTGGAAAATAATAAATTTGGAAAGATCTTAACGTACTAGCGGTCAAAAACGAGAAAGAGAGCAACTCCATCCAACTCCCTCCTATCTATCTCCCGTTCTTTTTTTCACAAATTAAGGTCGCGTGTATTTCTTGGAAAACTAATGGGGTGGCGAAATCTAGGTCCTCTCGGCGAAACCTGTTAATTCCCGCGACATTCGGAGCCCGTGGGAAATCTGGGAGATAAACCGCGCAGCTATCGGAATTTCTCGCTCTGGGAAAAGAGATCTCAACCGACTGCATCCCCTTAATGCCCTGCTATCTCTCTCTCCCGCGGACTTTCGCAAACTCCACCATTTCTCCCAAGGCGCCGCAAATTAAACAATCGCCTTATCCAATTTCCCGATCGCAAAAGTTCTGTAAGATCCGATGAATGTAAATAAAAATAAATATTGGCCAGAACAAGGTTTCGTAATTTCAACTTGCGCCAAGTTGAAGCTTCATGTTCAAACAAACGGTCTTAACCTAAAAGTGTAGATTAATGTCACCGGCTCCTGAAATAAATGCCTTTAATTGTTGATAACATATACTTTCTAAATATTTTCTAAATAAATTTAACAATACTTTGCTAAACTCATTATAAGATTTACTGCCCTTATGTGCAAAGTACCTTAACCCTTTCCTTGTATATTACTAAGCTTTAAAATACTAAAGCGCATTATGAACTAATCGACTTCTTAACTATAAGTTCTCCGTAAATTCTTTTTTTTTCCCCACAAACCCTCATTTTTTCTAATTAATCATTTTCTTATATCTATTTCTTGTATACGCTAAAAATTTATAAGCGTTCGTACTTAATTCAATATTTCACAACTGTTGACTACTGAGGAAATATCTGTAGGATTTGAAAAAATATATAAATAAAATGCTGAAAGAAATACACATGCTAAATATTTGGTATTCATGGGAAAGAGTTGCTCCCTTGTATTTACATGTACCCTATCAGGAATTTTAGATGTGGGTACACTCCTGGCCAAAATTAACGCAGCACCTCCCTAGCGATCCTTACGGCCGGTGCTGCGTTAATTTTGGCCAGCACTGTACATCAAAATTTCCTACGCTACGTGCTTTTATATCTTCATAGTCTAAATTAATTGTTCTATTACACATATTACACTAATTCTAAGTTTAATGAAAACTATGAGAATTAAAAAATAATCCGCAGTGGTAAACATAGCCGATTATGATACTGCGAAAATTAAAGAATTATCTACCGTATGAGCAATAGTTTTGCTAATTATAGAATAATGATATAAAATCGAATTTTAAGCGAGTAACAACTGCAAAAATGGTACATCAAAGTATACGTTGATACTTGAGCTAAAAAAGTAGATTTAATATCGCTATAACATTATAATAAGGTCAAAGTTCTATGCGATACGAATAAAATCATCTATTAACCTAGATAAGGTAATTCTAATTGTGTAATACGAAAAAGTGCTCCTAAGAACTACACGAGGCTATTCAAAGGGAGAACATATTGGCCTACTTGTTTCCTTTTATGGCTTGATCGGAAGAACTCAAGAAATATCACGATAATTTTTCATAATTGAATTCTTTCAGGTCATTTAAATCGGAATATGGGAAATTTTAGCGATAAAAGACATTCACTATTATTTTTTCGAGACAAATGTTATATTTCCGATCTCCAAAGTCAAAGAGCTATTTACTTACATATTCCTTTTGAATTATCTCTTCATTACCTTCTTCGAAACGAATAAAAGAACCTAATATACAGAAAAGAAAACTGCAGATAATAGGGTCGCCGCGCAAAATTAGGTTGTTGACCTTAAAAAAAATTCGTAACCGCGAGGCAAATCTTACAATCAAACGAAGAAAAACCTGCAAATAAAAAACGCAGAGGTCGTATTCGACTTTACATTCCTTTACTTACGAACGAATTCAAAGCCACGGAAAACCTCTCATTAATTTTCTTGTAAGGGAACATTGATATTTGAATGGGAGGAAGTCGATCAAGATTTTTTCCTCCCAGAAATTAAACCTTTCCTTAAAAAAATACAATAACTTTCTTTATTTCTTTACATTTTGCGTTGACGTGAGCGATACGTCATCGGGGATTCTTTTTTTAACTTCAGAAAGTCTGAAAATAAAAATCTGTTAAGAAAATGGTCGATCCAGCGTCATTTTCATTCAAATTACAAGCCGACATTCATATAATTAAGAATGATCAAAAATGAGCTTATTTTTCGTAGAAATAAGTCAACTTTCTTCTTAGCCTAAAAGCTACGTAAATCAATTTTTTTGATGATGCTTTCAGCAAACGAATAAACATTTTCAATCATTAAGTTTCCTCTAATAGCCTAACACATAATAGATGATAAATATAGTCATTCACTTTCACCTATTTTGTTTCTATATGTTCCCTAGATATTGGCGCAGATTGCCATTCTCTGCCCTTTTCAACTATACACTCGTATATCACTGTAATAATCGATACAATCTAAAATGTTGGCTTATCTATCTATGTAGGAACAGGTATTCGATAGAATTCAATCACTAATGAGCTATATCTTTATTCTTGAATCAGATAATACTCGAATAACCTTACGATAAAATATCTTTTTAAAAGTATAAGTTAAATTAATATTAAGAAAATAATAAAGTATGTATTTTTATTCCCACCATCCCATTCATATGGATTTCCACTTCAAAATTCCTGCCACGATCGATTTTATATGAACCCATAAGAAATATTGTATAAAACAATGTAAATTTTAAGTAAGTTAAACATCAATCAGATGTAATAGTTTGAGTAAAATAATTCAATTCTTGCAACTCAAGGTACAATCTTAAAAATGAAGAACATCAGGCGGTAGGTTTCGATACAAAATCCAACCATGTCGATATAAACCTAAGCTCGAAGAAATATTTTCATATTTCAAATATAAATTCTATTGAATAACTACTTCGCAAAATTCAAAATGTTTCATAAACATTATTGAAAAGGAAAAAACGTCCTAAAACACTGGAAAATACGGCCTTAAGTTATCAACTGTTTTCATAACCCAAGTAATAATGGAAGTTTATGAATCTACGACCCTATAAACTGTGAACTCGAATTCAGTTTTCGTCGATTTCTAAATCTCCATTCAACACCAAATTGCGTGATTCAAATCGAAAACTATTTAACAGACTGAAATTAAAGTTCGGAATATTTGCACCGAGATTGAAATATGATAAAAGCAAAATCATGAAACGCTACAAAATTATTTGGTGGAAGAACCTTTCAAAACTTCAAATTCTCTATTTTCATGGGCGTATAATCACATTCGAGTCATAATAGGAAATGCGAAAAAATAATCCCGCCACTTCGGAGCCCATTTACGTCGATTCGTGTCGTAATGGAATTTCTCCCGCCTTTTAATCACGTTTCCCAAAATGCAATTCTTCTTTATATGCTAATCGAAATCACAATATGCGGCTAATAATCATAGAGGAGTGTTGGGAAATCCTGTACATAATAATTTTGAAGACACATATCGCACAGATGTACCTGTGCATCTGTACGATATCTGTGTAAGTATCTGTGTTTCGACATTATCGCACGGTAGTTTTTGATAACTTAAACAATGATCCTATTCATAGTCGTGGTTATTACCTAATTAACAGAATGAATGAACTAGCATAAAAGGATAGCACTGTGAAAAATTAAAAAGGAATCTTAAAAATGACTTTGAAACATGTTGTCAGACTATCCGGAAATGATTAGATTTGTTATTTTCTATTATTTACGTCAAATGTAACGTGATGCACACATCCTTCAGTCAATGTTATGAATTTAAACTAATTCGAATCTATTTGATGGTACAGGAAAATTCTACACGAAAACCCACTCCTGGTATCGAAATTAAACATATTAAAAACACGTTCCTTCGCTTGTAAGATTATTTTATAATTAAACAGACTGACCGCTAATCAATTTATAAGTAAACGGAACAAATAAACAGAATTTCCTATAACTTTGAGATGCGCTTGAAAATTTCCATAATGGAAGTAAAAAATTCTAACTCCGATATTCCACTGCCCGGGCGATTGTTCTACGAGCAGAATAAGACTATTATATTTTATAGCAATTATCTAGGCTTTAATTATTAGTAATAATAGTTTACTCTCTATGAAGGCAAACTTTGAGCCCTTTCGCTACATTAATCAATTTTTTAAAATGTTTTTTATATAGATAAATCCTGAACAATTTTTCATTGATTGCAATCAAGATATGCAAAAAATTTGCTAGGACTATCTGAAGAAAAACAAAATGAATTTAAGTTACGAACAGAAAAGTTTCTTACGCCCCATGGAATACTTAGCTCGTTAATGACTATAAAGAAAATTATGACTGTTTCTTCTGGTTAAATATTGAGGAAAATGCCCATAAATCATGGAAGTGTTATCAGCCCTAGAAACCTTCGGTATACAATTTCCAAAACACCAACCAGAAGGTCTCTTTGTGACGTTCCTGCTAGCGTAGCATTGTGGAGACTTCCTTATCAGTGCCCACTCGAAAGAATGACTGCTGATCTTAGCGTTTTCTCCAATCTCTCTCTATGACTTCATCTTCCAGTCGATCTTCTATTTCAAAACGACTGTCGTTTTACGTTCTTCGACTTTGTATATTTCTCAACCAAAAACTAAATTTCACTTTAGTAAATATTTCTACGATAATACCCCCGTAAAATGTAAAAATGAGTTTTTAGTCATCTAAGGGAAATATTTCCATCGACAACGTTTGCAATTCCTAGTGAGCTTCGCGGAAAATAACCGATACTGGTTAGCTGATTTTTTCAGTGCATCGCCTCATCGGTTTTCTTAATCCAGAGTACAAAATATTCTTTATACAGTGAGGAGACAGTTTTCATCCTAATTATATCCCCCACTGGCTATCGAAAGATTTGGAGAAGGAATGAGACACACTTGGCGAGACGAGGAGTAAAGTAGTTCGTTCTTGTTTTCCTTACCGAGCTAGAATCCTATGAGTAAAAAAACTGTAAATAAAAGCTGTTATAGCTTCAACCATTTAAGCAGTATTTAACATCTTACAAGAATAGATCAAGATTAACGAGCTTATTCAGTATCATATATAGTAACTGGCATACTCTTAAGCCTATGAGCAAGAATATTAACTGGATACAAGGAATGATTTTTCTCCATCGTGTACCAATAGAAATATGAGATATTTTTTATTCAATAGGATATGGTGACAGAAGCTTTGGAGCTACCAAATTTTTATAAAATAATACATTCCTAGTAACTTATCCCGAATCTCGAGTCACTGTAGTCTTAAATTTAAAACAAAATTACTTACTATTTCAAGTAATTATGTACATGTATACATCTTAGATATAGACAATTATGGAAATAAATCATATTTTAGATCATGTACCTTTTAAGTTTGACTAACTCGCATCACTATTAGCCTTACAAGTTAAAGCTATTAAAGTAAAATTCCAGTTGAACATTACAGAAATTAACACTGTATTCAAGTATTACGCGGTATATTTTCCTCATCTTAAATTAATAGTTAGACATATAAGTCAAATGTTCCTTTCGTAATAAGATATATATTTCTCTTTCTACGCCATGGCAAAATTCCAGTCTGTAAAATATATATCAGGCCAAAGTAAAGTTACTCACCGCTAGGTAATATAACACCGCGGCACCGTAGCATCTAGGATGTTGAAATAATGTAGCTGAAGATAATACCTGTAAAATTCAATGAAAGTTCCACATTAGTGATTAAAAACATTGAAAAAGGAAGCTAACTGGAATAAAATTGTTTATGAGTTTTGAAAATTTTGACATACTAACGTAACGTAAATTAAACCCTTTTGAATTAAATTTTAGGAATATGTTATAGTCCTACATTTCCCCTTAAATTTAGGCTAACTGAAGTATTCTCAACTGAAAAAATGCCCATCTTTTATATATCACGAAATTTCTCTTATATAAAAGGACACGAAAAGATAGGAAGCTTAATTGATATCCTCTGTAACATACCATGGAGAGGAAGTCATTTAAAGAACAAATTTTAATAAAAAAACATTTTATACCCGACGTCTAGCCGTTTCACGTTTCTGAAATTGCCGAATCTTACGCTCAACCTGTTTCGCTCCTCTTAAACGTCATACATCCAACGGAAGGATTCCAAGTATTCCGCTCACGGAGAAATAGCCGTCTCGCGCACCCCAATTCGAGTCGGAATTTCGCTTTGCGTCTCTCTAGCAACATGAAATAGCTAACGGTCCACCCTCTCTACATTTTTCCCCTTTGCATGGAAGTGGACCTTCCTTGCTCACTTGCGCAAAGGAAGAAAAAAAGACCGCCGTAATTGCAGTATTGCCCTCCTATATGGAACGAAAGAGTAGAGGAAGAGACAGTGGACTATCCCGCCGGTCTTTTGCGAGCTACGAAATAGAATATCGTGAAAAAATAGAGCAAAAAACATACGGAGTGCCTCCTCCCTAAGGCGTACATTTTTCGATTACATGTCCGTGGAAGATGTGGAGGACTATTCGGGATCGGAAATAAAACGCGGAGAGGGATAAGGGAACGGGATGAGAGGAAAGGCCCTTCGATACGGGAGCAGCGGAGTTCAAACAGATGAAGAGACACGCGCCCAAGGATAGCGAAGGCCGCATGCGGAACGTGTAATTTGGAAAAAATCCGCGAGAGAGGATGTGTACGAGGAAAGGACGGTCTCCCGGATGGAGATAAAATAACAAGTGGCTGGAGTAGGAACTATTAGAACTACTTTCCGATGGGCGCATTTAGTTTTGGAATTCGTTCCGCATCGCAAAAGCGGAGGGAATGTAAAAGAGAAAAATGTTGCGAAATGAAAATAGTGGGTTAGAAAAATACCTCCAACTAAAACAAAGGAATCGCAAGGGCTGCTACTTCGTTCCAGTTAGGCTCCATCACTATGGTATTCATTCCTGTATCTATGGTATTCATGCTTTTCATGTTGGACTACGCAGACAAGCGTTGTATTCATGAACAGAAGGTCCATCGAAAATTCACTAATAATTACTAAAAACCTATAAGAGTTCGCTAAATATTCCTTCACATAGGATTGGAATAGTTAGAAGAAAGGATATTTATTTATTTATTTAATCTAAACGGTACAAGTTGGTATTAATACCAGGTGGCAACGGTTGAGGGAGATATAACAATATCCGGTATTCACTCAAGGACGGGAGGGAAACCCCTCCTAAAACCTCCCGTGGACATTACACATCCTAAAAATAAGCCCAATTAGTACAATGTGTCAAACAAGTCAGATAAACAATATGCAAACACAGATACAGTCGACTATTACCTATTTAACTGTACTGCATGAAACTATTTTCTTATTCTAAGGATAACAAAGTGATTAAAACTATGCCTTATGTATACATACATATATATAAAATTTTTAATTTTATAATCTTCTGAGCTTATTTTAAAAATTTTTAACATTCACCGGCATTGGATTGAGAAGTTCTCCTGGTAATGCATTCCATTCCCTTATACCTCTATTGATGAAATAAACACAAGACTAACCCTGCTCTATAAATTCTGAGATAATGCGTTTTCTAAAGATTAAGTAGTTATTATACCTCCACCCGGTTACCTATTACCCCGGTTATGATTTATTACTGCAAGAAAGTAATTATAGAAGTAGATACTTCGAAAATTCACTTTTCTGCAAAAAAATGGACCTCTTTCTAATCCTACCTAAACCTAAAATTAACGCGATTGACTGAATCAATTTTAAATCGCTTTTTCAATGTATATCTAACTAATTCAATTGATGAGGAAACTTTTAAATGTTATTAATAAGTTCAGCATCGTAAATATCAACCGGTAAATAAAGCATCCGTTGGAAAGGAGATATGAAAGGTCATTTATAAAAAATGTTTTAAAGATGATTATAAAAATGAGAAGAATTAGCATGCTAAACAAGAAAATTACGAAATAAGGCTGTGTCAGATCAACGTTATGTAGTAACCTATATTAAAAGTTTGGACAGGCTTGAGTCAATACAGGTTCAATTCAGCTGTTACCTTTACTACAAATCTACGCAGTTAGAGAAGGGTTTAAGCTTCTTTTCGGGAATATTGTCCTAATCTCATCATGTTGGCTTAATCTTCTTTTTGTTTCAATTTATATTTTCATAATAAAAATAATTTAAATCACAGAATTTCGGTTTATAAACAACTTTCTTACATATGATATATTGAGAAATACTCGTAGCTAATTGCGCTAACAGTAAGAGTTAATAAAAAATTAAAGCCGCTGATGAAATTTTCAAAGAATAATTATCATGTTATCATCATAGTTTATTATAATCCATGGTTTACAAAAATAGATTTCTCAAGATAAAATTTTGATCGGGATAACTTTGATTCCAGCCCATCGAGATTTCCTACTTGCTATTACTCATCAATTAAAAATAATAAAATTAAGCACTCCAATGAGGTCATGTAACTCCTTTTCAATTACGGCACGAGAAGCGGTATAGAAATAAAAGGAGAAAAGCCGCGGTGTTATGGAGAAGCATGACCTCCTTGTTTGCGTCGCAACGTGGACTCGAGTGAAGAACATCCCAGGTGAATGCAAACAGAAACTTGGGTAAAGTGGCCAGCGGAGTAAATCCAAGCGAGTTTACAAATTTCAAAGAAGAGTTAAAGGGCTCTCTTTCATTAACAGTTTCAGATGAGGGCTACACTTCTCCCCGGATCCCATGGATCAGGGTGGAATTGAACTAATTCTTCTCCGTTCGATCTTTGAAATCCAATAGCAAGACTGCATCAGCAATTCTACTTCGACGGGGAGGTTTAATTTTGAATTATTTCATGTTATTCGGAGTTTTTCTGTGTAATTTTTAATGCGATGAACAATTTCAACCCCATTCCGTTCACCATTGGAGACCAAAAACTGTGGAGAGGGAATGAGGCTTCTAAGCATTATGCGGAGTGAAGTAGCAAACCTTTCATTCATCGCTTAAGCCGTAATGCTATTAGGTAAAATTTCCAGTGTAGCGCAATGACCTATTTGAGTAACATTTACACCATGTTAAATAATAATGATAATATTATAAGGATCTTATTCAGGGAGACATTGAGACTATAGTGTCATATTAGATACGAAAGAGAGAGATTGATTGGATAAGTACACAAAAGAAGACTAAATTTTGGATTTAAAAGCCTAAGCTAAGAGCTTACGTAGAAATTTTCACTGCAGGAAAACACCTTCAAGAAGGGGGGTGTGAAAAACCTGCGAAACGTACTGATAGGAAACGAAATTTAGTGATGAAATCTGATTAATTGAAATGTAAAAGACAAGAATCCAAACCAATAATATCATACTAAAACAAAAAGAATAAATGGTTATACATTTACAATTTAGTAAAAAAATAAACAGGTAAATAAACAAGTAAATAAACAATTAACCAAAAACGGTACGAACGACCATAAAGACAAAAAGAAGGAAAATAATAAATAAAATAATAAACTATGGAAAAATAAAACACAGTTTAAAATACATTCATTAAGACGGCGGATAAGGTAGCGACGGAAAAAATTCTAAAGGGAAAAGGGGAAGTAGTAGACGGCAAAGACATTTTGTGATCTCAGTGGGGTGAAGGAGTTGTTTGAAGCAACGAAAAAAAATGCCTTCCTCTCAATATCATGAACAAGGAGTTGACAAAAATAAATGAAAGAGAATATTTTCTGTATCCTCTAAAAAAAGAAAAATATTCCATTAATGAAGAAATGGTAACAAGAAATAAAGTAAGGGTGAAAAATTAACATTCTAATTTAAAGGAAACCCTAAGGAAATAAGTACCAAGGGGGTGATGACCACAAATGAAACTAACTAAAGGATGAACCTTAGCCACACAATTTTCTCAGTCGACGATTATCAAAGGAAAGTGCATTGACTTAAATGTAAAAAGTTCTGGGTGGATTATGGAACAAAGTTGGGGAATAACTAGGTCAACTGAGTGCAGTTTCATCGGCTCGAGAGCTGAAAAGTGCACCGATTCTGTGCAATGACCTCACTAAAGCAAGCTTCTTGGGTTCTTTTTCGTTTCCGATACCTCACTTAAAACCCGTCAGTTTGTGTACGCTTTTGTTGAAGAGACTAAAGCATATAACTGAGAGTCGAATTTAAATGATATGCAAGAAACTTAGCCTTTACAACTTTATTTTGTTTCCTGGAAATAATAGTATAGCTATTGAAAAGTATAGTGTGTGCTTCTTAGAAGATCTGATATGCTCCATCAATAACATGGATAATTTATATGCCAGCGTACATTTTCACGAAGGAAGGATATCCTTCCCGCAAGCTATGAACTAAGCGAATGCGCATAATTACATATAGAGGGCTGCTCATATCGAGGGTAAAGTCTCTTTAAACAAATCAAAAGGCTGGAAAAGAATTGGGAATCTGTGTCAACAAGCTCTACAAGAGGAAATAAAAGAAAGAGGTGGACGTAATATTCTCAATTGTTGGGGAAGTCTTTCTTTACACACCCTCTTGTCCCTATTTCCATGGTTTTCTACAGGATCCGTAAACCCATCCATTTTTTGCCTTCCTAGACACTTTTTTTGCCACCCAACCACCACACACAGACTATCCGCTCACTTTCCCCAGCACCTTTTGTTCAAACATCCGTCCCAGGCGAGTTCGCCGCACAAGACTACTTTTCTACACTGCGATTGTAAAGGACTCCTTTAATTCACTCTCGCATTTCCAGGTCGATTGCGAAGAGGGAAAACAAACGAGGTTTACCTAGCGAGGCTTTGTTATAGATTCCTCCGCTAATCCTTCACCCACTTTCTTCCCTCTCCCGTAAGTGTTTTCCCGTTTCCTTTGAGCTCTCTTGGAGTGACGTCACTCGAGATATCTTCATTGTTGCGGGGGAAAACGAGTTGGCATCCCTTTTTCCTTGGCAGTTCTTTCACCTCTCTACCTAAACGTAGATGTATTTAATTCCTACGTCCAGCAGATGCCCAAAGGACCCAAAAGTAATGGCTTGTTACGAGTTTTTTCTCCCTTTTTGCCGCGGTCGGTTCTTTGCCATTCCCGAGGTCTTGTTCTCAAGTAACTTGCTCTTTTGGGTCCACGCAGCGGAGGGAAAACTCTCGGCCCTGTAATCGGGTCGCCGATTCCTTTGTTTCTGGATATTTAAGTTCTCGAACCGTCGCCTTCCTCTAGCGAGAGCACAATACCGAGGTCTCTTCATCGGAAAAACAACATTTTCCTCGTTCAAAAAAAATCCGACCGACGGAAGATTTTTGTGATGCAAATAATACAGAAAAAAATTGGGGCGAAAAAAAACTTCGAGTCCCCAGGCAATTAAAAAAAAGGGCGAAACACAGAGGGATCTTTGTTTCGGAATCGTCCTCCACCGTCCTTGGTGAATTGAATCTTTTAGCTTCTTTTGAAAAATCCGCGAGTCGAGCTTGTTAATTATTTGTGGGTTAATTAAATTCCAAAGCCGCGTCTTCGTCTCTGCCGCAGTTTCGTCTTTCATTTTCTTTAACTGGCGAATTCAAACTGCCTCCCGCTCAGATATTCAATTATGTATTTCAATTTTCGAGTATGAGTAAACCTGTGAAAGAACATGATCAACAAATAATTTACGCTTGAGATTGAAACCTCGTATATTTTATGAATTAGAGAACGATGGAGAACAATGCCTTCAGAAGTAATGATTCATACTTAAACTTCTAACCATTTAAATTATTGAAACGTAAATGAACTCCCTCCCAAGTACATACATATAATTTATATTCTCGTTATTTTCTTTGTTTGCTCATTCTTGCCAATGTAAACACATTCTCTTATTTATTTTGTGGGCTACAATCAAACTGCAATTGTTTGCTGGTGACAGCAAAATTAATGAGAAGCTTTCCTTCATAAAACATTCGCTACGGAAAGGTTTCATGATGTTTAAAATTGAATACTCCTTCCTAAAGCATGGTGAAAGACATCCTCCTAATCAGTAACAAAATAGGAACACTATCAACATATACATAAAGAACAAGAGATGAATAGAACTTTTTTGATAAACAATTTATTTCCTTCTATATATATTAATGAGTTCAATATGCTTATGCATTTAGATTTACTTATTCGGTATTATCAATCCTTTCCTCAAAAATTGTGATAAAATAAAATCTTCTGAGTAGTGGTTTTCCAGGCTAATACGAGTATGCATCAGTAGGGATCGTATTGGTATATATTTCTCATTGTTAGTGGTATTTACATGGTCAACGAAAAATACATAATATAATTGAAATAACTTTAGTGCATATCAAGATTATTACTCGGTAATTGCCAAATATTTACTAATCCTATATACTCAATTGAATTACCCCAATCCATTTGAATGCATGGAGAATGAAATGAAAGTTTAACATAAAAAACTAATAAAGGATTAATTATTTCATTCTTTTAAATATCTCTTCTTTATTCCTAGCACTATAGAGCAAGTAGGATTAACCAACAAAATTTCCTTTGAACTTTTATGTTCCACGACCTTAAACGAATATTTTGTCATAAATTGCTTAACTAGTAGAACCCATCAACAATCAAGAATATGATGAAACTACGATCGTGAATTCTTTTTAAGAATTTTGCTATTTCAATCTTCCAAAAAAGCTAGAATGTTTCTCAATTCTTTAAATCAACTGCTGTACCAAAAATATTGATATCCAAATGCGTTTTTATATGGCTTATACAGTAACCATGTGGCACGATTAAGACCAAAGTATTTCCTCTTTGCAGGAAACCCAATCATCCGAATCAGGGCCTTCGAGGCCATTGAAAGGGGCCATGCCTCCCCACAGGCACCGCGGTAGAGGAAGGACCAGCGGGAGGAATCGCAGAAGAGAAGACCCTCGCGGCCGAAATGGCCTCTCCAGAAAAGAGGAGGAACTTGAAGACTCCCCTCCAGCCCAGAAGAGAGCGTGGCTCCCTTCCGTGTCCACAGCGTGCTTACTCGGCCTCTCCCTCCTGCTGCTGCTGATAGCCATCGCGGCGGCGACCTCATCATCTAGCTCCTCAGGTGGCGACTTGAACGTCAACCACCATTCTCCCAGAAGACCTCCCTTGGAAGACGACGATGACGATGCGACGTTGACGGAAGCCCCGGGCCGCAAAGGCCAAGACTCGGGGAGCAAAAGCGGTCAGACCGACGACGACGAGGATGAGGACGATGACGACGACGACGGAGGTCATAGAGGCAAGTCGGACCCTCTGGTGGTCCAAACAAGGAAAGGACCAGTAAGAGGTGTGAGGTTAACCTCGACTGCTGGGCGTCCAGTGGACGCGTGGTTGGGCATACCCTATGCGCAACCTCCAGTGGGACCACTGAGATTCCGGCACCCCAGACCCATAGAGGCGTGGCCAGAAGACCGCCCGCTTCCGACCACCAGGATGCCTAACTCGTGCGTGCAGATTATAGACACGGTGTTTGGTGATTTTCCGGGTGCGACTATGTGGAACCCTAACACACCCTTGAGCGAAGACTGCTTGTACCTCAACGTGGTGGCCCCGGTACCTCGTCCAGCACCAGGGACAGCGGCGGTGATGGTCTGGGTCTACGGAGGAGGGTTCTATTCCGGCACGTCGACGCTGGATGTGTACGACCATCGGACGCTGGTTGCGGAAGAGAAGGTCATCTTGGTTTCCATGCAATATCGCGTCGCCTCCCTCGGTTTCCTCTTCTTAGATTCGGCTGAAGCTCCTGGTAACGCGGGGTTGTACGATCAGGTGATGGCTTTGAGATGGATAAGGGACAACATCCATGCTTTTGGAGGCAACCCGGAAAACGTTACCCTTTTCGGTGAATCAGCAGGCGCCGTGTCCGTTTCCTTCCATCTTCTTTCTCCTCTCAGCAGACAGCTTTTCTCGCAAGCCATTATGCAATCCGGAGGGGCCACCGCACCATGGGCAATCATATCCCGAACGGAAGCTGTCTTAAGAGCACTGAGACTCGCCGAGGCCCTCGGATGCCAGGAAGTAAGCGCTGCAGGATTGAACGAAGGCCCCGACGGCAGCGTCGCGACGCCAGAAATGAGGGCGGCGGCAGCGAAGTGCCTCCGGAAAGCGGACGCTAAAAAAATTGTCGACTCCGAGTGGGGCACGTTAGGCATATGTGAATTTCCCTTCGTTCCCATCGTAGACGGGTCATTCCTGGACCAGACCCCAGGTCGTTCCCTGGCAACCAAAGACTTTAAGAAAGCGAGCATCCTTTTGGGAAGCAACACGGAGGAAGGTTACTACTTCATCCTATACTACCTTACGGAACTGTTCCGCAAAGAGGAGAATGTATATGTGAACCGGGAGGAGTATCTGAGAGCGGTGAGGGAACTAAATCCTTACGCAGGAGGAGCAGCTAGACAAGCCATTTCGTTCGAATACACGGATTGGCTGAATCCGGACGATCCCATTCGTAACAGGGACGCTCTGGACAAGATGGTGGGAGACTACCACTTCACTTGCAGCGTGAACGAGATGGCCCAGAGGTATGCAGAAGCGGGAAACAACGTCTACATGTATCAGTTCCGTCACCGGTCGGCTGGCAACCCATGGCCGTCTTGGACTGGGGTGATGCATGCCGATGAGATACCTTATGTGTTCGGGGAGCCTTTGAACCCAGAGAAAGGCTACCTAGCGCACGAAATCGACCTCAGCAAGAGGATGATGCGCTACTGGGCCAACTTCGCAAAGACTGGGTGAGTGAAAGATATGTCCCACACTTTTCTTCTCCCCTCGACACACATTATTGCCGAAAATAGGAAGGTTTTCTTATTAAAGTAACGGTTTTCCTTTAGTGAAGATTATGAGACATCACCGTATAGATCAATTAACATAACGTTTAAAAATCAGCGGACATTTTAAGGGAATAAGGAAAGTTGAAATAAAGTTATATGTTGAGGTTCCTCATAGTAAAACTGAATCGGCTATTGAATAATTGGCTAACTTCTTAATCAGCATACGATGTAAATAACTTTTTTCCTCGGAATTATGTTTTTGATATATTCTTTTTGAAACGCAATTTTTAAAACAGAAGAATTAACGAAAGCGAAAAGGAAGATAAGAAAATAAATAAGGAAAAAATTGCCTAAAAATGGAATAAATGGAACGTATTGAATACCCAAAGCTACATTTAATCATTTATGATTTGAAGATAATTCAATTTTTTAACCAATATAAACTTTTTTATAAATTAAATACATATTATAGCACTGTTTTATAGCTACATATTATAGGCATTCATCCTGAGGAATATTTCTTTGAACTTTATACGAAGGATTTGCTGCACTAAACTTGGTTAAGCAGTAATAAATTCAACATTCAGTGACGTATAATTCAAATAATAATAACTCTTGTGTAAACTAGGGGAATTAGAGGAAAATAATTTCATCTCTTCCTTTAGATTACATATTATTTCAACAAACTATATTTTACCTTTCCATATATAAAACATTCTTTTCGACAGTTAATAATAAAATCCGATAATAGTTTTTAGTCAAGCATTTTGTCTACGTTAAGCATTTTTCAAGTGTTTTGTTTACGTTAAGGATTAAATTCTATGAGGAACACCTTTCATTTACATAAATATTTAAACTATTTTTCCAAGTTTTTTGTAATATTGGAATGCCTCAAATATATATCTACGTGTTTGTCGAGAAGATTCACTAAAACATTACCACATACGATTCTTTGGCCTTTGATTGTGCTGAGTCCGACTTGTAATCCTTATCCTGAACGCGAGAAACTGTCGCACGAATATACGGATTTACCTGAAATCCCATATAAGCTGAGAATCACGGAAAACATTAGAAAGGACTTCGTTCTCCAGAAGGCATAACAAGGGAATATCGCCAAAGTGAAATTCCGGGACACTAGAGATTTTTCTATTCACCTCAGCTTACATCCTTGGACCTTTCTCTGTCGGCTGCGGTTTCTTCTGATTAAGTTTATCTCGCTATGGCCTCCGGAGCTTTGCCGCGTGAAGGAGATTAAGTTCCCTCCAATATTCTCGGGTGCGTAAGGTATCAGCTCCCATAAATCCGACGAAGATATCAACTGCAAGTGTAAATGTAGTTAGAAGTCCCTTTAAAGGAGTAGCGGATATTCAATGTGAACGGAAGAGAAGCAACGGAAATGCATTGTGCGCGCCTCTATTTTCTGCAAGATTTCAATTTATCTTTTGTTAATCCACCGAAAAGGATTCAATAGTATTAAATCACTCTTTTGAAGGTCTGTTTATTTCTAAGTTGTTTCTCATGCTAAAATGATAACTGACATCGCCATTTTATTTACTTTCTATGCATAATTCTATATCGAGTATAAAAAATTGATAATATGGAATAAATTTCCTCCTAATGTATATCTTTTATAAAACTAGAATTTTCGTCTAAAGCTTACATTTCAATTGAATTTTGATGAATTTTATTCCCAGTTTTTAGAAGTTTTAACGCCATCAAAACTAAAGTAGTATTTTTATCTTGGTATCGCCCAGTAATCTACTTTATCTTCTCTAGCAGTTAATACGGAAAGTTTTAACAGTTTCAATATCATATTTACAATATACTAAATCCATATTCAATTAACGCAACCGAGCTATAGAATGAGCATATATTTTCGTTGACTCTTTATCCGTATTTCGACCTGTCTGAACCAGGCAAGGAATTCTGCAAATCTCTCTCGTCGAGTACAATTATATACGCATACAAAGATAAAATTAACCATGATAAAACTTTCCATGGGTCCTCTTCGAAAACTTTTCACCACTTCCATTTCAATTTCCCTGAAAAAAGCCTCCCTTCATCTTTTTATCTAACATCCGAGACTATTTTACTACCAAATGAATATAATCTAAGTTTATCTCAAAGATAATTCAGAGCATTTGAATTGAAGTATTCCAAGAACCTGAATACGGTCTCTTTTTGATTTCCAACGGTGATAGAAGCTTGCAGGTGGTTTCCAAAAATAAATTTAATTTTCAGCGTGGAAATTAACTATTTAACCTTCTAAAAGTGTCGCTAAAAGGAAATAGTAAGAACGGTCGTCTCTCATTTTGTATCAAAAATAACGTTTAAGCAGAATCGATGAAAGCACTTCAACAGCTTCGCACATGGACTACCACCGAGAATACCCGGGACTTGTTTCGTCGAAGCAGAAAACGCTGCCGACATGGCTATCCGGGAGCTCCCGATAAAATTTATATAAGGAAAAATAATTATGAACAAAATATATAAAATGGTATACAAGTTGGTAATCCCTGCGAAAACTGGTTCTGATTTATGAATAACTGGTGTCTATATATCAGGTGCATCTAATGTCTACTTATCTGGTTCAACGCATTTTTAAATGAACTCCTAATCCTCTCTCAAATTATGAGCTTACTGTAGAGAATACAATGAGATGGAAGTACATAAAAAAGGGTTCTCGGGAAATCCATCACGAGCAGCAGAAAGGAAGGAACGAAGATGGTTGTGGAAGAAATTATGGTAAAAGAGACGAAGAGGGGGAGGGGGGATAGTCATTTGGGGAAGAGAAGGGAGATAGTGGGAAGAGAAGGTTATTCCCAGCAGGAAGCGGCACCTCCGGCGGAGGTCCGTAAATCACGTGCCCTTATGGGACCAATCAGAGGCCGGACCTTTCTCCACCGAGGGCGCCGGCAGTAGCGGATCGTGGTGCACTGCGGCGTTGTCGGGTTTACCGGAGATGCCGTGACCCCCTTCCCTCTCCGCAGTTCTTTTCCTCCTCCTTTTTCGCGGACGTGCGGAAATTTCGAAAAGCGAGAGAAAGGAATGAAAAATGAGTTACGGATGAAGGGGTCACGGCTGTCTCGTCACGATCGCCTCTCACGATGAGTTAAAAAGTGGCGGCGAATGTGCATAAGCCCGATAATCGCCGTCTAAACCGAATGCTGAATTCCGACACATCCCAAAGGGGAGAGAAGGGAGCCAATAATTAAAAGGAAACCCGTCGGCTACAAATAGAACCGTGCTACGCTCGTATCCTCCAACCCTTGTGACCTTGACGAAACCCTTTAAGGACCGTAGGAAAAATACCGTATTGAACTATACTAAACTATACGAAATACCGTTTTCCTCTTCGAAATTATGTTATTTGAGTCAAACTATGATACCAACTCAATTCTTAAGAAAATATATAGTCTAATTATGTTGGTATTAAATTACGAAAAATATGTCCCACTTGGTAGCCTATCATTAGAATAGGACGAAGGATAAACTAACCAGAATTTGTTAATGCATGGGACATGTTCCTTGGTCCTTAAAGGGTTAAAGCAATAACGCAATGAATTATTTAGTTCAGCCTGCATTCAACGCTGGAGATATTTTTAATTGAATTTTGGTAGATTTATTACGACATGAGGTACGACCAAATAATCTATAATATAAAATAGAGTGTGGGTGTGTGGGTGTGTGTGTGTGTGTGTGTGTGTGTGTGTGTGTGTGTGTGGTGTGTGTTCGCTAATAACTCGAAAACCGAGAGTCGTAAAACTTTGAAATTTTCTTAATTATTAAAAGTCCATCCCGCGCATAATATAGTCTACTTTTTATTTCCCTAATGTCCACGGTTCGAACCCAGACGGGTCAAAACTTTTCCATAAGAAATACACATAGAGGGCATTTTTTTCGTTGCAGGGTTCATTTCTTTTGCAAAATTTAATTAGAAAAATGGTCCTATAGTCGAATAAAGCACCAAAAGAAGGAAATTAGAATAAAGATTCTTAATTTGGTCGTTGGTTATCGTTTTCGATTCGAAATTGCACACTTCTTGATAAAGTCCGTGAATATTTTATCGATATTTTGAGGTCGTAAACAACCCATCCCCCTGACGATCAAGGCGATTGTTGAGTCCCCAACTCATCTGTTTATCCGTAAGAACACATTGAGAAATATGCCTACTTCAAATTAATGTTAAAAATAAGTGATAGATTATATGAAGAGGGAGAAATTTAAGCAGATATTAGTAACTTCAGCTATGAACGATATACTCTGAAGAATCGTGCGCACAAACATACGAATACCAGTATTTTAGAAAGATTTTTTAATTTTATGGAAGCGTCTGTAGCAACCAAGTTTTATTTATATCAAGGTAATTGCTTACTGACTATTTCGTGGGATAATTATATTATAGTAGTTTATATAGTAGGGTTTATAGTAGTTTGTTAGATGAAATTGCTTTCTCTCGATCAATACAACAGAATTCGTAGAAAAACCTGGTAAGTTTATTATGTTTTTAATATAATCTTCGGCATTAAGTATTACAACTTATCAATTTATATCTATAAATATTTAGCGATTGACGAAATGGACTTGGTTAATATCGTAAGGATTTCCCAGATTCAGTGTTGGAGTTAAACGGCGATTTGTAAAGCTGTAGCAAATCTCCAATATCGTATCCCTCCGTCGAAAAGGTAAAGCAAGTTTATGTTTTCTTATACGCAGAATAAAAAAAGTTATTCATTGTGGTTTTCTTAAGTGCTTCAAAATCATATATTTTTACTATCTTTCTGTTATCGGCGTTTAATCTTTGTTTCTGTATTGGCTTTGTAATTTCATTTGTGTTATTTGATGAGCTTCATGTTTATGTTACGCATTTTAGTATTTAGGTACAAGTCAGCTACATAATACACTTACACTCTGTAAAGAATATTCATCGGTGGTTTTAGAATTATATATATATATATATATATATATATATATATATATATATTTCTGTCGTGTTTAAACATCGTTTCCGATATCTATTTGTATGTTTCTATTTAGGTGACATTGTAGACGAAATTATAACTTTTTTATTTGTTTATTAGTTTGGAAATAGTTAATGCCTTGTATTTACCTAAAATTATGAGGCATGTGTTACGATCGAGACTGAAGCAATAGTATTTATCAATTTAAGTTTCCCCGTTGAGAATCAACGGGCACTTCAGCTAGTATTTTACTTAAAATAAATAAGATGCATTCATACTACAACTAGAGATAGATCATTTACACTGGCTGACATCCATTCTGAAGAGGTTTATGTAAGAAAGATGTGAAAATTGAGTGGAAGTTCTAATTTTCTCTGAAAAAAAGATGTATATCTCCGTAGCTTCAGAAAAGTTGACCGGAATTTATAATACGTCTCAGTGGAGTAGTAGATAATTAATGATAATGGAGGAATTCTTAATCTTAATTAATTCATAATAGAAATGGAGATTAAAATGAAGAAAATATTTAATTATGGCATTATTTATCCTACGAAATAATTTAGAGAATACATTTTCAGTCCCATCGTAACTTTCTAAATCATATAGGATATATATCAATAGGATATGGCTGCTGAAACATGAGTAGTATAGATAAAGAAAGAGTTGAAGTGACTTTGCACATAAGGGCGTGCACCCAGGAAAATTCCCAGGGAAATTTGGGGATAGAGAAAAATATTAAGATGTACTAATATTAATAAATATTCATTTTGGTATGATATAAAAGTTGAATTTTCCTTGAAAAGTAAAATTTTATCAAGCGTAATATTACAAGTAAAAATATTCACAAACCAAAAATAATTAGGAGATAACTTGTTCAAACATGATAGTCACAAATTATGATACCTAATACTACTAAAATATTTAGACCAAATAAAAAGTAGTAGAAGCCTTAAGTATCAATTCCATCGTCCCTTTTAATTGAATTGGTACCTATACACAACAGCAACTATACACACCTAAGTTTCGTGATTTCCGTTTAGTAAGTAGTCCTCTTTCGACGAATCTTAAAACCTCATTGTTTCATACTCATTGAATAATTAAGAAATAGTACCTGAATGAAAAATAACTTCCGAATATTTTAAGGGGATGACAATTGAAAACTAATTTTAATTAAAAATTAGAAATTCCTGGTAAAATTATTCCTTGATGATGTTTCTTTTGATTTTTATTATTAACTTTGAACGGTACTTAAAATGATATTCCTAACTTCATTCTCTATTATATGAATGCTGAAATAATTTAAATTTATATGATGAATATTTTTTAGAGTAGTGAAAAGTGATATCTATTTTTGTAAGTGAGTGTACGAGCATTCATACAAATACTATTTGAGATAGCATACATAGATCTGTTATCAAAAAGGTATCTATGCTTGGTACCAAGGGATCTTGAAAACTCTGGGCCGCATTCTAAGAATAAAATCCAGTTTAGCCTTGAATGGTTTTTAGTGCTGTAAAACCTACATTCGAGCTAGATTCGTTAGCAGTGTATTTATGAATATACATGCGAGCGCGAGGGATGAAACATTGGGAAAGGAAACTGAAGGCATTAATCAAACTGAGGAACACGGCTATTCTACTCAATCATAGAGAGAGAGACATGTTGACGGAACTATGAAGAGAGCCTGGAACTATAGCGTGACCCAATAATCGTTTCTGCCCACAAACAAGGACATGCAATGGAATCTACGTTTCAAATCGAAATTCTAATTAAAGAAATCTCCCAAGGACACGGTGAAAATAATGTATTTTTGACGGAACGAAAGAATATTAATTGAATGAATTCTTTCGTACTTTCCAGATGCTAATTCTTTCCATTCCTGAGATGAGAAATTAGGAAAATTATTTAATATTTTTTGTACTTATTTATAGGTGTACACTAGAAAAGTTTGGTTATTTACAAATTAATTACATTAAATATTATGTACAGAGATTGATTTTGAAAACGATATTACTTTTTAGAATCTTATGACGATTGAAAATCAACTTACTTCTATCTTTGTGAAAGATGCTCTATCCAACTATACGATCTAAAACGTATAAAATTAAACTGCTTAAAGTATCCATTTTCCTTCAGTTTTACAAATGTTTATCAAACAGACAGAAAGACATAATGCTCTTAAATTTCCCTAATAGTAAATCCATAGAAAGATAGAAATTTTTTCCCCTGAATAACAAAGTTACACCAAATTCGAAGTGCTAAGTTTTAAAACAGCAATCGATAAAAATAAACCCTCAGGGTTCAAATCCAATCATTAATGATTATTAATGTCTAAGTCGTGACAGATATTTTAAGTATGTCATTCCATAACAGGTTTGTTTTGAAAAAGGTAGTAAAAGCAATGCATATAAATGACCTTGACACTCGAATAATTTCATTTAGGTTAAACTTTGCTATCTCGCAAAATCTTCTTTCAACCAGGAAATATTCAATCAATATGGAAAATATTCCCAAGCGACTTTGAAGAGATAATCAACTGTCGCAAAAAATATTTAAATAATGTAGTAATAGATTAGTAATACTCCATTGACACAACGACGTTTGCAATATTTAAAATTTAAAGCAATCTAACGTATAATCAAAGTAAGTAAATTACCCAAGAAATAATAACTGGATCACAGCAAAAGAGTGCCTACCTTTCATTGGTTTTATTTTTATGTTAAGTTTAACAAACTCTCTATCATTTGGACCTATTTTCTATAAGACGCACATTCTATGAAAAGTAATATTTTAATTCTGCCGACTTATTTTTCCTTGAACTCTGATTTAAAAGACGTATTTTTTACTGTTTCCTTTACATTTGGTGCATACATTTCAAAGCCTGACTATACCTTAAATCATTATCATCTTTAAAAATATATTTTATTATGCTCATTTCAATATTTATGATACCCTAAATCATACATCTCCTGGAAGCTTAATAGCCATTTGAATTTACGACTCGAATTCGAGCTGGGCACTGAGTTCGAATCTTTCACAGGCACCCATTTTGCCTCTTCCATTCGGAGCTAATCCGCAGAAATAAAATATCTTTCGCGAGTTCGAACCATAATTCATGCTGCACTGCCGTACGTAATTGATTCCGAGTAAAAACTGCAGAATCCCCGAGGGCCCTCGCTATTCAGAGGGATGTTACTACCTTACTACAGAAGTCGTCGGATTTGAATGGAGCTGTTAATAAAAAGAGGAAGCATAAAAGGCATTCGACACTTTATGCGCCTGGGAAAAAGATTAAAACCATTTAAAAAGAACCGAAAGGAGGTCAAAGTTGTAAAGGAAAAAAGGAAGTCCCGCGAAACTTTTTAATGCCATTCGCTCCGCTTCTAGACGGGAAACGCTTCGGATATTTTCGGAAATATTTAAAAAATTATTTTCGGCGTAATTCCGCATTAATTTGCGCGAGGAAAGGAAGCCTTTTTGAGGCCATTTCGACGAAAGGGTATTCAAATTCAGATTATTAAAACGATATTTTTACGTTCCGCTTCGGTGCGGGGTACACATTTTCATTGGATTAGTGGTGTATTAAGTAAATGAACAAGGTAGGTACCCTGGGAGAGCTGCCAAACAAAAAACTGCGGCGATACTGAGGAAAATTCAAAGCGCCTTTTTCCGCATTTTTGGGGCCCTGATTTAATTCCTCGGATCACGCGAAGCCAAGGAAATGCGCAAATTTTCATTGATCAAATTTTTAACTATTCCACTACAGTTTTTCATATATGTCGCTTGCGTCGATAATTTCGATGAAATTAAGATGAAGTAATCAATATCCAATATATCTGCTCTAAAACTTACAAATGTAATAAGTATTTGTATAATTCTGCCTAAATTCCCTTACTTGTACTGGAAAAAAAATTCCAAGACCTTCCTTTCTTAGGAAAACCTTTTAAATCCATTGTTTAAACAGGTGAGTTTTACCAACCGCACGCGTGACTAATGAGACTCGCGATACAATTTGTTTTAGAAGGTGTAAATCTGACGTAGCAGTGTTATCCCTAATATGCATTCTTCATAGTATGCTCGCAAGTCAATCTATTAATTTAATCGATATCAGTTGACTATAATTGGTGAAATACTATTTAATTAAATTAAAGATTGGCCTATGAATGTTACGCAAGTTTTTATGACGACACCACCGGTTTTCGCTTATGCAGACATCGTCAAGTTCCACGACGAGCTAGTTCGTACATATATCAGCTTATGTGATAATAAACATCATAAGGCGTTTTTGCTGGTTCAAGTAAATTCGTTGTTAATACAACGATAGAATATTAAGTTCATCATAAACGTTAGAACATAAATAATTTCAGAGTCATCCACTATTAATCGGTACTATTATTTGAAATTTAAATAAGCAAACATAGCATTCTTCCGAAAAAAGTCATCTATCTATTTTAATGCCCAAACATATACGTATAAAAACTTCAATCAACTTGTTCTTATCATTTATTGCACACATATGGAATATATCATATCAATCAAATTATACTTTAGAGTACTTCACGTTAGGCTAATATTTTACATTTATAATCCAACATTTTGGTAACCCCTTCCTATTTTTCTTGCAAGGTTGAAAAATTATTTAGGTCTAAAAGCGCCGCAATGAACCATAAAAAAGTCCGCATTAGGCCTGAAGGTTCCCCACCTCTAAACGTTCCTCATAACAAATTTGATTTATATTTTTTCAGTTAAATTAGACAAAAGTCTGGCTGAGGCATAGTGCAACTCATGTTTTTAAATAATTACAAAAAATATTTATAATAGATTAGAATAACAAGAGAAGGGATACTTTAACATTCTAAAAAAAACAAAATGCGATGAAATAATCGATACATCAGGCATGAATTAAATATCGGCATGATATATGCGGAGAAAATACTTGGCATAGCATGTAAGATATTTCAGGATTCCTATGGTTATTCATTAATTACATTACATATAGTTATAGGACAAAGGCAAGACGAAAACCTATCCTTTCACGAACGTATGAAAGGAGGAAAGCTACTGGAGAACCCATCAAGATGTCTCACTGAACGCATCCAAGAAAATTACGGAAATATGAACATCTCGGCTGTGTGTAAAATCACGTAACATCCACAAACCGGAATCAAATCCCTTTTTAAGCTGAAATATATTTCTCTCGTTCGGAATTCTCCTCCTGCATCACGAAAACCTCTCGAAGATGGGAAAGTGGTGAGAGTAATGTGGTGGGGATGTTTATAGAGGAGAAGGCCAATTTCCTAGTGGAGGCATGCCGACGCGATGAATTCCTCGCGGAAATTTGGCAACATTCCCAGGGACTCACCAATTACCCGCCGCTGCGTCAGTCTGGGTGAAAAGGCCTTTTTATGACGCGTTCTTCCCGAAAAGCCCTTCCATCTTCATCGCGAGAGAAGCGGGCGTGGGAAGGCACGCTTTCTCCTAGGACCGAATCGGAATTTTTCCAATCTCGGCGGTTCTCTAGAAGAATTTCTCGATGAATATTACACCCATTATTATAGCTTTAAATACCCAACATAAGCGCATTAATTTCCGGACAAAACGTGCTAAGTGCCTGATACGTACCATCCCCGTATCGTCTTGGATGTAGTACATACATGCCGCCTTCTGAAGATAAGAGAATTCTTACAGAGATGACATAATAAAACACCTTTCTATAAAATTCCTGAATTAAATATAAACGAAATCAGATCTTTATTCCATATATAATATTTTAAACTCCCATACTGATACTCCCGAAATAGTTTCACTATTTAAATATGACGTTCCTCTCAGGTCAACATGGCGTAATCCTCCATGTCCCTACAATTGGATTATCTTGCTCAACGTTCCCTATTATATCGACTTTCTAACTTGAAAATTTCTTCATAAATATAACGAGTACACCCATTATTATAGCCTCGAATATCAAAAATTGTTGAACCAACTTTTTTACCAGACTCGACATTTACCATCAGGATATGCACGGAAAATCATCCTGCATCTTGTTTGACCAATGTTTATTAATTGATTCAAACATGCCTTGCTCATGTTCAAGGCAGATGTGAGGATCCTAAGGACTTGCAACCAAACCCTCTTGTTCGTTCAATGTGCCCTTTACGCCATTTCTTTTGACAAAAATATTTAAATATTCATGATTCCCTTTCTCGTGTGTTAATTCCAGAGAAAATAAAGAGGAAATATTCTGCCAATACCATCTTAAAAGAAAAACACTTCTACAATATACGTTTCAGTCGACAGATTTCGTCAACATATAGACATCATCACGAAATGATCATTACCTGATTATGTCAACAAGTTGATAAAACCGATCGATTGAAATATATATAGGGGAGGTAATGAAGTTTTTTCTTTTAAGATGGTTGTTACGAAATTCCACCATGTTAGGATTGACCAAATTGATGTCATTCTATCGATGTTTACCTAGCAATTACCTTGGAACACCTTCGTATAATTTCGATGTTAAAAAATTTAATGTAAGCAATATGCAACTACGTAGCACATTCATCACCTTGGATGTACATACCGCCGTCCTGCGATACAAGATTTCATACCCTCAGTCTAAAAAAACTGCAGAGAAGTTTCTGGTTTTAAGGATATTCTAATATACAATAGTCAATCTCTATTCCGCATGCCAGTATGTTCGTTTATGGGGAATCAAAATGACAAATATTTCTCTGCAGTTAAAATAGACTTAACAGATCGCCTGAACGCGGTCAGCATTTGGAGATAGAAAATCACGATTCGTAGGTTTCTATTGGCCATTTTAACTGCTGTATCTAACTTATTTAGAATAAAAGATGTTCTTGGCATTTGCGTTAATAATATACATTTGAATCAACAAGAATTTTTAAACCGAAAACAAAATTAAATGTTTACGTTTTTAGCATGAAAATATCCAAAACCGCCCTTTACTCGCTACTATTCCTTAACTACGGCCCAGATTTTTTATGCTTATCTTAAATGCCTCCAACACGCAGAGAAACAAAAAATAATTGAGTTTTGTAGCGTTCAAATTAGGAGTCTGTTCACTTTATTTCGTAAACACTTTACGGCAAAGTGGAGTTTCCAGTGGGTGACACGTGGTAATCTCATAGACTCCCACGATGTGGTAAATTAGGTTTTAAACCACATTGGATCCACTGTCTATCGACAAGGGTACTTTATCTTTATTTTTTCTCAAATTATTTATATATCATGGGCACCTACAGGAATACAACCTGAAACCAAATACGGAATGATATCAATTTTAAATCAAGATGTCAGTTAAAATGCTTTAACTTGAATTACGATTTAAAGCAATGATGGAACCTTTATTTTTCTTATTTTATTTCACGAATTTATTGAAAATTTTCAACTAATTTGGAATTCTCATATTTTCTGCGTATAGGTAAATATTTTTATATACCTCCAAGAATGTAGCTCATATTTTAATTTATGTTATTAATATAACCATTCTATACACAAAAATAACTTTTTTGGCCTCTATTTAATGATTCATATTGATTCGAAAAGAATACTTAAAGAGAATCGCCAATAGCGGCCTCCGTACTTATAATGGATAAGGGACACTCTCGAAGGAAATGAAAAGTAGTTGAATAACGGAATCTCATGTCGTGTGTCATTAAAGTGTCATATACGATTCTCTCCCGATCCTTTCATCCTCCTCATAATCGTAATAACAAGGAATCTCCACCGTAGCGTATTTAAAAAGATTTATTGCACCACAGAAACACATCTACCCGTTCTCTTTCCAGCACGCAGGTCGAAAACAAATGGCAACTAACATGAAGTTGTTTCATACATTTCATTACAAATAGGAGAGCTTATTGAGAAGCCTCTACACGATTTATGGTTACGCACTGCTACACCAGTAATACATTACGCAGTAAAGATTACTAAAAAGCAGTCAAACGCTTTTTAAGCCTCTAACTAAAATAGTTAATTAGTAATCATATTATGGCAGTATTATTCCCTTAGTTATTTCAAAAATCCAAAGAGCAACGAATTAAATGTAACTATAATGAGATACATTTTTGCATTGTATTAATGAATGATAGCACTGCCGTTTTGGAATTGTAATAAAATGGCATAATCCAGTGGCGCCGATGTATGAGTTGCTTTAGTTACTATTCGTAATGAATTCATTCGATGCTATTATGAAACTCGAATTAATTTATGTATTCAGTACAATAAGGTAAATTTGCATAATTATCTTTGAGGTAAAACATTTATGTCGTATACTTATACATGTACGTTATATTGAGTAAGAAACATATTCCATTCTTTGGATTAGATACTTTTTCCAAAAGCTGAAATTACATCCATTGCAGCGTTCCAGGTTTTCATCAAAGATTAAAACTTCTCATTGATGAACAATTGTAGGGAAATATTATGATCTGTGCCGTAAAAAATTCTAAATTTGTAAACAAAGTTGTAATTGAGCCGCTTAACTTCATTACAAAGTCATTAAATGCATAGTTTTCAGGAGGATCGGTTTTATTTGTTCAAGTCTCCGGTACATTATGTGATATGGTTTTATGGTGCTCACAAGAAAACCCCCACGTAGACAAAACCACTACCACAACTTAATAAAATCCAACATTGACATAAAATGATAACCATATGCTATAGTTAGAGGTTTAAAAACGCATTTTGAGTGCCTTCAAAAAGTGCGCTGTCCTGTCTTGTTTTCTCGGAATACCGGGGAATGAGAAGAGGAACGCCGACAAAAAAGGCTATTGGAGATTTCGAACCTCTATTCCATAACAGCCGTGTCCCAACTTTCCTTTCCTTACACCATATGCTATAGCGTTACGATGCACAATATAAGACTGTATAAATTATACGAAAATAATGGTTATGAACGATATTTATGTAGC
Source organism: Sympetrum striolatum (assembly GCA_947579665.1). Lineage (NCBI taxonomy): Eukaryota > Metazoa > Arthropoda > Insecta > Odonata > Libellulidae > Sympetrum > Sympetrum striolatum. The sequence goes on from OX388346.1 coordinate 21,167,600, forward strand.
ATAATTGATAATTATGAAAGCAGTCCGTCTTTGATTGTTGTAGCCTGAGGATGGCTCTCTTGGAGCTGAAATACGTATTGCACTTAAGTTCTTTTTCTTGATAGTTTTCGGAGTTTTTTACACACTATATTACAACCATCAGCAGCCACCTCACTTTATTTATAATTAATTATAGTTAATTTAGCAGCAATAACATTTCACTTCTCTATTTACTCTTTAAAATTGGACATGTGCGCATTTATGCTTGTGAGATTTTGCCTATGTGAGCTTTTATCAAAGTGCGGTTTTGTCGTGAGGGCATTTATGCACGTGAGGTTATGCCCAGACACGGATTTTATGAAGTCTAATCTCTTTTCAACAATACCATTACCATACCAAGACCTTTTACGAGAAAAACTACTCCCACAAACAGTATAGTCACGTTTAGGTAGCGAGCTAGGTCCGATGAAATTTTTACTCCGATATTCGCTAAGCCATTAAGCAATTTCTGCAAAAACAACCGTATGTATCCATTAGAGCCAATCTCAATAATTGCCTAAACTATGGGAGATATATTTTACGCTCAATGGGATTAATTCGTGCACGAACATTTAGCATTGCAATTGGCACTGGAGAGCACAAATTCCCAATTCACAACTATAGCAGCAGAGAAGAGAATATCCAATATTCAATGAAATCTCATCCTCTCATTATTTATTTCCTAATTAATATCGAAAACTCCGCAATATTATTTACGATATCGTTTCGATTAGGATTCGTCGACGTCACGCGAAATAATTTCCTCGTATATTGCGGATATCAATGCAATTTCTCGTTTAATATGAGAAGGAAATTCCAATTTCATGAACTAGTATTTCAACTACGTAGATGCATGAAATATGGTGAATAATCAACCGTTAAATTCGAGCTGAATACTGTAAACTGAATTCCAGAGCTGAATGTATGGACTGCGTAATATTAATTGTTTCAAAAGGAACTATTATTTTGAAATAGCCAACGATTTAAAACAATAGCCGAAACATTAGAATTATTCATGAATGAAATAGTTAGTGATTTAAGTAATTTCATAGGATTTGTAATCAAGAGGAACGCATCCGCTATGCTAGTATAATTTTAGATCTTACTACAATTTTAATAAAGTATCAATAGGTGAAGCAATTAAAATACTCGAAAAATATCATTTAGAACCTTAATATAATCTTGTCTATAGAAATTAAGTATTTAGTTGAAAATTTTATTATTCAATGCTGAAGTGATGGTGGATTTTTCAGAACATTAGTGAACTAAGCAAATTATTAAATAATAAGTAACTAATTAACTAAGCTATTCACTTATAAGACCACAGGAAAAGAATAAATGGTTATAAATAAACAGATAGCTTGTTAAAAGATTAAACGTCCATTATTTGTTTCATAAGGGATTACAGCAATAAAATACTGGCCTAAACCACTTACAACCGCTATATGGAATGTCATTATAACTTTCTGAAATAATTCATTTTATATATAAATCCCGAAACATGTTTCGTCAAATAAGTTTCGTCAATAATAATCACGCCCCTGAAGCTCCCCTATGCTGACTGTACAATCGGCTGACGCCCTTAATGTCCGCAGCCGCGAGATGGCAGCACTAAAGCTCGCCCTTTGAAACCATAATCTCATATGGAATAAATGGAAAAAACAGCAAGATTATGATACTTTTTCCCTCTTTTTCTTTGCGGGAGTAGTATATACCAAAGATGGAATTCAGAGTTAGTGATTTATCCATTTATAAGTACTTAAAACAATTGAATAAAATGGACAAATTAGTAAATCCGAAGAATAAGTGCAGGTTGCCTTCAGGGCACACCACAAGTAACTTGTGAAAACATTATTCGTAGATCAGCGAAATTTATTCTGCTTGGATACACAGAAAATAATTGATCCTTAATAAATTACCAACGTTACATCTACTTTCAACTAGGCCTTTTAAAACTAGAATCGCAGGATGCACATGGGTGGTCTGAAAAGTTTCCGACATTTTTTGACATGTTTTCTGAAAATTTCTGAAAATTTTCTGAAGATGTCTGAAAAATCTGGGGTCGGAAACTTTTCAGACCACCCTCGTACATACATTTCCTGAAAAAAAAATCGAAGTTCCCAGAAATAGTCTCCAGGAAATGAGTAAACGGTCAAATATTGTTAAAACATACATAGATCCAAAAGTATTAAATTTTAATGACTGGCGTGGAGTTCATTTTATCTTGGGGAGGCATAAATGTGAAGTTAGGTTATACAATATACAAACATAAAGGATAGTGTGGTATAAAAAATTTATTGACCAAACATTAAGTTTTAGACAGTTTCGCAATTTTCCTTTCCGATGCACTTTCCTTAAATTTATAAACTTTGCATGCTGTCTTATCCTCATAGTTACATAATAATTTATTATATTTGCTATGATTTCACTTCCGTGCATGGGAAAGTTATCTCTTCATCACCTTCAAGTAACTCTGTAATTATGCACTCGAGCACATCATTTGTCTTACAGTGCTTTACAAATTGTTCCTCCACTTTGAGGATGAAAGTATGAAGGCTTACATTTGGATGAACCAAAACCCCCATACTTTTCATATTTGTTAACTTTGCAAGAGAATGACCCGGATGAATTAATGCTGCCTGGCAAACAGCATACTTGCTGTGTTTCTTTATCTGGTGCAATACAACGATGACAAGGCATTTTTAAGATTAAGGATACCATAAGGACATCTTAAAATATATCAAAAGTCTTCAAGCGCAGTAACGACAATGAATATTTCCAACTCACGCAACGTGGTCGAACTTTCCAACTTACATCAACGTTACCGTAGAAAGGGGTGACTTCGGCCACGCTTGCACTGCTCCACAAATTGTAAATTTGTAGTACAATAAATTATGTAGTACTAAAGTTTCACGAAGTAGCTATTTTTTCCTGCCCTTTAGAATTTAGATTGTCTTGACATATCGCCAGCAAATCCGTCTTGCTCCTTGCACATTGACAGTAGAATTGTCATTGGGAACTAAATTGAAAATCGTGCATTCTCGAGACAAGTCTACGAAACCTCAGACTTGTAACTTCTCTCAGTAACACTCAGCAAGATGGGAAACATTTGAATACAATTGGAGGTCAAAAAGTGCTTCTTCGTGAAAAAGAGATTAAATTACTGGAAGTGCTGTTAATTTTTTATGAGTATTCGTGATATCCAAATTTTAGTATAAACGTATTTGAACAGTAAAAAGTAAATGTTCAGTGCTTTGAAATAAATTCCATAAATTGTTTGGGTTCTGAGATTCATTAGTTGAAACAAAACACTGTCTCTAAGGCTTGAAAAAAAATTTAAAAGGGTTCTAGTGACAGTGAGTAGAAGTTTTCTACAAGAATTTTTCATTCTTTTTGTTTTTGGAGGAAAAAAATTAAAAAATGTAAAAAAATTATTTTTCTTTTGAAAATTTATAAATAAAGTGGAAAAAGGTTATAATGAGTCAATAATAATAATTTAAAGATTTTAAAATATATTAATGGTCGTAATATTAGTCATATAGTTAATTTTATAGGCGATATTTAGGAAACATATTCAATGGCCGAAGTCACCCCATCGGTTGGGGTGCGCTAGGCAGCTATTCTTTATTTTTTAAACATATTCCGTTGTTTAAGAAAATGTTTTAGATACTATTTGCACGAATAAGAATTACCTTCATGTAATTTAAATTTTCTGAGCCTAGAGAATGTAATTGAATACAGAAATATTTTTTTAAAATCTAAAAAACGGCCAAAGTCACCCCATTCTACGGTACGGTTCGTCACCTTTCAGTGATTTACGAAGAATTTTTTTACGGCGACAAAGTTACCTGTGTTTTGTAGATAAGGCAAGCACCTATTCTTCGGATTTGCTAATTAATCCGTCTTATTCAAATGTTTTGTATTCAATTTGAAAGTACCCATTGATGGATAAAACAATTACTCTTAATTCCATCTTTGGTAAATATTACTCTTTATTACAAATGTATCATAATCGTGCTTTTCCACCGTTTACTCCTTATAAGATTATGGTTTCAAAGGGCGAACTACAGTGCTGCCATCTCGCGGATGCGGACATTAAGGGAGCCAAACAATTTTAGCAGTTTCCAGTCACACTTTCTAAGTTCGTGATAATAATAAAATTGAGTCATTCATAAAAGTATTACATTCTCGTAAAAATTAGGAGTTTTAGCAGTAAAAAATTGCCTTATATTTAAGTATTTTCTCAGCTGGAGTTTCAAAATAGAGGCACAAGTATTTTAGATGGTTCAAATTGCATGGTTCAAGGGTACTTAAAACTTAAAGTTGAATACTACAGCTAATATGGCAGACAATCGCCAGATCTTTTTAAGCACGTATGCGTAGATAGTCTTGAAAAAAGGATACCCACTCTTGTAATTGTCACAAAAATTTGTGCTAATTAAAATATTTCTATATGCATAAGGAGTATGGTGTAAGATACATCGTCTGCACGCAAAAAGGCTACGCGAAGTAGAAGTAATACGGTCGATAACTGCTTATAAAGATACGTACTTCCTAATGAAAACTACTAGTAAATCTATCTGCATGAAAAGGTTTAAAATTTTGGTATTAAAGGCTGAATCTTCCACCGAGAATAAATTTCTTCCCTGACGTCGCAAATTAAAACCCTCATTTCTGGAAGGAAAATTTTCCAGACCTTTGCGATAAATCATTCGGCATCATCATCATGAGACTCCTCCGATGTTCTCAATGAATCCGAAATGGTTTCAACATCTGCAGTAAATTAGCTTGCGCGTAAATTACTGGTTCTCCTAACAGTGCTGGAACGACTATACCGCACCGTTAGACCCCGGGGTTTCCCTTTCCGTATATTTCATGCAGAATTTGCAGAAATACAGCTATTTTAGCATCCCACTTTCTCGCAGCTCGTTACTGACGCATTTGAGGCGCAGCTTCCCTCGTAACTCTCTCGAATAAGGGATTTATCGGATTTCTCTCCTTCCGATAATTAGTGGCCGCGAAAGTTCGTTAACTTTCGCAGAGGCAGCAGTATTGGAGGAGATGAATTCAGCCGCATTTCAATCGCACCAAAAGCGGGCTCCTCCGCGATAATTTTTTGCTCAATACGCATCACCTAATTGACGATAAACAGGCAAATGAAGCGTTGAGTCTCGCCATGGAAAGCACTCGATGAAAACCGGGTAAGACCGAACAAATTAGTTGTCTGGGTGACGTATAATAATTTGAGGTAATGGTGATTAATTTGTGATGGTGGTTGAATTTTTCACAATAACATATATTGGTTTATGTTGGTATGTTATGGAGTTGGTAACTCTGAATCAGTTTATTAATCATCTAAGGGACACTTTTGTTTATTGTTTACTGTACAAAACCGCCGCAGTTACGCCACCTAGGTCGCAAGGAATGGTGACGAAGTTAATTTACATAACAGTTAATTAAAAAATAAACAATATTACCATGCATACATACTAAATGCAAATTAAGCATGTATATATAAAAAGTAATAAAAAATAAATAAATTCTAAAGAATAAATATGCAGTACATATATAAATTATCTTAAAAAACACCGCTGGGAATTCAGTATGAATTTTAAATAACCTTAATCAGCATATACGTTACTTGTCTTGCACCTTTTTTTCAGGGTTCCTGATAGGAATGATGATGATGTTTCTTATATAATTTCTTTATTAGTATTGTATTATTGACAAAACGCATTACTGTTAATATTTATGAGCATATGAATTAATATGAAAATAAATGACACATTTATTCGGGTGAGACTGAGTCATAAAAATCTGCCATTCCATCTAACTCATCGGACATGCAAATCAGGCCTATCAATAATCTCTAATAATTAATAATTTAAATAAAAATAGAGAATAAAATGAAGAAGATAGTGTACTGTACTCGGGACACAGAAATAGGATAGAAAGAACTTAGTTGCGTGTAAAAAATCTTCAACAGAGCTTAGAATTTCTAGAATAGAAAGATGCCTACACAGCCGGAGTATGTGAAAAACCTGCCTTTCTTTCAACTATCCTATTTAATCCAAGACAAATTATGTAAAGAATATGCTGAAGGGGCGTCAAGATATTCATTCAGATTATTCAAAGCTGTAAAGTCTCAGCTGGACCTATTATTTACGTTCATCAACCTTTCCTTAAACTATTTCAAAAATACTTCATCTTGGAAAAATTGCAAATAAGTAGCTTGCACCGAATATTTTGACGTAACATCAAAATAGGCGGTGAAAAACCTTCGGATTAGGAATAAAATTATTATAAGATGCATTATTATAAACAGGAAATTCAACTGACAAAGCAAAATAAAATTGGAAAAAGACGAAAGAAAGAATAACAAGAAGAAAAGATGAAAATGTTTTGGCGTGGAATCCTCGACTGATTTGTCGCATAATTTAGCCTCTTTTTCTTCTGGGAACTGAACTTTGTAAACTGAGAATTGTATAGATATAGTGGCACTCACACCACGTTTAGAAAAAAAGGGAATAGAGGTCTGAAAGGTCTGCAGTAGCCCTTAAATTCCCACCGCACGCCCTCAAACGGACAATGATCCCTTGTCTACCGACCCTTCACTCTCCTTCGTTATCTATTATCCCTTTAGTTCATTTTCCTCAGCCCCGGCTTTTATTTCAACTTTCCTCACAAAATATCTTTTTGTTGTATTTTCCTCGTCCTTAATTATCCTTCCTGGCTTAATCAAAGCCTTTTTCCTCGTTTCCTTTCTTTCTCTACACAGAAAAAACTAGTTCGTAAATGTCACTTACTTTTATTTCTTAATGTTCCATCAAAACATGGGGCTTTTACCAGTTGTGACAGAAATAAAGCCTGTTATAACAAGGTTTATACAATATTTTATTATTTCTAAAGAAAAACAAAGGAAAGTCCGAATTTTCACCAATCGCCGTAAATTGGTGGTCTTGTTGTAAGAATTTTCTCACTAAATAGGCTCTCGAAAACAAAAATATTCTCACTAGCATATCAATTTTATTTCAAACAAAAAAAATCGAATCGTTTGCATTTAGTTTCGTAGAAAATAACAAATAAATAAATAGGTGTAATGGTATTAAACCATTATACTTACTTCAGGAATGATGGGTTGTAAATATCGAATATGTCGTCATCATTTCTCATTCTTAGCAGGAAAAGAAAATATAAAAGCTTGTTTACGGTAAATTAAACTATTCGGGTTCATTATGTTTTGCAGTTATGGTGCGCGCACACTTCCATTGCATCAAAGTAAGGAAACGCTAAAAACAAATTATACTAATGAAAATAGTAAAATAACTTGTTTCTCTGAAAGACGTACATTTTGTTGATATTGATTGGATGTTGAGTTGATTTTTTTTAATTCGACATTAGTAAATGAAATTGGGTGACAACAACCATTTTTCATTTCTTTTATCCCTTATTCTTACTGCTCCAATAGCAAGGATAGCTTCCATTTCGTAGGATAGTAACGGAAGAAACCATGATTTTATTTTAAAGTCAAATGATTTCAGTATGTTAATTTCCTTTGCAAAAACGTTTTCTCTTGAAATTTATCATGGCTATTCACTTTTATGTTTTCATATTGAGGTACCCTACGTGAAAATTGGTCCATCTGTGGCGCAATAGTTAATCACCTCAGTGATATTAGTTTCATTGACTTCAATTTTTTTAATCCAATACACTCATATTGTATTAGCGCTCATGTTTAAGATAATAAATTAACTAAAATTTGGTATATTACCCATTACTCCACTTCTTTCAGTGCCAAGACATATTATCGTTCATATCTTTAAATATGGCAACACAATTAAATAATAATACATTTTTAGCTGTCTATAATATGTTCTACTATTTAGAAGTAAATTTTAAGTTATAACAATAATAAGAAGAAATATATCTGATAGCTTTGATTTTTGGTAGTGTCTTGATTGAATTCAGTAATTCATTTTCACTCACTGATAACGTACTTATATAAAACTCATTTTATACATACAATTAATACAATCAAGTACTACTTATTTCTTAGTTAATTAATTCTAGAAACATCTGAAGAAATACTAGTATTAAATAGACGGATCAGTCATTCCATCAAGACCACCACATTTGTCCCCTATTTTTTGCCTCCATTCTTTTCCTTACCTCTTTTTGCGCATTACCCTCCCTTTTATTTTAAATCCTCCATCCCAGCATCCTTTATTTCCTTAAGCATCTCGCTTCATTTGGTGGGATATAAAAAAGGAAGTAACGAGGAGGGGAAAAAATCCCCCGAAAGGGGTAAGGAGAAAGATTGAGAAAGTTCCCGAGTTGGAGGTAGACGTGAGGTGAATTTTTTCCACGGAATCCGATGAGAGAGGAAAGAAAGAGAGAAAGCGAAATAAAGAAGGGGTAAAGAGGAAAAGGTGATGACGCAATTCACCATCTCAAGGGAGAGAAAAAAGGTAGATTGGCCCGAGGGCTTCGCGTATAGGTGCGAAAAGATTTTATTCCCATGTATGTTTTCTTTTTCATCGCGTGCGTCGTGGGTTTGTTGGTAAAAGGGTTCTCTTCCCCTCCACTAACCTCTCCCCGCGCGGGTATATTAGTCCAAGAAAAGAAGCATTTCGCCCAAGACACGTAATGCTATTAAAACTCTTTTGAGAGAGAGGCTGGGAGGGAGGGATTTCCTTCCTGGGGAGTGAGATGGAATAGCGGGGGATTTTGGGGAGGCGGGCGGTGGGGATTTAATAAAGTTTTTGGCCCGGGGATATAGGGAGTTAGGGCCGGGGAGGACTTACTCCTCACGCCATTTGATTGACTCTTGCTCCCGAGGGACTTACTCCTTTTTGATGGCTGAGTTTCCGAAAGTATCGCGGAGTATAGGCAGCATTGAGGGGATTAACGGAAGAGGAAGGTTTTCGTTGCGATAGAAACAGACTGCCATGTTAAATCTCGCATACTAATAATAACAATCGTCTTTATTTGGGTGAGATTGAGATTAAGAGTCTCTTCTTCCTAACCTAACCCATCGTCATTAATTATAGAGCAATTAAATTAAAGAGAATTGTATTAGGAAAAATTTGAAGACATGTGAATGTAAAAATCAAAAGAGATTCGTAGGAAAAAATTATACGCTGCAGGAATCGCCCACGAAGAAGCGGAGCGTCAAAAACTTGTGCAAAGCTACCGATAATAAAAACCAAAAGATCAGAAAGAATGACAAAATATAGGAATACACTACCAGTAAGTACATATATATGATACATCAATAAGAATAGTCAGTTAACATTTAAATAAATTCTATAGATATACATAATAATATAAAATAAATAAAAAAGGAAAAAAGAGATGGATTTACATACGTACGGTATAATAATAGACAGATAAATTCTTATTAAATAAAATCATTATCGATACAATACATATATTATATAGTAGTCATTATTGCATAAAACAGGGGTTCTTAACCTTTTAGCAACTGTGTTTCACTTGAAATTTATAGAAATTTTGGCGTATCAACAGTCCTATATTTATTTTAGAAACAGATATTAATTGTCGAAAAGTACCAAATGGCTTGTTTTATTTTAATTAAATTATTGAGAAAACTTCATATTTAATTATTGATGCACTTGTATTTCGATGTTTTCAACCATTTAACTCAGTTCCCGCGTACCACCGGTTTGGGAACCCTTGGCATAAAACATGCATTAAAGTAATTCCACGTAAATAAGAAAAAAGAAGCAGATGAGATTGACTAAACACAGGAAATAAAATAACTTTGTCAAAGTTTCACAACTATTATTCCTTTAAGGCCGGTTTCGACTTAGAACTGGTCCTCATCAAGCATACACAACACTGGCACTGACTGGAATAAAATTTGTGGAACTTTGACAAAGTTATTTTATTTCCTGTGTTTAGTTATGGAGTTCCACAAAGTAGCAGCTCATTCGACTGATTTAATTCAGGTGAGAATGATTAGTAAAGTGAGTGTAAGGAGGATTTGAGGGATTAATGGGAGATAGAGTTTTGCGTTGCGATAGAAACAGATTGCCATCTTATAAATCCCATGATTGGGAAGGCTATTTTCATATCCTCGCTACAATTAAACGTTCGCAGATACTCATTCGAAAACGTATCAGAATCTCATCTTCTGCCCGGATTCCTTAAGTCAACTCTCTAATGAACTCCATCTGAAGCGATTCCCCCTCCATCCCCCGTTCGCTCCCCGCTTAATCTCCAAAGTTTCCACTTTTTTCCTCTCCTAAACCGCAAATCCTTTAGACTTCTTTCTCGGGCTTTTTCTTTCTTTCTCCCGTCAAAATTCCGCTTCAATTACGCTCGGGATCTTTTCAAAAAATACCATCTAGATCTATAATCAAGAGGTTCGTGGGGTTTTCGCAAGAGTAAAGTCTTAAAAACGGTTGGGTTCCTACGCTCCGCTTCACGTTTTGATACTCATAAGGACTTCCGAATCCCGTTTATTAATTAAGGAGATGAAACTGTTTTCACGTTTCCTCCTTTACGACGATGCAATTAAAACGTCTGCGAGTTTTGAAATTGAAATTTTACCGAATATAGGGCCCGATTTAATGCATTACCCTAAGCCATAATGAGGTATTTTCTGTTTTTCTTTTTTGCTTATCGATGGTTGATACATTCTGAGAGGCAATACTAAGGTAAACATGCTTAGTCAAAGGAATTTATGGATTTTTCGTTGAGGAAGTTATGCTAGCTAAAAAATATGACATTTTTTCTCAAACATGTTTCATTCCAAGCCATTTAGTGAAATCTTTTAGTATCGAGCAGCAAAATATTTTATAAAAGCCATGCGTCTCGAAATATTTTTTTATTTCTCGACATAAATTTCGAACGCTTGATAGCTGGTCGTTCTTTCACCTAGCTGATGAACTCCCGATACCTTTTATGTAAACATGTTATGCTTGCACGGCATAAAAATTGAGGTAATACACATGTTTTGTCTTGACCTAAGAGACCAGATGTCAAGTGAAAGGCAAAGTCCATAAGGTTATAGTACTTCAAACTTTTATGGCCCAGAGCAAGCGAGAAGAAAGTAAAAGTTTTATGACAGCAAATAAAATAACAAACTTTCCCTACGTAAGACTGCAGCACCATTGATAAACCATCGTAGAAATTTAGTTGGAAGAAAACAGTTTTTGATCCATATAGCAAACAACAAATTTCGAATCATATCCATTTAATTTTTATTTTAAATTTCACAGCACATATTGCTACGTAATAAAGCGAGACAGAAACGATTAAAACACAAGTGCTATTTACAAGGGACAGCTTAAATTGATCGTAGCACCTCAGCAAAAATAGGGGCTGGTAATTACGCTTGTAATATATGTTATTTGTGTATATTTCCATATTTATACGCAAAACGATTAATAGGAAGCAATCACTTTTTGACGCATTCAAAATATGATGAGTAGAGTTAATTAACGTAAATATTACAGTGTAAAAGACTATAATATTCATAAGTGCGATTGAAACAATTAAAACTAAACTGTCTGTTAAATGCATTTCACGATTGATTAAAAGCTTTCCATTAATATTTACGACTGAAATTTCAATTGAAACTAAGATTTGAGAGATACAAACAATTAATTCATAATATATGCAAATGTATTTGTGAAGATTATAAATATAGTTCAAAAGCGTTGTCTTGCTTCTCATGGGAGAATTCAAGCGGTAAATAAGTAAGCTCATGACATACATTTATGGATTATTTTTTTCTACGAATATCAATTTTCAAAGGTCTTCGCTTCATTTCTGGTGAAAATGTCAACCAAATTTGAATTAATTTTCAAAATCGATTCGTGATGGCCTTAATACTGAAAAGTGCTCCGTTTATAATTGATCCTTATCACGGACTTTCTTCAATATCGGCTCGGACTGCTAATAAAAATCTCCTCAAGTTAAATATTTGGAAAATTTTTAAATATTTTGAAATCTTCATGCAATTAAGCATCCAAAGCAAAATTCGACTCTGCCTGAAGAAAATTTTAATGATATGGACTTATATTCTGGATTTAGGAGGTTTAAAACTACCAATGTAGCGAAGCTTAAAATTTGAGAAAATCAGATCTTTGTAAAAAATAAGATTTTCAATAGTAGCTCGAATGAAAATTTTTTAATTCAGGATATCCTTTGTTTACGCCGACAAAGGTGTAGTAACGGACTTGGTCGCCCAGGGTAGTGTAGCGTTTCGTCTTCCAATAAAATTTAATGCATCGTAAGCCAAGGTTTATAAAAAGGAATAAAAAATTCAAAAAACTGAACATTTTTGACAACGGATATTGTAAAAGTATCAACTTTATCCACTCATAACCAAAGACTTTTTCAAGCTCGAAATTGTTTCTGTTAATTATAATTTATATTCATGATATTTAAATTTGCTGGTAAGTTTTGCCACTGAGTTAACCATTCCTACACATTAAATGTGTCCTACACAGAAGTTCCAATGAAGTCACAACTGATAATAGGAGAAATGAAAATTCAGATATAAGTGGAAACTCAATACCAACGAATACTGAATAAATCAATAACAAGAATATTATCAGGCGTTTCGAATTCGATATGTTGGATGTTTGTACATGAATTTATTAATTGTTTCATAAGAAATTTTTAATTATTGGTAATGGAAAATAATCATATCGTACACTCTCAATAAAATTTATTGATGCGACACTAATAAAATTTATTGATGCGACATGTTTCGCCAGCGGATTCTTTTCCGTCATTACGGCCATTCACGAAGTAACTCCTTCGCATATCGAGTTTATTTTATTATTATCTTTATTGTTTATTTTATTATGTATGGTTGTATTTATTATTTCAATAATTTTTATAATCTATTTTGTAGGAATTAACAATTATCAGGACGAATTACATTTCTATTCTTAAGTAGAAATGATTTTTCATCGCTACTGGCTAATACTGGCTTCAAATACAAAGGAAAAATCAGGGCAACTACATGGATATTAAGAACCCGGAATTCTTTATCCCTCACTGAGGACAAAAACTACTTTTTTTCGCGGACATTAACCAAAAGATACCACAAGGACAAGTCTTGCAAAAATCTTCGCTTTCTGTTCACAATCGTCTCGAGGATTAAACAAATCTGGAGCGGCACCGATAAAAAAGGAGATCGTTGGAGTAATGACGAAACGCAAGGCCTCGGCGGGATGGAGTAAGCTAAGGGATTACTTTCAGAAGTAAAACTGGTATAACTCGCCCCTTTCCATTTCCTCCAACTTCAGAGAAGAAAAAATCCACAAAATCCACATATTCGCCGAGCTGGCAGGGACAAATCCCCGCTTATTGTTGTCTAACCCTGATTAAGGATCTTTCTCGGAACTTTTTTTTACACCTCCCTTTGCCTTTATGGTCCCCTAAATTTTTTCCCTCGCAATACCCCCTTCATTCGTCTGCCAGACGGTTTAAATATTTTTTTCCTTCGCGCCATAACCCTTTTGTAATCTCAGTCCCTCCCTTTATTATGGAGTGCAAAACAAACGAAAAGGAGGTTAATTCTCGCTCCACTGCGCCCATGCAACATGTAAGCTCGCCAGTTATTTCTGCGAACCATCACACGCGGAGCAAGATGCAGGGCGCTGATGAAACGCTATTCATATTCATTGCGATAGCAAATTGTTTGCCTGTGCAATACGCATTCTCTCGCCTCTGAAAAAGTCGCGGAAATTAAATGCTCCGTGAGCTCACGGAATCGTCCATTCTCGCACGTTGCGATACACTTCCGCTAGCGATGATTTACATTTGCGCTGCTCTGCTGTTTCTGTGTAAGGGAATAATAAGAATAAACGTCTTTTATTAGGGCGGGATTGATACTTTTATGTCTCCTCCTTCATCTAACCCTTCGTCATATACATTTTAATGAAACAGATTACTTGAAAAAGTATACAGAAGAAAACGATATTGCGGGTTTAGAAACGTAAGGTTCAGCTTAGGAAAAATATTCACCGCAGCAGAAAAACACCCACGAAAAGGGGTATGGAAAAAAACCTGCGAAACGTACTGATAGTTAAGTAAATTCTTATGGAAATGTAGGTTAAGAGAGATCTGAAAGGCAAACAAGACAATACGTATGTTTGCATAGCGGTGAAGAACGTAGTGGAAAGAAAGTGATAAGGTCACAAGAAATGCAACAACAAAACTAAAATGACAATAGAATAGTGGATATTAAAGAGTTTACTAGTGTAACCAGTCTCGTCAATAATAACTTGTAAGATGAATAAAAATTTGTCTACAAAGGGAAAAGAGCGCACTGCGATGTCTAATTCCGGTGGGACACAATTGAACTCCCCTCCATCAAGAATAAACGCTCCATTGCGTTGACGAGATTAGAGTATCAATGGGAAATTGCGTGTCGCCCGTGATGCTGATTCCCTCGGACATGACGATGAATTTACTCGGGGATATAATCAGACGCTTCAATACCAATGTTGGGTTAACTTTGCTTTGAACGTGGTAAAAGACAAATAGGTTTGCAAGTAATGCGACGATGAAACTCTCTTTCGAAACCAAAATTCCGAAAGGGCGTGATTAGCACTTCAAATAATCGCGATACTCTGTGACCGATGGACTCGATATTATGGGATTAGTTAATTTGTGTCGGTTCGGATGCTTTTCTTATATTCGTACGTTACTTTCCTTGCTTTTCCAGTATGAACTATTGGGTGTTAATTGGAAAGAGAGACTTTCTGATTTCTGCAATTACAAATTTTTTACCAAAACGTTATTAGTGATTGAAGTTTTGCTGATAGTGAATCATTGAATCGACATTTATCATCTACGATAATAAATCATCCATTTTTAAATGCTTCTATAGATTTTGCGTATGCCCGAAACCTGATAGAATTATTTAGACTACAAAGGGGCAATATCTATTATATATAGATGCTTCTCCGGATTCATTCATGATATACCCAGATACCCAGATACCCAGATAGGATACTAATTCACAGGCTAAACTACTTGAGTCATTGACTCGAAATTTTTACCACGTATTGGCCATAACGTGAAACCCCCAGGAAAAAAGCGACTTTGATCCTCAGTGTCATAGGTTCGATTCCAGAGGGGCCCAAAGTCCCGATATTTCCCGTTTAAATGCATTACCGTGATTTTCGGGAATAAAAAAAAAATACTTTCCGGATAGGTAGAGAAATAAAACTCAAGGAGCCTATATATATGGTAATGATCTATCGAAATCATAAATGAGTTTTACGGAAAATATCCTAAGTTCGATGCTAGGTCGAGGCAAAAATCGGCCGTTTAAAATGCATTGTGGCGATTTTTAATATTTTTTTTGGACCCTTTTCCGATGGCATAGAAACTTGAAATTCGGTATGATGTTAGACACCATAAATATATATCATAATCAAATTTTACATATTCGCTGATGGTCCTTGGTTCGATCCCAGAGGGACATTTAAATTCCTCAATGCATTTCTTACGGAGATAACGGAAACAAATTTTAGGTACTTCCCGGCACGATATCGACTTCAACCTTTGCATATACAAAGATCAAGTCCATACAAATCAAACAACTCATTCACAGCTATCAATGTGTCCTGGGTTCGACACCAGGTGTCTCTGCAATCAGAAGTTGATCCGATTTTTAAGAATTATTTTGAAACCTTTGCCAATAATATAGAAACTTCAAATTCGGCATATAGATAGAGATCATAAATAAATTTCAGAAACAATTTTTAGATTTCCAAGATCGTCCTTGGTTCGAATCCAGAGAGCCATTTAAATTCGTGAAAATTAGAAATTCTTTTGAGGCAATTGTAGCCCATATTTCTGCTTAAATTTTCACACATAGTTTGAGATGGTTATGTTCTATTGTGCTGCATAGTAAGTTCACAGTAACGACCCGGGTTCGATGCCAGACGATGGAATTTCAGCGAATTTTAAGAAAAATTTCAATCCTTTTTTTTCTTTTGATGGCCGTCCCGATATGATATGAAAATAGTGTTGTCGATCTGCTTGCAGTATGCAAGCAACATTTTACTCGTATATATATATATTGCCCCTTTATAGTCTAATTATTATATATATGTATATACTAGCAGAAGTACCCGTTGATTCTCAACGGGGATATTTAATTTCATAAATACCAGTGTAATAACCTTGATCGTAACAAATGCTTCATAGCGAATAGCGAATACCAGACTTTCCAAACCAATATATCAAGAAATGTAAGTTACAATTAAGTCTATAAAGCCGCTCCAACTCAATATTCAATCTCATATACTCGTACTTTGAATAAAAAATTTCTTCAACTGAGAATATATAAGTAAACTCTAAAATCACATTAGGATAAGCAGTACCTCGTTTAAAATAACGTTTTCATACAGTTACAAGGGGACAAATGAATCAAAAATTTAACATAAATTGCAGAAATAAATTATATATCACTCGAAATAGAAAGAAATATATTATATATTATATACCCGTTCAATCTCAACAGGATAAGGAAGTACTGTTAAATACAAATACTAATACAAAAGCTCCAAACGATAAACCAAATACTAATTACCAACTACTTCAAACTGTCCACTATATGTAAATGAAATCATGTGAATGTGTGTATGTATGGATGTAAATAACCATTATTTTCATATAATAACCATGCCTTAGTTTAAAATTCTGGCAGCGAAGCATGCGTAACAAAAGAAGTGGGTTCACTCTGTGGTGCAAAGTACCAAGTGAGACCACCTGACCCAAAAAAAAACCCTACTAAACAAATGCTTCAAAGTGCCAGTCTATAAGTGAATGAGACCGTGTAAATGTGTGTATATATGTATGAAAATAACCAAGACTTTCTTAAAGTAACCCCTACTTGGATTAAAAATGCGACAGCGATGCATGCGAAACAAAAGAAAAGGGGTATCCATTATATATAATTCCTTCTCCGGATTCATTCATATCTATTATATTTAGACGCTTATTCGGATTCATTCATGTATCTATTAATTATAATTCCTTCTCCGAATTCATTTATATTGATAGATAGGCTACCAATTCACAGGCTATAGCACAGACGTCATTTGCTTGAAATTACTTCCCGGGAAGATTGCATCGAAATTCAATCCATAGTTCACACCCAATATCATCTCCCATTTTTACTGATATGCTACAATACGCCTGGTTCGCCTCAAAATTAACTGACAACCGAAAAATGTTTAGGAATATTAACGAAGTTTGCTTTTCAATAGACCTGCTTAAAACTCCTTGTACATGTAGGCAGCCATCATTTATTTGTTGCTTTTTTCTCCCAAACACAATATTTCCGATCATGCACATTCTTGCGATGTATGACGATATTTGCACGATTATCAGTATAATATTAAATAAATTACAAAATAAAAAGAATATAAATAAAATATTTGAAAAAAAATTTGAATAATTGGGAATAGAACGCGGAACCTACTCCTCAGTCCGAAACGTTAACGCCTCAGCTAGTACGCACTTTGTAACGCTTAGAGTTTTAAAAGGTATGAATTGTCTTGGTTATTTACTACATGGTAATCTAGATAAAACTTTCGTATATTTTATCAAAATTCTTGCAATTTCGAATCGCAAACGATATCTCTCGACCAAAATAAGAATTTTTATTCCAATTTCCTTCTTTTGATGCTAGTTTCGACTTCCTAGAACTGTTCTTTCTAATTTAGTTTTGCAAAAGAAATGAACCTTACAACGAAAAAATGAGCTTTAAGTGTATTTCTTATGGAAACGTTTTCACCCGCCTGGGTTCGAACCGTGGACCTTAGGTAAATAAAAAGTAGCCTATACTCTGCGTGGGGTCGACTTTTAATAATGTAGAAAATTGCAAAGTTTTGCGACTCTCGGTTCTCGAGGTTTTAGCAAACATACACACACACCCACACTCTGTTTTATATTATAGATATATATACGATTAATACAAAATTACTCCTATCCTTCATACCCATTTGATTTTGTTATACATATTGAATTTTTTATTATTGCTCAGTTAATACTCAGCTCCAAAACTACAACAACAAGTACTTTTTATGGAAGTACAAATAAATGAATCAGTTTTTGCATAGAGGAATCTTCTGTAATTAATAGTGCGTTTGTCATAAGAGGAAAAGTAATATTTCTGTAGTATAATTTTGTACAATAATTTTGGTGGACATCGGTAGACACAGAGATAAAAGATATACTTTTGATTTGTGACAAATATATTAGTACATGAAAAAATATACTTTTGATTTGTGACAAATATATTAGTACATGAAAAAATGCTTAATATGAAGTTTTTCAAAATGAATCATCAAAAGCCTATCCTTTAAGGCAAATCTCTCTCGTCATCTGTAATGGCCACTTTGGGCAGAATTGAGAAATTTGAGTACAATAGTTTCTGACTTTAGGGAATACGTTGGACAAATATGAAGAGAAAAAAAACTGATATTTCGATCGGGAATTGTTTAAGGTTAATTCGGTTTTTAAGCAAGTCTAGGTAGAATCTTCACGAATAACTTGAAGGATTTTGTAACGCAACAGCGGTAGTTTTCTCAGAAAAACTTGCAGTAAAAAAATCAAATCAAAACTACTTTGCCGCTATTAACTATTGTAACAATATTTGTGGCAAATATAGCGTATGGAAAATGGTTTAAAACGAAATTATTCCATCTGAATTATCAAAAGCTGATTTTTTAAGGCGAATTTTACCCCACCTCAATCTGTGAAGACCGTTGAAAGCAGAATTGAAGAAATCGAGTTCAATAGTTACTGACTCCGGAAAAAAGGAGAAATATTAAGAGAAAAGATCTCATTGCGAGGCATACTCCATGAATTGTAAGCACGTTGGTAGATATCTGGCCAAAGAAATTGAGCTTATGGTTGACGGATTTCACATCCAAGGCGGAACCCATATGAAAGCACAGCGGTTTAGAATGGGGAAGACTCATGAAGAAGAAAGCAGATCACTGTACTCGATGCTTCGAAAGACTCAAATACACGTTGCGAATTGTGCTCGACTGTGCAGCCTTACCAAGCGTAAATCCCAGTGCATTTACTTATCAAACCGCTTCAAGGGAGACGATTTGTTCAAGCGTGGATGCCGAATGTCAAAGAGTTTACTCCGTGTCATGCATACAACGGGTTGTGATGGAGCAACACGATGCTCCTGATTTCTAAGGACAACTTTTGAAAAAATCTTTTGTGCGACCAATAAGAGAATACGAGCATTACTGAATTAAATAAGAGATATTTCACCTCCCATGTGCCAACATAATTACGAGGTAGCTCACGAATGCTAACAACTGTTTATTAGTTACTCATGGCGACAAAATGCAATTGACAGACTAGATCCTATATGCGATAATTTGTAAAATGACTTGAAGCTTGCTAAAATCTATTTAGTTAGACATTATTGTTAAATTGAATAAATTTGTTGCATCCCAATATTTTAACACACAATACGTGCAATATATATTGTATACATGTAAATTATAAACCACTTTTCATATTACTATGCTAGAGCTGCAAAGAATAGCCGTATCTGAATGAACCTTAGGAAAATCAAACTCTAAGACGACTTTACTTTTGAGAGTGTCCACTAGGCAAATAAATAAATACGGAAAATAATCATTGATAATATTAAAAAATAAACTACTTGAAGTAGGTTTATTAGCAGCTTCTTCATTACGGGAAAACTGAAAAATAGTAAACAGAAACAAATTGAAGATGTCCGGAAGATTGAAAAAAAAAAACATATCTTGAATTGGGGATTATTCAATTTTATATAGTCTTGATCATAAGTCATTTTCTGGAAATTAAAATGCTCCCAAGAGATAATAAATTTATTAATTATAAATTGATAATCAAGAGAAACATGCAAATTGAATTTGCATTACATGCTAATCAAAATTATGTATTCTGTGATCTAATTTAAATCGATCGGAAATGTTAGATTTGTTGTATGATAAACCTAAGCCATTAAAGTAATTTTAACTTCTTGAAATCGACTGAAATGACGTAATTTGCCAGAGAGTTTTAGTTCATTAGGACACGCCAAGAGTTTCGGCGCATTGTACCTGTTGGTTACGTACACGACACGCTGCAGCAACTTCGGAAGAACGCATTGCGCAAATGTTTTTATGTCCCAGCTCGTACATTCCAAGCACTTACAGGTAAAATGTCTTCGTCGAGATATTTGCGAGAGACTGACTTTGCAATTACGCAGAGCAAGATCCCTCGCTACTGTGAATGTTGTAGAACGGAGTTGCTTACCTACAAATCTCATTTCCTGCGAGGATGAAATACTATCAACGCGGAAACACAAAACGTAAAAGCTCACGAGAAAAATTTCATTCGGCAGACTCAAGAAATAATTAATTAGAAACGTTCCTAGGTTTAACTTTGATGTAGGTGAAATTTACCTACCTTATAACTAAGATACATTTTTTGGGGTGTATTCATAGGGATGCTCATTTAATGAATCTCATAATTACTCATTGCTCATAATTACATAACGTATTTTTTCCATTAAACTCGTTTTTGAAAATTGAATATTTAAGTACAAAATCAAGGTATGGTTTAGATGAATAATTATTAAGCATATTATGTAAGTAAAGAACTCTATTATAATAATATAATGTTTTACAGCGATATTGAAACATAGAATAACTTTCAAGTACTAAACTTTAACGGTTTTTCTGCAGCTGCTGGTCTTTAATTTTCCCTCCGCATCAATTGCAATTGCATTTTTTCTTATCTTAAGTTAGACTTCTATACAAATGCATTGATTACTATCAATTTTTGGTATACACTTATTATTATAAGTTTTCCTAAATCACAAAAATATTGAAATGAACAATCGGCAACTTCTAAGGTATGAATATTTGTTAATAAAGAAATAATGTTAAAAAAATCGAATACTTCTATTAAGTAAATTTTCAATAGGCATCTAAAAAGGAAAATTTGAAATTTTCATGTTTTTACTAAGTCTACTAGCTTATCTCATTACCTGAAACTGAACCTATGAGCGATAGCGTTGATTTTCTAATTCAAAGTACGTATCTAAAATATTTCATGGCTTATTTCCATCTACTTTCGATTCCATTCTTGACTTATATACATTAATTTGTTAATTCATTTTAATATTCATTCATTTTAAATCATCCCAGCTTATTCCATTATTATGTAAGTTATTTTATGTATCCATCATAATTTCCATTCATTTATATCAAGCCCTTATCCCTAAATGTATTGCTACGAATCTTCCTACATTCAACAAATAAATCCCATCAACCATCCGACGCAGGATATACGGGAGCATCGATAAAAAATCCATTCCACTCACAGTACATTATCCTCGAAACTCCTATACTTCATGCCGAGCCTACAAAACATCCGTGGAATACCGCCAGGAACCGGAGCATATGCATGACCCGGAAGGCCAGCGAAGTAAAAAATCATTCCCGCCCTGAAATCCGTATAGAAGGAAATGGTTTTAATTCACTGGCTTCGGAAACCCCGAAAATTCGGCAGACGCGAATCTCTGTCCGTGTCAGAGCAAGGTGGGGATGAGGAAACAGAAAAAACGCGAACTGCGCATCAGATCTACGGACCATACGTTTTGATGCTCTGTCAAAACAATGAGCGCGCAGTTGCTCGGAAGAGAGGACAAACAAATGAAGAATACAAAAAAGGCAGCGCACGAAGGGGAGGCGGAAGAAAAAGTAACGTAATAGCCGATGGAAAACAAAAGAGACGCGAAATGGTAATTACACGGACCGCGTCATCTATACAAACTCGGGAGAGCCTTTTACCTGAATGAATATGAATGTAAACATGTATTTGGTTAGCATGACAATGAGGACGGCAAATCGGCTGTCCTGGTGAAAACAAAGAAGCGAGATATGCTTCAGAAAGAGAGGCGTATTAGCAACCGTTGCCCGAATGAACAAATATCAATTTTAAATCGAACAACCTGCAATAACTGCAGGAAACTGCGTGTGACCGTTATTCGGTTAGGCTTTCATTGAATATTTGTTTCCGCGAATACTCTATTTGTTATAGAGCACGTTGTATACGCTCTTTCCCTGTTTCAAATGGATATAAGTGAGTATAGCGGGGCACGGTCAATTGAATTAAACATGCAAATTCAGTTTCCCGCTTGGTTTCATCTTCCGAATAGAATGGTAACCTCATTATTCCACCGAAATAGACCAAAACAGCTCATTTTCCGTAGCCTCTGTAGATTAAAAAATAGAGTAGAAATATGAGAGTACCCCCTAGCTTTAGACTACTATTGAAACTGTGAGAACGTTTTATTGTATAATCAACTTCCTCGCCTTTGTTAAGTTTTAATTATTTAACCCTTCCATTTCTTGGTAAAATAATGCTTTCCAAGAGAATAAAGGGAAATATTGAGATAACAATTGAGTAATTATATTATTTGCGAACTAAACCAACGCAATTTATTGTGGATAATCATGCTACAATTAAGACAGCACGACTATTTAGATGGGAATATAAAAGATAGAAAACGTTTAAGAATCCACTATATATATGTTTCATTTCCAACCGAGGTCAGCAACATTTCGGAATAATTCTCTCCATTTATTTTGTAAGGCTTAAAAGTTACTACGTCGTCTCAGCCTGGAAAAAAAACTCTCTCGAAATTTACACATTATCTCTCTGATCTTTTCTTTCGAGTAAATTTTCCGAATAGTTACGAAACAGGCCCCCCTTGAACGGTGCCTATATAAACCTAATCTTTGTCGAGATTCTTTGCCTGATTAAGATGCTGTGCATCAAAACCATGGTCATGTGTGCACGTATTTTGTGGTTGTGTATAAATTAAAATCTTAGATCTATTATTCTTTTTACTTTCTCCATATACGAAGTATAGAGAAAGTATTGTTTTCATGAAAAAAATCGACTTCGAGATTTCAACGGAAATACATGTTTCGGGGTCCCTAGAACACGTTTTGACCATTTTCGGAATGATGTCTGTGTGTATGTGTGTGTGTGTGTGTGTCCGCTCCGAGAAAAGCCCAAAACAGTTCTCTTCTATCGAACGAAAACGGACCGGATCTTACCGGCTACCTCGAACTCTTGCCTTCACTATGACCAATTAAAACGTGACCCATTTAACGCTCCCCCGAGAGAAATAAAAAAGAAGAAGCCCGACGGGGAAAAAAGGCGAGAAATAGGGGAAGCCCGCAGTTTAGTCGAGGTTAATGAAAGGCAAATCCTAAAAGGCCGTTTCACGCGCGCACCGCAATTACTGCGGAGGGAAAAAGAGGAGAATCGCTATCCGCTTTGTAGGGAACAAAGCGAGGGAGAGAATCTACCTGCAGGCGGAGCGCTAAATGGAATCGGACTCATCTGGTTTAGCGGATCACTGGGAAAACAAGGCCGTCCGCGACACCTGAGACCGGCTGCGACAACAACAACAATGCGTCCCGCCTGTTGAAAAAAGACACCTGTTTGGAAAGAGGGGAACGTGGAGTAGGACCTCTGGGGAAAGGAGTTCTGGGAAGGCGCGGCGTGTCCGTGCATCATGCGTTGTCATGGAGCTTAAAAGGTATTGTTCTAGCAAAAGAAAGGAGATGAAGAGAGGGCGCGGTATTTTTTTGAAATGGTTAAACGATTAGAGAAGGGAATGCAGGATTACTTTGGACACTCTTTGATGGTTGAGGTTTTTGTTTCTTTGTTCACGGATTTTACACGACGCAAGCAGAGCGATTTGGAGTTCCAGGTAACATCGACATGAATTCAACCTCAGTTAGGCTTTGTAAATGAAAGGAATGTCATTATTTATGATGCAATTGATAAATAGATAGCTCGTTTTGAATACATTTCACAAATCCAGCAAAGGGTACAAAAGGCATTAGTTGCAAATGATATATCCAAATAACAAATGATTGTACATACAATTGTAGGATTGGTTGAGGATGCTGCCCTTGATGAGACTTTATCATAAAATAATTTGTTTTTAAAGGAATTTAAATTAATTACATTGAGTAAGCCCTTATAAAGCACAAATAGTGATAAAAGCTATGAGAGCCTTGCCACTGAAAGCTATATCAATACAGCACACTCTGTATATATCTAGCATTTACATTTTAATTTACTTTTATCATCAATAATAATAACAGGATATTCTTAAGTTCACTTATGGGCGCATATAAACGATGAAGAGAATTTACTGAATGCAATCACTCTACAGATAATAAACTATCTCGGCACAAATATATCCTGCATTTAATTTAAATTTTAATTTGGCTCGTACAAAACTGGAATCGATAAAATATAATAATAATGAATAAATTACTACAATTAACTAGACTGAATTCTTATTCCGACTTTTTTTATTTCTTTTCTAATTAAATTTCGCAATCTTTGATAAATCGATATTTCCTAAATTTATCACGCATCACGTGTTCTGAGGAGAGCTAGAATTGCAAAATTATTAACTCTGAAGAATCAAAGACACAACTAAATAGAAAATATCGAATAAATAAGCAAAAGAGACGAACAATTCCGACTTTTAGATATATATATATATATATATATATATATATATATATATATATATATATAATATTGTTCAACTCACCTATAAAATAAGATAAATGAAAACGTGTTTATTTACCATTTATTAATAGATACGTTTCGTTGTTTACTTTTTGCTCGTAGCTGTAACTACACGAGATCTGCTGAGATAATAACATCTACGATGATGCAGAATGGCATTTCTTTGGTCACTTTGTATTTATTGCTATTTAAAGCGTAATTCTTGAATGATGACGAATAGAAATTTCATTTTGGATACCAGGAGAAAATAGAGGCAAAATATTGCATTGCTAATCTCTCTAGTCAGCCGCATTTCTCTCCTAGATCATCAGTTATCCAATGATCTAGAGCTTTAAACAGGCCACCGGTTGGAATACTCTAATGGCCGAGAAAAACATGTTATTTCTACAACATGAAATCAGAAATATTTTCCCATCATCATCATGAGTTTTCTACCTTTCGGCAGGTTCATGTACAACCAAAAATCCCCATTAAGCGCCATTTCCTTAATTTTCTTATAGTTAACCCCACCCCTTATGCCATCCAACCATTTTTGTCTCTGTCTTCCACTCTGTTTTTTCCCTTGAATTCTACCCTCAATCACAGTCTTCACCAACCCCTCTCCCCTCAATATTTGTCCCACCCATTTCTTCTGACGATGCTTAATCACGTCAATTAAAGCTCTCTCCTCCACAACCATCTCTTACACCTCCGTGTTTGTTTTCCTATCAACCCAACTTACTTTTTCCATTCTACGCCATACCCACATCTCGAAAGCCTCCAAACGTTTAACTTCTTCTTTTCTTAAAGCCCACGTTTCGCACCCATAGAGCAACACACTCTAGACCAAGGATTTCCCCATCTTTTCCTGATTCCTTTGTCAAGACCTTTGGTCATCAATTCCTTTCGCTTCATAGAGGCTTCCTTGGCCACGGCTATTCTTTTACGAATCTCATCTTTACATCTTCCATCCCACGAAAGATTACTTCCCAAGTAAGAAAATTCATTCACCTGATCTAGTTTTCCCCATCCACCCTTATATTTTTCCATCAGCAGAAAAATAAACTAAATGTAGCAATAAGGATAGAAAAGGTTTCTATGGACGAACATAGATACCACCTAAAAGACTAAATCATCAGAATAACCGGGATGCACTTGGGAAAACGGAGGAGAATTATTAACTAGGTCCCCGGTAGGATGGGAAGGACAAAAACGTTTCCAGTCTTTCCCCCGCGATCCCAAAATTAATTACGAAGGGAAAAAGGAAGAGAAAATAGATCCGGCGGGGAAGACCTTGAATCGTACCAAAGATTTATAGAGATTTTCGAGCGGGCCGTGAGATTACCGTCTAAATTTCCCACGTTGGCGAATGAGCGTATCAGAGCTGAATGGGGAAGGAGAATGAAATGTGTGGCCGAATGAGAGGTCTTCGTCTGGGAGATCTCGGAGAGGAACGTTCCTAATGATTAAAAATACAAATTTGATGCTGCGACTCTCTTTCTCTTGGAAGAATCTCCGCTGAGGAAGCCTCCCTCGCATGTGTTCTAAATTAAAAGTAATTTCGGGGGCCATAAACAAAGGCGTAGAGATCGGCGCACGGACGAGGAAGAAAGAGAGCGTTCCCCAGAGAGCCTTCGTTAACTCACGTCTCCCTGAAATAATTCTCGGTATTAATGATCTCCCCGTGAGATATTTATGCCAAAGACCGTTTCAATATTAGGCCTTACACTGGAAACGCACGTGAAATCAGTTTTTATCGCTTGTAGTGGACATTTGTTTTGCAGAAATTCATTAGGAAACGGACGCGCGAGATCGAGATAAATATTAATTGAGAGAGTTGACACTAAAGATTCTTATTTATGCAGTCAAAACTAAAACAGTGCTACGTTACGCGAAATTTAATGAGATTACCAAACTTTTACTAATGTTTTACCTTCAAGAGTCCTTTGAATACTTATATCTCTAAACTTCAGTGCACATGACATTTCTCTCCGGTGGTTTTTCTGCTGGGTTTTACTTTAACTTAAGATTACAAAATATTTCCCTATTTTTGTTTTGTCTTTTGTCTTGTTACTAAAAGCTTTTCATCGATGTATTTAAAGATGAAGGGTTGTATGTAAAAAGAGACTTAAGTAAGGGTATTAATGTGGCCAATTAATCTTATGTATAAAAATGAAATGATGTTCGTGACGTAGTCTAAAACTCGAAAACGGCTCGACCGATTTGAATATTTTTTTCTGTATTGTTCGCCTCGGTACGGAGGTGGTTTAGGAAAAATGAAAGTTAGGAAAAATCCAAAACGAATAGCCGAAAAATCGAAAAAGCATTTCCTTAAGAAATGCACGTAAAGTTGATTTTTCTCACAGCAGGCTTTATTTCATTTGAAAATTAAAATTAGAAATAATAGTCGTACAATATTGAATCAAGCACCAAAATAAAGGAAATAGAATAAAAATTCTTATTTTGGTCGTGAAATATCGTTTACGATTCGAAATTTTAGGAATTTTGATAAAAATCATGAATATTTTATCAAAATTTCAAGGTTGTAAACAACCCATCCCCCTTGACAATGAAGGCGATTGTTGATTCCAAGTTCATGTATTTATCCATCAAAATGCATTAAGAATATACGTCAAGTTAAAATTTATCCTGATAATAAGTGATACACTTTATGAAGAAGAAAAAATTGCATGAGAATTTAGCATTTGCTGTTACGAACAATATCCTATGAAGAATCGCACGAAAAAGTACGAACATTTAAATTTTAATGTTTTACAATTTTTTTTAAACGTCATAAGCAACCAAGTTTTATTTACAGCAACGTAATTGTTTACTGAATTTTAGTTAGATTTTTAAAACGGTTTTACTCTCTCTCTTCTCGAGGACTTAGTGTACTACAGAAATTCCCAAAGAAGTATTGCTGGTATATGGTTTGCCTTTAGTCCAATATTAAACTCTGTAATTTTTTCCAGATATGCTACTCTATACATGAAAATGTCATCTTCGAATATTTTAAGTATAGGAATCATGTCCTTGAATTTCAATTATTTGCCGATATCACCGAAAAATATCGCAAATGATTAACAGAATTAACAAAATTGAATCATTCCTATATTTATATTGGCAATTGGTTTTGCTCTTCTTGGTACATCTTCTTTCTATTGGTGTTCGTTGCAGAGACAATCCATGACATTTTTCCGTTGAGAATCAACGGGCACTCCGCTAGTTTATTCATAAAAACACGATGGCAGACAGAACGTAATGTTTGCTTAAGAATTAGCGCAGCTCTTAGATTATGTCACGGTTACATCAAATCTCTTAAATCTTAAACATATTTTAAAGTATAGTCCTTATAATCTTTGAAAATCCGTCAGTATGAAATTTTAAAGAATAAATAAAATTTTCAACTCGATAATGCCAAACAACTCATTTAAAATTTTAATTTATCATTTTCATAATCTATCTTGCTAATCATCTATACGCCATGACTTTCACAATAGCTTCAGTAACAAATGTGTTTGACATCCGTTTTTATAGCACGCAGAGTTTATTTTTAGATTTTTAAAGTTGGAGCGTAAGAAAATGGAATGATTATCAGTTGAAAGTGAATTCATCGAAGATTTTTACTGAGATCTTTATAATACTAAAATACTTTTTTGTGATAAGATTTTACTCTTACGAAGCCAAGAAGGACATATTATTGAAATGATAATATTTGAATTCATTATAAAAAGACCAAAATATGAGGCAATGATTTGATGATAAAATTGATTACTCTACGAATAAAATTGCACCGTAAGAATTCAATGCTATTCACAAAAAAAACAAATAAGTCTATTGGTAAAGAAAAAGACGAACAATCATGCATATTAAAATAAGGAAAATGAGTTTGAAAAGAGGTTTTGATACTTTTCTTCAAAATCAATATTTAGATACTCATGCAGCCTAGAACAGAAAAAAATAACCTGTGAATAAAAAACTGCGAAGCTTCAAACTTACAAGCCTGGAAACAATTTCCCATTGAAATGAACTTTTTCAATTAAATTGAGTTTAGAACGAAATTTGCAAGAAGAATGAAATAAAATGTACTCAAGCCCATTTTACGGTCAATCCTTATCACTTTCATCCCAGCAGAGATATTAGTATAAAGAGAGTTAAAAACTTCACATTTCCAAAATTCTCCAAAATATTACTTAAAATACAAATTGGGACAGATTTTCTTTTTAAATAACTTTCAAAGACGAACACTCCTGGACATATTACTAGATGCGACTGGTATATGTTTTAAATAGTAATCTATACTGAAGCAAGCGCTTGGAGGCAACAGTATAGTATATCTCCATATTGGAAATGTAAGAGAAAAGAAAAAAATGCAAGGACATCCTACCTTTTTCCAATACCTATTCGTGATTCTTTTTCCTATGCAGCCTTTAGCTCTCTGCTAGCGATTTACTGCCGGGTAGAAGCATATACCGTATGGATAGATAATGGGGATAGAGAAGGGCTTAGAGATAGATGTTGTATTTTATGACGTGACGAAGAATATTATCTCTCTTCTCTACGCTTTATTCTTTTCACTGTAAACAAGAGAAAGTCTGTTGCATCATGATCCATCAACAGGTCATCTCTCTCTTGTTTTGTCTCGATTTGTTTTCGGAAACTATTAAGCACAGCCGTCGAAAACAAAACAAGGGCCAAACTCAACGGGATATCCAAAAAGGATGAACTGAAAGAGATCGTATAAAACGAGGAGCTTTTCCCGATAGGAGCAAATAGTGAAGAAACTGGCAAACTGGAGAGGAAAACATTTTTTCACGGAGCGAACTTCCGCGAATCGCTCGGAATCCGATTAATGGCTTCCCGAGTAAAGTAATCCCTACCCTTTGCATCCCGGAACAGCGCAGATTAATTCCTTGAAATTTCTCTGTATCTATAGCTTCCTAGGAACACGTCTCAATATCGGATTTGATTAATGCAGCGGACAACATTTAGTGGATAATTGTTTTCGAGAAACATAAATTTCCAATATTGAATCACAAGCTATGATGTCATACAGATATGTAAATGCATTCACAAATTTTAAGAATGAGTATGGCACATTGAAGATAGTAAGTTTAATCGCAGTAATTAAATAGCTATTCTGCATCAGAGAAATTAAGAATTGAACAGTTATTTTTAAAATTATTAATATTATCCTATTCACCCATTCATGTATATCTACGATCTGCCTATTGATGAGCGTACATTCTGATCTACGCATTGGTTTTGAAATTTATTGAGGAGTTTAAACTTAGAAGGTATCGTAAATTTATAGAATATACCAGTATTTAATTCTGGAAAATTTTAATAGATAAAAATATAAACGTTACTCACCGGAATTCTTAGTAGAGTGTTTCGTGGAGTAAGGCAGCATGAACTTGCAAAGGTACACCAATATTTTGGATTAGAAAAAGGTCTGAGAAGGTTTCTTCCTGATTGGAAAAAAGGAAAAAATAGAGTACCATCTTGAGGAGCTCTCTAATTAGGCTAATTTATTAAAATTTATCAATTAAGCCATTATATTTAGTGATACGAAAAGGATTATTTAAACGGAATACAATTCATACTTATAATGTATACACACATGGATATAGTTCTTTTTTATTTATTTTTCATATACCACACAAACATCCATTTTCTGGACTTTTACAGTAAGGTATTAACAACAACAATCACACAAGACCATTTCCTAACCGGAAAAATCCGACTAGACGGGATTCGAACCCGGGACCGTGGGGTTGGAGCTATACCGTGCGAACACGCTAACCACTCGACGTGAATCGGTGGTCTTTTTCTTGAAAAAGCTTGTCCTGATTTAAATCTCAATGAGCAGAAAACTGTCATTATGACCTTCAAGAAATTTAATATGGTAATTATGTGAAGTATGATTGTAAAACAAAACAACCGCTTACGCAAAGGGTTCCAAAAGAATTGCATATGCTCAAGGTGGTGGAGCATTGCCCCTTGAATGTAGGCATTTTACAAACCCTTGTGTGAATTGCTGGTTTCTTACAGCTCAGGATGTCAGTTCTTTCTAAACGAGCCAAAAAAGAAAATTTTCCTTCACATAGACTACGAGACGCATAGAAAGGTATTTTTTGAGTGGAGAGGCTCCCAAACATAAACAAATTTTATCATTACCCTCTCCTTTCCTTGAATTTTGAGAAATCTATCAATTTGTACGAATTTTTGTTGTGGAATGGAATTTTAATTGATAAGAATTGGTATAAATATAGTCATGAATATATTTAATTTTTTTTACGTATAGCAATTATTAATTTGAACAAAAATTACTAATAAATATCCCATGCAATATCATGCATTGCTGGGATTCGCTACATGACTATGCATAATTCAGAAAAATTAGAAGTAGAAACGAAAGGCTAAAAACATGATAAAACAAAGGAAAAAATTCAACCGTGGACGGGTATAGGTGAAAAAGAAACGAAGAAGACCTCTATCACATTTCTCCCGTTAATTGACTTTAGTTCTTCCGTTTCATTTTCGGACGAGGAAAACTGAGCCCCTTCCACACCAACGTCCAACTACCTTTTCTTTTGGGAAATTTTCGCGGTCCCACAGAACGCATCCACAGGGCTCTTGAGCACCGCTTCTGGTAAACCTCAGAGTCCCATACCAAACACCACCAATTCATTAAGGCGGCCCAACTCCCACTTTCGCCCGCGTTTAAACGCAATAGCACCGTTCTCGTCCCTCCTTTATCCGTGGAAGCGAACGGTGGGTGGGGCAAACCTTAATCTTCGCCGCAACGTTTCTTTGTCCCCGTATTCTTGGTGGGCCCACCCTTTTTTCAACCCTTTGAGCACCCTTTCGAACATCCTCTTTAGCCCGCCACCCATTCCCGCAAATTCTACCCCGTTTTAATCCTTCTGGAAGAAAATAAAACGATCCTTAAAACGCGGGGGAAACCGCTTTCGGTCTTAAAACAATTTATTACGAAAGACTCGACGTATTAAGAAATACCCACTCCGAGGAAATTAAAGTTTGAGATCAAGGGATGCGGTTCCTATTATTTTTAACGGTCTTCTCTTTATTACTTCCCTCTCTCCGTATATTTAAAGAGTTTTAAATTGAAAAAGTACTGTACCGTGCTATAAATCTCTGTATCGTTGTAAGATTTAATCTACATGAACGAAGAACATCGAAGCAGAATAGGATGAAACAATGAAAAATTAATAATCTTTAAGATTTATATTAAATTGGTTCACATATACAGAGCCGAAAGAAACTCCCTCTGAGTTTCCGATTTTCGAAAGAAGGGTGTAAAAGAACAAAAGCGATTAAAGAAGGCATTTCTAAAAAATTTCTTTACTTTATTCTAACTATTGGTACCTCCATGGTTGTTCCGAATAGTTTTACACTAGCCTACGATAATTTGTCAAAAATAAATAAACGAAAAGAGATTAAAGGGATTTAATTCATTGTCTATGGAAAAACGATCTGTTGAAGAATTGCTCAAGATTATTGACATGATGTGAGGAAATTTGGTCCCCAATCGAAGCTTGGTCTTCAATAGTAGCTTGGTCTCAAACAAATTTTAGAGTTCGATCAATATGAATTTTTAAAGTTAATTTTATTTAATCCGTTGTTTTTACAGCATTTTTAGAAAAAGAATTTTGTTTCGATAGTTGAAAGAAAGAACCAGTGAGACGAACAAATACTAAATCCATGTAAGAATACTCGAAGCTGTAAATTTCTGAAGAATAAATGCAGTTTAATTTTACACTATCATTATGTAAAAATGGAACCATTTTTTAAGCATAAATCGTCATTATTTGAATACTTGAATACCAGAGAAATTGTTTCATTTTGTGCAACTAGTTCATTCAGTTTTATTGGTTATACATGAAGACATTTGATCAATATCTAGAACTATTCGAGATTGGTTAAAGAAATACTTCGACTGTTCCTTATAGAATATTTAGCTTTAATAATACGAGTTTAAACCTTATCCTTGACATAATCTTTTCATAACATAGTGCTGTTCAATAGAGAAAATTTATATTTGATTTAATTTATACAATTTATTGAAAAATACTTCAGCAAGCGTCACCTTTTAACTAAAACGTGTTGTTATCGACATGTAAATGATCACTCAACACGTAGGGCTTTCTAAATCCTTTTGAAAAGAATTTTCTGACAAGTAAACTTCAAGATCCAAAATACAGATATAACCTCGTTGACTTCTTGTGCAACTAGAAGTGGAACATTCAAATCTCTGAAATTTTGAATGCTCTCCTATGAGATGCTTGTGATCTGCTGCGGCAGATATTTTGCAAACTTCCAACTTCTCGTCGTTATTTTCTTAAAGGAATCCCGTTTCATTCCGCATCTCCTCTATTACCACAAAATACTATTCTCTTTCCCAAGTTCACATCTACTCGTCTCAATGGCATCTGATCATCACCGCGTATCTGCCTTATCAATATTTCTCCTTACGTGCAAATAACAGTTGCTCCCCAACTGGGTGAAATCAACTCCTTTACTTACGAATCTTTTCTCATCCTTAGGTAAATATATCAGTCTTATGGAAAGCGGAATATTCAGAAATATTTTTATTTTTCCCGCCGGATTCCATTCATATTCTATGCTTAATAAAATCCCTAATGTATCCTCATCCGATGTACGGATGACCGGATTAAAAAAATAATAATATAAAATGTAGTAACTTTAGAAGTAATTTAGATGTTTATTAGCGGTTTGCTTCCACAAGTTTGGAAACTCAAAATGTTTTCTATATTTGCTTGATGATGGCACACAGTGCCATTATGCAGTAATTGTGAGGGACGTTTTGGATAATGAGTTCCCAGATCGCTTGATTGGGAGAGGTAATTCATTCATTGCTTGTCCCCTAGAAACCCATATATGAGGCCACTTGATTTTTTTCTGTGGGAGTTTATCAAGAAACAAGAGTACCAAACACCAGTTCATGACTGTACATGACAGTACAGAACTGCGCCATCGAATTCCTGCAGTTATTGCAGATGTTTCGCCTACCATGCTGCAAAACACCTGGAGAGAATAAAATACAGATTATACGTCTTTCTACTAATGGTACATTTTGATAATGGTGCACAAATCAAAGTGTATTAACTCTGTAAAAGAAACATTTTGAGTTACCATACTTCAAAAAACAAACCACCAATAAAAATCTTAATTAACTCTCAAGTTATTACATTTTGTAGTATTATAGTTTAACCCAGACACCCTGTATTTATCTATCTCTAAGACACATGCAGAATAGGGATGAAGAAATTCAGCGGCAGTAAAGCCATCCAAGGAGTTTGAAAACTCTTCAACCTAAGAGTTCAAGTTTTTTCGCATAGTATCCAAATAAATAACATTTTATTAAATAATAAAATCATAGAGACAGCAATCACGAATACTTGCTATTATTTATCTGCCCGTTAATATATAAATCATTATTGAAAATCATTCAAAACAACTTATTTCAGTTAAAGACATTAGACAGTAACTTATAATAATACAATTATCGTTTCTCTCTAAAATATATTAAAAATTCTACGGGTATCAAATTTGACCATGTTTTTTTGACCAATAACAAATACCGGATCCTCTATTTTACACTGATAAATACCAGAAAACTGAAACCTTTTTAGTAATCATATACAAAACATTAATAAACAGTTTTCTTTAACATAAGGAAATATGTTAATCATTACATTTCAATTAATTGTTTAAGGAACTTTATAAGAATCATCATAAGACATAAGAAAATTAGTGAGAGATTGAGCCATTCTACTC
This sequence comes from Sympetrum striolatum, assembly GCA_947579665.1. NCBI lineage: Eukaryota > Metazoa > Arthropoda > Insecta > Odonata > Libellulidae > Sympetrum > Sympetrum striolatum. The sequence goes on from OX388346.1 coordinate 21,202,052, forward strand.
TGCAATACTTGAGAAAAATAACAAAGTAATTTAAACCATAATGACTATTAGTAACTTAAAAAGATTTATTTTTACCTTCGAAATTCGAAAGGAAAGAGGTGTCTAACCAAAGTATGTAAGATCCTCGACTTGTCATAAAGAATATACAATCATTTACGCTTATTGGTGACCGATATTTATCTAATACCTTATTTGGAGAATTTTAAAGGGTTCATCAAGGAATACAAATTTTACTAATATTCCTTATCTGAACTTTTAATTGATTTTCCTGCAATTTTCCAACTAAGTGGCGAATTCATCCCAACACATTTACCCCTACTATATTTTGTTTCTCTATAAACCTAAACAAAACTAAAAATATGAAACTCAAGTATTTTATATTCATTAAAATCATTGGTTATTGCTCCAAATGAATTCATCTGTTTTCCGGACTTCTAATCGCCTCAGAATGAATCCTGACATGTGGACCTACATTATATTTGGATAGGGACAAATTTGAAAAATTCAATTACGATAACAACTTATTGGAAAACAATGTTTACAACTTCATTTGTAATCGGGCATTTCATTGGGAGACGGGAAATCATTACGGGCTGCTGGCTGAAGCTTTGCTTTAAGAATCTACTTTGGGGCTGCTTCCTACAGATTCCCTCCGCTAACAGTAATTTCCTGTTGAACTCCCTTCTACTATTTCCCTTCCCTCACCGTTCCCCTATTCTCCAATTTCTTCCCCACATTGGTGCCTCTGTAATTCGACAATAAATCTCTCTGTGTGCGGAAAGAGAGAGACCGGCATTCAAAAGGTGTTGGAAGTCGAGAGACGAAAGTAACTCCGGTGAAAAATGGGAAGAAGCGAGAAATCTGAAGATGGAATCCCGTGAAGTCCAATATTTTATTTCCACAACTCCACCAACGTTCCGCATCCTGGATGTGAGGAGAGTTGATAAATGAAACTTTTGCCAATTTCCGAGTCCTCCAGTTTAGGATTTCGAGATGAATTTTAGATGCGGTTAAGCAGCATGGATCGCAAGGAAGACCTTTTCGGTCTAAATCCGGCCCGAAACAAATACGTCATTATGTATTATATGGAATGGATGTTATATTATTTTTATAAAGCACAATGATGTTGTCCGCAATCTTGCTATAAAATGTGCATTTTTTAAGTGTCTCGATCTTCTTTTGACCGTAATTACAATGAAGTTTTGAAATTCTCAACCACAAAGACAACATAATTTTATATACCATAAAAAATAGTAAACAATAAACCGGCCGCGATGATGGAGTGGTTAGCATGCCTACATGATGACGCTCCAATACCAAGGTACCAGGCTCGAATCCCGGCTATCCAGATATTTTCTGGTTAGGTAATGGTCGTATTTGTTCCTATATTGTTAGTGTTATTCCTTCTCTTTAAATTGGCGTCTCGCTATATGTGAAGCATAAAACATTCATATTTTGTACGAGTATTCAAGCTATATTATCATAAAAACTTATTCTGAATCGTCCATTTTTGTTAAGAATTGCATATACTTCCGAAGTAAAGGTATTCCTACACGAGTGGTCCGTCAAATAAAAACTGAAATACATTCCCAGACAGTAGATACATAGTCTATTTATAAATTAGAATTCAGAAAGATTTTAATTCGTTCTATTTCAATTCAATCTGTGATTATTCTTCTCCCAAGCAATTGAATAAAACTTCAAGAATCACCACCTATAAAATTATTTTCAAATTTGCTTGTTGTAAGGATGTTATTGCGTGCTAAGGATTATTTAAATCGGCTTATTATAAAGCAATCATTTCTAATTTTCCAACACTCAGTTAGTAAACGTGAAATTTTGAGTAATTCAACAGTTTCACCAAAGACACGCAAGAAAGTTTCCGCAATATTACAATAAAAATAAAATTTATTCGACTTAATTAAAAATCCCTAATTCATCAAAATTTCATTGCTATGGTAAAGTTTCCTATAAATTTTTAAGTTGATCCGCTGAGTGGTTTTTATGAAATCAAGCTCGAAGGATACGTGGAATCTGCTCGACAGTTGCCCACGAGGGAAATCCTTTAGAGTTTATCAGAAGGCAGCAGTACATCACCCTTAACCTTATATTTCTTCCCACCTTTTTTCCGAAGGATGAAATATGCTTGCTTTTCCAAGGGGGAGAAAATGAAGGCTTGAGGAAAGATTAATGCATGCTTTTGGATAAACCACGCTGAGGGAAAACAAGAGTGAAAGGAAATAATTAAAGCGAAAGGAACCGGTTTCCAGAGAAGTGTGAAAACGTCCCGAAGATGTTGGCGCGTGTTCGGGAACGTAACGAATTTCTCCCAAAAAAGCAATATCACGGTCATGGCTCATACTTCATTCGCTGTATTGATTTGTTTTGCAAATTTGCGAGTCTTGGTGAAAATGGAAGGATACAGGTTTGGACGACGGTCCAAAGCATCCAAATTGATACTGATTGCGAAAGTTGGGATTGCGGGCTCCCACTAATATATGAATTGTGCATAGCGATTAATTAAATCCCAGGTATATATTTAGTGTTAGAAAAGGATCGGTTTATGTCAGTTATGCATTACTAATACCAGTCAATAAGCTTTGACAACATGCTACTCTAAATAAGATTGGAATCATTATAAGACAATTAAAGTATTCTAATGAGATTATTCTAAAACGGTTTTTACGTGGATCTTGTTAATTTTAACAATAAAATAAATAACACTGGCTTTTATAATTCAACAATAAGCAATTTTATAAAAAGGTGCTAAGTTCGCCGAAGTTTTCAGTTGTCTTTGTAATTTGTTCAATATCAATTTTCCATTTTTACTAGTTTAAATAGATCAGACTCAATTTAATAGAATGAAAATGGCTCAGTTCAGTCTTCTATTGTTGTTTTCTTTAATATATTTAATTTAAACAAATTCAATCCCGAATGAATTGACCTCACAGCTTTAAACGAATGAAGCAAATCACGAAATTCATTTGGGGTATCGAAAATTTAGGTACCGCCTGATATAGGATGTGAATCGTTGAAACAACGAAGGTTAAATACTCTATCACTGAATTTTATCGTTTCGATTTAATTTCAATCATTTCTTCACAAGTTCTGGCATAACAATTTCTCTTCAAGGATATTATTTCTCCGACCAGTCGCAGAGGATATCAGACCAAAAAGCAAGAAGAGTTTGGGATACAGATTCTGTGATTGAAACATTCAGATTTTAATTTTTCTTCCGAGAATAATACGCGATAGAACACACAGGAGAGTGAAATTATAACACATTATGAAGAGTGGCTGAATACATTCTATTTTTATTTTCTTTCATTTACGTAGCGCACTGATTTTCGTTAATATGTACTGTGAAATGGGACTTGTCTACTACTTATGAGTGGATTGATGATACACTTTAAAAAATCAGTTTTATATGCTATGCATTTGATTAAAGTCGAGCTTCCCATTCTTTGTACACACTCAATTTACAGCGGCCAATACAGACCCATCAAATCCCTGATGATCCCAAAAGATACTCTCAGTCAATGTAATCTATATTTCAGGAAGGAATGAGAAGGACATGAAATCCATTACCTTAATTACCGAAACAGAACAAAATCCCGGGCCAATCCCGAATTCCACGAAAGAGAAAAATCCGGGGATGCAGCCGATATACGACCGAAATTCAAATGAATCCGATATCTTTGCGGTCGATACCACGATGCCGAAATTTACGCCGCCGGATTTCAACTCCGTTTCCGCGAGACTGCCCACACGAGCCCAATCCTCGGCAATGGTAAACGCAATAACGGGGACAAATTTAATAATTCTCCCCGTAAAATTGGGTGATAAAATCTCCGGCATTGTGTTCCGCGCGGAGCCAGAAATCCTGCCGCCCGTTTTTGCGGGAGTCGCATCGAATTAGTCAACTAATTCCGCCCTAAGCACCCATGATGGAGGGAGAGAGAAAAAAAAGAAACTTGTTTCGGGGATGTGCCGCTATCCTAAAAATCTCACTCAACCTCATTCGGGTTCTCACATACGCACGCTCAGAGCCACACGCGCGCTTGACGAGGGTCGACGGGGATGGGAAGAGAGAGAGAATAACACGGAGCGCTATCGAGTGATGTAGGTCCGCCAAAATTTGGGAGAGAGAGGAACGGTTTGGAAGTCGAAGTGGGTTAATGCGAAAGGAAGGCTGCATTGGTGCGATATGCTAGAGTGATTATGTAGGGGAAGAGGAAAGAAGGGAAATCGCACTGCGATAGTTTGTTAAGCTAATGATATGTGAAATAGGATTTTAAGAGATTTGAGGAGGCCGATAGAAAAGTAAGGTAGCTGAAGATAATTTTTAGGGTAGTGGAAATATAAAATGAAGAGAAAGTAGAGAGGAAAAAGAAGAGGGAAAAAGGCAAGGAAATAATTATTATCACGACAGACGATACGTTTCCAAAGATGCAAACACGCTGGTGAAACCGGTCGTGAATTAAATATTGCGAAGAAAAGCGCAGCCTATTATAAAGAAGCTTCGCCGTTGAAAATTAGTTTTTTGTGGAAAATTTATTTTGAAGATTATGAGGAAGGTAAAACGCAGAGAGAGAGAGACTGTGCCACGGGATATGATTAAAAGGAAATAGTATAATTTAATCCCAAAAAAAAAAAAAAACAGAATTCTATTCAGAAGCCAGGAGGAGGAAAGAGATATAAGCATTAGAGAAAAAGAGGTCAGAAGAAATGGAATTATCGAAAAAGGAAGAAAATAGCCAATTAATGATACAACGATGAATCAAATTTCTTCGAGATAAACGTGGGTTCAGAGGTTATGGTAAACTTAGATTAATTTTCGAAAATAAAGGAAATAATTTTCCTTTGCCTTTCATATAATCCCTGGTGATTTGATAAATAACCATAATATTCATTCATACTCTACAATAATTACTGAAACGAATGTATTGAAGTCTTTGAAGATACAGATAACTTTACGCACACAAAACGTTTTTCTCAATACTCCAACTATCTTCACTTAAATTTTTAGAAAATTTATATCTTCAACCAACTTACTTACGTCATTGAAGAATAGAATGATTTCAGAAGAATTAAGAGGTACATTATAATTACCACTGCGGAATTTACTACACGAGAAAAATAATAACTGATATACTTCTTTTACTTACACATTTCGTTTATTACCGTCACGCGAAAAGATTAATCCTAAGGACCAAGTAGTGCAAATACTGAACTCGTGTCTTACGTAACATGGAAATGGGGCCGACAAGTTTTTTCCTTATAAAAAATATTGTAAAATTAGTAGGAAAAACATTTTTCTCCGAAGGGCCTAATCTAGACTTAATTTATTTCTCTGATAAATTTTCTACCTAAAATACCTATTAAAACAAACGCGGAGAGAGAAGGTAAGCACAAAGTGTTTCAAATACTCAGAAAACATACTGGATCGTACGTACTATTAGATTATAAATCTGACTTATTTGAAAATAATACGACACGATTATATGCGTCAAAAATAGAAGAAAGATCGGTAATAACGTTATAAGCGGTGTAAGTTGTTTTAAATCAACATTGAGTGTAAAAACATTATATTCATAAACCTATTTATTCACGTAATAGAGCATTAAGTATTCATTTCTTTTTTGAATCTTTTATCAAAACTTTATAATTGCACAACAAAAGAGATTCTTATAAAAATAGGAAGAAAAAAGGAAATTGCTATCCCAGTGATAATAGGTTTATAATACATTAGGACAAAATTTGACGGCAGGACAGTAATTGGAAGGAGAAGGAATAACTTGGTCTCAGTTCCACAGAAAATTTATTATAGATGACCGGTTTCGACTATGGTCGTCTATAATAAATTTTCTGTGGAACTGAGACCAAGTTATTCCTTCTCCTTCCTTTATGGAGTTCCACAAAGTTACAGCTAACTCTATTAATTATATAGGACGGTAATTTTTAAATTTATCAAAGTATATAATAACACCAGAACTAACGAGAAGAAAGGAAAAGAACAGGATAACCGAGGAACATAATTGCTTAACATAGCTTCATAATAACTTAGGAAGTTGATGTTAAGACAAGAGAAATATAATTTCAAAATGCAACAAAGTAGATAAAAACTCTAGAAATAACGCGAAGAAGGGAAAAGAGCAAGCTGATTGATGAGAAATAGAATCATTGAACATAGCTTTGTAATTAAATAGTAAGAAATTTGACTATAGAACAAAAGAAAGATAATTTTAAAATGTGTTAATACGGATAAGATCCCCAAACTATGGAAAAGAAGGGAAAAGAAGGAGTTAATCGATGAGGAATAGGAAATGCATGGAGGAACAGAATCCTTGAACAAAGCCTTTTAATAAATTAGGAAGAAATTTGACTATAGGACTAGAGAAAGATAATTTTAAAATATATTAAGACATAAACTTTGGAACTAACGCAAATTAAGTAAAAGTACGAGCTGATCGATGAGGAATATAAAATGCACGGAGGAACAGACTCAATGAACATAGCTTTGTAATAAATTTGGAAGAAATTTGAATGTGGGACAAGAGAAAGATAATTTTAAAATGTGTTAAGATGGATAAGAACTCCAAACCACGGAAAAGAAGGGAAAATAACGAGCTGATCGATGAAGAATAGTAAATTCAAGGAGGAACAGAATCGCTGAAAATAGCTTTGTAATAAATTAAGAAAAAATTTGACGGCAGGACAAGAAACAGATAATTTTTAAATGAGTCAAAGTATATAAAAACTTAAAAACTAACGTGAAGAAGGGGAAAAAACGAGCTGATCCATGAGGAATACGAAATACACGGAGGAACAGAGTCAATGAACATAGCTTTGTAATAAATAAGAAAGAAATTTGACTATATGACAAGAGAAAGATAATTTTAAAGTGGGTCAAAGTAAATAAGAGCTCTAAAATTAACGCGAAGAAGAAAAAAGAACGAGTTGATCGATGAGGAATAGAAAATGCACGTAGGGGCGAAACGAGAGATTAGGAAGGGAAAACACGTGACGAAGGGAGAAAGGGAGAAAGACCGGATGGATATCGGTCAGAATGAGAGGAAAAGAAAGGGACAAGAGGAGGGAGATAAAGAAGGGGAGAAGAACACAATGGAAAGAACGATGGGAGATAAAAAGGGTTCTCGAAAAAAGGGGCTCAAATTCCAACGGGGGCTACCAGAGAGGGGGAACGCAGGAAATGGAATTTAGGACGGAATGACTCTCTCTCTCTCTTTTCTTTCCCTTCTGGTCAATACGGAAGTCGAAATACACGTCCTCGTCTTTTAATGGAGGCCTTCGGACCCGTCGCTGGAACATGACATCCTGAGGAATATTGAATGATCAAATTAGGGAGATTAAAACACGAGGATGTCGCGAAAATTGTTGCGAAATTTCCAACCGTCGGAGATATTGACGTGGAATCCCCAGATTGCTCTTTCGGCGGGGGGATCTCGCTTGTTTACCCGCCGTCTCCCGGCAAAAATGAGAAAAAAAGATTTTCCGGTGAGATAACGACTCAAGATTAATGTTTCCTTGACGAGGAATGTAGGGAAAGTTTCCAATAAAAAATCCTCGTTTCCCCCGGATCATTGGGGTACTTAAAAAGGAATGACCGTGGAAAATTCTCGTCAAATGAAAAGAGAGGTCCCCCTCCCAAGTAGATCATATTTCAAACTTGAAATATTGATAATGTTCCAAAAATGACTGGTGGAATTTTTTGAAGGGCGTTCGAAAAATCCTCCGCCAACTATGCGATGAATACTTAATGAAAGGATGTTACATATTGAATAAAACGCTCTTCTTTCATTTATAATGAATTACCCACCCTTAAATTTCCTTTTTTAATCCACGGGGATCGATTTTCGTCATGACAAGCCATTTTTTCGTTCATTACATCCGACGCATCGCCTTAAACTTCTGATTGAGTACCGAATCGATTTCTAAAGAAAAGTTGCTGAATCATAGCAAAGAGGCTCATTTAATTCTGTTTTGCGTATGCTTAAATACTTATAGTACTTCGTTTCCTGAATCATCTTAAATTATATTAATCACAACTATTTAAATCACATGAATGTTAGGCAAAACACTTGAAGATAAATCTCCAATCATTGTAGAGAATTCTAAGAATTGCATTTTGTGTATTATAAGTATATTTTTTCCCAAATTTACATGATTATCTGAACTTTTACCTCCCTATTCCACATTCACTGACTATTTCATACTAACCTCAGAGTGTAACTTTTTTTCGGAGGTTATTTTTTTTAATTGTATTAAGATAAATATTAAAACATACTGCCAAATAGATAAAATTTACAGAAAAAGTGTTTGAGAGCTAAGGACGAGTTCAATCTGGAGATGCAACAACAAAATTAAATGGTATTCTACAATTCCCGAACTTATTCTACTGTTTACCTTTATCTTATTCATCGTATTTTTTATGTGCTGAGTCGCAGGAAAATTATTGAACTTTTTTACTCTCTTGGGACTGATGAGGGAAAAGACATTTTGACGATGACCCAAACTTAAATACACTGAACAGATTATGACTTTAATTTTCAAAGATGAAATTAATAAGAAAAGTGAATACTTTTCTTATTAATTAATTATTAAGGGAGCGGAAACTTCGAAACCTGACTATGGAAATTAGACAATGAGAATTTTGTACGAATTTTACTAGTTACACATATTCATTCGCTCGGTGTTTTTGTTGCCTTGTTTAGTAATAATCTGAAACATTGAAACCTCATTTACACTAACTAAATCTACGCGAACTCTGAATAGCTTATTCTATATTTTTTATCAATCTTGAATTGTGCCTGGAAGAAACATTGCCCATTCTTTTTCAAAACCAAAACGAAAAATAGCGAACGAAACTGGCCGTACCACTCAAGTGAAAGAAGAAGCTAATCTTTCCATCTAATTAAATTTGAACGTCTAGGGTGATAACCTCAACGAGCTGTTGTAGTAACACAGGACCTATCAACATGCGTGAGTAAGCAGTTGTTGAAGAATCCGACACTCCAGACCCGGTTCCACTTCAGAATTACATGGCAATATCAAGCTTGACAGAAGAGCACGGCTCGATTGAAAGAGGCTCACGAATATGAAAAAAAACAATCTCCAAGGAAGAACATGTTACAGATTCAAAGCAAGGAATAAAAAAATTAACTGCTCACTACGGAGAAATTCTGCGAGAAAAGGGAAAAGTTTGCTTGATTTTTTTAATACATCGATATCAGAATAACTTCGTTTAACGTAACTCGTGGGATTAAAAAAAAACAATCTCCAACGAAGAAAATGTTACAGCTTCAAATCAAGGAATACAAAAACTATTGTTTTAGTTAATCTTCGTTCTCGACGGAACGCAATTTAACGTACTTAAACTCAAATTTGTATCTGCTGTAGATAGACTCGGCAATTTTTGCCGACCTCTCCTATCGCGTGCCTTCGGGGTATTCCTGTATTCGGACTCGATACATTCCGAAAACAATCATATATAAACGGGAATGCCGATTCGTATAGCTACTGACCGAGATTTGTGCACGTTATCTCGTTTATAAGGCCCGAAACCAAATTTTGAATTCCCCCGCGAGCTACGCCGCTGTATCTACAGGGTCTGGAATTAACTCCCACTTCACACTAACAAATTCACCTCGCAACCGCATATTAAACCCCAAAAATTGAAAATTCTTGTCGATATTCCGGCGAATCGAATGACACCTTCACCACCTTGGTGAAAGGCCCGCCTGTTATTTACCGCCGTCATCCGAGATCAAAATGACACACGCCATTCCGAGAATGCACATTTGAGGGACGGGATTTTGCATTCGAAGGGATTAGCGACGAATAAATATTCTGTCTAAATTTTGGATGGTTCGGTTGAAAGGAGCGAGGATTGATTTACGTCGCTATGGAAATTTTGGGCAACAAATCGATTTTGTATTCATATTTTCATCTCTTCAATTCTCTTGTCTGTAATTAAATGATAAAGGAATGCTATTCTCTTGAAAACATCAAACATTAACGGGTACAGCATGAACTCATGAGATAAGAATTATTCAATTTCATAGTTTATAGAGATACTGAAAGCATAAAAACTTCAATTTTACTGAAAGAGAATATTCAAAGAACGAAACTGAATTTTCAAATACTTCCTTTGCACGAGTAATCTTCTAGTCCTTTTGTTACCTTTTCAAAAAACTTAATTGAAAACTAGAGACTAATAAATGATACATCACTACTAATTTAATTTAATGTGACGATAATTGATTCAACAATGATTTTATTAAATGAATAATAGTAAATAAGTAATTTTAACATTTTATTAATTAGACACTGGAGAAAACCTTAAGTCTTATTAGAAAATAAATAAATTACATTATAAATATACAGGTTAAGTTATAAGATTACGTGTTCTACCGTTGGTTCGATTAAAATTTACTACTGTTTCATAAGGAAGAACAGGGTTTTGGTTGCATTAATTAATTTTTACTTCTGCCCTCAAAGAAGATTTAGAGACCACGACAAGATGGACATAGTAATTTGATCGATCAAAGTGAATGAATAAATTTAAAGAAGCAGGTTTAAGCTCTCCAATTTAATTTCTCTTTTTCTGAAGTGATTGACAACCATCTTAAATTCAACACGAAAATTCAATCAATTAATTCACTTAAATCATTATTTAAAATTTACTGACGAAATATTTTAATTGTGTGTATTTTTTAACATTTTAAAGTATATTTTAAACGTAATATGCCTTTTCAATTTATTTAACACTCTTAAGGGTAAAATATGGTGAATAAAATAATAAATGGAAAGAATTAGCTATGGGAACATCACGGAATCAGTCAAAAGGTTACGGGTTTCTTTCAAACCACTAGGTTACCGTGGTTTTTAATGAGCGGTTCACGGATTTGTATATGAATTGATGCTCCCAAAATTTTTCTTCAATAGCACGGCTCAACTTATCTATTATATCAAACTTAATGTTACATTATTCCACAAGTTTGCTACATTCAACAATAGAATGACTCAATGTTCATTTTCATGTAGGATTTCATTCTCAGATCTCTTTCATCCTTCTGAAGTCTTGCCATTAAAGTATTATTTCCATGCTATTTTTTGCCTCACAAGTAGAGATCTATAAATTTACATATCTGATTTTGATAAATCTCTTTAGATTAAATGTGCTAATATACCTTTCACGTAATACCCCTTTTGAGTAAGGAAGGCTTTTAGCTTATGCGAAAATAATAAATAAAACTTTTACTTCCGACAACGGTTGTAGCTAGGATAGCATTTTGGGAGCCAAAAGTAGAAAAACTGTTAGCAAAGTAAAAGAAACATGAGCTGCCGATTTTTATTAATTTTAAATCCTACTGTAACAAATAAAATAATTTAAAGAAAAATATTGCTACCTGCTTCGAAGGCCCAAGTTTACCAAATATCATAACTGTTTTGTTAGCTGAAACGCAGTTAACATTTGGGGATTAGATTCCAGTTTCATTATCATAGCCAATATTTTTCACTTCTAATAAAAGTATTTTTGATTCATCCTACAAATATTTATCGCATTCAGACCAATACCTTCATAGAACTCCCTTTGTTAAAATTTGTCTACGACATCGATTGCATTCCCAACTTCCAAGAAAACAAAATTGGCCCATTACGCTTCCACATACGAAGGATAGCTCCATCCCGATCAGTCAAAAAAATAAAAATTCCGGAAAACGAAAAAAAATTGCACGTGACGATGGAGTCATGATAGCCCCCGATCACCTCGATCCCGACTAAACAAATGAGCTCGGGAGAAAGCGAAATGCAAAGTCGTTCGCCGGGGTTCGGAACCCCATACATCACGCACGAGCCAAAAACCCCGAAAAAAATCTCTCTCCCATTTCTTCTGCTCTGTCCCCGCCCTCTTAATACTGCAGGGGGTTTCGCAAATCCGAAAAATAGGGATGGTCGTGAAAGGACCGTTGAGGTAATTTGGGATGCAGGGTACGGCGTGCAACTCCTGTAGAAGGGGGTTTTTGATCATTGGATGAGTGAGTGTTGGGAGAGATAATAAAGAGAAAGTAGACGGGAGGAAAAGGTAGGACTCTTTTATTCGGGGCCGGAACGAAAAATCAATGCGCGGAATACAAACCGAAAGCGATTTTTTTTCTCCACGCGAGGTTTCTTTCGTGAAACTACGGAAATGGAAGGGTTGGAATCAGAGAGGGAAAGTAAGGACGAAATTTTCATTCATATCTCGCAGTTCCCAAGGAAATACGGACTTGAAAAAAGTCTGACGGGGCCGGGAATCGAACCCGAGATCTTTCTCTATCTTGTACCCGACCAGAACTGTTCTGGCCGGGCACTTAGATGGTTAAAGCAGCCTCCCGGATAGAGGAAAATCCCGGGTTCGATTCCCGGCCCCGTCGGGCTTTTTTCAAGTCTGTTTTTCCTTGGGAATTTTCCTGGGTGCACGCCCTTATGTGCAAAGTCACCTCTACCCATTCCTTGTACATATCTCGTAGTACTTCCAAGTACAATTCAATATGCATCGAATTGCACATGGAACTAACTGAGTCTACACTACAAGCACACAAGCCAGTATTACAATATAACCATTTGCAAAAATAAGCTTTCCTCAAAATTTCAATATCCATCAAGTTAAATTTATAAGTATTTTTCTGACTATAAAGAATTACACGTTATCAATATAATTTTAATTCCACTTTTCTTTTAATTGTAAAATACTCCAATATAATTTTAATGGTTCGAAAATATTAAACATTAGAAAAATTACTCTGGTATCTCTAGATATAGGTATAGGTAAAGGGAAATCCTACTTGTTCAATTACAATAATACTACTACAATTACATAAATTTTCAATATTATAAACTTAATTTGATTTTGTAGTTTTTTAACGTCATCTCACGTAAAAAAAAGGGGAACCAATGATTTTTTTTCCAGTTTTATCAAGCCGCAACCGGTTGTAACGATTTGTCGCCATCGTCATAAGTCGTAGATAAAACTATAGAAAAAATACTCATCCTGTTTTCTTTAGGTGAAATTGTTGTTGATTTTGTAAAAATAATATGTTGTACCTGATTGGAACTAAAGTTTCAGTAAATGGTTGATATTAGAAAAGGTTTCAACGCAACAACACTTAGTGAGTGAGCTGAAGTTGTTAAAGAGTTGCCAAAAGTACGAAAATGTTCTTTAAAATCTTCTTTGATCGCTAAAATTTGAGAGGTCGCTCTAGAATAATTTTTTCATAAGACCACGGCAGAAAATGTCATTTACTTTGATTTTCGCGTATTTATTTTACTCAAATGGTCAAATTAAACATGTTTGTGAAGAGATGCCTATCCTTGATTTTTATAAAAATTCAACCAATTGATGCTTATACTGAAACAGTTAAGGAACTCATCGAGAAATGATAAGGAACGGAAATTCATCAGAACTAATTCCGTCTAACATATTTTATGATATTTTTTATCAACGGAATATTAGCATTCTATAAATGTCTTAAGCTTATTTTTAACAAAACCACCGGAGAAAATTAAAAGAAACCCCACTTTAAGTCGCCCTCAGAAAAAAGAAAGAACAAAGAAAGAGAAAGAGTGATGTAAAATGAGAAAAAAGGGTGCTAGAGGAAGGCAGAGATGTATTGAGGGAAAGCACTCCATTTGTAGGAACGAAAGCGGAGGATTTTTGGAAAAAAGGAGAATATCGAGGAGAGGAGAGAAGCGGGAAAAAATTAGCGAGGGTAATTATTTAGGACGCAAGAGAGCCAAACACAATTAGCGCTCTGAGCCCCTCTGGGTGTTTTTTCAAATTTATTATTTCCTACGAAACGTTTTTTCCTTCCTTTCGCCCTCGAAATGAACTGACCGGACATTTTATTTTGCATAAAGTATGAGAGGAAAAACGAGGGGGTTTAGCGGTGCGACGTAATTTTCAATGAAATGGCGGGTTATTTGTGTCGCCTCCTCTCCTTTTTTCCTTGCTCTCAATGGGTAATAGGCGACAAATCTGAAGCCGAAAATACCAGAAAATTTTTGAGTGTTGCCCTTTTTTCCGAATTTTCCACTAATTCGCCTTTTTTGACTTCATAGGGTTTTTGGACTATATTGAGAGTTCAGATTCCAGATGTTTCACCCAAAGCACGTCCCCAAATACGTTTCGCCTGAAAAATGGTTCGCTCAAGAACGCTTTATCCCTTAGAATTGTTTGAGGGCACAGTCTGCGAGGTTTTTAATACCAATTATCTGGTTGATAAGTTAGTAAAGCAATCAACTGGCAAAATAATAATGTATTCGGGCAGGGATTCAAAACAAACTCCAATTGGGACCCACATTTTATGATCTATATAATTATGCATGCGTTCTGTTAAAACGTAAAGTGAATGGAATTCATTCCACAACGTACATAATGATTATTAACCCCCCATATGTCATTGATGAGATAATTATTATTATTATTATTATTAGGGTCTTTATTAGGCGATAATGAGTTTAATGATTTTTGCTTTTATATACTTTGATATTCATAATAAAGATATTTATTCAAATATTAATTTAATAATATATCAGTTCTCTTCTTAAGTGGTCAAAGGCATTCGACAATGAAGTGGTTTCACGAAGCTAACGATGAAAAATCTCTAATTCCTCAGAATAACTATAGACGCTAATTTCATTATTGCTCATGTACATTACGATTTATTCAGATATGTAATGGATTAATAGAGGAAAAAACAATATAATATACCTGTGGTTGCAGTATGCAAATCTCTTTGCAAAGTTAATATTTATATCCGTCCTAGAACTATTATTTTGATTTACCACCTATTAGCCATCAATTTAGTAGGATTAAGCATTTCTTACTTTGCAATTACCAATTTATTTGATTGATTAAAATTATTTTTAAGCTATAATGAATACGCTTTGGTCGGACATCCTGGAAATTCCTGATAAAATCTTTAGTTACGTAATATAGTACTTATAAAACATCAAAAATATGATCATTCTGTAATCAGATGTGTTAAAATTACGTATATCATGTTTGAATTAAATTTGATTATTTATATAAAAGATTATTTAAATAAAACAGACAGTAATCAATAAAATATTCCCATCGAATTTCTTACATTATCAGCACCAATTCAGTAAACTTTATCTCACGAAACAAGAAAGAATTCGTAAAATATTTTAGCAACGCATGATCATATTTCGGTTCACAATCATGCTTTAAATATTTGTAGTCTATCAAATCCAAAGAGGATGAAATTTATTTGATTGGATTTGAAAAATGAGTATTTAAATAATTTTCACGAAAAATAACTCACGCATTGAACGCTTGTTACAGTAATATTACAAATACGACACCTTATGATTTTGAATGTACCTACCATCGTTTTGTTTGTTCAACTGAGAAGGATATACTCCAAATATCTCCCATTTATCTGTCAAACATTGAAACCGTATAAATTCAAAGCCATACCCTTAATTTCTGCACTGAAGATAGCTTTCAGGATAATACGGTCTATTCCAACCTCTCTTCGGAACCTGCCTTTATGTATACGAGAGAGCCGGAAAGCGATAATATTTCTTTCCCTTTAGAAATGACTGACGGAAATTTTCGCCCTATTTACGTTGAATGACGCGGGATGGAGTCACACAAACCTAATTTGCTATAGAGCGCCCTCTGAATGGAGTATATTTCGATACACACGCCGCTGAAAACCTTTCCGAGAGCGCGTCACTTTAGGCAATTAAATAAATGGAATCACCGCCAGCAAACACGAATTGTCAGGTCAACGCTTCTTTTCAAGGGGACTCTCCGAGTGTGTATTTTGTGTGCATTTCTGTTTATTCGCGCATGTGACCGTATTTATCCTGGCGCTTTTAATTTGAGTGAGGGCGAATATGAAGCCTACACTCAATGAAAACACGTAGAGTGCATTATCTCATCCCTCGCGAAAAAACAACGGAAATCTCCATTTGGAAAATAATTTACTTCGAAGTTTTTTCGCCGAATTTCGACTCGGTGGATGAAAATGAAATTCCGAAATAGTTCGGAATCCGTTCCATGCGAAATTCCGGTGGAGGAATCGTTTTTTCGTGCCAAATGTTTCTTTTCCATCAACTCTGTTTTGTAATCAATTCCTTTGCTAGATAGCGGAGGTATGAATGCAGAGAGAAATGGGCTCCATCACCCATTTTTGAGAAGTCGTATTTTTTTAAAAAAGGGCACAAAGGTATTGGAATGGGTGCGACAATTTTTATCGTGTTCGAGAAGATTTCGGTATTCACAAATATTTAACGAAAGTTTGTTCTAATGAAGGAAGGAATGAAAAGTATGCCTATTTCTATAATACATACTACCAACAGTGATATTTTAAACTATGTTATTCTTTACGATTCCAATAAATTTATATATAATATCCGCATGGTACACCGGATGTAATCAATTTAAGTTAGCCGGATAGCGTGGAAAGACATCACATTAAAAGTAAGAAAACAATATTATTTCTGAACTTCTACAAATGATTTTATTTCACGACCGGTTTAGGTCTAAGCTGATGATGGCCGAGCTTAGTCCGAAACCGATCGTCAAATAAAGTAATTTGTGGAAGTTACGAAGTACAGTGAGTTTCTTGCTAATAATGTACACCGGATAGCTAAGTGGGTGCTCGGCTCAAATGAAAGCGGTACCGGGTTCAATTACCCGTGGGAGAGCATAAGCGAAATCACCTACGCTGATGAAGCACGTTGAACTATACTACTAATGCAATCATTTGTTATATTTATTAAATAATTTAAATTATTTTGTTTTTTCAGCAATTTGCTGTATAACTATTATTTATAATCACAATTGATAATTTTGATTAAGACCAACATGGTGTAAATTATAGGGGTAAATTAAATGCATAGCAACGTTGAGCTTTTGTGTTCGTATATTACGCGAGAACCCTCCTAATTTACAAAGGTTAGTAAGTCTTATCACGGTTATCCTTGAGTTTATGAAAACTACCATTCCATACATACGCTTCATACAGTATTACTTCATTAAATTATATAATTCATACGACTCCTGCATAGTAAAGTGGCCAGCACGTTTGGCTTTAATAAAAAACGGTCCGGGTTCAATTCCCGGAGGAAACCCAAGAGGGAAATAATAATATAATAATACATTTTTATTCGGGCAAGATTTAGAGTAAATATCTTCCATCTGATAATAATAATTAATTTACAGTGATAGTATGAGAAAAAATTAGAAGAATTGTGGATGACGATGACGAAATGACCTAAGTTGTCGAAGCACTTTAAAAAACTACCCTTTTCAATATAATGATAAGCAGCTAACATTTTCTTTCGAGCCAAAACAGTCATATAATCCTCTACTTCATCTTAAACTTTAAGGAATCCGAAAATTAATCCACTATAGAAAAATAGAATCACGCATCGAAGTCTCCACCGGCCAACTTAATCCCGAGAAATATTAAAAGAAAACTAAATAAATGCGCAAGATTGGAGTTTTACGCCAGAAAACTTTCCCAGAGCGAACACGTGGAGATGGATGCGAACGAACGGCCTAAAATTTCTAATTACAGCTCGCCGAAAGACAGCCTGGCTGCTCGCAATTCATACGCGTTCATCTCGAGAAAGGATGTTTCAGTGAAGCAATCTACTCCACCTTTTGAAAAAATATACGACGCGAAATGTCTCCTTTGCTGTAATATTGGAAGGCCTGTGTGAAATGGCGACAAGTAGGAATTTCCCCGCGACAAAAGAACGCGAGGAAGACTTTATAGAGAGATGGAGAAAATAGAATCCGTGGTGGAAGGGGAAGCGGGTCGCGCGGGGAAAAGATTACCTCCCAGAAGGAGAATGATTTCCTCTCCTGTCGTATAAATATCCCTTGTACCTCCACATTCCCACCCCTAACCCTTTCCCTCCCTCGACTACCCCATCTTTACATCCCCCTCATTTCAGATCCCATCTAGCCTCCTTCTTCCAGTTCTCCAAACCAACTCCACTCCCGATTTATTTATTTCCCATTTTCTCCAACTCTATATCTAGCTCCATCGGCGCATTTTTTTCAATTTCCCAATCACTTCGTTTAAAATCTGCATTCCGCACCGGGAATCGTTTTCTTCTATTTATACCTCTAAGCCTAGCAGGTCTCTACGGACCGATTTTCCCCAAACTTCTAATTGATATTGCTCCCCTTCTTTGGGTCTGCATCTTTTCTCTCCCCTTGAGTCGAAATGCATCGGAAGAGGAATCTTACAATGGTTCTGTTGTGCAGAATATATTGAATGGCAACCTTCATTTGATAGTCATGAAGTTGGCAGAGTTACTTAACATTTCTGTTCCATGTAGTCCATGTCGTTTTTATGCTTATGTAGTAACTAAAGTTTACTTCAATGCTTACGAAAAACACGAGGTTCCTGTTACTTTTCGGTAAAGTTCTGGTAATTACCGTGATATTCTATCTTGCAATATTTTCTTTCATTCTTAAACATTTCCAACACAAGTTTTTCCAACAATGGAAAAATATATCCTGAATTGAAGATATATTACAATATTCTTCCTCCTTAAAAGCGGATTTTCCTCAATGATATCTTAATTTTTTCTTCTTTGTGATAAAAATGTGTCTTTGATCATAATGTTCTTCTATGGAAATTTACAGTAAAATACTACTCCACAAACTCATTTCTATTGAATTCTTATTCGTTATCTGCAGTTATTTCCTTATCTACGAGTATCTAATTGGTGGCTAACCTATCCCGCATTTTAAATATTCGCTTGATACTACAGTATGTTTTGAAATGTGAATTATCTTTCCAAATGTGATCTATCTCTCTCTTTCTTTCAACTTTTCCTACCCATTTCGCACATCCCCTTCTCGTCGTGGGTTTTTTTTGCAACGGATATTGTTCTTCTTTCATTAAAATTAGCATAGTTTTTTATTTTATACAAAAAAACATTCTTTCTTTCTAAATATTCCCTCCATTTCAACATTACTTGATAAATTCTTTGTATATTACAGTATCTTTTGATTTAATGCGTGTTTTTGCTTTCACGTTTATTAGACAAAGAGTTAAATAGAAGATGGGACTTCTTAGTCGCAGTTTCGTCCAGTAAAGACGTTTTGTATTGTATTGAATAATTTATCATTATAATAATCAGTCTGAGTTGACCTGACTTCGTGTAATGGAATTAAATAAATATAAAACAAGACTTCGTATTTACCGCAAGATATTTTAATTCAGGTTTCGGCTTTGCAGCAATCATTATGTACAACATTAGAAATACTGACGAAATTTATATCCTTCCACATATATTTTAGGGAAAGTTAGAAGGCTAGAGAGGTTGGTGAAATCGAAAAAATTTTAACTTGACCCTTCATTTTAGGTAAGCATATTCGTTCGGCGATGTTTTCCATGCCGCACATATTTCTTATTTTTCCGTTAAGCGCCTTGAGGGCATCATTTTCTCTCTCCTATTATACCATTCATAGTTCACTGCCCCTATTCATTCCCTATGATCTGTACGCATTAACTGCATGCGCTTCCTAATACACCACCCCTATCTTTGCCCTGATTCCCATCCGCTCCCTCTTTCCCACGTCAACCCCTTTATTCCCGACCAAACCTCCGTGCATCGTCCCCACTTCACCGATTCCAAAAGTGACGTCGGATGGGAACCCATCCCTTCCCCGTACCGACTTCGAATCCCCGCAGAACGGAACGGAGTATAGATTTAAAAAGTACTTCGCCCGTATTTTTCGGCGATATTTTGGGATTATACTCGCGAGCAGAAAAAGTGAGCACGGGGTTTTAGGATGAGAAGGTATGAAAGCATCAAGGGATCGTGGAGCGCTTATTCCAGCCTTTTAGACGTTAAAAAGACTTCTCCGAGAGCCCGAGGGATTCTTCAAAACGACGATGAGTGCCTTAATGCTGGACTCGAAGACTTTGGCACGGCGACTGAATTTAAAAAGAGACCCACGGGCCATTATGCCCGAGGAATCCGAGATCGTATGCACATTGCGGAGTTTTAGACTGCAGGATCTTCATATTCAGGGGTCGAAGACAAAAACGCATGCTTCATGCACATGAGGGCATTCGCTAGTGAGTTATGAGTAGATTCTTAAGCGTTGGTGGGACGCAAGTGCCAAGGCGAAACTGCGTGAAATAGATTCGACAATAAGATTACGTAAAGAAAAAATCTTTCGGGTTATTTCAACAGTTCAAACGTAAAATATAAATAAAACTTAATGTATTACAGTAAAATATAGCCCAGTAGTTTTCCCCCAGCATGAAGTTATAAATCTTTGGAATTCAGCAAAGGTTAAGCGTAAGGAAAGAATGCCTGGAATGTGGCTGTCAATTAAATAAAAAGTTTAAAATCTCTAAAACGTCAAAGGAAAAATATAACTTAATAATTTACTTTTTTCTTAGTTTTGTCAATGGTAATACGGAATCTACTGAGGTAAATCAAGCTTTTCAGTAGATACTATTTCATCGATTGCTGAGTGGACTTCTTTCTCTCATAGTATTGTGGTTAAGTGCGGAAGGCTAAGTCAAACTATCTCACTCCTCATCTTTCCTGGTAAGCCTCATTCCCTACAGAAAGATGAACCCTCACGAGATTCTCATAGCTATTAGTAAAGGCTTTGAAGATTCGGATTACAGGTCAAGCCATATCAATTCGGCAAAAACCGATAAAAAAAGTTACTTTGCCTAAAAAAATAGCCTTATTAACGCTTACAATTCAAAAAATGTAGCTAAAAAGCGACGGAACGATGAAAATTCATTAAATTTTAAAGAAAGGTATTCAGCCATGATCGATTATCCAAGAATTAATACCGTCATAGCCTTCGCTTTGAAAACTACGTAATGGAATTCTAATTATAAAATATTTTCTATATAATAGCTTGCGTAGCTAAAGAGCGCTGAAATTCAAAGTAATTAGGGATAGAATATTGTGGTCAAAAGATAATATAAATACAAGTACCAGCTGGACCATAATAAAACTACGCCATTTGCTTCCCCCATGTTCATTATTGATGTTTACCCATGTGATTTATTTATCAAAGACTTCTCCGGCCATAAAGTCACCGAATAATGTAATTACTACCGTCCTCTTTTCGAGCATCAAATGTGTAGTCAACAAGGTATAAAATGATGAAAAACAGTGTGAGTGAGTGATTTAAAAAGATCAAAGCTTAGCTTAGATCGATTGTTCCATTTTTGGACTAATAATTACGGTACAATTAAATACGTTATTAAATAAAATAAAATTTCCCGTTTGATGCAAGCCTCAAACACGATTTTATTTTCACAAAACTCGGACTGGCATATCTCATTGCTTTTTCGTTTTCCACAGTAAACATCTTTCATTTTGAAAGCCCTGGAAGATTTCTGATTTTTAATTCAACCCTTAATGAAGATTTATGCCCGAAAAGTCACTTTTATAAGTGGCCGTCGTCGCTCGACTGAAAATTCACTCAATGTCAATTTATCTAATCATCAAGGGGAAAAATTGTTTCATCAGAGATCATCAATCACTTGCATTTAATAACATGGCTCATTTTCTTTTGGAATTCGCTGGGATTTCAGTCCTTGGGATCGAAAATTCTTCCATAGAAGTCTGTGTGACCGCGACTATGTCAGAGTTATTATTTATGCAGTTTCTCAGTCTGTCCTCAAACCTAAGTTTATCTATCTTTCCTAGTAAATCATTTAATCCGTTTCAACCAAAGTTGCATACCTATCTTTTGTATGACGGAAAATAAGGTTGTGGAGGTTTCATTCAGCTATAATGCCCCGTTCGACTTTAGAACTTTCGTAAAAACTTCTAAAAGAAATACGCGTATAGTAAGTTTTCATGATTTGTAGGCTTTTCTCCTTTCGTAAATTTAAATTAGAAACATTTCTTCTACGAAATCGAGAAAAGTATCAAACGCAATAAGATGCATATAAGTTTTCTATTTTGGTCGTGAAATATACTTTTTGAAACTAATTTACGACAACTATGTCAAATTAAACGAAAATTCGTAAATTTTCGTCGCAATAAACAATGTCCAAGGCCAATCGGAGCTCATGCGTTTTCACATAAGAATTTCATGGGAGATTTAGGTTCATATAGAATAATAGTTAAAGGATACACGTCTTTTTTAAAACAAATGACATTGCCGAAAGACAACAAAAATATTTTATAAATGCTTATATAATTATTATTTGGTCTGTCAATCACGATCGATAGTTCCATTTTTACTTAGTTTCAAAATATGCACCATTTTTATTCATCAAATGACACTCGAGCCATCAAACGGAGTATCACGGTTGGCTGTTGACAACCAGTTTATTTACATTGTTGTTAGATTATCGATGCTAAAAGTTCTAAACCTATCAAATGGCGGATATAGAGGAGAAATTAGAGCAATTAATGAAGCATACTTATTCAGAAAGAGAAAATAACGGGGTTATGCATAGCGGGGGAGTACACTTATTCCGTTGATAATTCAATTGCTCCATCTCAAAGCAGAAATACACATCTGGCTCCAGGAATTCGTAGAACTGCCTCAACCGTTGGACGTTTCTTAAGTAATTGAGGAATTGAAAAGGGACCTCTTCGAGCCCTAATCAAGGGAAATTAGCTAATTGAGCATCTACTTTAATTCTGGTCCTAAATGACATGTTTTCTTCGCAACCACCACTGCGGGAGCGATTACAAAGCGCTTCCATAATTAATAGCCCGGGAAGAATTCCTGATTCCATTTCGGGAAAATCTCGAGTAGTAGAATGTTCACGTCAGCTTGTCATTAAAGCGAGAAAATTTAATCGAGACCGTAAAGCAATAATGGCGAAATCTCGTAAAAAGATTTCCTGGCAGCTAAAATTTTGATGTTAATCTGTTTGTGACACATAAATGAATACCCGAACAGCCCATTCTGACGAATAATTGCCCTGCTTTTATGTGCCAGGCTCGGTGAAACAGCCATGTGACAATATTGCGAGAGCTTATACAGACACTACGAAAATAGATTTATAGAAATTTATCTAATTATAAACTACAGGATTAGAGAAATGTCAAAAACATAGTGATAGTCACTGTGTTGATACCGCATTGCCTTTAACTTTGTGTCCATGGATCAAGTCAACTTGTAAACAATTTAATTGCAGTGAGTTTGCACCGAATAGCTCGTTATGGCGTACCTTGGCGAACCGAAGAATGTTGTAAATTAAATATTAGCTTTTGAAATCTCTAAAATAATATCGAAATGCATATATATGCTAAAATATTCGTAACACAAGAGTTATTTCTAGAGATATTATTTAGGGAAGATGCAAAGAGAGAAGTTAAAAAATACTGTAGGAGATATATGTATCTATAACTTGTTTTATCTATTACTTTGTATTCATTAATGTAATACTTTGACTATTAGTTTTCATGTAAAAACTCTAGATACAGTCAGGCGGAAGAAAGGTCATTATTGCTCAACATTACCTTAAGAATAAATAATATTGCTCATCTATTTATATCTTCTCTCCATAATTGAATTTCCTTATTTTTGATCACGAATCGCTATTTATTAGAATAAAATAAACAAATGATAATTGAGCGTATATAACGATAAATTGATATTAAGCAGAGTTGCAGAATTGATTAAATACAAATTATATTATCAACTGTCACGAATTGATGAATACCATCAAAATTAATTATAATTTTGAGATTACTACAGCAAATATACTGATTAATTGAGATAAAATACATCCAATAGAAATTAGAATGCGCTCGAGTTTAAGCATTGAACCTTCCTTCCTAACACAAACATGAAGAATTCCATTTTAAAAATTGATACACATAAAAAGGATTTCTATTTTTTCTTCATTATTTTTCGGATTATTAATAATATAGTATCAAACTAAAAAAAATCCATGGTAAGGAAACTTTTACTAGACCACTAATTTATTTCAGAAAAAACACGACCCAGGTTTCGTAGCGTCACTACATCTTCAACTGAATTATAAATTAGTGGTCTAGTAAAAGTTTCCTTACCATGGAATTTTTAATAGTTAATAACTACCACAAAATTAAACCTGAATCTGTATCGTTTAGTATCAAACTACATGGTGGTAATAAAAGGTGTATGGTCTACGTCCACGACGAAGGAAAATATCATGGGATGAATTACCTTATTTATATTTTACAGGAAAAAGCACTGGGAAAGAGAGGATTTTTTCGATAGATGCAATCCATTTTCATCACTCAACCGAAGGCTAACTTTGAAAGCGTACATGAATAGCTTATCGGAAAGTAATATCCTATGGTGAATGTGAAATATTCGCGGAAGATCAAAGAACTATCTCACTTTAGTACTTAAAGCAGAATTTATAAAAAATTTGGGAGGATATACAAACAAAAGCAGAATCCTATTTCCTCTGTCGTCACATGAGATGAGAAACAAACAAGATTACACTTCATGCGCGTTTGCATGTCACCGATGTTGTGATTGCAGGCAAAATATCTCCTAGAAAATAGATTGGACGGAACTGCATTAGCCATAAAGCCTGGGAATCGACATAGGAGACTAAAATATACTTATCTGTAATATAAAATAGAGTGTGGGTGTGTGTGCGTGTATGTATGTATGTTCGGCTAAAAACTCGAGAACCGAGAGTCGCAAAAATTTTAAATTTTCTACATTATTAAAAGTCTACCCCGCGCAGAGTGTAGGCTATTTTATTTCCCTAAAGTCCATGGTTCGAACCCAGACGGGTAAAACCCTTTTCATAAGAAATACAGGTAAAGTTCATTTTTTTCGTTGCAGGGTTCATTTCTTTTGCAATATTAAATTAGAAATAATGGTCCTAGAAAGTCAAATCAAGCACCAAAAGAAATAAAATAGAATAAGGATTCTTATTGTGGTCGTGAAATATCGTTTTCGATTCGAAATTGCGCACATTTTGATAAAGTACGTGAATATTTTATCGACATTTTTAGGTCGTAAACCCATCCACCTTACGATCAAGGCGATTGTTGAGTCCCCAGCTCATCTGTTTATCCGTAAGAACACATTGAGAAAATATGCCTACTTCAAATTAATGTTAAAAATAAGTGATAGATTATATGAAGAGGGAGAAATTTAAGCAGATATTAGTAACTGCAGCTATGAACGATATACTCTGAAGAATCGTGCGCACAAACATACGAATACTCGTATTTAAGAAAGATTTTAAATTTATGGAAGCGTCTGTAGCAACCAAGTTTTATTTATATCTAGGTAATTGTTTACTGACTATTTCGTGGGATAAATGGGTTTATAGTAGTTTGTTAGATGAAATTGCTTTCTCTCGATCAATACAACAGAATTCGTAGAAAAATCCGGGTAAATTTAGTATGTTTTTAATATAATCTTCGGCATTAAGTATTACAACTTATCAATTTACATCGATAAATATTTAGCGATTGAGGTAAATGGACTTGGTTAATATCGTAAAGATTTCCCAAATTCAGTTTTGTAGTTAAACGGCGATATGTAAAGCTGTAGCAAATATCCAACATCGTATCCCTCCATCGAAAAGGTAAAGCAAGTTTATGTTTTGTTATACGCTGAATAAAAACAGTTATTCATTGAGGTTTTTTTAAGTGCTTCCAATTCCTATACATTTACTATCTTTCTGTTATCGGCGTTTAATCTTTGTTTCTGTTTTGGCTTTGTAATTTCATTTGTGTTATTTGATGAGCTTCATGTTTATGTTACGCATTTTAGTATTGGGGTACAAGTCAGCTACATAATACACTTACTTTCTGCAAAGAATATTTATCAGTGGTTTTAGTATTATATATATTTCTGTCGTGTTTAAACATCGTTTCCGATATCCGTTTGTGTATTTCTATTTAGGTGACATTGTAGACGTTTCTATAATTTTTTCTTTGTTTATTAGTTTGTAAATAGTTAATGCCTAGTATCTACCTAAAATTATGAGGCGTGTTACGATCCAGACTGAAGCAATACTATTTATCAATTTAAATTTCCCCGTTGAGAATCAACGGGCACTTTAGCTAGTATTTTATACTTTTCCCGTTGGATACGTGTAAATATCGTGGCATTACTTTATTAAAATTGGCATTTAAAAAAAAGTTAGGGATCTTTTTGCCACCAGATGTATGTTTATAGAAGTAAACCCAAAATTAATTCAAATTATTTCCATTTTATGTCCATTTACTTGTAAATTAAATTTGAATTATGTTAATCCTTGGATGTAAAAAAATAACAATTTTAAATAGGCGACCAAAAATAATGGAACAGCTGCACCAAGCATTTGGGTAATGGTTACTTAGCGGAGATGAAGAACGAATTATACTGTAATCTCTGATATAGGAATATCTGTAAAAACTACCACCATACAAAATTCTGATGAATTTTACTTTGTATTGAAGTTGATATAAATAGCTTCTGCAAGATTCTTTAAATTTAAATAGTCAAGGTAGAAGATAGTCTTATCAAAGCTCCTTTTCATTAAACCAACGTCTCATTTGAATCTATTTGAATTCCGACTGGAAATTTTTATGTAAACGAGAAGTATTAAAAACGAAATGCCCACACCAATGGTCCTTGGAAATGATTGCAATTGCTAGCTTTAAATTTCCTAATTAAAATCCGTCGCCATAATTCCTGCAAGGACATCCGCAGTACGTCCACTTTAATTTCTTCCTTGAATATGTATGGCTGCGCAAAGAAGCTCTCGTAAGATTTTATTAGTTATGTGATCAAGGGCTTACTGAATCCTTAATTGCAGCCGGCAGTCTATGAATTACCTGAAAAAGGAAACTCTAGGAGACGAGATAAGAGCCCGAACGAGCAGCTAGGAATAGATTGCTCTGCCTCAGAGTGTCGTTACTCAAGATATTATATTACACAGCCGTTGGACCTCTATTAAATGTCTTAATAACTTTACTATCTGATGAGAACTTTTAAAGAAGATATGACCTACTATTGAGGGGTTTGTAGAAGAGAGTTAAAATTTAATTACCTACAGGAAAGCTTCAATCCAGGGAGATTAGACTAATCATTCTCAATTTCAATTGAAAGTAATCTATTCATTAAACCAAATATACCTTGGAGTGTATTAAATTACTCTTAAATACAGTATATTATACAAGATCTTTCCTTTATTCAGTAAAGATGGTTCGTATCTAAAGAGATCGCTGATCCTTAACCATATTTTTATTAACTTAGCCAAAAATAATAATTATAAACATTAAAATATAGCATAACCATAGCAAGAGACTCTTGAGAGATTTATTCGAACAGATGATATAATATATTTATAACGTTAATTGAATATTTGAAAACATTTAAATAGCCAAGTCTCATTAGGAAGACAGTCTGCTAAAGTTACGCGACAACTGAGTATTTATGCCTAAATACAGTCCGCCACACCTTGAAATAATTTTACTAGTCAAAATTAAATCCATCTTTACCATTAATTTATTTAAAACTCTTTCCATAGTATTTTGATCATATGTGTAAAGCATATATAAAGGCAAATAATCGTAATTTATAAGATTCATTTCTTAAGATTTTAATCGGCTTTAGAAAACGAAATGACTAACATGTAAAACATACAACAAAATAAAATCAATCTGTTAAACAATTTAGTAGTTAAATTTAGTTTATTTGGTAATCTTCTACTTGCCGAGGACAAAGTAAGGTTGGTTAAACTGCATTTATCGGAAAGTTCAATTAATTATTCGGCCGCACAAACGTGGCTTACTACAAACATTTAAATATTACTACATCGACAGTAAGCAATGAAAATCGACTTTAATCCTTAAGTAAACTTACTATAATATTTGATATGTTATTTCAACATGATGGAATAAAAGTGAATCGGAATTAAAATTATGTAAATACTTGAATTTATTTTTAGGAACCGCAAAGAGACCACATCAAACGACCGATTAAGCTGGAGATTTCGTAGTTCTGCCCTAAACTGAATACTAAGCAAATATTTTGACAATAGAATTTACGAATATACCTAACCCTGATTTTAACGTTGAACTGGGTTACAATCGTCCGAAACAAATTCGATTTTGTATCTTTATTCTAATTAATATTCTAACTAACACATTTTTGCTAAACGGTTATCACTCGGCTATTTCACAGGATATTATACTTTATCAACACCTTTTATAAGTATTGAACATATTTTATCACGCTATTTCTTTCTGACAGCAATAATTAATTCAACAAATTATGACACGATCGAAAATTTGCGTCACTCATTCCGAATTCATACGTATTCATACGCAGGAGCATGTCCATACACCGATATCTACACCGCGACCAGATATCTCTCAACATCAAACACTCCCAACACCATAGAGTAGATACGACCGAAGCAATCAGCAGAACGAAAAGAGACGCAACCCCCACTTGCCGAAATCCCCGAAAAGGGGACAAAAACAAGCGCTTCCCAGCATCCGGTAGCGAAAAGTTCATCTCTCGCGGACCGGAACCTACATATCTACTCGATATCGCTCGAATCGATTTGCTCCTCTTGGACTTGGCCTTTTTTCCCAAGAAAGGGGATAATTCAGATCGATCTGCAAGGAGAGATGAACGGCAGCACGGGAAGTATGTGATCGATAAAAACCACCAGTTCCTTGGAGTTGCGGGAAACTTGGGGAAGAAGAAATGCAGGCGATGGGGATAAAGCTAGTGGATTAGGTGGGGAGGGGAAACGAAGACGTTAAGGGAGGGAAGGGAAAATGTTCGCGGGGGGGATCCGGCTTCTTGACCCACTGAGGAGAAGACACGCTGCGAATGGACGCAGGCACGCAACGCGACTATCGCTTAACCTACATCAGAGCGAAATACATTATGGGAAAGATTCCCCAGTCGGTCTCAAATGGATGAGGTTGAAGAGGTTGCATTCAGATACCCCTACCCGTCAGGGATTTGAAAGATAAGGAAGCGAAAGCGAGAGAGGGAAGGAAACCGCTTTCCTCGCCGGCCTCCGTATTTTATGTTGACTGTCCCCTCGTTTTCAGTAAGTCTCGGTTCTTTGGGAGGAAGGGTAAAAACATCTGGGACGAGGAATCTGGAGCGTTTAACTTTAAGAGGAAGATCTCTTTCGCGAGCGATTCGAATTCCGTCCTTACCGTAGTCTTCCGATTCCGTTCTAAGCATATTTTCATTATCTTCAAATCTTGCGGCGAAAAATGATGACTTACGAATGTTTTGAAGTTATACCTGTATTACCATTTCGCGGAAGAACTCCGCAAATATACTGCAAGTAAGATAAAGATATAAATCTCCACACATTATTTCCGATGATGATCCGAAATACAGTTTACATTAAAATTATTTGAAAAATGACTAAGAAATTTTCAAAGTTATTTCCACCGTAATTCAGTCGATCAATTTTAATAAAATCAATCTCATTATATTATACATACGTCTTATGGGAAGAAGCACAGAAAACTACATATTAAAATTAACAGTAAATAGGATATTTTATGAGTATCCATCATCTATATTCAAGAAAATAGTGCACTTTTTTAGACATATATGTTTAGTTTTAATGAACTCTCAACCAGATTTCAACGTTGATTCGTTATCATGAAGTTATCAGGGTTGCCACATTACCAGAAATAAATCGTCGAAAACTGGTCGTGTATTAATTAAAACTGTAAAAATGTTGTAGAAGAATTAAAGTATTTCCATGATTTTACCTAAATATATATTTTTATGCAAGTCAAAACAATTTATTTTGCATCCAGAAAATATGTACGTCCTACTTTTTCATTACTATCAATTTAAGTATAGTGAATATAAACGTGAAGGTATATGTACTTTAATAAAATGTGAGAATATTCAATAATCTTCAGAACAGATCAAGGATCCTCTCAAAGAAGAATTGACGTGACTTGCGCAATAAATTTAATGTAAGCTAAAATGAGATTTACCCTAAATTGAAAACGCTCCAAATAGATAAGACCTAAAATTTTACTCTCCAATACTGTGAAATTGGAACAGAAATATCCCAAGAGAAAGATAAAACGATGATTAATAAAAGATGGCGATTCACATTTAATTCAAGCAGAAAATGGTAATTTCCAAACTCGTGAAGAAGATTATGTTGATTACCTCTTAAATTAGAAACATTCTGGTTATTTTGTGATGGATAGAAGTATCCTTGCAAAAAAGCAAACTTAGATGTAGCCTAGACAGCCATTACAACACTGAGATTTACATTACGAGCTGTGAAAAATGATCAACCAAAGATTTCCAAAGGTCAAATAGAAACCAAAGACAAGTCTCTAATGTCAATATTCATTCAAGTTTCGAGATAAGAAAAATAGGAGAACTAAATTGTCATTATTTATTGTAAAACTATTTAAATAGTAGTTAGGATAATTAGTTACATTCCCAGGTAACATTATGCAATGATTACTGCTGGTAATAGATTGTTCCTTCTGGTTTAAATCTGACGGCTCAATAAGTAACTGAAAGTAAAACAGTGATTTTACTAGAAACCTCAATGCAGACAATATTATATTAAAATTGTATAGATACCTTTATAAGTATTAGATTTAGTTTTCATTTGAGTTATCATTGCATATTTACTCGTTTATGATTTACGAAGGAAGTATTTGTTGATATATAGTAAAATTAAACGAGGAATTGCCTGATAATATCCCTCATTCGTTGATAATGGGTAGCATTCCTCAACGAGTAATAAATTAGCCTTAAATATATACGGTACCATCGTATTTTACTAGAAATGTGTAATGTATATCAAGGAGAAAAATGTTAGAATCGACGCTGGTTTTATGAATCGTCAGATTGAATAAAATATCTCAACTAAATTTAGAGGTAAAAATCTGATGTGGCCAACACATGACTTTCTCCATATATATTGAAAACAGAAGCCTATGCTGGCATTATATTAATAACTCCAAAACAATAAGAGTTACAGAAAATATTTTCAGAGAAAATTTGTAGTAAAATACACTATCCATAACGTTTGCATGTAATTGTATACACCTACATTGCATTCTGACAGAGATATGTATGAAAAACTTCCATTTCTGGATAAACAACAACTTCCGGTTAACCATTATTCAAGAATAACTCCTAAACAATCAGTGTTACGAAAACATGTTTCATACGAAAGTTGTACTAAAGTACATTATCTATAACTTTTGTATATAATTGTATATACCTACATTGCATTTTGACAGAGATATTAAAGAAACAAACTTTTGTTCCGGTTAAACCGGAACTTCTGGTTAAGCGATATTCATCAAAAACTAATCAACTCTTGGCATTGTTAGGAAAATAATAAATATGAATTTTGGAAATGATCGGATAATTACTTAAGATAGAGCGCCCACAAACTTTTTTACCACAGACGTAAACACACACACACAGACATGTTCGGGAAAATAGCGAAAACGAACTCTATGGGCCACAAAACATCTATTTCCGTTGAAATCTGGATGTCAAATTTTTTTGCGAATTCAATACTTTCTCTATACTACGTATAGGGAGAAAGTAAAAATGTATTACGTTATTCTCAACGTATTAATATGTGAATCATTAAGATTTATTAGAAATCTTTCTTACTTTCAAATTCATCAAGATTTTGTCTCAAAGCTGTCGCAGTCAAAAAACCTATATTTTATTACAAATCTATTTCATCGTATAAATTAATATCAATATTAGGTATATTTAATTAGTTAATAGGGAGGCGATTTCATCACCAGAGGTTAATTAATGGCATGAATACGATAAGTGAATTGTTTCTACGCCGATTTAATTTTCCCTACCGGGAGTTCATTACATGAAGCTATGCATTCAAATAATCATCGTTCAGACCTTCCGAATGTCAATTTTTAGACCAACCCCCGAGGGTAACTGAAAAATGAAACACAGATGCGTCTGTTGAAAATGGTAAATGAACCGAATCCATTAAATTCTCTTAATTAATTGCTAAGATAATTGAATGGGCATATCCTGGAGCATTATCGCATTCCAGTAATATAAAACATTGCAGCTGCGATAACATTTATTCGTTTACATAAATCCTATTGTGACGAAATTCCCTGTACACTGATTATTCCCTCCAAATACAAATCTCAGAAATTTGTTTACAAGTTTTCAGCGCGATTGAATTAATATTCTGTGAGATTATTTCGTAACGTAGCCGTTATGGAATACAAATGCCCTATATTCAAGCAGATAATTGCATATAATACTATCATTTGTACGTTTAACGCTAAGAGCTCCCGAGAAATATTTCGCGTGACAAATGTACCAAAGGAAAAATTGTATGTAAAGTTGACTGAATTAGGTTATATTTACAATGGAGCCAATTAGTTCAAACTATTTTATGCGAATTTTTAAGGGTTTACATGGATGATATACTATAGAGAGGGAAAGGCTGCCAGTTTTTCTAGCTTATTCGCTCAAAACAAATGTTTTAATAACTGTTTTCCGCCCTTTTATACCATGATTTTGACGCTATTATGACGAGATATAAAACCGATTCACCAAAGAATCCATCTGGATTTTTCTAAACGTTGATTAGGCAAAACACGGGTTAGAAGTTTATAATGTCCTATACCAGTTAAAGTGAATCTATAGCATGCGTGACCAGAGAGCCATACGAGGGAATTATTTGGCACGCGGAACTCCCATAACATTATCTTTATTTTGTATTATTCGCTTAAAAGATGAAACCCCACGATAAATAAAGGTGTATTCTGTTCATAATGAATAATTATTAAAATTAGCAGCGATAATTGCAAGATCTTAATCTAATCGACGACAATATAAAATAAATAATATCACTATCTCACTGTATGTTTTGGCACCACAATAGTACTCCAAACCTATTTATTCATCAAATATGGTACTTCTGCCGCAAAATGTTCGTCAAGCCTGACGTAGACAGACAACAAGAAATTCGTCCGGAGGGAAAGAGCGCTATTGGCGATAAAATAAGAAACCGTTTTCTCTAAATCATCCACCGAGTGATTCTATATAAAAGAGGCACGCGAATTCAAGAGGAGAAAAGAGTATTTGGAAGGATTTAAACTCCAGAAACAACGGAAAAATTTCTTCGCGAAAATTGATAAAAAAAAACATTGCCCGATCTCCTCCTCCGCAAGAATTATTGTCTGGCGAAAGACAAAAAAAGAAACCTCAATTCTCAGAGACGGAATTAATTCGCTCGGGTACTTTCTCTTTTCGTGGAAAATCCTTCCTTGGAAAGATGGAAAATTAAGTTTTCTCCACGGTCATTTTTTACTTTTCTCTCGAAAATTTCCTTTTCCAGACCGGCGCGGTTTTGCTTCACGAATGAATATTAATACGGAATGCCTTTGCCGCAAATTTACCTGCCATCCAGGAATATACGGGGATGATTTATGTGCCAATATTCCTCCTGCATAAATCAAATTCTCCTTATTTGTCCAGTCTAAGAATTGCTTTGTAATTATAATTACATCCTATATCCATAAATATGTAGTACGTTAAAATTAAGTCAATTTTTAAGTGAGACAAAAGGGAAAATTATCGTGCAATTAATTCACCTTTGCCAGAACCATGTTAGTATTATAATCTGTAGTATAAATTA
The DNA here is from genome assembly GCA_947579665.1 of Sympetrum striolatum. Classification (NCBI taxonomy): domain Eukaryota; kingdom Metazoa; phylum Arthropoda; class Insecta; order Odonata; family Libellulidae; genus Sympetrum; species Sympetrum striolatum. The sequence continues at coordinate 21,235,732 of OX388346.1, forward strand.
TACTTATTTTCTCAATTATTTTTTTAATACCTCTGCAGTTTGTCGCAGGGGCAGGTTTAGACGTTGACTTATGCCAAAATCAATTCAAACGATATTTCTAAGTACCTATCATTACAGCATTACAACTACAATAATTTTATATTCATCCTAAGTTTTCATAAGAAGTTACAAGCATGAAGTATCTATATTTAACAATCATTTCAGGAATTCATAAAATCTTTAAATATCAGGCAAATACAGATTATCCGAATACCTACGAAATTGAAAACCAGCTACATAAATAAAAAATATATATACTTACAAAGATACAATTATGAATAAATAAAATAGTAATATATAAAAATACACATAGTTGTGAAATAGCTATAAGTTATACATGAATTTGTAATATTCTTGAAACAGCATCTACACGACTTGTCTCATTCGTCAAATATTTGTTATTAACTTCCGTTCTCCATGGAACAAAATATCAAACAACAATAACTGTAATTTAATCTGCATATACACTGAATTGATGCATCTTTTACACGATATGCATAATTAATAGTCTTACTAATTAATTTAATCATCAAATGTTTAGGACTCCAAATTAAATTATGCTGCTCTGTAGTTACATCAACTCTGGCTTCCTGTTATATGAACTAATCTTTTTTTTAATTTGATGTTGAAGACCTTAAAAATACTCTGTGGATAAGCAGCAAAAAGAATTTGTACCACTAAAGGGGTGTTAGAATGTAGTATATATTAAATTATAGAGTAGGAAGTATTTAAAGTAATAAAAAAATCATAGTATACATATCTTTTGATATCATGACTGAATTGAAGAAAAGAGATGCATCGGCTATAGCATGTCTGAATTATGCATTTCAAGAGTTACTAGTGAATATTTAATCTTATATTGCATTTCGCATAAACTTTCTTTTAGCCGAAACGTGTTTTATATATAAACAACATTTAAACTGAAATATATAAAAAAATTATAATTTTAAAGTGATAGTTTATGCCATATAGATTTTAATTTCCAGATAAATTGCTAACTCTTTAAATGTTATTTTCCGAATGGTCTTTAATGTTAACGAATAACCTACAACTGATTTAAGTTTCTTCCATAATTTTTGAGTTGGATTATTCTATGAATCCTTTACTCCGTTTTTACAAAACCCGAAAGAATAGGATTGAAGCCCAATATTATCAAATATTTTCCAAGGGAGAAACTTTGATGAGCTTTTAGAATCGATCATTTTGGATAAAAAAGGTGATGATCTGATGCTAACCTGGCAAGAAATATTAGGTTATCCTTCACCCAAGATTAAAAGGAAACATTTGAAGAATCGATGATCCTTGGAGAGTAAAAAGGAAAACGCCTAACTTTCGAAATAAGGATCATCTAAAAGAAGGCCTTATATTGTTCTTGTTTGTTTTCCATTCCCAGAGTTTTGCTCATTTTTTACAAACCTGTGCTATTTATTGGAATTATCTTGAGCTAGAGTAGCAGAAATACTCGTATTCACTTCCCTGAAAATCTTCTCCTTTCAAGTATCAAATGCCGAATCGTATTTTCAAATCCAATTTCATTTAGCTAAGAAATTGCGTTCACAAACTTCAGATTCCAGAAATTAAAGAGGCGGACATCAAAGACATGAAATGACAATTTTCCTTTGGTGAAAGGGCTTTGATCGGAAAAATACGAAAAAATAATCGGATTCGCACACAATGCTGTAATTCTAAAGGGCTCCGAAATGATTAGATCTTTAAAATTCATATTTAGAGATGAAACCTTTGACGTGTACTTGATATGAATTTTTACCTTTAGAAAAAGGCTTAAAAATACAAAAAGGTCTTAATTAATGCAAAATATAGGAAAGATGATTCAAGTTCACAAAAGACTCGAATCAATGATTTTTCATTACTTTATCATCTGCCATTTCATTACTTTAACAATAGCCACTTCGTTGATTTATTACTAGACGTTTCAATACTTTATCATGATTAAGACGTATTTAATTAATTATATAAGAAAGGTATTTTATGAGTCTTATGGATCATTTTTTTTAAATAAAGGTACTCTCATTTTTAAAGAATGGAAAATGTAATCAATTGATGCATGGTAGAGAAAAAATTAGCTTTACATAAGCATGTAGATCTTAATTCAAATTAGGTTAAATTCAAACGGATTTAACTGCTATTAATTACATGGAACATTATAAATTTAATAACTGCCATTATGCTGGCATTTCAATTGTGAATTTTAACGAACAGTGAAGAAAACCCAAAATAGAACTTGAATTTTAAGTAGGCGCAACTCTGATTGAACTTGGTGCACTCATTGAAAAACTTACATACAAATAAGTGGTCTGTCTGATACCCCACAATCTCTGCAAGAATTTGTCAATGGTAATTTATAAATTCGTAAATAAGATCATATTGGCTTTCAAAAATGTAAACAATTTTTAGTTCAGCCATAGCAAAATACAGTATAAGAATAAATATTTACTAGATCGGCATTTTTAGGAAGCAAAACCTAACTGAATCTCACAATACGTCAAAGGTAAAAATTATCTTGCAAAGATCATCTTGTTAACTTGTCGATGGTGATTTGCCAATTCATAAATAATATCATATTGGCTAGTAACTATTTGTGTGAAATATTTATATTATCAATCTCATGATTCCTTGCATTGGGTTCAAATGAAGCATCCACTAAAACAATTACCAATCGATGCCTTCGTATATTCTAGTAAGAAAAAAAATAACAGTTCGAAAACTTTTATTCCGCAAGTTTTTGTATCTCAACGATTAACATCTGTTTCCGTACCTGCAACCGAAACGAACTGCTTACCATCCCTAAACCATCAGCCCAACCCTGGCATTGACGGGTTTAGGGATCAAAAGAAACAAAACCCTTATCAACTAAGGCGATTCCGTTTTTTGCCGTTCTCAATTATAATTTTCACGCGCCTTTCCTCACGAGCCCCATCGACGTTTCCCAAATCCATTCCTCCAATCCCACGCACTTCCGCCGGCTCCTGGCGCCGCTTCCGGAATAACTTGAGTATCCCAAATCCCTCTCTTCCAACTTCTTTGATAACAATTTCCCTTTTTGACCGCCCTCCAGCGCCACTTGCCCAATCTAACTCCCCACTTCACATCCCCAGACCCTTTGGCTTCACGAAACTATTAGACCCTTCGTCCTTGGAGGTTGCCACAGCACTCAGAACAACTATGGAGATCTTACCCCGCAACTGGAGAAAGAAGTTGGTCGTCCCTGGTTTAATAAGGGAAGAATTTGAATCCCAGGGTCCACTTTGAAGCAGAATTAGATTATGTCGAGGGGTTGCGCTGATGAAACTGGAGTGCGCGAGGGCTAACCTGGGGGTTAATTTTCGAGTTAATGATTTCAGGATGTACAACTTCTTCCTATAAATACCCTTGGCTAACTCTCTCCTTATTCTGGAACAGTGGTTCTTAAGTTTTTAAGTTCATTAACCATTTTTAGCTTATTCGGAATATAATGCCTTAGTCCAAGAATTTCCAACAGATAACAACTCAAGAATTGGCTAAGACTGATCAACCATCATTTTTATTACCATTGAGTGTACTCAAAGCACAAATATCTCTAAAATTATGTTAAAGTACGTAAATCCATAGGCGTAATCCATGTAATGCACAATTTTATGAATTGAGGTCTCAATATTCCTCTAGACCCTCAAAAACGTTACATAACGTTATATAGACCATTAAGATACTGCGAAGAAGATCAAGAAAATATATGCAAATATATGAACGAGTCGCAACAAAAATTTATTTTTTTCGCGAACGGTACGCGCTAGTAATCGATTAGATAAGTAGAGTCATGTTGTCCTGCTGTACGCCGAAAGACAGTTTTCTCGGTAAATAAGTAGATGTAGATGTAAAACAAAGCTAAAAAACTTGTTTGCCGCGACTGAGGCCTTGATATGCCGCTTTATATCCGAGAGAGACATACAAATTCTACGAATATACGATATTTTTTCTTACCATATTTCGTTCAATAGGGTATATTTGTACTACAACTAAAGTATTTTATACCACGGTCTTTGTTTTCATCTTTTATTAGTTGAATTAATACGAACTAACAGAAGAATAATTTCATTTATCCTTTTTCTAAAACGCATCTATGAGAGAAGAAAATAGGTTGGGAAACGCAGGAGATAAGTTTTGTAATAGAGGAATTCTCCCTTCCTGAAAATCACAGGTATAAAGAAATGCGCAGATTTTATGGAATGCAAAAAAATCTTGCTGAAACCTTCCAAGAAATATTTCAATCTCCAAATTTAATCAAAATAACATATAGTTATAATGGTTCATAGTCTTCTAATACAAATAAAATATTTGTTCCCGAAATTTGAAGTAAGAAAGTCAAAAGCTGATCTTAAAACGCTATATTAAATTTATACTGCATGCCTCTTCACGTCAATTATTAAACCCTGGGATTGATGCTTTAACCTCCAAGTTACGCAAGGCAGAACGGTGGATTCTTAAAAAATCAATTCATTCCAGAAATATTATATCAGACCGCTAATAATGTTTAATAATGAATTTCGAAGTACAAGATTATATTCTCGGGACATTGACGGAGTAATTTATTTAAAAGAGCAATATAAATTAAATTTCCAAATGTCCATATTCCCCCAAAAATTAACTATTCATTAATAATCATTAATCAAATCTAATAATACGATCACGACTAGTGGTACCTTGATGGGTAGTACCCATTATAAAGAATAATGCACTTACAACTCTACGATACAGCAATATAGCGTGATTAAGGTGTAAGTGCTTTATTCATTATTAACATATATCATTATAATCATTACTAATCTCAGTTGTATCATATAATTAAATAGTTGATTCTACCTTAGGTAAAATTCTTTGACTAGCGTATGCATATTAATCTAAAAAATAAATCCGGTAGTTGATCAGATATCATCATCCCTTAATGTGATGCATTTGAAGCTGGCCTCAATGAAGGCTCTGTATGTCCACGCAGCGCTTATTCATTTACGTGCATCAGTCGCCGCCTGTTTGCGATTAAAGCCGACTAATGACCTCCATATGCAAGGCGACATTTGCCTAACTCATCCATGGGTCTCATTTCTTTGAATGATTAAAAAAGCCGCGTCGTCTGCCGCCCAGGTGACAGCCCCATTTGTCTACCTCTACAGGATATAAACCAGGTTTAATGCACAAGTTTGTTCCTCCTTTTATCCGGAAGGAATCAAAAGAGGTGAATTAAGGCATGGAATTCGAAATTAAGCTCAAAAACGCTGTCAAACTTGGGTTTGTAGGAAAGCTTGCCTCAAAGTTATTACTTAAGTTTCCGCATAAACTTGGCGTAACTTCCGAGTAAAGTCAGAGTACGATTTGGCTGTGAAAACTAAAGGGAAACTTTCTCATGGTATATCCCTCGCAAGAAAAGAAACTCACATTAGCAGCGTCTGGTTGAAAACAATATACTGCGGCCAGGAAACGTGAGGACAAAAGTTTGAAAATCCTTCTTTCATCTGAAGAGATTTAATCCATCCATAATCTTCAAAAGAATAGATTTATGTCGGTGAATTTATTGTATGCCGCTTGTTGGAGGTTGAACAAATAAAAAAAGTATTCAAGTAGAAACATATGAGAATAAAAATTAAGCAAACGTACGTGATTGAAATTAATTAACAGATATGCGTCTCTAAGAAGATATTTAATCATATTAGACTACTAAAATAACTTCATATGATAAGTTAAATTTAATCAGAACGAAAAATGGGGAAGCATTCTTTATGCATCATATTATTATATATCCCGTAACTTTTCGATTCGATTACAGATGAATCTTCCCGGACTTCTACGTAAATATTTTATTTAATCATTTGAGCTGTAAATTACGTCAATCGCGACCCAAAAAATAGTTAAAGTTTCTTACCACATTTAAAATAGTAAAAGTACCTAATTAAAGAAATTAATGTTTAAATTCATAAGAGAAATATTGCTAAATATGTGAAAATCGAGTTATTTAAGCTTAGCAGATACACAAATTTGCTAGTTAGATCACTTCGACTACAATAAGTAATTTATAATTAAATTGATAAATAAATCTTTTAAACGTGGTTCCTCGGCTATCAGTTATCATTGTAATGTTTGTAACATTGTTAATAACTTAAATAACTGGTTTCGTTCCCTGGTCAGGGTAAAATATAATTAATTATAGGAATCAGTTTTAGTTTAGCAAACTAATATCGTATTATAAGATATTAAATATCATATTATAAGTATTGTTAAGATGATAATGTTTATTAAATTGGTAGCAGTTAATTATTGAATTAACAATTTATTAATCAATATAATGGGCAACATAACGAGCCCTGATTTATCAAAAAATTGTACATATATTTGCGAATAAAGTGAAAATGTTACCAACAGGTTTTCAGATATTATATAAAATAAACATATAAAACCATTCTTCATTAAAATTCCAATAGCCATTAAAAAACCAACAAATTAAATTTAAATTTTCAAAACGCTCTCGATAGAAAATAAATAAATTGAAACGAAAAAGATAAAGTTAAACTTTTCTTCTATTTAACCCATCGTTGATTAAAAGAGTAAATAATCTTAAAAGTTAATTTAAATTGATAGAAGGAATATTAAATTTAGTTATGAATCTAAAAACCCTAAGTGGAGCTGAAGAAAATGTCTACAGCAGAAAACACCCACAAAGAAAGAGGGCGAGAATAATCTGCACAAAGGTAACTCATAAAAATATTTAACATATTCTAAGAAAGCCCTTTTCTTGCGTACGAATCTCACCATTACTCTCAGAATATTTAATAACGCCTCCAAGAGAATAGTTTCCGAGAACCGCGAAATATGTCTCCGCGAACATATCCAGTCGCTAATTATCCTCTCTTTTTCGCGCCATCTGCGAAATAAATTTCGATCCCAAAAACTGTTTTGCGTCTGCTAATAACGCCGGTGGTGGAAATTTCCTCTCGTTGCCGTAATTCACACCGTGGCGCTAATTAGATGACAAACACGCTTCCATCAGCTACTCAATTGTAACGGATGGGGGAGCGGATATCGCTCACAGTGGATCGTTCATTGAGGTCACCGTCGCGGTATTAAGGACGGAAGTCATTAAAACAAATGGTTATAATTCAGGGGATTTTTCTAGTCGTACAGCGACGGCTTAATGGATCGTTATGAGCTCCTAGCGGAGAGGAGATTAGAGCCCTTTTTTTTCCTTCGGAACTTGGTGCCGCGAAGAAATCTACGGAAGGAACATGGAGAGGAAAATGAATTTTTGATAAAGTTGCCGCAGTCTTTCCTCCGGGAAAAAAGGGGGCGCGCTCCCTGTTTCTTTTTTTAATCCGAAACAATGTGAAGGTTGGGCGAATTAACGTTGACGGAGTGAATGCTACTTAACCCTATTTTTGCGGATTTCGAAGTCTTGTTGAGGTCGTTGATATCTTCGCCTCTTTAGCATTTCGGCCACTTATTTAGCTAGGCGTTCATTCTCTACTGATATCTTTTTCGATTACTTTGTCTTCAACAGTGGTACTTTTCAACATTTATTTTTTATGACACAATTTTGCACTGCCGCAAATTACGGGAGCACTTTATGGTGAATGATACTTATTTGTTAAAACAATTTAAATAATACCTAAATTATAACTATTTTTCGTAATTTGATTATAATTGACTATCTTCAACCGTGTTAAAATGTAATCTTTATTTTTCGTTGAAATAATTATACACTATCATAAATTCTGCAAGTTAATTATGATGAATTAATAACAATTTGGTAAATAACTAATATTTTTTCAATTATGCTGATTAGTTTTATAAAATCAACCGTGGCTATTTGCTGAGAAACATTATCGCGTACAATGTGCGCCGTGGTGGCCGAGTGGTTAGTTGTCGCTCCAACCCCACCGTCCCGGTAGGACCATTCCAATTAGTGAATGGTCTTGTGTGATTGTTATTGTGAATACCAACCAATGTAAGGGTCCAGAAAAGGATGTTTGTGTGGTATATGGAATAAATAAAAATAAAAATAATAAAATAAATAAATATACATACCTCTAGCGATTTACTGGTTTAGGAATGCGAGGAAATTCCACATTATATGGGGTCATTTTATTCATTAGTCGATTCGACCATTCATTACAAAACAATTATCAACACATTACCATCTTAATAAACAATATAAATATAATTTTGCTGAACTAAACATAATTTATTTACTTACATCTGAGACAACTATCAGATTGCTTTATATATCATTCGCAAGAGAATAAAGCCCAGTTACATGCTCGAAAGCTCTTATTTCTGTGAATCACATGGCCTTCGGAAAACTTTTCCAATACTATAGAACGATCAAAGAGAGTCTCATGAAGAATATTCCATCCTTTTACTTTTCCTCTAGGAACATGAGTTGTTTTTTTATAAACTACATCACCGCACTTAGTACCAAGGCATTTTCGCAATTACAAAATGATGGAGGTTATTCTTACAAGTTGTTAATGTTAATATCGTTTCCAATCTGAATTATTATCAATAAATATGTAAAAAATATAAGATGCCCATGAACATTTTCTTTTACCGGGAAGAAAAATAGATAGATTTTAACAGAAACAAGGGAGATATTCTTACGATATACGTAGGAATGGACGAAACTGAACAGGTCAAAGAACTATCTTTTCTATGTAGCAAGCTCACCTACAATCGGAAAATTTAATAATGAAATTATTCTGTCTAACTAGAAACTGAAAAAATCTTCTTAGTGAACTGCGCATTTTTACACACAAAAATTACTTAAACGTGCGTAGTATTCCAATATTTCACCTGTCACGTTCACGATTTATTTACACCAAGTGAGTTGAGGAGACGCACAGTAAACACCGCCCAAAAACGCAAAATGCATAAAACCCCGCCATTTCAATACTGGTCTCATAATTGCAGAATCCGACGCAAGCCTCCTTCGCTCGATTCGCATTTGTTTGCTGCCGTAATGAATCATCCGGTCCATTTCGCCTCTGGGCAAGGAAAATCCCTCCGATAAATGAAACATCGCGGACAACGCGTGATTGTTTCATTGTTTCCCTTCCCGCGATATGTTATCTAACGGATTAAATGCGGGATCGCGGCATTCGACTGTTTGCACAGCTCCCCTTTTTCGCACAGCGGAGCGAACGCGAACTATTTTTTTCAACCCATTTCTATTCCGCCGTGTGAACTCGAAATCGTTTTCGATGCCCAAGCGTTTTCCGAATTAAATTTCTTTGTATGACAATCCTTTTCGGACTCGGAAACGAAGGCACCGGGCGATTTATTTGCGCGAGGAGTTTTTTTTTCGCGGTTGCGATTTTTTTCCTTCCGCGTGCATTAAGAAAACACGGACCGAATTGGGTCACGGCGAAATTCTCTCATCACCGCGTGTTTGGTCCTAGGAAATTGAACCGACAGGCGCCCGCGTGTGATCACTTACCTTTGAGGGGTTTTCTAGACCGAGTTCCGTCTGAAAAGATTCGTTTTCTTTTATTATATAAATTCACGGTACGTTTGCGGGGGTTTTGAATCGCAGCTGCACGTGTAATTAGGTCGGAATGATTCGTCCGATGGATGACGAGGTGGGACTAATAAAGAAATCCATGTGATTAAGTTTGCGTATCTGAAAGCACAGTGTATAGTCAGGAAACCAGTTTAAACCTCAACGCCTCCACCTTTAGCAACAAAAATGTTTGGAGGGAGAGGGAGGGTTCTTAAGCCAGCTGAGAAGTAAAAGGTGGACCATCTGTAGGTTTGTTTTTAAATGATTATAAATTTTTAATTATTATTAAATATAACAAATAAAAAATATTAAAAATGAATTTTTGAATGGCCCGCCCTATATTACACTCTTGTTTTCCTCTTTGAGTCAGAAAGATACGAGAGGAAAATTTACTATTCATTGCATCACATTTACTCAATTAATATCACTTTAAAGTGCACTCGATAGGTAGTATGATGCATGCAATTATTCGAACATGCCTCAGTTTCTTCAATTGCTATGACAAAATCATATCTTTACTAGGCGAATTTAATCTAATTAGACAACTCTTAGCACTAAAATTTTAAAGACTGACACAGTCAATCAATGCCCTAACAAAGAATCGAGCCATATTTTGAAAAATATACCATTCATCATGATGTGGGAGCAGAAACTGATTCCCTCACTAACCAATGCATTTTCAGAGGAGTAAAATCCCAAGCTTCCTAAAGGATTACTACACAGGTTACATAAAAAGCAGTTCGACAGCTTTCTACAAGCACATTATTACAGGAAGAATCTCTTATAGATTTCAACGTCATAAAAATCTATTTCCTTAGCAATAGGATGAGTTATTTGCGTGATTGTAACCGGTCATTTCCGATGAGGAAGCGCAAACTGATTCATCGATTCACATGAGGTTTGATTCAACCGAGTTGTCGTTGTTTACCGTTAAATTAACTCCATGACAAATACCTGAAAATTATGTTTGATTATACAAATTTGTCACCTAGGAAAGCAACTTTGACTTCCGTATTCAGATTATGCTCCATTTTATTATGGATTAATCTCCTAATCAATCTGATCTTAGTATAAGTAATTAACTATGCGATTTCCTTTACTTCACATATTGAAAGATCTTAACTGCAGACATCAATGACGAAACAAACAGACCCTGCATGGTAAATGACTATGAATTCATGATAGAAAGATTTCTTTTGGTTACTGCTACCTTCATATAAACTTCAAAATTATTATTTCCTTCATTGCTTCGTGGAATATTTTATAAGCATACATTTTTCACTTAGATTTTTACTGCAACACATCATGACAGGTTTTTACATGAATGCTCAGTAAACAACTTTTAGTAAGTATCTTAATTTTTTCATTAAACTTTTTATCGTTTTTTACACCTTTCTGAGGTAAATTAAGGAAACATTTGCCGAAAAGGAAGGGAAACATGCCCAAAAAGAACATTTCATAAAACAGTTCCGAGAATAGGAAAACAAGATTTTCAGTAACTGTAAAATCGAACAACTACATCCAAAGGTGTGGATCAACTTAAATAGAAATTAAAAGTAAATTAAAACAGAAAAAAATCCAGATAAAAGAATATCCGCATGATGAACTTTTGAACTTATCGTTATTTCACAGAAGATACTTCGATAAAAAATATCAAACAATGTGCGAACTTGTGTTCTATTTCTCGACTGAAAGAGATTAAATTGGAAAGAAAATAAACTCTTTGCCCTTTTGCCTCAGGCACCCCGATATTGGATCTTTTTTTTATTTCTTGCCTTTGAAAAATATATTTCAAAGGATGATTTTCTTTAATCCCCTACTGTAATGTGCAGCTTAAAATTCAGAAACAGTTCATAGCAACAACAACGAGCCAGATAAATTTAAATTCATTAATAAATATTTCTTTTTAATTGATCGAATCACTCTAATGGTAAATATTGATGATCCATCGTCCTATTCTTATGGTATATACAAAGTCGTTCCCAAACTTAAACCCAAGTCCGGGACATCATTATCCCTAGCAAATAGTTATAGTTGAATTTATTTTCATGAGTATATTATTTAGGTGGTCTATTAAAGTAGATCTAAGATCAACATCGATCACGTGAAAGTAAGTGTGTATGGCGAGAATAAATAAACAAGAACGGATTATTTATAGCAACGAGTAAACATCTATTGTATTGTAGCAGGAAATGCAGTAAATTATAAGTAGACATTTTTGGTATCAAAGATGACTAAAAATAAAGAATCTTTGATGAAATTTTCCATTGCACTCAATCTGAAAGAATTATATGAAAAATGTATTTCCAGCGATATGTATGGCTGTTAATAAAGAAAGTTATTTTATCTGCTACGGACATTCACTTCTTAGAACTCAGAATTTTGTCACAGGTATGTTAAACATTCGTAATTTCGTAATAAATGTTCTAATATCCGTTACGAAAAAGGGTTATATTTGCTAAAATTTTGGGATAGAATAGAGAAGGCTCTTGCATTCACAATGCCATTTATTTTTTCATTTTAAATTGCATAAATTATTTTTGAAAATTTATCACGAACTTATAAATGACACGAAATTACCAATATTTACCCTGATACACGGTAGGTACTTTATTAAATTTCATCGCTAATCGGTCTTTCATTCGTGAATTAAAATCACATATGATTTTCATTTTAGTATCACGATTTTCGGTGGAAGACGATCCGGTCAATGCGCCCCCTGATGGCCTAAATCCGTTCTCGCAACTGCTAACAAGAAATTCGCAAAAATTCCCCGCCGACTTCCCATGCTGCTCACCTTTTCCCTCCTTTTCCCTCCGTTCTATATCCTTCTTCCTCACTCCTGTGACCCCATTTGACCTCCATCTGACCCTTCGCTCCCCCTGTATAACGCTCCCTTCACGCCATCCAGGACGCTCCATTTAACTACCGGTGGAAAGCGGGAAACAAAAGCGTGATGGCTTCCGCAGCTATAAAGATGGACACCCGTCACGCCATGGCTCTATCAATCCCTTATACCGAGGCGTATGATTCAGTTTCGCTGAGTTCTTTCACTTCCGTTCTTACCTGTCCTATCCCCATCTCCCTTTTTCCCTCCCATCACGTAGTCTTCAGGACCAATCTGATTTTTCTCTATTCTTTCAAAAAGCAAAAGTTCTTCTCGACCTTTTTTTGGGGTCGCACCTTTTCCTTCTTTCTCTAGTCGACGCACGCAACTGAGTTATTCCGCATCTTCCACTATTGATAAGAATGGAATCTCTTTCGAAGTTTTTTTTTTTCAAATGTACAAGTTACTCGGGTTCCTTCTTCGGAATAACTTTCTTAAGGTGGAAGCTAATGAACGTAGGCGACTTCTCCCCCATGTCTATTATAACTAAATAAATATAGTAAGCAAGAAAATATATATCCCCAATACGCAACCAATGTTTATTGTGGTAACGGAAGGAACAATTGAACAAAAATAGTTTCTGAAGCGTGAAGCTGATGAATCAAAGCAAAAATTTGTAGGACTTTGGAATTATGAAATGAAAAGTTAAGATGATCCACAGGCATCAGGAAATAACAAGTAAATAAGCTTTGGTCATTTCCTGACATTAGTAAGTTCATGATAAATTTCCAAACACCCGTTACGTAACTTACAGTGAAATGAAACAAATGAAGATGTCTGTATAGAGAAGTGAATACAAGAGACTATGTCATAATGTGAGCAAACATAACCAATGTGAATTGCATAACGGATGTTTGAAAACGTATTACGAACACATCAATGCCAGGAATGAACTATGTTTACCCCAGCAATAGAAAGTGATAAGTATTTCAATATAGAATTCTATAGAGCTAAAAATCTATCCGCAATAACTCGATCCAAATGTAACTCGTCACTGAACTTCGAATCCTCCTCTGGATAAGCTAACTCGTGATGTTTTTTATTTATTTAAAGTTGATTCATTAACAGCCAGTTTGACCAATTACAATGAATCGTACAAGTTGAGAACAATATAAATAGAATTTACATTAATTTAAACCATGCAAACCTTTAAATGCATGTAAACAATAACATAATCATACTAGTTTCGCAACCAACCCAAACATTCATCAGAAATCAGAATTCGTTTGGAAAATAGTACAAAAAAAAGAAAATACATGGCGAGTCAAAATTGGTAATTCCTCAAAACGAAGATTTGACCGTATTCTGTTAGGCACAGCGATATAAATATCAACACACCACGAATAAAAAATACTGAAATATCCCACTGTCAAATGCATCCTTAAAATAGAGTAATGAGCGTAAATACTGTTCATTACCTCACAAAGGCTTCACTTTCACCTTCCTTCTTCCTTCATCGTCTTCCGTCCATGCTATCACAACCTAAACCACTTAGTTTTGCACTGAAAGTGACGACAAGTGACTTGAAGAATGAACGTCGAACCCACGTGCTACCATCTGGTTTTTCACTGCTCGAGTTTTACCTCACTGAAAATCCAATGGCAGCACGACAGGAAGAGACTACGAAATCAAATGAGATTCTTTCAGTGGCGATAATGCTCTCCAATGCTGTTTCCACGGGCCGTGACCTCAGTAACGAGGTCTTTTCTGACGCTTCTGCTCGACAAAATACTCGATCTTATCTATAACCCAACTGCTATAGGAAAAGTTACGACCTTTAAGTAGAAGGGAACATTCACCACTCTAAAACATTCGCTTACTCTTCATTGAAAGCTTTTCCATTAAGCAAAGATAAGGATCAGGATTATCCTTCCTCGGCCATTATCCCTCAATAATTAACATCTATTAGCCTTTTTATTATCACTGAATGACTACTTAAGAATTGCTTGGAGATATTTATTTCTCAAAGGCGTCATAATTTGATAAAGATAAAGATGATGAAATTACCTCTGTATTCCATAATTAATTAAAACTTCTTCCTTGACATATTATCAAATTATTGAGAGACCGTAAACGGTGGTTTAACCACTGTGAACCGCGGTTGGCGAACTGCACCTGCCCTTTGAAATCCTTAAAACGGTTACGTATCGTTAAAATTGTTGAACTATTGAGTAAATCAGTAAAACTCAAGTATAATAGTACAACCTTTATGAATAGTAAAACAAATTCAAGTTTTTTTCAGTCTGAAGAAAGATTTTCTTGGCTATCTTTAATGAATTATATTCATCAACACTAAATGAAGGGATAAGACCTTTTATAAAACTGTTGTAAACAATAAGCTTTGAACAGTAATATGAGGTCTCAGATTTTCTATGCTATTCATAACAGTGCTCTGAACATCTTCCTTCATCTTTTATCAGTATTCAAGACACATGATGCCTGGTCGCGATTTTACAGTTTTCTTCGCTACACATTTTGGAAAATTAAGTTTTTAAATTTAAATGTAACAAATTTTAGTTTATAAATAATCCTGACTGTACGGTATCCGCAAAACTGAGTCTCTCTCTCTTTGGGATTTTTTAAATTGACTTATTACTAAGAACTCTAAATATGTAACCTATGAAGAGTCTAAACCTACTGATCTCTTAATAAGGTCACTCAACTTGATTAGTTTCTGCTAGGAATTTTCCTTATGTTTGCGATTATGAAACTACAATCTTTCATACGACCAGGTTTGATATTGTCTTGGCGGAAATGGACAAACTTATAGAAAATTTAAGAAGATATACTATAACTCTAGAAGATTTCAATTTTAATACCGTTCGTTCTCTTAAAATTAATTCGATTTGTACTGTTGTTGAAAATGGCATGAAAATTATTTCTGATTGGCAGGATAGGTTCTTTTAGATGGCAAATGTTATTTTTTGCTGAAATGAGTCTTAATCGACCAACGAAACCCTAACGTTTGGTAAGAGCGTCCGCGAGCTTCGAATGAAAATTAGGAAAGATTATAGGAAGGAATTATAAGGAAATAATCACAAAGACAGACAGCTACTTCTGGTCGCTATTCCCGCGAAGCATTAAAAGCGTTGTAAGCAATATTTGGATATTAGTGTTTATACTACCTCTGCCATACGCCACTGGCGGCTGGCAGGGTCATTATGTAAATGTAACGCCTTTTGAAACACCATTCGGAAAAACATACGGTGAAGTTTCCCATGAACGAAATATCTTTCAACTGAAGCATCTCTCAGACGAAATGTTAAGTCCGCACACCGAAATTCCCGCGCAAAACGAAGAAACAGCATCAACCCCAACATTCAGCACCACTTCAGCATAAGTAGAAGCACTAAGAAAACGGACGTCGGTTCTCCAAAGTTCGCAACGTCAAAATAGCAACTTCGAACGAGAGAGGGAATTCCACGAGATGATCATTAAAACCGAGTGTATTAAACGGGCCCTAGATGGAGCAAAACAACTCTCTCGACATCCACGCCGGGCAGCGCCATCTCTGCGGCGAAACCCCGGAACTAGTGCAGCGTGGATGAGATAAGGAGCACTTCCCAGTGAGCGGGGCGCACTTCAATCGTTGTTTGACCCGTAATTACTTGGACGTCGATTCACTGAGGGAGTAAACCGGTTTAATTCCGCGGCCGAAGAAGAGTCCGTAACGACACGGTGAAGATGGGAACAATCGCAAAGTAATGAAACCAGTCGAATCCCTTCCCATAATGCGCTGTGTATTGGGGAAAGGCGGGAAAACATTTCTTCGACCGAAGCCACCGCGGGTCTCGTTATCTCATTAACGTGCTATTGTTGCGAATGCATTAATTAGCGCGAAAGCCGTTCTCCTTCCTTCACTGAGGTCATAGGGGAAATCTCCTATTTCTGACGAGAATAGAATACGATAATCCCTTGGGTAAGGCCCAGGAAATTTTATGAAAAAAGAAAGTTTGCGCCCGTTAGTGGGAACTTCTACAAACCGCTAATCTTAAAAATCTGATAACTCGAAATAGCTTTTCGGATCGGCCTGAAAACAAAGTAAGACGTACTAAGAATAAATCAGCTAATCTATTTTTTTTTTAGTTTGCCGTAAGATTTAAAACTTATAAAAGATCCTTCCAAGCTACACGAAACAGAACTTCCTGTAAACACAAAAATATTGCGCATTTATATATTATTATATATAGCAATGATCTAACTATATTTAGAGGTTTGAGATGCATCGCTAATAATAGTAATAATATTCAAATAATCATCGACTCTCTCTTTATACTAAAATCTGTATTAATTAATTAAAGCTTTTAATTAAAATAAGAAACTGTATTAATTCGATATGTGTAAAATCATCAATTGTCCATGCCATTATTTACGGTACGTATTCTCACTCAGGCATCTTTAAAAGTTGGAAAATATTTTAATAAAAAACATGTTAAAATCGTAAAGTTAAATTTCCAAATAAATCCAACTTAGAGAATATTTATTCTAAAAATAGTTAAATCAATAAAGTAGCCACAATTCCATTCATGTAAAAAACTTCAATGTTTTAAATTGGGTACTTCGATTTTAAGCTGTTAAAGCATATCCAGGACTTTATATGTCGAATATATGAAGGTCTAGCGCACATTTCGGTAAAACATTACTAACAATTACTAAACACTCCCTAACATAAGAGCAAAGGTTTCCCAACATGTTCTAGAAATTAACGAAAAGTAAGATTCAATAGGAAACTTCTCCGTGATCCATATTTAATTTAAGCAAGAAGTAGACACGATTTCAAGCTCTCATCAATAAATTTTGAGTTTCGTTCATGTTCATTTAACGAGTTTCGTTTATGACAGCAGCATACTCCGATTACCCTATAGAGTATGAGCCAAATTAAGGCAGGTTATATAGACTGGACAGAGTAAAAATTAAATATGTATTATGATGTTAAAGCAAACTCTTATCTCGGAGACATCTTGAATCACTTTTTTCTGCAAGGAAATGCAGCTAATTCATTCATTCATTCTTATTTCCGAAGTCTACTCAATGCATAAATTGTGCCCAAGTTTAAATGCACATGATTATAAATAATATATTCCGAGTCTTTTTTTACACTGTGACTCTATTGAAATCACGATAACTTTTTCAATCAAACTAAAATATCCATAATATAGCCTTAAAAATCATTAAAGCTTGTAAAAAAATCCATAGTACCACAATATGAATACTGCCTCTGTAATGTTTACCATTTTAACAGTCACAAACTTTACAAAACATTGATTTATTAGTTCAGCATTGATCGAGGCACAAGTTTAGTAAAAACGTTAATATTTATACGTTTCTTTACAAATTCAAATACATTCATTAATAGAAAGCTGTTTTGAAAGGCTTTTTACATATATATACGGTTTAAGAGTCATTTGAGCTAACAAAACTGGCTCGTCTATGCGCAATCAAAGTTATCGGTGTATATTGAATACCGTACACGTGTTTGAAAGTTTAATCGTATTTTCAACGATCGTGAGGCTTCCTAGCTGCCCCGCAATGACATAGCTTATTACCTTAGCGACCGTGCAGCACAGTCTCATCGCCCCACTTTTTAAAAATGCCTGATTCATGAGGTAATCATAGAGGGATCTAAATGGAAAGCGAATTCGGAATTGGGTATGCAAACCAATGCAGCGGGCAAGTGATTGATTCATTCCGAGCTCACACGTTTTCTCACCTGCAAAAATCGCACAATCGGCGACGTTTGCGAACACCGCACGTGATCCGAAAGCAGCCTCAATAGATTCGCGAAAAATCGCAAAAAAATCACAAAAAATTCGCATAAAAATAGCAAAAATTCTCAAAGAAAACCAACGGAAGGAATTCGGTCGCGAAAATTGGCGGTCATACGCTACGCTCGCGAGCGCACGTTCTAGGAAACGTAGTGTTTTCACTCAAGGCACTGCGGCGGTCTTAAGCCGAACAGAAAAATTTTATTCGCTCGGGGAAGATGAAGGGTATTGGGTCAAAATTCCTCGGGCGAAAAATAAACAAAAAACAATTGACATGCAAATTCCGTAGCTTCGCGTGCGACCCCTCGCATTTTTTTCCCTCTCGTTAACTCATGCGGCGCTTTTACATGTCGAAATCCAGAGAGGGAGGAATCAATTCTTTCCGGGCAATCGACTGCGGGAAAATATTCCTTCCGAAGACCGGTCGTCGGCTGAAAGCGATAAAAGAAACAAAAGAGTAAACATGACCGCCATTTCCGAAGTCGCCGCGCTAGCGCATTGTTGACACCGCTTTCCGCACGAGTCATTCCCATAACCGAGTTTGCGTTCTTTTTCCATGCGCTCGTTCCCTGTCCACTCTTTTTTCCAATAGGGAGGGAACGCCACGGAAATTTTCCCATTTTTTTACGGCAGTTACTGACATCAGATAAACAAATATATATATAAATATTTATATATACACAACGCTGATTATTATATAAAATAATAGTGCATTGCACTGTCAAAAATGACGGAATTTAAATTAAATTAAGTTAACTAAAATATATATAATCCCGATCCGATAATGGATTGTTCTTTAAAAATACGTTAGTTTTAATGCATTTATACTCTGACTCAAAAATATATCCTTAAAATAAATTTGTGACATATTTATGTATTATATGTCATACATATGCATACGGGAGTATGATAAAACGTAAATAACGATAGGGAACTGAGACACAAATACTTTAGTAATACTTCTATTCACATTAAAACTTATAAATAGTAAATTATATATTTTAATCCACATTAAAGAAGATGATTTAAATAATGGGTCCTGGGAAACGTGAATTTAAATATTCCAGGAAGGTCAGGAAGGCACTACAGCCAGCAGGAAAATGCAATACAATTTTCACTGCTTGGTTTCTTCTATGAAAACGATGAGAAAGATCTTTATAAGAGATATACTTTATATCTTTCCCATATATTCGAACATCTGACATCGGAAAGATTACATTATTATGTCATGTTATGTTATGTTATATTAATTAAAGATTACATTATTATCACTATTACATTATTGCTCCAACGGAAGATGAATCGAAAGCAGAAATACGTTATAGATAAGGTAATACCGTATTCGAGTCGATATTGGGAGAATTCAGACAAAAATTTACAAAACATTTGTGTAATTTTGTGGGCATAAAAAATTCCTTAACGACATAGGTGATTGATGAACTCAACTATTATAAGAATATGTGGGAATGATAGACTCATAAAAAATGTATGGGGAAGAAGTGCCGACATTTATGGCAATAAAACCATCAGTAAACTTTGGAAACTGAAATTCATTATATTTTTATAACTAAATTTAATTTCAATTCCCTCGTTCCCATCGACCTATCGGAGAATTTTATTCCCCGCAGACGAGTGCTGTTGGAAGACAAAAGATCACGGCGTGCGGTTAAGGCCGAGATATGGAATCAAGGAATTTGATAATCGAAAAAAAAAGAAAATCGGAAATGCGCACCGCTCATGAATTATATCTCGGGCTTAATTAATTTCAATTGCGATCGCTGCATTAAATTGATTGGACGGAATTAATTGAATTTTTATGGTAATTGAGTGTCCCTCGACCTTCCCTTATTTTTTTACCATGTTATTTTTAGAGAATTCCATGCAGTTTATAATGAAATATGATCCTTCAGCATCTGAAAAAGTAATGGAGACTAATCATGAAGAGTGGATTAATAATGAAGGCACTTTTAAATGCATTACTGCTTGCTATTCGTCTCCCGTTGGAGCAATAATGCAATGGAAATATATATAATCAAATAAATATTTGAGCTAATTAATGCTTCTTAGTTTTTCTGTGAACGATTGAAAAAGAAGAACAAAGTTTGCTTACGATTAATTCGAATTAATGCAGAGGACCTTAGATGTCTTCATTTAGGCGATTTTAAGCAAACATACTGCCCCGTTTCTATTTTACTCTTCCGTTTTTATTTTAATTATGCAAGGAATTAATTGGAAAATTAAGTAGAGCACGTAATATCGGGTATATTTTTACAATACAGTGGTTGAAAATTTAAATTTTCTCATTTTAACCAGCATAAATGAGGGTGGTAGGCTAACATTACTATGTCTCTGAAGCAAAACCGTTTGAGTTGATTTTCCCATGTACATTGTACGTAGATGGTCTGATGCACCAACATTTACATCTGATATATTGGAAAATCTACATATGTATTCTATGTGAGCCAGCTTCCGGCGTGCGGCAAGGGAAGTATGTAACACAAATCCGTTTATTTAATGTGTTACTCGCGTCCGGGTACCCCACCGGTGCAACAGGGGGAACGCATAATGTGAATCCATAACGCATTCCAGAATCATATTACTGAATCTATTGTGCTCTGTATAGCCAAATGTAATCCTTTCTTCTAACGACTGCCATTTCACAAGTGATCGTTTTAATTTTCATTATTTTATTTTCATTTTAGTTTCTTAGAAATTAAGCATCGACATAAGAAATGGGTGGGTAAGATATTGAGGAAAGAGAAACTACTAACGAATGTAATTGAGGATGGAATTCAAGAGAAAAAACAGAAGGGAAGAAAAAAAATGTTGGATGACTCAAAAGGTGGGGTAAACGAATAGGAAGTGAAAGAGATGGAGCGTTTATTAGGGATTTTTGATAAACATGTACATACCAACCAAAAGGTAGAACACTCATTTATGTATAGAGATTTCTTATGCTGGCTATATCTTTTAATATATTTTTTTTACTTTTTACTGTTATTGTTCTATTTATTAATATGCAAACATATTCTATTGATTTGTCTAAGTGAAATTGTATCTATATAGCTCTGTTTACTTTTCACATCCGTCTTAACCTGCTTTCTCCTTGAAATGTAATAAACTATCCCTAGGTTTCGTAGGATTTTCACACATAAGTGAAAACGAGTTTCTACACTCACAAAATAGTTTCCTTCCGTGCACTTTAAATTACACATGTACCTCATTCTTTCTACAGGCTATCTCTTGCTTTTAAATTTTATATAACGAAGGGTTAGATATAGGATAGAATCATTATTCTCAAACTTACCCAAATATTAATTGCTTATTTATTATTACTATCCTATGTTAAGGAGCGTCTAGCTAACATTTCAATCAAGCTTTCAAAATTAATAAATTGTTTGAACGCAAGCTCTTCATTACCATGCTAGCCATTCGCCATTGAATTCCTCAATGCAAATATTCTCATTCAAAAATTTGATAATCAGGTGATAACGTCAGCGAAAACTGTTTCTGTTTACGCGAGTATAGGATTCCTTCTCTTTCTCAAATCAATCGAACTCTTCGCTCTCAAAATTATGTTAGTTTGGTCCCGAATCGATGTCCATAAATTGAGTCAAGTGAGGTCAAATGAGTCACTAAATCGACCCCGTCATCTTAATTGTGTCGTGCTTCATTACTCCTGACCTTGCAGTCTTATGCCAACCTTATCGCGTTCTAGCGGCGACTTGCTGTCTCCTTCCCAACCAGGAAAACTTTTCGGAGACGTCGGGGAATAATTTCCAAGCATGAAACGAATCCCTTCTCGCGATAATAGCCGGTTGAGAGCGGAATGGGCCGTGTTTCCCGAAAATTATTTCGCGATTGCACTCAGTTGCACAAAGCGAAACTATTAACGAAATCAAGTTGGAAATACGCAGCAATCCACACGTTAATTTCCCTGGCTTCAATTAAGACGAGCCGCGAGTACGAATTTAGGGCGCTGAGCAATTAAAAATGAATATGCGAGAGGTGAAATGACGCTTGCACCCTTTCCTCTGCCTCGCTTCTGGTGCGCACAGTATTTAATTCGCTTGAGACAGTAAAAGGCGCGTTGCAGTAAACAGAACCCCCCTCCATCCTGACAAATTACTTCAGGCCGTTGCATTAAGCTCTTCCTTTTTTGAATGGCTTCTTCGTTACTGACCACGTACACCGTGTGCGCAGTGACTTCGTCACAACTTGGTAATTGCTTTTCCAGCTGAGTGAGATATCTTAATTAAGGCTGCTTCCGCGTTCGAATTAGCTGCGGTGATTCTTCTGATTTCTATATCCTTTTCGAACTGTGCTGGTTTCGTGTCTGTTTCTTAAATATGAAGGATTTTTTGAGGAAACAATAAACTTTCCTTTCATTACGTAACATTATTCCATCAAAACAGAGATTCTGAAAATAGCGGTCGGCCTTGCCTATCTTGTGGTAGGTCTAGTTCTGTCGCAGTGAAATTTATCATCGACCATTCTTCCTCGCCATAAATGCTGTTTTCATAAATCTCTTCCATTCCCTTTAAAACTTCCTTCCTTATCAAAGCTATACATTTGAGAGAATGGGAGTTTTTGCAATTAATATTTATAGCACTCATAATATCCAACCTTCATACTGAATAAAAAGAGGTTTACGCATTTCTACAAAGCTTTGTTGTAAGAGATGTAAACATTTTGATTGGATTTTTGTATTCGACGGATCTGGATTTGCTTGAAACGTGAAGATGGCCTGGCCTGGTGAAACCGGTAATCTCCGAATTCAAGTGTGAGGAAAAGTGTATAATTCTCATCATTCAGTATTATAGCAAACAATTATTTCTAGCTACTTTACTCTTTTTAACAAAATCCATGCCTATACTTTATGATAGCCATCGAGGGTAAAAATATAGCCTTTTTTCTTCTCTGTTCGACATCTTTACATCTACATGTTTACCGAATACTTTTGCACGAATTAGGTCCACGAGAAGAACGAATGGCCAATGATTTGCAAATGGCCCAATGTAGAACTGTTAGATTCGTTAGCGGAGATTACAGATCCGACAAAAGTGTTTCCATATTGATTAAGCATCTCGGGTTGGATAAGTTCCAGGAGAGGATTACCGGAGAAAGATTTTCGTAACATTCATCTGCGCAGAACTTTGGAAGAAGAAGATGACGTTGTGGTTTTGGTTACCAACGAGGACAATTACCCTAGAATTCGGCGAAGCGTTAAAGGAAATAATAAGAGACATGCTGTGGCTATTGTCGCTTATTTCCAAGGAGCTTTAGAAAAGCTAATTAACTGGAGATGTCAGTGTTTAAGTACCCATCGGCATGTTTCTGTCAGCTGGTAAGGTGAATTTCTAAAATTACAGAAATTTAAACATTCAAAATCCCTCATTCGCTTTTATTTCTCAACCCCTTGATCTCATTATAGTAGACATTAAACATATTTTTCAAAATTTAATATTTAATTTTTTATTTATTTTAAACTTAGTGTTTAATTTTAAAAAATATTAAAACTTTTTCTAAGCTGAAATTTTGGTGGTAAGGCAATATTGAATTGCAATATCCCATCTTCATTCCGGATATAATTGATGCAATCAATGCATTGTGAAGATGGTAAAATTAGGTAGAGGGTGTATTTCCACATAAAGAACTGAAAAATCATAAGAAAGAGCGTACATGAAAATAGTCTAATATGACCGGGACATTCAGATATTAAAATACCTATTATTTATATTAGACTGTTTATTATCAATAAATATTACTTCAATTTTCCATCCGGCTGATTCAAAATTGGCTGAATTTTGGGAATCTACACACAAACACATGCTCAAACTAAATTTGAAAACTGAGATTCTTCCGCAAGGTCTTCAAAACTTTTCTCTCAATATCGCAGCCTCACGATACAAAGAGGAGGACGCTGGAGAGGATGACGTCACGAAGGCATTGAAAGTCACCGCTGCTCACCTGTTAAAACATTCGTTGACGCAACGGCCTCTCATTCACTGACGTGTCAAGGGGAACTGAGCGACAGCTTCCTAATTACGTTTCTAGTTCAATTCGGACTTCCAGATGGATTTCGTAGAAATGTAGCGATCTTGATAAAATTGTGTGACCGATCACTTGACTAAATGGCAATGGGGAGATGAGTTGGTGCTTGGCAGAGAGAGAATGGAAAAAAGAGAAAGGGAGATATGTTTGCGTCCTTGAGAAAGCACGTGCTCGGAAGTTGATCAGAGTGCATTCACTCATTGCGTGTTCGTAGGTGGACAAGGCTATCCTCAAGCACTCCGCCGATGCAGAAAAGACCGCAAAAGTTAGCTGAATGGCTTCTTTCCATTATTTTATCAACCACTAACTATTCGAACGCCGAAATGCTTTTGCTTGTCAGCTCGAGCTTCTGGGTGTGAATCTACGAGAGTCATAGCGCTATTGTATGTACTTTTAGATAGCTAAGCTAAAATTTGATAGGTTGGTGGAACTCTGGATAGTTTTTTATGTAATTTGATAAAAATTAATTTTATTGTAATATATGAGCTCATGCATTAATTCTGCATTTTATCTAAGTATTTCATTGAAGTACTCAATCTGTTCAGCACTAAACCTTTATTGAATTTACTCTCAAAACACGGCCATTTGTTGCGATGGTTGTTTACAGTACCTGCATTAAAGTGCATTACGTCGATATGGTTTACCAACTTTTTTATATGTAATGCTCCCAGATTTTCTGAAATTTCATTTCTCACTTTCATTTTCACTTTCCTCCTCCATGAGCTGCTAAATCTTTTCTCATCTATAATTAGCTATACACAAATATTGGCACGTCCAAAACTAGTATTCCTATGCTATGTATTCCTGTTAATTAAATCTTGTATTCATTATTTGCACGTTACTTATAGGTCTATCATTAGGCGCTATTAAATACTTGTATCATTATTAAACTATATAGTGAACCGTATGATCTAAATACACGTCCAGTTAGCCACTTCGGAAGCGATTAACGCAGTTCAACTGTGAATGCCGCCACCTTATAGTCGGATGTCTGATATTAACGATTTCGTGCTTCCTATTTTTTTGTAATGGGATCTCCTTCGGCACGTATAAGTTGTAAAAGGAAGAAGATATTTCGATTAAGTCAGATTTAAGTCAAATTTTGATCGAACTTTTGTTTTGTAATAAAAGAACTACTCGTACTCGATCGTGCTCGGCCGCACCCTTGAAATTGCCTAAGCTAAGAAACCGGACCTTCGGCTTAATGAAAGGAATTTTTCCGTTGCACCATTCATTAAGAACCTTTTCCTTAGCAAGTAGAGCACAGTATTATATCTAGTCAAACGTTTACAGCACCTCTCTTTCCCCATACATATACTTTCCTTTCCTGTACTTGCTAATTTTCAGTTCTCTCAGAATGAGAACGATTCAAATTCTGGCTTGGAGTTTTTGGCGAGCTAAGCTTTTTCCAGCCCTCTTTGGTTTAAAATCTGGCAGCCCCGGCGACCCTACGTTTATCCTAAAATAGAGACCTAGGAATTCAGAAAATATGTATCTCTGTTTTTTCGATTGTTTTTGACATCCTACATATTTATAGCAAACAAAAAAACGAAACACATATAATAATAGTCAATATTTGTGTGCCAATATAAATACTCGGGATAACTTAGGACAGTTGTCACTTGGAATATCACACGCAAAAGGTGCGATCATGCAGTAGTTGGATTTGGATTCTCTTTCATGGAATGAGCATGGTCTTCTTATTGCTAAATTAAACAAATCTTAAGATTTTTGCATTGATGAAAATAATTAAAATAGGAATCTTTGAGTACTGTACAAAAACTAAGGAACTATAACCGAATTTTATGATAATTTGACCCACCTTTTATGGAACTGAGATTTTTTCATTTAATTTACGAAATATTTTAGGTTGTGAATTTTAGTGAAAAAAATTTATAGATTAAAATCAAGCGGACTTTGTATGGGATGATGGATGGGATGGTAATGTTTGTCAATTTCTTATGTCAGTAACATCATTGCAAGTCATTGCATAGTGTGGTTGATTAGAATGACAGGTGTGCCACTAACGCATCAACATTCAGCATTTAAGAATTTTTTTTCTAAATTTTTCTAAATATGTTTTCTATCAATCGAGGTAATCGGCTGAAAACACTTCGATGCGTCACTCTCAACAGTGTGTGAAAAAATCAAAATGGTTGTTATCAAGTTCAAAATATTCACAATAACAAACGAGCATTGTCATACGATCTCCGTGACCTCCATGATGAAGGAATCAATCTTGTTTTCTGGAGGCAAAGAAACGCTGTACTAGTATAAGGATGATTGAGATTAAGGATGTTTTGAGCTTTTAAAGCCACGGAAAGAAAACCATAATACCCGCCCTTTGGCCGGTAGATGAAACGCTCATTCCCGGGGAAAATATGATACGTAAAGGCCGACGCTGCATTTTGTTTAGAATGGCGGATCAACATTTACAGTGCAAAGTGAGCATAACAAACAGTGCACAACGTACCCAGATGCGAGCCTACTGTGAAATACGATGATCAAACAGGAGATATAATGAGACTAAGAGAAGAAACAGCAACGAGGTAAATCGCCCCATTATTTATCACAGTGGCATATGTGCCTAAACAAACGAAGCTAAGCTTTAGCTATTTCTGACCCAGTGAAATGATAGATTGAAAATTTTTCCTATAAACTAGATTCATCCATGCTCATAAAGGAAATAAGTAAAATGATCATGTGTTGAGTTTCAGATGGTTTACAGTAATTTTTATTTTTAGTTTTACTGTTACGTAAAAATTTAACCGAAATTTCCACCTAAATTGTCACAAAATGGTGTCATTTCTGAGAATCGTCGTCTATTGCAGACATTTCTATGAATATTCATTACTAAACTTGTTTCCTGAAGAGGCCCTCAAACCCTTACGGAATAATAGAAAGGAGTATAAAAGTAGATGCTGTAATTTATCTAATTAAGTTGATTTAATAATTTTATGTTATGTATTATTTATATATTTAAAAACGTGACGATGGAGTGACAATTTGGACTGAAAAGTAACATTGTATTCTGTGAAAAGTATTTTTTGTTATTAGAGGATATATGTGGTGTACATGTTTTGCTGGGGGTACCAGGTTTATATCAGCAAATTAAGCCTTGCTGTAGTGCTGTGGTGTTCGAATACTGTCCGTGGGTAGTGATGTTATTTTTGGAATATTTGGTAGTGTGTAACGTCTGGTGTGAGGGATTGGGGTTAGAACTAAGTTTATCATAGACAATGGTTGGAGCTGCCACTCGAATGAATTTTACTTGCAGCATATGTAATAATAAATAAATAAAATCAATGTTATTGTACATCAAATATTACGTATTAATATGTAAGCTAAATTTAAATTCAGAATACTTAGGGGACAGCAAGATTTCCTAAACTTTGACGGCAAAAACCGCTGAGAAGAACTACAAAGCATTTAAAAAATGTGCCAACCGCTTTCTTTGAACTTTATACTAAGATTTCAGTTTATCTCGAGATTAGAGTGATCAAACTCTTCAACGGACGATAAGACATGCGGAAGTCTAGTGTTGAAAAAATATAAATACATAACGTTTGACTGATATGCGGCCCTTAGCGGGAAATATTGCGAAACGAAAAAAAGTGTTTATGCGATAAAAGTTCAATGACAAGGCTTAAAAAGCGAGAAAAAAACAACATGGATCTGAAAATGTAAATATGTAAAAATCCTAAATATACAGTCAATAACCCTATATTTAGTTTCAGTATTATACCACTACATGCACAAAATACATTGAATAATAAACACGTGTTTTATAAATGTGAGAAAGATTTAAGATATCTGAGAAAATACAATATTACCATCTAAAAACTTTTATTAATACACACCGGTTAGCCTAAATTAAGCGCTTACTTTTTTGCAAAATACTCGATGATGATACATTGCTCTAATTTCTCACTATGAAAATTAATACATTCTTAAGCTATTGTTGTTTACTAGCGCTCTTTTCGATATATTTTCAAAACGACTCTTTTACATCAATCGGTGTTTTCTTTTTACATTCCGAATAGAGACTAATAGCAACTCCATCTGCGTTAATAACATCCAAACCGCCAAATGGCGAGTGGCAGAGTGCTGGAGTGGAGTGGCTGGAGCAAGCGTTCTTTTGTCTAAACACTGAATTTGTTTTTCTGTGGTATAGTTCACGGAAAAAATAATTTCAGAATCAGCAAGTCTTAGCGTTCATTTCCCTGATTTGGAGCAATCTTGTAGCGTAGGGGGCCATAAAGTTTTAGTTAATACGCAAGTCATTCTGTGGAAGAAAGAGGGTTTGGAAGCAATGACTAAGTCGCAGATAGCTTCTTCAAAACAACGGCTACCTACTCTTTCAATAAAACAGAATATTCGACCAGTGGCCTTCAATCAATTCTGGGCATTTCAATAACTACTTCTCTCCAAAAACATTAAGAGTTTTTTATGTTAAAACGTTTTATCCCGAAGCTTAAAAGCTTAACTACAACAAAGGCAAGTCAAATTTTGTTTATTTCATTTTAAAAGGAAAAAGATGCCCGAGAATTCAGCCATGAGGCCAGTTTGGACCTCATCTGTACCACCATTAGCCACAGAATGCTTTGGAAAGGAAATGATGCAAATAATGAAATTAACAAACTTTCTACCACAATATTTTTTTATTCTCCGGCCATGGTTTCAAGCATGGTCATGACGTTAATCGTCGAAACTATAGTCGTCAAATGAAATATATTGAAATGCGGGAAAAATTTTGTTTTTTTACGTTATGGAGTGCCGCCGCAAAATCGTGCCAGAAGCAACTGAGGAAATGAGGCTTACTAGCCATGATGAGGAGTCTGGCATCTGTCACTGAGCCAGAATATTATAGAACGAAAATTCTAGTTACGTTCAGCATAATAGTAAGTGAATGTCTCCTTTCATTGCATCCAATAAGTAATAAAAATAATAATAATATCTGTATTTGCTCTATTTATTCTTTGTTATAATACTACTTAGTGGGGTTACCTATATGTGCTATAGAAATAAATAAATATAGGACTTTATTTAGTGCGAGATTGAGACCATAAAATCTCTTTTTACATCTACCCCTTCATCATATAAATTTAAAAAAGAGATAGCTTTAAGGAAAGTACACAGAAGAAGACTACATTACGAATTTAAAAACCTAAGTTAAGAGCTTGGGAAAAATTTTCCACTACAGGAAAACACCCTCAAGTAGGTGGGTGTGAAAAACCTGTGAAACCTGCAGATAGGAAAACTAAATTTAGTGATGAAATGAAAATACAAAAAGAAATAAATAAAAAATACAATCAAGAAGATTAAGCAATAATATGATACAAAAACAAAAATAACAAGTAATTACACATTTACATGTGATAGAGAGACATCGACGGATATAGTAGAAAATACCTAATAGATGAATGAAATCCGCCACATCAGTACCCTATTAGCTTTTATATAATCGAAAAAATAAGAATGCAATAAAACTAAATAAATGATACATTTTATGCTGCACCAAAATACGAATGAAAAATATTCCATTCACTAAGATATGTAAGGAGATACGAGAGTAGGGACACCCACTTTCTGAACGTTCTCCGTTCATGGCTAACTTTCATAGAATGTGGGGGAAATCATAGTTTGAACTATTCCGCAACAGGAGTCAAGTTCATTATCGCAGAATAGAAGTCGGCCTTCGGAGAGGAGAGAGTGACTCTTGGCAGCGAATCCCTCCATTGACACTGGTGACCTCGTTGCTTCCTAGGAAACGGAATTCCGAGCATTATCTAAGCTATGTCTGAGTTCAGCCTTCCGTGGAATCTCCCAGTAAAAGTGATGCAAGTGATCTCTCTTCGAAAGTTTAAACAGAGGACATAATTCAGCGATTTACTGTTTTCTGAACTCTCAATTAGTCTAAGGGATGTACAATTAATTTGCGGCTATATAGAAAGCTAACAAAGATGGTTAAGATACAAAACACTTATTAGTGGATTCTACAAAATAATTTTTTATTCTGCGGAAGACCGCAACCGGTTGAAATAAAATATCTTGTGTAACTTACTAAGCTTTTTGTTTCTTCGTTATCTCTAAGGAATCTATCTTGCATTGCTAGAGTTTAATATCTACCAACAAATTAATCGGACTTCTATTTTAAACATAAACTATATCTTTATTTGAGCAGAATTCTATTTAGTAAACATACGAAGAATTTAAAATAAAGCTAAAATTTAGACAAAAATATTGTCAAGACAAAATTTTTGTGTACAGAAAGGGATTCGGTACAAGAGAGGAGTAAAAAGAATTTAACTAAAGAGATTTGCTGCAAAATAAAGAGATTTCGGGTAGTAAACGGATGGAAGTTTCCATAAAAAGAATTCCAACAAATGTTAGATTATTTTACACTGGGAATAGATCTAAAGATCAGCTATCATCTCCATTCTCCTGTTTAGGTCAATTCTGTTGAAGCAACATCTATCGTGACTTGAAAAATTCAAATTGTTGCATTTTGTGGAAGCAATATTGCTGTCAGAGTTGAAGCGCCTTCATTCCTTTGATTTACTTTCAGAGATAACCAATTACGTATCCTGTGGAATTTCATTCTACATTGTGTTCTTCCAAAGGCTTCATATGAAATACGCTTTGGAATCCTTACTATATATGTATGGAGAAAAAATCTAGCTGGGAACTCAAGTTGAAGAATACAAAATATGCTACAAACAATACTGATTCCCATTATTCTACAGCTACAATATTATATTGCTGAATTCTTATTATACATCAAAAGAGAAAAAATGTAGTTGAAAATCTAAGTTGAAAATACACTACCAATGATACTGATTCCACGAATTTACAGTAATTAAAACCTATATTTGTTAATCATAAGTCTCCATATTAAGCTTAGGAATTTCAGAACTCTGTTCAATGAAAAATCCGAGGTAAAAGGTATGTGCGGATAAGAAGATAACCGTATCTGTAAAGGCCAAAAGTCTGTTTGCCAATGACAGATAAGCGATGCTCAGATTTAAAGCTAATACCTTAATAAACACGCTCATTGTGATTGAGTACAAAGGTAGAATCGGCGAACAGCGAGAAAATAAATTTCTGCCCATCAAAAACAGTCTATCTCTATGTTTGAGTTTGTTATTCTATGCTCTTTTTTGGTCAACCATGTAAGTAAAAAACCATCTCCTCTAATTAAAAAAGATAGCTGTCCTAGGATATTTCGAATTCTAAATGAGAGATATCTAGAGAGAATATTTACCGGGAAATTGAAGAGGATCATAAAGTACGCTTATACTTCAGAGCTCTTTGAGGTCGAAAATTATATAATGAAATTGAATATCTCTTACCATAAAATTTAGTCTGACGGATCTCTCTGAATTTTTTATTACCATAAATGGTAGTTTGCTGAAGTAAATCATAAATACCATACAACAATCTATAATATTTTTCAAGCAATGATAAGAGTAGTAAAAAATGTATTATTAACTACAGCCCTGTTTCTGTGATCGGGCGACGAATCGAAAGACTTGTGTGCATTTATTAATCCATTTTTTTATTTATTTGAATATTTCCTTTTTATTTATTTATTTACTTATTTATTTGCTTATTTCTTCACTTATTTATTTGCTTATTTTTTTCTTATTTATTTGCTTATTTCTTCACTTATTTATTTGCTTATTTTTTTTCTTATTTATTTGCTTATTTCTTCACTTTTCACTTTCACTTCACAATTTATTTACTTGTATATTTACTTGTTTATTTACTTATTTATTTACTTAATAATCTACTTGCATTCCCCCGAAGATAGACTTGATGTCTGGGGGCAGCGTTTCGAAAGACTGAAATCATTTCGTCAGTTCTGTAAAGCAACCTGAAAATTTTGAGTGACAGTTTAATCTTCATCTACGAGGTCATACGGAACTTTATCTAAATTGTATTCAGATAAGTAATTGCATACATACGATCGACAATAATATGTAATCATGAAAACTTACTTTATTAAAACAGTATGAAAGGAAAGTCTTATGTTGGATTACGAATGTAGCAACAAATTATGGAAGATGAACGACTAACGAAGAAAAGCTTGTTGAATGTGTTAAACAAGGTACATACTCAAGATGAGAGTATAGAATAAAGGGAAATATGTTAAGTGTAACTATGGATGTCTGAAGCGAAAGATGAATACAAGAATAGGGAAACATATAGCAGTTGATAAAAGAAGCATTAACTTCCTTTCTCCATAAGAGTGGGATACTTGTTGTTGTGTTTTAATATGCAGTTGTTTTATCTGATTGTTCCTAGGAATACGCCATATAGGAAACAATGGATATTAACAAATTCATTTCCACTTAATTTATTGCTCATAACAATCAGTGCTATCTTCATCTCATAATTCTTTAATTTTTATATCATCTAATCCAGTATTTCCTTGCAGATAACAATGTTATCGAGCATTTCCTCATGTAGTAAATATCGAGAAAGAGACCAGATCTAAAAATAAAACTCTCATGTACTTATACCATGATCAAGTCAAACTTGCTAATAGGGTATTCTACACCAAGGCCACGTTGCACCTATTACCCTCCACTTCAGTATTTTGATGAGTTCGAGAGTCTTGAAAGGAATAGGAGGAGGGATTGATGCATTGCTCATGCTGCGCAAACAAAGATTTCTAAATAGAGGAAAATAAATATCTTTTCACCTCGTGGTTAGCGAATAAAAGTGTAGAAAGAAATCAGTCACGAAGTCTTCCTTCACGAAATGATTAAAAACCTGGTTGAGAAACATTTCTTCCGCGAAAGAGGGATTCGACCTGCCAAGGACGTAACCCCAGAAGCTCTGCATGCCATAAATTCGGGGATTACACCACGGCGAGGCTCTTAAAAAATCGCATTAAGAGTTTATGCCTGCGGGGAGTAGACAGGAACGGTGCTTCCTTAAAGAGAAGACTTTACGGTAAAAAACGATGAAAATATCGAAACGTAATTATTTTGGAGTGATATGGTAACGTCTGTTCGAATCCTTTCGTTTCCGGATAATGAGCAGAGACGGTTTCAGAATGTAAGCAAAAAGTAAACAGAAAACAATAGGAAGCACGAACTTGAGTACCAGATAGCAGTGTGAACTACTCGAAATAAAAGATATCGAAAATAAAATATCCTTTATACACGACAATTATCATTAAATTGCAATTAGCACGCTATTGAGATGTACATAAATATTGCTGCATTTCAAAATGAACAAAAAAAACCAATAACAATGGAATTCGGCCAGTTAATCCTGGTAACGTAATAGTAAACAAACAAGAGCTAGTTGAAACTAAAAGATAAGTGAAAATACAAGAAACAGAACGAATTGTTGTTTTTTATAATATTCTGATAATGATTTGAAGGTGGCAAAAACGTAAGGGGTTTTTAAGCCCCTATGTAAGTGCATACGACACTGATTGATTGAATTACTTTTTGTAAGTATTTTTTCACGAACTTATTTATTTTGTAATAAATATACTCGGTAAAAACAAAAACTTTATATAAAAGTTCAGTGCTTGAATAATTTTTTTTGTAGCATGTCACGGAAAACTCCGTTATTTTCAATTTTCTAATTATTTTTGACAAGGACAAAGTAAAGAACTGGCAAAGACCACAAGTAGATAGCTGGACATTATCTATCAAAATAGAATGTTTGATAGGCCTTATTGTGTAATAGGTTGAAATTATCGAGGTGTTTAAGATGCTCATGAATATTTTTATCATTATAGTATGTTAACTCCGCCCTAGAGGTAGACGCAACGCCTGGTGGCAATATGAAAATTTCGGAAATTGATAAATATGCATGAAAATTCAAATCGAATACATTATAATAAAATAGCAGATAAATAAATATATATGATTGTTGCGAGCAATTTAACATTGCTTAACAATGATGTAGAAAGCTAGGGATTGTTGACGCGTTTGAGGAAAATGAAGGAGTCAAGAATGAAGCTAGTTGGCGTTGTTTCAGTATGGCCACGCATCTGAAGCCGGCCCTGGAAATGAAGGAAAAGAGGATCGATTGATAGAGGCATCGTTAAAAGAGGTCTTTCCTTTTTATGTACTTCTTCGAACGGATTCCTCGCGTTGATTCCGCGGAAGCGCCGTAAAAGATTCACGGCGCTCGTATTCCACCGTAATATACCGTTATCTTCCGAAATGGATCGCAGCTGTGGTCGGAATTAAAGCGGAGACGAGAGTTTACACTGGTCTTTAGGAAAACTTTGTGGAATTAAGCCTCCCCCTATTCCCATTCGCCGAAAACAAACGAGCTCCGATTATATCCGTGCTTATCCGTAATTTCCTTTCTCCACAGCAGGTGTCGAACGGAGATGTATTAGAACCAGGGCTGGCCCAAGGAATGAATGGGAACCAGGGTGGCCGTTTCATGAATGAAATTAATAAAATATCCCTTCCCCAAATCTTTTTTAATAAAAGGGAAATCAAAAGTATCTACGCAGTTAACAAGTAAGCAAGAATTGTAAGTAAGCAAATACCTTTAGAAAGAAAACAATCGGAGGAAGGCAAATAACAGGTGAAATATTGATTCATCTCGCAAATTTAAAGTCTTAAATTAATAATTCTCATCCAGAGGTTGAAAATGAAGACAGAATAAGTGATTTCAACTGATTATTATGGACAACATTATGACTCTTAGGCGGACGGATTTGTAAGGAATTATAGGACCAGTACTCGCTGTATGAGACCACTGCACGACCCCCGTCCTTTGTTTGCAAGTAACGGAAATAGAGCATTCTATGTAGACATATACGGGGATATCTCAGAGTACGCATCCTAGGAATTGTGATTACAAACATAAATCACCGCTAATCCGATAAGTTCCAAGGCTGCTTTTATCTCTCAGAGCAAACAAAGTGCACAAGAGCGGTGAGGGGGCAAAAGCGATGCATCCTTGGTCGATCGAGAAAGGATTTTCATTTCATTTCAAGGTTCTACACATTGATGTGACGACACCTTCGGAGATATATTTAGCTGAATTTGCGACATTTACAATAAAAGAGACGCAATTAGATGGGAATGTACATCGACCGTCTATAGATTTTCGTGAAGAGCAATTTCTCTGTAGAGAAATACCCAAGAATATCTTAGTAATGCAAAGGTCTAGATAAACTAAACAGATCTTCTTAACTTCCAAAAAGTATCCGGACAACTCATCTTCATTATATTCGTAATGCTAGTAGGACAAATTTTGCCAATATCTTTTTTATACTTCGTGGAAGTTACGAAGTACTGTTTATTTAGAATTTTGTCATGGCTTTCCACGATGTCCAGCAAACTCATATTAATTATATTAGTAATACAAGTTTTTTTCTATCTTAGCTCATGATAGGAAAAAATCTATCCCTCATTTACTTTTATCTCTGTCTTCTTAATGAGTGTGATCCAGTGAAAGCTAATGAGGTATTACATATAACGGAGTCTAACCTAGTCACTACATATTGAACGTTATGAAAATGTAATTCATTCAGCCATTTTCTGCAATTATGTGGATGTTTTCGACTAGCAACATTCTGGTTCAATGAGGAAATTAAAAGCAATCAGCCTCACTCCTCATCTTGCCTAGCTAGCCTCATTCCCTCTCCATTGGGGGAGGGATAGAGGTCCAAACCGACCTTCAAGCTGAATACTTTACAGGCAAACACTCCACAACAACTCCGGTGAATGCAGAGCTACTGAGGTGTTAATCAGTATCAGCATACACAGCATCTAAATTACCTCAGCAGATACTATATTCTAACTACGTTAAATAAGACTAAGATAAAACTAAATTTAACCCTCCAAGGCCGGAATTATTTTTTTGTAATTATTTTAAATTTCTTACGTATTTCGCTTTGTGATTGTCTCAAAAGAATACCCATAAAATATTATACATAAAACCAGCCAAACAAATACAAAATTGCAACATTGTTATCGAGCTCTCCTATTCTGTGATACAAAATGAAATAATAGTAGGTGTAGGATGACGCCATACGGCATCCGTAGTCCGTCGAGGGTTAAGATACCTTTTTCACCATCCCCTACCAATACCAACCAAATAAATTGAATAGACAAATGTTTGAAATATTTAAGATTAAGTAAATTTTCATCGTAAACTCTTCAGTTCATTCGGCTTATTTTGCATGTTTACATTGATTACTAATGAAAATGCATGGCCCCATTTCAACGTCGGAAAAGCCATTTGTAACCAGCGTCACGTTACGATCGCAGCAACGTAATTGCGACGCTGAAATGCGAAGAAACTTTGGGAGAGTATTTCAAAGAGATGGGTCGAGTGAAAAGAGAAGAAAAATTTAAAAAAGAACTAAAACATCGAAAAGTTAGACGAGAGAGACTGAGAGACAAAAGAAAGAGGATTGGGCTGAATGATGGTCTCAACGGACTAACTAGTGAGAAAACAATAAGAGAAAAAAGTCCATCGGTGATGGCGACAAAGGAGGTGTCGCGAATGAGATTGCCCTACCATTAGCGGCAAATTACCCTCTGCATTGATTTAGGCTTCCATTGTAGGTTCTGTTCAAACTGTGCCATTCCGCTTTTGTGCCGAAAAGCTCTTCTCTACCTAATAGATAAGCCAATTTAAAAGCAATGGATATCCTAGTAATTGAAACTGGGGGCGCCTTTCATTCTCTGGAACGATTGACTTGAAGAACGATCCGAATCGTTTTCAATATGTAAATCTGTTCGTGTCTCGTCTGAAATGAGTCTCCCACGGGGTCATTCGTCGGCTTCCCGATCTACCTAGCTGGATGCGGAAATCTCTTTTTTAAATGGAGTAAATTAGCTTCATTAAAATTTCAAATGACCCAAAAAGGTATCAACAATTGATGAAGCCGTGATCACGAGATAGAGAAATTAATAATTCACAGTCTCTAAAGAGATATTTATTGGACGGTTTCAAATACTTATAATTACTTATTGAATGTTTTGCCAAATGGGCTGATATAATTACTTGCTAAAAGACTTACTAACTTTGAGAATTTTAAACCGGTCTATAAATCTCTCGTGTGACTTTTGCCTTAGTAGTTTCTCTCTTTACCCCAAAAAAAACACAAACTTTATTCAAGTTTCAATTTCGGTGGTATACAGCTCTTTTCTTCAAATATTTGTATCATCGAATAATACCTACTGATTACTGTTATTTCATAAATATATTAAATTGGTGAATAATAACGAGGGAAAAATATGATAGCTATGACAAGTAGTAAAAATGATTGCAGTAAATATTTGTTAACAAACAACCGTAAGCATGAAAAAGTTTATGACTATCTAGCAGATGATTAGATATATGCGATTTTTTTAAACTGTAATGGAATATATTTTAAATCGAACCCTAATATCGAAACAGAGACCAGTTATGTATGTTTTAAAACTTATCTGTGCTTAGATTATAAAAGATTTGTTCCATATACTACGTAATTACCAGTGTAATTTGTATAACCGGCTGTCAAAGCAGTACAAATAAGCATGAAATACTAAAATCAACCTATGTAAGCTAAGGTTTTCGGTAGTACGTACTATAAAGTCAGGGATAAGGATTTAAGGCAGATAAACCCATTCTAAGGAAGGAGCTCTTCAATAAGGTCCAAACCAAGTGAAGGAAGAATAAAATGAAGATATGCTAAGCAATAATCTCTTCACGATTGCTTATGGCACAAAAGTATTAAATCAAATAACTTTATAAACCAAATTACAGCAGATATGTGGATATTTACAGGATTTCTCATGACCTAGACATTTTATTGGATTCATATCTACAATAGTTTCACTCTTGCCCGAATAAAAATTCATTCTTTCCACGAACGATAAGCGAAAATTAAAGAGCAAAGAAGTAGTTTAGATTAACTGGTGTTTACACCTCCTCCCACACGCCGAAAGTCAGCTCGCAGGGTATTAATGTAGATGTAGATGTTGAAAACAATCAATGCTTCCTTATTTTCGATGATGAAGTATGTTGACTGGGACAGGGATTTCATAATCCTGCTTCCCAAATTTTCGACCCGCCCATGTTTGCCTGGAAAATGTTCCTCTCTTAATAAGGACCTCACGCTTGGAGGAGCTTCTTTCGCTTCTTCGTCAAGAGCTGATCGGAAGAATCCAGTAAGCAACCCTTAGAAGAATGGAACCTTGATTGTGAAAGGAGTCGGGGGAATCAATCCCTCATTTACAGCAGCGGAAAATTAGCTCTTCACTTTTCCCTGCCAAGCATTTGAACGAATCGGAAGACGTTTCAGGGACGAAGAGTCGCAAAGATTTTTCCAATAATTCGGTTAAATACTTGGGCTACTTATAATATGATTATATCGAGAAGATAACTTAATGATGCGATGTTCTTCAGCAGTGAAAAATTCGCATTTCATTTGCAACTGAACATTATTCTCCCCCTTTAAATTCATAATTCTCGTTCTTAATGAATGAATCAATACCTAAATATGCTGAAGATGCTGAAGAAGTGAAACAATCAAATCAAGTCCAGAAAATATTTGAAGCTCAATCTCAAAATAAGATTTCTGAAATCATCGCTAATTAACTATTGAATTAACACACCAATCTTAATAAACTTGATCGCTGTGAACTTTCATTAGTTTAGATTAGATTAGATTTATTAAACAGACATAAAGATGCTTTCTTTCTATTATGCAAGTAGGTATACATAAAAAAATACAGAAAAATTATGACAATATAAATATCAGCATTATATTACATATTAACACGTTTTACAACAAAACATAATAATTAAGTCATCAGTGTAATATCATAATTATTAGTATTATTGCTAGAAACAAAACCTAAATGATAAACAATTTATTACAATAATTATATTCATAATATGGAAATATGTAAAGATGTTGCTATTCGTCAAAGTTTCTAAACCTCGGATACCTCGATTGATAAACCTATACATATTAAGTGAATAGAACCGCATACTACTTTTCTGAGTCTAATTTCCTGAATTCCACGAAAATGATTCAACGTAATGTTACCACATTTCATGATCATGAAAATTCCATTCTAATTTGGCTCTTCCATCGAAATTAACGCATTCCAGCTTTAATGAGTTGTCACATCAGATTTAATAAGTTATATTCGAACGCAATCGAATCACTACAACTGATTCGAAACCAAATCGAATCTCGGAGCCTCGCACATTTCTAATTGGCATTTAATAATACAGCAATCAATAGTATTAGAGAATCAAATCGGAACTGAACCAGCAATCAAAACCGAGAAACATCCTTAAATTTGCAGCAGTATAAACTGACCGCAGACTAAAAAATCAAATCATTTAATAATTAAAAGGGGGAAAGAGTGCCATAATTTATGTTATGTAAATATTATGTAGTGAATATTTCAATTTGTTTAAAATGGAAGATTTGCAATTCGGGAATCTCCCACACCTGCATCTGAATAAATTTCCAAAGAAGATTTCATACGGAAGTAGAGATGGTTAGACAAAATGTAATGTAATGTAAACTATCCAGTCTCTACACTCAAATTTTGAGTACCAGTAGCTCTACGTGATAATCATGTGTAAAGATAACCAAAAATCCACTAATCAGCATTTATGTTTCAGTAACTGACTTCTGATTCTGATGATTTCCTTAACAGCACCGATTTAATTCTAATGTTCAAATTATTTCAGTATTTTAATGTTTTAAATTTTTTTGACTATAACATACATTAAATTTTTATTTGCTCCCGGATAGTCACGTGGACAGCGCGTTCGCCTTTGGTGAAAGCGGTCCCGGGTTCGATTCCCGGTGGGAGTCAATGTGCGAAATGACCTCGGCTGTCGAGGCACTTTTAACAATACTACTACTACTACTAAATTTTTATTAAACATTTTATTCTAATATTCCGATTTAAAATAATTTGAATAATAATAATTTATTTGTTGGTTATCAATCACCAGAAGAAATATGATGTTTAGCGCTCGAAGCGAAATAACCTGTTTTAACTTAGTGATTTTCGGTGAGAAACTAGGAGCGAAGCAAACTTTGCCATTCTCAATGATACAGGGAGAAAATCGAAGCGAAAAAAAATCGCGGTTCCACGTCCTGAATCAAAAACTGCTCCTCTGCGGTTTGTATGTTTAATGCGGTTGGAAAGAACCAAATATTAATGTCTCATATCTTTTTTGAGCAACGACATGTTTATTGCTGTAAAGTACTCAGCTTGATGATCAACTGGAGCTTCACTCCTTCTAATATTAGCTGGCAAGAGCTAAAAGAGGAAAATGAGGCTTGCAAGATAGGATGAGGAGTGAGGTAGTTCCTCACCAAACCAAAATACTATAATCGGAATTAGTCTACGTAAGTGAAGCATAATGACTATACGAGTAAAATTTTTCTCGGAATTCCATAAGGAGAGACAATCAGTGTCATTATTTAGCATCGCTCATAGCTCAGCAACTCCAATATCATAGCAAGAATTAGGGAAAAATAAATTAAATTAATTGTCCATAAGTACTTATGTTTTATTATGGATAGCTGAGTGGACAACGCGTACGGCTTTAACCAAAGCGGTCCAGGGTTCAATTCCCGGTGGGAGCCCATATTTTCCAATAAGGGTTAGCGAAATAAAGGCTATCCGCCCGTAAAAATCAGCCCCAAATCATCTTCATCATGACCAATCATCAAAAATCATCAGCAGACCCTTTTAGTGATGAAAATAAGGCTACGATACTTTTACTTATACCTCCGTAGCTTTCTTGCCATCACAGCCATGAACCATACTACCAAATTAGATTAAAGATGCAATTTTCTCTATGCAGCGCCAGAAGACAAATTAAAAATTTTCCATCCACAGTGTTTCAGGAACAGTTAAAACATTGAGGTTCAGCTACTAACATTAGAGACCACTAATTTAAGGCCTAATCGACCGTTCCCCGGACCTAAATATCCTCTCCCATTAGACCAACTTCGGCTTCCGTGGAGAGCCTAAACTTTTTGCCGTCCGCAGATAAGGAATCGTCGAATCGCCGCATTGAATAAAAATAGGCGCCTCCATGGCACATTTGTCGCCGAGGAACCGATCGAAAGAGGGTCGGAAAAAAACGGGATTTTCGTAATGTCTCTCCACGCAGATTGCCTATCGGACGCATCGAAGAGGATTTGTCCTTTTTTGCCCCTGTGTTTGCTAGGGCACGCAGAGGACGAGTTGCAAATCCCTCAGGATGCCCGTCGGGGATGTTTGGACCAACGCAGATCCGAAAGATCCCAGCGCACGCATTGCTATCTCTTCCTTCTTTTTCTGTTTTTTTGAGTCAGGAATCCATTTTGCATCGCTTCACATCGGGAGACAAGGGTGAAAGGAGGAATAAACAGATTAACGCTAACAAGAAAGGAGATTTCCCATCTTGCAGTTCCGCTACAATTCGTTTATCTGAATTCATAACCGGGGCGACAATCATATTTTGCCAAATCTCACTATCAAAAATCGGCGCAAATTTTTTTTTATCTCAGAATTCCTGTGATGATAATGTAAAGAGTGAATTTATTCTTTCTTCATTGAATTGTCTTCTTTCGGAATAATTGTTGTGTAAATAATAGCCAAAAACCATCAAAAGATGTTATCTATCCCAATGCGCATTTCGCTAGCTCTGCCCCTGAATTGGTATAGAAACTTTTGATGGTTTTTGGTTATTGTTTTGACAATATATGTCTGCCATCAGTGGTACACAATATTCTTGGTTAATGGTTACTCTCAAGTAAAACTGAAATCGATAGTGTAAAGCGAGACTTCGTTGTAACAAGTAAGAAAGACTGAAATTTTCCACAGGGAATTTACTTACGAAAATAATGCTACACATTCCTGGACTTTGATTTTTCTGAACCTGAATATGCAACAATGCATGTGCAATCGGTTGTAATTAAATTTCCAGAGGAGAATACAGTCTCTCTTATTGATTATGTTGTGCTATTTTTTGGTACATGGTAAAAATATCATTTTATTTACTTTTGCCACAGTCTTGTTTAATTCCGTGATGAAATTAAACCTACCGATGTAGGGATGACGCTGAATCATGCCTTTTAGATTTGATCATG
The DNA here is from genome assembly GCA_947579665.1 of Sympetrum striolatum. Classification (NCBI taxonomy): domain Eukaryota; kingdom Metazoa; phylum Arthropoda; class Insecta; order Odonata; family Libellulidae; genus Sympetrum; species Sympetrum striolatum. The sequence continues at coordinate 21,278,115 of OX388346.1, forward strand.
TCCAGTGAAATCTGGAAGAACTTTATTCTTATAAAATACCCTAAAAATATATATAGATACTGTCCACAGATTAGCATTGTATCGTATTATTTACCTGAGGGTGTTACATTAGTAACCAATGAGCTGTGAATTCTGAGGATTTTTAATTGCTTTTACTTTTGGCCTGTAGTTTTTGTGTTCTATAATTTATATGTTCTGCTCGATTTTTTTGTAGAACAAAACGAGAGGGAATTCCTAAATTAAAAAAATTTTAAGCTAGCTCCACTTATAAGCGTTTCCCTTTGAATCTATAAAATTATCAACTAACGCAGCAATACGATAAGTATTTAAAATTCGTTTCAAGGCTATAATAATTATAGTTTTCTTCCATGGCTATTATAGATACAGTTAATGTTAACACCGTTTTATCTTTCGGTTTACTATTTATCCTAATTCTACCGCATATACCTACGTACCCATTCCGCTGGAGTAACAAGAATTGATGTGAAAACCTTGTTAAAACAAGGATGCTAGGTTTACCACCACAGTCAAAAGCCTCCATTATATATGATTGCATGCTATCGGGGAGATAATGTATTTACGGATTTATATTGAAGCATTTGCAGTATTTTTCACATTTACAAGTAACTTAATAAGTGAATGATAAAAATAACCGTTAAAACTCTATGTTCCAGCTTTTATGGTCTCCTGATCTAACGAATTCTTCCATTAAATTATGATTTGTTTGACAGCTTTTGAAAAGGATTTTACGTTCCAATGGCTTTCATGCAGTTTAATCACGAGAGGTCGAAGGCTTAATTTAGTTAGGGAAAGGTTGCTGGTTCTGAGCGCAGCTCTGTAATTCAATCAGGTAATTATCAAATCACGCCGTGCATCGACACAGATGGACAAATCAACATTCATCACGCTGCGACTTATGCAATAAGCATAAAATTAAATCTCGATATTTACTCTCATTGTAATTATCTTAATGGGGATAATCGCCATCGGTGCAACATCTAGCAAATTAAATCGATGAAAGTCCTTTCTTTATAATTTGATCGAGTTTGAGTCGATTGGACAAAGTTTTTACTAGCGAATATTGGAGAGGGTAGAGATATGGATTATTTTAATGATAAAATAACTGAACTATAAAATTTGTAGCATTAAATCTTCATATTTCCTTGTCTTGTCTCCACATCCCCGTGATAATATGATCATGTGAGGGGTTGGTGTGTTAATGACCAATTACCATTAAGTTACAGCTTCCTGGCTTTAAGTATATTGTCTTCTTAGGAACATTATTAAGAAAATGAATTTCATTGAGCGATACTTGGTGGAATTTAATTATAGAAGAATCTTTATAGAAGCACTTGCTCAAAATCCACAATAAAATGTGGATTTCCTGTGGATGTTGTACGTAAGTGTTGCAAATGAAAATTCTTCTATTGTCATGAAAAAATAGGTAATGTATCCGAATATGACCTAATAGTTTCAAATTTAATATAGAGAAGGACGAAGAGTTTCAAGCAGCAGTTTTTTTTAACTCAAGGACACAAATAATTTGTAACATTCTTAAAAATTCCACTTCAGAATTAAATCAAGGAAACCAAATCAATCATGCGTATCACCTGGGATACATTGATAAATATAAAAAAGAAGCACGTAAACAATCTCAAAAACGAAAAGTCTCCCTATCCTATTCATTAACTCCTGGAGAGAAAATAGTCCCTTGAAACAGCGTCAGACATTTCCACAAATCATTACGGCGAGACCTTCCTCTAAACCACGACAAATGATAAATCGGATCGAAAACTAGAGCGGGAGGAGAAATTAGCTGTCTTATTCGACAGAGGCGGAGTACATCCTCGCGCCATACATCTTCCAATTAAACAGCGCTGGAAATTAGTGCCGGGCGACGGTAAATCGTTTTCGCACTCCATCTAACCCCGGTTGGAAAGAAGTGACCGTAATTAAAAAATAGGTCGTTCGGAATGGAGAATAAAAAAGGAGTCGGAAGTGTGCAGCTGAAAGCCTATAACGACGGAGGCGTCGAGACGGAGTTCTTGATTCTTCCCTCGGATGAGAGAGAAATGAAATGCGGAACGAGGTTCATCCCTCAATCGATGGATTCTTTCCCTCTTTCTTCCCTGTGAATTGAGTTATGACGATTAGAGTTGAAAGCTATCAGCTGATCGATCATTCACTCGTAAACTTTTACTTTTTTCCTTTGTTATCTTGAGAGATATTCAGCATTTTTATGGACCGTGTGTTTTTGGGTGAAAAGAGTACTTTAGGGTTCGATCAGAAACCAAATTTCGGTCATTTCATGGTTCTCTGTACTATAATAAAAACAATAGAAATTTCGAATGGATAAAGTAATCTAAATTACCAAAATACCTGATTTGAAAGTATTTGATATATCAGAATATTATCGAAATAATCAAATATGTCGGATATGCAAGTATTCGATAAGTCAGAATAGTTTACACGTTACGTATATAAACGAGAATTTCGTTTCCGATATCACTACAGAATCAAAACATTAAACCTGTTTTATTTAAAAATCCTTTCGAAAATAAATATCACTAACATTTGACATCTTTTCACTATTTGAAGAAGTTGTTCACAAAACTAAAATTTATTTATGATTTTATGGTGAGTTATAAGCAGAAGTCACAGATAAACTAATTGCGAAAGTCATCATCAACTCCTGCACATTTTTCATGAGCTCACTATGAATAAAGGTCTCAGAACAAAATATGAATCTACTCCTAACAGAGGCTACAACTCAACTGACTTGATGTTACAGAAGTAGACGAGTCTCCCCTATATTGGCAACGTATTGTTGTAGCAACTAATTAAATATCAACAGTTGTGGAAATATATCATAAAGAATAAATTAGCGCAGTTACTGGGTTCGTCTGACTCAGGCGGTTCCTTTCTTTGGGATGCTTCTTTGGCAAATTATTTTTCCTTTTTGTATAAAATTTACAATAGTAGAAATCGGTATGGTTAACAGAAACGTACCTTTATGAGTGCAACAAGTTACAAATACCTTATTCGAATTAAGTAAAGCATTCTAAGTAGGGCAACATAAAACATATCGCTATCAATACGTATCGCATCAATGCGTACCCATAAAAATGTTATGATTTTCAATCGCAGTAAATTTACGCCTTTCGTATAATATCTTCAGGCTTTTTTATTTTTTCATTTTAATTATTAAAGAACATGTATATTCTTTAGCTGTAGCATTTAATTATGATACGTTTATCTCCTATGTTCAACACAATAACAAGAATACAGTGCAATACAATTTTTTATCATTCTGAGTAAAACAAGTGTGGCTTCAATGTTCTCGATACCTGGGAGATAAATACTGAGCTGAGCTATGAATTCATAAAGTGAATTAAGGTCTTCCTAAATCCTAAATTGGACTTGTCAGCAGGTGCCAGAATTTAAAATAAATTGAATATGATCCTTCGAATATGTTAATATCAATTACATTTTACATTATACATTTACATAATAACACCTTTATATTGCATTGAATATCCATTCCACTAATTTATTTTTAAGAGTACTCATATTTTCTATGTTTCTTAAATCCCTTGGAAGTTTACTCAATATAGGAGTTATTTAAATGCATCTATGATTTCTTCCTATTTCAGTGTAAAATTTAGGTATTTGATATAAATAATGATTTCTTGTATTCATCCTCGTATCATCTATGGTAGTCCTGGTTTTTTTCAATTTAAAATAGTTTTCTAAAACAAGCACATGCATATGTAACTTTTCTGCAGGTATTATACGTAAAGTTTTTAATAGCTCCTCAATATTAGAACAGCCACAATTCTGGTGTAATACACCATGCATTATTTTTATAATCCCATCCTGACTATTTTACCTTGTTATGGTGTAATAAATTGCCCAATTTAATCTACTTATCGACGAAAACCGCTGGAGAGATCGCCCGATTCCCAAAGCCTCTTACGAGACGATTTAATCTCCTCCTTTCATTCGTTGCTGTCGCTATCCGACGAATGTTTGCGATTTCCATAAACGCCCAAGGATTTAGAAGTACCACACGTCGGAATTGAAGCCGTTAACCATCGGTGCGCCTGGATACAGGGATCGTTTACGGGATTCCTGACAATGGGACGTTGAGAGCGATTCGCCCTTAGGTCGTGCATCGCAAAGCCTTCTATAATTAAACGAAAATCTCCAATTGGTTAGGAGCGGAGCAGGTGCGCGAAAAATCGCTTATTTACACCCCCTCGATTTTTTTTGCGATTTCTTATCGCGAGTGTGCAAAAATCAGCTGTCATCAGCTTCTCAATTCTTATTTGCGATTAATTAAAAAATTATATAAATGAGGAACGATTTTCCAGTGAGAGGAAAAATATGCGTATAGACCGCGGATAGGGTTAACATACAGAATTTAACCATATATAACCATAACCATTCTCAAGGTACTATTAATTTAGCTTAAACCTTTTCCTTATTTATGTTTAGAAGAGAATTTATTTTATTTTTCCACATTTTCATACATTTTTGGCAGCGTTTTAATTAATATTGTATTAATTATCGTAATTGAAGAAATAAATATAATTAGTACAGATAATAATATGTTATAATTAAATATCATTGAGAAATATTCAACCGTATCGCTCGATATTCACAATGGTCGCTGACTAATAATTTTTTGCGACACATTAGAAATAAATTTTTCACCTATCTTTTTATAAGAACCCATAGCAGCAGACATCTTGCATGGATACTCAAAAAGTAAACTATATATATACTTATTTACTAGCTGAAGTATATATATTATATATTATACTTATTTACTAGCTGAAGTGCCCGTTGATTCTCAGCGGGGAGAATAGAAGTAGGATTAAATATATGTAATTTATTTATTTATGATTGAGAACAAAGATTGGATAACAATAATGTATCGGGAATAATAAATTACTAATTGAATTATAGGACAGCAATAGAAAACAAGACAAAATGGAAAGCTCAGCGTTGCACATACCCAAGGAGCTTACGAGAGATGATTTACGCGGCTTGCAATGCTTCCTACTAGCCATAATTCTCCTTCTCAATGGTGCGAACGAGTTCTTTGTGTTTTTTGCCCGTTCATATGAGATCTACATCCATCTGCATCTACGCCTGTGTGTTATCTGTAGTATGGTTTACGCCTTGTAGTAGAGGGTGCATTCTCGATAAATCTATATTCCCAATCGGTAACTGTCGCATACAATCCGCGAAAAAATTAATCTATGATGCGGCTTATTTTAGCATTTATTTACCTAATATTTCACAGTATCTGATCCGCTTATCTAACAAGGGCGCATGAGATATACGCCTCCCTAAAAAGTATTTTCTCTGACGTTAGTGCGTAAATTTGACAAAAGATTCAAGCTCCGCTATTCTAACGAATATCCTCCCGTGTCATGGAGTACTTAAACAATACTTGTCGATTTCTCGTAAGAATTCTTAACAAGAAGCTCGAATTTATGCTAGACCGTTTCTAAATCAGGAACGCAATGTTCTATTGTAAGGTCCCACATGTAGTACCACCTGAAACCGAGTTTTCACAGTTACACTGATGACCTTGTCTGTTAAGTCGTTGCTAATAATAGTATAATTAAATAAATACAAACACATATTAAATAGAGTAAATATAAGGTGTTTATAAAAAATATTGTGTAATGTTTATTAATTATAAATGGAAACGCTATAACTTATTATTTTATGCACATACACCCATAGTCAATAAGATAAAAGGAAAAGTAACCATAGCATTTGAGTAAACAATGTAAGCCTTTTTTTTAAGAGATCCCGTAAAGTTTCAAGGAAAAAACACTGCGACGAAATAACTGGTCATTGCGAAATCCCAATGACGTAACGCGCAACTATTAAAAAAATCCATCCCATTATAAATGAGTGTAGCTGGGGAGTCCTTTTAGAAAGTGCAGCGGGCGCTGACCCAGTGAGGGAAATTGTTGGCACCGGATTGAACTGATCCTGAACGACTGGCCAAGAAGTGCCAAGACATTAGTGACTCCTTGTCTCAAAGATTAATCCGAAAGAGAAGACGTATATAATTGAGGCCCGAACTTCTATCTAGCGGGAGAGAGCCGATATACCTATCATCGGTAGAGTAGCATCGTTGGAGAGGAATTCCGTTTTGATAGACAACAAAATTCAAATTCGAAAGTATGTCTTGAAAGAGAAGTTAAAGGGAGAATTTGAAATAAAGATGATCTTATGATTGCCATGGCAAGCTGTAGCCTTCAAATGAACTAACCTATTTAGTATAAAGTCGACTGCCGAGATGATGTGGAAATCCATCATAAATAATGTAGAAGTGTATTGTAAAGTACAGTGGTACCTCGAGGTACGAGCAGCCCAACATACGAGTTTTTTGAGATACGAGCCGGACCTCGGGCCATATTTTCGTTCAAGATACGAGCCCAAATCCGAAATACGAGCCGTATTTCCAAGCCAAGTGCAGCCAAGAAGGCAAAAAAAAGTAATAATTAAATTTACGTAAATGTTAAGCTTAGTTTAAGTTTAAAGTTAAGTGCATTGTTTTAAGTTTTTTCTTTGATTTGAAATAAGGAAAGTGTAGTTTTAATTTTAAAGTTACGAAAATTGTTTTAAGTTCTAAAAAAGGGCCGTTTACGTACGTGTCTAGAGTGCCTTCCCCCCCTCCCTCCTCCTCGCCGTTCATATTCGTTAGCCGCACTCGTCTGTCTCCAAAGTAAGACTATTATGCTAAATAACTCTTTTATTTCTTTATTTCATATTTTGTTATGTATTTGTTAATTATACATATTTATTTGATATTTAAAAACATATCTTTATTCATAATTTACAATGGTTTGGGATTTTTCATAGGTCCGGAACGGATTAAATCGAATTCAGTTATTTCAAATGGGAGAAATTCGTTTGAGATACGAGCCGATTGACTTACAATCTCGGTTCTGGAACGAATTAAACTCGTATCTCGAGGTACCACTGTAGTGACATAAAGTATACATCTCTTTACATTATTATATTGTTTTAACCTATTTAGAGATTTTCCTTTCGTCTACAAATACATACATCGTATTTTGCCTCTATAATCTATTAAATTGAATTTCACCAGCGTCATATAGTATTCGCATTCTTTCTGTGTTCGTTTTTCAGGCTAACCATTTTTCTTTACCTTTTTCATGATCGATCCGGTATTATCTTATAAAGACTTTGTTATTGTAAGTAAATTATGATAACAAGGAATGCACAGGTACAGAAGCAATGTATACAAACCGGTGTTCCTAATGTAATGAAAATGATGTTAAAAGTTTCCTGCTCGCCATCGGTACTCGGCCGAGTTATCGCTTGCATAGCAATTGACATTCAAGCGATCTCACAGTGAGTGTAAATTTGAAAGACGCGAAAACAAGTCGCTTTAAAGACTCGGTATTTCCGCAAACAGTCCGCAACAGTCATAAATAGAACGAATAAAACGCAACGAATGGGTTTAACACCCCCTGCCGCAAAGCAATGAGTGGCTTGCTGAGTTTCAATGTAGATATTCATTTAAAATGATTTTTAGCCACGTTGTATTCAAAGGATGAGAAAATGGGTAATATTTATTTTATAGTATATATTTATATATTTGAACATTTAAATGTTCATAATATAATTAAAATGGTATTATAGAAAAAATGTTAGTTCCCGAGTCATTCAAACCTTTATCAGAGTAAATCATTGAATATTAAAAGTAGAATTTACATATATAAACATTCTTTAATCATTGCCTTCAGAAATATAAGATTGATCGTGTTTTTAGCGTAATGATTAAAGAATTAATGATGTAAATTAAAATTACACACTCATATTTACAATTGCAAGATAACGATAAAACAAGACATGTATTCAAAATTCATGGTGGCATCCACTACTAGCAAACTCGCAAGTAACAGCTTTCAACACACATGTTATGCGTTTTGAAACAAGCAGAGAGCACCATTATCCTTGAACGACTTTACGCTGGCCTAAGGAAGAGCCAAGAAATGAAAACTCGTGAAAATAAAGCCGCGACGTCTTGGCATACTTCTCTTCTGAGGATTCCGCGACTGACGGAAGTTCGCTCATAAATTAAATTCGTTCCATAAGCAGGCAAATAGACTTGAAAGGGAAAGGTTTGCTCGTGATAACCACAGGGAAGCAAAGGTATGTTTCCCTCGTTCTACTTGAGGTCAACCGATCGCGACGTCAACGTCATGACGCTATTTTTAGGGCGCCGTATTTTCGTTTATATATATTTAAGTTTTCCCCGAAGCAGGCGACGCTTTAAGAGATCGGATTCTGTTATAGCTTGGCCGAGATAATGGGAACGAGACGAGATGCAAACTCCTTTGCGTACATTCTGAGCACTAACCTACCCTAACTTTATTTACGGGTTTTCTAAACTAAAGAGAGAAGATGAGATTTGCGAATTTACCCGGAATCACCGATGTATCCAGTACTACGTATTATAGTTTATACACAATATTATTCCTTCAGGTTATGAAATTGATTGAGAGACTCTCGAACATTAAATAATTACATCAAAATATATTTAGCAAATGAAAACCGCCATGCACGTGCTACCAAGTCCGAGGATTTTTTGGATGTACTTCTTATTGAAATGTTTGTATTTATATACATACTAGCTGTACCCGTTCACACGTTGTTGTGTTTAGAGAAGTGTGATCTCTTTCTTGCCTTGCTTGCCTCTGTTCACTCGTTTCTAATGATCGAGCAAGAGCAGTGTGATCTCGATCTCTTTCTTGCCTTGCTTGCCTATGTTCACTCGTTTCTAATGATCGTTCTTCTCTTCTCCTTTTTGCTTGATTTGTAGATAGACCAATAGCACTTCGCTTTGGCGGCATAATTGTAGGGTTAATTAAAACATATTTCCAATTATTTTCTTCAGCTGGAAATTAATAATATTTTTATTTATTCACGTATTAATAATTTATTCTCGTATTAATAATTGCAAAAGTTTTTGACTGCATTTTTGTTTTTATTAGAATTTGCTGGCGAAAAATCAAACGTCAAATGCATTAATGTTCTTTTCTGTAATTTAAATTAATTTTTTGAAATCTTAAAATAAATACAATTTATATATTTAAAATATTTTAAGTTTTAATATAATTAGTAATATTTAAACAATAATTGAAAAAATATAAATTCTGCCCAAATGGGATCAATTTATGTATCGTACTTCTATTTTTCCCGTAGAAAATCCATTCGCAATTTGAATGGCAGGCAGCTATTCGCGTTGCAAGGCTATTATAATGAAATCATACATACTATCTACATTAATTTCATTCGGTATATAAGAAAATATATTATCACAGTACCTTATCAGTTCGGAGTAAGATATGCTAAATTATGTGCTACTCTACACTTCGCATCTCGCAAATCTCAAAGAGAACACATATTCAACTGAAGAAGACCTAAAAATGAAATTCAGTCTCGTTAAAGACATAAAATAAATTGAAATGTTGAAAATAGATGATATTTGTAATCTAAGTCGGTAACGTCATCAACTCACCAAGTTGTCCAGTACATACAATCTCTTGAATTGATCAAAATGTAATTTTCATTAAATATCAAAAACCGTTTACTCCATGATAATATACGTAAATATTTACGTTGCTATAAACAAACATCATTTGAATACTGGAATAAATTCTCAATGTGTTCTTATGAGAAAATTCAACAATCGCATTCGTCGTAACTGAGAAATAGTTTGTTTATAGCCTCAAAATTCATCAAAATTATCATCTAATTATCTCTAAGTCTCGTAATTTCCGATCGTAAACTATATTTCATGACCATAATAAGAAACTTTATTTAATTTCCCTTCTTCTGGTGGTACTTCTAAATCCATACGTTGGTTATTTCTAATTTAATTTTGCGAAAGAAAGGAAGCATGCAAGTGATAAAATCGAAGTTTACATGTATTTCTTATGGAAACTGTTTTTCCTTCTGGAGTCGAACTGAGTTCTCCGATTAAAATAAAAATTTACAAAAACCTTCCCGGGGATTTACGTAATAATTTCCCAAATTTTCACGACGATTGGATCTATGGTTTTTGAATCTATCGAGTACAGACAGACAGACAGACAGACACACATTCATTTTTATATATATAGATTTTTATAACCTAACTAGCTGTACCCGTTCACACGTTGTTGTGTTTAGAGAAGTGTGATCTCTTTCTTGCCTTGCTTGCCTCTGTTCACTCGTTTCTAATGATCGTTCTTCTCTTCTCCTATTTGCTTGATTTGTAGATAGACCAATAGCACTTCGCGTTGGCGGCATAATTGTAGGGTTAAATAAAACGTATTTCCAATTATTTTCTTCAGCTGGAAATTAATAATACTTTTATTTATTCGCGTATTAATAATTTATTCTCGTATTAATAATTGCAAAAGTTTTTGACTGCATTTTTGTATTTATTAGAATTTGCTGGCGAAAAATCGAACGTCAAATGCATTAATGTTCTTTTTTGTAATTTAAATTAATTTTTTGAAATCTTATAAGAAATACAATTTATGTATTTAAAATATTTTAAATTTTAATATAATTAGTAATATTTAAACAATAATTGAAAAAATATATATTCTACCCAAATGGGATCAATTTATGTATCGTACTTCTATTTTTCCCGTAGAAAATCCATTCGCAATTTGTATGGCAGGCAGCTATTCGCGTTGCAAGGCTATTATAATGAAATCATACATACTATCTACATTACTTTCATTCAGTATATAAGAAAATATATTATCACAGTACCTTATCAGTTCGGAGTAAGATATGCTAAATTATGTGCTACTCTACACTTCGCATCTCGCAAATCTCAAATAGAACACATATTCAACTGAAGAAGACCTAAAAATTAAATTCAGTCTCGTCAAAGACATAAAATAAATTGAAATGTTGAAAATAGATGATATTTGTAATCAAAGTCGGTAACGTCATCAACTCACCAAGTTGTCCAGTACATACAATCTCTTGAATTTATCAAAATATAATTTTCATTAAATATCAAAAACCGTTTACTCCACGATAATATACGTAAATATTTACGTTGCTATAAACAAACATCATTTGAATACGAGGAAATTCTCAATGTGTTCTTATGAGAAAATTCAACAATCGCATTCGTTGTAACTGAGAAATAGTTTGTTTATAGCCTCAAAATTCATCAAAATTATCATCTAATTATCTCTAAGTCTCGTAATTTCCGATCGTAAACTATATTTCATGACCAAAATAAGAAACTTAATTCAATTTCCCTTCTTTTGGTGGTACTTCTAAATCCATACGTTGGTTAATTCTAATTTAATTTTGCGAAAGAAAGGAAGCATGCAAGTGATAAAATCGAAGTTTACATGTATTTCTTATGGAAACTGTTTTTCCTTCTGGAGTCGAACTGAGTACTCCGATTAAAATAAAAATTTACAAAAACCTTCCCGGGGATATACGTAATAATTTCCCATATTTTCACGATGATTGGATGTATGGTTTTTGAATCTATCGAGTACAGACAGACAGACAGACAGACAGACACACATTCATTTTTATATATATATAGATTTAGGATTGTATTAATATATTTTTGCTATTACTTAAAATAAACAAAAGTATAGTATCACATTAACATCCAAACGAAATGAGTTGTTCCCACAAAATATTAAAATTATTATTAAGTAGAATATATATATATATTAACGTGCCTAAAATTGGTATGATTTCATATATAAATATAACGGGTGATGCAAAAGAGCTTCATACAAACTCCACGAAATATGAATACATCTTGGTAAAACTACTGCTCAGTTATAAAATTTATAAACCTTTTTCCATAAGTAACAAGTGTTAATTTAAACGAAGGGCATTTACGAAGGACGAATACGAAGGACTTACGAAGGTCTTCCTTAAAGCAGAATTTACGAAAATTCTTATTTAGGCTTGAATGACGTTCTCGTGTACAAAAGAAATCAATTGTGATTTTAACTCATTCGATGCTACTCATAACTAACTAGATAAAATATGTAGAATACGGAATTTCAAGCATTTTGTTGACGCGTATTTTACGATTAGATCTTCTATGAGATACGTCCTTGCGGGGATCGAAGATGTCCTAAAGACAGTGATTTCAAAATTAATTATCTTCATTAGCAGAGGTATCAATTTGCATTTATAATATTTGTCGCGGATATTATTTGTGAGTTACGTACTTGAAAATAATATACCCAATTTAGAATATATCTCTCTTTTTTTCTCATCATCTTTTTCTTCACAATTGCTGAGTATGTTATTTCCTTCGAAATCTTTTCTTTCCTGGCCCTCTACTAAATAATCTCAATATAGAAAACGATAGAACTTTTAGTTAACTTTTTTCAATAACATCGTTGATACGAAAAAAAACTGAATTCGAACCATTGGTTGCAATTTTTAAAATAAGCGACATTCATTAAAAATCCAAATTATGAATAAAAGAAATAAATTAGTTTCATTATTTCAAACTACATTTTACCAGGAGGGCTTTCATCTTGTAAGTAAACACTGGCGATACTTCCCGAAAAGGCAAGTCATCAATAATAAACGATTTTAGTAAACTTGAAGAGTAACTCTCAAATGCATATTCCAAGATAATTCATTTAAATCACGTAGTAAGAAAAAATTCATAATACGTAATAATAATAATAATAGTCTTTATTTGGGCGATAATGAGACTAAAAGTCTCTTCTTCCATCTAATCTATCGTCATTAATTATGTATATATGAATATTGTGTGTATATAATTAAATTGAATTAAAGAGAATAGTATGAGAAACAATTAGAAGAATTGTGGATTTGAAAATCCTAAGAGATTCCTAGGAAAAAAACCCGCAAAAACATCCACAAAGAAGGGGGGTGTGAATAACTTGCGTTAACCTACCGATAGTAATAACTAAAAGATAAGAAATAAAAAGGAATAAATTAAAATAAGATAAAACACAAATAAAAACTGTACATAAACTTTACCACACTCTGTACTTCATGCTTCGACAAAGTAACTAGAAAAGTTAAGGGTGGAGGAAGCAAATGCAACAGCTACAACATTGGAGAACGAGATAAACACAGTTTACGACTCTAATATCTCCTTGTGCTGACAGTACTTCCTTTTCTCCGATGGAACGAACCGTTTCACGGACGAACACTACGGAAAACTACTATCCACTCGGAAACCACGTTCGCATTATTTGTCGTCTCGTCAGCGTCTTTGCAGCGCTCGATACCCATGAAACATTAAAAGGAAAGAAAGACTCCGCATACTTCTCCCGTTCCCGTGGAGGTTAATTGACCAGAAGAAGAAAGGGGAAAATACTCGTGAATGGACTTTGGGGTGAATGGAAGGAAAAAGAAACAAGAGCATGTCGTAGCCCGGAATATCGAATGCCTGCGGCCTGTGAGGACGATCAAAAGACTGTCTGCAAACCGCATGCCACCCTGCGTCCGACCCAATGCGAGAGGAGACACTGAACGGAGGCCTTTTCCCCGATGGTTCTGTTGCTTCTTTTATTCATTCCGCCGAAAGGGCTCTTTCCTGTGAAGTCGATCTGAAAGAGTGCGACCGATGGGCTTTGCGCTGTTCCCCTTTACCGTTTCCGAGAGCTGGATTCGCTCCGGGGACGTGAAGGGAATCGAAAAATTGCAGCAGACGGTGGCTAAACTGATAGAAGATGGAGGAATCTCTATTCTTGATGGAAAATTCTTGCTTACGCCGTAAAATAGCAATCGACATTTTGATGTTTGAGCTTCTATATCTCTACTGGAGTATTTTTCATTTGTCCTTTTGTACAAGATAGTAGGAATGTTTTACTTCTGCATGTTCTGTGCCCGAGATTGCAAGATAGCTACTGGGATGCGAATGATGCTGAGTAATGGTATTTATCTGGTTATTTCTCTTTGAATGCAAGTTAAAGAGTTAATCGTACAGACTGCGCTGCTTGCGCTCAGCGTTTTACGCTCATTTCCCGCTTATTCCGCTTTCTAGCACAATGAAGAAAGCATGGACAAATACCTCACTCCACACCTTTCTCTCTCCAAAGTTTTCTAGCAAATGAATAGGGTTTGAGTTCCAGCCTATACACTATACATACAAACAAATATCTCCTTATTTCACAAAGATATCTTTTTACTTCATACAAATGAATTTGTTGGCAAATTTGTTTCACAATGTCGACGCATTACAGTTTGAAACCTAGGTTATTATTAATTAATAATAAGTCATCATTATCCTGCATCAATCATGAATATTAATAACTGAGTTAATTATTAATACTGTCTATTTGAATTTACATTGAAATAATGAGTATGACTGGAAGACTTTACTAGACAACTAAAACAAAGAAAGTTGAGTTTGTAACCACTATTATGTGGTGTAATATGTTATATCATCGCATTTTCATTGAGAAGAATAGGCACCTATTAATGAGTTGGGGCATATATTAGTGGTCTTTTCTTATTTAGGGAATTAAAATTTGTGTATTTCGATTAAAGAAACAAAATTAGAATTTTTAGTATACAACTAAACTAAAGAATAAGAATGGTTATTAATTCCACGTATTCAAATGTCCCGACATGGTAAATTGTCTTGATCTTTATTTTATATTTATGAAATTAAAACTCTTTAATGTACGAATTTCAGCTACTTTCTATTTCAAATACAGATAAACTATATTTATATGGGAATGATCGTAAAAGACAGTTTAATTGCTTTTGGGTGAAGTGAAGAGAGAACCGATACCAATACAACTTTAGATGAATTAGGGTATTATTAATGATCAAGGTTATTAATCGATTCAGATGCAACATCATCATCACATCGAGTCAGCATAATTCCAATTTACTTTCGCTAAGAATGGAGCTTTGAATAAACAGCATGGTAAAATTACACCTTATTTATCTCGACCTCGCTAAATACATCGATGTAAACTATGGCACCTCTAACGCTGCGTACATTTCCGAGAGAAGATATTCTCCCATGTGGATACACTTACTCACGTTCTCAACATCCTTTAAGAAGAGAAACGATCTCTTTAAGAAGTAAACACCATTTATATGGATGGTCCCCACAATCAACACTACGTTAAGATTCCCGAAGCTTCAGTTTCAGGATTATCGGAATGTATTCAAAATGTTTATTTTTCCAGTTCTACCTCAGTGAGATTTATATTAAGCCTAAAATTATAGCACTTGCTAATAAAAGATCCTATCTCTGGCATTACGAACTCCCCTAGCATTTGAAATCCTTTTCACGTGAAATATTTTATTTTTCACGAGACTTACTTCCCCAAATTAAAAAAGGAAAAATCTATTCTCCAGTTAGTAATAAAATAATTGACCAGCTGGTGAGCATTACATCTTCTAAAAACCTAATGCGAAATATCTTAATATACGGCATTATATTAAATTGAAAATATACATAGCTCATTCAAAAGATATTTAAAAAAATATAAGCTCTTCACCATAAAGGAGATCGAGAGAAGATGAATTATCACCGAAAATCGGCGAAAACTCATCTACAATTTTATTTTAGATTTTTTAAAGAAATGCCTACTATAGGAGATTTAGAAAACCAAATTTGCTTTAACTTTTGATGAAGAATCTTATAAGTGACTTCGCGTCGAACAAGGGATATTAGATATATGAAAAATAATTTAACATAGATATAAATTCGTTAGCTGGGCTATTTCAAGTTTTGGGTGGTAGACAAGTATGAACAAAGAGCATCATATAGAAATGTATTCATATATTAGTAGTTAGTATATTATCTTTTGTAAATATATTCATTATGTAACAGCTAATATTTTAATAAGATGCCTTTAAAATAAACTTCGTTATATTAACTCATTTTCTCTGTACGGGATAATATATAGGAAAATTTGGAGCGTTTTCTCTCACTGGAGGATAACTAGATCAATATTAAATGTATTTACAACGAATAGAAATAGGACAGAACGAAAATGTGAGGTGGTTGTATCTCTCTCAGAAAAATTCTCCAAATTGACAACAACGATCATCTAGATCAAAAAACCAAACTTAATCATAGGACTACGATAAAACGATATGCAACTCTAATCGTAGCAAGCTAGTTTTCCTAAATCAAAGAATTTCAACTGAACCTCTAAAAGGTCTCTAATAGGAAAACAATACCGAACGAAAAAATCCGTGTTAATGGTGGGAAATAGCAATGCGACTCTCTGTCTTCTTGTAACCAAGATGCTCTCTGCGAGTGCTAAGAATAGATAGCGCAGAAATCCAGCACGTGGCCAAAACATGTGGTCCGCGAATAACGCTGCTCTTCTTTTTTGGCTCTCAGTCATTCACGTGTTTGTCAATAAAAAATAAAGGTGAGTGCGTTTATTCAAGGGCATCAGGGCTAATTTAATATTCAATTAATTAAGAGGAGATGCACGAATGATCTATTCCATAACTCACTGTTTTTCCTTCTAATATACAGGTACTATATAAGACGCTTCTAATAGCCCATAAAATACATCTAATGAAATTTTGAGACCTAGTCTCTTCGGAGTTTACGATGTTATTTTACTTATTTCATATAATATATGAAAGAAATTTCTAGAATTTTCGCTAGGTTATACCGAATATTTAAAAATCCTTCTCAATAAAAAATATAACATTAGACATAATACAGCTATTGTAATTCTAAAACTAACGATTGATCTTAAACAAGTCCCACCTGAACAACATCAATTACAATTTTTCATTATCAAGTGCACGACAGTATGCAACTGGATTCCCGCATACAATCCTTGGGAAGGATACAAAATGAGAAATTAGAACAAAGCAATATTTAAAATAAATGGGATACAGCATTTGCATAATTACCTTCAATAAGTGAAGTCCTCGATGAAAGGCTGTAAAAGAATTATGAAAAAAATTGAAATTTATATTCGCAGTTATTAGTGAGATGTTAGTACGAACTGAACTTTTCATCGTATATAGGGAACGCGATCACAGATTGTTTCTTATGCGAGTCAAACGATTAATCCCGCCTCTTAAGGAGATCAATTTTGATTTTCGGAATGTAAACTTACACACGAACACATTTCTGCGATCATGATCCAGATACACAATAAGCTATTCAGTTTACGGGTAAAACCTATCGTTTCCTATAGGGGGCGCTCCTAGCATTGAACGGTAATACTTAAACATAAGCTGCACTAATGAGAGCAGGAGCCGTACTTTGTTATCATACCATGCTTATAAAACTAATTTATTATTACTTATACAATAATTGCTGCCAAGACCATGCCGCTCTTGTGAAAAATAGTACGTGATACCCAGGCATGTGAATAGTTTGCGAGTAATCTAACAAATGGATTGAATAAATCATTAATGAAGAGATCGACCAACTTCCCTGTGTAATATTGTATGAAGAAAGATGTGGTAAAATATTATCATAAGACCGAAATCTTCCCAGTTACTAGAAGAGAGCAGAATGCAAACGCTCTTGAGAAATCTGCTTGACCCACATACCGAAGATTTTAACAAGAATGCTCAATTGGAAAAAGAAAAGAAGAAGTTAAGCTGAATTGAAGATCAATATTGAATCAGAAGGTTTCGAAATGCAAGAGAAGCTATTCTTACCATAATATTAGTAGTAGAGAAGAGCCGGAAGAAAAATCAACCAACCTGCATCGACTTAGCGGATACTGAGAAATTTCACGACTAAGTCGATTGAAACAGTATGCAAAGGACCCCAAGAAAAATTAGAGTGCATTACTGTGACAGAAGATTCATCTAGCCTCTTTATAAAGAGGATACAGCGGTGACCATATACAATCAAAGTTTTGAGGAAGGTAGAATGAATAGGCAATGAATATAATCAAGGTAAATGAAAAGATAGGAACACGAATACAAGGAAACAGAATGCTACGGTTTGAATATATAACGGCATTTACTGTAAAGAGAAAGAATACAGTAAGTGTGCTAACTGGATAAAAGCATGGTGAAATAGAACATTCGAGAAGAATAGGGAATGAATATCGTTTCATTTAGGAGCCGAAGAATCGTGATAGTGAGTCCAGTAGGAAGCAAAGAAGAATTAACTCACGCTCTTTCGGAAATTAACCAAATTCTCAGCAGTCAATCTGAGAATGAATCGAAAGAAAACAAAAGTTCTCGCCGGTAGCAGAAAATATATTGTTGCCAGAAGAATTAGGCTGGATGGAGAACTTAAAGAAATAGTGGACAAGTTTTGCTATTTAGGAAGTAAAATAACTAACGATAGAAGAAGTAGAAAAGGAATTGTGAGTAGAATACCAAAGGCGAAGATTGCTCTTAGCAACAAAAAGAAACTTTTCACTTCTAAAGCCATCTGTATAGCAAAGAGGTATTGCTTTATGGGTGCGAAACGTGGACTTTAAGAAAGGAGGAAGTCAAACTTCTATAGGCCTTGGAAATGTGGGCGTAGAATGGAGAAAGTAAGTTGGGTTGAGAGAAAATGAACGCGGGGGTACTGGAGATGTTTTGGGAGGAAAGGACTTTAATTGAAGTAATTAAACATCGACAGAAGAAATGGATGGGTCAAATATTGAGAGGAGAGGGATTGGTGAAGACTGTAATTGAGGGAAGAATTCAGAAAAAAACAGCGGGGAAGACAAAAACAAAAGATGTTGGATGACATAAGTAGAGAAAGGCCCAGATAACAATATGTGAAGCAGATAATGAAAGATATGGGATGTAGCAGTTATTTAAAGTTAAAGAAGTAGTCGGCAGAGAATAGAAACAGAGAACAGAAATGGAAAACTGTCGCCAACCAATCCTGAGGAATTGATATAACGAAGAAAGAATGAATGAAATTGAAATTTTTGTGAAATGGAGATCTAGAGGAAAAAACAAATGGTACTTTTAGAGGAAATTTTCTGTTGCCAAGGAGATTCATCAATCGAAGAGAGGAAGAAAGTTGATCGCAATTCATCCTGTAAGGAAGAATTATGAAGCTGAATGAAAATGTCTAAAATGAAACTCATGATATTATACTAAATACATCTCGATATTTTTTAAGCCCTAAACATTCTCTACTTAATACCATTTCTTTATTGTTTTAAGTTATCACTAAGACTTCTTTCATTTTGCTTACTTTCTTTATTCTTACCAGTCTTTAACAATTTAATAAAGAAAGCCACTAAGTATAAAATCAATGTGAGAAAGCATGGCTTTCCACAATTTACGCCTTCTCACATTGATTTCATCTTCACAATACGCCATTTCATCATTGATTGATCTCACACAGAAATTTATTTAAAATGAACACCTCACAGTTGGAAGAAATAGTATAGATATTTCTCCATATGTATTTTGGTACAAGGCAGGAAAAATAAAACGTGCATTCATTTTTACGATAGTCTTGTTCATGGCAGTTGTAATGCAAGAGATAAAGAGATATGAGTAATGTTGAATAACGGAATTAATTTAGGCCACTACATACGAAATGCTATGAAGATTGTTTTTAGGTGAGAAGGGAAATAACTTAGCAAAAATTCATCAAGTTCAACATCAAGATTGTTTTTCATTGGGTCATAAGTTGACATTTACGTGAACGCCTACTTCGCATAGCTTTCTGACAAAATCGAGGAAATAAAAGTTATCGACCTAACTCCTCGTCTTCCCTCTTCAAGGCTTTTTATTGGTGATGGTAGAGATTTTTATGCTCATCTATATTTCCTATTTTAAATTAAGGAAAACTGCATCTAAATGTAAGTGAACACATCAACTCGGTTCATATTCATAGCATTTTATACATACATATGCCAGGTGTGACGTTAAAGTTTCTCACGATCCTATTTTCCGTTTCAGAAATCCGAGCAAAAACGGTGATGGTACATGGACTACGACCTACTGGCCCGTGCACACGGCGTATGGAAGGGAATACCTCACTCTGGATTCGAACGCCTCGACCACCGGAAGGGGACCTCGGCTCAGGCAGTGCGCCTTCTGGAAGAAGTATCTACCTCAGCTTGTAGCTCTCACGTGTAAGTTCTAAGCTCATCTCGCCCTCTCTAGTACTTTTTACTTTGACTAAATAAATCACATCAAGTTGAATTATGTAATATTCAATTTTCAGGTATAGTAACAGCCCAATGTGAATTTAAATTGGCCTCCTTTCATTTGTGGTAACGGACTGTTATTTCGTTGAAATATAGAGGCTTAAATCGGGTCGAAATTGATCAATATCAAATTATTAAATCTTTTGAAAATTTCTCAACGCCTTCGTAATGCTATCCTCTATTTAGAGAGTGTTTTTTTGAGAGTTATTGTGGTTTATTTTTCACTTGTCTAACAGGCAATTTATCGCTATTCTTTTGAATAATCTCTCAATTGTTTTGGCCATTATTGGAAATGATAACAAGACGAGGCGCGAAGAAACTAACATTATTGCACAATTAATACTAAAGTTGCTACAATTGAGTAGATAGCAACAATTTTTAAAACCAATGCTTATATTTTAGAATGCAGGATAGACTCATTACCATATTGCCGATGATACAGAACTCTGAAAAATCAACCTCAAACTGATTCTACGTATTTAATGTAAATTTCCTCAGATTTTATGGTATAATGAACATAAAAATTTAAAATACAACAATATAAATGCAATACATAAGAAATTAATTTCCCAAGCATTTCAAGTAACTGCACTATCTTAAATTTGCACTGCGCTCGTTCCCAATTTCTTACTTGAAATTCAGGAATATGTAAATTTTCAAGAATATAAATCTCGAGCTTAAATATTTATTCACACGCTTTTTTACTGTTAAAACTAAAATGGAGGTTCATAAAAATAACTTTGGATCTATTAACTAACAAATTAAAAAATGAATGAAAATTATACGTGTAGATATTTAACAATATAACAGAGATTGATGAGTGTTTTTACTACCAAGAGGAAATAGCCTTAATAATATTTATCTCCCTTATATAAGTAATTTTTATATATATAAATATATATGCATATAGTATGCTATTTCTGTGAATAAAACTTATATTGATTACTTTAAAATACTCGAAATTTTACCCAACACTGTGAGATTAACTTTCGGATCCTCTACGTATTTGATGTCGCTAAAATTCAACGTTCTTTTCTTGGATAAAAGAGATTCAAACATCAAATTTTAGCAATATCTTGAGGAATACAATTTTAATCTATCAAATAATTGAGGAATTTGCGAAGAACGAAATTTAGACGTAGACGCGTTTTGTTCATGATCAAATTTACCAAATTTTCAAATTTATAGAGTTATGCAGTAGTGCAGTTCATATTCATGAAATTGCCCATGCAATAGAGAAAGGAACGTGTGATATTCTTATCGCAAGGTACATCATTTTTTAAATTAAATCAATTCATTTAATTCGTAAACTTCTATTAGAGTCGAAAAAATTAACCAACAAATCCTTGAAAATAAACTGAGAAAAACAGCATGCTTTTGCGACTGCCCCTCGGTCTGCCAATGAAATCCACACCGCAGATGACATTGCATTTCTCTCGAGTAAACACTCGTTTGAATATTTATCGTGGGCATCTGTGAATGACGAAATCCCTCTCTTTTTTCCAGCGGAACAGCAGCAAGCGCCGGTCTCCTGCCCTCCTGTCACGAGTGGGGCGACGGCCTCCGGTGGACTTGCGGACTTCTTGGCCGTCCTGGTAGCATCGGTTTGGACCCCAACGATCGCATTCAGCCTCTTGCACACACCAGCTGCCTAAACGTCTCTTTCCAGCGACCGCTTCGCATCGGCAAACCCCAGAAACCACGCTCCGCAGACACTTTGAATGTCACTTCCGTGCTCGTATGAATAAAAAAGACTCTGTGGTGTATGACGCAAGAGAATGATGGTGAAAGGTTAGCTGCAAGAGGCTGTTGGAAAATGTTTCCCAGGAGGAAAAAACCATGGAAGATGGTACACTGAAACCGATACGGATGGCATCGCTGTATTTTCTCTGCCTGCTCTCTCATCTCTCCACTGTACCAAAGGAGGATGCTGGATGCGTCTTACGAACTTCCTTGGAATGTACATCCATCAATGCCATGATGGTCGAAGAATGAAGACCTATTATAAACTCTGATGATAGAGAAGCTGTGAAGGGGTGCTGTCGTGAAACTGTCCTAGTCGCCGAATGGCAGCCTTCACATTGAAACGAACTTATCAAGTGAAAAGTGTGGAGCTCGTGCGCCTTTTAAGAAATGTACATTACGGTGTGAATCAGCGGAGACATGGGAATGAAGAAGGGTCGTTCGCAACGTAGGCATGCCTTCAAAGTTGAAAACTGGACAAGGAGAGAATATGTCTTGAGTGGACGTGTATAATCCAATGTGTCCATAATGGTGATTAGGAAAAGTAGGATATATAAAAATACGGTGCACTAGGTTTTCGGAAATAATTATAAAGAGAGTTATAAACGGCAGGTAACCGTAGATGTTTAATGAAAATCAATATATACATATAGTTTATTCGATTGAAAGATATTAGTCGAAGAATTGTTTTGGAAGCTTTAATAAAGATTATTAGGCAGACGTTTCGTGACGGAATGATTGATCTACGAGTGTTGCCACCTTGTAAATGAAGAATTCCGAGCTCTGAACTGCGCGTTTGGGGTAGTGTTTTTTTCGATCCGTTGGCTCCAAAAGAAAAAGCCAAATTTTCGCTTGAATTGAAGTACTTTCCGAGGATCATTTCGAGGGCATGCTTGCATAATTGAAGAGGATTTTAAAATCTCATTCTTTGATGGAGAAAGGTATTCATTTCAAACCATTCAAACCTCAGTTCAGACCGAAGTTTAAAATTTTAAATCGGCGAGTTTATCTCTTGGTTCAATTTCCAATCCATCCAATTAGACAAGGATGACCATCGAATGATTGCTACAACGCTCCTGGAAGTTATGAATTTTGAGTTGGGGCCTTCAAATCGCGTCATTATGGAGTATCGCCTACGTTTATTATCTTTAAGGAAACAAAACAAACTTTCGGACGCATAGCACCGAAACGAGTCGACATGCACGAATCGAAAGACTTGCAAAAGCATTTCAAACGAGACTACCGAAGCTGAATCGTATTTTTCGTAGAGGAAGCACAAACCTGTTTTATTTCCTACCGCACTTCACTCACAGCCAAATAACTTAGGATCCAGTAACTGAGATGCAAGACCGCTCTTTCCACTATTCATTTGAATCCATCGAAGACACAGGAGGTCATGGTTGAAATTAATGTGCTTCAACCCGTATATTTTTACGACACTGAAATTAAGTTCGAAAACTTAAACAAAACCTTCAATTTTTTAGTCAAACATATCCGAAATTGCAATCGAGTGGAACAGTTTCAGGGCTGAGGTAACGATTAAAAAAGTAAGGGTAAAAAAAAGTCGAAAAAAGTAGAAAAAAATTATCGTGTGCTATGGACAACAATGGCTTTTCTGGAAGCTAATAAGTACCGCTACAAACCGCACACTAATTGAATTAATAAACCGTTGATGTGAGACATCTTTTTGAGTTTTTCAAAAGCTTGAAAAAAGATGTGCATCTTTGGGACAGTTTGAAGCTTTCAGTGTTACGTGCACCTTAATTGCATTAAGTGTTGACCAATTACTTTTATATCCGCCCGTCTGGAGGTAACATTTAACGAAGATGAGTGAAGAATACTGGAGGGGAGGATAAACATACGTGTGTATCATATCAAAGCATAAGTTTTTTCGGTGGAGCAAGAAAAACCAACGGTGGACATGAATGAGTGCGAAAGATGGTGAACTATTCGATGTTTCATTTGGGACAGCATCCTTCAGAATTTGTCTTCGATATTTTTTCCTACCTCCTCCTATACCTACAAAAATATTCCTTCCTCATTGTACACTCGTGTAAGCTGCTAGATGTCGCATTCTGCCAGAGACAAGGGAGAATATATTGTATCACACGCTAAAGATAAGGGAACTTTATAACGATAATAATTCTTCAGCCTTAAGACGAGAAAAAAAACTTTGAACGAGAGTCATGTATAAAAAAGATTAAGTCTAAGAAATGCAAAAATGTTCAAGAAATCGAACATCGATTTTTTTAACATTAGTTTAAGTATGAGTTTAGAGAGAGGGGGGTGTTGCGTCATACTGTTTTAGTGACCAAATCGAGCGTGTGATTTAAAATTATGTTTTTCGTGGGTTTTAAAAAAAGTGTAACTGCTGTGCTTTTTATACACCCCAAACTATCCCGGGCATCGCCCTATAGCAATTATCAATCGCCTTTTCGGGACTCTTTTCCTTGAAGTTGAAGGAAAAAGGTCCTTAAAAACTAACCTTAGGGCAGAGCCACACCCCACTCATTAATCGTAATCCGTTTGTTTAATACTCTCCCTATAAAAAAGTAAAGAATTTTTAAGAATGCAAGATGTAGTTCAACCTTGAGGAATACGTGTGGCTAATAAAATAAGGTAGAAGTACTCTCTCAGCCGATAACTGTCGTTATATGGGTACTTCTCGTGGATACAAGCCATCGTTTCCCCGTTCGCCTAAGAGTAAAACTCGTATTTAAATATCCATTTAACGCCAGCGCAAGTGTCAGACAATATCTCTTCTCTATTGTACAGTCTTAAGTCACACGCACAAGCAGACTTTGTATAATGTTTATCTGCAACTAGGGGAAAGATTTTCGGAAATGAAGGAAGGTTAACGGAGGCTGTACCCAAGTTCTGCGGCTAATATGGAGCTGATTGCGTCACGGATCCTAAGCCGAACAAACGCGAAATATTATGAAACGACAATCAATTCAATGAAAGAGCAAATGGTGTTCGGTTACCTATTTCATAAAGGCTGGCTATCATTTTCGGTGTATAAATGAAAATCATATTGCCAATCCTGTTTTAATTGATTTTGAGTAAATCGTCAAGAGGGTAGGTCTTCGTTCAACCAGAAACATCCAAATATTCAATTATCGTTTATATCTATGAAACACCTGATTATTTAAAACACAATATCTTAACTCAAAATTAAGAACATAAACTACGATATGAGAGACAAAATCATAACACTAGCAAGGAAAAGGTATAAATTTGCACATTTTATGAATAAAAAATGTTTGGATGCTTCGTCATGGATACCACAGTAAATAGTGAATTCATTTTGATTAATATAATAGTTTGTAATTATAATAACATCACGATGGAGAAAGAAATATAAACCCTGTATTTCTATTGAATATATCATTAATTATCACCTTACAGTGTAAATATTCTATTGTAATACATTCTAAAACTACAAACTATTCCAATATACACAAAACTTCAAATTCGTATGACTAAAGATGTTAAAAAACGGAGCTACCTTCAATAGCAAACATAAAGATTAATTAATTTACACTTTTGTAGGAGATCATTCTGAAAATAAAATATTTCCCGCCATTCCGGATGCGTAAAACTTGGGTACATGACTTCGTTGACCGAAGGACCGGAGACCTGAGCAAGTCGCTTAAGTAAATGTAAGACCAATGGTGTGAATTTGTGAATCCTAGCAGTGGAGAAGGCTTTCCAATTAATATACCTAAGTACATGTGCACATTATCTAAGATAAGACCCAAAACACACTCGTACACGATTAAACACATCCAAAGCAAACACATTGATACACACCTTCACTATTCCCCCTTCGATTGTCCACTGATACGACGTCGAATTTTCTACTATCCTTCCTCGAACATATCCAGCTATCCGCACTTGAAAAGAAATTTAAAAAACGTACTATTAAAAAAATTATAATATTCCTCTCTTAACAAACCTCGAGACTATGGCTTTCAACAAAGAATCAAACGCATTTCAAGAATCTATCGTGGATTTCGTGATTCAAGGTGGACGAACACAAGCACCAAATAAAATGTCCTTATACAATAAAAACCTTAATCTTTCGAATCGAAACGTTTTTTTCTTTCGCTCTCTCACTGCACTTCCGTTTCCGGTTTCGCCGGAAGTGCCCCATTAGATTTCTTGAGATAGAAGTGCCCCATTAGATTGCTTCTTCGAGAGAAGAGGCAATTTTTCACAATATTCATATCATTATCGGGTAAATTTCTATCTCCGAGGAAACAAAGCAGGAGTTAACAGAGGCATGCTGTCGATGTTAAACATGCTACTCTATAGTAGGTAGGTTACCGGGGAGCCGTAATTATAAGCAAAGTATTTAATTCAAGATATAAGGAATTTGATCGTGCCATACTTGTAGTGTAAAAAGCGGTATCGTGGATAAAGGAGGGGATAGCCCAGGGCAAACCTGCAAAAAGGACGAGAATCTTACAGTTACCTCGACCAGACATATCCAAGCTGCAAAGTGCTGAAATCCACAGTTTCAGCCTATTTTTCGAGCTCAAGAAAATCACTCGTCTCCCCGTATTTTATTAATAAAATACCGCTTCAGCAGTGTAGAACGAAACAGTCCTTTCTAACAAAGGTCCCGGAGTTTGAATCCCACGAAGCAACCGTATGCTTTCCTTTATCACATCCATGAACTTATTTTCCTACCTTCTCAATCTATCACATAGATAGAAAAGGATCTATTATCATTATTTAAAGCGCTATTTAGTTAACGCAGCATGCCTCTGCAAATCTGCCTCCTGCTGAAGCACTTCCTACCGAACGAACTAAGTTATATAAACAGCGTGCTCTTTAAATGGCTTACAGTTAAAACAATTCGGAGATGATTTCCGCAATCCCGTTGATTTTTAAACGAGCAGATCGCCGTGGTACGCTTCGTCCATCTCACAAAAGTCTTTCCGAAACAGCTGCCAACAACAGTTTTCCCATCCAATAACCCTCCTTAGTGAAGAAAAGTTTGACAACGTTTTCAGCAACAACGTTTATGGCCAGGAGAAAACCAGCATCGACTTACGAAAGAAAATACTATTTGTGTAAATATTGTGAATGTAGATAACGTCATTGCTTCCGTTTTCGATATTTTTTGTTATCTTGCTTGTAGGGGTGTGCGCGCCGACATCAAAGAAACTAACGCACACTTAACGTGGTGGCGACGGTTTTGCGTTGAAGATATATCTGCAGGAAGTGCACGATTGGCTAATAGAGGAGCGGGAGTATGGTTTACTAATGAAAGTGCTTAGGCCTCTTCTGGATGTATCTTGAAGTAAAGAATGTACAATCTTTGAGAGGACTCATAAAAGCGAAAACTGGACGGAAAATATTACATATATGTGTATGTATGTATATATCCTTCTCTCTCTTTCTTTTATACATCCTGACTAAAAACAGAGGACAATAAGCAGATGATGTTGGGCTAGAAGCTATAAATAACCAACGTCTTAAAAAGATAAAGGCCAATTAACATGATTTTGTATCGGGATTTTGAAATATGTCCAACTATTCCTGTTAAGGGGCTTTTCATTCAAGAGCATTAAAGTCTCTTCTCTTAACTATTTCGAAAACAAAAAAAGACCAGAAAAGTACAGTAAGAATAAAAAGAACGACCTGTATTAAAATAAGAAGCTTTCTCGTTACAATAATGCATATGCAGTGAAACAAGATATATCATATCCTGTATGATATAAGCACTTCGTAAATTATTCCCTGTGAAAAGTTAATCAATAATAACTAAGAAGCGTTGCATAAGAATCATAAACAACGAACTCTGCTCAACCCCGCTATTTTCTGCAACGTATTAATAATTATTTAAATTACAGCCTAATGTGTTTCACAATTATAGAACGGAGACAAAATACATAGAAAGAATAAAGAGGGACTCGTGTTTCCAATCAATATCTCTCAAGATCTCTCATAAAATTTAAGTTGATAATATCCGAATGATCGCCTGGTGGAGGAGAAGTGATTGGCATTATTTTACAATATTTAAGAAAAACATGAATTGAGTCCAGATACATAATGGAAAAATGCTCATGTTCATGGTTGTAAATGGAAAAATTTCGGAGACTGAAATTTAAAAAGTTTACGTTTACCTTTACATAGTTTTACGATGAATACTAATTTCCATGGGTTAAAACGAAACCTTAATTTTCAGAACAAACTCCAAATGATTTACAATGCAGTCCGAGAAAATACTATGATATTTGCCAAGCCAAAGAGGTAGCCTCTATCCATCCACTACCATATCGTATTCTTATTCTCATTAAATTCCCTTGCCCAAAAATGCCCTACTTTTCCCCATTCTTATACTTTTGGACAGTGCTCCTAACCCTTCAGATCATTCAGCTACTTTTGCATCTATCCTTCTCTCCCCTATTATCCTAAATTCAAATGCTTTTTTTTAACCAATCTCATCTGATTATCTGGTCCATCCACTTCTTCTACATCCGTTTTATCTCCTCCATCTCTTCCTTTCACCGCCATCCCCAGCGCTTCTCTGTTTATTTTCTTATCAACCCAACTTACTTTTTTTCTACTGAACGCCAAAGCCACGTCTGAACAGTCTCCAATCTGTTACTGCCCTCCTTTGAGTCCAAACAGATCTGTACTAATATGCTTCAGAATGGAAATTTAATACTTGAACACTGCCGTTCCTCTAATTTCGTATCTTACTTTCGTTTAAAAAGAAAAGTAACACCCGAATAAGGAACTTGTCCCAACTTAATTTCCTTCCTTTAACGAATTGTATAATTTTATCCTTGGTTTGCAGTTGATCCTTTACCCAAAATTTCCATGCATTATTTTTTTATCTTGCAATTACACAATGTACCCTTTACTTAGACACATTTGAAGGCGAAAACAGAGACAGCCAACAATTTAATTACCCTTCGAGTAAAGAAAAAACTTGGATAAAAATAATCACTAGTTTAACCATATCTCTTTGAACGCCGTGACAAAGTTTGAAGTCGATGTATTTCTTAATTTCCATAATAATTACTGTGAAAATTATAAAGTACACTGTTTTCAAATCTTGCTTAAATATTTGGCATTAAATTTTCGAAGACGTCGTGACTGTAATATAGGTTATTTTTTTGTATGAGTTTACTAAGTAACCCTTTCGCTAAGCAATACTTCTTGTTTATAATGAAGCAGTCAAGAATTTTAGGGTTTGATCAAATTGAAAAATGTCCGAGAGCATTTCCTTAACCAGACTCATAACTGCTTATGTGTTAAAATTTTCTCGCCATATTTTTTCCGCATCTTTAAAACGAAAGAGAGAGAGAAAGGAAAAGAAAAACATCTCAGAAGGTGCCTCAGCTACTTCAAGATACTGCAGACATTTGACCATCCAATAGCAAGAAATTGCAAGGATTAGTTCAGGAAACTCGGAGTGAAAATGGTATGTGGATTGCAAACGCTAACTTGCATCCAGCAAAATAAATTAATGCGCTGGATTTTGCAATCTAAATCGCAAAATGCCTAACAGTCCCGGGTGCAATTAAAAATTCCGACCGCGCCATTCAACGACACGCCCGCTTTCGCCGCAAACCTTTCCAGCAAAACCCCGATCCTGAAAATAACTGCAGCCTGCATTTCATCCTGTCATACCGAAAATTAAACGCAAAAAGAAACCGCCGACACACATAAAGTTGTTTCCGTGGAAATGGTAAGCCACTATCAACAATTGTAAATGTGTAGTATTGTTGTAGATAATTGCCAAAAAATAATGAAAATAAAAATCGCTTACAAAAGAACTGAATTTGTTGACTCACTTTTACCCTTCCTTACAAGAAATTACATAATAATAGAACTCAGGTATTATCTCTATGCAAGAAAAATATCTGGTGAATAAGTTTCTTAACATTTTGAAAATTCCAAGTCTGCCTGGATGTAATAACATTTCCATTCTCCGGAGGCGGGTAACAGGGTCTTCTATCTCGGGCCCCATGCCATAGGGGCCCTTATTCCTAAGTAATTTTTGAATCAGGGGGAGACAAAATTTTACCAAATTTCGAATCACTTAATTAAAAAGTTCATTATTACTTGGTTTTTCATGACTAAGCGAACGGCAAAAATAGACTCGAAATTAATTTTTTTTAATATTTCAGGATAATAATGAATCCGTAGCAATAAGGAATGCATTGCATTTCAGATAACTATTGATATTCCATCAAGCCGTTGACTACATCATCATAGGTAGTACTAAACAGGAGACTCGTGGAAAATGTAACGTTTCTCTGAGAAATAAGAGGAATAATTACAATTATTACCTACAAGTAAGTATATAAGGGTAGATTAGAAATAAATAATGTTTTATGACAAAGTAACTCAGGTAGGAACTTCTAGTTATAGCATGGAAAGCACGTCGAGGTAAAAAGTAGACATATTGCGTGTTTCCCTATTAAAAGACTTATTTATTAGGTGAGGAGGGAAATAACGTAGCAAAATTCCACCATATTCAAAATTCCATATCCTGTGGAATTTTACTATCTTTTTTTTCCTACTCACCAAGGATGGAATTCCACAAATTAACGGCTTCGTCGATTGACTTATTTATCAATTTTCCGAACAATTAACGGCAGTTGGGAAATCCTAAAGACCCATAAGTTAGATTGGCCAACCAACAATTGACTGGAATATTTACCTTAGATACATGATAGGGGTAAGCGTAGTATTGAGTAGAAAAATAGATAAATACATATGTGCAGGGTAGGTTGATTAAAATTGATTGTTGGTTAATGAAATTGGTAGCTGGAATTGATGCGAACGCGCAAAAAAATTCATCTATTTTAATTTAAATGGCACGGAGGCAATACTGCCTATTACCATAATGTTCTAATTATGTTCCTCAATTCCGAAAAAAATGTATTCCTCCGGCGCAGATCACAAATCTTTATATATAACTAGCTGTACCCGTTCACACGTTGTTGTGTTTGAACGAAAAGGCAGTTTAAATAAATTCTTCACAAATGAGATCAATTTATGTATCGTACTTCTATTTGTCACGTAGAAAATCTATTCACAATTTGAATGGCAGGCAGCTATTCGCGTTGCAAGGCTATTATAATGAAATCATATATACTACCTACATTACTTTCATTTGGTATATAAGAAAATATATTATCACTGTACTTTTTCAGTTCGGAGTAAGATATGCTAAATTATGTGCTACTCTACACTTCGCATCTCGCAAATCTCAAAGAGAACACATATTTAACTGAAGAAGACCTAAAAATGAAATTCAGTCTTGTCAAACACATAAAATAAATTGAAATGTTGAAAATAGATGACATTTGTAATCAAAGTCGGTAACGTCATCAACTCACCAAGTTGTGCAGTACATACAATCTCTTGAATTTATCGAAATGTCATTTTCATTAAACATCAAAAACCGTTTACTCCACGATAATATATGTAAATATTTACTTTGCTATAAACAAACATCATTTGAATACTGGAATAAATTCTCAATGTGTTCTTATGAGAAAATTCAACAATCGCATTCGTCGTAACTGAGAAATAGTTTGTTTATAGCCTCAAAATTCATCAAAGTTATCATCTAATTATTCAAAGTCTCGTAATTTCTGATCGTAAACTATATTTCATGACCAAAATAAGAAACTTTATTCAATTACCCTTCTTTTGGTGCTACTTTTAAATCCATACGTTGGTTATTTCTAATTTAATTTTGCAAAAGAAAGGAAGAATGCAAGTGATAAAATCGAAGTTTACATGTATTTCTTATGGGAACAGTTTTTCCCTTCTGGAGTCGAACTGAGTACTCCGATTTAAAAGAAAATTCAAAAACCTTCCTGGGGATATACCTGATAATTCCCCAAATTTTCACGACGTTTGGATGTATGTTTTTTGAATCTATCGAGTACAGACAGACACACATTCATTTTTATCTTTATATATAATTTCCGAAGAGTCCGTCCGTCCCCCCCTTTATTTCAGAAACGGTTTGACTTAGAGATTCGAAACAAACTGCATTGTGTTTCTACGAGTTAGAAACCCCTAGGAAAACTATTCCCATTACTAAGAAAGCCCGGGTTCGAACCCAGGAATCCATAATAGGGTTCCATAAGGAATACACGTAAACTTAGCTTTTATCGGTTGCAGGCCTTATTTCTTTTGCAAAATTAAATTAGAAAGAATCGTTGTTAAAATTCGGGAATACCATGAAAAGAAGGTTAATTAAATAAAGTTTATTATTTTAGTCGTGGACCAGCGATTTCGCTTAGAAATTGGCAGTATTTTGATAAAATAGAAGAAATATTAGAGAGATTTTTGAGGTTATAAACAAGTCCGTTCCCATTAACGACGACGACGGTTGTTGAATTTCCTCATTATAACAAATATCGAGAATTTAGGCCCGTGTTGACGTCATGATTGTTTATAGCAACGTAAATATTTATAGATGGTTACGCGAATTTGGTGTTAGCGTGTCAACTAAATTACCTTTTGAGAAATCTGGAGATTATTTGTATACTCCCTGTTAAGTTGAAGACATTTTTAATGTTATATTCTGACTTGAATTATGTAGCATATCTATTTACAACATCGTATTTCCGCGGTCAACGAAAATGATTTACCTGATTGAGTAAGTGAACTACTCTCTTACTATTGTATTTGTTGTCTTTGAGGTGTTGAAATACAAGTGGTGAGGTAGGATAGAGGAGCTCCCAGATTCTGATGATAGCTATGTTTTACTACATCGAGGTATTTAGAAATATATTTTGCTTTTAAATACGTATTTTACATAGCTGATATTATTTTTGGCTTACAGTACACTTATATTGAAAATGTAAAATGACGCTCATGATGTGGTTGACCTTTACATCTAGTTTCTATCAATAATTTTCAGCTGTTTGTGTGTTTATTTATATATTAAAGAGTGATCGAAACAGGGGGAACACTGAATACACCGGAATAGCCGCACGAACGATCGCGGCCGGCGTCGCGTAATAACTTTATTCGAGCACTTATCTTCTTAAGAAGATAATAACATATTTTTTGTTTCCCTGATTAAAACTTCACGACGTGGAACATTGCCTTTTAAGAAAGAAAACAATAGTTTACAATCAGTATACGGAGAGCGTACAGCCTCATTAAAATTTATACTCGTATACATGAGCATAAGGTTACAGTGTTCGCCGGGAATGAGAACAAGGAAGAATTTGTGAAATTATAAACTAAAATGATACTTTTATTGATGTTAGGTTTCGAACCCATATATTATATCGTATTTTTTCGGCTACATACGATGTTCAGAAAAATCTACGCTAAACTTATACAATATCTGATTGATAATTTTTTTACAAAAAATATCCAAGTTATTTAATTTTAGTTCTGACCCTTTAAACGATGCTCCTTAAAATTCATTAAAATATATGATACTATTTTTTCTCTATGATTTGATCTTCACTTATCAAACCATGGCCAATGAGTAGAAGCACATACAATTAGAGAGATTATTTCCGATGGTACTCATCTCTTACTCATTACCAGAGATTACATTGAAGAAAATATTCCACAAGGTATAAGATTAGACAATTAAAATTTCAATCCTAGACTAGAAATTTATACGGAAACAAAATTTGGTGCTTCACAGTGCATTCAGTTTATTCCAAATTTCCATAGAATCAAGCAATTTATTTATTGTTCCTCTATCTTACTATAAAACAGTATTAAAGAATTGTTTCATTATGGAATAAATATTACGAAACCATATCCCTGCAAGCTAACATTTACCTGCTCGTTGTTGACTATCTTCCAACTGGAGGTTAACTTATTTGAGCAACACCATGATTATTTATAAGCATAAATTTCAGATATGATAATAACTAATTTATTATATTTTCATCAATAATATGAACATCAATTTAAGATTAATAGTATCAACCCATTACTAGATATGTTTTTCTATTCCAGGGGCTTCAGTAGATATCACTATTAGTTGATACAGGCACTCTGAGATGCTTTTCATAGTGTGCTTCCTGATGAAACTTCGAATTCAAAAGATGTACCTGTAAAATATTAAATCCAATCTCAGTTTGCATTATAAGAACTTACCTTTCTTCGGAAACATTGACAACCAAGGTTACTTAATATTATAAAAACTTCAATGTTTAATCAATAAAACTGTTTAAGAAACAATATCATTTCCTAATCCTAAAATGGATGACTTTAGATGAATTACCTTCTCTCACCTGATTTTCAAATCAGAAAAAAATACCTTAAAAAACTTAATATCCTTAATCTGGATGCTAATCACAAATAGGAGATGTCATCACAATATAGATTTTTTGTTATTAATTTTCAGTACTATAACAATTAACTCAATGTGTACTTAAAAGATTTAAAGAAGCGAATTGTTTGACTCTTTAAACATAGACATAAGCTCACAAAAACTAAAAAAATAGTTTAATCTTCATTTCACGCAGCAACTAATACATGCCGAATGCTTTGAGAACTTACATTAACGTGAATAAACTTGAAATTTGGCCGATGATACGCTAATATCATATTTTTCAGCCCCTTCTCGCTGCCAATGACCTTGCCAATCATTTCAACGAACCTCCTCTGCGCCAGACAGTAGTTCACTTCCTTTTCCTCAAGATACAGTGACTAATCGGTCAATGGTCACCATTATCTTCGAACAAGCTTCCCGAGTTCTCTTGCTCGACAAAAATACGTACGCAATATTCCGGACATTTAAGCAACGAATTGCTATCAAAAACCATCTCCAAGTGAGAGAATCGAGATAAATCTGAGAGTGTAAAATCGACTTTAGTAGTCACTCTGGTAGTAAAGATGGCAACGATGTTGTACAGAGGAGCTACCTTTGCCGAAAATCTTGCTCGAAGAAACGGACCCAAGGTAATTATTGGACAAACTTTTGTTTAAAATGTAACAGAGTTTAGTGCTCAATAAACTAGCCTCATTTTC
Organism: Sympetrum striolatum; assembly: GCA_947579665.1. Classification (NCBI taxonomy): domain Eukaryota; kingdom Metazoa; phylum Arthropoda; class Insecta; order Odonata; family Libellulidae; genus Sympetrum; species Sympetrum striolatum. Next base: position 21,313,013 of record OX388346.1, read on the forward strand.
CAATGTATTCCCTTTGTATGCCTTGGCTACATGGCTATTTCGAGTTTTCGCGATTAATTATAGATCTTCTGTGAGTTCATAGCTCGTAGTTGTAAAATATTTTCTTTAAGAATAAAGGTTGCTTATGTTGAGTATTTAAATCATAATTTATAAAGTGAATTTCTAGAATATGTAAGGTTCCGCATGAAACTTAAGAGCTTTGTTTATAAATGTAGTTCTTATTTTGACTGGCGGGACTCGTATGAATTATGAATCTCAAAATTATAATCAGATCTTCAGTAAATGTATTTTTAGCCCTACCACAGTGTATAATGTGTGGTAAAACATACTGTAATGATTTATTTCTTTGCTTTAGCTCCTCTCCGCCGTTAGTCAGACTTCCGTAAATCGTGAACAACAAAAACGAGGGCTAAATGTTCACGAACATGTAAGTTATACTTTTCTGAAGGAAGCTGGAGTGCCAGTCCCCAACTTTGGATTAGCACATTCTAAACAAGAAGCTGCCGAAATAGCTAAGAAGCTTAATGTGAAAGATTTGGTCTTAAAAGCTCAAGTATTAGCCGGCGGTCGAGGAAAAGGCACTTTTAAAAATGGTCTTAAAGGAGGCGTTCGTCTGGTATACTCGTAAGTACATGAAAGTTTATCTTCAAAATGCACCCAAATTATTTTTAGAAAATAAGTAGCATCTTATGGAGATTTGAGTTATTATAATTCAGCCGATATGTGGTAGTATTCAGATTTAGTTGAAGGTGCTTCTAATAACTCGTATGGTTTATTTAGACCGCAAGAAGCAGAGGAAGTTGCTGGTAAAATGATAGGTCAATATCTGGTTACTAAACAAACTGGTGAAAAGGGTAGAATTTGCAATTCAGTCATGGTGACAGAAAGGAAATTCACTCGCAAAGAGTACTACTTGGCCATCATGATGGAGCGTGCTTTTCAGGTAAAATGAGCTCACACATACTGCTATGCTTGAAAATCCCTGGCAACAGACTTTGTCTGGTATTAATGCCATCTTACTCTTTGTAATTACTAGGGGCCCGTCATCATTGCTTCTTCGCAAGGTGGAGTCAACATTGAAGAAGTTGCTGCCGAAAATCCTGATGCCATAGTGAAAGTACCCATTGACGTAATGGAAGGTATTTAAGAACTTCATTGTGCTTAAAACTCTTGGCCTGTGAGGAAAAGTTAACTATTCTACTGTATATAAAACAATTGAAAATGCAAATGATCGTTTAGAATTACAATATTGCATGTTGCAATATTACAAGTTGGTTGAATGTTCCAATTCAAAATTCCTTACTTTACATTTCTCACTGTGTGTCAATTCAGGTTTCTATGCCATCAGCAAATTAAATCTGACCTTAATTTTGTGCAGTTCTTCAGTTTCTCAGAATGTTTTTACTTTTTAAGGTATGAAGAAGGAACTAGGATTAAAGGTAGCAACCCAAATTGGTCTCGAAGATCGCAAAGATGAGGTAGCAGAAGTTCTTATGAGACTGTATGAGGTTTTCCTAAAGAGAGATGCTCTTCTTATTGAAGTCAATCCTTATGCAGAAGATACAGAAGGAAAATGTAAGTATGCAATTTATTCTAAAACTCGCTCTATATAACCTCATATAGATGAAGAAAATCTCTAGGGAGCATTGCATGTTTTAAAATTTTAGCCATATTTTGCAAAAATACTGTGGTATAAGAGTATTAATTCTCCATGTGGAAAACACTTTCAGTTTTCTGCCTTGATGCCAAATTTCGTTTTGACGACAATGCTGAATTCCGACAGAAGGATGTCTTTTCTAAAAGGGACTGGACTCAAGAGGATGAGAAAGAAGTTGAGGCAGCCAAATACAACCTCAACTACATTGCTCTTGATGGTGAGATAATGAATTATATGTTTAAAGATATTCAAGTTGCTCTCTGACAGACAAATAGTGTTATCATGTATACCTTTAGTGTAACTGATATTCTGGCGAACTCAGCTCGTCAATACTGTTACGATTACAAAATATTCAAATTACTTTAATAATTTTCTGGCAATTATTTAGTCACACAATTTAATTTCAGGCATTCGTTAACCATAGCCATTACAGAAAATCTAAGGAAGTAATCTTAAGTCATTGAACGAAATAAGTATTCATTTCTCATATCTTTTAAAGTGCTAAATTGAGATACCTCTATTGAAAATTTCTTAACGATAAGTACCTTAGGTATAGTGGTTAGCATCTGTGCCAATTAATAAATATTCTGGGGAAATTTTTTGTTGAAAATGTTGTCACTTGCTAAGTTATTATGTATTTATAACACATATTTACCTTTCAATCATATAAAATACCCATAAAGTAATTGCTTCTAAATTACAGTTATTTTAAATTATAATATGTAAAAAATTGCATTTAAATAGCAATCTCTTACGTAGTTCAGTTATCATTTGTTGGTATGACTAATACATCCTGCTTTCCGTTAACAGGAGACATAGGATGCATGGTCAATGGTGCTGGTTTGGCCATGGCTACGATGGATATAATTAAGCTACACGGTGGAACTCCTGCCAACTTCTTGGACGTAGGAGGTGGTGCAACATCACAACAGGTCAAAGAAGCATTCAAGATCATCACAGCGGACCCTAAGGTAAAAAATATCTTCAAACACAGATGAAATGCATGAATGAATTTCATTATTGCGCTACAGAAATATGTATTAATATTATTGAGGAGAAAATTCTCATTCCTATATCAAGAAATTTTTCTAAATCCATAAATGATTTATGGATGCAATCCAATCAGATCAATTGGTAATTATGCTATCAATCAGGTCATGCAGGGAATGAAACTTTGCCAGATGTTTCTAAAGTGATTTTAAAGTCACATTCCTGTTATTTACCAGTCTAGTTGTAAATATTTGACCTTGACCCAGACAACTCAGCTGTGCATTGCAGTCAAACTAGCTGATGATAAAGTTTTTGGTGATTATTGGCACTAATTATATCCTTATCCTGTTTAACATATAGTTGGATAATATTTTGGAAAATCGTGTTGAAAATGTTTTAATCTAATAATATATAGAAAGCAAAAAGTATGTTGACAACATCATGCATATTCATGCCTTCATCTCTTCTTAGGCTGTCACTCAAATTCCCTTTTACCACTTTGAATGGGAATATTTTCACATTTCAAATTCAATAGTGTTTGTTACATAAGAGTTTAAAATAGTGCTGATAATAAATAAATCCTCCTCTATGCAGTATAAAGGAAGACTTTGCAAGAAATATGATTCCTTATCTTTAATTTTATCAAAGATATATTGTTTTTCCAGTGATGAGTTAATATTCACTAATACTTCATAAAAATGGGTGGATTATCTCTGATTGACTGCTTTACTTTTAGGACTGATTTATGTATTTAATTACCATTTGTGTATTAAAATGTAATTCGATGGTTTCTTATGATAGAGGTCATACAATTACAATGAACCTTAACTGGACAAGTTCTGTCCTAGAATGACACTTTCCTTAGCAAAGCATTGTTTCTCTACAATTTTAATCAATTACAATAAAGATTGCACAAAGAAAATCATAAGTAAGACATGGTATCATTTCATTGCAGGTCAATGCTCTTCTAGTTAATATTTTTGGAGGAATCATGCGTTGCGACGTCATTGCTGAAGGTATTGTCGCTGCTGCAAAGGAGCTGAATCTTAGGGTTCCAATCATTTGCCGGCTTCAGGTAATTATTTGCTATCAAAAGATTAATCCTGAATGTTAATGGTTCTCTAACAAAGTGTACCTTATTGATAATTCTATTCCACCATACTTGGTGTCATTTTTTCATCAATTCCTAATCTGATTCCAGGGCACCAATGTAGATGATGCAAAGGTGCTGATTGCAGCATCAGGATTGAAGATTTTAGCTTGTGATAATTTGGATGAGGCTGCTCGACTCGCCGTAAAGCTATCCAGCATAGTCAGTCTCGCCAAGTCTGCAAAGCTGGACGTAAATTTCGAAATACCTATTTAACTATCTCCAGTATAGAATGATAATGACAAGTAGTGAAGGGAAAGGAGATGTTGGCGAAGACCATGGAGTCGGAAAGACAACTGAAGTTACAAGGGTGGAAATGTGGCTAATCAGGATGAGGGTGTGGCTAAGAAAAACCAGTATCATCTCGAAAGTTTAACTTTCTTTTCTAGGGCGATTTCTTTCACTGCTTCCCTTTGTTTTGGAAGGGGAGTCAATGAAATTCATATAATGCCGCCTCAATGTTCAGACATGATTATTCTATCTATCCCTTATTCGTATCTTGCTGGATTCAGGCTCCGTCCGAAATGCTACTGAGTATGCTTCTGGAATCTATGAGGATGAATATAATTTTTGGGTGATGACATCTGCCTAACTTCCAAAGGGGGTGTAACCGAAAGGGGATGGTTTTGCATTGGGTTTGTGGGCTAAAGTAGTTTGGTGGTAGCCATTTTTTTTTAACCCTTGAACCCCTTTAAGACTACATTTAAATTGTCAAATGTTACCCCATTGTACTGATGCATCATGTCTCTTTCCTGCTATAAACCGAAATTTTTATTTTTTTACCCATATGCCTTAGCTTTAAATGTATGCACAATGCACTCTAGTCGTATTAGGGAATCCTTGTTCAGCACATTTCTTATATAACTGCTTTTCAGAAATTCTGTATTGACATCTTAGAGATGATGGAAGCGTGCATTCCATGCCATGTACATAGTAATTCTGCTAGAATTCGATTTTATTTAACTTGAAAGTATTATTATAAAACATTTCATGTGTGATTTGGCCTGATGGTTGCAAGAGAAAAGGGAATTGCAGCATTTTGAATCATTTTCACATATTCTGCTTCGTGAAAATCAAGTTCTTTTTATTTGACTGGATAGATAATCATCATGAACCTTTCTATACTGTCTCATCTTCTTCAAAATATATTTTCTTAATTCTTCAACCAGTTGCTAAGAAGAAATGTGATATTATAGCTAAATGAATTTCTTCATTGTCTCTTGCAGTGACATAGTTTCAAGAGGTTTTGTTATTTAAAGATTAATGTTCTTGGAAACCTGCATGAGGCTATTTGTGTAAACATTTATTCCCAAATGTTGAAACAATATAAATTGTTGACTATTTAAAGCACTGATCTTGTCACTAGCCTGGCACAGATTCCGTTTGTCTACCATTTCCTTCACTCCTGAAAAGAGTATGTTTTGCTCTCAAAAGACTCCAATTACTGTGAAAATATTTGTTATCATTGTATTTATTGTTACTGACAATGTGGATATGAACTCATGTAAAAAATCTTTCATTATTTAACATAAAACACATTACATAATATTTGAACATTTTGGTACATTCAATAACAATGGAAGCAATAAGTTAGTCTTGGTTGTCTTTGTGCTTATGATAAAAGAAAAAAATAGAAAAAATCCAATTTATAGCAAAAAATTTATCTCAATGAAGAAAGCAACGGCTAAAATCTTATAAAATTAAATGGAATATCCACAAGCTGGATTTTGAGATCCACTCAATTGTCTTTTAAATCACAAATATGGGAATATGTAAGGACACGAAAGCCAATAGATAGCTGAGTATACAAACCAATACAACGGTTGAAAGCAACATATAGTGCAACAGGAAGCTAACAACAAGAGAGCAAGATAGAGATTACAATGATCAGATCTTAGCCAACAACATCGCAACATAGCACATGCTTTCAACCTTAAGCACACAACTTGTGATATCCTCTCAACAAAGCATAATTGCCCCACTAATATAAACCACTTTTTTGATTTTTTGCCACCACATTTAGCAACTTCCATAGAAAAATCTCCTTTTATCATTTACAGTCTCCTTATAAAGAAAAGAAGTGAAAGGAATTAAAGAATCTTATGGCACAATAATTATCAACACTATGAATGAATAAAGGGCTGAAATATATTGATTATGGCACACTTATGATCTCAGAGCTACTTCTAATAATTCAGAAATACAAATCTATTTCGCATGTGCAGGATTTTTATTTCCTGGAAGACAAAAGGGAGATGCTAAATGCACAAAATGTGTAAAAATGGATGATGGTAGTTAATCACAATTCAAACAACGGAAAACAACTTTTATCACATTCGTAAGGGATCAGGATGAAGTTCCTATTTTCAGAACTATAAAACATTTACCTGTGCTCCCAACCTACTCCGTAAATAAGTAATTGTGCATTTTGTCTGGCAAATCTCTGTAAAAGCGTAGCTGCCTTTGTACATTCACACTACCGTGGCAGTCGAAAACGCTAAATATGGGGAAAATATAACTTTCCTTTCGGTAATTCGTGAGAAATATCAGTCTAAAATCCTGAGTTACAGGGCTACAAGTACACCTTGGTGGTATAATAAACGTGGCTCGATAAACAAGCCTATTGAATACTGGATTAAGCCAGTGGTGCCAGTGTAAGCGACAGAGGCAAGATGACTAAGCAGCACCTCGAGGAGATTCTCTTTTTAGAAAATAAATCCCTCTTTTGATGCTTTCTTCGGTAATACAGAAATATGATGATTGTGACAGATGAGGTTCCTCTCATCCAAGCAGACAGCATCACATACCTTCCTTCTTTTTCTTTCTTACCACCTTTGTAAGACTTTCTATCTCCCTGACCTCGCAGAGCTGCGCGTATATTCCGGTAACTATCAGCGAATTTTGCTGATGACCTTTTTGTCACTTCAGCAGAGTCCCAGTAGGAGCTTTCCCGCAGAACAAACTCATGCGGCGATGTTGGTATGTGAGAGTGGCAGTGAGTCTTGAATCTCTTTTTTTGTAGTGTTCATTGAAATCCAATCGAGAACTAAGCAGCTGAAGGCTCACATCTGACTGCGACGTCAAAGTCAACAGGAACCTTTTCACCACATCCTTCAAAAAATTACAAAATGGATAAATAAGAATAAAAATTTTTACATTTACACAAGTTGTCAAGTTTGAGTACCATATTTGCACAAATCTAAGATGTAGTTTTTTTTTTTCTTTTGGACTCCTTCAAGAAAGTGGGTTTCTCAAACAATCGGAGGCAAAATTCTCGACTTTAATTGCATAATCTAAATTTTAACCTGTGTAGGTACATAGATAGTACAATTCCAATCAAGTTGAAGTTTCATAAAAATTATTTCAACTCAAAAAAGTTCTGTATGACAAGTTCTAATTTAGCTCTATTGGATTGTAAAAAAGTCAATTCCATCGTGGTACTGTCTGTGACAATGATACACATTTGATTTAGAGCAATGTTAAAAATTCATCTTAGTTTTTCTGTCAATTATTGAAATAAGTTCAGTTGCAGTCCTTCTGAGTATTGCAATAGCAGAGAGAGCTCTGCTACTTACTGCCAATTCTGCAGCTAGAAGAGTATTTGGAGGTGTAATATTTATTCATTCCCAATTATAACTTAGCAATTTTACTCTTTGGCCCTGATATATCTCACACAATGACTGTGGTGGCAGGGCGAGTTTAATCTCATGACAGAGCATGTATGTGTCTACATGTATACACATGGAAATCAGCTTAACAAATGGTTGTCTGCACAGTGTATGTACACAATGAATGGTGGTAGAGCTCCAAAACTGTGATGAAGGGTGTTGTGTCCTGCCACAACTATCATTAATTATTATTCAAAATTTAATTTTCCCTTTTGGAGTTCCAAAAATGGGGGTTTGTATTAAAATCGAGCTCTTCTTATACTCATGCAAATATGGTATTTCAATGAAGACAATTAGTCACTCAATATGGTTTACATGGTTAAATACGCAGTCTATGAAGTTTCTTATGAGGTCAAATAGTATATATGGCATTTCAACCAAAGATAGTTCATTGCCACTGAGCAGGGACGGATCCAGGGGGGTGGTCCTGGGGGTCCGGACCCCCCCCGAAATATCACTTCTGCCAATTTTTCGAAAATGAAACTCAAATAACGCAAATAAACAAACAATTTAATAAACAATCACTAGCGAAAATATTCGAATTTTTCTAACACAATTCTAACGTCACGTTTTGTGAAAGCCGAAATGTTTTTTATTTTTAAATTTTTTGATCGGACCCCCCCCGAAATTTTTCTCTAGATCCGTTCCTGCCACTGAGCAAGGGAAAAATGAGTTGGAAAATTCTAATTCAGATTGTTTACAGAGATATGTAAATAAAATTAACAGCTAAACATAAGTTAATTACAGAGGGAAGAGACAGCAAAACTGATAAATATAGAAAGGTGTCGATAGTGAGAGAGGGGTCAGGGTAAACCACTGACTTCAATAAACTATGGTTGATCATAGACAGTAGATCAACGATACATATGCAAGTCCTACCTGATATTCTCTGGCAAGTATGTTAAGCCGTACACGCATTTTCTGTAAGAACGACACAGTAAAGTCCTTCCTCTTTGTTATCCATTCTTTTTCAGCTTCTTCACCACTTAAAAAGATTTTGGCTTTAGTTTTAGGATCCCTTGCAGCCAACTCTTCATAGGCACGTGTATGCAAGGAATCCGCATATGTTCTCAAACTAAGGATCAAGTCATAAACAGCCCTCAACTGGGTCAGAAGATCCTTAAAACCAAAAACAGGAAGTAAATGAGCTAATACAGAACTAAATCAAACATTTTAAATACCTGAAACCACAAAGAGAGAAATATGGAAGCAACTCAATATTTTATCTTCCAAAAAATATTTCTCCTAAGAAAACTGAGAATTGGATCATCTTAAGAGTCTCAAAATGAGACGTGGTAGGAATATGATTTGCAAATCTCAATGCTATAGTCTCTACGAGAATGTATTTCAACTTTGACCCACACAAAGGGCAAAATTCCAGCATTAATCAGTAGAGGCTACTGAAGTGCTCACCCAAATTTATTTGCAAGGATATGCATTTCTCTACAATAACGAGTGTAAATATTAAACAATTGCATTTTCCTCTTAGAATTTAAAATAAAACAAATCTTTTAAAAGATGTTTGAAATGAAATACTACTTTTTCAGGCAAATTAACTATTATTAACTTTTAACACCATTGAAAAAGTAACAAGGAGTACGTTATTTTCAAACCTCATTCTAGATTGTTCTCTAAAAATTTACAGGGTCACTGATCAAAATTGGCAGTCTTTTTAGTAATTGGTAATCTTTTATAAAAGTTACCACTAATCTTTTAAAACCATACTTATAACATGCATCCTTTAGAATCAACTGTGCTCTAGATTTCGTCACAATACTACTCATGCACATGTCCTGTAGAGCAGGGTCAGCCAGATCCTTGGCTTACACTAGTTCCATGTAGCTTGTAAACACTCCTCCAATGGGCTATTGAAGTTTTGACTGTCAAATCCCCGGTAGACTAAAGTGTCAGCTGATAGTTTTTAATTAAAATGGAATTGGCTGGCCCATAACACATTTTAATTGGTTAATGTGTGCACCTGCATAGAACTTAGGCATAGATGACTACCAGTATTTCGTATTTAGTGTATACACGTATTAATATGCATATAAAGAATCATAAATGTGCATAGTAAACACATATACAGTGCTAAAAATAGCAGGACCGCATATCTTAAGGTACGCATCACATTCGCACTTTCATTTTCATCATTTAATTTTTAAAGAGTGCACCCCTAAATTCAAGCATCAGAAATAGAAAATCATTCACCCATGAATATAACTTAAACCTTAAGATATGGGATCATGCCATTCGTGGCACCATATACATGTCCATGAAATACCAGTAATAATTCATGCTTTAGGTCTTACGTAAGTGGACACTATAAAAACATAAAATTGGACAGTTGAAAAGTTTTATGGAATAGGCCTTTGCCTTTTAATTAATGACTATCAGCCAGCATTTTGGTCTCTAAGGGCTCTTAGAATCAAAACATAGATAGGGCATAAGTGGAACACTTGACAAGCTATGTGGAACCATGGTTAGCGGAGGATCCAGTCGGCAATGCGCATGGGTAGAATTTTACCCTAATATAGGGCGTCATCGATTCTAGCATGCACCCCAAATATTAAGTCATCAAAGGCCCAAAAGGGTGTGTTTTATTTTTGAGTAAAGATGGTACTTCAGCTTTTGAGGCACTTTTAATACAACTATTTCAACAAAAACAACCATTACCTTTGTTTCTTTGGTTAGCAGGGTACGTTTAGCTACAGTAAGCAGGAAAGCATTATGGGCTTTGATTATGTCATCCAGAGACTCAGCTTGCTGGACTTGAGGCATAAGCTCAGCCCATGAACACTCCAACACCTCAAACAATATATAGTACTGCATCTGATGCACAAAATGCACCATTTCTGATATGAGTAAATGAGTCTGCTGCTGAACTGGTCTCAATTCTGCAAAATAAATTTATATTGTCATAATCAAGTTGAATATCATTCTAGATCATTTTTATTATCAAGACTAGCATCTCAAAGTAAACTTGAAAATTACATCTTTCTTACTAATCAATCTCTTAAATTTCTCCACTCTTTCAAGCAAAAAAATGAAGCTGCAAGACATTAAAATTAAATATTTTCAGAAAAATTCACATTATTCATGAACTGTAAGAAAGCCATGATAATAATTTGAAAGTAAGTTTACTAATTACTATCATATATCCTGAAGTAAAATTTGTTATGAACTACACGAAGATGAGCTTAATAGAAATGGCTAAAAGATAATTATAGTTACTTACCAGGAATTTTACGAAGCATCTTTGCTGAAGTGACCTGTCTTTTCCACAACCTTGAAAGAATCCACTCCATCCGCTTTGTCCTCCATAATGCATTGAAAAGTTTTAAGTACTTGGTCATTTCTTCCGGAGTAAAAATCTGGAAAAAATACACAAATAATACAATTCTATGATATAAAATGTAGCTATAAGATCTATATAACTAGAATGATTATACAGAACAGTTAGTAAAATATTTTTATGCAATAATCATTTTTTCAAAACCAGAACAGAAACTTTGAATTACAAAATTATAGTCATCCACACACAGTAAAAAACTGGCAAATATTGGCAAGTCGGAAGTCTTTTGGACTTCTTGGTCATTCAGATTAACTTATAGATGAAACATGTACAGTCCATCGCTAAGCTCTTATAAGATTTCTTGCTTATACATATTTAAAAAATATATATTAGTGATATGAAGTAAGGACTAGTGACAAAAGAAAAGTTATTATATAAAATGACTTAAAAGTTGAATTTTTATTTTTACCTTGATTTCAAGAGCTTGGAAAAATCAACTTAAATTTTCTAAAATTAAATATAATTTATAAAGTAACCCATTAGCAACCCTTGCAACAGCTGCCAAGAGGAATGTAGATGAGCTCATAATAATACATCAGGGTTAGGAGTTTTAGTAATCAGTTAAACCTATTTTGTATACAAAATTAAGCTATATTGGACATTTGATTGAAATCACAAGGAAAGAAATATTATATAGTAATTAAATAAAAATTTAAAGCATATAAAGATGATATCTCAACTATTTTAGAGGCATAGCTACTAATGCTACCATAAAACATGACAACTAAGGCAAAGAAAAATGATTGTATATTGTAATGCATGTCTGTATTTAAATCTACAATAACTTCAGATCAAGAAGAAAGATCTAAGGAAATACTTACAGCTCCAATTGGTCCATCTACATGATAATTTAAACTAAATACATCCCATCCAGTATCACCAGGAGATATCTCTAATAAATGCACATCGAGCCGGTTTAATATATCAAGAGACTGATGCTTCACATTTGTAGCACGAATAGCAGATTCGAGAATCCCAGAAAGATTGTGGTGGTAAAGAGTGGAAGCAGGTTTCCCTAGCTCAGGCCTGAAAAAAGAAGATTTATTACTAAACACAGCTTCTTAACAATGCTAACTCCACATATTGATATGAAAAGAAAAAGAATAAAGCATTAACATTATAAACAATGTAAATCAATTTATAATAGCTTATGGATTAAATATTAAATTACTACTATAGAAAATTACTGTATTTACTCAAAAATAGGGCAACATCCTTCTGGGTTTTTTTTTTTTCAGTTCAGAAATCCGGTTATGTGTTAGAATCGACATCGCATTAGATTCAGACACAATACTACTTATGCACATGTCCCGCAGCGCAAGGCCTGCCAGATTCTTAGCTTATTCTGATTCCATGTAACTCATCAAACGTTTAAGCATTACACCATTGACGTATTCTGAAAGAGCCCCTAAACTACAGACTAAACTGTTGGCCGATAGTTGTAAATTAAAAGGGAATTGGCTAGCCAATCTAAGTTTTTAAATGACCGATTTGGAATTGGTCAACTTATGAACTTACATAGGATTTTCAGCTTAGACGACTATAAGCATTTTGTATAGTGTATAAGCATATAAATATATAGAATCATATATGTGAGTAGTAAACACATATACGGTGCTTTGAAAAGCATAGATGCGAGTCTTAAGGTCAGCCTTACATTCGCGTGAAAATGATTTTTAATTTCCAAAACTTGAATTTTAGGGGGCACATTTCATTCGATGGTGCATTATTTTTAAGAAAATATGGTAAATTACTAATTTGATATTTATAAGTTTAAAGTAATAAGTTTAAATTAATTAATTTTTAAATCATTTTGCTAAATTCAATTTACTTCAATTCAACTTACTCTAGAAGCTCCATTAAGTAACGAATGAAATCTCCTTGGCCAAGAAGTAAAAACTGACGCAAGGCCAGAAGATGATCCTGAAAACAATACTTTTCATTCATAACATTCAGAACTCGAAGAGATGTCTCTCGGTATGCAGTATCCATCATGGCTTGAAGCCCACCATCCCTGTCTTCCATAAATAGAGCCTCCACTGTAAAACGGAAAATTGAGGTTCATAATACAACAAATCTTTGCGAGAAAATATTGACTGTATCAAACTATTAAAAGTTAAACTTTTAATTTCCAAAATTTGCAAAGGTTTAGAAGGAAATTCCTTTCATTATAAAAAATGTCCTATTATTCCAAGACAATTAATGATTTATTCTCCATTCAGATGATCGTATAGTTTTAATGTCACAGTATGTAAAAATGTAGTGCTAGCATAATTATTTTCTATATAAGCTAAGAATTTTTTGTATTTTGGTTGTCATTTATTGGATGGGAAATAGATGATGTACAAATTTGGTATTTTACTCTATCTCTGGTGAATTATGTTTGGAAAGAGATGGAGATTTGTTTTTCTTGTGACCTTAGTTTTCTGCCCATGGGAGGTTCTCGAGGGATTTCCCTCCTAACTTAGGGCAAATGCCAGGCAGATAAATATATGTTTTTGTTTTCATGGGAAAATGCATTAGATGTTTAATAATGTACATAAAATGTATTAGATGTACAGTAGAACCCCGGTAATCCGAACACTTGCTAATCCGGAACCCTCGGTAATCCAGACGGTCCATTGGGAGTTATGCAAACCCACAACTTCTTCTTTTGAACATATAAACATGCATATTAGTAACAAGAAACGAGAGGTGGACAGACTATTTGAAAAATTTCTCCATTGGCTGTAATGATGTGATGGAGAGCGAAGTATTTCGTTTATTGTGATAACACATCTAATTTGTGATACTTTTCTGAGACAGCATTTTTCCATTCGAGGAATGCTTAATACGTGCAAGACTAAACAATTTCGAAAGACAATAAATTTTCAGTTACAACAGGGTATCACTTCTCAAAACATCACGTTCATTCAAAACCTATGAGAGAAGAGGCGTAAAAAACAATCCTTCTCTTTGATACACGTCAAATGAGGATGACCATGCATGTGTTATAGAGTTGGTATTTATAAGCAAGAAAAGATAAACAATTTTTAGCTTTAATGGCCGTGAGAGAGTGGCGAGCTAAGCTCAAGTCAAAACCTCAAGTGGGTAGGACATAAATTTGGTCCATTTTTCCAATGCTATAACAATTTTGCTGAGAGAGACAGCTGGTCATGTAAAAATGTGCTACGATCCATTCCTTCAATATAACTCCGTTCTTCCGATTCTCTGTGTCTCCATTTAGTTTTTGCCGGTTTTTAAAACCTAAAGTGACGTCCTTTTTTCCCAGTACTGTCCAGTGATTCATGGCATCTCACAAGCGTAAACCCCTCACATTAGAGGACAAAGTGAAAATCATTAAATTGATAAACAGTGGTCAGAGTTACGATGCAATTTCCAGGACGTTTGGTATCGGAAAGTCAACAGTTGGTGACATCAAGAAAAATAAGGACAGCATTATGAAGTTTGTGAAAGTATATACTTCATTGAAGGCAGGTATAGCCAATGGAATGAAGTGAAAAGAAGAAAGTGGAAATACGCGGGACATGTGCTGAGGGGATCGTCAGGGGAGAGAATCGTGACAGTGCTGGAAGGATGGACAGTAAGAGAAAAAGAGGGAGACCAAGGATGGAATGGTTGGACAATTTAAAGAACTGGACTGAAATTAACAAATATGAGGAAATGAAAAGGAAAGCAAGTAGAAGAGAAGAGTGGAGATCCATGAGAGCTAACCTCCTGATAGGAGAAGCTACCAATTGATGATGAATGAAAAAGTGGCACCGGGAAGGAAAGTAATTAAAGTGAGGATTACATTTATGCCGTGTGCAAATGTGACTGGCAAACATAAGCTTCCTTTGTTTGTTGTTGGAACAGCCAAAAAAACCCGTGCATTCAAGTCAGTCACACTACCTGTATGCTATCGAGGGCAAAAAAACACTTGGGTGAAACGAGAATTATTTTTGGATTGGTTGAAAACAGAATTCGTTCCATCAGTTCAACAACATATGAAATCCGTCAATTTACCACAATGTGCTTTATTGTTGCTTGATAATTGTCCTGGCCATCCTTTTGCAGAAGAATTGTGCACTGATGACGCTGAAATTTCTGCAATTTTTTTACCCCCTAGCACAACTGCGCTGATCCAACCCATGGATCAAAATGTTATTCAAAGCATTAAGTTAGGATATTGTAAGTTGCTTCTTACAAATATTCTTAATGATCCTGTGCAGAATGAAAATTTGGAAAATGCACTGAAAAAGGTAAATTTAAAAGATGTCGTGTTTAATCTAGCTAACTCTTGGGCATTTGTGTCTAAATTATTGATCAGCAAGTCGTGGAAAAATTTACTCCCAAATTTTATTGGTTCGGAAGTTTTAGAAAATGCGCAAACTGAAGAAGTTCAGCTTGCGCCACTCATTAATCAGTTACAAAATTTGAACCCAATATCTAACCCTGAAGCCTTCCGGTGGGCTGCTGAGGCTGACTACAGTTTGGCTCGAAAGGAAGATTTAACAGATGACGAAATTATCAGAACAGCAACATCAGAAGATGATGACGACGACCACCACCACCCTGTAGATTCCGTCAAAATTTCTCATTCTGAGGCTTTGGCGGAACTCAATACATCATTAAAGTTGGCTGAGCAGCAAAATTTTGAAGCACATGAAATTATGCTCTTTAGATGTTTTAGAGACCGTGCACTTGATTTAAAAATAAGAACGGTCGCGCAAAAGAAAATATCTGACTTTTTTGCTTGCTGATAATATTCAATCACTTTATATGTTGTAATACCTTATGTAATATATACATGCATTATCTGTACAATATAATTTTTAAGAAAAAATGCTTTTTACATTATTTTTGAAAACCTGAATTCTTCCGGATTAGCGGGGTTCTACTTTATCTGTATTACAACATTGAATTGTTTTGCCGAGGGATATTTGTATTGTAGAATTGTATTTTTGAGGTAAGGTATTTTCTGCAATAATTAATAGCATTGTAATAATTTCAAGAATGCTGTATATAGCATACTCTTATTATACACAAATAATAATACTAATAATAATCAATTGTAAACTTGATTTATGCATTTCTATTGATTAATATAAATGCTTACCACTTGTTTTCTCCAGAGCCTGCTTCAGGGCTTCACGACCCTTAACAGGCGTATGATCCTCACAAACTTCACGCAAGAAATTTATACTCTTCCCAGTAGATAAAATTTTTCTTGCCTGAGACATACTGATGAAAGTTGGTAACATTGTTTCCCTAGAACATGTTTTGAGTCAATCACATATTTTCCTAAACATACTAATAGTAACAAGTTCATTAAAATACATGTACAACAGAGTTTATCATTTCCTTCAACCATCAGTTGAATAGAAGGAATATTTCATGGTAATTACACTTTATGGTGATAATGTCAAAATCTAATCAATTCAAAAGAAATAAAAAAAATTGATTGCAAATTCAACATATACTCCAATGCATCCCAACTTTTACTATAGCTATGGACACTTAACCTGATTTGTAAGTATCATTTCCTTTTATTACAACAAGAATATAGCAGCAATGTTGCTAATCATACCATGATAAAGTTGCAATGTGTATGGTTGAATTGATGTGAAAAAAATAATAATACGGGCAATTTCATGAAACCTATACATCGTTCAATGAGAGAGTTGGTGCTTAAGCTATATTTAGACTGAGCTATTTATGCGCTGAACTATTCTGCATTAACTCTTAATTATAAGTTTATGCACTCACTCCTAGAAAACAGAACTTCCATTCATTTCTGAGTGGTTGCATAGTGGAGTGGATGAATAGGTTGCATTTCCTTGCCATAGTAAGAATTAAGAAGAAATAAAGTGGTAAATAAACCAAATATGACATTTGGCTAAGTATTCTACAATAAAAAATTCTACACAAATAAGGAAAATTATCACAAGATTTTGATAGAAGATGTAAGCAAAAATATTAAGTACGTGGCTAACTATGAAATCGTTTATTTCAAAACTAGGTTCTTATAGTCTGAAAGTCTTTTGAGGTGAAAATAGAAGTTAAGAAAAATGCAATAATCAATCATTAACAGCAAAGAAAACATACAAAATAATTCAACAGAAAAAAATTCTCAAAATAAGATTACATGAACGTCACTAATTAAACAACAGGCAATCATAACCATAGTAGAAATTACCAAAATCAAACTGCTGCATGTAAAATACTTTGAAGACATTTCATGGCAAAAGAAAATAGAAATCAATCTAAAAACTTAAGATTTATTAGTTTAATTTAATCAATGTAATTATCTGATAAATTTTATATATTCCTTAAAATTGATCAGGAAAAGTCCTATTTTATAAACTTTCTTTATACTACAATTATACACCATATTTTTATATACTGCAGCAATCTTCTAGTACTTAACTAAGCATATCAAAGGCTATTCATGATCAGGTTTTAGCTGCCTATCCATCAGTATGACAAAAATAACTGCTGTTTTGAAGTATTCTCTGAATCCAAGAATAACTCCAGGATAAAACTAATTTGAACAATTATGCCTCAAGATTTCCTTTGCTATTAATACTTGTCTGTAACAATTAAAATTCCATTAGCAGAGGACACCATATCAGTATCACCAGCTGTCAAATTGTTAAGGGAATTCTTGGATAAGTAGATAGTACAGGAAAATGGATGTTTGAGCACTAGAATTATGCATTCAAATAACAATTTCTACATAATAAGAGTTAATACTTTTAACCAAATCACATACCTGATACTGTACTTATCGTGCCAAAGTCTATCACCTTTGACAGATGAATCTGTTGCAATAAAAAATTCTCCATAACGATCCTCTAGCTCTCCATCTAATATCCAACGACTCAACATAATATACAAAGGTGTACAAACCTGAAATATGCAACAATAAAGCAATATTAGGAGCAGTAAAGCCTAGAAAATTGATGAAAGATAATAAGCTAGGGTTTACAATGATTTTGAACAGCAACAGGGCTATAGTTAATCATATGTAATATGAGATTGGTAATCAACTTAAAGAATATATTGAAGTGAAGGTACAACCACAAAATGATAAATCAAGTTTTCTATGTAATTGTAAATATAAGAAAAATAAATACAAACTAGAAAATAGAAGGAAATATTTTCTCCAACTAAAGACAAAATCAAACTCTTCCATAATCTGTGAAGCTTGCCTGAATTAAATAAAGAAAGGCAGCCTATCTAGAAGCAGTTTAACAATTAATTATATAATTAACATCTCCTGTGTTTACATATCAAAGAAATATGGTAAGAATAGAAAGAAATTTATTGGCTCTTTTTCCCAATTTTTGTTACAAAGAGATATCAAGAAGAGCACTTTAATACAGTAAAATATCACAAATTTGTTCTTGCAATCGGTAAATTATTAGAATATCACATTTATTGTAAGAATATAAAAGATGGACAGCAAAGAGATATACTACAACCATAAATTGCTCATGCAGCAAATACAAAATAAAGAGTAACCACTCTGAATATTTAATAATTGCAGGATATAAATTACCAAGAGGATACTTACAGCTCCAAGGATATGTTTCATAGTTTCCCTGACAAGTGGATCGCCATGCTGTAGAAATGCATGGACACCACCTGCCAAAGCACCTCCCCTATCTCCTCTTGTTGCTTCTGCAACAGCAAGGAGGCACCGAAGACGAGCCATAGGTTCAATAGCCCACACAGCAAGCCGCCGAAGGCTCAGAGCATCAACGTTTGAATTCTGCCCATTTGCATCTGCACCATCCTCTTGATGCAACTGGAGTATGAAAGAAAGATATTGATGAATCATATAAGCTTTGTGGAACTTCAACTTCAAAACACAAGATCCACCTTCATTCAAAAGAAACACAAAACACATACACCTTTGTCCTTAGCCATAAAACACACATAAAAATAGCTGATACCTCCAAATTTAAACATCTAAAGAAAAAACGATGCTATATCTGCCCAACTCATACTATCTACATAAGGTTTGGCATTTTGCAGCATATTAATACATTTTAACTGAACTTAGCCTTAGAAAATGATTTAAGCATTATGATAGCAATACCTAAAAGAAAAGTTTCCCATCACTCCAAAAGCAAGAAAACAAAAAATATCTTACAAAAACTATAATTCTGCTAACCTGTATGTAACAATACATTTTCAATACTAATTAATTTTTTGATAAAAGCTTTTAAATTATGGAATTTAAGTCCATTCCTTTGCTCTTAGAGAACATAAAAGTTATCGACAAGATGGTTAGAACATTAAACTAGAGAAGGTAGGATTGTTCAATGACTAAAACATCACGTGATTCAAGCAGCAATATAAAACTCATAAGAGGATATAGCACAGACTTTACCATGATAATGTAAATTAAAATACCTTAAGCCTGTAAGTTACAAGTGAATGCTGACTGCTAAAGCAAAAATGCATCAGATCCTTTTGGTATTCAAATAAGTAAAATAATAGAAGACACCAACAATAGCTAATTGACTACATCATACACATACTAATATGAGATAAAAAAACTTGGATACTATGGATTTATATAGTACTAGCTGTAGCGCCCATTGATTCTCAACGGGGAGAATAGAAGTAGAATTAAATACAGTAATCCTTTTATAAAAAAGAAGATAATCTAACATGTATCATTTATGCTTCGTTCGATGGGACAGATTTCCATTGGATAACCGTAAACAAAACTTTTCCGTGAAAATCCAAATATATCTTACGCTCTCATAATTTGTTGCTGAAATCTATAAGTTTGGTCATCTGAATATTCATTTTCATATAATATTTCTACCAAACTTCTCAGGTTGACAACAATGAGTCTTCTTAATTTGATTTTGCAATTGAAATAGAGCCTGCAAACAATATTTCGATTTATATTTCCAAACCAATAAACCAAGAAATGAAAATTGTTTTAAAGCCACCTTGACTAAATATTCAATCTCATATCTTTCAAATGAACAATTTCCTCGATAAAGACAGCATTTGTTCAAAGATTATAAAAAATATATTCAAATATAAAATTAGGATAAACATCACAACCTTTGAGGATTAATTTTCAGAAATAAAAAAAAAAATGCACAAAGGTAATACGGAAACAAATGAGCAAATAATAGAAATAAATATTACTGTGAAAACAACCGATGAATATTTTTACGGAAAGTATCTAAAACACCACATAAGCACTGAACACAATCATTATCACAAACACTATCACGGAAATGGAAACTACGATTAAACTTATAATTTTACAGTAAACAATTACATTGATATAAATAAAACATGGTTGCTACAGAAGCTTAAAAAATATTCGAATAACTTTCTTAAATATTTCATTAATTCTCAATGTCTTCTTAAATATAAACTCATGAGCTAGAAACAACAATCATCTAGATCGTCAAGGGAATGAGTTGTTTACAACCTCAGAATTTGGATAAAATTTTCACGTATTATATCAAACTGTTTGCAATTTCGAGTCGGAAACAATATTCCACAACCAAAATAAGAATTTTTATTCTGTTATCCTTCTTTTGGTATTTAGTTCGTTTTTCTGGGACCATTATTTCTAATTTAATTTTGCAAAAGAAATTAACCCTGCAATGAAAAAAAAATTACCTCTACGTGTATTTCTTAAGGAAACGTTTTGACCCGTCTGGGCTCGAACCGTGGACTTTAGGGAAATTAAAAGTAGCCTATACTCTGCGCGGGGTTTACTTTTAATAATGTAGAAAATTTCAAAGTTTTGTGACTCTCAGTTCTCGAGTTTTTAGCGAACACACACACACTCTCTATTTTATATTATAGATTATAATAATGATTCATTACTTGTAAATCATAAAATAATTACTTTAAAAGATTATAATAAGCAGACCTAGAGATGCAAATTGAAAAGCTTACAGTATTTTCTTTCCTCAAATACTGATAATTTATTAGTCAATGAGCATTCAAAGCAGAGAGAAAGATCAGCCATTTTAACTCACCTGTGCTTCTAAAATAGCAACCAAACAATAATATTCAGTAAGTTCTTGACGAAGAGCAGCCACAAGGCTCTGAGATACCAGTCCAGCAGTTAGACACATTGTACGATCTTCGCAAACTTGTTTTATGGAATTGTGTAACCAACCAAGTTCAGCTGCACGTAATACAGCATTTTGAGCTGGTTTACTTAGCCCAATCTGAAAAACAATACATTTTTCACATGTATTCATATTATGAGGCTATCAAATTTTATAAGATAAAACACTCATTCCTGAACTTCTCTACCTCTCACAGTTGGAATACAACATAAGAAAATTTTTGCTCACTAAAATTATTACAATATTAGGTGAGGAATGAAAGTTAACTTTGCATGTTAAGGGCTAAACCTAGGATTGTCCTCTAGGAATAATGGACATGGAAAAAGCCTGACAGAACCAGTATTTAAACCCATTAACTTTCTGGGTGGATGCTTTAACCAATTAAACTACCTGGGGACTTTGCACAACTAGTCTATCAACAAGGTAATGTGTTAGTCTGTCTGTTACCCTGTCAGACTTGCCACATCTCTTCTTTTTCCATGGGAACCAATACAACATTGCTAGTATGGCAATGACAGTGATATTAATACCACCACAAACATACCAAATCATAAATCCCAATGGATTTTGCAATTTGGATTACTTTTTATAAAAAATATAAAGGTTTTAATTGGTCTAGCTTATGAATTCTCCTGATAACCAAATAAAAGAAAATAATAAAGAAAGGAAGAACTCGATTTAAAATTAGAGCATAAGCAGAATATCTATCAACTATGACCATTTCTTTGAGAAGCATTAAAACAGTAGATTAAAAACATTTTATTAAAACATATCATTGAGAGAACATACAGAAATCCATAAGTTTCAATTTATTTCTAATCTGAAATTGAGCCCCAATTTTTCAATATTCTACAGAAACAAATTCCATAATGTTTGTTTTGGTACATAGCATTATTATTATTTTCAAGATAGACATTCTTAACTTAAAGAAAAGAAAAACCGGCTCAAAATCACTATTGCCTAGTCATCATTCTGTTTCTAATATATGTACCTCATACTTATTAACAAACCTTGTTCCGATTAAAAATGAGGGAAAGATGTTTAGCTTTGCATGAAGAGACATGCACCTTGAATCCCAAGGATAAACAAAAATGAAAAATAGCCACATGGCTGGGACTTGAACTCAGGTCTCCCACTTATCAGGAAAGTATTCTAATCATTGAACTACCAAGCTGCATTAATTCCTCTTCAGTCATAGAAATACTTTATTGTACATCCATTTCCTAATTCTTCTTTTAATCTATTTGAAAGTTTCAATAACCTTATTGCAGTAATAAAACAATATGTACAAAAATTGTATGCTATTTAAAAATAGAAAATGTATGAAAGATTCCAGAAGGGACCAGTAGAGCATCTACATTTCAAATAAGAAGCAGTGGGATCTCACAAAGAACGAGAAAGATGAATAAGCTTCAAGATGATATTTACTCTTTGTAAACCAAAATATGCATATTGAGGGGTATGCAAAACAATAACCTCTATGAAAAGTTGCACTGAACATTTACAACCCAAATAGCAAGCTCCCCAATGTATAAATTCTTCTTAATCCTCTTTAATGTTGTTAGCCTAGAAAGTCAGTACTTAGGTAAATAATCCACATGTAAATGAGTGTAAATATATGTTATATGAGTAAAATGTTGCTTGCATTCTGCAAGCATGTAGATAACACAAATTTTAAGTCAACATCATATCGAGAGGGTCCTCAAAAGTAGAAAAAGTATTGAAAATATTCTTAAAATTCCCTGCAATTTCTCCCTCAAGCCTCGAACCTGGGATTTCCTGGTGATAATTACTATGCAGAACAACAAAGGATCACCGTCTCTAACAATGTGTGTAAACTCAAGCAGAAATATTGGCTGCAACTGCCTCAAACGACGTCCTACTCTTTCCATATATTCTTTGTGAGAATTTGTAATGTGCTCTGGCATCAAACCCAGAAACATCATGGTCTTATCTAATTTTTTTCTTAAACAAAGTCTTAATATACATCTTCTATCTAAGCAAGAACTTCCTATCAATTCGATAAGTGCTAGAAAAAAATAATAAAAAACAATCCCAATGTGTTTTAAATGGGAGATATATTTACCGACCGGCATCGAACCCGGGTCTTTCTGGGGATAGTTCCTATGCAGCACAATAGAAGATCACAATCTGTAACTATGTGTGAAAATTCAAGCAAGAATATTAGCTGCAACTGCCTCAAACGACGTCCTACATTTTACATATATTCCTTATGTGAAAAATTGAAATGTTCTCTGGCATCGAACCCAGGAACAGCATGGTCATATATAATTATTTTCTTAAAGGGATTCTTAACATACATCTTCTATCAGAGCGAGAACTTTCCATCATTTTGATAAGTGCATCAAAAAAATAAAGAAAAACTACCTCATTGTATTTTGAAGGGCAGATTTTTGCATCGTCCTAGCATCAAACCCAAGATATTTCCTGTAAAAGTCATTAATGTTATCGAAAGATCATGACCATAAATATAGGCTCCTTGAGTTTTGATTTTCTACGTATTCGGGAAGTAATGTTTTAAAATTACCGAGAATCAAAGCAATGCTTTTAAATGGGAAAAATCTGGACTTTGGGGCCCTCTGGAATCGAACCCATGACACTGAGGTTCAAAATCGCAATTTTTCTGGTGGTTACACATTATGGCCAATACATCATAAAAATATCAAGTCAATGACGCTTGTGGTTTAGCCTGTGAATTAGTATCCTATCTATCTATATCCCTATATATATGAATGAATCCGGAGAAGCATCTATATATAATAGATTTATGTAAAAGTATAGATAATAATTTACATTTAGAGTTATATATAACTTGGAAATTATGAATCATAAATATAATTTTAAATTCAATTAAAATTTGTGTTAAAATATTTCTGTATTCAAGGATTAATTCAAACGAAACAAAGAAATAAAATATTTTAAAGGCACAGCTGAATTTTTTGTAATTACTAATTTATAACTGTAAATAATTGCCAAAAATTAATTAGTTAATTAGAAAAAATTATAGATACAGAAAAATATTAACAATTTTAAAGTGCAAAGATTATTTTGGTTTACACAGTATAAAACACTCCTTTTGGGAACGGAAAAAGATAAGACCAATACACAGAGAAAACTGATTAGCACAATAATATACAAAAAGATATGAATTATAGTGATAGTCAACTTTCAAAATATATACAATTGTTACATCCAGTACCAAATACAGAAGAAAAAATGTAGAAGGACTTTGACATGGGAATGGGTTTAATGATAAATAGATTACATTTATCATTATTAAAAAATGATGATCGTACCTTAGGTTCAATTTTGAATCCTCCATTAACTGGATCATTCTTTAAAACATTCCCTTCAATACCTTGGAAAGAGTAAATTACTTCTTTGAGAAGGACCTTCTCTGAGACAGTACCCACTATCAAGAAAAAGAGCACAGAAAAAGAAAAAGATATTCAGACAACATCACAACAACATTTTCACAACAGCCACATCAGAAAACAGACTTGGCTATGATCTAGCAAGTAGCTACTACCGAAAAACTTATTGCTAAGGCTTTCAGTTTTGCAACTAAATTAATTTAGTACATTATTATAACTTCCATGGGACAATAAATCATGCTCTCTATTCTTCACTCATTTCTCAGTGCAAAAAGGGTACACAATTGAATAATTTGGAAATCTCCATCCAAAATTAAACATTATATACAGTAGAACTACAGAGGATGTTAAGAATAAGGTTTAACAAATACTTTTTTCCACAGATTTGATTATCCAAATCACTTTAGGACACTATCTCATATAGCAGTTCTAAATTCGCTGACATGTACGGGATATGATAGGTCTATTCGCTTTCTACCATAACGGTAGAAAGCGAATACAGTAGAACCCCGATCCATCGTTCCCACATTTGTCGTTTTCCCGGATTTTTCGTTTATTTCCTATAGTCCCGACTTAGGCCCATAAGGAGACATGTTAAGTAATACCGCATTCATCGTTCATCGAAATATTATTTTCCCGCATCCATCGTTCAGATTTTTGGCCCAATCGAAGAAGAAAGACAATGTATAAGGAATTGGGACAAAAATTTTCTTTAAGAGCTTGGCATGAACTTTTTTTAAGGCTGTCGTAGCACTTGCTCAAAACGGCCGATTTTTTAAACACATCCGGGGCTGTTTTAACACATTGTATCCTATTGGAGAGCTTTCACATGGGTGCGCGTACGAGCCCTGTTTGTCCATCTCAGTTTACTGGCATATTTCACCCTGTTTGTACCGTCTCTAGGAGTTCAGTACATTTTTTTCGAAATCTTTAGGGATTTTCTTTGGATAAACTTTCGTTATGTATTCATTTTAATAGTGCGAGCTGAGTCTACATTTCCCATTTTGATCGTTTTCCCGCATTCATCGTCTTTTTCTCTCGGTCCCTTCAAAAACGATAGATCGAGGTTCTACTGTAGACCTATTCATATTCATTAGTATTTTGAAGTGATGTAACATGCCGAAGTATTACCATTTTTTTATCACCGTATTTGACGGCATATAAGACGCACCTTTTTTCCTAAATTATGTCTCGAAAAATTTTCCTGCGTCTTATATGTGAAGGTTCAACCTCCACGGGTTAACTTTCAACACTGAATGCTATTTTTAGCCCAGATGGTCTATGCTACCTATTTCATAATTGCATTCAATGATTGTGTTAATATTTGGCTTTTACGAAACAACACAAATAAAAGAAACTACATTTTAAGTTATTGTGGTACCGCGCTTTCGCACGGACTATAAAATCTTTTTTTCCTTGTGAGTGGCCAACTTAATGAGGGTGCATCCTATACGCCGGTGCGTCTTACATGCCATCAAATACGGTAATTAATACATAGCTCTTTTTTATACTACACATGTAGCTTTTTTTCTCCCATTTTCAATGTACATACAGAAGTTAATTAACTATCCAAATTTTTTATTATCCGAATGGGGTCCGGTCCCACTTGATTCGGATAATTGGAGTTCTACTGTACTTGCATTGTCAATAAATACTGAAAAAAAAATCAAATTAATACTTCACTTCATTAGTATTTGTTGCGCTAGGAATTGATTTCTAAATGGATTATACAGAAAATGAGAAAAATTTTGAAATGGAGAAGGACAGTATTCAAAAAAGTCATGGAGTTAAATCAGAACCAAATCAAAGGAAAAGGGATAAGACATAATAAAACTTTAAATTACATCAATATTATGATAAATGCATTGATTTGTCTCTATACACATTAAAACACTGAACACATCAGTATGAGCCAAAAACAGACAATGCAGTTCCCAACATGCCACACACACATGCTCAATCAACACACATTTCCCATGTCTGAAAGTTGGAAATCATAAAACAATAATTTACTGATGAACATACAACATCCACTATGTATACGCATTTACATCTGGGAAAAAATTTCACCATCTCCATTAAAGTAATAATTTTCTTAAGCAGAAAACTACAAATATTCACGAAGAATTTAGATAGATAAAAAGACACCCAAACAGGACAACTATATACATCGTGAAAATACTTTAAAGTGCTCAGTATTTAAGTGCAATTGACAAAAATCACTACTTCCACCTCAACTCTGTGGTAATCTCCATGAGGAGAGAAAAATAAAAACACAATTTTTACTTGAGATCCGAGTCTTACAGTAATTATTGAAAGCCATGTTATTACTTCACTTGCAATTAGTGCAATTGAATAACAAAGGGATACATGAATAATTAATGCAAGGAAAGGGAAGAAAACGTAAGGAATAAATGGTAGTGATAAACAAGGATGAAATATAGTGACGTAAATGGGATTCGAACCCAGTTATCCCACTTTTGTGGCAGGTATTCTAACCACTAAACTATCAAGCGCCAGTAATCTCCTATTTCAGGGCAGATATACCAAGCTAATTCAGCTATCTCTAGGCGAAGTACAACTCCACTTTTGGGGAAGTTTAGAAGGCAAAGCAAGTAGAAATTCCAATTAAATCGTCATAGGGGCATCAAACGTATTCACTAAACGTATTCCTTTAAAGGAAGCAAGTACGATGCAGAAGTAACAATTTCCCTAAGTAGGCTCCTCTACAGCTGGAAGAAAAAAAAAACAATGTAATAATTTCACTGATTATGTTTGAACACACGATTGTTCAACAAATGAAGTCATCATTAGTTAAAAATGGTCATGTTTTTCAAATATAATGTGTATTTATTACAAAGCGTTTTTATTGGTTCCATTATGGAATTCACACAGTAATAGCTAGTACCATTCAACATCCTTTACACTTGATTATGAGGACTATAGCATTGGTTGGTGAAGCTTATTCTATGTTGGAAGCCATTAAATATGAGATGTATCAGGTTTCATTATGGCAAAAAACACATTTGGAATCATAGAAGCTGCCATGCCAGAAACTAAAGAAGACTTTTACACTAAAGAGGAACTCATGCACATGGCCAACGTCCATCTTGGCAGTCACCCACCACAAAAATAAGTCTGTTACAAAAAGAATAAGTCGACTGATTGGGATACAACATTTTGTAGACCTCCATTCAAGCTTAGCTTGTTTCTATGGCATTCTCAAATATACTCAGTCCTACTCTTCGAGTAAATAACAACCAGAAAACTTATCCAAAGGATGTAGACCCAAGATTGCGAATGATGGTTCAGAAGATACTGTTGGGTGTTGTGAAAAATGTTTGAGAAAGAATTAATTAATATTATAACTGATGAATGGACAAAAATAATTTTCTTTAATTTCCCAACATATATTTAGGTAGTGACTGTTTATCAAATTGAATCATGTCAAGATTGACTATTTAAAATATTTCCCTAATGTTTATTCTCCTCCTAGATTATTTTCTTCCTTAGAGATGTAGTCAGGCAATCATGTCTGACCTAATCATGTAGAACCTGAAATTTTATGTAGAAAAATATCTTTTCACATTTTCTTTGACAACTTATCTTTTACCATGAAAATGTACTTCCTACCTTCATGATAGTCCACTTATATAGTATTTGTATTTAAATCAGAATAATTGATATAGATATTTGATTAATTTTAGCAAAAACTTCTGTAAATAATAATTACATATTTTTGGTAAAAGTAGCAAATAGGTTATATAAAGAAAATTTCATTAAAATACTCTAGATTTAAATAATAGATACCTCAAGTTAAACAATGAGTGAAAATCAGTGAAATGACAGTGAAGTGGGGATGTTTAATAATTTTGCCTTTTTTAATCATAATTTATTTTGTGTCTAATTTTCGCCTATGTATTTTTGTGATAATTATGTTATATCACTATTCTTTTGTAATCTAAATATTTCTACTTCATGATGAGTCCCAAAAACAACTGTGTATCGATTCTTTAGGACAAATAAAAATATTATTATTATAGTATGGGTGACACATGACACTCACTTCCATGCCAAAAAACGATTTGTTTATCAGAGTGGATATGTAGCCGCTCTCTTAGTTCACACAATATTAAATAATTTTCATGATGATGGGTCAAGCTAATGGTTTCATCACTTCTACCCACAACAGGCTAATGCCCTACTATTGGATACCTATTTGTCTATCTGGGTAATCTACTTCCGATGTATATGACAAAAATTAAAAATGTACATATAGATGTAAAAATGTAATAATAACTAATCGTTAAATAACTCCCTTTGCCAATGAAATACTGATTTCTCAACAGTAATAATGTGATGTAATGCTATGCTAACTTATCAGTTAAAGTGAAATTCTAGAAACAACTTTAAAATAATGAAATTTAGAATTCTATAAAGACAACAACTCATAGGAAATCTTTGAAAAATTTAAAAATATACGATTTTTCCTGGTAAATTCTTTGCACACACTTTGCATAACTTAACATAACACAGTCAGAAAATCAGATTTAACAACAATATATCTTGAATTATAATCACTATTCAGTCACCTCAAACATATACCAACATACTTTATCATAAAATAAGATAATATGTGGTCAAGTTTCAGAAAAAAATAATAACCTAAGTATATTGACAAACTTACGACTGGTAAATGATGTTTTTGAATCTGTGACAGAATTCTTACAACCATCGGTTGTGGGATTCTTTCTGCCTGTTTGAGAGTCATACCTACTGAGAGTAGTATTTGAAGTCATTCTGTCAATAGCAGATGATTTTTTATCTGTAAAATGAATTTTACGATTAAAATTTTCAAACTTAACAAATTAAATACCTCAACAATTACACTTCAAACCGTAACATCATATTGCAAAGTAAACAATATAAACATATGATAAAATACTTAAAAAATAAATAAACTGTTACCATTTGCAGCTGACCAGTGAAGAGGAAATACTGTAGAAGAGTCGGAAGTAGAAAAATTGTGTGTTGTATTACGACTTGTGACAAAATTGCCTCCTCTTCTGCTTTGTTCATTTCCAACCTGTATTGGGAAAAGATAATTGTTTGCTTTTTATAACAGAAAAACTCTCTCAATTTAACGTAGAACCATCATCCATTATTTAAAACACAATGAATAGCAAATAAAGAGATTGATGAGGTAACGCTTGAATTTTCACTGTCACAAACAATCAAGATACTAAGATAAATTTACTTTCCCTTAGTTTGACATATGAAAATGTCAATGTATATTTTCTTGGCCTAACTTTTAAACATCACCATCATCAGATCAAACAGTTATAAACAAAACAAATGACTCTTATCATAAAACTAACTTACCGAAGTGTATCTGGATTCTCGATTAGGTCTTTCCAAATGATAAATTGGAAAAGGATCCTTCATTAGCGGCATAAGAATTGTATCATTGGACTTCGGCTGGTCGCTCAAATGTAACAACAGAATTAAGAGAGCTTGCCTATTCTTCACAGTCTGCTTTCAAACAAAGACAACTTTTAGACTCAATGCTCAGTTAAAATGCTTACAACCACTTTACAAAAGAAATGCTTACCCCGTGCATTAATTTTTTATGCAAATCCGCAAACTTTGCAGCATCCTGATCTCTATTTTCACTCTGAAGTTTCTTCTTTATTTTCTCCACAATATAAAATTCATCGAGACCATTATACAATTCTACCTTACTATTTGATAGATATGAAACGATGCTTCGGAAATGCTGAAGAGCATCATCTGAAAATTAAATTATGACGAAAGGAATAAAATCAACTTTAAGTGACACTTAAAAGATTGCGATTTGTGATCTTGATCGTTTATTTACCAAATAACAAAATTTAGAATTATGACAAGAATTAGCAACAATTATTTTTGTACTACATCAACAGTAATTTAAAACCGTAACAAGCTAAAGCCAGGAGCGACTCTAATTATTAGGATAAATAATAAACAAGCATAACACTAGTGACAACCTAATCATAACAAATTTACAGTAAAATAACTGTACCATTAGATGACAACAAACATCAGCAGGTAACAAAGCCGTAAGACAGATATGGTAAGAAGCATTCTAATCAAACTTGGCAAATAAATCATCACTACATAAGAAAGTTAAGCCATCATGCTATTCAAATATAAGTAATGAACGCCTATCATTAAAAGCAGTTGGCGCGAAACGAACCTTGATTTTTTCCTGTCAATTTTACGCATAATTTATGAAGCAATGAAAATGCATTATTTCCATCTGGGCTGCCTTGAGGCATAATGAAAGGTATGCACTTAAATTTAACCAGCAAACCAAAATAATAGGATTGATTAATCTCCTGTTCTAGTAACCTCCATATCAGACGACGTTTTCACGTGTAATAGTTACTGATTTGCTCACGAAATGGCACTGTGCTACAAAACGGACTATTGAATTGAGTCATATCCAGCGCACGCTATTCACCTAAGCAAAAGAAATACTCATCATAACCTTTAAATTGTTAATAATAATCGAGAAAAATATAAAATATAACGGTAATATTAGATGAAAAGTCAGGGTAGATTTTTAATTCTAAACATTAAAATATGACTTTCTTAGATTTGATAAATTACTTCGCGTAGTACACACCACGCATGCTGCGGCGTTGTTACAGCGCACTCTAGGGAAAGTTCGACAAAGCTTTACACTAACGGGAGTGACGGGTGGTTAATATTAATAAATTTGCTTGATTGAAGTGCCCATTTAAATTTTAAAAAATCAAAGATGGATGAAGAATATGATGCCATCGTCCTCGGAACTGGCCTGAAGGAGTGTATACTGAGCGGAATGTTATCAGTTTCCGGGAAAAAAGTTCTTCATATTGACCGGAACAAGTACTATGGTGGTGAGTCTGCTTCTATCACACCTTTGGAGGAGCTCTTCACGCAATTTGGTCTCCCAGCTCCGGATGAAAGTTATGGTCGTGGGAGAGAATGGAACGTGGACTTGATACCAAAATTCCTGATGGCCAATGGACAGCTGGTGAAACTTCTCATTCACACTGGAGTGACCCGCTATCTTGAGTTCAAATCTGTTGAAGGCAGTTACGTGTACAAGGGTGGTAAGATTTCTAAAGTGCCTGTGGATGAGAGGGAAGCTCTCGCGTCTGATTTGATGGGTATGTTTGAAAAGCGAAGATTCAAAAATTTTCTTATTTACGTGCAAGATTTCAAAGAAGATGATCCGAAAACATGGAAAGACATAGATCCTCAAGTCACTACCATGGGGCAGGTATATGAAAAGTTTGGACTTGATCGTAACACGCAAGATTTCACTGGTCACGCTCTTGCTCTCTATAGGGATGACGATTACCTTAAGCATAATGCTTTGCAAACCATCCGTAGGATAAAGCTGTACAGTGATTCTCTTGCCAGATATGGAAAATCTCCTTATCTGTACCCCATGTATGGTCTTGGCGAGCTACCGCAGGGATTTGCCAGATTGAGTGCCATTTACGGCGGCACATATATGCTTGATAAGCCCGTTGATGAGCTCGTTTTGGAAAATGGGAAAGTAGTTGGTGTCAGATCTGGAAACGAAACTGCTAAATGTAAACAGGTGTTTTGCGATCCTTCATATGTCCCTGATAGAGTTAAGAAAACAGGTCAGGTCATTCGTTGCATATGTCTACTGGATCATCCAGCTCCAGGCACACGCGATGCGCTGTCAACTCAGATTATCATTCCTCAAAAGCAAGTCAACAGAAAGTCAGATATCTACGTTTCATTGGTCAGTTACACTCATCAGGTTTCTGCCAAAGGTTGGTTCATAGCTATGGTTTCCACCACTGTGGAAACTGCAAACCCCGAGGCAGAGATAAAACCAGGGCTTGATCTGCTAGGGCCTATTAAACAAAAGTTCGTAAGAATCAGCGAATACATGGAACCCACAGATGACGGTCTAGAAAGCCAAATTTTCATATCAAAATCGTACGATGCTACCACTCATTTCGAAACCACCTGTCTGGATGTGCTTGACATTTTCCGTCGTGGCACTGGGGAAGATTTTGATTTTTCCAAGGTAAAACATGACCTTGGAGATGAGGAGCAGTAATTACATTTTCGGTTTCCGTACATTATGAGCTCTGCATTTCAAAATTGCCCTTTCTAAGCAAGTGCAAAAGTCACAATTATGCTTCAATTTTATAGGAATTAAGGGTTGCATTGGTTGAAATTGTTTCCAATAATTTATGTATTACATTGCACAGTAACTTCAAGTGCCCTAAGCGGTGCTCTCTTGTATTATGTCATGTTATCCCAATTACACCATTTTATATTCACCAGTTAAGTTTACGTATTTTCAAAAGCCTTGATTCTATTCTTTAAATGGAGGTTGGAGGAGTCAACTTTGTAACTGTTGAGTGTTATGTAATAAACTCTTCAGGTGCATGGTATTTATCAATGTCAAGCTTGTAAATGTAGTCTTAGCTTGCTGTAAGGGGTATTGTTGGTGTTTGCTTCTAAGGTTCAATAGAATAACAGTTCTCTAAAATGACATTTAGTAATAAAATTGTTTGATGGCAATTAGGAAGTTTTAGATCTACAGCAAAGGTGAAGCAATGGTAATTAGTGTCTGGGTGAACTGCCAGTGAATTTTGCTCATTGTAAATAATTACCCTTGGCCTTTAGGCTTCATCTGGCTTCTTTAAGCACATTGCATAGTGCATATCCCATAGTTATAGTCATGTGTGGAAAGGTTTACTGAAAGAGAAAGTGGATTGAGAATGCCTTGCAGTAGGGCTGCCAGGTTTCTCATTTTCAAATGTATTAAGTCATTTTGTCACTTCTCCTGCATCTTCATTGTTACATCAGGGCTTTTGTTAAGGCATTTTATTAATGTTATTGATTGTAAAATGTTTTATTGTATAACTTTATCTATTTAATCACGTATATAGTGTGAATGAATATTGTCCTTGTATTTGAAGATCATAGAGGTTATGTGTGATTTGCATTTTCTGTAATGTGTTCCTAACAGCTACCTGTAAAATT
This sequence comes from Sympetrum striolatum, assembly GCA_947579665.1. Lineage (NCBI taxonomy): Eukaryota > Metazoa > Arthropoda > Insecta > Odonata > Libellulidae > Sympetrum > Sympetrum striolatum. Next base: position 21,346,397 of record OX388346.1, read on the forward strand.
GGCAGTCCTATTATGCAGGCACCATGAAGCCAGCTTGTGATAATTACTTCCTTCTAAATGTTGTTGTGAGTTAATGAGCATTGATTTAGGACTATCTGTTGAAAATCAAGTGGTTTAAGGGATTTGAATTTTTCATTCCAATAAAAATGTTCTGTTTCTATTCTGTACAAAATTTAGTTGATTTATTCTGAACCTCAAGCTGTGTGTCTCAGCTATTATATATAAATATGTATACAACCCTTTAGTTGGAACCATTTATGAAGTCAAAAAGTGCAGGCTTATTATATTTTAATTATGTCGTCTGAATTATTCATATGTATAAAACTTCAACTCCGTGTAATGTACTTCATGTTTGACTGGATGAGTAAATATATTTGTAACAACAAAAATTGTTTCATTTGTCTGAAACCTGTCCTGATTGGAAGATCTAATTTTATTTTTATACAATTAGAAATCTTTATGCTTCATTGACAGCGACTTATTGTGTATGACCAATGAGTAAAGGTTATTTTAGGGGATTAAATTAAGACAGTCATTTCCGATTCCAATATATATTTATTATGCAGAGAAAATATTACATTTGACATCAATATTATTGCTACTATCTCCTGCTACAACAAGATTATGGCGACCTTAATACCAAATATGGATAAAATAGATACATAGTTGACAAGAAAGCCCTAATTAGGCTACTTCAGCATCTAAGTGTAAATTTGGTGTATTTAAAGGAAAAATTTGAGATGCTAAGGGAGATACAGTAACTGACTTGGTACAATTATTAGTTTTGTAAATGCCAACTAATCTGTCAGCCAACTCAAACATGTTCGACCTAAGAGAAATGATGATGAACTGGGTGTTGCGAGTCCTTTCCTGAAATTAAGAGAAAGCATAATTAATAAAACATTCATTTCTAGCCAAGTTTACCTTACTCCTATTCCTCAAATTCTTTCAAGATTAAAAATATATGAAAATAATCATGACAATTAATTACAAAACAATTTATGATCAGTATTTTCATAAATAATTATGAACAAATACATCCCTCACACAGCATGGAGCCTAATTAATTATAGATGGGTTTCAATAAACACGAAGAATGTATTAAACAAGCTCTATTGATTGATTGACATACAGCTTGACTTTATAGCTGCTTTGCAAAAATGTACATGCATTCTGAAAATCAATGTTTATCAACAAAATTATTATATTTATTTTTGTTATATATTATACTTTTTCAGGAAGAAAGATACAAATCACTAGTAATTGTGTCTCTTTAAAGCATACCAGCCCAAATATTTGCAAAGTTGATAAAATCAATTGAATCCTAGAATTAATTCATTATAAAAAGAAAAGAAGCAACATAACTTCAAACACTAAATATTGTCTACAAAATAATTGACCCATAAAACCTAACTCGAAAACTATATTAATTGAAGCATGTTTATTGCTCTTGTCCCATTTCTTCTAAGTATGATTTTTCAACTCTTGTATGAAACAGAGGAAAATAAAATTACACATATTTTGTCTTTCTGTATAATAGGGTACAAGGCATATGTCTGAATGGACAAAGCTCAATAGTTATACTCTTATGGAGCAATAAAACTCATAAAATACAAGCTAGTCCTACTTTCCAAAATTTCCACCTGAAGTTACACAAACTGATGCTACCAAGCTCACACATTTTCATGGTGTCTTGCCTATTTTAATTGTTATAAAGAAACATTACAAAAATGGATTTCCAAGTTCTTAACTCTTTATGGTTGATAACAATCATCTTCATCTAGAGAGGTACTATAGGTTTGCCTAGCATTAACTTTTATAACTTAAATCAGTTGAATTTCACCAAGCCTGAGGAATATATGAAAGGAAAAATCTTTTAAAATATCCTATCACAATTGGAAGTTTGGAAATCTATTAGGCAAAGGGAGTAAATAAGTTGAAGATGGTAGAATAAAGCTTTCTCTTACTGCTAATATCCACATTTAGGCATATATTGAGAACGTTTCTATATTTACCTAAAAATATCTTGCAACAATCAGGAAATTTTAATAAATTTCTTTGAGAACAAGGAAAGGTATATCAAACTGTCTACAACCTAGACCACGGGTTCTCAAAGTAGGTCAGCTGGACCCCTAGACGTCAACTATGATGTGCAAGGGGTCAAATAAGGGTCAACATTTTAAGATATTTAGATTTTTTAAGATTTGTATAGAACATGATTTGGGATTTTTTACAAAATATGAATTAAATTTCAATAACTCTTCTTGATTTCTAACACTTTAAACATAGGTAATGTTTCTTTTATTATTCATGTAAGAATTAAAATAGAAAGTGTGATGGTTAAAGTGGACATTTCTATGTGTGTGTTAGTCCAAAAGGGGTTGATGGATGTATCTGATTGAAAATTATTGGCTAACACTGATTACATTAACAAGTATTAACACATATATTAAAATTCGTCATTTTTAGCTGTATTTCTACTGTGCTAAGTTTGAAACTATTCGAGGCAAACCATAACCCAATTACCAGCTATTGAAGGGGGATTACCTTAATATAATTTCCAATAATTGAGACATTTTTGAAGTCAAGAGCAGCATCAATTTCGTCCATGACGTAAAGTGGGGTTGGCTTATAGTAGTGAAGAGCAAATACTAATGCCAGGGATGATAATGTTTTCTCTCCTCCTGAAAGGTTGGATATATTTTTCCACGACTTCTTTGGAGGGCGGACACTGAATAGCAAGAAAAAGTTAAACAGACATTTAAAACACTTGTCGCAGTAAAATAACAAGATAAACCTGAAACTGTTGCAAATAAAATAATATTTGATACATAAATTAATTCAAACTGTAAGTACCTATAAAATAATTCTAACAAATTTCCAGTTTTTGGAATAACCATAAGTTTATAAACTAATTACAAATCTATTATTTCTAATGCTTTGGTTTCATGATTAACATCACAGTAGCTGTTCAAAAAATTATACATCTTAGACTAGGATTCCAACCATTAAGCCTGACCTGAAGTTTGATGAAACAAAATTCCAAATTCACCTTAATTGACTGATGAGCAGTCTTACTTTCAACATAGTTACAACAGCTATTGCAAGACCATGGAGATCTGAAACAAGCAGTAATAAACAAAGATGATAATGTATCGAATCTTTTGAGGACTTACCTAAAATTGACACCTTCACTAAAAGGATCAAGAGAGTCCACAAGTTCAAGCTCAGCATCTCCACCCAAAGTGATCATCTGGTAGACTTCTTTCAACTTAGACGTTATGATAGAGAAACCTGACAGGAACTCTTGTGTACGTTGATGCCTTGCATTTAGGTAAAACTGCCTTTGATCATTTCTTTTCTTTGTTATTGCCTCTAGCTCTTCCACTCGCTTTATGTAAAGATCTTGCTGCAAATTTTAATAAACATTATTTAGCCAAAAGCTCTGAATGAAAGCTCAATAAAACTGATTGCAACAGGTTATTCAATAATTTTACACATTTTATTAAATCAAATACATGATAAAATATCCCAGATGGTCAAATTTATATTTTTTAATTACTACAGAATGATGATTCACATCACATCAATATTTTTTACTTCTTTTTAACCTTCAAAGTTACTTGGTTCATATTGCACACCAAATATCTGTAGAACCTATTATTTATATTAAGTTACAATGTGTTCTAGGTGGGGAACCTGCATCCTTCAGGCTACATGCTGTTTTTTTGTCACTTCATATAAAAAAATGTCTTTACATTTTATTTATTAAGTTCATTAGTGGTGCCAAAAGAAAATTAAATGAAAAATATTATTTTTAGCTCACTTAACAAATTGATTCATTTTATGATAACAGACTTTTTGTTCAACTATGTGGATATAAGTAATATGCAACTAAAGCTCAGTCAAATGGTTTCTTATGGAGCCAAATGATACATACAGTAGAACCCAGATCCATCGTTCCTGCATTTGTTGTTTTCCCGGATCTATCATTTATTTTCTATAGTCCCGACTTAGGCCCATAAGGAGACATGTTAAATAATACCGCATTCATCGTTTGTCGAAATATTATTTTCCTGCATCCATCGTTCAGATTTTTTGGCCCCAACGAGAAATTTTCCTGCCAACCGTTTTCAAATTTCTTTTCCTTAAAGCTTAAGTCTTGAGATCCAGTAAGGGTCACAATAACCATGTTTTTGGAGTACACAATGGTTTACTAGCGCATCCTTTCCCTCGGGTTGAGTTATTTATCTCTTTTGTCCAGGAGTCATTTTTTACGGGGTGAGATTATGTTACTTCCGCTCCTTCTGTCTTTAGGGTATGTTTTTTCTTTCGTCCGGCCGACACCAATGAGTTCGAAAGAAAGATCCCAGGAAATAAGGCAATGCATTAGTCATTGCCACAAAAATTTTCTTTCTAAGTTTGGCAGGAACTTCCTTTTAAGGCTGTCATAGCACTTGCTCAAGACAGACAATTTTTTAAACACGTCTGGGGCCGTTTTATTACATTGTATCCTATTGGAGAACTTTCACAAGGGTGGGCCTTCAAGCTCTGTTTTGCCTTCTCAGTTTACTGGCATATTTCACACTGTTTGGACCGTCTCAAGGAGTTCAGTACGTCAGTGGTGGTGATTAGTTAACATCTCTATCTACTTTGTGCCACAGAAAACTACAATGTCTACCATTAAGAAGCAAGTCAGGACTCTAAGTGAGAGATTGGCGATAATTGGAGAAATAGAAAATAGCCCTGGAGAAAAATGCGTAGATGCAGCAAAGCGTCTTGGTTTGCCGGTATGTACCCTCAACTCCATACTATCCAAGGAAAGGGAGATAAGGGAACAAGCCGACAAGTGCGGGAAGGCATGCAAGAAGAGGAAGACTGGAAAAGATTCGAGTTACAGTGATCTCGAGAGAATTCTTTTCACATGGTACCAGCAAGCGAGATCTTCCAATATCCCTATTGATGGCACCATCATCAGAGAGAAGGGGAAGCAGATCGCTGAAAATCTAGGAATAGAAAGTTTTACTGCATCCAATGGATGGATTATGCGTTTCAAGGAGCGGCACGGTTTTGTTTACAAGAAAATTTCCAGAGAGAGCGCTATTGTTGATATGGAGACAGCAGAATTGTGGATGAAGAATTTATCGATATCTATAATGCGGATGAAACCGGCCTATTCTTCAATGGTCTACCAGATGGAACTCTCACAATAAAGGGTATGTACTGTCACAGTGGGAAGAGTGTGAAGGAAAGATTAACCGTGTTGTTGTGTACCAATAGCGATGGAAGTCATAAATTGGAGCCTATTGTCATTGGAAAATCAATAAAGCCTCGCTGCTTTAAAAACACAAAAACCTTACCAGTGAAATACTGCACTAATAAAAAATCATGGATGACAGCTACAATTTTTACTGAGTTTTTGCAGACTCTGGATTCATTGCTGGGTGCTCAGCGGCGGAAAATTTTATTGTTTGTCGACAACTGTGTTGCTCATCCTAAAGACATGCCACATCTTAAGAACATTTAAGTTTTATTTTATCTTCCAAATTGTACCAGCTTTCTACAGCCTCTTGATATGGGTGTTATTCGGTGCTTTAAACATCTTTATCGAAAGCAACTAGTACACAGAGTTGTCTCGCTAATGGATTCGGGCACAAACATTGAACCATCAATGTTTAAGATTAATGTTCTGCAAGCAATGCATTTCGTTCTTTCGGCGTGGCGTCAGGTCTCTCAAACTTCGATAACGAATTGCTTAAGAAAATGCGGTTATGGAGATGAAAGCAATTAAAAATATTCTGAATCCATGACATCAGAAGAAAATGAAACTTTGGAAAATGACTGGAATAGGCTTACACAGGGGCTTGAGGGGACCTTTGAAGATTACGTAATTTGTGACAGTGATCTTCCTACGTGTGGTGTCGACAGTATTGACGTTTTATGTGAGGTTAAGGAGGAAGCAATACGGGAGGAAGGTGACAGAGTCGATCAAGATCCAGATCCTGTTCCGACATTTTCCGAAGCGGAAGATGCTTTAGAAAAATTGAAATCCTTTTTCTACGCCCATGATATCGAAGAAGGTGAAAAGCACAAATTGGTGATGATAGAAGAATCCCTATTTCAGATAAAACAAAAATCCACAAGAAAGCAGCTAACTATCACCAGTTTCTTCAAGAATGAATAAATCGTCTTTAAGGTAAATATTTCATTTCATTATGTTCTTTTTCAAAATCTTTAGGGGTTTTCTTCGCATAATCTTTCGTTATGTATTCATATTAAAAGTGTGAGCTGAGTCTATATTTCCTGTTTTGATCGTTTTCCCGCATTCATCGCCTTTTTCCCTCGGTCCCTTCAAAAACGACAGATCGAGGTTCTACTGAATATGAACTAATCAAAAAAAGGTTTCCCACCCAAGATCTATATAGTTGGCTGCTTATGATGCTTTAGAATATAAATAAAATAATTTAGATTTTACCTTTAAATTATAATAGAAAAACATGGTTAATTACAGTCCTAAAAGAGAAATAAATGAACAGGGATTCCAACAAATATTTAAGAGAATATTAGTAAAATGCAAACATTCTTCAAACTTATTCATGAAATACATTGATTATTTAATACATACGAAAATAAGTGAATCATGAGTAAAAACTGCCCAAGAGATTTCTCAGCTTATAAAACTGCTTTAAAGTATTAAAACAGCTAATGTAGAACATTCTGATAACTCTGGATACAAAATAAAATCACTTTCCAAACCCTTTCTTGGTTTTTACTATCTTACTTTGTGAAATAAAATAAAGAGGGATTCATTGAAAAATATAAAGAGTTTGTATAAAAAACAAACTGACTGGCACAAAAACTATGAAAATAGAACATACTTTCTCTTTGTACTCCTGAACAATAGCCATATTTGGCTTTTCTTCAGAAGCCAGCTTTTCTTCTAGGACTTGAATCCTATATTGAAGTTTCTGTATGCTGATTCCTTCTGAGCCAGTCACACTCAACTCTTCTGGGGTAAGCTTCTTCAAAGTGGTACCAACTTCATCCTCCTTCTCTTCAGCTGCTTCGAATGTGTCAACTGCAGGCACCAATTGAAGTTCTAAACTCTCCAACTACAGAAAGTAGATATTAAATCATGGAATGTCAGAACTGTTATTAGTGGCAGCGATTGTTTGAAAAAGCAGAGAGGGCGAATAATGTTAAAAACAATATCATCTGAGCACTTAATATAATTTATCTAGCTAAAAGGAAAGAATATTTTACTTTGCAAATGGATTAATGGTTTGTATTAGATACAAAAATAGCAAAATATTTCAATGTATAACAAGGGACAAAAGAGTAATGCCTCAATAGTATTAAAATGGATTTTTAACATTTAAAATGTGCTAAACGGATCAAGAATTAATTTAGGAACAGAATTACTAAACTGAAAATGCCTCACTAGATATTTACTGAAATTTATCCATGCTGAACTGAAAAAAAAAAAAAAAAACAAAATTTTGTCTTTTAATTTCTCTTTCACAAATTCAATTAATATCATATGAATTTGACAAGCTGGTTGAATTGCCTACTAAGTAAAGAGATAAACATACTGAAACTGTGAGCCATACCTATATAAATATACCAATCACAGAGAACACAAATCTCAACTGACTACATACAGGTAAAGACCATGTAAGATTTGAAATATGCACAACAACCTCATATTAAAATATGACTACAATATAATAATACTACCACTAAAATTAGAATGTATAAATTACTGATAAAATACCCTTTTCTTGTTGTGCGCTATCTTTCCTTTGAGGTCTTTTATAGCATTAGAAACAGAATCAACATTTTGCTCAACCTTCAAAAGGGAGCTCTTCAGTTGATTTTCTTCTTTTGTGAAATCATCCACTTCTTTCTTCAAATCACGTGTCACATCACTCTCACTCTCAATTTTGTTCTGCAACATAAGAGGGAAAAATGTATTATATTAACAACAAACTAAAATTAATGCTTACAGACAAAGTTAAATTGAATCAGAAATTATGATGGTAATGAAATGGATATTTTTCCTAATTGGGATGATCAAATTATACAAGTAGTATACAGAAATAGGAGTTCATTAAGTTAATAATTCGGAAAATGATATAAAAAAAGAACTGAAGGAAAGGGGATAGACCCTGTTAGGTTTCTAAACAAAAAGAAATTTTCCGAATCAACTGTGGGTGCAATATTGCCAAAGAAATCATTTTTCTTAAAAACAAAATAAAATTTCAAATCGAAGAATAATCAATACGAAGCTGTGGATCATGGAGTTTGGTGCTTAACTTGAGGTGGTTTTGAAAAATATGAATATGCAAAAGATAAACACTAAATTTTACCTTCCAAATCAGTATATTTCAAACGACATTGGAATGATAAGAGATGATTTTCATCAAACTTAAAACATGCAAAATCAAATCCTTAATCCATTCCCTGCAGGTCAACTACCAGTATCATCTTCTCAAAAGCAGAAGAAGGGAAGCTTGCAGGAGATGTACTTAGTTCTCACTATTTGTTTGACAGGAGTTAAAATGTAAGCATTACAGAGTACAAACAATGTTGTTGAGAAGAAATCATTTATTATTTAATTACTAATATTTACTTAACTATAAAAATATTTTACAGTGAGTTAGTCTTTAAAGCTTTTTACAAAGCAGTATCGGTTATCACTCTCTTAGAACCAATACCTTGTTTTTTTATAATAACTTGCTCATAACTTTAGTAAATAATAACATATTTGCATTTACTCTCTAAGGGTTATCTAAAAATATGGCATTTTTCTTCATGTCATCATATTTTTCTATCACTCATTATCTCATTGAAAGTAAGAATGATCTTAATGGACCTAATCACTATTAATATGAAAAATGTAATAATATATTGCTGAATTTTATTATCAGATAATTGCAAACATGATTAATATTTTACTGGGGATAGCCCAAACTCCTTTGCGCATTGTCAGCAAAATGGAGACTACAAAAAAATAAAGAATAATGGTGATGAGACATTTAGTTGCAGAAGAATAGGTGTATCAATTAAGTTTTTTGACCAATAACCTTAAAAATAAGGAAAAAAAGTGTCAACGCTAAAAAAAAAACTATTTACATAGGAGTCTCTCCATGAAAGGCAGTATTTAATGGTGTAGTAGCACCTTTATTGGAAAGCAAACTGGAACTAATTTCTTTCATCAGCAATATGCATCATCAGCACTTTGGCAAAAGAAAAATTAATGTTATTCATGCTCTCTATTAGTATAAAAAAACATGAATACTTGGACAAAACATATTCAGTTCCTTTCCAAACAAATATAGATGATGATGTACCCAATCTAGGAGCCTTACAGTAACCTAGGCCTTCCTACCAGCAGAAATCAGCATCCATTTTTCCTTCAGCTGAATAAATTAATCCTTCATTAATATCTCTAGAACTAAATTTTTGGAATCAAAAAGAAGATCTTCAAATTCTTCTTGAGAAAGCCTTCTTCCTCTTTCAGGGAGAAATTCCTTTACCCCCTCAAACAAGGGTAACATCTGACACACACTTGCATGAAATTGCACTAAAAAATCAACAGACTAAGAGTAACTGGAAATGCTAGAATGTGCAGTAATAGTGAAAAGAAATGAAAGGTATTATGTTGAGCATATCTTGAAATTACCATTCTGAAAAAATGTGAAAGATAGTTTTCACTAGTGAGCAGGCCTCGAAAGTATGTTCATGGTAGTCTACCAAGACTCGTCATTAAATTTAAAAACAATTGTGCATCAGTCACCATTGTTTCTTTCGTCCGATCATTACCTTTGTTCCTTCTTTTGCTATTCCAACACAAGGCTATGCTTTTTCTACTAGTATTTATCTTGTAAGTTCTTCCAAGCACATCATTCTATGATCAATGGATACCACATGCACGGATAAAATATCGTGAGAAGGTTCAGCACATACAAAGACTTTTTCTACGCATATTTATCCTTACATTACTTTAATAGGGTGCTGTGGACAGCCCAGATCCTTTTCAACCATTTAAGTGCATCAAAAAATAATTTTTTGGTTTCACTTGAGATCTCAAATATCCATGAAGAAATCAAACTAAAATTTGGTAATTTTTTAATTTTTACTTCTTTGTGTGGTAGTCTATGTATCTATTTTCAGTATTTTTTGCTCATGATATATTATTGATAACAGTTAATTAAGATGTTTTGATATGCTGCCATACACTGAAAATATTAAGAAAGGGATACTTCATTACATACTTAACTAATTTTAAATCCTGATTCATAGGCTATTACAAAGTGTCTTTAAATTCTGTATAATTCATTCATGAAGTCTGAGTAGCAACGATATAATAACTGCCTTTCCCAATAACACTTCAAGTAAGCTTTTTTATATGGTTTTCACCAACTTAAGTCTCCAGCGGTTATCATAATTTGAGAAAAAGTTACTAATACTATTCAGAAGCATATGTTTAATAGAGTTGGGGAACTAGCAGCATTCAGACTAGATGTAGCCATTATAGGTATTGATTATGCACTGTAGTTCAGTTCTTCCTTTTAACTCCGGTAATTAAGTTTCCCTATCCAATCACAACAGGTTACAACATAACGGAAAATATTCCTCTAAGATTTATTTTGCAACTAAATTAATTTTCCTTTGCTTTGTCAACGTTTGACAATTTGAGTGTATGCAATGCACCAAAAAACTGCAGCCTTATGGTTTCACATGTGACCTAATGATTTCTTATGAGACCATAAACAGCATTTCAATGACAAATTAATTACCACCTCTTAGTAAGTAAATGGTGACAAAAAATTACATTCAATAAAAGATTGTACACTTTTGTAGTTTTCCCAGACATCACATTAATAGACTAAAAATCATCAATCAAATTAATCACTAAAAATAGCCAATTTGTTGTCATCAATCATGAAAGAGGATCAGAAGCAATAAAATGAGGTCTGCAAAGATGACTCCATCAGCAAAGCCTACCTAAACAAATATAAGGTACATACATGAGAAAGTAACAATCAAAAGTGTGAGTGAAAATAATACACTTACCGCTAACTCTTCCATCCCTCTCATAACATCTGCAGCCATATCTTCCACCTTTTTACGTTCCGCTTGCATGTCCCTCATCTCTGTTTCTGCTTCTTGGATTTCATGCTCCATTCTTGCTATGTTGTCACGAGATTTTTTTGCATTCCTACAAATAAATGTAAATGGTTTAAGCCAATATTTCTGCTTGAATTTTCACACATAGTTATAGATGGTGATCTTCTATTGTGCTGCATAGTAAGTTCACCAGGAAGACACGGGTTCGATGCCAGACGATTAAATTGCAGCGAATTATAAGAATATTTTCAATCTTTTTTTTTCTTTTGAGAACCGTCCCGATATGAAGTTAGTATTGTCGATCTGCATGCAGTATGCAAGCTACATTTTACTTGTACCTATATATAGGGGATCAAAATTATAACCATGTTGCTCAAGTGTCACTAACTCGAAATTTTTATGAGAGCCATAGAGTGTAACTGCCAGAAAAACTGCGACTTTGAACCTCAGTGTTCCAGATTTTTTCCGTAAGGATAAATTGCAAGGATATTCAGAAATTTTTAGGCAATGCGGAAAATTAGTGAGTTGAAATTTAAGGGATAGCTGAAAGCCATGCATATCCAACTAAAACTACAAGTACACCATGTAAGATTATCCTTAGTTTGACGCTAGGTTAGGGTAAATATTCTCCTATTTAAACGCATTGCAACGATTTTTAAGTTTTGTTTTGAATCCCTTCCCGATTATATGGAAACTTAAAACTCGACATGTGAATGTAGATCATAAATACATTTCATATACACTGCTTTAAGTTTCCTGGATGGTCCTTGGTTCAATCCTAGAGATCCATTTACATTCCTCTATGCATTTCAAAGAGGGAAAAAGGAGCCTTATTTTAGGAGATTGCTTATATGATATCAACTTCAAACTTTGGATTAAATAAGTTTTATTTCTACCGGAGCATTATTTGTATTCACATCACCCAAAAGGTTCATCAACAGGCGTCTTTATTCTTTGAAACGTATGGCAGGAATTTCAAATTACTAATAATTCATTTTCGAATATATTTTAAGCTACATCCTGGCTGGATAGGTAATTCAAAATCACTGAGGTCCCAGCAAACGCGCTCTTCTATATTAATATCTATAAAACTGTCACCGAATATCCATGAGAATGACACCAAGTGGGTACAAAATTCTCCTATTTAAAATACATTGCAGCAATATTTAAGATTTTTTTCCTTTCCTAATAATATCCGGCATATGATTAGAGATCACGAATACATTTCATATAAGAATTTTAGGGTTTCCCTAATGATCCTTGGTTCGACATTGGACCGCCATTTACATTCTTCTATGTATTGCAAATGGGGATGACGGAATCTTATTTTAGGATCTTCCCAGTATGATATTGACTTCAAACTTTGGATTAATTAGTAACCAAGTCGTTATAATTATTCACATCTTCCAAAAGGTCCTGCGTACAACACCAGGCAGCTCTACTTTTTTTAATGTATGAGAGGAATTTCAAATATTTTATGGCCTTTTCACCGAGAAAGTGGAAATTCTATGGCCAGGCAAGCAAACAGAAGCAATGAATGTTACATAAATATATTTTATTGTTTACCTTAATATAATTGGTTTGATACCAGGGCACCATTTGCATTCTAGAATTCAATTAAACGCAAGTAAAGAATTTTGTTTGAAGATATGCCCGATAATCGACTTGAAATTTAAGAAACTGTGAGATATATAAGTACATAGTTTAATGTAATCGCATCTTAAAAAAGTCCTGGGTTCAACACCAGGTCACTTGGATACAGAATCGACTTTTACATAGAGAAATTTGGGTTCCTATATCCTGTTTTTTCTTATATAACTGTTCAAACCAAATATAACTTTGCATAGTATATTACTTTAAACATATGCTTGCAGTATGCAAGCTACTTTTACTCATAACTAATAATATTAAAAGCGTATAATGGAATTCTTTGATTGAATAAATAATGCAAGAGAAACCCTGAAAGATAGGGTACTCCGTAAAAGATTCAGATCAGTTCAAGCATAAACAACTAGAGATAAAGCATCAATCTATTTCATTTCACTACTCTATTCTTCATGGTACAAACCTTTCAGCAGTTTTGATGGCAACTTTGAGACGACGAATTTCTGCTGAGATTTTTTCTATCTTCTTGATGCAATCATCTAGTTTTTTCTGTGCTCCTTTTGTGCGTTTGCCAGTGACCTCCTTGATGCGGTTGGTCAATGCTTCTACTTTTACCTGAACTTCCTCAGCAGCTTTGCTCTCTTTCTCATATACTTAAGTCAGAAAGAATTAAAATTAATCACAGATTTAAAAATGCATCAATGCAACAATGAGGAAGTAATATCAACACTAGTTTGAAAGTAGTTAGATAGTAAAACTTACCTTTTTCACACTTCTCTGCAGCCTCAGTCAATTTCTTAACCTGAGATGCTGCTGGTGTAGCATTTTTGAGAGCTTTCTCCTGTTCTTTCAACTTAACCTTATTTAATCCCTCCATTTCCTTGAGAGACTGAAAAATGAATCACAGAAAATGAAAAACGATAGGATCCAAGTGTAATTGATATTGTACCAATGAATACCATCAAGAAGATATCTCCGTTGAAATTCCTAAGCCCATAAATAAAAAATCAACGACCAAAGAGATGTGGGAAAGAAGAGTATCAAATATTCTGTTCTTTAGAACTACTACATTATCAAACTCCAACTGATCTACAAAATTTGACTGAGAATATATTCCTCAATCTCTGCCAAGTAAGCCATGATTGATTTTTCAAATACATTCAAAATAATATTATAAAAATATATTTTCCATTCATGAGGAGAAAGAACAGAAGGATTGAGAAACTCTGATTAGATTTCACCTGATTTTTCATTTACTCACAATATCTTCAAAAACTTCCTATGGCTTACTTAGTTTACTAATATAAAATTTTTTATCTATTACAGAGGGAAGATAGTCAACAATACTGAAAAACCCAGGAATATTTCTTAATATCGAAGTAAGAAAAGTTATTTCTGACAATATATAGGAGGATAGATCTCCTAACCAAAGAACAGACTGTAAACACACCTCAAGTTCAATAGATTTCCTTCCTAATTTTGCTTTGGCCTCGCGAATGCTTCGTGTGAGAAGATCTTTCTGCTCAGCCAACGCAAATTGCCTTGATCTTAGTTGAGCAACTTTTTGGCCCAGCTCCTTGACCTTATCTTCAAGCCTTATCAACTCATTAGGATCGACATTGTCGAGAGAGGGACGTGAGAGAGATCGGCCAATTCTTCCACGCGCGACCCTCTTTCCACCACCAGACATGGTGCCTGAAGATAAATAAATTAACTATCTAGAGAGAGAAAGACATTTGGTAATGGTGGTGAGCATGTAGCATAAATGTAAATAAGGTCTCACCATTTCTTGAGCATTTGATATTTTATTTTTGTTACTCTTGACAGTATCTTTCCTAAAAGTAGCGAAAATTACCTGAAGGTTCAATCAACTCTCCACGAAGGGTAACGACTCGATGGCGAGTGGCTCCTAATCCTATCTTTGTTGCCTGCTCCAGAGTGTCAGTTACAAGTGTTTCACGAAGACCAAAGTAAAATGCAGTAGAAACACGCTTGTCATTAACTTTGATGAGGTCAAACAACCTGGGGACATTATCTGGCCTGTAAAAGAAAAGACCATTGAAGGATTTAAAAAATCGATGAACATCCATAATAGCCAGAATTACAAAAATGTACAGTCCTGGCCAAAATTAACGCAGCACCGGCCGTAAGGATCGCAAGGGAGGTGCTGCGTTAATTTTGGCCAGGAGTGTACTTACATGATAACCGAAATGTAATAAATCTTTTAAAATTAAGCTTAGTAATATTTGAGATTCCTTAACAATTCACAGATAGTACGAATGATGAATCTAAAATAGTTTTACTTCTTAAATATGAAAGATGTACAGCTAACCTCAATAAAATAGAACAGTTTTGCCTTTAGTGCATAAGATTGAGGTACTTATTTATTCGTTACGAGTAGACTCAACATGAATCTGTATCTAACTTACAGCTACTACCACTTTCAAAATATAATACCTTACTATCTACCAAAACGGCAACACCATTCGATTTTGTTTAGGGTAGCTGTATGTAAATTTAATCCCTATAAATGTACATCGATTAAATCCCTAAAGTACAGACTAGGGGCTACCAAATGCATAGTTCTAGAGGATTATCTTTGTACAATTTTCAACCAAGAGGAATCAGAATTTCAACCTCTACACCAAGATTAGGAGTGAGGAAAAGGGCTTTTGCTTTCCTCACCAAGCCAGAATGCTGAATGAAAAAAGCCCTAACGATTAAAGCAAAATGACTCTATAAGAAACACTTAAAATGGCTTTGAATAAGGACAGAGCAAATGGATTTTTCTTTTATAATACAATCCCTTATGCTTCGATATATTTCTCATCACCTTAGAGATAAAGAAAAACTCAGACAAAAATCATTGAAAGATAAACTTTTCTCCGCAAAGAACAAAAAGACAAATGGAAATAATCTATCCATCACCCTATTGTTGAATGAATAAAAATTATATATATTTTACTAACAAGTTTTTGAGTTGACAAAGAGATTGACCACTAAGCATAGATCATTCCCTAAACATAGAACAGCAAAAACAAAACTTTGAAATATGATCAATAAAAGATGTTAGTAATGAAATGTATATTCCTAGCCATAACTTGATATAATTGCGTTTTTATAATAAAAAAGGAGCAGATTTTTCAAAATCAGCTCATAATGTAATGGTATTCTTAATTACCTTCGAAGAGGTTTCTCACAGTTTGTCCTCCATCGCTCCATTTTATCCAGACAAATGATTTGCACTCTACCTACATCATTTGCCTTCAAGTAATCAACACAGGCTTTTGCAGTATCCACAGTATCAACTACGACATAGTCAAGGGGACCACACGCTGTCGATACTGCTATGTCATACTTAGCATCCACCATTCCCAAGTCTCCCTAAAAACAGAAATTAATATCCAGTATAAAATTAAAGCACATAATGATCAGTGAATGATTTAGAATGATGACAAATATCATAAATTCACTTTTATCTAAAAACATTGTGGACCATTTCAATGCAACAAATCAATATATAAACTAAAAATTCATCATAAATTGCTGTACAAATTAGAATTTGCGAGTATAAATGCAGAAGTTATTAACTGGATAAAAGACTTTCTCACCGATAGAGAGCAACGAGTAGTACTCGATGGTATTGGTTCCACTTTGGTTAAGGTGACCTCGGGCCTCCCTCAGGGCAGTATAATTGGACCGTTGTTATTTTTAGTATACATCAACAACCTCAGCAATCACAATGAAAGCAATGTTAGGATATTCGCAGACAACACAGTCATTTACAGGGAAATAGTTAGTTCAGAGGATAGATTAAACCTTTCGAACGACTTAGAATTATGAACTGGTGCGATGATTGGCAATTAGAGCTTAATGTAGAAAAGTGTTCAGTAGTTAACTTCTTCGAAAGTAAATCAATAATAAATGATTTTTCTTATAGCCTCCGAGGGGTAAACCTAATGACAGTAGAATCGGTAAAGAATCTTGGAGTAACTCTCACGAATAATCTATCATGGAGTGCCCACATCCGAAATATATGTGGAAAGGCACTTAAGAAACTCAGCTTTGTTAAAAGAATAGTCGGTAGGAGCGAAGAAAATGTTTGCCAGCGATGTTACTTAGCGTTAGTTAGGCCTCACCTTGAGTATGCATGTAGTGTATGGGACCCCGCCGATAAATGTCATAATCGGGATTTAGAAAAGGTACAACGAAAGGCGATACAATTTGTAAAGAATTGCTACGATAAAACAGCGAGTGTCACTCAGATGTTACAGGACGCAGGATGGGAATCATTAGAAGAGAGAAGAAAAATTCAAAGGAAAAATTTATTAAATAAGTTCAGAGAAATTACTTTTTCAGATGATGTAATCGATATAATGCGACCCCCCTGTTATATGGGCCGTTCTGATACTGCCAGAAAGATTAGGGAAATAGATGCTAGAACGAATCGTATCAAAAATTCATTTTTTCCGCAAAGTATAAGCGAAAGCAATCGTTTGGGAAAGTAGAGTCAAGGTATTTGCACCCCCTGCCACAAGCCGAAAGGCAGCTTGCAGGGTTCTTACAAAGACATAGACATAAAAATACCAAATACTAATAATAAGATATTTAAAATATTGTATAACTAAATCTCTGGAAGGGAATGAGATACTAATTCCATTAACTAGTTCCAGCACCTTGATCATAAAAGCCCCCAGTTACAGAAGGGAAAAGGACGTGGCTCGGTAGTTTAGTGGTTAGAACAACCGCCCGGAAAGTGGGAGACCTGGGTTCGAGTCCCAGCCAAGTCACTATTTTTCTCTTCTCGTACAACCCCTACCTCAATGTGTTTGAAATAGGAGACATATTTACCGCCCGGCATCGAACCCGGGTCTTTATGGTGATACTTTCTATGCAACACAATAGAAGATCACCATCTGTAACTATGTGTGAAAATTCAAGCATAAATATTAGCTTCAACTGCCTCAAACGACGTCCTACTTTTCCCTTATATTCCTTATGAGAGAAATGTTACTGGGCTCTGGCATCGAACCTAGGAATAGTACGGTCTTATCTAATTTTTTTCTTAAACCAAATCTTACCATACATCTTCTAGCTAAGCACGAACTTCCTATCATTTCAATAAGTGCATAAAAAAAAATCATGAAAAACTACCTCAATGTACTTTAAAGGGCAGATTTTTGCATCGTCCTAGCATCGAACCCAGGACTTTTTCCATGAATATCATTTATGTTATCAATAGATCCTGACCATATCTATTGGCTCCTTGAGTTTTAATTCCCTACCTATCCGGGAAGTATTTTTTTTTAATTCCTGAAAATCAAAGCAATGCATTAAAATGGAAAAAATCGGGACTTTGGGGCATTGGGAATCGATCCATGACACTGAGGTTCAAAATCGCAATTTTTCTGGTGGTTTCACGTGATGGCCGTACGTCGTAAAAATTTCAAGTCAATAACGCTTGTGGTTTAGCCTGTGAATTAGTATCCTATCTATCTATATCCCTATATATATGAATGAATCCGGAGAAGCATCTATATACGAGTAAAATGTAGCTTGCATACTGCAAGCAGATCGACAACACTAATTTCATGTTGGCATCATATCGGGACGGCCCTCAAAAGAAAAAAACAGGATTGAAAATATTCTTAAAATTCACTGCAATTTTATCATCTGGCATCGAACCAAGGCCTTCCTGGTGAACCTATTATGCAGCACAACAGAAAATCACCATCCCTTACTATGTATGAAAATTCAAGCAGAAATATTGGCTCAAACTGCCTCAAACGACATCCTACTTTTCAATAATGTAAATGGCTCTCTGGATTCGAACCAAGGACGATATAGGAAATCTAAAACATGTTTTTGAAATGTATCTATGTTCTCTATCTATATGCCTAATTTCATCTTTCAATATTATTGGGAAGGGGTTTAAATTAATTCTTAAAAATCGGATAATTTACTGATTGTAGAGACGCCTGGTGTCGAACACAGGAAATATTAGTAGCTTTGAATGCACAGTATGACTTATTAGGAGTTCATCTTATTTTTTACAAAGTTTGTAGTCGATATCATGCCGGGAAGTACCTAAAACCTTTTTCTGTTATCTCCATAAGAAATGCATTGAGGAATGTAAATGGCTCTCTGGGATCGAACCAAGGACCATCAGCGAATATGTAAAATTTGATTATGAAATATATTTATAATCTCCAACTCCATGCCGAATTTCAAGTTTTCATGCCATCGGGAAGGGGTCCAAAAAAAATCTTAAAAATCGCCACAATGCATTTTAAACGGCCGATTTTTGCCTCGACCTAGCATCGAACCCAGGATATTTTCCGTAAAACTCAATAATGTTTTCGATAGATAATGACCATATATACAGGCTCCTTGAGTTTTGATTCTCTACATATCCCGAAAGTATTTTTTTAAAATTCCCGAAAATCAAAGCAATGCATTTAAACGGGAAAAATCGGGAATTTGGGGCCCTTTGAAATCGAACCCACG
Source organism: Sympetrum striolatum (assembly GCA_947579665.1). NCBI lineage: Eukaryota > Metazoa > Arthropoda > Insecta > Odonata > Libellulidae > Sympetrum > Sympetrum striolatum. The sequence goes on from OX388346.1 coordinate 21,365,642, forward strand.
ACATTGAGGTTCAAAATCGCAATTTTTCTGGCGGTTACACGTTATGGCCAGTACGTCGAAAAAATTTCAAATCAATGACGCTTGTAGTTTAGGCTGTGAATTAGTATCCTATCTATATACCTATATATATAAATGAATCCGGAGAAGCATCTATATATAATAGATATTGTATCACATGTAATTTGGTTGACAAACCTGTTTGTGAAGAATAAATTATCATTAATTTAATAAAAAATAATTATATTTATCTCCCAAGCAATGCTGGGAACTACCACACAGAAATACATAAATCAATTTTCAGAGTTAAAACCTTTAAGCTAAAATAAAATTTTATACCGAGTTCCTGGCATGAATACAGAAACCCAATATTTTTACTTAGTTCACATCGATGAAATAAGGAAAGTAATCATACCAGACGCCCAAATATGCCAGGTAAGCGACCAGCCCTCTTCTCAGCTAGAAGAGCATCGAGGACTCTGCCACGGCTGACGTTCGAACTCATAGATGTCCTCATTTCTTCAGCACTCTGCCTCACTCTAACCAATTCCTCAGATGAAGTAGCTTCTTCACTGATCACTTGTTCATACTCAGCTTCCACTCCTTTCAGGTCCTTCTCCATTTTGGGGATTGATTTGTTCAATTCTTCCACTTCACTGTCGGAAGAAAAGACAACTTACAGCTATGTAACTATGAAAAAATTCAGTTACATTATTATTATGCAATGCTTTACTCAGTGAGGTTAGGCCCACATGGGCCTCTCTTACACCTAACCTCTGAAGTCACATTTGTTAGTACAATCGTACAGTAGAAATATTTATAAAATAGGTAAATACAAACATGATTATAAGAAGTAAACACAGAAAATGTAAATGAAAGAATGGTAGTGTGTGGAAAACTCCTCGGCTGAAGGCTTTCAGAGAAAAATCCAATGTGCGGGGAAAAGCTCACACAAGAAGGGCAGCGAAAAAAGCCATGAACACACAGACAGGAATAATTAAAAACAGATAGATCATGAGTGAGATGCATTGATGTCTACATATCAGTTAAATTAAGGTTTTCAAAATTATCATATAACCAAAATCAGTCCTAACCATCTAGAAAACCAACAAAACATACATTTCTAAGGCTATGTTTCATATTCTACAGAACCTTCGTTACATGAAGTTCCATCTTTTCTGATTCCCAATATATTCTAGGGGAATCTTTAGTTCAAGCATAGCGTCACGAAATACTTCCCAACCCAACCCAAGGGTTAGTGTTTTTTGCACTGTCTACCCATATCAATTCTAAGATCAATAATGTTGGATTGGAGTATCCCTCCAGTCGATAGTAAACATACCGTGGGCATTAAGCCTGAGAAGTTAAGCTTAGGAAGTTTAACAGCCAGTACACAAGGATAATACTACCCAATCTGTATGCCATGGATCAACATTATGTTTTAAAATACCGGTTAGCAACAATATTCAAGAATACCATACGACCAATATTTCAGTATGTATAAACATTACTTACTAAGATATTCTGCTGACACATGGAAATTAAAGCTCCATTCTAAATATTTAGTTCTGATCTTTATTAGTTTTAAGTCTCTGTGAAGTAAACAAACATGGTTTCCTTTTTCAAACTAAGTGGATGTCAAATAAAACAAATTTGAAAAGATTAGCATTTGGGTAAGATTTACAATTTATTACAAAATACCTAAAGGAAATATTGAATGACAGATAAGAATGAGGAAATATTTTATTTAATGTTTGAAATTTTCATCAAAAAATATCTCTAAAATTAATAAACTTACCTTCTCCTTTCAACCAAAGATTTTGATGTAGTTTCAGACTTTCTCTTGATCTCTTCCAACAGAGCCATCTCTTTTTTCTCCTTTTGCAGGAAAAGATCTAATTCTGATTTTGCAACATCTCTCTAAAATAATGAAGACATAGATTGAGTGAGGTACATATGTATATAAATATGTGGTATATTTCTATCAACTACCCTTTAGACACTAAAACACATTCTGCTGTGCATTATCGTTAACCTGATAGCAATTTTAACTCCATCCAGAGATTAAATTTATATTTTTTATTAAGATTACAAAGGCAAACCTATACGTGAGTAAATATGGTAATGGGATATTCTACCTTTAAATACCTCAGTGAGCCTGTTTACAATAATAAAATGCTTTCCACCAAGAACATTGAATAGAACTTTGAGTACGTACATTGGACTTTGCTTCATCAGCGACTGTTCTCAACTCCATCAACTTAGTTTGTAAGGCCTCTCTCTCGTCCTGTAAGCCTTGGGTCTCCTCTGCTAAAGAAGCCATTGCTGTAGACAACTCTTGCTCATGGACTGCCTTTTCTTTCGTTAAATCCTCTTCTTTCTTGGTCAACTCTTCAATATCTTTCTGATTGTCTGCAGGTTGTCTCTCCAAAGCTTCCAACTAAATTTGGAAGAATGTAGAGTTGAATTAAAATTCAGGATATTCCCACAGCAAATAACCATTACAATTCAGATGTTTACAGCAGAGAACACAAAAATTGGATCACTAAAAGTTGGTATACACATACACATGAACAAGCAAGAATGCATAAAGACACTACTCGTACACAGGATATGCAGCAGTAGAGCTAAACCAGTTAAATCTGTAATACATTAAAAATTTCTATTAAACTCAATAACTTGATAACTTTTCTACTATTTATTAGTAAAAGATAACAATCACAAACTGCTCAAAATAAAGCTTAAGACATCCACTACAGTTAACTCTAAATAAGAAACTAAATCTTAGAGCCATTCCAGCAATTTATAGTTACACACAGAAAGATATCATTAGAAAAGGAATCATATCAATTATCCATATCCATAAACTAAGGGTCTTCAGTAATTTTCTTGGTGCAAATAACTAGAAAATTTTCGAGGGAACAATGGTTGTAATCTAGAATATTAATACGGAGCATGAGAGAGGGAAGTTAAAAAACCTTCAAGTAGAAATGAAGAAGGCCATTATACAAGAGCTACGTAAGATGTGATGGAAGAATGGGGGAGATTTACGGAATGATGGCACCAGACTTATTATCACATATTTAATACAGAAGAAGTCCATTATTACAAGAATGGCATATAACAAGAGTTGCATTAGTGAGTGATTTTTTGGCCATTGTCCGTCTCACAGAAAAAAGGATAGGTAGCTACATCCATTATAAAAAGTGGTTATTTCTGAAGTATTGGTATAACAAGGGCCACATTTCTACATTTGTTTTGAAGGAGGCATATCTCAGAATCGACAATTGATGTGAGAGACAAAGTCAGACAAGCAAATGGTAACCTGAGGCGCATTATCTCTTCAAAGAGAAAAATCATGGTCACCTAATTCATACATTTGTTTCCCACAGCTAGCCTCACTCTTCCCCAGCAAAAATGCTTCGGAAAGTTTTGATTAGAGGCTTCTCACATGTTTCACTCTCCCCTTTGTCTCTCCATATCTCCTATCCCCTTGTCCTGCTTCTTTTCAGCAACGTCTCCTCTAGTCAGCACCAGAATTTTTCATTGAGTTCCCATTCACGTTGGCATCCACCCGTGGGATTTGTTTTCATTCTAAACTTGGCACCAAATCGTTTGATACAGGATGTTTGGCAATATAGGAGATAAAAGCAGTGCTGATTTGGATTCCAAGGGCAACCTCTCTCCATCCCTCGCAACACAGTCATTGCTTATGGACAATTTTTGTCAGCTCTCGTTATAACGAAATTATGCAACAAAATTAATCAGGTTTATGAACAAAAGGATAGAAGGGAAAGTTGAGGATGAATTGGAAAACATGATAGGTTTTCAAAAGGAGAAAACAACAAGGAATGTGATTATGGCAATGGGGGTACTAAGAAAAAGAAGCCAAGAATTTGTCAGTTACGCAGTAAATTACTGACAGTAGGAACGGTGTAAGCAGGGGTGTGCACCGTTATTATTTATTGATGCAGCAACTATTTTCTATTGAAGGAAAATTATTGGATAAATTGCCTAATGAATAGAAATTTTGTTGATACAAGGTAATGTTGAGAGTTTAGTGTGTTCACCTCCAAGGTTAAAGTAAGAAAATGGAAATGGTGAAGAGTAGAATTTTTCTCTTTGGCCATTTCTTAGTGATACTGCAAATTGAAAATTTCTATTGAAATATTTTATGGTAGCCTATTATAAAACATGAAAGCAGTCATTAAGCACCAGTTTCCATTTATTTGAAATTGAGAGCCAAGTGCTTGATGATGAATATCACTTAATAAAATAAGTCTTTTAGAATATTATATTGAAATAGCTAACTCCAGTTTTTGTTATAATAAATTAATATGTGAATAAGTGATATCTTTTTTTTGAGACCAGGGATATTTATAGTAAAGTAAACCATGCAGGAAAATGTCTTTGGGTAGCTTTGGAATCTAACATAACCTTATTTTTCAGAGAATCATGAGCACTAGTCTTTTTTTCCTTTCTAAACCTCCACAACAGAAAAACTTTCAACAGAATTTAGCAATGGCTAGCTGCAAAAACAGATCATCTCTTGTAATTAAGATTATGAATAAAATTAATAAAATGAAAAGTACCTTCTCTTTCTCATTCCTAAGATCATTCATGTTTGACTTCCTTTTCGCATTTTTCTGCTTCAGATGTTCCTGTAGTTTCACATCCTCATTATCAAGTTGCTTGAATTTCTTTGTCAACTCTTCCTTCTTGCTAGTCATTGCATCCAAATTTCTGAAATTAAAACACCCATTGCATCAGTTTACTGAAGGATTTGAATGTAAAAACACTGATAATGCAGAGAGAAATAGATTGCAAACAAGTAGTATTCATATATTCAATGATAGTTGCCGATTTTTATCAAATATTGCTAGAGCAGAACCTTACTTTGAGCAAAATGTTCCAACTTCACAGACATTAAGCGAGTACAACTCAAATCAGAGAATAATAAATAAATATAGAAAAAAATTTATTTTGCATAAAAATTATAGAACAGTGAACAAATAAATATTATCAAAGGGATTGAAAAAATTAAACATATAATTTTGCTCTTACTTTGATTTTTCCTTCAATATCTTGACCTTTTCATCCTTTTTGGATAAGATCTCTTTTAGCTGATCCTTGGATGTCTTCACAGATTCATCAATTGAAGACTTCTCTTCCTGTTTTTTCTTCAGATCTTCTTCTTTATCGTAGCTGCAAAAGAGAATTAAGTGAAATTTGGGAAACAATACTTTGTTACAATACAAAATAAAAAGGAAAACGGGATTTTGAGATGCAAACTTTTTGAGGAGTGAATTTCAGACTGGAACAAATAAAGTTAGAAAGTCAAAGTACCACTGTATATCAACTAATCAAAATACATCCGAAGGAGGTTCTCCCTTTCCTTAACGATCAGAAATTTTTGTCAGTAAATCAAAAATAACTTGAAAAAAAAAAACATTGGCAAATTGAGCCTCTTAAATTTTATAATAATTAGAAATTCATGGGAACAATTAAAAAAATTAAAAGGCATGAACTTAATAATTTATACTTTCCAATCTTTAGATGAAAATAATAATATAAATAAGAATATTAACTATGCTATCCTGAGCCATATTTTCTATTATTCATGTAAATTTGGACTTTAGGGAATGAATAATATAAATAAGAATCAAGGAATATGAACAGAAATTATTAAAAGATGAATATTATAATTTAAAACAGGTCATTTCCTTTGAAGATATTCTTAAAGTGCTAGTCATTCATACCATAATTTCAAGTAATTACTGCATTACTCATAAATTCAAAAGTAAAACTTTACCAATTTAATCGAGTACACAAAGTAATGCTTAAACTGAGGTTCCCTTCTTATTTCTCAGGCATAACAGGGTCGTCAACACTAAAGGTGGTATTTAATACCAAATTAGCACTGCAAAACTTACATATCCTTCTGATACATGATATTCTTGAGGTGTGTAATTCTGTTTTCACATCTCAGATAACCAAGGACACCTTTAACAGGTTCAATGAGGCTATCTTTCTCCTTCTCCACCATCTTTACCCTAATGAGTTTTTCAGTCCTCTGCTCATTCAGCTCTTCAACAAGAGCGTTCAGTTTCTCCAAGGGTTCCTAATTATGCAGATAGAAATAACAAATATCAGCATCATTCTAAGATTTCTCATATCTAGCAGCAATTCGGCAATAGGTTGTTTGATGTAAACAGTACCAAGCATTAACTAAACTTACTGTCCACAATAATTAATTTGTAGCTTCCCATTTTCATGAGGGTGTTTTCAAGATTTCAGTTGATTCCAAACATAATTCCCAATTTTATACTGCTTCCAATCAAAGAAAAATTTTCCAGTTAAAATAATTTTGTGCAAGTTGCTTGAATCCATAGAATGAAACTCCCCAATTGTAAGCCTTTTGTTAAATTTCTATCTTTGTATATATTTTCCTTCTAACTTTAGTATTCTGATAATACATACAATATTACGTTGCTAAGTACAAATCTTTATTATGAGAAATAACTCATTTCTATTCACAATTATCTTTGTATGAAATCGCCATATTGCATATATTAAGACAACAAAAAATGATTTACTCATTTACTAATAAGTTTAATGCAACACCTTATAAATATGGGATACACTTGTAGGATAAGGACAACAAATTCATGATCATTCCATTATTTATGATATTTTAAATTATATTCAATAAAGATTTTCTGAAATATTTCACTTGGAAAAATGTCACTGTCATCACAATTTCAATAATGTCTTTTATATAACGATTAAAAGTATGTGACTCAAGATATCAGAAATAGGTAATTAAATAAAAGTTCCTTAAAATTCCATAAAATTTACCTTAAAACGGGATGTACCAATTATATCTTCCAGAAACTCTAGCATTCCAGGTTCATGCTCATTCAGGCCTTTGGCTTTCATCATAGCTATTTGTTCCACTTCACCCTAAAAATTAAATTAAAAAGCCGTAAGTAAAATATGACTTATGGAAAAAATTTAACTTTCTATCTTCACAAGAAAATTTGCTCCTATTCCCACAATTAACATTATATAACTGCAAAGATTTACATACTAGAAGAATAAACATTATCAAGATTTAGATTTGACACTACATATTGCGTTTCAAAATAATGAATCACAACATTACCCTTATGAAGTATAAACAAACCTGTAAAATAAGGAAACGATTGTAGTCCAAGTCAATTCCGTGACTTCTAAGAAGTTGGCCAACTTCCTTAAATTGCACACGACGCCCGTTTATTTGATAAAACGAGGAATTATCCTTAAATGCTGTTCGAGACACATAAAACTGAGAATTTTCAACTACCTGATAAGTCTCACCTGGCTGAAATAAAACAAAATTTTATTAATGCAATTCAGGGATGATTTAATAATAAATTTTGGCTTATGTAGAAATGAATCATGACATTCAGATGACTTAATTCAGCGAAATTTGCAGTAATATAATTCACTTCCAGGAAAAATAAACAACAACAAAATGAAATACGTAACTTTGACAAATCTAAGTTTTGACACCAAAAATTTCATTTATATTTCATCAATTACCTGGTCAACGATTTGTTGGAAATGCACAGAAACTGTACATTTATCCAGATTTTGGAACAGAGGTGACTTGTGAATCAAAACGGAAACTTTCTTACTCCTGATCTTTGCAGCTCGATATCCAAAAACAAAAAGTAAGGAATCAATCACATTACTTTTTCCGCTGCCATTAGGTCCGATGATAGCAGTGAAGCACTATAATAATGAAAAATGGCAAATTTCAATTGTAATTACAAGATTAAATCTTTCTGCCGCTTCAGGTTAGATATTAGAAAACCTCTCGCGGTTACCTTATGAAATGGTCCCAGGACTTGAACACCAGCATAGCTCTTGAAATTTTCATTTACGACTTTGGTTATCATTAACCTAACACCTTTAGCTTCAGAGGAACATACGGCGATAGGTGGAGGAGGAATGTAAACATCACCCAACCTCATACCACCCTCTCGTTCATCTTCATTTGTACTCTGATCATCAACTGACTCGTCCATTTCAACATCCTGTGTTCCTGCCTCTTCATCCGGACGTCTCCTCTTCTTAGGTCTCTCAACTGCTCCCTGAACAACCATCACCTCAGGGAAAGCAGAAAAAGGCGCCAGACGCAACTTAAATGCAACAACTATGGACGTGACGGATGTGACCAACCCAAAATGTTGAATGATCGTTAAGTATGTTTACGTCTTCGCTTTTCTTTTTATACCTTATTAGAAGGAAACAGTTACCCAACTGAAATATTTTGTTCTCATCCTGTAATTTTTTTCTTACATATATAGAGCATATTTCCTGAATGCAGATGTAAAAAGACCAAATGTTGATAGAAGGCTTTATATCGCCATTCTTTTGTATATCGACCAAGCGCCGAATGACAGTTGGAGGGAAAATTCAGAGAAGGGGCAGTCACAGCGGTCCATCCAAGTCCCACGGTTAAGAGACTAAATACCAATATAATAATGCTAAATAAATATCAGTAATACTCACTTTGCCATTAGGTTTACCCATGAAAGAAGGATTTTGTTCCATGTATCACCCGTGATCTCATGTGGCGGAATTTTTTTTCTATAACTCCTCTCCTCCATTGTTAATTCTAAATTATCTTATTCAAATCATTGTACTCCAAAGTATGTCAATTCAACTTCTCTCATCTTTTCTCCAAATCTATCTTATGATGAACTCTTTGAAAGATTATTAGTTTCACAGGCAATAACTTTCTAGCAAATTTCAAGTTGCATTTTTTATTTTAACTTTCATATCTTCAATATTGCCTCAGCATTCAGTGCAGCGACATGAAGATTATTCAAATACAATTTGCACATCATAGTCTACAATCCATATTTATCTTCAAATGTTAGTAGTGGTGGAGTGTAAACTTTATACTAGACATGTAAGGGTATATGGTTTGATATTCAGAGATAATTTGGACAAAATGCATAAAGATAAGCTCTCAACTAATCCATCCCTGAAAGTTTTACAATTAAAATGCACAAGCCATCAGATGGCAATGAGTGCCCTATCCTCTTTCCTTTGGAAAATTCAAATTTGAAATCCCTGTCCATGGGCGTACCGAGGGGGGGGGGGGGGGGGCAGCTGCCCCCTCCTGGACAGCCGCCACTGGACCCTTCGATCTCATATGCAGAAGTACTGTTGAATTTATGAAATTGTAGATGAAGTATATGTATAGGCAAGTATGTTTCGATTCACATACAGACGTCTGGACCATATCCGTTTGACCTACATCAAGTGTGTAAACTAACGCATTACATGGAAGGAATTGAACTTTCCATGGGCATTAAAAGTGGCACCTGCAAATAATTTCCGAGAAATACGTCTACTTTAAGACGCCTCAAAAAAATGGAACATTTAATGCAAATTTATATTTATGTTGAATTTTTTATTTGCCCCCCCCCCCCCCTAGGCCAAAAAAAGCTGGGTAAGCCCATGTCCCTGTCATATTGCTATTTTTCACCAGGGAAAGTAGTTAATCTTCTTCAATTAACATAGGGTAGAAACATAAGAATAAGCATCATACTATAAGTCTTTAATAATTCGATTAGAAGAATCCATCACATCAAGTGAGATTTAGGGAATGTGTAGTGTTATTAATTACTCTTACCTTGAATGTATTACATATCCTTGTTTTTAACATTTCTCTGCAATTGATTGTCATGCCATAGAATTTTACCATCTGCTATATAGTTTACTATTATACAAAATTTTTGTGATAATTAGTATTATTATTAACAATCATTCCCTCTAAAAGAGAGATTTTGAACTTTAATTCCTCTATGATGATTTCTTTCTTTCTTCCAAAGTCTCTTAATGTGTTCAATATGTTGTCTCTTTCAATCTTCTGTCCACTTACATCCTGCCTTCTTTTTCTGTGTGTGGTTTCAAATTTGTATTTTTTCCATGTTATTCCTGTATTATTTCCGGTCCTCTATAACATCTATTGTCATGTCTAATTGACTGAGGTCTTCTTTTAATCCAAATCCCTTCTCTATTTATTGGTCCAAATTTTTTCTGTTCCTGTTTCTCTATTCCTTAAATTTTTGTTATTTCAGCTGCTTTAGTGCCTCCAGTAGTATGACTATGTTGTAGTGTCACAATTTTGCATTTATGGATCTTTTGTTGAAATGATTCCATGTAAGTTTGTATGCTTTTTGTATTTATCTGATTATTTCTAGATTGGTCTTTTGGTTGGATGATTTCTCCTGGTGCTTGTGCTATTATCCCATAGATTGTTTCTATAGGTAGTTTTTCCTTTGGTAATCTTTCTTTGTATTTTGTTTTTTCATATGAATTTGGAGGCTTGTTTTTTGTGATTTCAATAATTTTTATATAGTGTATTTGGCCTCTTCTCTGTCGTCCGAGAGGATTGAGATCATCCGCCTGACATTTCAATTTGAATCTGTCCTCTTTTTCATGCCAATTCGGATTTCTTTGACTTCTTTTTTCCATGCCCTGATTATGTTTTCAAGGAATGGTGCTAGCCCAACACCCTGACGCACTCCAATTTTGATCTGAAATGGCTCCAATATGTACCATATGAATTTGGAATAAAACTTTTAGGTTGTGTTAGTTGCTGTCTACTGGATGATTGCTCTTGTTTTTCTGTTGATGCCAAATTCTTTTAGTGTTTCAAAGAGAGTCTATGGAGTCGTACACTTTTTTAAAGTCAATGGAAGTGACCACTGCGTTTCTGATGCTTTTCATCCGAAGATGTATTATAAACACCAATTCTTTTAGTTCTAATTCACAATAAGAGTACATTTGTGATGTCATTAACCCACTAAATGCGGATGTCTTGAATTAAAGGAATCCTCATGACATATACAGCATGGTAGTATCATGGAAGGAAGCATAGCCCAAAACTGATTTCAATGCTTATTTTCAGTTATACCTAAAAAATGTATATATTCTTCAATTTAATCCAAATATTTTTATATTGTGGGACTATGCAATAAACAGAAAAGAAATATCTTTCACTTCAGTGACAATTTGTGTAATTAATAATGCCTGCATCGAGTGGATTAAGTAGTTTCCTTCAGTAGGTTTTTGCATACTCCCATTCCAAGTCTTACAACTGAGGAAACTTTTGCCCTAACTACTCTTCTTTCTTCACTCAAGTTTTTAAATCCACAACTGAATTTTTCCAGTATCTATTTAAATCTGCTTTTACTATTATTTACTGATTTGATCTATTCCAAACTGACAATAGGTTGATAGGAAAAGAAGACTTCTCAAGTCTCAGTTTTTCCCAAAATAAAGGCATTATTTATTTATTCTACCTCACCTCTTACAAGGATGATATTACATTTTAAGCATGGTTTGAAATAACTGTTATCAATATATTACCAAATATGAGAAATTTGAGTATATTTAATTTAAAAAAATATTTACATCGATCATGGGATAACATCTTAAATATTAATACACAAAAAACTAACTCATTGTAATTTTCATGATATAAGAGTGCATGGTTACAAATTACATCACACATGGATTTAATCACCTCGCGTTAATATGAAATAGGTAAGCTTGCAATCTCAATTATTTCCTTGGTACACTCAGCATCTCTTGGAAAATAAAAGTATCTTTAATTTTGGCAGAATCCTTTTATCAAAATCACTTCACAGGTCAGAATACATCAAAATATAGCAATTTGCTGTGAAAAGTAAGGCCACTTACCAGAAAATACAACCCCACAGACACTTTGTTAAACAAGAATTAAAATTTCAATAAAAAACATACCAGTGAAGTTATTACTTAGTAAAATGAACAGGTTTTCCATATAAATTACATTATAATTTTTCTGATTGTTTTTAGATGATCACAGTATTTTATAAGAATTAAAACTCTTTCAGTGAGTCTGGCATGAGTTGTCTACATGTATCAATACCAAAAGAGCCCAATACACTCATCAATATTATTTTGTGCATAAAGAATTGTGAACTGAGCTAGTTTTTCTGTTGTTAATAACTCAGAAATCTATTCATAGTTAAGGCCTCTTCCATGGGAGACAGACAATTTCACTGATTTCATGATGAGGTAAAGATTATTGAAAATTTCATCAATTAAAAAATTGTAAAAATAAGGTATAAATTTTGTATGTCTTGATGTAACTGGCATTAATTTTTAAAAATACTTAAGAATGAGGTAAGGCAAATAGTCACTATCAATAAAAGCAACTCATTTGACTCATTACTCATTGAGGAATGGACGATAAAAATGCATAAAAATGTCAGTGGCTGAATACCATGACAAATATATAACATTCAATATCAATAAAGGACACTTATGAAGACATAAAAAACATGACAAAAACAATTAAACGGGATGACACAGATATAAAACAATAAAACGATAGCAAGCAATAGAATGGGCAGTTAGAAAACTGCAGGCACTTCCGTTTTCATTGGTCAATCATTACAATTTCGTATGCATGCTTATAGGGGCAATGCTAGCAGACTTGTGATTCATCTCACTAAATAATCATGAGCCACAACAGTTTATCTCCTAGATTTAAACTGAGTCGGGTCATGGTTAGTTTACAGCCAATTACTTAACCACAAAAATGCCAATCAAACATCAAAGGAATGTCTGACTCAATTCTCTTTCGTGAGAGATAACAACCGGTTCACTTTCTGGAGCGCAAACTCCAGTGACTCAGCCAATCCAGGACTGCAGCCATATTTCTCTATTCCAGAAAATCTGAATGTTCTGAAGTTCTTCTCTTCGTCGATGTACATAACTGCACCCATGAGGGGACACAGGATGATCTTTCTGTGGTCTAGGAAATTTATCTGTAAAAATAAATACACCATCAGTATCACATGCCAAAATAAGAGGTGGTTCAAAATAAGGAATACATAATTTGTTATTATACTGCCTATGAAATCTTGGAGTAAGAAAGAGTAACTAAATTTCTAATAATGAGCAAGCATAAAAACTCATTACACATCCAAAAAATAGCATTATAACAGCCTTGAAAAATAAGCCAGAAAAAGTCTATAACTATTTGATGCTAACCACCAAAACCTAGTATGTTAATTAAATAAATTAAAATATGTTAACAGGTAAAAGTTGCACTTTTGTTTCTCCATCACAAAACTGTTATCCATTATCATTAAAAATTTTTTATCTCCCACAATATTCTCAGCCTTCTCGAGGGTACATGAATGGATTATTATCTATTAATTAACATCAGTCATGACTTTAAGGTATCAGACCAGTATCATGATGAAGCCATTACCTCTACCACAAAGTGGTTTGCAGAGTAAATAAGAAGATGAGCATCCAACAATCTCATCCTATGTATGGGTTGATTAAGTATTTACACAATTACTTTTAGAAGCATACACATTCCCCCTTAGACAATATAATTAAATTTATCTTCCATTGGGAATGATCAAGTCAATTTCTCAAACCTTTTCTATACTATAAGATACTGCACATAGTCTAATCTCTTACTATAGCCTCAAAAACTATTTCTACGCCTTGATCAAAATAAGACGATCCACTCAACTGCAAAACAAAAGTAGCAGAAATATTCTTACCTGTAGGGTTCCATTTGTGAGATGCATAACCACTGCCTGAGTCGTTCTGAACCATTCATGCAGACAAGGTGAACGAGCTAAGTTATCAGAAGGCCTTAGTGGAACTGCAGCACCAGCCTTCAGTAAGTTTTCTGCCATATACCGCAAGAAATAGTGTAACAGTTTCATTTTCTTTTCCAAGGAAGGAGGATATTCTTGGACTGTGTAATAATGCTCTTGACGTTCTCGATCAACATAATGAAGATTCCTAGAAGATAATGACAAAAAAACAGAATAAGTTATCAAGCTAACCAAACACATTAGAATTAGGAATGCAAAAGATCAAAATGGTAATGAATGGGTACACAAACAGTATTTACTTGTGAAAAACATGCCATTGAATGCAACGAACATCCTAAAATTCGAGCATTTGAAATTTAAACTTCATTTTCCAGCAAATCTTAAGTTCGCCTTAAGATATGCAGTCATACCATTTGCATTCATCTAACAAAATTGAAAAAATTAAAGTATATAATTTGTTTTTATAGCTTTCAAACACAATTTATTATTTACGCATACTTTAGTTAGTTGAAGAGATAAAAAATGTTTTATCTTAGTAGACCACAAATTATTTGATCGACGCAGAGTAAAAAGTAGTCTCTAGCTAAATTACGTTCTATTTGAATAATCTAAATCTATGAATCTTTAAGTATATAATCTATAATCTAAAAGTATGAAATATGTTTTTAATGAAAGATTCATCCCAATATCTCAATTGAGGCTTGAGTTATGAGTTTATAATAGCATCAACTGCTCGCTAAGCCCCATCCTTGGGTGGAACGAGTAGAAACCTCTTCGGTGGTGTAGAAGTTTTGGACATTGACTTGCATACTGCAAGCATATCGATAACACACATTTCAAGTCGACATATCGAGAGGGTACTAAAAAAAAAAAAGATTGAAAATATTCTTAAAATTCGCAGTAATTTATCTGTCCCAGTTTTTATGCCCCAAATTTTAATGTGCCCCCGGCATCGAACCCAGGATATTTTCTGTAGAAGTCATTTATGTTTTTGATAGATCATGACCATATATATAGGCTCCTTGAGTTTTAATTCTCTACCTATACGGGAAGTATTTTTTAAAAATTCCCAAAATTCAAAGCAATGCATTCAAATGGGAAAAATCGGGACTTTGAGGCCCTCTGGAATCAAACCCATGACACTGAGGTTCAAAATCAAAATTTTTCTGGCGGTTACATCCTATGGTCAGTATGTGGTAGAAATTTCAAAACAATGACGCTTGTGGTTTAGCCTGTGGATTAGTATCCTATCTATATATAATAGTATAATAATATAAAAAATATCTATATATGAGAAAAGTAAGATGCCGTTAGAGGCAGTTGCATCCAACATTTTTGCCTGAATTTTCACATGTAGTTAGAAGTGGTGATCTTCTGTTGTGCTGCATAGGAAGAATCGCCAGGAAGACCTGGGTTTGAAGCCAGGCAGTAAATATATCTCCCATATAAAATACATTGAGGTAGATTTCATTTTTTTCATGCACTTATCAAATTGATATTAAGTTCTTGCTTAGATGGAAGATGTATATTAAGACTCTGTTTAAGAAAAAAAATTAGATAAGACCATGCTGTTCCTGGGTTCGATGCCAGAGCACATTACAATTTCTCACATAAGGAATATAAGGGAAAAGTAGGATGTCCTTTGAAGCAGTTGCAGCCAATATTTCTGCTTGAATATTCACACATAGTTAGAGAAGGTGAAGACCCGGGTTCGATTCCAGACGATTAAATGTGGTGGTTTTTTAAGAATATTTTCAATCTTTTTTTTTCTTTTGAGGACCGTCCCGATATGATTCCGACATGAAAATAGTGTTGTCAATCTGCTTGCAATATGCAAGTTACATTTTACTCGTACCTATATATATATATATATGAGTGAATCTGGAGAAGGAATTATATATAACGAGTAAAATGTAGCTTGCATACTGCAAGCAGATCGACAACACTAATTTCATATCGGCTTCATATCGGGACGGACATCAAAGGAAAAAAAAAATTCAAAATATTCGTAGAATTCGCTGCAATTTAATCGCCTGGCAGCGAACCCCGGTCTTCCTGGTGTACTTACTATGCAGCAAAATAGAAGATTACCATATCAAACTATGTGTGAAAATTCAAGCAAAACTATTAGGTGCAACTACCTCAAACGACGTCCTACTATTCACATACACTCCTTATTTGAGAAATTATAATGTGCTCTGGCATCGAACCCAGGAACAGCATGGTCTTATCTATTTTTTTTCTTAAACAAAGTGTTAATATACATCTTCCATCTAAGCAAGAGCTCTCTTACATATCGATAAATGCATAAAAAAATTATGAAAGGATACCCCATAGTATTATATATGGGGGATATTTTTACCGCCCGGCATCGAACCCGGGTCTTTCAGGCAATACTTTCTATGCAGCACAACAGAAAAACACCATCTCTAACCGCGTATGCAAATTCAAGCAGAAATATTGGTTACAACTACCTCAAATGACGTCCTACTTTTCCTTTATATTCCTTATGAGAGAAACGTTATTGTGCTCTGGCTTCGAACCCAGGAACAGTACGGTACAGTATGAAAATTTTTTTCTGAAACTTATTTGTACCATACATCTTCCAGCCAAGCACGAACATCCTATCATTTCGATAAGTGCATCTAAAAAAATAATGAAAAACGGCTCCCATGTATTTTAAAGGGCAGATCTTTGCATCGTCCTAGCATCGAACCCAGGATAACTTTTGTAAAAGTCATTGATGTTTTCGAAAGTCCAAGACCATAAATATAGGCACCTTGAGTTTTACTTCTCTACCTATCCGGAAAGTATTTTTTTTTAATTCCCGAAAATCACGGCAATGCATTCAAACGGGAAAAATCGGGACTTTGGGGCCCTCTGGAATCGAACCTATGACACTGAGGATCAAAGTCTCTTTTTTCCTGGGGGTTTCACGTTATGGCCAATATGTCATAAAAATTTCAGATCAATGACGCTTGTAGTTTAGGCTGTGAATTTGTATCCTATCTATCTATCTATCTATATAGGTATATATATGAATGAATCCGGAGAAGCATCTATATATAATAGATAGATATCTTATATGCTTAAAAATATATATTTTTAGTAAATCCAGTACCTTATATGAATTAATGGACATATTTAACAAACTTTAATGTAGACCATGCAGTTGTCTGTATGCCAAAGAAATAACGTATAAATTACAGTTTTTGTTACACATTTAATTGAAATTTGAAGTGAAGATTAACTATCAGCACCACAATAAAACATTTCAGGCAAGATATTCTCCTTTTACAGCCATATTTATTATTTTAGTCGATGTTCGATTATCTGAAAAAGTCAAATTTGGTAACACTGCTTCCCCACCTCTAGCAACGAAAAAGTACCGCAAAGCTCATGATTCCATGGCTCAACTATAGTAGCATTGATAGCACAAGGGTGGAACGCTTGGCAAGGACCCAAAAGAGTGTGTGCTATTTTCAACCACAGTTGGTATATAGGTAATAGTAATTTGAAACTACAATAGGATTTCAAACTCAATCACCCAGCAATTCTAATATTACCAAACAGAATTACATAAATAATAAGTTAATAAATAATCTATTGTTATCATGTACTCCTTAATTGAGTATATTGTGCAACCAATTATCTATAAGAGATCATTTATGGAACATATGAGAAAACTTTGACAATTTTTAAAAAATGCTGTCATAGTGTGGAGTTCTTTAATGATAAACTGTCTACATGAGGTCCATGTTCTTTATTTTATAATATTAACTTTTTTGAGTTTATTTTTATGATTTTTGTTTTTGTGAAATTTCAGCATATATAGGTATTTATATTTATATATACTAGTATTTATTGACAAATTTAAGTGTGATCAGTTAAGTATCAACAATAATGAGGAATTTTTATGATAACTTTAATAATAAGAACCATATATTTACTAAGCATTCAATTTATCAAATGTGAAACATTACTTACTTTCCATTGGCCAATACAATAAGTTTAGTGTTATCATTAAATACAACACCAACAGAGTCATCTGACAGCTGGTACCCAAAACCATACTTGTAGGAGTAGTCAACCCACTTGCTGACCCACACCATAGGTTGAGCAGCTGGGTCTTCAGCTTCATCTGTTTGAAAGTAAAATGACAACGAATTAATGGAGTTCTACATAAGTGATACCAAGAAGACTAAAAAAAGGGAAAGATTCTACATGATGTTAATATTTTTTCCCCTGTTGAAGGAACTTCAAGGAGTCCATCCGGTGTGTGCAGGCATTCCTTGTAAACTTAGCTTAAATTAAAACAATTTCCACCAAAATTCAAGAGCAATCAGTGGAATTTGAAATTTGCTTGGTTCAGGTGATTCACTGTTAGAATAGTAAGTAGTAAGTAAAAGTAAGATCTTAAGTACTCAATTTCACTATCATTACTATAACATAATAATAATGAGAACAATAGATCACTAAATAAATTGTAAGCTTACCACGAAATATCAGATTTAATTCAAAATGTATCTTAGGAATAAAATGTAACAAGTTAAAGTAATAGTTGGTAAGAATTGCAGAAGCAGGAATTCATTCTTCATTAATATATCTAGAAACATTAGAAAAATTTAACAGCCTAAAATAGTAATAAAAATAAGAGAGAAAATTCTGCTGACTGATATAAACTCATAATCATAATTAATTTTATTCTTTCTTGTATAAATTCAATCAAAGAAAGGAAAATTAAGGATATTATTACCATAATACACATGGCCCTCTCTTGCAGGGTTTGATCGCAACACTTGCGAAAGCTGCACATACAGTGACTGCCAATGTTCTTTAGGATTATAAGGCAATGCCGGTGGAGTACCAGGAAAATGATGAGGTCCATCTTTGACAAAATTGAGAGCTCCATCTTTCAGTTTTGGATTAGGACTTGCAAGTTTCTCTGCAATAAAATATTTACATAAAACAATTACGAAATATGACATCAAATACCATACAGAAGTTATAAAGGAAAATTTACGTGCATCATTAACATAAGTGAAGATGTCAAAAATATACATTCAAATGCAAAGATGAAAACAGTTTGATGCATAAATGTTAAACCAATAACTAAAAAATTTATTTCACTGAGAAACCAACCTTCAGCATTGACTTGGAAGAGAGGTTTCCTCATGGAGAGATTAGCCGTCTTTTCCATAGTATCAAACCTTGGTTCCATTGTTAAACAAGAGAGAGGAAGCTGGATTGGCGTGTAACCTAAAAAGAGGAAAATCGTTAAAAACCTATATTAGCAAAAAGTTCATAATTATATTTCAACAAATAACTGTATAAGCAACAAAGAATGTTACTTAAATTCAATTTACTATGTTGTTACTAACCCAACCTCTTAATCCTCTGAAGGCTGGTTAGAGGATTAAGGGTAAACCCCCTATAAAGTCTTTAATGACATAACTTCCAAATTACAACATACAAATTCCAGGAAGCAAAAACACAAGTTGATCAGTGCAAATCATGCCATCATCAAAAGTGAGGAAAGGACTGAAGAGCAAAGAGTTATGTTCATAGTTAAGGTCTAAAGAGGGAGAAAGGAACATACAAGGTTGTATACAAAGTAACAAAGGGAGGGAGTAACAGGCTTCACTTTGTAATCTTCTTTATGCTACACATGTAAATTGTATAAATATAGTAAGTATAAATTGTGTTTGAGGAGGGTGCAAAATCTGAAAAAAGTTCATAAATAGAGTAGTTGATATTGTAATAGCAGACTTGCATCTTAAATTGCTGTATATTCATTCAATGAGATGAGTAAAAAAAAGAAAAGTTTGAATTCAATGTATTTCAGTAAAATATGGGACAGATAAAGTGCATTAAAATGGATGAAGAGTTAATCACTCCAGGGATTCAATTTTATAACTCTGGCATTATGTATGGAATTCAGTTTTAGCAGAATATCTGACCATCAAGGTTAGAAAATTGAAACAAAATGGTTTGATTAAATTAGCATTCAACCTCTTAAGTAGATAACATAGAATACAGGTAAAGGTAAACAGAAATTGAATCAAAAACAACCTTTCCTCCCGACTTTAATTTTAATATGCAGATTTTAACTATTTTATGGATAATAGAGGAAAGTGTAATCATAGTATCCCTCCCTATATAAAAATACTTTGAAGGGAAAAGCAAAATTAGTTAAATGATGATGTTTACTATTATATCTTGATGTCATAATGTAAACTCTCCAAGATAAAGCTGACAGCTACGTTTAATAAGGCCTAAGAAACAGGATATCTAGAAAACTTACGTCAGGATAATGCTTGCATTACTTTCATAAGCGTAAATATTGAAATGAATTTGAACAAGACAACAAAAATTATATAAAAACCACTCTCAATAACTACACCTTAATTTCAACAGTATCTGTATAAGATGCCAAAAGTCAACAAGAAATGTATATGAAATAACAAAGAGAGTAAGACATTTCTAAAAAAATTAAAATCAATGTAAATGAATGACACAGCTCTTATAAACTGACCATCTTCTATGAAATTCATTTCTCAATTCTTAAATAAGTAAAGAAAATAAACAATGAAACAATATAAAACAAAATCAATGACCAGAAGCTGTTTAAAACTTAACCCCAAAAATCTTAACCTATATTTTTCATATAAATAGGCTTACTAACCACTAACGAAAAATTCATCAGCCAATAAATCCTGAATTTTAGCTCTTTTCTGCGGGTCTGGATGCAGCATTCTTTTAATTACTCTGGCAGCAGTTCTCAACATGGTAGTTGGCAAGCGATACTCACAACGCTTAATTCTTGCGTACGTTTCATTTAAAGAGCTGGTTTCAAAGGGAGGCTTTCCCACTAATAAAGTATACCTGTCAGTCAAAATTAGCATCATCAGTTTCACTGCCAACCAAAGCTTCACAATACACTTTTTCAAAAGCATTTATTCTATCTGACAAAAATCACTAATGCATAAATTATAGAGTTCTTTTAATTAATAAACAGCAAATACAAACAAAGAACTAATAAGAATATAGACGGAAGCAAAGTATGATGAAATTGTAAATGAAGAATGGAAATGAACCAGAAACATACTGAAGCGTATTAAAACAATATGAAAGTCCATTGATGTGAAGGTAATTGTGAAAGCAGAAATGGAGAGGAATACATCACTAACGCTAGAGAGAGAGTAGTAATAAGGAAAAGAGAATAAAGAATAGCAGAAATGATTACGAATTCAATTCATAGTCAAGGTAAATGGTGAGTTCATTGCAAGCAGTGCTGACCTGCACTGCATGATAAAAAAACTGGATGCATTATAAGGGTATTGAACAAAATTTTGTTTATTACCAATTTTAGCAGACAGCAATGGGTTTTTGTTTCAAATACTGGTTAAAGTTTATTACAAAAATTACTTATTGCCCATTGAAATTTGATTGGTATATCCAGGTATATCAATAGCTTAACTATTACTAAGTATTTGCTGGAAAATTTAAAGGTTGGAGTAGGCATTTCAATGAGCTAGCCATCTCTAATTATTTGATTTTTAATGCAATCAATAGATTTCACAGAAGAATTGTGAGGGCTTATATTGATTGATCGATAGAGAGAAATTTTAATTTATATACCCGAAAAAGGGATGACATACGATAAACCAAAATTTTATTGACTTAAGAAGCATTTAAAAGATTTAGTGTAAAGTGTAGGTAATATAAAATTTGATTTGATGAGTTGGTAATTTATCACGACCGAAATTTGAATGTAATATACTACATAAAATTACCAATGAATGAGTTTAAGAAGTAATCTGCCACAATAAAACATGATCGTAAGTGCAAATTGTCAAATTCGAGAGCCTATGGGTTATCAAATTATGGCTGCAAAAAACTTACATGATACAACCTATGGACCACGTATCCACTTCATAACTGTGGCCCTTCTTGCACAAAACTTCCGGAGCAATGTAGTTCGGTGTACCACACAAGGTTCTGAAAAATTAATGAAACTTTAGGTTAGCATCTAAATAACTCATAAAATCACTCTAAGTAAATAAGATTCCAAAACCCCGTTCCTTATAGGATTTTACTTAAAACTTACTTCTTGCGTTCTCCATCATAAGCAACGCGGGTAGCAAGTCCGAAATCTCCAATTTTAACTTCAAGATTGTCATTCAAAAATAAGTTACCGAGTTTCAAATCTCTGTGAATTATTCTTCGATTGTGAAGAAACAGCACACCATCAAGTACTTGGCGCAAATAAAATCGTACTTCCGGTTCAGTCAACATTTTTCTTCTTTTGTGGAGCTCCATCAAAGACTAAAATAAGTTAAAAATGCATGTGAAGAAATAATATTGGAGGGAAAAGTAAATCGCCAAAATCTGTCCAAGTTCCTCACTTACCCTCATTCTGCATAACTCCAAAACGATGTAAACATTATGGGCATCCTCAAAATAGCCATGAAAATGCACAATATTCTTGTGGTTCAAACTTCGATGAATTTCAATTTCTTGTGTAACCTTCTCTCTTTGGAGATTTTTCGTGAGAAGTTGCTTGGAAATGATTTTTCCGGCGTAAACATTTTTAGTACTTACATCCGTGATTTCATAGCATTTTGCAAAGCCACCCTAGTTAAACATTCAAATTATTTATAAGCAACTTAGAATTTGAAAACATGAAATAAAATTCAAACCCTTCATGATAAGCACATACCTTTCCAAAGAAACGACCCCTTTGATACGTTATGTTTCTTTTACTATCTACAATTACTTCAGGTATTACTGTTTGCTCAGCAGCTTTTACACCAGCCTTAGCAGTTTCACGTGCGGCCGCCATAATTAAACTAAATTATGTACAAGCACTAATTGATCATGAGAATGTAAAAAGCTACAATTACACCTAATTAAACGGAATCTATTCAAACTCTGATCCGACCAGTCGGACCCGACAGTTCCACCAGTTTAGGCTTTAACTGCCAAACGACTTTCAAACTCCAACATCTGTTTCTCGGCCAATCAGGAACAAGTGTTTTGGTGGTTTCGGTAATGCAGAAATTTAACTTTACTTCCAAGGTGGCACTGCGTTCGTTTCTGTAATTGCGGGGCGAAACAAATGAGGAAATAGTTAGAAAAACTTAGAAGACCGATCTGAAAACACAAACTTTGTTCAGATTCATGTATTTAAGGTTAAAACATTTGCTTTTGTTCGTAATGAAAGAATTTTTTATTTTGCATTGAAGGCTTAACCGCCGAACTTTGGTAATTGCTAACGCTGTGACAAGAATAAGTAAATAGCTCTGTGGATTGCACAGGCCTTATAGTTTGAATGATTTAAATAGTTACATAAAATATTATCGGTAAAAATCATCTGAGGGAAAGAGCTGTTGCCTCGTGTGGCCCAACTGATACTCAATGCCAGGGGTCATTCTCCTCTCAAAATTATTGATTGATTTCCAGGTTGAACCCGTTGATTACCCATTCTATAACGGGATTCCATCGGCGCTGTTTATGCTCAGGAAGATTTTGATAGGAATTTTCCAATTTTTGAAATTTATGATGAGGATGTGCTATCTTTCTGTCTCAAGGTTTGTCAATCCATAAAAATATTTTAATCTTCATAGATTGTTTATTTTATTTATTTATTTAGAGGTGAATTTCGGTTTTGATGACGACATGCAACATGAAATATTGTCGACTTTATGCTCTGTAAAAGTTGCATCATTTCAGAACGTTAACGGTCGAAATTTTCTTTTATAGACTGAGACACCACTTTCCTGTCGTTTCTTATTAGTTTGAAAGAGGCTTGCACAGTATCTTTTAGTTAAATTACGCCATATAATTTAAATTCAGGGTTAATTTACCCAATTCAGTTACATTTTTTTCGCAAAAAATTACTTCCCGGGATCTTACAACTGCAGAAAAATTTTTATCATTTTCAATTACGGAATTTTCTTACATATATTTAGAAGATTCAAATTTGGATTGATCACAAAAAGCAGTATCTGTAATCTTAAATCATTGCTTTAATGTAATTTGATTCAAATAATTTAAATATTGCGAGCCAAATTCACGATGTTTTCTAAATTTTAGGGAATATAATGCAAACAAAACTTTCAGCCATTAATTAACTATAATATGTCTAATTAAATTTTAACCTTTACATTTATACCTAGTACATACATTACTTCAAATTTTCTTGCAGATGCTGCTGCACAGAATAATTAAAAGGTTTCACAGAATAAATGGAAAGGTATGTAATTGGTAACAAAAGTGTCAGCTACCAAAATGGTTTCATTTAGTCCTCATCCATATTGACTGTTCTTACAGTTGGGCTCATAACAAATATATTCATTATTCAGATTAGAATGTCTGCAGTGTAGCAGCATGCATAACTGTTAATGGAAATATCTGAGAACCGCTATGATCTCAGTTATTATATTTCCGAGGAAATTAATAAAAATACAACCGGAGAGTTTCTACTAAATAACAGGGTTATTTCATCTGTTGCTTGTGGTCAATATTTAAAAATTTTCTTTAGATTATACGTACTCAAAATTAACTTTTATGTTTCTGGTCAGCAAAATATGTCAAAGAAATGGTTATTTTTTCCATAAACTGATTGTATAGCTCCTTGATTTTGTGATTGCTATTGCATCTGTTCTGTTGTCAAATAAGAAATTGTATTTCTAATTGACCATTCTGCTGTTGTCTCCCCCTTTCAACTCCTGCAGTACTATAGGTATAGGAAAAGAACTAATGAAAACAAAAAATAGAGGGATCTCTTACAATTTCATTTTCCTTTATCAGAAAAATAGAGTGAAACCTGTCTAAGGTGGAGGCCTAAGGAACTGAGTAAATATCTCGCCTTACCCAGGTTTTCTGGCTTAGGTAGGTTAGTACAAAGCAGGTTAACTTATTGATTAAAAATTGCTGTATCCAGAATTGGAAAACACAGAAATAAATGTGGCATGACATCATGAAATGGTAATAAAAATATGGTAAATTTATTGGAATGTAATGAAATTTCTTTTTATTAACAAGGGGCTCACTGGCAGAATACATCAAAGTAAGAATGCTCTGCCAGAGAAGTGGGGGAACACTAGAGGCTAGCTAAGCTCACATGGAGAACTCAAGTGTAAACTATCAAAATAAAGTTTTTTATGTCAAGTGTTTTTCTTCTAAGCATTCTTTATTTCAGGATTAACCGTGTTTTTGTTCTTCCGATATGGTAAATAACCTTGGAAGAAAAGCAAGCCTATGATAGAAACTTTAGAAAGCTAGTAAATATTTTTCTGCGTTTTACAGGTTCGACTACTAATTCTTTGTAAGGGAAGGTGAAGGAATATAGATATCCATCCATCTGCTTTACGCAGGTTCTGTCTTTAAGAGGGCTTTTCCTGTGAAACACCTTTTGTGTATGGAGTAATATTATTAATGCTTCAGGTTCAGGCAGGTTTCTACCTTAAGAAGATTCTGTGTTAGTCAGGATTTACTGTAATATCTATGAATGCTTATCCTCAATTATATTAAAGGATCTAATATTAATACTCTCTGCTGTCCTCATTGACCCTTTTATCCTGATTTCAGAATAAGTATGTGCAATGTTCATTTCTTACAGAAGGTTAAATTATGTAGGAAGGCATACAGTCACTTCCTAATATTGTTAAAACCACCACCAACAAAGAATGATTTATATTCTGCTTAGTATTTTTTTTAACTGTGGGAAGGATGAAATACACTAGAAGTTTTTCATCTTCTCATGGAAATATGTTTTCAGTGGGTGAAGTTGGTAAATGCCATCAGAAGCAAA
Source organism: Sympetrum striolatum (assembly GCA_947579665.1). Classification (NCBI taxonomy): domain Eukaryota; kingdom Metazoa; phylum Arthropoda; class Insecta; order Odonata; family Libellulidae; genus Sympetrum; species Sympetrum striolatum. The sequence goes on from OX388346.1 coordinate 21,391,151, forward strand.
ATACATTATATGCTGCTTTGTTATGAATATTATAATCAAGGGTTTATTAAATATTAACTCATTGAATTCAACAGTATGTGAAATGTTATTTTTCAATTTAATAAATTAAAGTTAATCAATTTTGTCTTTCATGTATGCAATATGATACACAAATACTTACAAACTATATCTTTTATTAGATTATTGTGTTCTACCTAGTGAAAACTTCAACAACAAATTCAAGTGGCATGTGAACTTCTATCAAACCAATCACAATCATATTCTACATGAAATATTTTTCATTCATCAAAGTAGTAGTGCATTTTACCAATCATATTCATTTATAAGTTTTTCATTATGTAAAGGCAGATGTACTCACTTCTGTACAGTATTTCCCAATACTGATAGTTTTCCCCACCTTGTAAGATTCTTTCACCATGAAATTTAAACTAACATATTTTCATTGTTTTTTTATAATTATATCATATAGAAATAAGTGATTCTTTCTACTGTTCATGTCTAACTATATCTGTGTAGCAATAGCTAAGAAAAACTGCTAATAATGTGGATGAGTGATGGTATGTAAATACATTTATAGTTTTGCATTTTCTAAAGTTGCAAATACTTCATCTCTTGCTTATAAAAACTTTGCAAATGGAAAGGACATTTTCTACTATGTTTTTTAGGCCACAAATAGAAACTCATCCGCATTCTTCATGAATTAATATTCTTAGCTCTATTTTTCAGAATTTGTTTTTTTTTACTATATTAATTTTATTTACTAAATGCATCTGAAAAATTTGCCAAAGAATGACAAAATGAAATAACTTTTATTTTATCCTCCGATTTTGATGCTTTTGATATGCTTATATTTTCTTTTGAATCCTCTTTATTTACTCTACAATCTTCTCATGTTCACAAGGATGCGAAATCCATCCAAAAGCCTGTTGCTTCTGGAATTCAGACATCCCAGACAAAGGAATACTTACCCATCAGAATTAAAGAATTTCACCTAGGATTCCATACGAAGCATGGTGTAAAGATGGTTCTCGCATAAGAATTCACGAACTAAGTATTTTGAGCTACATAAATCTATTAAGATAATTTTACATATAATCAGGATATTGGAGTAGTAGTTGAAAAGATATGGTGATCTTTCTTTTGGAGTAAAAAATGAATCAAAACTTTGTCATTCAATAAATGTTAGAGTTCAGTGACGGATCTAGAAAAAATTTTTGGGGGGGTCCGATCGAAAAATTTAAAAATAAAAGATATTTCGGCTTTCACAAAACGTTACGTTAGAATTGTGTTAGACAAACTTGAATTTTTTCGCTAGTGATTGCTTATTAAATTGTGTGTTTATTTGCGTTATTTGAGTTTCATTTTCGGAAAATAGGGACAAGAATAAAAATTTTAATAAAAGTAACTGTCGATTGTGATCATAATTTATCAGAATATTTTTTTATTAGATGTTAATAACACAGAATATAATATTATAAAATATCGAAATGACTTATTGACTGTATATATTGATAGTATATACAGTATCTACAAATAGTCTACGGACATCCGGAGCAATCCGGAGACCGTCTCCTACGGTTGAAGGACCGTGTACGGGTATTGAGATTTGTGGGAGTCTGATATTTCGGGGTGGGTCCGGACCCCCAGGACCACCCCCATGGATCCGTCCCTGTTAGAGTTGCTTATATAGTCTACCTGTATGAGATTCTTTTCTCCTAAAAGACTGTTTACACATTCCTAATTCTTGTCCCACATGTAACAAATAACTATCTGCCAAAGGCAATTTATTTCCTCTGATACAAATAATAACCTAAGGTTTCATAAACCATTATATTTTATCTCAGCTACCTAAACCTAGGATGCTGAATCTCTACATCACATGCTATTATCTAAGTATATCCGCTTTTTCATTCCTAGTGTCAATTGAGAAAATACTTCTGGCTATTTCCTATATACCAATTTCAACCTTTCTTGTTGTAAATCTGGTAAAGTGGCCTCTTCAAGCTCTGTGGTACCACAATGACAATTATTAAATACTTATCAAGATCTAAGATTAATATAAATCAAGTTCATAGTTTCCTATAGATGAAATGAAATTTTCTCATTTCAGAAATTACTTTTCTTTCAATACTTTGTTGGCGCTGGAATGTAATGTTGTGCAAAGGAACCACTTATCAAGTCAGCAACCCTGATGGATATGATTGCTCCCTTAAGAAGTGTATCCCTTTTGCGTGTTAGTAAAACATTATCTTATGTTTCTTCTCTTATCCATGTTTCTATAATAAAACTAGTATATTGACCTTATTAACCTTCAACTGCTATTCACATCTTTAAGAATACCATATTTATCGGGATATGAAATATACTTTTTTCCAAACATTTTAAGCTAAAATTAACTCTGCATTTTATAAACTTACATCACAATTTTATTGAACCTTAATCACATAAAAAGAATCGCATTGATTTTTAACTCTGTTTAAAACATCCTTTTTTGACATTTTATTTTTTAAATGTCTCTAGTCTTCACTTACAAAATATCACATTTTTAAAATATAATGATTAAGTACCTAAAAATGACTCAGTTTTGGAAACAGAGTGTATAAAGAAGCAAACATTTGACTTTGTAGCAGTTACTTAGTATCACTCGACTGACTTGACTTGTGCAAGGCACAAATATGCTTCCATCTGAAATCATTCTTTGTTTACTTGAAAAATAGGTTTTTACCTTTACTAATCACCTTTTACTTAGCAAATTGTTATAATAGACAAGCTTTTGTAATGTTGGCAGCAGCTTTACATAGTTCATTGTGTTCTGACCATTCCAAGGTCTTTCATTTTAAATTTTAGTTTTTTAATTCAAATTTCCTTCTTAAAATCATACTCCATGTCTTACAATGATGCATAATATTGCTGATAAATGCAGTAATTGTATTTTTGTGTCCTTGCTTCTATACCTGAGTTTAGAAATGTAAGAGTTTAATGTTTATTTTGCCATTGACTTCCAGAGCTTGATAACAAATTAACTGCAACAAGCTAAAAATGATAATTATTTTCTAAATTAAATATATAAAGCACTTGAAAAAGTATTCTTTTGTTTAAGGGTTAAGATTAAATTAAAAGTTAAATATGAAAGACCAATAATATCTTTACAGATTGGTCAAATCATTCAAAATTAGTTGATTTTTCAGTGTTGGTGACAAATGATAATAATAATAATAATGCTGTCTTTTTTCGTGGGCGAATTTCAGCCTTCGAAGGCTACTCTACCAATTAACCCCCTTTATATATTTTATCAATTTTTTTTGCATTTTTCATTTATTGATAAACACAAGACTCACACACACACAACATACACATACAACCATTCCCTAACCGGAAAATTCCGATTAGCCGGGATTCGAACTCGGGACCGTCAGGTTGGAGTGTTAACGTGCTAGCACGCTAACCACTCCACCACCACGGCCGGTGAATGATGATGAAACAAAAGAAGAATAAAAGCTAGGAATGCAGTGGGCAATAGAGCTTATCAAGCTTTTTTAGAAGGTGCTCAAGTCATATAAACTTAAGTAAACTTAGTGAAAATAAAGGTTTACCAAACAGTGATTTGACATACAGTCATGCATGGTTCACAAAACATGACTGCTACAGAAGAAGAGCTACTTGAATTATTGGAAAGAAAAGCACTAAGAAATAATTTTGATGCAACAGAGGTAGGTGGAGAGTGGAGAATATGGAAGAATAAGAGTACTAGAAGATTTCTTCAAATTCCCAAACATAATGTCAGAAATTAAGAGTATTGGTTTAAGATGGTTAGGGGTTGTTGAGAGGATGCCTGAAAATAGTATGGTCAAGATTAGCTAGGACATCCAGGTGGCAGAAGACTGCGAGGAAGACGCAGAAAAGATAGTTGGATGATCTGAGGAAATAAATATAAGAAGATGGAAAACGCATACAAGAGATTATGATGACTTGACTAACATTATGCAAGCAACATAACCTGCAAGAGCTGTAGTGCCGAGGATTAAGTGAGTTACTTTTTTCAGTTTATTAAAACACTTTCTACTGTTTACCAGCAATAATCTATGATAAGTAAGTACCTAATCTAAGAGGTGGATTACCTATGGTCTTTTAACCACCTTAGAAACAAATGCCTATACAATAGATCATCTATGCCAATATTTAGATCATCTTTTTACCCAATCTTGCTAATGACCTCTCGGTAAAAAAAAAATTAATTCAATTAGAAAGTTATTTATTTTTATCCACACAATACAGAATTTTAAACTAAGGTTTGGATGAAAGAAGTATGTAACTCAAGTGCAAAATAATGGTGTCACATGATAATAATAATATAACTATTAAAAACACTGAATGGTTTTACAGGAAAGTATAAATAGCTCTCCAGTGAAAAATGGTTCCTAACTCCTGAGCTAAGATAATCATATGCAATACTTCAGATAACCTTAACTTCATATTTGTGTCTTCTTGTGTTTATTAATCCTTTAGCCAGGGTTTTTCTTATATTGTAGACTTTTACAGATTGACATTCAATCAGAATTAATTACAGACGAAATGAATCAGAATAATTAATCAGCTTCATCATTAATTGCTAACGGGATCTAAAAATCATTTATTTCTCTTAAATAATAGTATTAGGCCATATTTCGTATATAATATGCACCGGTGCTGTGTAATGCTCTAAAATGTTTATGACAGAGCCATAAAACATAATTTTATATCTATGAGTTCATTGATGAAAGTCATGGCTGAAAAGGCTACATAATTAGTAATTGATCTGAAATTTTAAGGACATATTATTTAAGAGAGTATTTATTGAAAAAAATAATAATGACTGATTTGGGAAAACTATTGCTTAGAATGTTAACTCACTACGCATTATGTTTTTTTAAGATTATAAACATTGTCGATGATTTATCTCTGTATCAAAAATTATATCTAAATTTAATTATTAATATTTAAAAAAATCCTTTATGAAGCGAATTCCTAACGGAAAGAGTAGAGATCATTATACAATACCGAAGTTAAAGAATCGATCTATGATAAGTGAAAAATCTACGCAATGCGAATTGGTCTTGTCTTTTACCGACTTCAATTATGGCGCAAATGGAGGTACGGTCGAAGTAGTTCTCAACTTGGCCACAGTACGGCGCACCAATCAAGATTTCACCACGGAAGAATAATTCTCCTTCCCTCATCCAAGATTTCACCTTACACTAATGCTCTCTCCAGTACCAAAAAAGAGCCAAGAAAATAGTTAGAATAATAGGTAAATTTCTAGTTCTAGAAATTTACCGAATAATAAATGCGCTGATTCAGGCATTTATACTATAATAATTAACCAAAGAGGTAATAAAATTGTCGCACTACGATTTAAGGCCACTAAGAATTCTTATAATTACAGATATGGAACGCTGATGGATCTACTTATTAATTAATTTATTCCGTATTAAAACGTTAACTATACAAATTCCTAAAGCAAAGTGTAACAACAGTACCTTTTATACTTACAGAGAATTTTTTAGTAAATATTGCTGCCCTTTTTTCAAAAATTGTTTAGATACGGTGGTTGAGGAATTTTCTGGTAATCAGTACTTTTAAGTATGGTTGTGGATCTCAAAATTGTCGGAGCGGATCTGTCTTCCAACTCCTTGTAAAAAGGCAACTCACATGATTTATACGTTAATTTTCTTTAGCCAACATTAATTTTTTGGGATGATGCGGGAATCTGCACGTCTATTCTTCGTTTTCTCTAATCAGTCGAAAATTAGAATTAGTATTTAATCAGCCAAAATGTTCTAAAATATTTCGTTCAGATGAAAATACTTCGTTCTGAGATGAAACTAGGTTCCGATTAATGAACTCTTCGATTTTGAAGTTATCAGATAAAGGATCAAAATAAGGTTGAATATACTCCGTCCACAAAACCTAAATTACCGCCTTTAACTTTCTTGAACGAGTACAAATTAACGACAAGAAGTAGCGCTAGTATAGATGCAGACTGAAAGCCCGCAACACTTGAGTGTTTCTCTTGGTTTCACATCTTCTTTCAGTTGATTTCTTTAAAAGCTTCCATATTCCCTCATTATTAATAAAGCAATGTAAAATTATACGATAACTATCACGATCCTCAGAAATCTTGTTTGCGGTACGTTTCATGGAAAGTTCCCGACAGTAAGTAAATGTCTGTAAAGTTGAACCCTCTTAAGTCCCATGTGAGTCTCAACCCCTCCACCATTAGCTACCAAAAGTAAAATAGACCCCTCGGGAAAATGAGGTTTAATATATACCGTATATGCCGGCGTATAAGTTGACCCAAACAGACAGCATCACTTCCCCAGCTCTATTTTATGGGAAGAAAAACTACGGTATTCATAAATATACTCTGGCTTAAGGAATATTAACCGCTTAAGATTAAACTAGAATTGTATTTTTCCAATTGCCATATAAACTTCTCGCCTCTGCTTAAGTATTACACAAGTTTCTTTGGTTGTCATCACTCAGGCTCCACAGATAAAAATGCGTTACTAAACAAAAACACAATGGTATTAAATTAATTTTTTATAGAAATAATGGTAATATAGCGTGGTAACATGAAATCATGGCACTACTAAAACAACTTCCATAAACTCCTAACGCTATATCGAATCATAACGATGATGTAAACAAGAACAAACCATGATGTGCTTATTGATCTTCATTTGTAAAAACAAAATATCGAAATATATATTAAATTTTCGTAAAATAAAAATAAATTTGAAGAAAGAATATAATTTGCGAGGAATAAATATGTGTCAAATTTATTTTTAAGATATGAAAATGGTGTATTCATTCAACTCCTTTATTGTATCGTACAATTGTATTTCTTTATGAAATTTATTTCATATGATATCTACGTTAATTAGACTTGCCAAAAATTAGTTTCAGTAAGAAATAATTGTGTTGAGTTGCGAGAGTTTGTGTACAACATGTGTTAAGCAGGCAGTTTCTCTTATTTACCCTTCGGTGATAAAGGGTTAATTTTTATGTTAGACGTATAAGTCGACCCCTGGTATTAGAGAGATTTTTTTAGGCTCCAGAGGTCGACTTATTCGCCGGCATATACGGTAGGTAATATAAGAATTAAGGTTGCCATAAATAGATAATCCAGCAGAGCTGCGTTATTATATTCTTATGACGATTGGATATTCCTCTTGTAGGAAAAGAGAGAAAGCTGGTTAGCAGATACTAACAAGTAATGATTAAACGTTAAGCGGAAGCTAAAGCTTAATAATGACATGTATTCAGTAATTAAAATTTCGAATCCAATAATTAAAATTTCAATTTAACGCATCGCGTCCCTTTGAGTTTCTTTTAGATATTACATATAGCTCAGTGGTGAAATTAATAATACTCATTCGAATCAGTTATTTCCTTAATGAATTCAGGAATTTTATTTTCTATATCTGGAGTTACTAACTCTTCTGTAATCTGTAAATTGATATAATTATTACGCTATCTCTACATTTTAATTTCAATTAAGATATGATTTCCTTTATTACGAAATAAGCCATTGGTTTATATTATTACTTTGTAGTAAGTGGAACTGAACTGAAGTGAAAGTAATTGATTATGGGATTAAGAATGGTACATTTTGTTCACATTTTACCTAATTATTAGCCTATCTTTACCATTTGTAGTATCCTGCAACAACAATTGGGGAAGAGACATGAGCTCCAATAACTATTATTACCTTTACCTGAAATGCATTCCACCAGAATTATTAGGAACAATATTTAGGCGACCTACATAAACCTTTCAATAGCAAGTAAAACTATTTTTTGACGCATAGATACGTCGAGATCTATTCTATCATGTTGGTATACTGAGACAAGGAAAACAAATAAAGTAGGTATAAAATCCCGTATTCTCCATTATCAGTACAATTATAAAAGTGAATATAGCGTGTTTTTTATTGGTAGTTATTAGCATTAAAAACATCACATAAAATATGTAGGTATTTAAATCTACATGAACGTTGATAACATTGGCAATAGTAACAATGGCATGATAACTCTCCAACACCTAGGTTCCGGGTTCGAATCCGGGGCAAACCGGATTTTTCCGGTTAGGGAATGGTCGTATGTGTTCGTCTATTGATCATGTTATACCTTCACTTTAAAATTCACTTCTGTGAAGCATAAAAAATACATAAATTAAATATATGAATTAGATAAATTATGGGATGCGATTTTCTGTTAGGTTCAAGATAAACAAGATATACTATTAATTTAATACGTAAATATTAGGTCCTAGGACTTAGCGATTTGATGTTATCATCGTATTAATTTACAGTTCAGAGAATTTGTTACTAATACGCAAGAAGTATTATAGAAAATGACTTTGTGCCTTTAAAAATTAATTGCTTAGTGTTAAACTGCAACCCAATATAAATTACATCGCAATATATTGTATTGTATTGAAATATATTATATTACTGCAACGAACAATTAGTTACATAAAAAATAAGAAATAGCATTACGATTTCGAGTTAAACTCGAAATAAGTTTACACAGGAACCAATCTCTAAAAAAATCAATTTAGAGGATCATGGTTTTTTGAACCACTTTCTTCCTTTTAATATAACCACCTAAACTGCAATTCTACCTACAAATGATTTCATTTCAGTTGTAGATAAATATTCTCATAATGTTAAAAAATAACCCCGTTTGTAAAATATTCTCTACCTTAATTCTTCCGTATCTTCACATCTCGAATTTACTCCGCGATAAACATCTCAGCTTTAAGTAGCTCATTCTCTCAGCGAACTTACGGCTCGTAACAATGGGAGAAAAAGGTCTTTAGAGATCGAAATTAGAAATGTTTATGTTTCGAATGGGGGCATTCGGATTGCTGCCCGGAATATCAACCGCAATTAACCCCCGCTCTCGACTTTCTTCGGGCAAATTTATTTCTACCTAATTATCGGATGCGGTGCGCCCTGTCGCTGCCTCGTAAATCATGCTTCTCTTAAGCGTATAATTTTCCGTGGCATTGATTCCTAATTCTCTCCGATTCTGGCCCATAATCGGTGGCACATAATTGGATCGCTACTTTTAAATTCTCATCCGACACATTTCCTCGCGCCAGCAGATCTCTTCCGCGGAAAAAATTCGCGTTTTGATGCGAATACTTTCTCCAAAAACAATCACACCTCCTATTCTATCTTTTACCTCTATGTCCGGTTTCAGCCCGCAATCCCGTCAGTGATCCATGTATACATGATTTCCATTGTTATTTATTTACTGTATTTATGTAATTCTATGATGTTATTTATGTATTGTATTTATGTATGTCTATGATTTTTATGTCCTGAACTAAAATTTATTTATAATCGCATCGCGTATCATCTTTAAAATTTTGACTCGGTTTTATGGACAAAATTTTATTGATCTAGAAATTTAGTATGGTCGAATCTGGCTATACTAATGAAGTCTTTAATATCCACTGTTCGATTGTCATTTTAATTTGCAATGATTTACTATTTTTTTCTATTATTACTTATTACAGGCTTTTCACCATGCTCTTCACCGCTACGCAAACATTTACAATCATTTATATAAGTGAATATGTATCCGTTTAACCTTGTTTGCCTTTCAGATCTCTCTTAACCTGCTCTTCCGTTAGAAGTTACTTAACTTTTCGTAGGTTCGCAGGTTTTTCATACTACCCTTATTACGATCGTTTCCTTGCTGAAGGGTATATTTTTTTGTAAATGAAACCTTACGTTTTTAACCCTTTAATGTAGTATTCTTCTGTGTGCTTTTTTCAACCTTTCTCTTTCTTGAAAATTTATATGACGTAGGGTTAGATGAAATAAGAGACTCAATAGCCCCAACCTCGCCGTAAGAAAGACGCTTTATCATTATTATTATTAATATCATTCATGTGACGTAACATTTTTACCGCAAAAAATTTCAGCTGTGGGTTTTGTTAGATTAGCTGGACCGTTAATACCGCTCTTTCACCCCGATATGCTTTTAGGAAGTCGGGGTGTTTTTTTGGAATTTGTAGGTTTTTCGTCCAACAACTTGTTGCTTTGGATTGGGATCATGTATTTACCCTGACGCTGATGAATAAACACCTCCATGTAGGTGGAATCTTCTCTGACCTTTTTTACGAGTCCTATCAAAATTACCTTGCTTCTTACTTAGACCAGTTTTAATGGTTATCTTAATGCAATTTATGCATGAATTGAAAGGTATTTAATCCCAAGGCTCCTTCGAGAACCACCCTTTCCACTATTAGCTATTAAAGAGCTAGATGAGGTTTGAAGTAGTTTTCCCCACTCATCCAGGACAATACGAGAAAAAAATATCCACGTAAATAGTTTAGGGTGTTTTTACTGCGCACATACGAGTAAAACTGCATGGAAGGACTTAGCTTCAAAACGGAAATATTTAATTATTTAATTAATTAATTTTTTCAATTTTCACATACAGCATAACAATGCCAATTTAAAGTGAAATGTAACAAATATACATATAAAAAGGTAATTAACATAAACGGTAAAAAATGGCAGAAAACATAGAGAAAAATAACAAACATAAAAGGTAGATTTCACTATTATGTGGATATCCAACATATTTAGGGGAAAGCAATCACCGTTGAAAAGTTCGTTCTCAGGCTTAAAAAATGCCGGGATATTTTCATTTTAAACAGATCCATATTAGATTGGAATGCATTACCTGAAGAACTTTTCAATCCCTTCACTGCAAATGAAAAAGCATTCAAGAGAAAACTTAATGTAATATAATAAAGGTATTGAAGTTAATTAGTGAAGACTAATAGTAATGCTATGGTAGTGAACAGTAGGGGGTATCGAGTTTCACAAAATTTTAGTATCAGAAACGTAATAGGCTGGAAAAGTTTCCTTTTAGGTTAAATAATAAGTGTGCAAAAGTGTTTCCTAAAATTTTTAAAGTGTTATCTCATCCTTATTGATTTTATTGCCTCAATATAGTTGTTCCTCAATCCAAACACCTAAAAACTTGCCATTTAATCAAATTAATGTATGTACGCTCCGTACGTCAAAATTTAACTAAAAAAGTAACGAAATTTTCACTAAAATTTCGTACTTTCGAGCTACTTGGTCAGGCTTAAGATGATGTTTGTCAGTACCGTGCTTTTGCACACTTATTATTGAACCTTAAAGGCGACTTTTCCAGCCTATTTCTTTTCCGATACTAAAAAGTTTTGTAATTCGATACCCCCCCCAGTAAACTGTAGTGAGGAAACATTATAACGAATAAATTAACTGATGACTATGTGTTCGACGAGTGATGTAAAAAATATGAAATGATTATTATTATTGTGTTTGTCATTTACTTTCTGATGTTTCTTTTTTTAAATTTACTATTGGTGATGTTTGGTTTTCGAGAATGTATTTTATTTTACTACTAGTCCTTTTCTGTTATATCATGTCAATTTATTACTTGTTCATGTTGTAACCATCATTGAATAATATTTTCATTAATTCCAACTCTGCCACCTGGTGCAAACATAAATGCAGATTTATGCATTAATAATAATAAATACGTAATTGTAGATCATTGAACTCACGAGTAAACATTTTCATATATTAATTGAGAGGTGACCAAAATGAATGTCATTATTATATCTCGGTAGTTACCATAATAATAATTTTTATTCATCCAAGGACACACATATGCATGTAAAGGATAAGACATCAATAATCACACCGACGCAACATAAAGTCACATGTACGAGCAGACTGGATCAATAGTAAATTTATATGTAAGCTGTCTAAAAAATTTAGGTATCCCATCCATCAAATTATAGTTGGAGGAGAAAAGTAGAACCTTGTGAAATTCATTACCATCTTGTAAATGCCATCAATGCTAAAAAAAACAGTTTTGTACTCAATTGGACCAACACAACGTCAATGATACTTGGTAATTCAAAACTACTAAGAAATGTCGACGTTCATGTTATACCCAAGATAACAGTTAGTGAGGTGGAAATCATATTCTCAAATTTTGTTAAAATTATAGGGGCCACTATGGTCCCCAACCTGTCTTGGCACAACCATGTGCTATGTGATAAAGTTAATGTAATTCTTTATCAACTTAAAACTCAGGAAATCCTCTTATCCCGTCATAACTGTAAGGAACTTTTATCTACGCATATTTACCCCCAGTTTGACTATTGCTGCATAGTGTACCACGACCTCACGGAATAGTTCAACGCCAAGCTTCAACGGCTATTAAATATATGTGTAAGGTTTATTTTTAATTTAAAAAGTATGATCATACTACTCCTTACTTTACCAATCTTGTACGGCTAAAGGTAAACACCAGAAGAAAATATATGCTTGGGTCGTATTTGTATAGTCTCTATAAATATCAACAACCAGAATACTTTATGCAATTTTTACTTTCTCCATATACGTAGTACAGAGAAAGTATTTTTTTCATGAAAAAAATTCGACTTCGAGATTTCAACGGAAATACAAGTTTTGGGGTCCCTAGAATACGTTTTGACCATTTTCGGAATGATGTCTGTGTGCATGTGTGTGTGTGTGTGTCTGTCTCTGTATGTGTGTGTGTGCTTGTGGGAGCTCTAACGTAAAAACTACTAGTTGTATCAATAATAAACTTCATATATTGAACTGCGGTTGGTGCTGTCAGAGTTGATTAGTTTTTGGAGTAAATCGGTCAACCAGAAGTCGAGATTTATTCTTCGAAGCAAACTTCCGGTTTTGCAAAATATCTGATATTAAGGTATGTACATTAATCTGATATTAAGGTACATTAATCTGATATTTAGGTACATACTATTCTTTATATAAGTTTTAGAAAATGTAATTTACTATAGCTTTTGTATGAAACATATTTTTGTATCACTGATTGTGTAGGAGTTATTTGTGTAATACTGATAAACCGGAAGTTGCTGATTATGTACGTTGTGGGCGCTCTGGGCGCTGGGGCGAAAAACATTATTTATAATGTTTGTGACGTAAAAGATAATATGATATAAATTAATCACTTATCTTCCAAGTTAAGATTGAATATAGAGTTCGAAAATATGTCGTAGATAAATATTTACATATTATACATGGAGAAAGTCATGTGCTGGCCACATCAGATTTTTTTCAATTAGGGGAAAAAAGACTAATGTAACAACCAGAATGGCTCTCGACTATTTAATCACAACACAGAACCACTACATACCGAAAATCTTTTTGTATTGTTGGGGCAAAGCTGTGGAATAACATGCAATAACATTCTTAATGTCATTAAAGATTCCAATTCATTGTCTGGTTTTAAAAACAAATATTTTTCACTATCTTTTTATATTGGAAAGGGAATAATATGCCATTCACGCCATGATGTTACATAAAAAGTCTATTATTTTTTATAATAAAAATGTTTCCGCTTTTCAATTTAATTCATTATGTTATGAGCTATCATGCCATTTTATATATTTTCTGTATGTTCTCAAGTGGACGAAGAAGTCCAAGAACAATAAAACATTTCTTAATCTTCAAAGCTGTTAACTCTGTAATATCCGCTCCTAAACAAAAAATATAACTCATATATTGAACCGTTCGATTACACTCTTTGGTGTACGAGGTTAGTTTCACATTCCCTTGACCATCAGTCGTCTTTATGATTGCTTCTCTATGAACTAGTTTAAGATAAGGAAATTTTGAGATAAAAACATATTTTTCTCACTGATTCTCAGTTCTTGCGACTCCCAAAATTTATTTATTCACATCTCTCAATATTTGCACATTTTCAACGTAACTAGATTCCTTTACATTCATCTTATTATATTTTTTATAATTTCAGGGATTCCGGAAACTGGGCCCTATAAATGATTATGTTCGCTTAAAATTATGGCAGTGGGTAAGCCATGGCATGAATACCTGCTTTAACCATGACGCTGAAGGAACACTGTGAGAGCCGGTCGCTTCAATCTGCGGCAGAAACGAAGTATGAAAATTCGGTGAGTTAAATTTAAATTTTGATTTATTTATATAGGGTAGATTGAGGCTAAACGGATCACTCCGCCGCAAAGTGGGGCCAAATCCCAAAAAGGTGGTCATTATGAGAAAAAAAAAGTTCGGGGATATGATTTCTTTTTACATGGTTGGCAAGTAAATTGTTTGAGCCGCCGAGAAATGCATTCGAAATACAGGTAAGTCTGCACATGTTTGTAAAAATCAATAACAAAGTCAAAGGTTTGCTGTTCGGATGCCTAACCATGCTTTCGCTTCGAAATAGCCTCATCTTCAAAATTCTTCTGCAGCTACCCCATTGGCGCAATTTGAAATTCCTTAAATGGAATTGACTTAGCAATGTCAGTGGATTTTAAATGCTGTTTTACAATACCTCCGAAATAAAATTAACAATGTTATTAACATAAAAAGTAACCACTAAATTGCACAATTTTCGTTCAAAAAAAAATACAAACTTCATAAAGTTATTGTGTCCCGCATAGTCCTGCGTCGATATATATATAAGATTGTAGGTACATATCTCAGCTATGAAACCCAAAAAAAATTAGCCACCCCGAACCACCCCTCCGCGAGTAATTGATGAAATACGTGAGTAACCTCAGTATCCGTAAAGTAGCCGAAGCGCGCAGGCAGCAGGCATGGCACTTACTTATAAGGGGAACACCAGGTTTGTGGTTAATGTATTCGAACGAAACTTTCAGGGCACATTGTTTGCTTAAACATAGTGGACTGGGGTCTTACCGTTCAACTGAATGAGCCTTTGTTTATGAAAAATTAGCAACTGAAAATCGGAGTTAGGCAAACCCCGCCACACACGTGCATTGCCATATCGATATCGAGATTTTCCACTTAGGAAATTATTTTCTTCCATATTTTACTGATAACTTATCTTTTTGCAATTAAATTTCATCTTCTTACCTTCCAATAATTCTGTACCTTTTAGTTAGCATTTATTGTCATGCACATAACGCCGCGCAGTGGGCTAGGATTGAAAAATTCTGGACAAAAATAGAAAAGTTGTTTTTTTGAGTGCGGACTTCGAAACCTCGCTGTTGACTTCAAGCAATTGCTATTTTATAGGACAGCTAAATTAAGTTTAACAGGATAGCTTTTTTCACTAGTGTTGTGCCGCTAAACTCGTGACCAAAGGGAGTCTGGGATGAATTGTTTGGCAAAACAGCAGACCTGCATCTCCTACATTTTGTTGTCCTCCGAAGATCGAGTTCAAGAAGGAATCAAAACAGCATGCACAATTACAAGTTGAAAACGTGCGCAACGAGGAGAGGCAACTTTCACCATTGGAGACTGAAGTTAATGATAATAAAATCAATGTTTCCTACAAGCTGTAACTTACTATAATTAACGGAAAAACGGAGAGATGCTCTCACGGACATAATGTCAACACAACAGTGTTCAATCTGAAACGCTACATCCACGGAGTTCAATAATGATGATGACAACATATCTTGTCCAATAAAGGATGATTTCCAATAAGTGAAGATTTTACGCGAAAGTGCTCGAGGAAGAAGACTATAGAGGACTTGTTCGTGCGATTGATGTTACATTCCGACCCTAATATTTCAAGTCAGTTTGTAATGTGTTCCAAGCCATCAAAAGTTTTATCTTCCGAGGCATTGCAAATATTGTTTGTATCGTACCCAGCAGAATCCGGATCGGAAGATGATTCTTTGGACGGATCAGAGTCGGATAGTCATTAGTGTTTGCGTGTGTATGAGTGTGTTTGCGCGTGTCTTTTCATATTCTACGTCAGGGTTTCTCAAACTATGTTCCGCGGAACCCCGGTGTTCCGCTGAACCTGAATAGGTGTTCCGCGACAATTTGGAGTGCCAATGGAGAATTGGAGAATAAAAGTCATTAAATACTTTATTGATTCATATTTTAAGTTTTTATTACAATATTATAGTTTTATATTTATAAATAATTTGTTGTAATTAAATGATTTTTAAATTATACGAGCAGAATTAGCCAACCTAAAAATAAGCTTAGTGTTCCGTTAATCGTTCCAGGTTTGCGAAGTGTTCCATTACAGAAAAAGTTTGGGAAACCCTGTTCTACGTCAATAAGCTGTGATATATTAATGTTTTATATAAATGTTTTTATTAACTTCTCATATGTTCCTACCAAGATTGGAAACAATAATTATGTATATTTGTATATTGTTTGTGTGTTAAGATGATTCTTTGGACAGGTGAGAGTCTGATTATAATAATTGTTTATATTATATTGTATATATAAACAATTATTACATAAAACATTATAAAAATATACAAAATTTGTGTGTATATTTTTATAATATATTTGTTTTACGATATATTTAATAATATCTAAACATAAATTGTTTGGAATGGTTTTCAAATAAAGATACGCATAAAATTGCAATTATGGATTTAAAAAATCATATAAAATTATTAATTTACACTATCGAAAAAAAATTAAAATATTTTCACGAAAGAATAGTTTACAAATATCAGTTTCATATGCTTGATCGGCGATCATGAAACCAATACTCACGTTTTTTTATAGGAATTATATACAAATATTGTCTTTTTTGTAAAAAAATGCGAATTTTTTGCGAAAACTTAATTTTGAAATAATTTAAATGTCATATTCGGAATTAGTGACCTCAAAAACTATTATATACCGGATTTCAAACCGATTCAACGAGATTTACTTGTTATGACCATCTTTTAGGCATTTGGCCCCACTGTGCGCCGTTTAATTCTCATTGAAAAAAAATATTGGGAATATATTTCTCTAAACTCGTTTAAATTACATGCCAACTCTTCATAAAACGAATGAGGAAGGTTACATATGTATTGTTGTGAAAACTTTTACAAAAATTGCAATTAACCATCAACCACCAATATCCGTTTAAAGAGAAGAAACTCTTCTTTGAAGCGATGTATAAGGTAGTGTACGACAGCTTGGAGCAGAGTTATAGCTTCAGATTGTACTTTCTGCACAACCTCTTCCATGGCTATTTCTAACCACGTATGCCGGGAATAAGAATAATTAATGCATTTTAAAGATAAAAACATAAGTAACATTTAAGGTTATGATCCGTTTATCCCCATTTTTCGTGATCCGTTTAGCCCCGAATAGCAAAAGTCATTTACAAAAATCTTAAAAAGTAACTCAATACTTAATGATTGGACACAAATTAGTATATCATTGTTCAACAGCTACTACTTCATTATATTGCAAAAAAATAGATATGTAACATATACTGAGCAGAAAAATCCTTTGATGTTGTTCACAAAAATTACATTGACGAAAAAAACCCATATACACGGTTTGGCGACTCTTCCCGGAATGGCCACTGACGTGAGCGCAAGACTTCCAGCCACTTGTTTATGTAGTTCATATACGCACCTATAGATGACTTTCTCAAAATTAAACCCAGCATTACGGAAGATATGTATTCTTGGATTGGAGAAGCGACATACCTTAGCAAGATCCGTTCAGCCCCATGATCCGTTTAGCCCCGATTTAACCTATTCCTAAGGACTCCAAATAGGCATCAGGCCAGGTGTTAGTTATTCCTGAGAGGGAAAAATAATAAACTGGCCCTACACAAATTAGGTAACGCGTTACGTGGGGGAAGGGGGGGGTCAAAAATTGGAGAATTTTGCGTTACGTAATATGTGTACGACCCCATACCCTGCCTGTTATTCATCCTAGTCGGGAGGAAAGCCCCCAAAAACCTCTCGAATGCAGTACGTCTTATATACAAATACAAGTTATGAAATTAAAAAATATACAACATTCTTTCAATACTTAATAATTTAAAAAATTATTACATTTTATAAATTCACAACAATAGTACTGTATCTCAAAATTTACAACAATATTACAATAAAAATCAAAAAACCTTTTTAATTCTATTAATGAATACACTGCAATAAGAGGGAGAAGGTTCGAAGTCTTCTCCAGGTAAATTATTATATTCTACCCAAATCAAGAAATGAACACTTGCAAACATCTGTTCTCTGTTATAGATTTGCGACCGAGTCTGTGCGTGTTTCTCCCTAGGTATATCCGGATCCCTGTGTCTATTGTTTTATTCTTTCAACGAAGGCTTTTAAGTAACAGTTTTACATATCCCCTAACTTTTTTATTCCATTAGTTTTTTAATTTATTAGAAAAGCAGACTCCATGAAAATTGATCTTGTGGTCGTGTTTAAGTATATAAGTTGAATTTCTCTCGGTTAAGAAATATTACCCGCATTTACATATACTTTATCTTAAACTAAAAAATTGCCACTCAAAAGAACAACGCGCGTAAATGCAAAATTATTTTTGTATGATTTTTAGATATTAATGTGATTTATAAATGCATACGTTTGTATGAAGAGAATAGTCTTTACGCCACAAACGATCTGTCCACCCATATTCAGATTGGTTCTTGCACCATTAGGACGATCATTGTAGAAAAGAGCTGCCCGTTGATGTTTTATAAAAATGTAATTCGACAAACTTATTTATAGTTACTCCTTTTAAATATAACTACCTTTTAAGGGGTATGAAAATAAATTTAGTTTATTTTCATATATTTTAGATAGCAATAAAAATAAACTTACAAATGGAATGAAGTTAAATTTAGCACACGAAACTCTGAGACGTGACTTAATTATTGTAGGTCCCATATGGTCTAGTGGCTAGGATATCTGGCTTTCACCCATAAGGCCCGGGTTCGATTACCGGTACGGGAACATTATTATCGTATTTATTTTGGATCGAATACTCTCGAAGTTAGTCAAGTCGTGTCAGGTAATGACACTGTGATTATCACTAAGCCATACATTTTATATAAATAACTAATTTTTTGCATATGTCATGACCTTTAGCAATCACATACATAGTGAAGTTACGATGTTCGCGGACAGTACGGTCATTTACAGGGAAATAGAGAGTTAAGAGGATAGATTGCAGAGCGACTGAGATAGGATTATGAAATAGTGCGATGATTAGTAATTAGAGCTAAATGTAGACATGAGTTCAGTAGTTGACCTTATCGTAAGAACACGTAACCAATGATTATTCATACATTCTTCATGGGGTAAACTTAATGTCTGGAGATTCGGTGAATTATAAACTCTCACGAATAATTTACGATGGAGTACCCATATCTGTAATATATGTGGAAAAGCACTGAAGAAACTCAGCTTCATTAAGAGAATAGTTGATGAAAAGTTCGCGAGCGATGTTATTTAGTGTTAGTTAGGCAGGTTAGGCCTCACCTTGAGTATGCATGCCGGCAAATGTCACATTTGGGAATTAGAAAAGGCACAAAGAAAGACGATACGATTTGTTAAGAATTGCCAAAACAGTGAGTGTTACTTATACGATGCAGAACGCGGGATGGGAATCATTAGGAGATACAAGACTAATTCAAAGGATAAATTTACCAAATAAGTTCAGAGAAATTACGTTATCAGGAGATGTAACCGATATAATACGACCTCTGTGTCATATAAGCTTTTCTGATTCTGCGAGTAAAGATCAGGGAAATAGATGCTAGAACGAATAGTTTCAAGAATCCTTTTTCCACGAACGATAGGCGGAAGCAATCGATTAGGAAAATAGAGTCAAGGTGCTTGCACACCTTGCCACACCCCGATAGGTGGCTTGCAGGGACCTTGCATAGACAAAGCTGTACAAGAAGTGAAAAATAGTAACTTGAGTGGGACTCGAACCCAAGTCTACCACTTTTCCGGCAGGTGTTCTAACTAAGATAAGTACCGAGTACCGTGTCTTTAACTTTTTTGTTAAAGAGGGCTTTTATGTTCAAGGAAGTAGCCCTCTAAGTAGAAGAGCACGTTAGAACACCTGCCCCGAAAGTGAGAGACCTGTGTTCGAGTCCCAGCCAAATAACTATTTTACTCTTCTTGTACGATACTAAACTTAATTAAGTTACGTGATGAAATTATTTCCTCCCTTGAAGAAGGGCCTTAGAATCGTCCACAAGCGTTCGGCGACTCTTTCATTATATTATCCTACTTTATTTTTACCAAGTGATGTGTTTGTTTTGGTAACAGATTACCGATGGCCGGAAGGAGTTTTGATAGAAGTATTCACTCAAACTGGAAAGCCATTCATTTTTTCAGTCTTCTGCATGATATAGATTTGGTAGGTTATTTCGAAGTAATAAACAGCCTGATCTGATTAAAATTTTCCCTCTCAAGACGCTATCCCGCTAAGCATGCGATTTTCTCCTGGCCCCTTAAACACGGAATACAAAGTAAAAATAGCGCTTAAGATCATGTAATCGCGTATAAAGAGAATTTTCCCGGCCCCAGATGTACTGTTACACACTTAAGCAGTCGTCCGCCTCATTTGATCGATCAAACACTTTTACATTAACCACGTATATCGCTGTCATCGGTCCCCATCTCCTGCCTCACCATAAAATTTGGTTTAAATTTTGTGAAAACTAATTGAACGGAAAACTATGTAAATATGACGAAAGTCTCTATCCCATTGTCGGAGATAGGGTAAAATCTTTTCCTTCAGTCTTGTCTCAGGGTAGAAAAGTTGAGGAAGAAGTATTAGTAGAAATATTAGACCCCCTTTCTATAACCAAAATAATATCTTTATTTGTTTGCCTTTCTGTACAGCTTTCAGCATTCTAATGCAACAACATGCTTTAAAGGATAGCAGTCTTAATTTCACTCTCCCCTATAGGGGACTCCACGACTCACTTCCATGTAGCGTAACACTTCAAACTTAGGTCCTTATTAGGGTGTTTACTTGTCACCAAACTAATGCTATTTGACGTTAGTAGAGTTTTTTTCTGAATTTTAGTTTTGTGTGGTTAATTCTGCATTTTATACCTCTTGCACTTCATCCGTTCTCCGTAATTTTACTTCCCCAATAGTTAAATTCTTTCACTTGTTGAAGGGTAACATTTTCCAAATTTACATTTGCTGTAATTTTTTCGTTTTTATCACAGATTAGAATCTTTGTCTAAAGTTAGTTTATTTTCACGTTGTAATTATTCCTCATTATCTTGTTCATTGGATTCATTATTTTCCGTAAATCTTCCTCACTTTCTACTAACACCGCTATGTCATCCGCGAATCTAACTATGTCCACTCTCTCTCCGTTTTATTTTATTCTAACTTCTATCTCTTCTCTTCTTCCGTAGCGTATAGCGTCATATACGAGTTAATGTACATGACGCAAGTACAAATTGAATGAATATGGTGATAAGGAACACCCTTGTATAACTTAAGTTGATTAAAAGTCGAATAAATCAGAGTCACGGTAGTGTTTCCCAGGCTATTGAGAGTAGTCTAGGAGAGATATTGCTCAGAGACGACCTCTCCACATTGCTGTTTAACAATTCCTTATCAATTTCTAATTTTATGTTTGGTAAAAAATTGTTTCATTGTAGAGGGTGAAATAACCAGAAAGATGTAACGAATGGAGATGTTTCCTAAAAAGTTTACCATTCTTCAAAAATATAATGAGAAGGCTATATCTATATAAGGCCCAATTTTTCACAGCAGTAGTTCGCGAACTCTAGATTATCCCATCATCAGCTGTGGGAAATAAAGCAAACGAATGAAGATTTTTGTCTGTTTAAAGGCTTAAGCACTGATTCTAAAATTAAAGAGAAAAGAGGGCTGAGCTTGCCAAGTGGGAGCGATAAAGCTGCCGGTACTTGCTAAAGGAAATCAAGGAATGAATGAACTCTTTATTAAGGTGAGGTTAGGCCCAAGTCGGTTTCTCTTTCACTTAACTTCAATAATTAACGCATATTTGAATTAATTATTAAATTAGAAAAACATTCAAGAGAGGCGATTCAAGGCGATTGATACATTTGAAGTTAATTCAAAATAGAGCATATAGAAATGGTTTGCTGATCAACGAAGATTTATTAGAGGAATAAACTAAATGAAATAAAGATGTAATTGGTTCAATGTTTGATCATTTATTTTTATTCTCCGTAAGCTTTGTTTTTGAAATTTTAATTTCGTTCACATATTTAGTTTGTCATTTACGTTTGGCTCTGTAATATATATGGATCATGGAGATATGTTGAGCCTTGCTACCTTACAATTTTCCAAAGCAAAAGATTAAACTGAATTCTAGCCTTATTTTGAGCAACGAGGTTGTAATTGAGAAAATTTTCTCTTTAAAAAGTTCTGAATTCTTACAAAATACTTACAAGAAGTACAAAAGGAGGACGTTCGATATTTTAGATTTACATTATTGTTTTCATTGGCTTCTTTAGCGATCGCTGAAAGACTTTTCCTAGCCCTTTCTTCTCTTGTCCGTTGGATAATATCGAGAATCAGCGAATTAGCGTTACCCTCAAGGAGTGTCTCTTATGGATCAATATCTCATAGTAACATGGACTCTAGGGCGACTTTGACGTGAACCTTGGAACTAGTACACCCATTTATGATATGAATATAAATAACTTTATTTACACTAATACAGTCTGACAGTGATACATTTTTTGATACAACTTTTGATTGCACCATCTAGAATCTTTGAGTCAGTGTAAATTGACATTAATATACATATTTAATTACGTTTTTTTTCAGAGACCATCGCCTCCATTCATAATCTCTTGACCTGGTGGGCATTAATTTTCTACGTTAAAAGTCTCCATCCAATTTATTTATTGATATTTCTCGTAAATCAACAGTGTTTTCGTAATTCTTGGATGGATCACGTGTAAATTACCAAGATGAAGGATGGGACTTCTTACCCCCAATTTCGCCCAATAAAGACATTTTTTGTATAATAAGATCTGATTGATTTGGAAGTGGTTTGGCCAGTTAAGGACCTATAAGGAACTATAGTTCTG
The DNA here is from genome assembly GCA_947579665.1 of Sympetrum striolatum. Lineage (NCBI taxonomy): Eukaryota > Metazoa > Arthropoda > Insecta > Odonata > Libellulidae > Sympetrum > Sympetrum striolatum. The sequence goes on from OX388346.1 coordinate 21,414,034, forward strand.
CGTTTAATTTAACATTTTTCTCGGAAAACAAAGATTTATGCATCAACAACCTTAAATCCTTATACCATTCATAAGCTTTTGTCTATCTTACAAGAAAAATAATTGGAAAGACAATCCTCGCTACTCATGGGATCTATTGGAATAAAAGTAATATTTAAATTAATACAGTTTGCCTTATTTCTTCTCCAAGATTTTCGGTTGCTTATGATGAAGAGATTGTTTGGTTTCAGCCCGTATTTGTGCTGAATATTTCACACATCGTTAATCCGAGAGTTCTTTTCTTATCCATTTACAAGCGCCATTTTCCATATCTTATCTGTTCCTATTTTTACAGATCAGAATAAAAAGTTCGTCTATTCTTGACTTCTTGGTTCTTTTCAATGTGAATTCCCACACACACCTGTCGCATGAATATGTCTGTACATTTTCCCTCTTCAAGAAACTCGACTTAATAAACTTCTCGATGGCTATATTTACCTCTTGGAATAGAGACAAAACAGGTCTCATTTTGATTTCACTCGTTTTAGTAAACCTGTTTCAAACATGATATTAGTATCTATTGCTTACGTATTGATTTATTGTTTCTTAGCACGCTTGGTGGAACGCAGGAAACTAGGAAACCAGACTTGATCGAAAGCTGCAAATTAAGCTATCCATGCGAATTTCAGTAATATTTTGATGTGGCGTTTCAGGATCTTAAGGAATGGGAATGAAAGTCGCGTCATTCACTTTTATTATCAAAAAAGGAATCCATCCCGAAAGTTTCAATTTACATTGAGGGGGATGCTGAAATTTTAGTCTTTTCTTGTTGTGAAAAATGACCATTTTGGCCAATTCTTACAATGAATATGACTATCTTATATTTGGATACAACCGCATTAGCGAAGCACAATGAGCGTATTTATTTCACACATAAAACCAATTGTTGTAAAGAGTTACATCGTCATTTTAATTAAATTTAAGGATACATTGGAAACAAAAATTAAAATTTAACCCTGGCTTTTCATTCAACAAAAAGCTATCAAATACAATTCCAGGGGTGTCTCAAAATATGATAAGACTTCAGGAATAGAGAATATTAGCTGAAAAGCTTCATCTAATCCAGTAATAACAGCCATATACGCTCTACTATAGAGTGAGAAACGTTTGCCATTGATATCTCTTGAGTGTTAGCGTTGGGAGTACTTGACAAGGCCTTAAAAACGAGCCAGTCCAGAGTTTATGGAAAGTAGAATAGAGAATTGGGCAAATAAAAATAATCAAAATAGCTCAATATGTAAGGGGTTATCTAGGAAGTGTCATTTATAGTCAATCGTCGAGTTAGTTATTTTGACCCTTTATTGGCGTGGTTGGGCTCTATACACTATAGACAATGTACACTACAAAAGATATGACCTATCCTTATCAAGTATAAGCCCATACAATACCCTGTGTATATTATACAATAAGCTTCCCTCAGTACCAAAACAAATAATAAATGTACACTCATTTAAAACAAAACTAAAAACCTACCTACTAGGTAAAACATATTAATCTCTTATTGAATACCTATCCCAACTTTGCTAGTAAGATAAAATATCCCAAAAATTCTAGTAAATGTGTATTCATTAATAATTAATAAGTAATTTCATACTTATTGACCTGTCACATGTCTATAGAATACCCTAGTGAGTAAAAATTATTATTATTATGGGCCTCTCTTCCACCTAACCTCATATATGTCGATAGAATATGATTACATACTAATTAAAACAAAAAGAAAGAGTACAGTGTGGGGAAATATCTTTGAAACTTCAGGCTGACAATGAAAAAACTCACGTTGCGGGAAAGCACCCGCATATGGTAGTGAGTAGATTGTCATCTCACGTTTTAGTATATCATGCATATTGGTTCGCCGGTCAAAATTTATTTCTTTTGAGCTAAGTTTTTCCTTCTTCGTCGGTGCTGATAGAGATTTCTCTATGGAGTAAGACATGGATAATGCCATTCTAAATTGTCTGTCGGCGTATACATTATGGATAAGCGATGTTTATCACATCTTTTTCGAGTCAGCCGAAATCTGGTAATAATATTTGATTTATCAATGTCGAGGTATTTTTCGTGCCAATCCGTTCAAGATTCGAAAGATATCGAGGCCCGAATGTTATTTGCGTCTAATTATAAGACTGTAATTTTCTGAGAAGGCAATGTAAAATAAATGATATCCTTATTTTTGATTTTGTTTACAAGTTTTGACAGTGTACATCTGTGTGAATCTTTTAAGTGTTGGTACATATTTATCATTATAAATTTCGCCGATATTCATAAGTCTTGATAATTAGTTTTTATTTTTTTGTACACATAATATGAACTATTTTACATAAGTAACGTCAATGCTTCTATAAAAGAAATAGAAGCAATACATTATTTTGAGAATCAAACATAAATCTAAGGTCATGGAAACTTAAAAATTTTTCCCGAGAGCAAAACCGGGGCAATTAAGAGAGAGGAAGATTTTGGTACTTATTCTAAACATAACGATAGTAATAATTATAATACTAGAGTTTATTGTTTTGTGGCAAGTCACCTAAAACAAAATTGGATTTTACAGTTTTACATAAATCGCAGTGAGCGAATATAATAATACAACGAAACCAAAATTAAATACAATTTTTTTAAACAAAGAGTTTTTGGATCTATTACAAAATTATTAAACAAACATAAACATACTGAAAATCCGTATTTACATTTATAACATATTGTTATATATGTAAATTCTGTATTGAGAATACTATGAGAAAAAGCATTCTGGCTAACGTAATTCCTCACAAGAAATTTAATTTCAATAGCTTAGGTATCTATGTGTAAAAAAATCAAAATTTCAAAGTTAATAAGAGAGAAGTTGGAAGAATGGAGCTGGGGCGTAACGTTGCTTTTGCAATGCATTTAATTCCATGGGTTGGTTTTATAATTGTATTTCCCAACTTATATTGCAATCTGTGATTAAGGCAGAAACGTAAACTTTTATTGACAGGCAAAATATCAAGATATGCTTCTAAAACTTGGTATGACACAATGATCGCTTACTTTCGGAGCGGAATACCGTACTTTCATCTGATCTTCAGAGCCTTTTCACTAAAAACTCATTTTAGTTTTAAAAACCTCATAGTTTTATAAAAGCAACTCATAACACTGCTAATAGAAGAAGACAAAGGAGGTTTATTTCACTTTCCCTTCGCTAGGAATCTCTGCCAAGAGAAAACCATGTGTCATTCGATTAGAAACACCGTTACGATTTCGAAGAAAAACACACACCCACCTTTTTCGTTATTTACGACGAAAACAGTCCATTCCGCATCTTTATTATCCAGGTTTTCCCAGCCGCAGTTTCCTTTATTTCCGTTCGAATTGGACATTCGCAGAGTCCTATTGCGCGGGAGCCGCTATCTCTCGCAATCGCTATATCTTTTCATCTTTTTCCAGTTGGATGAACATCGGGGTGGTACTCATTCCGAAAAAAGGCACACCAATGGAGTGAAAGAGAAAGCTCGACGAATTCACCAATCATCAATTGTCCGGTAAGGATATCAAATCCAATGCAATAAAAGTCGAATGCGACTGATAAAGATATATCGATGTAATCGAAACGATTCCGATGGCGATAGATCGATACCTTAGATATAAGATAATGCTATTAAAGCTAGATTTTAGATTTAGATATATAACAACAATCAGTAAGTAGCGTATGGCAGGAGAGTGTAGTAACACCAACGTCCTTACCTAATCTACCTTATTAGCTTCTATTATTGAGTTGGGAGAGAACTACAAAACGAAACTTTGTTTTGATTACTTCCTTGTAACGTTTTGTCGCTGCCTTTTGTAATAATTATAATAAATTTATTACTGGTATCAAACCCATTTACACAATACAAAACGAATATAAAAATACACATAAAATAAAGCTAAACTTACAAGTAAATTCAATGACATCAATAACAAAGAAAAGAATATAAAGCAATAAATGTATACTAAGATCACATTTGCAAAAATAAGTCAATATACATCTTTAATCTTAATCATAACCTAAAGCCAATATACAAGTACATACATACATACACATTACATATATTTAAGTTTATACGTATACAATATAATCTTCATAGAAGTTCTGAACTGATAAATTTTCCACAAACTTCCGTCGGTTATCAGATCTCAGCTGAAGTGAATTCCTCCCGTGGGATTCCATCATAGCCGTAACGCTAATGTTTAACCTGAAATCTCCTCTAACGAGACGAGATGCGCTACGCTGGACCATCTCTAAATCTGGGATCAAACTTATTTAACGTGGATCCCAAATAGAGCAGTAGTATTCGAGACTAGGTCGAATAAGAGAAAACATAAGCTATATATACTTGATTCTTGGTAGATATACCCACAGCTGTCTACCAGGTTAATCATTGAATTATATTCACATTTCCAATTTTATCTCGAATATGCAATACAAAAGCAGATAAACTAATGCTAAACATAACTCCTTGCTACTTATTGTGACGCATGAACTCTATTGGATAGGTATCCCGAAATTTGGTACTATGCGCAGTTAAAGTTTTTTGGAACACCTGAAACTCGTAGCAACGCATTTCATTATATTCAAGTCATGCTGACAATCTTTACACCAACCCGATATAACGTTCAGGTCGTCCTATGCCGGCCTCGGTGGTGTAGCGAACGTAGCCTTTCAACGCTGAGGTCCCGGGTTCGAATCCTGGTTAGGTCATGGTTGTTTGTGTGCGTGTAAAAAATGTGGTTTATTGCAAGAATGGTCAGGTTCGACTAAAATAGGCCCATCAATAAAGACTAAATTAGTATTATTATTCTGTATTCAATACTCTGACAGTCTGAGTATTCTGACAATAGTTCTTCAAATTTGTCGTGGAAGCAGCACTGTGCTAATAAAAAAATATTGATACATTCTATGGACGGATGGAAATGTTATGGATGAAAAAAAAATAAATAAAATTTTAAGGAATTTCAAAATTATGACATTCATGTGAATCAGTTGTAGGCTTTCGATCGACTACTAGGACTGTGTCAATACACCCGTATGTACATCGATAATTTGGATATGCCATTGAGAACGAAGTATCGATATCATAGATATGCGACCGATAACGATATATCGGCGTCATCGGCATCGCCCCTCGATTTATCGCCTTCCTCCGAGGGAGCACATACTGCCCCGTTACGCATCGAAATGCGGTCGCCATTAAATTTTTTTGCGAGGCGGCAAATTTGTCCTATTGGGTTTACCGTAAATCAACCTACTCGGGACGATTCGGTCGTTTTTTCCGCAGGCGGAGGGACTAATTGCTCCCCACGACGTGCTTTATCCTTCAGTGGGCGGAAAAAGAGGAGTCCACACTTCCGAAAAAAATGATCGCGGGGACATTTGAAACAAAAGAAACCCGCCGCCAATCACGTCCGCATAAATATGTCAGGAGGTGAGTCTCGAGGCGGAAGGGGAAAGTGGGATTGGTGGGCATTTGCTAAGAGACGGCCAATCAGAGAGGAGCCCGGAGGATACTTTGGACTTCTCCCTCTTTCCACCGCTCCTTCTTAAAAACTTCTGAGAGAGAGGATGAGAGTGGGAATAGCGGTGGGGAGGGTGCGTGTGTGGCTGCGAGGGTTTTTAGAGAGGGGTTGAGGTAAGAAGTTGGTGGGGCAGAAGTGGGAAGGGGTGCCACAAAGGTGTTCCCGTGTGCGGCTGTGTTAGTCCAGTGTTTCGACTCATCTCGCAGCTACCGCTTGTAAAAGAGTGCCAGTGGTTCATCACTCTCTACGTCCACAAATATCTCCGGCGAAGAATTTCTTTTCCGGTTTTTTCGGTAATTTTCGGGTAGAAATACAGTGCTCCGACGGAATTTTCGAAGAAATTTGGTTTCTCCGCTCTATCGACCGTATTCATCCACGAGTGAAGTGCGTAAGTAAGTGAAAGAAGAATCGTCGATTAATCTGTGCCACGAAAAATAGAACGCCAGACTGAATTGAAAATTTCGGATTTAGTAACAGTGAAACAAGTTTCCCGAGGGTTTGATGTTAAGATGGTGCTCGGAGAAAGAATGAAAAATTGTTTAAATTAACAAACATTCAACTTTGACTGTGATGTAGGCCGTGCGTTATGAAAGAAAAACATTGAGAATAGCATCTTAACCGCAACAGTGAGGCAAACGAAATTGACCAAATATATAAGGTTCTACGTGTTATTAGAAATTTTTCGTTCCATTGGATTGAAAAAAACAAGTTTCAATCCAGTTTCCGAGGCAGGACATGTAGGAGGAGAAGTTGTAAAGCATCTTTAAAAGATATTAAATATTATGAATTGAATATCATTTGCTGGACATTTCTTAAGTAGATCTTACTCTGAAGTATTTATTTTACGAGATAAATTGAAAATTACCAGCATTGTAATAGCTATAATGCAACCAAAGCATAAAAAGTTAAGAGGGCCATAGTATTCAATTTGCCATTCCGTACATTAAAAATTAAAAATTTATTTTCCAAAAAAATTCTTTTGAAGTTGCAGATATGTGTCTAAATAACTTGTAAATTTAGCTGGAACGAAAAGTGGACCTTGGGGTACACCTGTCGGTTTGAAAATTTCCGAATATCACCATAGAAATTGGGTCTTCCTGAATTAGCAAGAAGCAGTGAAGGAGGATTCATAGTAATCGGAGGAAGATCAGTTAGATAGAAATTGTGGGTCGAAAATAAGACCGCCTCAACCCTACGGAAGTGGAGAAATTCCCGAACGAGAGATCGCGGGGGACCGAAGGAGTTAAAAGCGATTCATTATAAATTCGCCGTCGACTGCGGGGGAGAGCGAGGTGAGATGCAGAAAGGCATGCGTGGGAGACGCGAGAGAAGAGCTCGGGACTGCGGGATATAGGAGGGCGGCGCCGTCCGCAAAGGAGGCGTGCGGGGAAATTTATTCCGTCCCGATAAAAAAATAGACACAATAAAGTTGCAGCGATGAGTAACGGATTGCGCTCGGGACGTGTCCCGGGAGATCGAGAGAGGATACACGCCCGTGAGCGCGATTTGCATCTTCTCGTCCATCTCATCTCCATCCTTCCGTAACTTTTGCGGAGTCGTTTCATACGCGGGGATTCAGTCCTTTTGTTCGCGCAGCCATTAGTCGTCGTTCGCCTCGATTTCGCAACGCCTATTCTTTTGTATTTGTCTCGTTTCCCGTACATTCCGAGTAATTTTTACGTAATGGGTCCCTCATTGTTGATGTAATCGCCGTTTTTTCTTGTACCGTTCAAATCGTCTTGTTTAACTTCTTCAGTAGTTCTCGAGAGTTGCTCAGCGCGTAAAAACTTCGCGGAGTGTTACTTTTTCGGCTACTTAACCTTTCACCTTTCTAACCCTCTTCCTATTTGAAAACCCCTTTCTATTTTGCTCGGCGTATAATCCTTTTCCCCACTTGCTCCCCGGACCAAAAGGGAGGTGACTTATGGGACTCGAATAATATATAACTTAGGGAGACGTTGTACGGATAAGAGAGCGCGGTGTGGAGCAAAGAGAGGTAGTCGGTGGAGTCCTGAGCGAGAGAGAAGCAGAAATAAGGAGGAAAGAGGGTTGGGAACAGTGCCGTATGGAAATCACAATTAACAAGACGTGTTCCCACCCACTCTTTTCTTTCAAGGAATCGCAATCTCCGCCCCATAGGTAATATTTTACGACTCTCTTCACGGACACCCCCGTGGAGCGAGACAAGAGAATAGATGCTCGCTGAGGTTGTTTCCAGAGGGATGATCGGACATTTAGTGAAAGTTGGAGAGGTAGGAAAATAAGTGTTCCGTGTTGGGATTTTTGTTAGTGCTATGGATTCATCTTCTCCGTGGAAAAAGTTTTGAGGATATTATTTATTGGGATATTTTTATATCTACTCCATCGAGATCGGACACTATCGAAGAATCCTTTGAAGCTTATATTCAGATATTCAATCGTGTGGGACAAATATTATTCATATTCCTATCAGGTGCAAAATCAGAGACTGTTTGAAATAGTTTCTCCAGGGAAATCACACATTTAATGAAAGCGGAGAAAATGGACTTTCTTTCCATCAAGTGGAACATTTTGAGCATCGAATGCACCCGTTTCCTTTGCTGGAGTTTTGAGTTTATAAGTTATTAAATTATCTATTCAGTTTTTATTTTACTTTGATTGCTGGACTAACTTTCTCAGAGAAATAATTATATGCTTAAATTATAATATACATCAACTTCAAACCCTGTATTGTATTAATCGAGAGCTTTTTAGTGTATTTATTAAACCTGCTCATCGAATCCCTCCAGTATTCGAACGAGAGGATATTGTTACATATTTATTACTCATTACGTCAAGTGACATTTTGTTGTTGCATCGAAACATTCCTGACTGAAAGAGCTTTGAGGTCTCTAGAGTTCTTTTTGCTGTCCATTCATCTAACGCAGAGTAACATATAAATTAGAGTCTGCAATTTCGCGGAGTATCTCGCAAGTCAACTTCAATATCCATTTCCACTAATTCAAAAAAATAGAGCGTATTTGTAGGACTTACTACAAAAAACGATTCTTCGCTAGTGATAATTAATTAAAAAGAGGTATTCGTCGCTTTTCATCGTTGGTAAAAGGGTGGAAGCTGAACTAGAATAAAGATTCGTTCGCTGTATCACCTATCAAGCTGTGATTAGTGTTAATCTCCGTGAGTGTGTGAAGAGCCCTCAGATAAAACTCATTCCCTTCAAGTGTTGAGTGCTTCATCACAGGGGACCCTGTACCTTTTCTTCGGCATCAAAAGAGACATTCTTCACAACACGAGGATCTCGTGGGAAATGTTTACGAAATCCGGTCCACTATAGAAACGGTTCTCCTGCCGCCAGTGGACGACCTGTAGAGACAGGAAGGCCCGCAGAGGTGCAGGGAAGGATACATTGTCGGAGGACTAAAAGCAACAAATTGTTTCGCTCCCCCGTCTCCATTCCAGTGGGAAAATCCCCCGCATAGACTAAGGAGCGTTATTAGGTCGGGAACAAAGGCGAAGAATAGGCCGGGGAGAAAGGGAGACACTGAGGAACTTGTATGGGAGCCCACCATCACCTCTCTCCACGGGAATTCTTCTTGGGCGGTTGTTTAAGAAAGAGAGTTCCGAAATTCCGCCTCGAGGCCTTCTGTCGGATGCCGGGCGACCGCCGGCGAACCTTCCCCTGTCCTTCCGATGTGAATGGCCGTGGGGGGCTGCGGAGGAGGCGGCTGAAATGGCGGTCTGGGAGGTGGGGAGGAGCCGCCCCGGCAGACGGAACCGCCAAGTCCACGGGGTTCTCCCGAAGCTGTTCTCCGTCCTGCTGCTGGTGATACTCGCCTTGCTGATTGACCGCGCCGAGGGAATCAGATGGCTGTAAGTGGTCCATTTGTTTGGATGTAACGGGGTTTGGGCTGGATGTCGATGTCCAGAAAGAGATGTCGTGTTCGTAACGCCGTATGGGATTTATTTTGGCTGTGAAATGATACTCAATAGCTCTTCCATAAGGTTATTATCTTCGAACTGTTCTGCGAATATGTCGCGCCATCATAATAGAATTTTTATTTAATTTTCGGTCATTGCATGATACTTGATAATATTAATTATAATTATATTCATTTATCATGTAAGAAAACGACTATATTTTAAGGTAACTAAGCTTGTTTTAGCATATTAACGCCTGTAGGACTGCTTTTAGCGAATCAATTTCATTCGTCCGGAACTTTTTAGACGAAGTAAATCAAATTTTAGTCGAGTGAAAGAAAAAAACTCAATCTTTGAAAGGCATCGACAAAACGTTTCTAGGAAGGCGTACCTAATCGCTAAAACAGTTCTTTCTATAAGGGCTTCTGGTCGTTCTTCTCGTAGTCTATAAGAGAAACTAATACGGTAGATCGGATTGGGATATTGGTGTTACACCTCCCCCTGCTATACACAACTGTCTACTCGCGTGGTGCACTTCAAAATTTAATTTATGTTTTTTGTATATATAGTTATTTTTCATCGTTTGGTCCAGAGAGAGTTTACTGACTCGAGAGAGAAATGTATGCATTCCATTGAATTCTCGATGTTAGGAACTTGCTAATAATTTAGTTATATTGAAAATAAGTGGTTTGGCAGTGCTACGTGAATGGAGAAAATTAGAAAAAAATTATCCACCATCGAATTATAGCCAAACCGCATGGGAAACATTTTTGGTATCACAGGGCTGTGAACCCGCGACCTAGTAGCATTGTAAGAATTAGCAAACATCCTTAGATTACTTCTCCAAATATTTAACGAACTTTCTCTCGATTTTGTGTATCAGTTCGACGCTCGTCACAACCTAATTCCGTCATTATATTCATTCTTTTATATTAGCTATCTTTAATTTTTCCGTGTTTCATCTATAACTCTACCTGTAATCTTCTGCTTCTGAATTAAATCTCTTCGGCGGCCACTCGGTTTAATTAGGCACTTTGACTAAGCTCCATAATTAATTAAAAAACTGCAACTGAATTGAGAATGTATATTAAATACAAAAGACTAGTTCTGGGAGGACTTGATCCTTCATAAGGCGCATACCGTGCGATTTTTCAGATTCGAGGTAATTAGGCATGTAAATTCAGACGATACCGGTCTTGCGCGTACTAAGTATCTCTGTGGAATCATGAAAAAGTTTTGTAAATCAGCATACGTCTTTTGCTACTAATAGTGTCATCTAATAATCGCGAATTGTAGTTTCTTTTAGATGAATTCGCTATCCACCCAATCTGCTGTTTCTTCATAGTAATTCCTTACTGTTCGCAGAAAGACTAGACGTATTGTATCGCTCACCTATTTCCCTAATTTTCCGTCCGCTAGGCGACCGACTACGGAAGCACGGGGGCGTGTACTTCTCCTACACATTCCATGAAAGCACTTTCTCTGAATACGTTACCAGCTCCTTCTCTTTCTCTATTTTGCATACCCCGTCTTAGTAACGACCCCCAGCCGCTGTTTACGGCTTTACCTGTATTTATCAGATCATTGCGATAGCTTTCCCTCAATTTCTCCTCCTCATGCCTACTCGATTTGTTTTATCGGTGGTAATTCTCTGCAATCTCCTCAGTTCCTTCTACTCGAAGGTATCTTTACTCTGGATATCCTCTCGCTCGAGCATTTATGTCCCCGCTCAACACGATACAATGCGCCCAACGCATCGAGACAAATTGACTTCTCCGATAAGTGTCCCAATTTTGTCGTCGTTTACGTAATCTCTTAATTATATAATATCGTGGAATTTTATTCGACTGTTTATAGCATTCCGATCACTTTTTTTGCTCAACTTTATTGTTTTGATCGACCCCATACTCCTCTTTATTAATTAGATGCATTTATAAATGCGTACTTTAAAATCGTTTCGTGTCATTGTGACGTACACTCCTGGCCAAAATTAACGCAGCTCCTCTCTAGCGATCCTTACGGCCGGTGCTGCGTTAATTTTGGCCAGGACTGAACATACCTCATTTCTACAATACTGGAATTCTCAAAAAGAGAATGAATGAAGGAAAGAATAATATTTTCCTTAATGATAAAGGCTGGAAAGAACGAGAAAAATAAATCTACCTCTAACCTAATTTACGCCGAGTTTAACCAAGTTTTCACGCGGTCTTTGCTATTCATGCAGTGACGAGGAAAATATATCGATTTTGTGTATGTAATATTAAAAAAATCTGCTCATAAATTTTATCCGTTAAAATTTAATCAAATGTGAAATATTTGAAAGGCTTTCATCCGAACAGTAGATATAAAACTTGACATTTTCCTACTTGGCTGTTAGCACCTCTTAATATTAAGACCGATTAAAAGCCTGAGCCTCAAAAAAATCCAAGCATGCCCTTGTCAGACGTTGGTACGATTTTGGAAAGTTAATTTTTTCACTTTGTATTTATAACCTAGTCATAAACATAGCTTATGCAAAGATATTTACCATATTTTTTACAGTGTTCTTAACGGTTTACCTCCGGTTCTCATGCCATTTCAATTGTATGACTGTAAGAAAGATTTTAGCATATACGTTTACATAAGTTAACTGCCGATATTGTGCTTCTTTGGTTTAGTTTTGGAGTGGATTTTCTTACTGCTGCGGTTCTTCGATAGGATGATGGAATAAATGAAGATGCTCTGAAACTAACGTTTTTGATCTTTAAAAATATCGGTATATGTACAAATTATGTGGTAGACTGCAACTATTCATTTTTAATAGACTTCTCATTTGTGATACATCTTAATTGCTGTGCAAGCAATTTTTTTCCTCGAGATTGAAACAATCTTCTCCCGAGTCATTAAGTATGTTTACTCAAAGATGCATATCCAAAGGCATATATGAATATTCCCAAGAAAGTTTACCCTCAGAATTAAGCGTAGAACGGTCGTAACAACTTCGCAGTAATCGATTCCCCTCGCAATATTGATTGTCCAGAAGCAATTACAGCGAAGATTTATCCCATCCAAACGTGGATTAATTACTTCCGACACGTGTTACCGCGACTAGTAGGCAGATTAAATACTCGAAACTGGAGTGATCGTTAATTGAGGAGAAAACCGCCCCTTCTAAGCTCGCAACGCGTATCTTTCAAGCATCCTTTTAATTTATGCATTTCAATGCATATATATGCATGATAATTCTTTCCTCTGCCAATTAATAACGGTTATTTGGCCCCACGTTGATTAAAGAAAGTTGAACGTTTTACGACTGGTATTATTCGCGCGGAATTGCTGGAGTAACATCAAACCCAAAGAGTAATTTTTTGAGCCCATAAGGCGAAGATATATGCGGCCGTTGAAGTCCGGCACTGGGAGAAGTAAGTTTTCAACTCGATGTAAATAACAAAGGGAATGGCCGTGGTAATCCGAGAGAGTATCTTTACAGGTGTTGCCAGAATGTATGACTATTTCAGATCTTATGAATGACTTGGCTCGGAAGTCGTTCAGGAACGTAAAATTAATGCTGAGGTGTTGAAGATAGCTCTGGAATTTACCTTTGATGTTGAGTAGTCTTATGCGCATTATAAGAATCACCTCAACAACAAACTTTCCTGATGAATGATATTTCGAAATATATTTTAAAATACTTCAGTTGGAATTTCAACATACTCTAATCTATATTAAAAAGAACTTTTATCTTTAATTCCTGCAACTAAACTTTATTAATGACTTTTGAGTCGAAATCTCTAATACTTTTATTGTAGAGTACGGGTATATCTTTCACATTGTAACTCGCATTGTCTTACCAACGAAATATGAAATCAATGTATTAAATTTATCATTATTAATATGAAATATAGTTGCCAAATATAACAGAGTAAAAAAGTAGTTCGGATAAGTGGTGTTTACACTCCATGCCACACGTTGAAACGCGGCTTGCAGGGTATTTATTTAGATGTAGAATATATTATTATATAATAATAATTTATTGTGCTCTGGATAGATTCCCATAGAGCAACACAAAATACAAAAATGCTCAAATCACAAAAAATTTCTGAAAAATCACGACAGAAATACAAAAATATATGGAAAATCAAAATAACAAAAGATTGCACTGAGAAATATAAAAATATGTGGAAATTCAAAATAACACAACATAGGCAAACAGAGAATAAGGAAAAACATAACATAGGTAAAAAAACAGAAAAATCATAATTCATGTTTATAGAAACATGATTCCGAATTTTCAGGATTAAAATGCCACACTCTTCAAACCTTCTGTACTTTAGGGTATTTACAACGGTTAGGGTTAAAGAATTTCGTTAAAAATAATTAATTTTCTCGACTAAATTTTTACCTGCGCCTAGATTAAAATACTGTTACGTACCCACAACACAGGGCTCGCAATTTATTCAAGGCGATTAAGTACACAATTGTTCATGCAAACCCAACCCAAACAATGGCAGTTCCAACACCCGATCCCACGAACCACAGTCACAACATTTGTCCAACTTCGCCAATGTCACCCCCAAAACCGTTCACCGCACACCGACCAGTTCGCCGGAACACTACCAACGGTCGCGCACAAAGCACTTGCTCACTGCAGAAAACACCTCGTAAGCTCCTCCGGCGCTCTAACACCCGCGTCCGACGTCCGTCCTCTTCTCTCCCTCCGAACAACGCACGCCTCTCCTATATACCCGGAGGGAACGTTCTCGAACCATCCGGAAACCATTCGAGGGGGGAGGCGGGGAACCGCTTCAAGGCCAATCTACGCTCCGCTGCTAGAAACTTCTACGCTTCCGTAGAAGGCTCGCCCTCCCCTCCCTCTCTCGCTGGCCCGCCATACCGATGCCATAACATTATCCCCTCCTTAAAACTGTTCTGCCCCAGAACAGCTTTAGGAGTCACCCAAGGCGTGAAGTCACAGATCAGGATGCTGATTCCACTATTTTCGAACACATCTCCGATTATCGTTTTCACCACGTTCCAGTCCAGTCCATCCAGTCCACAATCAACCCTTGGTATGGCCAGTTTCTTTAAGTCCGATGAAAGAAGCTGCCCCAGAAGATCCATCAGACTCTCCCTTAACGACTCATATGTGGGTTTCTGGTGCGATCGCTCCTTGATAACGAGATAGAACAAGTGTCGATTCCTGTGCTGAATGTGTAAGGCCTTTCCCACTGCAGGATTCTGTCCCTTCAGCTCGTCAATCTTTCTAAACTTCCTCCTGAAGGCAGCGGAAATTCCACGAGTCATTCGAAGATCTGCAGCAACGCAGTGGGCCAGTGAGTATTCGTTGGGCACAGTGAACAAGTCCTGGTCAATGGTCGTTATACCGCCATCTCCCATTTGTCCCAGTGAGTTGATTTCCTCTATAGTATCCTCAGTGCAGAGTCTTTGCACCTCCATTGTCCCTTTAAATGGTGCTAGCCTGTTGAAGTGGACTATCTTGGGCTTCCCTTTTGGCTGCATCTTGATCCTGTATATAACATCATTCAGACGAGTAATGATTTCATAGGGACCCTCCCAAGAGCTCTGTAGTTTCGGTGAATACCCACGTCTTCTCTTAGGGTTATGCAGCCAGACAAGATCACCCGGGCGGTATCCCCCTGCTTCAGCTTTAACATCATACCGCTCCTTCATTCTTTCGCTGGCTTCGTGTAGGTTCGAGCGGACTTCCCCGTGGATAGCATCCATCTTCCGACGCAAGTTGGTGATATAGTCGTCATCGGCAAGCTCTTCCTCAGGTCTGATCCCAAATTGCAGGTCACAAGGCAGTCGAAGCTCGCGTCCAAATAAGATGTTGGCAGGTGTATGGCCTGTAGATTCACTGACTGAGCTCCGGTACGCCAATAAGAACAAGTGAAGGTACTGGTCCCAGTCCCGTTGATGATTGGATACTACTTTGCTTAAGTACCTTCCCATAGTCCTATTCATCCTTTCCACCATTCCGTCAGACTGGGGATGCAAAGGCGTGGTCCTAGTCTTCTTGATTCCCAAGATGTCACACATTCTTGAAAAAACAGCTGATTCGAAATTCCGTCCTTGGTCCGAATGCAGCTCTAATGGTACTCCAAATCTACTTACAAGATTTTTGACAAGGACGTCAGCCACAGTGACTGCCTCCTGATTTGGCAACGCATATGCCTCCACCCATTTACTGAAGTAGTCCATGGCCACCAATATGAACTTATTTCCATCATCAGTAATTGGGAAAGGTCCAGCCACATCTATGGCTATCCTCTCGAATGGAGCACCAACATTGTACAGTCTCATCAAGCCCCTCTTCTTCTTGTTTGGTCCATTAGAGGCTCCACAAGTGACGCAGCATCTACACCAATCCTTCACATCGTCTTTCAAGTTAGCCCAGTAGAACCGTTCCCTGACTCTCTCCAATGTTCTGTGAACACCAAAATGTCCTCCCGATGTCCCTTCATGAAGTTCTTTTAACACATCAGGAATCCTCTTCCTGGGCAGGACGATTTGCATTCTCTTCTTATCTCCCTCGGGTGTTTCGACGGTTCGCTTTAAGATCCCACTCTCAAGAGAAATTGAATTCCATTGAGCCCAGTAACTCTTCACGCTTCGGGAGAATGCCGCTACTTCTTGCCAAGAGGGCCTCACATTCCCTGATCGTTTCCAAGTCATGAGATGCTGCAAGTCCGGGTCCTCTTCCTGGTCCTTCGACAATATTTCTGTCTTCCATCGGTCGTCAACCACGGTTATTCTTGACACCGTATCTATCCTTTCTTCATGTCGCAGGCAATGCTTACAAGTTTCCGGACATGGTCTTCTAGAGAGGGCATCCGCATTCTTATGGGTGGATCCAGGACGATGGATAGATTCATAGTCGTATTCCTGAAGGCGCTCAATCCATCTCGCTACTTGCCCCTCGGGTGACTTGAACCTCAGGAGCCACATCAGGGCGGCATGATCTGTTCTTAAGAGAAACTGCCGTCCGTAAAGGTACTTGTGGAAATGCTCGATGGATTTTACGACAGCAAGAAGTTCCCTCCGGGTAACGCAGTAATTCCTCTCTGGCTTCGAAAGTACTTTGCTGAAATATGCGATCACCCGTTCATCTCCATCTTGAACCTGGGACAACACCCCCCCGATGGCGGTGTTACTGGCATCAGTGTCGAGAATGAACTTGCCTTCTGATCTTGGATATCCCAAAATTGGAGCACTCACAAGTGTCCTCTTAAGTTCTTCAAACGCGGCTTGACAGTCGCTGTTCCACTCAAATATACGCTTTTCCTCTGTCAGTCTGGTGAGTGGCTTGGCAACATTAGCAAACCCCTTAACATACCTCCTGTAGTAGGTGCAAAGGCCGAGGAAGCTTCTTACTTCGTGCTTATTTCGAGGCACGGGCCACTCGCAGATGGCTCTTGTCTTCTCTGGGTCCACTGAGATTCCTTCGGCGGAAACCACATGCCCAAGATAGTTGACCCTCCTTCTGAACAAGTTGCACTTCTTTGGGTTAAGCTTTAAATTAGCTGCCCTTAATCTTTCGAACACAAGCTCCAAGTTCTTCAGCTGACGGGTGAAAGACTTTCCAAGCACAATTATGTCGTCCAGGTAGACCAAGCAGATGTCCAAAGATAACCCTCTGAGTACGCTTTCCATCAATCTTTCAAACGTAGCAGGGGCATTACAGAGTCCAAATGGCATGACGGTGAACTGCCACAAGCCTGTGCCAATCGAAAAAGCAGTCTTTTCTTTGTCTTCCGCGACCATTCCCACTTGCCAATATCCGCTCTTAAGGTCCAGAGTTGAAAATAATTTGCATCCACCAAGTGTGTCCAGAGTATCGTCAATGCGCGGGAGAGGATAGCTGTCCTTCTTAGTGACGTTATTCAAGAGGCGGTAGTCGACGCAGAATCTTGAAGAACCGTCCTTCTTCTTCACCAGCACGACCGGCGAGGTCCATGGGCTGTTCGAAGGTTCGATTACTCCTTCGGCTTCCATATCCTTAATTATTTGAGCAGCCTCCTCTTTTTTCGCCATTGGTAGTCTTCTGGGGGCCTGCCTTATTGGTTTTGCATCTCCGGTATCAATTCGGTGTTGGACAATATTTGTCCTACCTCGGATGTTGGTTCCTGTTTCGAAAATATCCTGGTATCTTGCAATGCACTCCTTGACATGCCCCGCTTCATCATCAGTCAACTCCTGGCAGGACCTCTCCACAAAACTGACAAGCTCTGCAGGCAACGGTCTCTGGCTCGTTGAACTATGATTCAGCTGATGCACTACTGAAGTGACTGTACAGCAAGAACCTATCTCAGTGCCTTCCTTAAGTGTAACTGGATAACCGTTGACATTCATGAGCCGCACTGGAAAAGTTCCTCCAACCTGAAAAAGAGTTCGTGCGCTGATGATTCCTCTTGCCAGTTTTCTGTCATCCATATCAGGTTCAAGCATCATGCATTGTCCTTCCGGGAGTTTGTGGTCCGTTGCTGCCTGCAGGGTCATCTGGCTCAGAGGTGGTATAATAGTGTCCTCTAAGAGGCGCACCCTGGCAGAGATGCTCTTGCCACGCCTTAAGATGACTTCCTCATTCCCAATTGAGAGAATGCCATTTTTTAGATCTATCTTGCACCCCAGCCTTGTCATCACGTCCAGCCCTAGAATGGCATCCTCGTCGATGTCGGCAACAAGTGTCGAGTGGCTAAATTGTCGGCCTCCGATATTGAAGGTGGCAACTGTCTCTCCCTGTACCAGCACAGGCTCCCCAGTAGCCGTCTTCAGGGTCCACGATGATGGCTGAATCTTCTTATCACAAAGGCCAGTCTTGGAGCTCAGGATTGTCATTGTGGCTCCAGTGTCAAGGAGTAGGCACAGTGGCTGTGAGTCCACTATCCCATCGACGTAGTAACTGTTGCTGCTCCTACCAAGATGAGCTACCTTCAGTGC
Organism: Sympetrum striolatum; assembly: GCA_947579665.1. Classification (NCBI taxonomy): domain Eukaryota; kingdom Metazoa; phylum Arthropoda; class Insecta; order Odonata; family Libellulidae; genus Sympetrum; species Sympetrum striolatum. Next base: position 21,432,442 of record OX388346.1, read on the forward strand.
TTCTTCGGGGGCCTTCAGGTTACGGGTTGGCGGTTGCCCCATCCTGTCAACCCTTCTTAGTTTTCCTGTGCCTTCTCTTGACGTCCTCCTAGCCGTGTGTTCGTCTTGCACCTACTCCTGGGATGTCCAAGCTCTCCACATCCCCAGCATCGAATCTCCTTCCTCCGTGTCTTCAGTGCATCCAGAACTTTTTCCACAATCTCGTCGACCGACAGTGACGAAGCTAGTTCCTCCTGTGCTGAACGGACCCGGCCATAACCTCGCACTGACTGTCTCACTGCCTCAAATTCTAGAGCCTGCATCAACGCGTCACTGAGGGTCTTAGGCCTAGCTAGCTTCACAGCCTGTTGAGTCTCTGGCTCTCGAAGACCATCCAGGAACCTCTCGACTGCCAGGTTTTCATACACCTCATCAGTGACGGTGGGGTATGCGTGCCTGACGATGCGGGCGATGTCCGATTCAAACTCCTGAAGGGATTCATTCGGCCGTTGGAACCTATTCTTCAGTTGGGACCGGTACACTTGATCCATGTGTCTGTGTCCATACCGCATCTCTAAACGACTCACCAACTGCGTGTAGTTTTGCCTGTCCATCAGCGGCATCATCTGGAGCACTCCCAAGGCATCACCTCGTAGAGACAGGCACATCATGGAAGCTTTGGTGGTTGGCGACCAGTTGTGGACCATGGCTGCGGTCTCAAACAGAGTCATATAGTCGTCCCATGGCATTTTCCCATCAAAAGTCGGTAGACCACTGTGAGTAGAGGATGTGACGAGAGGCGCCGGGGGTGGAACATCCATAACAGTTTCACAAGCGGGTTCCGGTTTCTGCTCATAAGTCGCCTTCGCTGGGATACTCTTCCCATCTTCAATCTTCTTAATTCTATCTTCTAAACTACTTAACTTATCTTCTAGAGTATCTACTTTACACGCTACTTTGCGAGAATACTCATCTACCTTATCTAACAACTTTTCTTCCAACGATTTAGAAGTTTCTGTCAATTTCTCTTCTAACTTTTTTAGAATTTCACTCCCATTACTTTCGAACAGGTAGCTGTCTGGATCGTCACCTGCCGCTAGCAAAGCGTCATACAGGCGCTTTTGTAACACGGACTTAGCACCCGTCGTGTCCCGATCCCGCTCCTCCAGTTCTCTTTTAAGGTCGACCACTTTTAGATCAGTCAATTTTACCGCCATTTTGATAATCTAAACAATCGCCTCGAATCCCACTTCTGACACCACTTGTTACGTACCCACAACACAGGGCTCGCAATTTATTCAAGGCGATTAAGTACACAATTGTTCATGCAAACCCAACCCAAACAATGGCAGTTCCAACACCCGATCCCACGAACCACAGTCACAACATTTGTCCAACTTCGCCAATGTCACCCCCAAAACCGTTCACCGCACACCGACCAGTTCGCCGGAACACTACCAACGGTCGCGCACAAAGCACTTGCTCACTGCAGAAAACACCTCGTAAGCTCCTCCGGCGCTCTAACACCCGCGTCCGACGTCCGTCCTCTTCTCTCCCTCCGAACAACGCACGCCTCTCCTATATACCCGGAGGGAACGTTCTCGAACCATCCGGAAACCATTCGAGGGGGGAGGCGGGGAACCGCTTCAAGGCCAATCTACGCTCCGCTGCTAGAAACTTCTACGCTTCCGTAGAAGGCTCGCCCTCCCCTCCCTCTCTCGCTGGCCCGCCATACCGATGCCATAACAATACCAATATAACCAATGTGAAGTTCAATCTCGAAAGCATGGCTGACATTCGCATAGGTCATTATTATATCAAGCATTCTTATTATTAAAGCTCATACAATCATATAATTTCCATTGCTTCATTTGATATTAGATTCAGTAAAAATATCTTTGTCTTATAGAGTAGCGAGCAATAAAAGAGTAAATGTCATATTTCATTGCGACCTGTCATGGACCTAATGCTGAGATGGTTTTATCTAACTCTGCCTCGAAAAGAATCCTCGCTGTTCGAAATGATTCCTCAGATAAATCACAGCAATTATCGTACGATATGCTGCGCTCTTTGTCATACTCGTCTGGAGCACACTCTTTTATGGGCCTCTAACTGGCGCGGCTCTTTGTGCGAGTAAGCCGTATTGCTCACACATATTTTACCCATGTCTCGAGGTAATGCACCGGTTCGTCTTAACTCCATGATGTATCTCTACCTTTTCTTCATATCGTAGCATTCTTATACTGCTCCAGTAACACAGATCTTCCAATCCTTCATCGAAGAAAATAAGTGTGTGTATAACTCAAGGGTTTCTGTTGATCACGCATAATTCATTCTTAAATTGAAGAACTAAATCGAACTTAATAAAACCTAACCCATCTATCAAATACATATGTAGTAATCATTATGAATTGTCGGTAACTTCAAAATGATTTTATAATTGGAATCACTAGCCCATCATATAACTTTGTTGGTATTTATTTTTTTAATTCTTTTACATCAACAAGGGACGTGCGAAATTTCTTTCCAATCGAATTGGAAATACTTATTCCAATTTTAGTAATAAATGCGTAAGGGAGTTATTATTTATAGATAATTGTTTATTGTACAAGAGTTACAGTATTTACATTTATCTAACAAAGCAGAAATGCAAAAATTAAAATATTAGAGTCATAAATTAATAATTAAAAGAAGCAATAAGGTCCTCCTGAGCTTGGAAGCTTATCAAGAGGTGCCTGATGACAGACAACTGTGTTAATGTGAAGAATACAATGTAAACATTTTTGTTAAATGCAGGCTCAAAATATTTGTCTCCCTATTGCAACAATATGAAAACAAACTAGGAACTTAAGGGTTAATTAGAAGAACAGTAGGGAGAAATACAATATACTGCACTGTTGTAAAAAATAAAAGAAACAACTCAGAACAGTAATAAACTTAATAAACAAAGGAAAATACATCATGATGCTGGTATCTCATTATCTAACACCTATTTAATTACTATAGAACATTCTTTACGCGTTGTATTTAGAGCGGAAAGAGATATAACGGGAAGTTATATCCTCACACCAGATATTAGGAATAATTTACTTATTTACAAAGTAATTGCAGTTTTAAGTAACGGTGGAATTGTGTAGTAAAGGGTAAATTCCTGCACTCTATATAACTGATGTATTATACACCGCATATTAGTACCTGATATCCTCAATTTCCGGCCCACCAACCTCAGAAACATACTAATAAATTCTAATACACCATAAGGGCATTCCAAACAGGGTCAAGCCAACACGTTTCTCGGTGCAACCCATGTCTCCCTTCACAAATGCTGTTTTATTGTACGGGCATATGGTTATTTTTACCCTGGTTTTCCTTTATTTTTTATAAATGATTGATACTATCGAAATTGCTTGTTTTCATATTATAGATAGTAGTGCATTAATTTTTTAAAGTAGAATTATGGGACATAAGCCATGGGTAAACATTATAGCCTACTAATTCTTCGAAAACGAATTCTACGAAAGCGACTTCTTCGAAAATAGACCTCATACAGATAGGTAACCCAACCCCACCCAATCCAATCCATTACCGACAATTCACTGAATCCGAATCAGTTTCTTGAATATAAATTTTGGATAACTTCAGAATCATCAGAGTGGTATATTTTTCGAAAAATTTGTCATTCGAACAATTTATCATTCGGAGAATTCGTTTTCGAAGAATTTACCTGTTACTGAGTTTTCGCTGAGCAGGTATTCATCATGTTATTTAGACGTATTCGTTACAGCATAAAAAGTCAGAGAAGTACCATATATGCTCTAAAAAACTATTAATTGCCGTCTGTCGGAGTATCCTCTGCCTAATCTAACTTCGAACGTGCAGAATGATTTTTTTTATCGAGATTTACTATCTTTACGGCTCTATAGAGCCTATGGAATCCGTGGCTTTCCCCGCAGCCCCTCTGACCGTTGGCCCCGCATTAAAAAAAGGAATTCCTCCCATCACACTCTCAACTCCCACGCCCCCCAACCGAAATAACACCCTCAGCCACTTAGGACACTTAATTACGAGCGACTTGAAAATATGAGGCCTCAGCATGCCTCGAATTATATCGATCGTTAATTATCTATTAGGCAGGTAGTGGTTCGGACATCATGCTGTCAAAACGGGCAATTTTTCCTTCTACATCCTTTCGTTCCAACAGCGAAAGGAGGGAAGGAGCGTGAAAAAACTTCCTACCCCAACTTTTTTGTTACTTTCCGTGTTCCTTATCGCGGTTCTTCCTTTTTTATTATGAAGTATGCGTACGTATTTTTCCTTCTGCCATCCTGTAAAACATACCAGCAACAGCAGCAAAATTCTCCGGTTTTCTCTTGTAATTTAGTCCTGAAATTATTAGTTTTTTTAGATATCATGCATTGTTATCTAAGAGTTTTCCGTGCGCTTACAATAAATGTAGATTATGGATTCGTAACATACGGTCTTCATCGGGTTTTTGGAATTTTCGTATCCTTAATTGGTAGAGGTATAAAAAATGTGAGTATATAATGCAGTAATCAAAAATGCAATACACACGTATTTATTAAGCGAGATTGGGACTAGGAACTCCAATCTCACATTTAATCCTAGTCTAATAAATACAAAAGCGTAATAAGCATAACATATACAATTTGTAACAAGTAATGCGGGAATAAAGAGGAAATATGGAAAATAACGATGGTTTTTTGGAGCAAATAAAGAAATGCTTTAACTTTAATCAGAGAAATTAATTTTCTCCTGCAGGCAAACACCCATAAAGAGAAGAAAGTATTAAACACAATACCTACAAAATGCGTAGGAAAGGTTGAAAAATGATAGAGATAGATCACAGCATTTAATATGATATTTCAGAAGGTATTCACAGATAAAAAAATAGCTGAGCAAAATTGTTCCTTGTCGTAGCATGTTGGACATACATTTCTTTAGTATTGGCATGAATATCAGATTCGCATTCTGCAGTGCGTTAGATACTAATATAGCAAATATTCAAATCATAAGGTTAAAAAGCAAGTTTCAAAGCAAGTCAATTCGTTTGATCAGAAAAAGGGTCTTAATATGACGTATGAACAATATCTTCCTCTTTTAATTCCAAATCACAAAAAGTGTGAAATTTAAATACAAGGAAGGATATCTTGTGGTATAGAATAAAATATTTATTCGTCCATTTATATAGACTTTAAATTATAGCACAATTTCCCCAAAGTTCTTCATCTGTTGCCTGAGATAATTTTTTTGCTTTAAGATGAGGTTATTAAACCTCATGTAAAAGTCAAAACCCTCGTAAACAACGTGAAACGTAGTGAACCATCAAAACCAATCATAATGAACTTAGTATCAAAAATAAATGCCCTGTGGAGAGGTTTGGAAATTTTTGCTGTAAAATAAAAACATATGTCGTTTAAGGTATGTTAATAACAGATCTTCTGAGGCTGAATATGTTCGATTATTCTAATAGAATGAATTTTGTATCGTGAATTCGTAAAATTCCGTGCAAATTAACGAATGTTGTGTATGTATTATAATTACTTTTATATTTATTTTTTTACTTGAATCCGGAGATTTATAGCCTACCTCACTGGATAATAGCCATTGTATTTTTATAGGTCATCCCCGAAATAAATAGAAAGCTTATTCATAGACTACATTTATTCCTTTACCTCCTTGGATATCAATCCGCAGAAGAATTAATCAGAATTATCTTGGAATCGGACTACAGAACACGTTTTCCAGGAATCGCAGCTAGTTTGTCGTCGGTTGCGAGGAAAAGATTTTTGATTTTTTATTATATATATGTTAACATGGTGCAAACGACCAAAAATATGGCTGCATACACCTCTTGAGTGAAATTTTACATCGGTCTGAGCCAGTTGCCTCCCACTGACAGAGGTGCGTGGGTCGCGTGAAATTATGGTCCCCTTGCCGAGGACCGCATTCCACGTCACCCAATTTCACAGACTCCAATATTTATGTCCTGTACCGAAAATATTAAAATGATGGTCCGTGAATCCTGAAGATTTCACGCGATACTCGATGATTTAAGAATTGCATTTGTTATTTATATGCATAAGTTACTTCGGGCGCTGTGTGAGTAGATCCTTCTGGTGACTGGTTTGCTCAGTATTTTATGAAAAAATATGAAAAATTATACGTACAGCTATGTGCAAAAAAACTTTAAATTTACTGGGTTATATAAGGCGTAGATTAATTTTTTTTCACATAGCTGTACATTAAGTCTTTGAGGAATACGACTTCTAATGCAATTTCGAACATTATTAGCTATAATTCATATTATTTCTTTTGCTTTAACTTTAAGTGATGTTTCTTATAATTATATCGGTTATTTTAATTCCTCCATTTAGCGTATATACTTGAACATAAACCGACCCGAATTTAAGCCGTGGCACCTAATTTTATCACAAAAAACCGGGATTACTAATTGACTGGAGTATAAGCCTAGGGAGGGGAATTCAGCAGCTACTGGTAAATTTCAAAATTAAAAATTGATTCCAATAAATACAGTAATTGATGCATCAGTAGGTTAGTAGGAGAAATATGACAAAGAATTATTAATTGAGCAATTGAAGAATTAACAAGCCGATTTCCGGCTATGGCTGACGTTTTCCATCGAAGAACAGATAAATGAGACTCTCACTCAAGTATAAATCGAGGTGGGCTATTTCAGCATAAAAATGTGATGAAAAACTCAGCTTATATACGGGTATCTACTGTACTTCGTGTTTCTCTTTATCTTTGATTATTTAAATCATTTCATACTGTATTTTTTATCCTAAATTCTTAACTCCTTCGAAATATTTTTTTTTCGATTTTCCGATTTCATCCTCTTCCTTTTACTAAGAAACTCGTTATGAATATTACCTAATACAGCGGAAGGTTATTACTATCCACAAGGTTTACTGGAAAGTAGTCGACCATTCAACAATTCACCGAAATAATGTTTCACTTTAGTAATGTTTCACGTATAAATCTTATGCATAAATAGGGCAGGTTTTTAAATTCATCGATGGATCCATCAAACCGTGTTTTTATTCACCGATGGATTTACGATGCTTTCCACCGATGTCCATCGCTTCCATCGAGATTAATTCCCGACGAAGAGTCGATGGTTCTGATGACAGTAACGGGTCATTCGAATTTGAATATCAATAACCTCATAAAAAGCTAGTAAATAGCAGCTTACAATGGGAAATATAACGCATTTATTATGCAACAATCAGCGAACAAAAACGATGCGATGAATTACGTTTCAACAGAGTTTAAAGAATTATGGAGATGGAACAAGTTGTAAATGCAATAGTAGCCATCTTGTCAAACAGCAGACAAACCAACGAACTGTTCTTAAATTCATCAAGAATCGATAATTCATTGAAGTAATTAGACAAACATCGATGCAGTCCATCGCTCATCAGATTGATGAATTTAAAAACGTGACCATACTGTTTCCAACGGATACAGTACACGTAACCGATAAACTTTCTGGGAGAAATGAAGATATATTGATGCCAAAACGATGAACTTGATGCATTCTTACAGGCGAAATGTTACGCAATCAAAACCTTGTAAGGAAATACAATTAGAATACTGCTGTTGATGAATTAGAGGTTTATGAATCTCCAATAGCCGTCTTTGTTAGCGATTCGTACCTCGTTGCCACCGTTTTTCGGTACAACAGAAATAATACTGACTTTCTACTGATATAACTGATATATACTACTATAGGATTGACTTTCTAAGAAATACCCAATATACATTTCAATAGCAATGCTATCAGGGTACCAGGGGTAGAAGAATACCCCTGATGATGACGAGCTGAGGAGCCACGCACTCCCCATTCTCTATCACTATGAGAATGCTAAACTGTTTTTGAGTATAACGGAAAGTTCAGATTATTCAGCCGCTAAATTTTATAGCATACCACAAAGAATAGCAAGACCGATATTTGGACTCACATTGTTGGCATATTTAGTCGAGAATTCAGAATATAGTTAGCGAACTATTGGTTGGGAATGTGCACAATGCACGGTGCGAATTTAGCGGGGCGAAAACGAAGCGAGAATTGGCAGAACACGCAGCTCACATAACAGAGTATTTAGTGATAATCGGCGTGATTTGGTGGACAATCTATTCTTTGTTCCTACCAAAAAAATAATATAAATACCCCTATTACTTAACAAGGACGCGCGAAGCGTTTGTATCTGTATTAAACGCACATCTTTGTATTCTATGTTGGTGTTGTTCGTTCTATTCTAGGTAAAGTATTCAGCCTGTAGACCGGTTCAAACCTAATGCCTTCCACTATTAGCTATGAGAAGGATTTTATTTTATGAGATCAGATGAGCAGATGATATGAACAGATGAGTTAAGCAAGTTTGCCCTTACTTTTTCACTAAGCCGGGATGCTATTGGAGGAAAAAGTCCTTGCAAGTGATTCCCAATGACCCAATGAATAACATGCTGGGACAGCGATTAAATTGAAGTCTTTATATCACTTTGCATAGCTTTTATTTCCGTTCTCTTTTAAATCTCGGCAAAAGTCGCAATATCATAGCGATCTAAACAAGCACATGACAACCACGTAAACATCAACAATGACCATCAACGAACTAACTTATTTAAACATATATGTTATCTGTTTAAAAGAAAATTTACAACACAAAATAATAAATATTCCGTCAAAAACTATTTAGAACTTTCGATATGAAGTGACTAAATCAATTAATGCAGTTTCGCTCACTCGGTAATTTTCGTATGATGACAGCCAGGAAATAGAATTTCGTAAAATTAAGTGAAAGACAAGTTTTTCACAATCCTGCTCCTGTAGAGAGAAAATTTTTCCATTCTTCAAGATGTGGTTGCAGGAACATTCGTTTTATTAACAGATGCTTACGCTCGTATCCCGTAGGGAGGTACAGAGTCATTTTGATAAATCAAATCTCGATTATTCGAGATTTTATATTAGTTGCATATACTTATCCTTTGGCAAGGAAGTTGAAAGCAATCAAACAATAAAGCCGGTATGTGGTAATAGGTATGATCTACATATACTTCATAATTCATATACCGCGCAGTGTCATAAACTGATGATGTTTTTATAAGTATTAGAGCCATCCATAGCTCTTGAATATTTATTTTTCTTTTCCGGTAATTTCGCGTCGTTTCGTTTTCCTTGTTTCGCTTTATACTGGAAAATGTCATTCAGTATTGCAGCGAACGTCAGTTTTCTTTTAGGTTAACATATTAGTAGCTCTATTTACTTAGTGTTTCAGTAGTAATTCACAACCTTTCCCAAGCCCTTCTCGCCATTTGACTTTTATACTACCTACGCTAGTTTTTTTATGCTTTCACCACCTCATGTAATAAAAATTCACATCAGTAATAAAAATCTGCATCATAAAATGAGATTTATTCTCGCTAGTTCCTCTATCACGTAATGTATAGTTCACTTCGGTTTGATAGTCGCATTTTGCATGGGGTCAACATCTGCCTCATACGGTGCACCAGAATAAACCTTAAGTTTCTTTTGCATTTATTATAACCAGAAGGTTAGAAATATTCATTGCCCCTGTTCACACATCAATTCTGAGGTTTGCGTAATATTTTTTGGGGCATCGAAACCGGAACTTTCCCAGTATTATTTACGGACATATTTTGAAGTTAACAAGTGGCAAATTCAGGATTTTGGAATAAGAACCGGTTTGAAAGAGAGTGACCGTATTCTTTACACTTTAAATTTGAATGAAAGCACATATTTTGAATGTTTATGTTACCCTTTCAAGTTATATCCTTTACTTAGTGGTCTACACGTTGTACGGGTCCGACTATTTTCGTAGCTCTTATCTTGGTTATTGAAGTATATACTTTTGAATTAAAATTCAATCATTTTTATACAGCTATATTCTATTCTGATCAAGGTAACAGAAATGACAAACATTTCCTATTACCATGAATATTTCAAATAAATGAGCTGTTAAGGATTTTGAAAATACATATTCATGATGCTATTCCTAGCTGCAACTCTAGATGTAAACTGTTTCTTACAGTAAAAAGGATTGATTTTAAGTAGTCTATGCCTTTCTAGTGTATTGATAGCCTAACTGCAAAAATGATTTTGTTCTAATATCATGCAGTGTCATCAGCCTAATCATACACTTTCGTTGGAAAGAATAATAGTCCTACAGCAGTGCTCTGCGGCACACTTGGCTTCAGTAACACCTATTGCAAAAAGGGCTCTATACCAGACGGTATTAATTTCCCTCATGAAATGTAGGGAGGAGACTCCAATATTTCTATGAAGCATTTCCCTAGAATATGGAAATCCATAACTCGGAATGTGAACAGCAGTCATGAATATGCTTTACTAACGCAGTTTACCGTTTACCTGATAAAATGTATCATCAATATACCTGCAGAAAGCAAGCAACTTTTACTCGTAATAACAATGCAGAAAAAATTGACGACAAGATTACATGTGAGTCTAAAGAGAGATGGTCAACTATTAATGTAGTAACTTTGTTACAAATTCACCGACGTGAATTAAAATAATCCATATTGAAAATGTTGAAATATTGGTCGGAATAAAAGTCTACAATAGAGTAGTAGTAGTATTGTTAAAAATGCTTCTACACTACAGATCAGAAGAGAATCGAATCCCGGACCGCTTTCACCAAAGCAGAACACGCTGGCCCCTTGGTTATCCAGAAGCCCTCAACAACAGAGACCGGTTATTTTCGCCCCAAAGTGGTTTTTGCGTATGACCCGGTACTACGTACAAAATACGCCATTGTCAAATTTGAAATGTGAAAATGTACAACAATCAGTTTATCAAAACATCTGGAAACGTACAACCGATTCCAATCTTCCGCTGTCCAAGTACCCGTATCACTTGGGCTATCGCATAACGGCGAAATCTCCCGTCACCTTCACCTTGGCTCAATCAGACATCCCTTCAGCAGGGGCGAAGGTTCGGGGCGTAGTAAATTAACCCTCCGGAACGCGCCCTATTTATCTCATCGCTTTCAACCCTTGGAAAAACACCCCCTTCCCGGTGTCGATTCCTACTCGACGTCCGGTGAAAACGGCCCACGAGTTATGGCATCTATTATTTTCGGCTCACGCGTTAATTAGGGCAATAGATCATGGAGCGGAGGATCAGGCTGAGGGCGGGTCAGGTGCGCTGTTTTTCATCGCTGGCCGAGAGAGCCGCTTCGCCTTTCCTTTCGCGCGTTGAAGTCTGCGGGATTCCTCCGAGCGATATCCGTGATTCCGCGACTGATTGACTTGTTAGAGACGCACGTCGATCAACGCGCCAAGGAGAATTGGTTTCCGAGGTTCTGGGAATCACCTCTCTTTTCTTAAATGGGCGAATCCGTGCCAGGAAAACACCAGGATGTATCACGGTGGATTTTAAGTGTGATTTTGTTATGCTTAGGCACGATCTACTTCACGCCATGCGTTGAAATATTTTCAGTATTCTGTTCACGGCCCATTTTAGTTTTATCATATTGCGGTCAAGAGGGAAATATTTCGGTGTTGCCATATTTTAGTTTGTTTGTGTTTATGATATGGATATATGGTAAGGGCTACTTACTCTCAATCTTATACCTTTCGGGATTTTTCGTGAAAGTCATTAACCAAATTCAAGATTTATGACTGGTGCGCGAATTCTATACAAGCGAGAGGATCGAGGGAGGTCAAGAAAAAGTGAGTGGTGCCGGTTTTTCCCTTTAATTACGACCCTTCATCCCTTATAAAATGTTCCAATATTTAAATTAAATGTTACTTTCGTCAAATGTGAACTCCGAATTCCATTGTGCGCGTATTTTTAAATTAATGAGTTAAAAGCTACTCGTAATTCTAAGGGATTTTTATCTGTTATAAAAACAGCGTTGAAGTTTTACTCATATTATTTTCACATATCTTTGAATATTTTTCTTTAAACTTCTGTGATATTCAATACCGGATGAATAATTACATAAGATTCCGTCGTTATAGAAATAGGCGGACATATGATTGCATTGTTGGATGCGTCTACTTGAGTTGGGTCTGATAGCGACATCTAAATTGTTTCCATCATTATTTTTACAAACTGATTATTTATAATCGTCGAGATTTATTTTCAAATTCTTTCCTTTCGCTGCGATATTTATCTTTGATGGATTTTTGATTAAAATATCCCTCATTTTCATTCATTCGACAATTTGAAATTCGACTAAAATTCATTCTACATTCGACTCTTGCCTATACAATCGTAAGCTTGCTCTTTATTCTTACCCAAATGATTTCCAAATCTCGCTGCCTTTCTCTATTTCACACAATCTGCTGGAAGCTGAATCTGATGTTGATTGCAGAAAGGCAACTCACTTCCATTCTCTTCATAGCTCGACTAGATTTCTCCTTAGAAATTTTTTATATAAAGTTTTACCTAAACAAGTACTCTCGGCATTAACGTTTATTGGTTAGAGAACATTTGTAATTTAAATGAAAATTTTGTATTGATACTTCTTTATTCTGTCTATGATATACCAATCGTTTAAATATAGCTCTATTATTTCTTTTAACATTACATACTAGAGGATGATAAGAATGAAATAACAAATAAAAGTGTGCAGAAGAGTTTTTTAAATTTTATTCTAACCATCCTTTTGATAAGGGTTTCCACTCCGTAAAGCCTATAGAGAAATAAGTTAGATTCTCTATAGAGTTACGTTATTTCATATCTTAGAAACGAATTAACATATGAAATGCATTGTGGAAGGCTGCACTGTGTGGAAAACCATGACAGGAAAATTTATGAATAAAGATTACACTTTACGCAATTCAGAAGATATATTTAGAATCACCGTACCTGATTTATGGCTGATCAGTCCCGAAACTGGTATTTTTATATAAATCTTGTAGAAATATGTGTATGTAAAGTGTATAATTTTTCTTAATTTTTCTGAATGAACATATATACATTTATTTCTTATAGAGGGAGTACTTTTTGATATAGTTAGATAGATAAAGGCCTTTACTTGGCGAAATAATTAACCTTTAAGTCCTACCTTCCATTTAAACTGTACATTTTCATACAAATGTTTAAATTACAAATTATAAAATACAAATACTATACTAATATTAAAATACAAACTTATAAAAATATTAAAATACAATCACATAGATCACACATTACCATAGCAACATATTCAAATGTTAAAATACAATCAAATAGAAATGTTACAATACAAACATATACAAATACTAAAGTACAAAATTAATCTATAAAGCTATTTAAATACAAACATATATAAATATTACAATACAAATCTAACCTATAAAATTATTAAAATATACGAGAAAACGATCTGTAGTTGGGAGGGAACTAGGTTCGTAAGTCGAGATAACATTTTATTTACTCTCATTTATCCGTTTGATGCACACTTTTAATAGAACCATTAAATCACCCTCTGTGGACACATGTGAATTGTACCTCTGACGGGTACCGGTCTTAGACATATTTCACGGAGAGTCTTTAGCCAGCGAATCCGTGCCAGCCGAGACAAATCTGACTCAAATGGCTATTCTCACCTCTCATAGGATCAATCTTCACGGCTTAATCTAAGGTCTACATCCAAAGGGATTAACATTGAATTATTGAAGGTCAAAGTACAGCGCCCGTTTGGTATAGCTTTTCTGGAGTACGATCTCTTCCTTTTCGTTCGTGGCTCGCGTCCATCCGTAAAACAGGATCCCTGGCTCTCTATTACTGGGTGGTTGAAAAGTGAGCCATTTATGTTTACTGTTTCATTTGAGAATTTTCTGAGCAATGGGAGAAAGTTCTCTACTCGTTTATGAAGCATGATTAATTCCGACGTTGAATATACTGTAGTCTAAATAAGAGTTTTGATGATTCTTTCCGATGAGTGTAACAGTATTATATTATAAGATCTTTATTTCGAAAATAATTGAGACTTTCAATTTTCCTCTTACATTTAACGCATCATCGTTTAAAAATGAATCCAATAAGCTCCATATACGAAGAAGTTACCCCATAGAGTGGAATTATCCCACACCCCTTAAATTTGTCTATTAATTTCTCTCCTTGTTATTTTTATTTCCCTTTTATTTATTATGCTCGTAAAAATATTATATTATCACTTTAAATTGGCAACTGCTGTAAGTGATAAATTGATAATAAATTTGAAATACATAAAATTAAAACTTTTATAAAGAAAATAGGAAAAATTTTCGTAGAATCCCATAGTAGACTTTTTGCCACGTTTTGCCAGCGGAACTCATCAGAAAATGTCGCAAAAACAATATCTACTCTGGGAGTTTACGAAAAGCTGTTCTTTTTTCCCTTTGAGTCAAATAAGTATTCCCGGATCTCCCAATTGCCGGTCAGTTGCTCTCGAGTCCCTGCCCTGACAGTCTTTTGTCATGTGTGTCCTTCCTTGAGAAGTTTCCTAGGTGCTACTGCCAATTTCACCTACTACTACCTTGTATTAAATATGGTGACTAGTAGAAATATATCCGCGGAGAGAAGAGAGATGGCAGTATAGAATAGAATTAAAAAGTGCTATGACAAAATATACTAATAATAAATTGAGAAAATATTACAATGAATTAATATAATATTTATAATGAAATATAGCGAATATACTGGTAAAAACTACTTAATTTATTCGCTAATGAGGTTCATACGAGGTCAGTAATCCAATGGGACTGTATTTTTTGATAATTGCATGACCACGATATAAGTTATCGATGAATGGAAAATTGTGCGATATTTATATATCATCTAAATCAGTTTGCTGCATTCTCCAAAATCTCCCAAAAGACATCTCGCAAAATGCGAAATCTGCGATCAATGGTCAGCTATTTCCGTTTCCAATATATTTCACATTCAGAGAGAGTTTTCCGAAATAGCCCATATCCGCTCGGAGACATCGGCGAAAATTTCTTCTCCAAATTCGGTGCGAAGGCGAAATCAATCGGAGCGATTAAATGCCTACATTCTCCTCTCCACCCTCATCATCCGCTTGAATGGAGAGTCGCTCACAGAATCCTTCCACGTATCACACAACACAACCATTCGGAATTGTTCTTTTTCTCCAGATGATTGCCCTTATGAAGCTATGAGGTTACCGATGCAAAATTAAAAATAATCTGGCGTGAGAACCTTGTGGATTCATTCAAAGGATGAGTCCTATGATGCGAATTGTGGAGAGGTCATATTTCCTCTTTTAAAAACGTTATAGATAAGGCTTTACGTGCCCTTTTAAGCTTTAGATCTGGGGTGGTGAACCTCTGTTACTCATACCATCCAGAAAACTCCTTATGTGCGCCGAACTTTGACCTGTTGTATTTTTTGTCAAGCCATCAAGTTCACCGTTTAAGCTCCAACCAAATTAATGTGGATTTAGTACATTCATAATGTTAGCTTATAATTATTTTTGTCAATTATAATAACTCAAACCGATTACTGACCTAATGACATAGGTAACAACTTCATATCATGGCATGTTTTGACGCCAAATCGCCAAGTCCTTCGATCAAATATTGCACTCTACCGACAAAAGGTTCGTCGTCCCTACTGTGGTAGAAAAGCTATGTATTTAAATCCTGTTCCAATAAACAAGTATAAATTCTTCTTCTTGTTATTCCATTCTTTGAAAAATAATCAAACATTTTATGTGAATTTATGCCATTCTCATTCTCTTACCAGTGTATGTATACTCATGATGTTGTGACGCATAGAAAAATCGTTTTGAATTTTCATAATTTCCTCGATCGATCCTCGATCGTAATAAACAATAGTAATTTTTAGTTGTAGTTCACATCACGCGTCAAAGTCAATAAGCTACTATTAATGTGAATGAAACACATAAGGGCACTTTATTATAATATCGACGAAAACTGCATTGAGGAGACCTAAAAGTATTTGCATTGTGTTCCTTGATACACACTCAAGGGGAAAATAGCCATGATAGCAAACTGTACCCACATAATCCCTCAATATTACTGTCACTAACATCCGGCAGCTACTGTTTAATGAACAGATTTTAGGATTACGCTTAAATATATACATTTTCGTCACAAATATATGATAATATTCATAGTTATTTATCAAACATACTTATTTCACATCACTTGGGTATTAACGCTTGTTATACTTACTTGTCTACTGATACATACTTTGTATACATTGTGGCATTTACTGATGCTGCAATAGACAGACTTACTTTGATATACAACAATATACTGATAAATATGTACTAAATCATACATGAAAAACAGTCTTACTTAGCACATGTTCAGCCAAATTTCAATTGCACCATAAATACCCTGTATTTGATTTGCACTTTACATACATATCATACAAGTTTATGAGTAGACATGTGTTCATTCAGAAAAGATACTGATTGCTTTCAAGTTCTTGATGATGTTTACAGAAGTCACATCTCGTAGCCAACGAGAGTTTTTGCACTACTAATAACTGAATTGCTCTGAGTTCTCTTGAACGCGTTTCCGTTGAAATCTCCAGGGCTTATTCCTTCCCTTTCATTCTCCTTTCGAACGGAGAAAGTAATGAAACGAAATTGCTTTCACCTCCCAATTTTTTTACCTACCATTCTATTCCTCGGAGCGGAAGGAGCCGGATTCCTGCTCATTCCTATTTAACGTCAGGGAAATTGCTTGAGAGAGCATGAATCAATCTAAGGAAAATTCTCTTCTTTTCATAGCACCGCATTCCGCATGGTCCGTCTCGATGCCGTCTTTTACATGTGGCTGCAAAAAACGTCCATTCAGTCCGTCCATTCAAGAGCACGCGTTCCCAGTGCTCCTGGCACTCCAATACGAGGTCCCAATTAAAGGTGACGTGATGGTACTTCGCAATCCTTTTTCAGTTGTTGGGAGGCTCATCGCGATCTCGTACTTCTAGCGTATACTTGCTGTACTCTCAGAATGCTATCATTCGCGATATAAGGGAGTCTCTAGCGATTTGTCACCGGTGCTTTCAGTGCATGTCGATGAATTAGCCTTATCCGTAGTCAATGGAGAAAAGGATTTAGTATTAACTCAGGAAAAACAAAGCGCAATGCGACAGAAAAACCAGTAATTCGTGATCAGGACACGAACTTAGATCTCTACTCTTCTCCCGACGGATGCAGTAAGCCAGTGGTACACTAGGCACGGGCCATAGCATACTTTCGTTCGGTTTGCGAAGGTATTAGGATATTATTTGTATTTATTAATTGAAATTCATGAGTCATATCATGAATAGTCGCTAGAGGTTAAAAATCTCCATAGCCGTATATATTGGTTTTAAATAGTTGTTTGCATATTCTGCATCATTAGTTAATTAAAGCCTCAAAATCGAATCTTTTTTGTTTTGCTCAGCCTAAGTGTAACACTGACGGTAAATTTCAAATTTATAGCGTGAGAAGAACTAAGATTTAAACCTCTTTTGCTTACTATTGCAATACTTTTCTAATTCCCAAATGTAATGTAAACGGAATCATGATCTAAATGAATCTAGAAAGAATTTAACGGAATTAGGTATCTTCTTTATTAATCTACTAGTAGCATATTCCTCATAACTCTCCTGGCTCATTTTCATTTAATTTATGATTATTTATATATAATGATTAATAATTTAATTATATTTTAATTATCACTGCTTATTTTATAATGTATCATCACATTTTAGTAAATTTGAAGAATAAAATTTAAATATTTCGATACGTAATTAAATTATTTATCTTAATATGTTAATTTTGACAAAATGGAACTCTTTTGTAATCTTTCCATCGCGCTATTCGTACCAAGATGTGGAATATTTAAGCGTTCTCCAGTAGACATTGGCGTAAACTATTCTTCATTGGACCACGTCCACTTTCTACCAATTAATTAACACGAAGACTGGAAGTGCATACATACATACACACATCCCTTTCCTCCTTCCTTGTCTCGAAGTTTGGACAACTACCTTCATTGAAATAAAGTTCTCGATTTGAAGCAACCCTAGCTCATTACATTCGTAAAATAGAGGAAATTTAGAACAGCATCCTCTAAACTAATGGATATTAACAATTTCAACAGAGTATTAAGAACACGGAAGCAGGCAGTGACAAGCGAAGCAAGCACGACTGTAGCCAAAAAGGAAGTTATTACTGGAACAGGTGTAGAGACGGAGGAAGAGAGGAAAATGTTAACAAATCGTCTGGAGGATTTAAGAGGCCTAATTGGTAGGAAAAACCTCGGAATGTAATTGAAGTGTCAAATGGAAGTTACGATGCTTCGAGAGCCTTCCATTTCTCGTTGGAGAATTCAGGGGAAACAACATAGGAAATAATATACCTTAAAAATGTCCGATCAATCTGTCCATAACGTAGGCTTTTTATTTCCCCAATTTAAGAGGAGCAATGGCCACTGTATTTCTCGGAAGCGAAAGCAAGATTTTCTAAGGTTATTTCCAAAGAAATCTACTTCGAGACCTCCATGACTATTGTTTCGCGGTAGCGAGGTTTTCATTTTCTAATTACCACAAAGGAATTCCTCTAGGAAACTTTTAATATTGCCGTCGAATATACATTAAAATTCCTTACAAATGTTTAAAAAACTTTCCACGGGCCACCATTTAACTGTATCTCCCAATAAAATATTCCTCGGAACATTTAAATGAGCTACCTGAGTATAATTTCACTTAGAAAATTTTCATTCTGGGAGATATATAATTATTGGAAAAAAACTGGGAGGCATTCAGTCTTGCATTCAAAGATACAACGATACCTATTCATCTAAACTATCGTATATGGTATAAGGTAATCCCGGACTTCATGACAATGACTTAAGAGATAACAGGAATGTGAAACTGCGTGATAGAATAAAACATTTATTGGTTATTAACAGTATATAAACAAATTTTCTTTAAAAACATTTCCACTCAAAATATTAAACATTTTCGGCATCCATGCATTGGGCCATCTCTCCGAGTGTCCGGGTGAGACGCCCCACCTCTGTGGGAGAGGTACCCCATTAGCTTAAACTGAATTTAATCTGGAAAGCGCTTGTTATACTATAACAAAATTGTTAAATTTAACTTGAAATTAGGATATAACTAAACATTTAAGGTTATTTTTTAACATTTTTGGAAGTTTCATTTGTAAACATTAAGCCAAAAATTGTAGAAGAAATAAAGAACAATGTACTTTTAAAATTATAATGAAATTAGCAATTGGTATGAATGGGGGCTAGATTATAAACAAAATATTGTTGTTTTAACCGACAAAAAAATTATGAGGATTTTGATGTTTTTCAAAATTTCGGAACTTCGAAGAAACAATTCTTACAGAAGATATTTATGATTTCGAAAAACAAATTATATTAGTAATGTCCATGTGGATGGGCTAATTTTGCCGGGTATTACATTTCGATCGGAAAAAGAGTGGCAAAACGCTCCACCATAGTGCTTACTAAACAAAACCTCATGTTTTGATCGTGCATAAAATGCATTCGACCGTGGATTTAAATTTGAATTGAAATTAAAATGTAGATTACAAACGTTTTCTTGAAAAAAGTCTTAATCAGTATCATCTTAAAGTTAAATTGATACTAATAAGGCACATATACCTAAAGATAGTACTGGGGAATCTATCCCGATAAGAGGGGGGGTCTCTCTTTTCTTTACGGGAGAGATTTCCTTACTGCCAGTAGGGCTACACCTTATCCAAGATGGCCAATCACTGCACGAGGATATTAGATGAACCTATAGCTACAAGTTTTTGCCCTTAATTCAAAATATTCATACACTTAAATTGATGCCAACGAGAAACATTGAACTCTATGCATATAACAGGGCCGAGAAAACCAGTACATATTTGAAATGATGCTATAAAATTGCGTGAAAAGAATGAATCACCGTGAAAGTCTTGTAGATAGACAGGTGCCTTCTAGCTAACTGATGAAAGCCGTCAGTAGAGCAATCTTCTAGTTTTCCTCAAAAATACTACGACTGGGGCATCTCTCCCGGTGGGGTATCTCTCCCGGTGGGGCATCTCACCCGGAATTACCTTATACTATTAGCGCTAATCGCGAATGACGAATGTATTGTATCCTTCTGACAACTGTTCCAAGATACATTTTAGTATGATTGAAATTTAATTCTTGAGAATATGTAAGTAATATATTATCTAATTCAGCTAATACGAGACATTTTATTGATATTTATTTATTTCAAATTGATATGAGTCATTACTTACAAGGAGTATTAATTATAATGAAGTCTTTAAAAGCAATCAGTCAAGAAGAAACCTTTTGAAATTATTAATTCTTACTTAGTACAGTAAATACATTTTGTAAATACTGTACAAAGTTGAAGCAGAAGTGAGGAAATATGTCATTATGCCAAAGACGATAGATTCTTAAGGAAAACTTTAGCTGTTTAACCAATACTTCATCGTGCTTTGCGGTCTCCTAGAATACGGTGTTTAATAGCAAAACTCAATATAAATATTGCCAGACAGTTTATAAAAATTTGATGCTATAGCAAGTTACTAGAGTAAGAACGAAATGCGAGATATAACAAGAGGCTAAAACTACTCGCTGTAAGAGAAGAGAGAATTCTTTGAACTTCAATAGAATTGTGTGATTCAACGGTACGATAAATTATCCAAAATTTTACGTAACCTCTTTCGATAGACTCCTTAGTTCCTCATTGATTTATTTAATTCTTTGTAACTCATGTTGTCATAAATTTTCTTTACAAAACATATCCATATTAATTATAATTAATACGGAAATATTTGTTTTGGAGAAACTCCAGCTTATTCAACGTTTCACACATTCGAAGAACTTGGTTCGTTTCCCTGCTCAACCAGAAGATGATATTTATTGCACTTATGTTAATAGTATCAGCTTGTTAAACTAATGATTTAATGCATTTTATTCCGAGATTATACAACTTTCCTCTGCGCAGCATGCATCAGCTTTTCCACCTGGCACATATTCTGAATTAATGCGAATTTTTACAAATATATGAATTTATCGTCCATTGCTTGGAAATTAAAAAACATTAAATTCCACCTTCCGATTATAAATCCCCTTTCCGAGCAAGTCGCTAATTTGTTCTTCCGCGAAAACGATGAGTTTCTTCAGAAGGGCCGACTTGAAATGAGTAGCGAACGTTTTCCCTTCCGAGAATGAATTATCCTTTCTGTTTGACGGTGGATATTTTAAGTACTGGAAGTAATTGCTTTGCAGCGGGACGATCAAGTTGTTGTCGCGCCTTTGAAAATACATATCTCCCGTAATTGCCTTTGATTTATTTGAGCCGGTCGAGGAAAAAGCGACAGAGCTTTCTACCGTATGGTTTGCTCAGTGAGTGTGGCCTGGCACATCTTACTCTTTGCTAATATCTTTCTCGTTGATTTTTCTTTTATCGTGCTTGTGTTTTCCAGGAATCGACTTGATCTGGATAGGCATACCTATCCGTGTCGCCAACGTTTCATTCATAAATAAAATAGTTAATCATTTTAAATAAATTAATATTTTTATTAATTAGTATTCTAAGTACTACTTATTAACTAATTACATTTAACTAATTCATTCTGAAATTTGATGCAAAATCATGCCTGTTAATGATATATCGAAGTGTTATTTTTATAGGAAATTGTAACACGAATATTTAAATAGACAGGGGTTTTTACTGCTCTTTATTTTGTTTTAATTGTCATGTTGTTAATTTAAAATGCATTACTTTCCTTATATTTTATTACAATTTTGAAAGTGTTTTTACATTATCTGTGGTCTCACTTTCAAATTGCTAAACCTCTTCTCTATTTAAATTTTCGTTGAGTTATCGGTGGTTTTCACAAGTTTTTCACCTCCCTTGTCACCCGCCCTTTTTATCGTAGTAGTAATTATTTTTTAAATGTAAACTAAGGTATCAGATTAGGTTTCGTAGATTTTTAACCCTTCCCGAGGTTATTTTTTCCTGGGGTTTGGTATTTATTTTGAATGCTGACTTAGGTTTTCCATACCCACACGCTAATTTTCTTCTTTGAAATCTTCTTTATTTCATTTCTTTGTTACCATATCAATTAATTTCAGATGAACGGCAACATTCCTGTTCCAACTCATTAATCTCAGTCTCACTCTCATAAAGATATTGGTTTTCATTTACGAGATCCAGTGAAAGGAAAGTGAATAATAAAAAAACTTCATCCTATCTTAATACGTTAACTCACACCTTGCAGTGTTTTTTATACTTCTCTTCCAATATGTTACTCTTAAAAAGCAAGCGGTTCAAGTCTTATGCTTGAATTTTCTCATTGTGTGGGATTTTGACCACCTTGCAAGCTTAGTTAATTTCTCCTTCTACTCATAGAATTAGATAATAATTAGGCTAAGAGAATCAATACGTGGCTCTATCTTACCATTGACCCTAACTTCTTGACTTACGATAGAAATGAAATTGTTTTCAATTCAGAGAAAACTATGAACATCTGTAAGAACACGTTTATTAATCTCTTTAAGAAGGATTTTGGTTAAATTTATGTAAAGGATTTTAGTGAACGAATAAAATGAAATGTATACACGCATACATATATTTTTCGCCCATTATCTCTACGGTAACAGATTTCTATGCTAGAAAGCGTCGGTTTTCGACTCCTTTAAGTAAATATATCTCCGTGTCTCGCGATATGCACCATAGACAAGGCGCCGTTTTTTTCCTCTCATTGCAGGCCCTAGTTATTCCAATACGTGCACATTTCAGGCTTTCCTTTGTATTCCTTCTAAGGAAGTCGAACGGTGCAACGCTATCCGCACGAAAACATTCAGCCATTTGTAAAACTCAAAAGCGCTCGTGATTTTATTACTTTCGCCGACGTGTGGTCCAAACGCATTATTCAAAACACGGTTTTCTTCATATTGTCTCGGTAATCAGCTCTTGATTTACCGTCGGAGAGGTTGGCCAAGTGAACCTCTGGGTGGTGGAGTAAGACAAAGAGGCTTAGGTTGCAATTTCAGATGATTCCCAAGATAAGGAGAGCAAAGGAAATTTCAAGAGAGTCCGGAATGCTTTGCTTAAAGTGAGGAATGAATCAGCGGCGAAAGAATCTCGACGTGTGAGGAAAACGTTGAAATTGATTGATGCCCTTATTTCGCTATTGTCTGACGTTATTCGCTAGAGAGTGTTGCTTTCCCCTGCGTTTAGCATTTAGATGCATTTCCCCTCTATAGTTTATAAACATAGCACCTTGCGGAATCCAACGCTATTCAAGCCAAGGGATTGCTTTAATCATAAATCTCTGACGTTAATGTATAGTGTTCCCTCACCGTGAAGATAGTCATTCGAGGAGGGAAAGTAATGCATATGGTTTACCGCGAAACAGATGTTTTGTAGGTTGTGATGGTAATTTAGGCGTAAAATTGCTGTGTTTTGATGGGAAGAGGAAGTGTTAGTCTTTCATTTCGTTCTATATATCTCCTATGCCGCAATAGCAGGGATAATTGGACCGGATCCGATAAACTTGAAGTTTATGTTACGATTTAAATAGTTTCGACAGGTTGACCTTCCCAAAATTTCTTAAAAAGAAACAGGCAGATGACTTCGTAGTATTTTACTATAATGTAGGCAATTTTTATTGCAACTGTATAAAATTAAAATCTACTAAAAATTGTCAAAGTATCGTATTTAGCAAACCAACATTCACATCAGACTTTTAATTTTTTAGCGTAGCTAAAAGATTTTACTAATTGATAATTTAGTTGTTATTTCCCTTATAACTGTGCGGTTTTAACAATATCTATATTTTAATTCATTTTATTTAATAATTTTTTACCTGTTAATTACGATGTTACCTATTTCGTCATAGGAGACGAAAGATTTTGTAAAATCATTTTCAGCATAATTTCTCCTGAATTTGTATATAAATAAGAATGCTGTTTTGGAGAATTTCCAAGCTTTAATTGCGTCCTCATTATCGCATTTTCTACTTAAAGAAATTAGACCAATGAGGATTGACATGGACCGCCATTCATACCAAAGATCATTCAGAAGCAATTGCTCATAGGGTTGCCGCAAAACTTTCAATCCGATAATTAAGGCATTCTTGTCAATTATAATAATGTATAATCGTAATCAAAGTCTTCCTTACTTTATATTTTATGCGATATTTCTAGCAGTGAGACTCCATTCATGCTCATTCGCTTTGTTATTCGATACCGATTGCGGTCGATCATTTCTCTCCTGATGAAACGCTCACCTGGATTTATGCAACACTTCTCACCTGAGAGAACTCTATCGATCATGCTAACAAAGATTGATCTAAGGAGAATGTAGCCGTCATCTAAGTAAACATGCTGATCAGAGATTATGTTAATTCATCATCAGCATCAGTGCACTCTCTCGTCTGTTACATGCATTCGTCAGAGTCTCGCGCAGGTACCTGTAGAGAAAAGACGTCGAAAAGAAAAATAGGACATGCAAATTTCCGTCAAGCAGACTGCTTTGATAATGCGTTTGATAGTAATAAATATATCTCGCTGTACAATGGGGGTTGATGGAATTGTATTCAGTATCGGTGATGTTTTATTCAGGCACTCCGAAAATCTCTTCATCAAATCAACAATTCATAATTACGAGAGAGGGCGTAATGGAGATGTTTCAGTCACGTGGAGTATTTTTAATGCATACGATAATTCTTAATTATGCATTACTTGCAAATTACTAATGAATTATTAAGGCAACGTACTTATAATGGCTATATTTAATTATTTCAGCTCTCATCATTTCTTGAAGTTATTTCGGAATTGCATTTGAGAGAAGACAATTTGCTATTGTAGGATTTTATAAACTGAAATAAATTTAATTGCAGTGTTATTGTTCGAAGTATTTTTTTATGGAGGCTCCTTGCAGAGGCACTAACTGGATGTTATGTATTTTTTCTTTCTCCTCCATTTTTTCCTTTAATTTTTCCCTATTATCATGCTTTATTTGTTTGCTATCCTGTAGATAATCATTTGCCTTGTGATAACATGATGGCCGAACGAAATTACGATCTCCTTTGTAATTTTATAATTTGTTTATTCGTTATAATAATAACAAGCTTTTAAGGCGAATTTTAATCGAGAGCTCACTCATACCATCAAAATTTTCAAGAACGCAAACAACAGTCCCCTAATCAAGATTAGAAGCTTCTAATAAATCACCGCGGTTGGCAAAAAGTAGTACCTCTAAGGGATTTGAATCCGGGACCTCTCGCACCCAAAGCGAGAATCATACCCCTTGACCAAAACGCCGTTCCGTTTAGTTTGTGTTTCTGTAAAAGAAATAAAGTAACTTAGTAGTTTCCACAGGAAATTTATGAATGACCGGTTTCTACTCTCCCATATCTGATTCTGAGTAATGTTCATACCAAGCACTGACTAGAGAACATTCATAAGATCCAACTTTCAACGACAAAGCATGCATGAATGAAGAAGAATTTCCCCCTTATTTATATTGTATTTGTGAATACCTTTAGTAATTTTCATTATCCTCTTTCTCTCATTATTTCGTACGCCTTTTGCCTGTTTTTCTTATTTTACATTATTTATCCGCCATCAACATTATATTTCCTTTCTATCGCCACCTATATGAAAACACTTTAATTTATTTTTGTTTATATTCTTCTTCTAAAGCAGAATACGTTTTATTTATTTTGTATTAGACAAGGATCAACTGGAAGATCGGATATCCTAGTCATAATTTCGCCTAAAAAATATGTTTTCGAATGTACACGTATATTGCAATATTCTTCAGAATTATCCTTCTTCGCAATGAGCTTCGAAGGATATAATTTGAACTAAATATTAAATGAAATGGAGTGAGTAATAATGCATAATTAAACAAATGAATACTAAAATATTTAGAGTAGATATAAATTAAATCAATTTAAAATCGACATTAAATCGTGTATGCAATTCCGTTAATTTGCCATGAAAATTAACCTAGTAAATAGTACTTTACATTATTTTACTACCACCAGATTTATCGATAAAGACTGAACATGTAGATTTGTATTCGTTTTCTAAATTTGCTTTTTCTTACAATATTTATCAGAATGATATTTTATGACGCTATTTTGACAAAGGTTGATTTCAGAGCGAGAAAGAATTCTAAGGAAAAGGTTGGGTGTATTTCAAAGCCATTTAACATAATTCTCGAGTTCCATTTCTTATAATTGTAGGAGGAAAATAAGCAGTCGCTTATCTCTCAATTCTTCATCAAACCATAATGATAAGTTAAATAGAGCTTAGGGGGACTTCACCGGTGAAGGGCAACAGCAGGTAAGCAATAAAAAAAAAAAAGTATTTTAAATGCACCTATTTATTTAATCTTACTGTTAGAATAAACTCAGCCATGCTATTTATCGTAGAGTTATTTTTCGTATTCGTTATTTAATATAAAACTTATTACGGTCAAATCAGCGTTAATATGATGGAATTTTATCTTTCTAAACAAACAACTAGACTTGTTCAAGCATAAAGGATTGTCAGTCCCCATACATAATTTTAAATCTCTCTTGACGAAGATTTATTACATCGGAAAACACGTGCACAGCTTTACATTGCTGGAGAAACAATGGACGCGGCTTATCAAGGGAAACATTTCGGAAAGTTAAAAATTACGAGAACCACGACCGAAAAATATCTTGCTACGAGAGCAAAACTGAATGTTAGCTGGCTAAGCTTTGATTTTCTAACAGTTTTTGCGAATTTCACCAAAATAAATCCGAAACGTGACCCATATGCAAGTCGCTTCTCTTTTTTTTCTTCCCGCCTTTTTGCATAGTACTCCATTCTCTCACGCACGCCTTGGTGCTCAGGGGAGAAGCGCGATGTAAAATGCCCCTTGTTTATACATTCAATGAGCAATTAACTCGCGCGTAAATCATTCGTTTAAGAGTGATGCATTGCCTCTTTCACAAAACGTGCGTTTTGACGCCCCGAACGTCTCCGCTGTCACAACCTTGCACAACCCCGCGAAACTCTCTTCCTTCCTTTTTCCGCCTTCGACGTTTTCTTTTCCCTAGGCTCCTTTAAATAAGCCCTCGCTCCTTCCCCCATTAATAGAGTTCACATGCCTTGTAGCGGGGCGCGTAAATCACCAGAGGGTGCGCTTTACCCACGGAAATTTACGAGAGATTTTTTGTCTCTCTTGCAGTCTAGAAAATGCGCTTAGCTCTCCGAATGCATTTCTCGGATAGCTCTCGAGTGAAGGGGCTGCGTTCGCATGAATAATTGCGGGAGGAAATCGAAAAACGACCATCGTGAGGTTTTTTTATTTACATTCAGGAAAACTTTCATTGCAGTAACGTCAGTGCCATACTGGCACCTTCGTGAAATATACCTCTTCCACTTAAAAATTTTCTCCAAGGAGTATTATTTATTATAGTTGAGCTACTTCCCCCGGAGGTATCTGTTACCTACTCTCTGTATTAATAATGCATGTACTATTCACCTTTACAAAAGCATACCCTAGCTTTTCCTTACCAATGGGTACATGATAAATTCGTCGTAAAGAAAGATAAATTTATTTCTGTTTCAGTAACTTTGAAGAATTTTTTGGAAAAAATAGAGTCGCGTAGTTTACGCTAATTTATTATTTGGTGAAGAAAAAACATATTTTCAAGGTAAATTTCCTTGAGAACAATCAGGCGACTTGTTACGCGAATATTCTGAGAAAAATCATTTTCTGGCTTCTTTCATAATTCAGCGCACTAGAGCCTACCTTACTAAATGCCTTGGAATATTTCCCATGAAATGATGATTAAGATCAATTTTTTTTAAACTATAAATAAATGAAATTAACAATAAATCCTAAACTATAAATAAATTAAATTTAACAATAAATAATTTAAGAAAGCTAAGTAGTAACTCCGCTATTCCGTTGTAAAGTAGAATAAAGCAAAATCTGTCCAACTATCCTAAGGCGTCGAGTAATCGAAGATAATTCCTTTTCATCTAATTTTGGGCAGATACTTTAGGAAGAATTACCCTAGACTTCCAAGAGAAGTTGAAAGGCAGGAGGGGAAGATAATGAAAAATATTTCAGATAATAGCAAATGCTTAGGATTGCAATAAAGCAATCGAGAACTCAGTACGTATTCATATACTTATAACAGATAGATCACCAAATATGACTATCCTTTCAAATCTAACCGTAAAATCTTTCGAAATTCAGTTGCTACTACCGTATTTAATTGTAGATTACGCGCAACTGCTAGATGACGTAGATACAATAAACTTCAATAGAATTGCAAATACACAGGCAACAAATCTTTTAAATTTCCTATATTTTGACATTTTCATAATAATACGGCTTTCAAAATACTCTGGTTGTTTTTGGACACTAGTATTGTGGTTTATCTGTAAAAATACCTTTCAAAGAATAAATAAAGGAGAAAATTAGGGTTTTTAGGCGGGGATTATGTGTTTCCTTGTTCATTCAGTGCTCTTTCACTTCTAATTTACAAATCATATCGCACTATATCCATTTGATCGTTTAAAACACTTAATTGAAAACCGGCGCTGTACTTATTATATAATACGCTAATTCATTCCAGAATATCTATTTTATCACCAGAAAAAATACGTTTGTATTTTCTTAATTAGAATCTATATTAAATGAGATATGCTGTATAGTAAAGTTCAATATGGCCACTTTTTACTTAAAACTATGGAAATTATAATTTATTTTTTCAATATGCTATACTCATGAGAATTTTCTCCGCTTAAAAAATTACTTTACTCCACTTACTTATTATATATCTAGCCATTTATGCCTCATTCCCTCTACAATTCTATTGAAAGTAGTTAATGGTGGAGGAGATAAAGATAGAATGGGTGAACAGACAGGATAGTTTGAAGGAAGAAACCGGTAAATCAGAATCTCGATCGATAAAGAACGACATAAAACTTCTGCTTTACCCAATTGGTTAGGGGTTCCAGGTTCGAAGTTAGTGGGAACGCAATTTTCGTGGGTTGGAGGGAGGGTAAATTGGACCAAAACGAAAGAGTATTCGTAATAACTTTTCAATAAATAAATAACGTCTTTATTATGGAAAATACTGAGGCTTTTAATTCTCCTCTTCCATCACATACTCGTAATAAAATAAATTGAACTTCTACCTTGACCACGGAAAAATATTTTCTGTGGTAAATAATAGAAAATATTTTCTGTATTATAAGTCAAATTTATCCTGCCTAATTATTTTATAAATAAATAAAGTTTTTATTACGTGAATAACCGACTTTTAAGTCTACTCTTCCGTCACAAAGAATATTAAAGTGGATTGGATTTCTTCCTATATTTAAATGAATAATGATAAAATAATAAAAACATATCTTCTGAAGTATAAGTCCAACTTATCCTGCCTTTTTAATTTATAAGTGCAATTTATTATATCATTCTTTATGATGAAAAACTGTCCAACGTTGAGGCTAAATTAATAAATTCAATCTTCTCTTAATTTAACCCTTGTATCCATCCATTGTACGCCATAATCTTAAACTTCTTGAAAATATACGGGAAGGAGAAATAGGGTCAATTTTCTGAAATTTCGAGGAAGCCTTTTGTCTCTAATTCATGGAGCGTTTCGCGCATTCGACGGCCCCATTTTTCTCCCGCCGCCAGAGCAGAAAACTTCGCCCCGCAATCCCGCCACTTCTCACCTCCGTGATTTATGAACTCCCTCGCCGGTCCGAGAGCTACACCAGATTAAAAGCGTTGATTTTTCGCTCTGCAGCTCGTTCAGCCCGATTGTTATTCCCGTGGTTATGGCAAAGATCGCGCGCTCGCTCGTGACTGCATTGTTGTTTTTGCCGAACGGGGGCGCGCGCGCTCGTGACAAATCAATGCGTGAACGCATTACGAAATCCACAAGAGAGTTGGTCCGAGTGTTGATGGGAACCGATTTTCCAGTGCCTACCTACTGCACGGAATGTTTTTCCTTTTTTTTGGGGCGATATATGTTTGCGCTCCGTTGCATCGATGTTTTAAGGCGCGAAGAAATGGCGTTCTTTTTTTCTCGAGAGAGAGAGCCAGCGACCGTTTATTTTTATTGCTGTTTTTATAAAAGAGGTACGCGTCGTTCAGCGTGACCCATTTTTCGTGCCACTGGGAAATATTCGTAGGGGATATGGAAGGGATAGAATATTCGCAAATCTGAATGCGAGGTGCTATTTCGTTGTAGATAATCGGGCATTAAGAGACGCATTCGTTTTACCCAGCGGCAGAAGCGATGTTTTTGGCAAAAATGTCTTATTTTTCGTAAAGAGCAGTGCTATTTTGTTGAATTATTTTTATTATCGTTTAGAATCAAACCTGATTTTTCAATAATTTATTTAAACTATTTTCACTTACATTTTGTACATTTCTCTACATTTTGATTGAT
The DNA here is from genome assembly GCA_947579665.1 of Sympetrum striolatum. Classification (NCBI taxonomy): domain Eukaryota; kingdom Metazoa; phylum Arthropoda; class Insecta; order Odonata; family Libellulidae; genus Sympetrum; species Sympetrum striolatum. The sequence goes on from OX388346.1 coordinate 21,462,900, forward strand.
ATTATTAATTTATTTTTGATACTAAGAACTATTATATAAACTTTTAGATATCATTGGTTATTATAAGTTTCAGCAATAACTATTTTATGAGATGTGACATATTTAATTAATATTTACCATTCGACTATTAGAAGCTTTGCCTTGTAGTAGGATATTTTACACTAAAATGTCATAATTAATGTACTTATAACTAATAAAATACTAACGGTTGACAAGATTATCTTAAATTAGACTTTAAAAACTTCTTCCGAAATTGAAGATGTAGAAAATACATCAATTTTACGATACATTAATTTTTTATTTCTTGAGAAACTTAGAAGTCTCTAGGTGTAATTTTCGCAATAGCATTAGTTCATTACGAGCGTTACGGTTACTTCATATTATCTATTTCCTACAAAAATCATAATAATCTTTCCTCGACAAGCATAGCTTAACTAAGATAAACGTAACCGACCGTAGAAATTTTCCTTCTGCCTAGAGATGAAAAGAATTGGAAGAAACAGTGGTTAAATCCTTTTATTTTACTGCAAAGTTATATATTTATATAATGTCAATTAATTTAAACTGATATGATTAATCCACAGCTGTACGTTTCTTCTTAAAAATTCTAGCAAGACTAATATAAATGATGTCCATATAGAATGGAACATTTTCATTAAATTCTCACAATCAGATATGATCATGGAAGATTTGGTAATTTCAAGAAGATATTTAAATGAGTGGTAAAAAATCGCTCGCCGAAAACAAACGGAGGAATAATTTAATAGATATTTCGTTAATGAATCATTTAAGCTATTTGCAAAAATCTACTCAATGCTAACTCAATGTTTACCCCTCCTTCATTTCTCTACTTTATCTTTTTTTCTATGCAAAATATGGATTTTCATTTATTTGGTTACAGATTAGAAGAATTACTTTGTTTCTGTCTGTCTTAATAACTTGAAATACACACTTTTCTATCAGAGGTCCTCTTCAGGCATTTTGACTTAGAAATAGTTGAGACAGCAATGTGAAAAGCACAGTTTATTACCGTTTATTTTCTTAACCTAATTCTCTTTAAAAATGAGACTATGGGTGACCGGCGTGGCAGCGTTCTCCGATGAGCAGGTGGGCTGCGAAATGATAAACGGTTTTCTTCTCCAAAGACACTGCGCCAGAGAATACGTTAAGTGCATAAATATGCAAAGGACGAGTTGATCTTTCTCTCCGTAGGTTTGTTACACTGAGATATATTCCGATGATATTTCACGATGGAAATATATTTTAATGAATCGGGAAATCTGGCATTTCATAAAACACTTAATGATGATTAGTCATAAATATGTATCAGGAGAAGGATAAATTGAAATGTATCCATTTTAAAGGAAAATTATTATTATGTTAATTGAGGAATGTAAAAGAAAAACTGGATTAACAACTATTTTGTGGAATTATTCGCGAGATTTTGTTTAATGCCTATCTCCTCTGAGGGAATATTTATGATAATTATTTTCGTAATCTTTTGGCTAACCCATTGGAATTAAAAACTTTACAAAAATTTATCAATCACGTGTATCATCGGAACTTACTTACTTATATGAAGAAGTCCCTCTTTTGTGCCTACTAATTAATAAGTAACTTTTTTCACACTGTTTGCAACTACAAGCACATATAATCAAACGCAGACCTAAATATGTGCTCGCATAGCTAACAAATAACCAAAACAGATCAAAAATCTACTCTGAACGAGTAAAGAAAAGTTTTATTCTCACAAAGAATTATTTACATGCCTTAAATTGTCTGTTATTTATGTGGATGCTAATTAATTTAGGATCGAAATTAATTTGCAAATCTTTCGGAGGATGGAGGGACCGTTTTAAAATATTCAGCTGGTGATTTTCTGCCCCGAGGGCCCTAAGCCTAATATAATGTTTCTAAAGCGTGGGCTAGAAAATTATTAGGATCGTTTAATGTAAATATAAAAGTGATAGCCAGCTTTATCGTGTTATGACAGTCTCTTGATGTGGTTTTTCTCAAACAGGAGTATCTAAACGAGAAATCGATTTGTGTTTTAGGAATAGTATCGAAATATAAATTCAAAATAGCGGTCATTATAAGTGATTGATATAACGATCAATTTTTAATTAGTTCAAAATCAACATCTCCTGAAAGAGTTAGAAAATAGAGCAGTTTTTAAGCAAGCAAAGTTTGTAGATTCGAAACCTGATGGCATCTAGATTATTTGTTCTAAAATATTTGTTTGGAAGTAGATAAAGAAAGGATGATGGAGCATGAGCCTTCGTAGCAATCATATTATTATAGCTATCCAAATGGCTGAGGAAATCAGGGGAATAACGGCTTTGAGAGTGACAACGGCATCCCCAACTCCTGTCCACAGCGATACTTAGTTTCGCTCGTATAGAGGATGTAGAAACAAAATCTAGTTATTAAAGGGATGGTAATATTCACAGGGAGAGTGTACCGGCAGAAATGTGAAGCCAAAAATAACGCAACCCGCAGAGCACTGGGTTGCACTTTTCTCCAGCTCCCCTTTAACTATATGTATTTTTGGGGTTTTATTTTCCTCTCGTACGGGACTCAGGAGCTTGTCTATCCTATGAAATGGACTCAGATAGTTTAAATGAACCTTTCACTTAAAGATTATCTTCGATTTTTTTTCTCTAAGTCCTCTTGATTCCTTTTATTATGGAAAATAAAACATGCCTGCAATGTAAACTTCTCGGATGCCGGTGTCGTCTGCTAGAGAAATACAGAGAACGAATCGTCTGCCAATCTCGCGCAAACTCTATCAAAACCTCGTTGATTATTATAATGTTAATTTTACATATATTATAATGCATTAATTCGTCATAGTTTTTAATTGATCAATACCAAGTACGGCATAAAATTCCTTAATAGTCGTTTACCGCAGTGAAATAAAGCTACTCTATAATACATTATAATAGCTTATCAGGGTAATTAGAGATTTTCCGCTTGTGCAAATGTTTGTTCTAATTCATAATTGGGGCTTAATGAAGTAAAAGTTGTCAAAATGACGAATACGAGAACTTGTATACCATGCAAGACCTACAGGTGCAGCCGAGAGCACAATGAAATGTTCATTGAAACGCCGTAGATTAATACTGACGTTCGTTCTGCTTCATAGAGTTCAGATAATGAATGAAATAATAAAATTAAGGAAGATGCATAGATTCTAGTTCGGAAAATTTTGTGGGGCAGCTGTTCTGATGCACAGCAATTGACCATGCTGCAGGCAGAAACAAGCCCCTGCTTATTTACCTATAAAACCTTTGGAAACGCGAAAATAACAAAATTGCTTCGTGTTACGCATTGCTCAAACTACATTTTGTGTTCCAAAACGTTCGACTTACTCGATCAAACCTTGATAACTCAGTATCAAAGCCGCAAAATCACGAAAAAACAATGTATTGGTTTAGGGAGATACGAAAAGTGCAACCCAGCATGTCTAAATGCGCAATCTGCCGCTTTATCCCTAGCTTCACTTTTGGGCGCTAGAGGGAGATAGTAATACTACCCCTGTGGTAATATTATTACGTCATCAAGGATGACTATTGGATCTGTTATCTACTTTTGACTGCTATCCTGATTTCTTAAAGGTCCTAACAAGTATTGGCTTTGCGTAAGTGATATCAATGGAGATTTAATTTAGAAACCATGGGTCCCTCATTTCAATCAAATTCATTACGATATCCTGAAGTATAAAACCTACTTAAAACTTAGCTTGGTTAGTCACAGAATTTTCATTACTTATTGTAATCTGACATCTGTTTTTCCAAATTTAATTGGAATCCAATTAAGTTTACGTATTTTCATTAGTGTTATCAAATAATGACAAGCAGTTTTATCCAACTATCTATCCGCTGCCCGATTGCGACCACTTAGAAAAATTGCCACCTTCAAAGAATATTTAAAAGATTCTACTTCAAAATGATATAAAACAAATAGTGCTTTTACAAATTTAATGAGCTCATATTCCTATTAGTCTACAATTTTAACAAGAAACGGAACAAGTTTGTTGGGAATAATTCCTGTGTTCAGTTCGATGGTTCATAACGAACTATAACAAACATACTGGTCTTCGGTTCAACGTAACCAGTTGGTAAAACAACTCTTTATGCAATATAATTACATACATCTAGACGTCTTTTCTTGGGTTTTCTTAGGTCCTTAGGATTTAAAATAGGAAAAAAACTGGAAAGTGGTAAAGTTTTGGAAACACTATAGATCAGGGTTTCCCAAACTATGTTCCGCGGAAGACCGGGGTTCCACTGAACCTGAGTAGGTGTTCCGCGAAAATTTGGGGTCTCAATGGAGAATTGGAGAATAAAAGTCATAAAATGCTTTATTTATTCATATTTGATGTTTATATTATAATATTACAGTTTTATATTTCAAAAAAATTACTAACTAAATAATTTGTAGTAATTCAATGATTTTTAAAATTTTACAAGTAGAATTACCTAACCTTAAAATAAGCTAAGTGTTCCGTTAAACTTCCCAGGTTTGCTAAGTGTTCCATTGCAGAAAAACTTTGGGAAACCCTGCTGTAAAGCATAATAAATCAGATTAATTGAATATAATGACAGGTCAGTTACGTTAAGATTATGGAAAGTACGTACACATAGTCCTTGATTGAAAAATTAATGTGTGGCGGCTGTACTTCGTGGAACTCGATAAGAAAGAAATTTGATCGCTAAGAAACAAAAACTTGATCTCTTTCTCTTGTGAAACTTAATACGTTTTGTTTCTGAACCATTTTTGATCATTTTTTTATTCCATTTTAAATTGCTACCACGTCATTCATGACAAGTCATGTGATCTGTGCATCCTCGTACCGTGAGCTTTTAATCGCTCTATAGATAGACCGCCGCACTATTATTGGAGATGGGGCAATAAGGCTTTTCTCTCCTCCCACTTTTTATTCCGCTTGTATTTACTCCTTACGGACCGGAGGCATCTCGGGGGGTCATAAATCGATATGAAATGGGGACGAGATATTCGGAAACGAAGTTCGGTGCGGGGTTTTCGAGCAGCGCGCGCGTCCGTGTGAGTCGAGGGCACTATTTCATCTTCCGAGGACGCATTAATCGAGCGACGGAGGTATAAATAATCGCGTGCTCGAGAAAGGGACAGTGAGGCAGACGACGCCCCGGACTCGCCGGCCCCATGGCAACGGTGGCCGTGAAAAATGGTCGACGCCCACGCATACACATAACACACACACGGCTTTGATTCCCCTTCCCAACTCTAACCCCTTCCTCGACCTTTCCCAACGGCGAGAGAAAAGTATTAATCCCTCAAGCCCCGATGAGGTGTATTCGCAGCCGCCGTTTCATCGCCGTGAATTCCGCTCTCGGGAATGAAAAGCTAATATATTTCAAATAAATATTAATATATATATAGCATATAAATAAATTATTACACAAAAGGAATTAAGTTAGCATTACGGTCCTCCTGAGCCACAAGCAGGATCATCAGGAGGTGCCATAAAAATACAAATCTGAATTTATAATCGCATTTCAACACACAGATATAATATAATTTTAACCAAAGCAAATAATATAATTTTAGCCAATATAAATACAATAGTAATGATGATGTTCAATCCTTACCTTTTTATATTGCATTTGAAATAAAGAACATTATAGGAATATAGGTACTCCTATGGTAACAGTCACCCGTTTTGGGGTTACCGACTCTCCATTAGTTTAACGAAAATTAAATGAATAAACCATAAGATAAAAAAATAACGTAGACCATGTGTACGATAAATAAAAAATAATATAAACCCATAGATTCTAACATAATTTCTTAAAGTATTTTTTACAGTTTACAGCTTTCATACATTTTCCATAAATAAAAATTCTTTATCATCATGTTTAAACAAATATTCCAAAATATTACAACATTTTTAAATATTATATTAAATATATAATAACTTGGTGTTTAACGATGATGGCAGTGGTGATATTTTCTGGTAAATTAGAGAAGCATATCTAAAGTTATTATCAATAACTAAAGTTTGATTTGGCCTGAAACCAACAGGAAGTATACATTTCAACTCGCGACAAGTTTTTTGTCATGTGAGAAAAAGAAAAATTTTTGGCGTTACTTAAATAGGGCTGCAGGAATAAATTTCTTTAAATTTGCGCTCCACTTTAAAATTTTTCTCTGAACTAAATATCAGGTGGTTTTAATTCGTACTAATGATACAAACAGAAACAGAGGAAAGAAAACCAGAATTTTATATTGAATTGGTAGAGATAAATTAGTAAAATCGAACTGCGGAATTCCATCATATAAAACAATTAATTGAAACAAAAAACTTGTAACAATTATAGACATTCATACAACTGTGGAATTGTACAGGTGCCTGATTATTGTTACAAGTGTATTTGTTTACAAAGAGTATTAGTAATTTAAAAAATTATCTCGAATTAAACATTCGGGATAAATGTTCTTAACCTTTAAGGTAGTTTAAGTTTGATGTAATATACATCACAAGAAATACAAAACCCGCATATATGCAAATTACAATTCATTCGAAATTAGAATAAATGTGTTTTAAGTAATGTTAAACGAAAATAAACCTTACATAAGATGAAGAAGTGAAGAATAACGCTGGGCCTAGTAGTTCGTTTGAGTGCGATCAGGTATTAAAGAAACCCACCTTACTCAAATAGTTGAACGAAGGGGAAAGAACTCTTATCTGTCTTCTCTTTAAGCGTCCGGAGAGAGTGTGTGCTCGGGTGAGTTTGTGAGGTGGATGTGGAAGAGGTGTTAAACGTGTGTTATTTTTTTAAATGGCGGAAGCTGATTTATAAGGCGCCCGTGTGGACGATCGATTTGGCCCTCTCGAAAACTCTTGATTTATATCGAATTGGGTCGGATTTCGTTCTTTTATTTTGTTTCCGGAGGATGTACGATTTCGACAGGCCTCAATAAATTGCGAGTTAAATAATTTAAACTCTCAATTTCCTCGTCTTACACCATGTGGGTTTAAGTCCCTCTTTTGGTTTGGGAAGGTTCATTTTTTTACAAGGCCGCATTTGAAATCGTTAAATATTACGTGAAACAGTCAGAGCTCCTTGAGTGTATTGTATCTATAATTAGGTCTTACATCGAAATAATCCGTAAGAGAATTATGCAGATTGTAATATGTATAATGAATATTTTGAAATGTCTTTCAATAGATATGATTGACGAAACAGAAAAAGTTGGAGTTGGTTTAGAGGAGATATATTCTCTATATATTCTTTACTCTATGTCTATCTACTCTATACTCTATCTCTCTATTCTTCTATATATTATGGGTTAGATGGAAGAAGAAACTTTTAGTCTCAATCTCGCCGAAATAAAGACGATTATTATTATTCCAGGCAATGTTAGGCACCTGCATTAAGCAGATTTTATTGACTTGAGGAATTTTATAAAATTCAAAACGCTCTTTCCTCGTCCTTCAATTTTCGTTGTTATTCTCATCTTCCATTTTTTCAGATTTGTTTTTCATCATTCAATTCAATCTCATTACAATTTCAATGCAATGACCTTTCGCTAGAGAAAAAAATGCATAATCGTATCGGAGACGGAAAATCCAAGATGTACTATTTCAATTTTATTACCTACTCTTCTATAAAGGAACTCTATTTGAGTTGCGTTGATACGTTAATCATTCTTTTTAATATAGACATTTATAAATGAGTTCGATAGGGAATATTGTCTAAAGGCCATGTAGAAGAAGTACCAAATTACCTAAGTGATATAGATGTTGATGTAATATTTTTTTACCGTATTTTATTTATTTTTTAGTATATACCTACAACGTGTATTGCCTGTATAGAGATATTCATTTTTTGTGTGTTCCATATTATCAACGTTTGCAAACTACCTTTCACGTCTTCTCAGTACTCAAATGATGTATGCACTTCATGTGATGAAGTGTGTGTTTTATCTTCTGGGATGCCTATACTCCAGTTCATTTGACAACAGTTCTAAATTCTTTGTTTTCCATTTTAATTTTTAGCGAAATTGATTAATATTTGATCTATTATTTAAAAACTTCGGTGATCGTGTATGAAATGATCATACGCACCCATTGCGTTCATCCATCAGGTCGAAGTTTTGTTTTTAAGGCTCAAATCGCTAAAGATAGTCCTTTTACTTTGCATTTGGAACCATACCGTTAGGGAAATACTATCAATAATATTTTTCTCCTATAGGGAATCCTATGCCTTGAAATATCTAGAAAGACTCTCTCTGATTGATAAAGGTCGTAAACTTTGATAATAATTATGGCTCATGTAAACCCTGCTCATCCCTTGAGGGTTATCTGTACATTTTATGTATTTTATTTTAATCCTACTTTTACAAAGCCCTTTCACTTTGTCACAGTCCAAGTTGCCGATGTCTGCCAAGATTAAAAAAATGGAGAAAACAGAATATATTATGCGGGACATTCCGCTACAGGAATTACGAAATCTTTCGCACTTCGGTTCCCTCATTTTTTAAACTGAAGTCAAAAAGTATTTTTATTTTCGCCAATTCCTCCAAAAATCTTCATGATTGAGTATATTCATAAATCCTTAGAATTCTAATCGCCACTATAACTGAAATATTATTTGGAACAAATTCCTTAGACATTTTAGTAAGTTTCCAAAATCTGTTCTTTATTTTGAAGAAAATCGTTAGAAATTTGTATGAGTTATCAAAATCTGTCCTATGTTTCTTTGGAAAACATGAGAAGGCTTTGATAAGTGAACTTTGACTAAATGACCTTCAGAGAAAATTTTCAAGCCTGCAGCAGTCAAATATGTACTCAATGAATGAATTAATCATTTAAAGGGAACCAAATGTTGATTCGTATACAAATAATATTGCTGTATCTTCTAGTTACTACCTCTTACAATAGTTTCGTTAGAAATTTTTGAATTGATTTACATTGTAGCGGTGAAACTAACTAACTAGTTTAAACTCAATAGTTTCAGGCTTGACTGAGTGGAAGTTCATTTCCATGATAAAATGAATTCATTTCTACAAGTAAAAAAGAATTAGGAAACTAATACAACAATAACTTGTGGATGTGTATTAGTTTCCTTATTTTAATTTAACTTGTAAAAATAAATTAATTTTATCAAGGTAATGAAAGTTTTATCCCTCAATAAAGAATGCATGAGCGTATGAGCACTGTATTAAAATTAAACAGGAGAAATTGGCGAATTAAATTCAAATAAATAAATAATAATCGTATCAAAAAACAATCAAAACCGAAATACTCAATCGGATGTCAACTCCGTAATAATTTCAGTGAGAGGAGGGGACTGCTAATCTCTTATTCGTTCTTTGGATCTCAAACGGATGCATTACGATAAATTTCGAGGTGACCGCGTCTGGAAACTCGTAACTCGTACATCTTTGAATAATAGAGTGTAAAAGCTTCTTTTCATGGTCAGTGTATTTATTTTTTGGCTCGGAGCGGACAATCCTTCTCAAGGAACGCTTCCTTTCTTCGGACGCATGACCGTGAGCAATTGTCCCGACAGCCGTCGAGGATTCGTTAATTCTCGGGTATCCTTCGTGCTTTTTTCGTGCTTAAAACTAGACCACGCCCTCACTCATATTTGCACCCTTGAGTCGCACTTTTCGTTTTGCGGGAGAACTTCTGTCGCCCTTCGCTCCTTCGTTACTCTCGAACACCTGTTCGCGAGAATTCAGGTTTAAAAACCCGACAGAACTGGACTAGAGAGAAGAGAGTTTTGAGTTAGTGAGGCAGTAAATTGATTGTCCGCGATGCCAGTAAAGTGCACTTATTTTCTTTCCTTTCGAGAATTTAAGAAGATTTAAGTCCCGTGGACGTTTTCTTTGGCTATAGAAAACCATTTCATTATTGTTTGCCTTTATTTTATTCGTCCTCTTATTAAAAAAATGCACGCTTTATTTTAAAGAGGTAGCATGAGCAGCTATAACAGTATCTATCGTCGTAAATGTCATATTATACTGTTTCCAGCAACGTTGCTTTTGTCGTTATTAATGTATCGAAATATTTACATGTCTGAGAGAACGTTAGGTGCTAATATTTTACGTTTATGATACATTTTCGAGACTTTTGAATAGAAATAATGCATCTCAATTTCTCTTTATATTTTCAGTTCGTATTTTTTACATGCATTAGATTTTCTATTGTTTTATTTACAATATATTAGATATTATTATTATTTATTAATATAGTAAATAATCTAAACAAATATATTAGTAAGTACGTAATATTCTCCATTCTTAAAACATGCAATGAACCAAATATAAAGAATCTTGGTGATTTGCAAGGGGCAGTATTCCAAAGCTGTTACTGCTTGAAAGGATAATACATAAAATTTATGCTCGGACGTGTATTATTCATGCAAGACGATTTTTCATACATATTTTTCCTCTTCATTTGCAAGTGAAGGTTACAGTTTTCTGTAATTTTCTTATAGATATCAGCGAGTAGCCTCGAATATAACTTATTCTAACCTAGGTGTTACTGAATCATTTTTCTAGTATCAGCAACATTCATTGAAGAAAACTTCCTCCTCGACATATGCAATCTGGGTTATGTATTATAAGGAATCTTATCTGAAGAGCCACAAAGAAAACATCCATGAAATTATAACCTCAGCAAATAGTGTTGAGAAATATCCTTAAGAATAACAACCTTTCTCATAAGTTGAAATCGCTTATTATCAATTTATTTCTTTATTACACAATACCACCACAGTTAGTCGCGAGGACAGCTGGAGACATTAACTTATGTAAAAATCAATTAAATCAAAATTTCTGCGTCAATGACCCAATTTCAATAGACCCAACTACATGAAATGTAAACATCCATAAATAAAACATAATAAAAAATAAATAAATACAAAAATATAAATATAAAATTTATACTTGAATTGTTATAAAAACACGCTGCGCTGTGAAATAGCTGTAAGTTAAATATGAATTATTTGGAATATGAATTATCAAATGCATGAATTATTTATTCAAATATGCGAGCGATGTTATTAATCGTAAAAAAAATTCGTAATTCGTAGTTCGTTGTAAAAAACCCTTTGAAATTGTTTCTCACGTAAAATAAAGCGTGAGAAGGGTGGTTTTGATATTTTTAACACAAACACATCTGTAATTAAATCCATTCTTTCCACAGGGCATTAAGGAAAGCGACGGGTCCTCCATGGAACAAGCCCACCACCATGGGCCCGGCCCTCGCGGCCTCCCAGAGGCCTACTGCACGTTCCGTGGGCACCCTTCCGGCCTCCGTATCCGCGGCCTGCGGCCGGGCTCGTCGCTCCCTCGGACTGAGCCGCGCACAAGCCAGGCTGTGTCGCCGCGCGGCCGAGACGATGCCTCTGGTGGCCAGAGCGGCCTCGCAGACGGCCGTCGTGTGCGGAGAGCTCTTCAAGGAGAGGAGGTGGAACTGCTCCTCGTTAGAATTGGCCCCGGACTTGGCACCAGACCTCACCACAGGTGAGTCTCTTTCACTTCCGTCCCTCCCGAAATAACGCCGCGGATTTGTTTTTCTCCTCTTCTCATACTCTGCAATTCCCCTTCTCGTGTGTACGCATAGATGATTTCCGGATATACTCATTATCTAGCTCAGGGTTGCTGAACCTACAGTGGTAAAATACAGCTAGTCCAGTATTATTCATTTATATCGCGTGTTCAGCTATTATCTAAGACTGTTTACTAACACGCGACCCATCCTTCGATTCTTCACATCCCATGCATCAAAGGTATCATATAATCACTTAATCTTCCATTATATTTTTCAATTAATAGCTGGATTGCGAAAGAAGAACGCTTGGATCAAAATCAAATACTAAAATATAAAAACATAAAATATGTCAACTTATTATTAATTGGAGGATAAATCTGTCTTGAAGTTTAAGTGTGTTAAACAAAAGTTTTTTATAGCTGTATAAATATTTCCTATTCGTAATGGGTACCGGTAAAAATATAAACTTAACCTCAAATAGAGTTCAATTTTGTAACACCTGCTGCTTCTTCATGGCATTTTTTCTCTATGAATCATTCTCGTTGTTTGAAGCAAACTGAAGATCAAACTTTCTTCATCCGCTGATGAGAAGGCTTTCATTGTCTTGTTTTCCTCTCTATATGCTTACTTAACATCTCTCACTTAAGAATCAATCCATATAACTCTTCAAAATAGGTCTTAGAATATTTTGGATTTGAAGTTTTTCCTTAACTTAGCAACTAGGAAATTGAATGAGCGACAATTCTTTTGCATTTATTCTAATGCAAGTATAATATGTAGAATGTATGTAATCTTGAATTCGTCAGAGAAGGAATTCAGCATTCGGTATTTTACATTTGGGAACATTATTTTTATGGTTCCCCTAATTTAACTTCTATTCTCTTATATTACACCGGTCGTGGTGGCGGAGTGGTTAACGTGCTAGCGCGTTAACGCTCCAACCTCACGGTCCCGGGTTCGAGTCCCGGCTAATCGGATTTTTCCGGTTAGGGAATGGTTGTGTGTGTGTGATATTAATAAAATAAAATGCAAAAAAAATGAATAAAATTAATAAAAGGGGTTAATTGGAGGAATAGCCTTCCTAGGCTAAAATTCGCCCAAAAAAGAAAGACGGCATTATTATTATTATTATTATTATATTGATACAATTTTGACAATTCTTAAGACTCAATTTCGCTCTCATGTCGTATGAGGTAACAAAAATCAGGAAGACACTTTCTTTTTCCGTTGTTTTAGTCACTGGTTCTAGTAAAGAAAGACGTAGATCATAAGTTCCCAAAGTGGTCCCTAAGGACCCCCAGGGGTCCATATAGATTTACCGGGGGTCCATCTCAGGCAGAAAAAATTTCGGATCCAAGATGTTCATATTTTTAAGAATCTTGAACAGTTTTTGGAAGACAAAGATCCCATTTTAAAAGATAATAGAATTAAATGGAAACCAGAAATGGCTTTTCAATAGAAAAATTCAACATTAGGCAGGCTAGAGGGTCCATGGAAAATTAAACGGTGACCACTGGAAGAAAATGTTTAAGAACCTGTATTGTAGATCAGTGATTTCCAAAGTGGGGAATAACGCCCTCCCCAAGGGGCGCTGTAGTAATTTAAAGGGGGCGATTGAATCTTAGGCATTTTATTTCCATTTGATCATATTTCCATTTCTTTCCAATTTTAGTGGGTTCTAAGTAGTTATTAAACATCAGATAGAATAATTTGGTGGACGTTTTAAACATTTCAGATTTTATTTTGCTTTTTATTAATTCTTTGGATTTGGTCTTACAGGAAATAATTTTTATAGATGCTGGTGGTAAGTGGTGGTATGGGAATCAGAGGGCAGTAGCATGTAAAGGTTGGGGAACCACTGATGTAGAAGCTGAATTAAGAGATACTATGCAACACGCAGCGCAATAGTGGAGTGATGGTTACCCACCCCTGTCCTACTTTACGCTAGCATATAAGAGATTGTAAATAATTAAGGTATAATACAGTGTCATTCAATCTTTTGAAGAGTTTTTGGCTGTATAAGAGCTTCTCGAACTTTGTAGCAGATTATAATGGACATTTCCTACCAGTTCCTTCATCTCATTCCCAGGAGTCCCATCAATTCAGATTATATAAAATCTCTCAGCGAGTCTGTACAAGAGCTTTAAACCAATCTAGGCGCATATTTTTAATGAATACATTTTGAATTAATCGAGGTGAACGAGAGAAGCTGACGATTCGTAAATATATATTCTAAATAGGTAAAAAATTATAAAAAAAGTCGATCACAAAGGAAATTGATACTACTAATAAAAGGTCAGTTGCATCGTATTTGTGAATCCAATCATTTTAGATTTCATTCCATCCAATCGTTTGAAATATATTTACCTTCTTTAAAAGATCCTTTATAATCCTCTCTAGTTATTTAACTCGGAGAAAAGTCGTCATATAATTTAAAAACATCTTTACAGATACTTCTTTAAATGACGTTTGCGGAAATTCCGGTTTCACTTTGTTTTCCCTGTTCTTAGGAAGCCCTATACATTCTTTCCTTTCTTTGCCAATCCTTTTTTCAAAACTGCGTCAGCGATGTCTCGTTTCAAAAGGGCACACAGATAGCTGAGGTTATTAGCTCTCAACTATTCATAGGAATTCGGAATCATTTGCATCCCCATGGCAGTCCGCTGTAACCACCTATTTAAAGAAGATCAATCGCGGGGGAACATCGACCTTGGACCATTCGGAACTTATGAATGTTAAAGAGAGTCGCTTTTCCCATTCCTATCCTTTTAAGCGGATTTTAATGTCCGGGGAAAGGTTCGGAGTCGTTGCGGCCATGTTTACCCGGCGGGATGTTTTCGTGGATTCCGAAGGCGTTTGCTAATCGAAGCGGCGAAAATTTATGCGCTTGTTCGGCCGTGGAATCGAATTGTATTACTCGGGGCTGCGATCGCCGGCAAATTAATTACGTTTCCGGAGAATCTTTCCCCGTGTAATAGGAACGTTTCGAATGAATATTAAGAGAATTCTGAATTTCGCTCGATTTAATGTTGGGTGACGGGTGGCGACGTATCTGATCTTGGTAACAAATTGATTCTTCTTCCAGGATGCTTCATTTGCATTCTGACTCATTTTTTTAACTCTCGTTCCTTCTAAAGTGGAATGTTGGAGAGACCCGCGCTGCGTTTAGGTTTGAGGCAGGCCTAAAACATTGGGTTTGCTCAGGAAACTGATAAAATTTCTATTTTACATCGCAGTGAACGCATAAGTTCGTATTGCATACCTATTATTGCAGCGTTTAAGCATATATATATTTGCTTAGAGTAGATTATTTTGCCAGATTAGAAGATTTTTTTTTTCTTTGTTATTGGAAAATTGACAACTTGATGATTTTCATATCATGATGATGGTCTCAACACCGTAACTTACTTTTGTTCACTTTTCCGTAAGAGTAATTTACCGCCCGTATGATCTTGTTGGTATATGATCTAGGTTTTATACTGATCATAAGTAGAAGATGAGTATGCCAGACCATAGAAATTCACAAGAATATATCACATTTGGACAAAAGAGATCGTATTCAACTAAGATATTAAATAATAATTTGCTTGGAAGATTTTTTTAATTTTATGTAATATATGAATTAAATAAATAAAACAATTATAAAGGAATCTGAAATTGAGATTATATTTATCAGCTTTAAAGAATTGTACAGAATTCTCAAACGATACATGTATTGAATTATCAAAATGAAATTGCAAAAGAACTGAAGCTAGAAAAACAAAAGTAGCAAATATTTTCTTGTCGAAATAATGGGTGCATTTCTTTCTTTTTATTTGATGTTTGTTTTTAAATTGCCATTAATTTCCTTATATACATTGAAAATGTAGATAACATTAATCATTATGCGATGTTTTAATTATAACCTGAAATAAACAAAAAAGAGCGAAAGGTTTGGTTTTTATCTCCACGATTCGTAACTTCTGCGTAAATAGTACTGTACTATGTCTCTCACTTAGATGAAAAGTAATTCCCTTTGCGAGCGAAATCTCCATGTAATATGAGTCTTCATAGCTAAATTTAGAGAAACAGATATCAGCATACCCTGGCTATCTTGGCATACGAATGGATATTTTTTTTAGCTTTTATTCCATAAGGCGAGTTTACTCCATTGCCACAAAGGCTGATGACACTTTATTTAGGAAACTATAGGACGACCTTTTTCACGGCAGAAATCTGAAAATGAAACGAGGCCAACTTCGCTCAGGAACGTTGATTTTCCATGACTAACCCGTCAGGCTGAGAATAGCTCATTCCCAAAAGCAGCGTAAAATTTCGAAGCGTAATTGGTTAAACGGAGGATGATGACGGCTTCGGAAAGAAATCACCAACCGCTCTGCACGTATTAAAGCTTTCGAGATATCGATCTCGCCTCTGAGCGATATCTCGATAGCCATCGCCCGTAATATTATCCGTCATTTTCCCCATCGTTAGTCACCGGCGATTCCTTCCAGTTTAAAACAAATGAAACGCGACTCCGTTCGCATATTTATAAGCTTCGGAACGTTTCCGGGGCTGTAGGGTACGCGTAACAAAGCGCTAGAGCGCCATCTATCAAAAAGTTTTCCATTTGGAACTCTCCCAAGAAAAACACCTGCCTGATGATGGCTCATGCGCGGGACAGTTATTACAGCATTTCCCGCGCAGATCGTCGCTCATCGCGGGCCCATTTTACCGCGATAGCCTCGCTGCCTAGGCCGTGTTATTAGACCGATGATAAGGATGATTTGTTAAAAGGGCCCCAGGTGCTAGGAGCTTACCACGCGCCACGGTGCAACGCCCCACGCACCCCTTGCGAGGCTGTAATTCGAGCGTCGAATTTGCATCGCCCAAGTCGTTTCCGGGTGCAGTTAAACGTACGGATATGGCTAGCGCGCTGTAATAATGGGCGTTGTGCCGCTCAGCGGTCGTCTAGGAGATGGAATCCCCAGTATCAGCGTGGGATCTCATTGATGTAGATTGTCTATTCGCTTTCTACTCGGCGCACTTGTCTTTAGACTTGGCGCTGATTTATCCCGGTGAATGCTCGCGAATTTTTTCAACCAATGCTCTATCGCGATGTGTCGTTTCTGTTGAAAAATGGATCGGTGATGTTTTCGCGGTTGAGTTATCGCTCATTGTTTCATAGGTTAGATTCGAGCGCTGCGTATTCCATTAATCCACATACTGCTCGAATGGTGCGAATTATGATTGTTTCGTCAATAACTAGAGGGAAAAAGGGAATCGCTGACACAGCGGGAGTCATGTTTCAAGGAGAAATTGCTATATGTTCATCATCTTGTTTTCTGTTTCTTAGATATCGAATTTATTATTCGAATACAAGTTACGCTTAAAAGTCACAAAACTGGAAACATTCACCCGCATGTAATTCACCATAGGGATTAGACTCACACTATTGCTTTGATTTATTGCTGAATCATCATCGCATTTTTATATTAAATAAGCATTCTCACTGAAAAATATCCATCTTTCCAAAAAATGGGCGTATTAACCTGGGTTAATATGCAGAAATATAACTCTATCCCATGCGACTTCTTTTTTCCTATGTTTAACATCTTAACTTGCTACTCATGTGGTAGAACTATAGTAGTACCGTTCTCTGGGTCCTGGTGAATCGACGCAGCTCTTTCTGAAGAAATAACCATTTAAATTATCCGAATACTTCGAGTCTCAGGTTTTTTAAACTGCCGGAAAAGCACTTCGCATATTTCAATTTTTCCTTCACTATTCCTTAGCTATAAGGAACAATATGTATTAATTATATTTTATTTTCATTAAATTAAAATTTATGGCATTCTTAATTAATGTGGATATGTATTGTATGTACCATACTTAATAGTCATATTACT
This sequence comes from Sympetrum striolatum, assembly GCA_947579665.1. NCBI lineage: Eukaryota > Metazoa > Arthropoda > Insecta > Odonata > Libellulidae > Sympetrum > Sympetrum striolatum. Next base: position 21,480,336 of record OX388346.1, read on the forward strand.
TTTTAAAGAGAGACTTAAGGTTACTAGGAAACTCAAGACTACTACATGTAATTATTACTATATTATACCTATTGATTAATGATGAGAAGACATGTTATATTGTGCATTCAATTATACACATCCAGCCGATAAACGAGTAGGAGAGGAAAAATTATCTGATATTATCTAAAAATACAGTTCAAAATTATGCTAAAATTGAAAACCCAACCGGGGACCCTCTAAATAGAATCTTAACGGCTATGAGGGAAAGTTGTTGAAGGAAATTGCTGTATTATCAGTGAAAGGGCGAAGTTCCAAACAAAGAGTACTTATCTTACCTAATCTTTCTGTTGGTTTCTTAAGTGAAATGAACATGCGTACCAATCTGTTGTTATCTTATCCTCCCACTTCTTCTTCTATGACGTAAAATTGCTAACTTAAAATATCCTACAATGGAAGAAAGTTTGAGGAAGCAAAGTTCTTTGAGACAATAGGGATATATCACACGAATTACTTTTGCCCCTCTATATGTGAAATTATTTTACTTGAAGATGTCAATTATTTGGTATTAATGATGACTTAGGCAACATGACTACTTACAGGAATATTTAAACTACCATAAAAGAACAACCCATAAAAATTTAAATAAATCTAATGTTTTCAGCCGACCCTCTATGGTTACTCTCATTCAATTCAGGGCATCCATTGTTACTTTTTTGTTCTGGTTCCACGAAATTTCAAATTCGCGTTAAATTCTGATTTTGCTCCGATGGCCATCGGAGAACCGGTTTCAACCAGTTTTTAGCATCCACAATAAATTTATATTTAAAGGTTTTTACTAAGAATGAAACTTAATCACCGTACGTTTAACTAATTTTTAGGCTAAAACGCTTGATATCGTAATAGAAAAATAATGGTTTTCGGCTCAGGTTCAGCTTCGAGAATATTTCTTTTTTCAATTCGATACAAATAGCGGATTTTTCTATTTAGGTTTTCGGTTAGTTACTTGTTTGAATCCCTGATTAACATATTTACAAACGACTTAAGGGATAAATTTTTAAATTCTGAAAAATTGTTATAGTCTATAGCTACTGCTATTAGAGAATCGAATATCACCATTCTGCATAAAAATGAACCTCCTTTGAAGTTTCTCATGAAACTATGTAGTATTTTAATGATATCCTTCTATGCCTTATACTATGCATACATATATTTATATACTATACCCGTAAATATGTACCTCCTACATTTCTACCTCTTATTCTAAGGACTTTACTGGAGATACCATCATCTTACCATATTACGATATTAAATCGCGAATAATCAATTCTTTCATCGAGACGATATCGTTAGTCTCGTACGAGGTCGCTCGACTTCAGCGTTCTTTTCCTCACTGCCTTCCCCAAGACTTTAAAGATGATTTATCCCCCGAAACTTATTTGAATAAAAATTTATTGCCGACGGAAAAAAATTAAGTCGACGCTTAGGTAGCTGTTCTAAAGGAAATAACAAAAGACGAATGGGTGTTGCTACTGGAGCTGAATGTATAACAGTGTTTTGTGTCTTCGTATATTTAACCTCCTGACTGATGACTCGTGGAAAGCAATCTCGTGTGGTCACGTGATCACTTCTCCAACCTGAATTTGATGCGTCCATTTTTTTCACGGTACCTTCGCCTCAAGGTGGGATGGCCTCGAATGATTGAGACTACAACATGATTTACAGCAGTGCCATGCGAGCTTATCCCCGTCGAAAGTGCCTCGACATATTGAATATGGGGCAAGTCGAGCATTTTACATGCTAACTTGATTGTCCAGTGAAAATATCTCGGGCTAAACATGGAGAAAATACGTGTCGGTAGCCGAGGTCATGATTGATGACTCCGCCGTTTTTGAATGAAGAGCGCTAATGTTTAAATTGATTTAAGGGGAAACGGATGGTGATTTTGGGTTAGAGCGACGCCGTGAATGATGGTTGGCCGGAATGAATCTCGTGCCGGATAAATTATTTTCTACGCGAATAAAATAGAATAACAGAGTGATAAACAACTCATCAGTAATACTTCTGCTCCAAAATTGTGTTGCGGTGAGGTTTGGAATTCGATCCGTTCCTTTTCTTCTCTAAAATGGAAATAAAAACGTTTTTTAACTTCAGCGAAAGTCTTATAAAAACAGTATTTTACATATAAGATGATTATTTTCTGTACCCACTATTTTTACAGCCCAAGCTCCGAGCGTTTTATTTAATGGTTCAGCTTACAAATTTCAACCGTAGATAACAATTTAATTTCCAATATTCAAATATAATATATGAAAAATTTTAAAGGGATTTTTTCCGCGTATCAGTCTATAAAATAATATAATTTTGTATTTAATATTATTGATGTATCCATGCTGTCTAAAATTTTGAAGAAAAATGGTGCTTTCTGGTAAAGAATACCTCCTCGATTGTCAATTCAAAAGGCACCGAAATTTAATATCATTTATGAATCATACATTATCCTACGAAGCCAATGGCGAAGTCTTCTTACCTATAATATGAGGCTATTTGATATGGATAGGAGTTTACTCACCAGTAACTTTCTGTTTGAGAGCGAAGCAAAATTATTTTACTTTCCGTTCCGCGTAGACCACTTTAAGAGAGAATTATTAAACAACGAGTTTATGGCAGCGTATGGTGTTTTAATCGCTTAAAACCATCTATATTTCTGTGTAGATTGTTCACGCACTTGTCGACATTGATTCATCCCATTAAGTTTTGCATATCATCAATTCCAAGATCTAATAGCAAAGATGCTAATCTATAATTGCTCACAATTCATGGCATGGGTAATATTCGCCCGAGGATACGCGATCACGAATTATTATTTCACCTTGGGTAAATGATGAAAAATGTCCATAATGCCGATTTTATGGAAAAATGCTCAATCGACAGCGTTTACGATGGAAAATGTAAACAAATTGATTATCCAATGCTATTATTCCAAAATAAGTTATGTGATATCGTATTTTACGAACTTTTTTTCGTATTTTTTTGGTACATGCTAAGTTATTGCTAATAATTCTAATTTAACGAAGATTGTTATATTAATCATAAGTTATCGACTGGAAAATCAAATCAATAAAAATCTCCATATAATAGCTGGATACTGATATAACAATAAGTGTACCTATACATTATGTATTTTATGCATATACCCAGAAGGGGGGATATTGGAGAGAAGCTGGATAGTTGAAAATTGTAAGAAATAGTTGTTTAAAAGTAAGTTTCTGAGTCGAAATTCCTTTTTTCGCTTCCTTATAGTTAGTGCTACCAATCCAGTAGCTCTCTCTCTCAGGATATTCCTCTTTCTTCTGTCTTTCTCCTGTTCTCACTGAATGATATCACACGATAAAGAAACCGAGATATTTTAAAATTACATTAGGAACTCAACCAATTGAGTTTTACTTATCTATGAGCAATGGAAGTTGTTTATAGTTGTTGTTTATATTGTCCATCAATTGTTGTCCTTACCAATCAACTTTCCTCTAGGTCTGGAATCAGTTGACGTCGTCCACATCTGGAAATTAGATCAGATCGATATTCGATCAAACTGAAAGATAAAGGTTTCAAATCAAATTATTTAGAGGGAAACGGACGAGTTTCGATTGTCTTTTCTCAAGCCCACTCTCTAACTCGCTCCTCATAAAGACTCCTCCAACCAATACCATATAAACTCTAACTTTATATTCATATGCTTCCACTGCGTGTGATCGAAATCTCGGCGTTAATCTACTCTCGATATTAATCGATTTTTCTTCCTGGAAAGGAATCAGATCGTGAGAGACCGAACCTGGTACCTGTTGGCACCGTCATCTCTCTATACCAATGTGCGTGGTGATAAACCAATCAACTCCCTCCCTTAATAGAATACCGAAATCTATCCCAGCACGTGCTTCACCTCTTCATTTTCTGAGGAAAAAACGGATAGTCGTAAATAATTCAGCATCTAGTCTCTCGGATGCTCAGCGGGGTGCATCACGGCTAACCACACATGCATAAAGAGCTCCAGGCGGTGCAATCAAGGTGGGAACTCCCAGTAGAAGGAAAAAAGTCAGCCTATAAAAGCAGTGCAGTTGAATATTATGCTGTTCTTGCTTAAGTGTCCGTTGATTCTCAGCGGGAAGAGGAGCTCATATAAAATATACATAAACTGCGTACGTAAAATTATTCGTAAAATTTTCTCCTCTTCGTAAAGCCTGTCATTAATGCTTACTATTAATTTAGAATCGGTTTGAAGTCCCAGTTTATCGTTACGGGAAAATACATGAGATCGGATTCAACAATCGCATTGGTTGTCAGGGGGCGGGTTGTTTACAAACTCAAAATTTTACAAAATTTGTATGTATTTCTTCAAACTTTACTTAATTTACGAATTTTAGGAATGGAAAAAATATTCCACTGTCATTGTAAGAATCTTTCTTCAATTTCCGTTCATTCTCTCGGTTCGTACGAATACTATTTCCACTTTCTTTGTCCAAAACAATTAGAAGCTGCATCGGTAAAAATGAACCTTACCTCTATTTACCATCTTAAATAAAAACCCTTTATAACTTCCATAATATTAAGTTAATTGCTTGTAAGTTAGGTGAAGTTAGTTACTATATAGGACGTTACTAACAGCTCTTCTTTATTAGTTTCTTAGAAATTCCACCAAATTAGGATTGGCCACATTAATTTGATTTCATATATTATTTACGAAAGTCTGTCTGAGCGAAATTGATTGGAACCCAGTAAAATTAGCAATAATAATACGATAGTACTTCCTTCCTTGTCTCAAAGGACTCTTGTGCAAAGTACACCAAAAATCGGGGAAATCTGTGCGGACTATCATCTAAGACAAACACGCGAAAATACAAACTCGCATAATTTCTGCTTAAATATATAGGTATATGATATAAGTAGTAGGAAATCTGCAAATGATACGATGACTTCGGTTATTGCGTTTATACGCAGTCATCTGTTTCTTTGCCGTGTTTTTTTTTTCTTTTGAAACTTGGCCATCACCGCTCGGGGTCACTTCCTTTCAGGAAATTTTCGGAAGAAAATGGGTTATGTTTCTTTTCCGCCTTGAGGAACGATTACTGAGGAGCAAACTCATGGATTGGTTTTGGAATTAGTTTTCGGAAGGACGAGAGAGGCCAATATATATTTCCCGCTTCAATTTACGGGGAAGGGACTGGGAATTTGGAGTACATGCAGCTCAAACAAAATTGGGGCAATATTTACGGTTCCCATTTAGTTACCATTGAAGTGCGGTTTCTCACATCGAGTTCCTGCTCATTTAGTGTTTGTTTAGGAGTTGGATTCTTTCCTCGACTAATTACTATTTGAGTCGGCACATAGACAGATGCATACCTAAACTAAGCTAAACAAAATTAGTTCGGAGTTATTTCACCGCAAACGTTTTCACCTTTATAGTTTTTATATTTTATCAATGGAAGAACCGTTATCTAATATTTTTACTTGTAATTTATATTTTTTATAAAAACATAGGTTTTGGAAACGTGATTGACATTAATGTCAGGATCAGTATCAATAATAAACATAATATCAACTTGCGAATTGATGCTGATCAATATGCACTTAATATCAGCACATTGGATTTAAAAATAATATCTCATAATTACACAACGGTATTTCATTGTCAAGTAACATTTATCTTTCAAATTTTGTACGAGAATTCTTTTTATTAAGATACATCCTTCAAAATAACTTTTAGTCTCGAGCTGTAACGGATTTTAACGGGTATGTCCCATACGCTATGAAGTGTAATTTTCCAAAAAAACTGAAATTAAACTCTAACAAGGAGTGAATGATTATGAATTCCTGCTTTCATAGTTAATTATTGCAGTATTTTCATCTAATATTTTAGGATCAGAACTTATGGGATTTTTATTTTATAATGATGTCCTCTCAGATGAAATCTTTTCCATTATATTTCGGCTGAAATTCCCCCCTTGTATAGCGAAGACATCCGTCGATTTGCGACAGAAAAAATCATTTATTTTAAAACTGAACGAAAAATAGATGAACTAAAGATTTCAAGCAATTTTTTTCGCTTTGTTTCTGCATCATATGCATTCATATTAACGATAGACCTCTTATACTCTATTTGTGTGAGCATCGCATTCCAATGGATTGCTTCTCGACGGACTTTCCAAACAACACACTGATTATACCACGTTTATCGATAATAGTACGGAACCTACCTCGGTTAATCAATGCCAAAATTATTGTAATAAGGCGCTCCAAAATAACCTGAATGCGTTGATGTTCCGAAAAACGATTAGGGAACGACGGGAACTCTAGAAGAGGTTATAAAAACCCGGGACAAAGCCCTGAAAACTTTTGCCTGGAAATCCTAACCATTTACGATATTGGAAAACTTTTCCGTTAGCTTATATGTTTAACACATATGACAGATTTAAATACGCAGTCGACATGGATCCCTTCCTAAGTTTTCTGGTGTGAAATATATGCGAGATAAGGAAGTCGACGGAAATCTTGACATGCATAATTTAATTACTTTAAGCAAGTAAAGTACTTCACGAGAGTTGGAATGTGCTAGCAAATACGAAAAGTAGCTGCTAAATATATTGCTTACCTCGTGAGGAGACTGTTCGCAAACATCCATTTGTCGAGATTTACAGCATAAACAGCATGAAATGTGTTCATCGAGAACGCAGAAACATAAATTTCATCTTCGCTAACGGTCTACTAAACAAGGATGGTCGTAGTATCGAATAGTTTTACCACTTATTCGTAATAGCTTTCCTTCTTCCTTCAACGTGTAAAATGAGCAATTTCAGATGTGATTTGTTTATTTTCTCTTCAGGAATGCAAAACCAAACGAACTTGCCCGATGAGTGGATGAGTTGAAAAGTAAAGCAATTACTAGAGTGGTACATATATTTTCAGTGATAAGCGAAATGCGAAAAATATAAGAATATTTACGATATTTTTACAAATACAAATTTTCCTGTTCAAAATGATTATTTTGTTTTTTACAAATTATTATTGATGCACTAAAATAGACTGTGATTATGCAAAAATAGTTTTAAAAAATCGGAGAGAGAATGATAAAGAAGAAAAAATCAATAATGCCTCAGTTCGGCATAAATTTAACAGTAAAACACAAGAATTACGCTATAATCTAACAAATTATACATACCTACTCTGTGAAAAAAGTGAAGAAAGAGAATAAAAAGGAAAATTGATAAAAAACATTATTTTACTGTCAAACTCTATAGTAACGATAAGAATTCCTGAATTTGGCAATTAAACCTCAATCTAGCAAGGTTCTCACTCTTATGAAAAATTTGAGCGATTAAACCGTTCGTTTAACATTCCCAACTCACAAAAGCTCTTCCCCCGGTCGTCATTCACGCATCTGTTCCAACGGAATTCGTCTCGCGCTGACTAATTGAACGGCAAACCTCAATCCTCTACATCCCCATTTCATTCCATTCCCCCTTTGGTTTATTGCCTCGTAAAAAAATCTAGAATCGTAATCCGAACGTTTCCCCTCAAGAGGAACCGCTCTCTCACCAGAAAATAACTCCGGGAGAACCACCGGGAAATTAAGGATGCAAAAGTGTCAAAACTTTTTTTGTCCGAGATTCACGGGTCCCTCCAGAGCGGGTGAGTGGTCAATTTTCTCCCTAATAAGCTACTTTTCGGCGCTGTTCGGAACCCAACCCTCTCCTCCCCCACCCCTTAAGAACACTGATGAAGAAGTTCCCCCGAGAGGTTTCAGGGGAGTTGTCATGAGGCGGCGGAGGGCTTTGTGCGGAGGAAGACAGACGTGGGATTGAAAAGGGGAGGGGGCGGCAGACGTGTGTGGCCATCCTCCAGAAGGTGTCCATGTCCGTGCGTGTGTGGCTCGGAGGCGTAATTTCCACCAAAGGGCCCACCTATGTTTCCTCCTCATTTTCCCCTGTCTGAGGCGAAAAACGCGTCCTGATCTGAACGCCCGCCGTCGGCTTCCTTTGCGGCTCTTTTAACAAGTTCTCCGGTGAGCTTTTATCTGAGCGGCGTCCGTCGAGGGATTGTTCATTGAGGAGTCTCCACGCAAGGGCCTTTTATTGCGCTCTCAAGGTTCTCAACGAAAATTCTAATGTGAATATTACCTCTATAACCTCACCATCCAAGCCGCCTATCGGCGTTTGTTAGAGGACGTAAACACCAAGCGTTAACTTGTGTTCATTACTTTCGTGATAGTTTTCATTAGTTCTGTTTCAACTTGGTAGAAGATGCGTCTTTCATTTACTCTTGCTCTCGATCTTGCTTGCGGCAGCGAACATTTGTAGGCATCCTTCCCCTATAAGCAAAGAATGAACATTGTCAGTAGTGGATTAAATTTAACGCCTCTCATTGTGGAGGATAAATAATTAATTTGATAATAAATTCACTTTTGTGGAAATGTATTTATTTTCGACCTTTGATTTGTATTTAATTGTTTCTATTTGCATTCCTACGTTGTCTTAACTTTGTTACAAAACTTAGATTTTTGATTTTATAATTATTTCTTATTTCTTGTATTTTATTTTTTAAATATTAATTTAAGATAAATCATTTCTTTACTTTTGAGTGCGCATGAACACATCCACATTGGTATTCTATGGTCTAATATAATGTGGTTTATAGCAAGCCAATGCCTGAGGAATCTGTCACTAGGTGGCTCTAGTAATGAAGTATCTACCTACACAATATGATTGGAAAGCTCTTCAGTAGAGTCTCTGACATTACACCCCTACGGAATGTTGAAAAATTAAATTAGATTCCTAGATTCGAAATAATGAGTAAGCTAACGTAAGCTAATAAGTAATTTATTCCATAGATTCTTCACGCTCCACGTATCTGGAAGCAGTTACATTGGAATCATAGAAACAACGCCTTGATAGAAGTCCATGTAGTAATCTGGACTATAGCTGGTAGATTTTAAATTAAGCCCTTTAAAAGATAAAATTTCTTAAATTTCAATATATGTTAGCGGTCATTTAACTGAAATTTACAATGGTGAAATCAAATGCGAATTTAGAAAATCGTAAGCCTTAGGTGGAATGATCGGATAGAGAATCCCTTGCGAAATTGTTGATATAACAACATTGAAAATATATTTCGATTAATATTCGCATAAATTAAACAGAATATTTGATATATAGTAATAAAAACAACGCGGAATAAAATAGTGCAATAAAGTAGTCTATAAAATAAAAGACATGGATAGGTATTTTACTTTATTTAGGGGTATGCAAGTAAGTAAGAACTTAAATATCAAAGGAAAGTGTTTGTTCAAGGAATGAACGAAACCAAGGATGTACAGTCCTGGCCAAAATTAACGCAGCACCGGCCGTAAGGATCGCTAGGGAGGTGCTGCGTTAATTTTGGCCAGGATTGTAAGACGACATCGCATCTGGATAGTTGACGAACACTTTTTAACGAGCCACGGAAGTTTTTCAGCTACATAAAATGTTGAAATGAACGTAATAATATGAAAATGTTAAAAACGATTGGGATATATTGCTCTTTACACTCGTACGATTATCGGGCATCTATTAGCATTTAAAACATAAGCCATAATGACGTCATATCCATCATCATAAGCCATGATCACTAAGAGCTCTTCAGCACTCTCTTCATTAGGGTACTCCTTCGTTAGAGGCTCCTCTTTGGAGGAGGAGGAGGAGGATTAGGCATCTAGCGCCTAATAATCTTGATTGCAAATCCGCCTTCGAATGAAACTATAGTCCGAAATTGCCTCCAGGAAACTCTTAATATGCTTGTCCTTTTATCGAATATTAGTATAGTAGTTCTTTATTGTTACTATTATTTATTTATTTATAATTTATTGTACAAAACTGCCGCAGTTTGTCGCAAGGACTGGTGGTGACGTTAACTTATATAACAATCAATTAAAATAAACAAAAAAATAGAAATATTACCATGAATTCATACATTAAACCCAACTATATACAACATAAGTATGTATAAATAAAAGTAATAAAATATAAATTAATAGAAAATTATAAATATGCAATACATATATGACTTATAAAAAAACACCACAGTGAATTAGTTAAGTAAGTATGAATTTTAAAAAACCTTTCTTCAGTAGTGTTGCATATACCTTCCACACTTCTATCACAATAGATATCCACCCTTTATCTCATTCTCTGGAGCTAGAACAACTGTACTTGTTTTTCAAAATGAAGTTCTTGGCTGTGAAACCGAATTGTTTACCATATCGCTCCTCATATTACTCTCTTATCCCTCAATATTCTACCTTCATCCTCTCTAAGCCTCTCATCCTTGCTTCCCATTCCTTCCCCACTCCCATTCTTCCCAAACATGATCTCTTAATCTCTCTTTTGACAAACTCCCATCGCCGCGGTCCGCATCCTTTCTTCCGCTGAAAAGGGACTGCCCTCCAACACACCGCAAATGGAAGAAGGGCAAAGAAAGGGGATAAGTAGACCTCTTGGAAACGGGTTAGTCACCGAAAAAATGGCTCTCTTGAGCTATAGGGAAGCTATGGAGAGCGCTGGAATAGAAAGAGATATTACGGGTCTGGCGGCAGCTTTGGGTGTGAGCGAAGACAATGGGACAAACACCTGCCGACCTAGACATAGACCCTGCGGCACTCCACTTTACGTCCAAGAGTGGTTCTCATACACCCTCACTCTCGCACATTCACACGGGGTTGCATCCAACCCACACACACCTAACATCTTTCTTCTCCCCAAAACCTTCTGGTCTAATTTACGACGTCTTGAAATCCGCCCCGACTTCGCAGGTATCCCAGCTCTATTCCAGCGGTCATCCTTGTGAGGAATTTTGCCTTTTCTCTCTTCTATCTCGCTCTATCTTTAATTCTCGCGTCTATGTGAATGGGAATGGGCAGTGGCCGTTAAAGCAAGGCGTAACGTTCCGGGAACCAAAGTTTTCAGTGTGTTGCCGATGCGCTGATTTGGTGAGAAATGATGTGATACCGTTGTGATCCAACCGTAGAAAAGATATAGGATGGAAATTAAGCATAGAAAGTCGTCCTTTTTTATAACGTTTACGACTTGATTCTATTTTACTCGGGTAGCTGAGTAGAAGTTATATGAATTTCGATAGTGACTGATGAGGCGAGTGATTGATCCTTGTGTTTAGTTTATCTTGGGGAAAGAAAGATTGTCTATGACGGTGAATTTAAAACTCTGGTCTTAGCTCATCGAAGATCTAAAATAATGAGCCACTAAAGCAGAAGAAACGCATAAAATAATCATGGAATTTAATAGTTTAATCCGAGCCTTAATGTTTCGCCCGGAGACTATGTTAAACAATTCGTAATTAACAAATAATACAGGCATTATGACGCTATGCCTTGAAATAGATATTTCAGACAGTAGTCGTAAGTTTTTAAAATAGCTGAGAAATACCTCAACTACAGAATCCTATAAATATTATTATTTTTATTTCTCATCTAACTTTTAAATAGGCCAGTAAATGGAATACTTAAAAGAGTAATTTAAATACTCTGATTCAGAAAATGATGAAAATAGAAGAGTAGGACTTGTAGATCATGAATATTTTAGCTTCCCAACTCTAGTGTAGGACATTGGAAATCAAATTTATATCTCAAAGTCTTTTTAGTTTAGGAACTCTGACATAATCAATGCCTCTTGATCCTCTCTTCTGTTTTATTCTTGAATTGAAACTCTCTTCATCTTTGCGGCTTTTGCGTATTTTCGTAACAATAAATATAACTGCAAATGAAAATGGGGGATATTTTCCTACAAAATTTATTAAACCTTATCGTATCATAAATTTTTTTAAAACGTTATATTATAAAGAGATTTTCAATGAATCTCGTTAAAAATTATTTATTATTTTCGTTCCTTGCCATGGACTTCCACAACATGTCAGCCTCCTCCGTAGATTTTATTATAAAAATAACATTTAAACGCAATTATAACTCACAAAAAAGCCTCGTTGAAAGCTTCCAGTTTGAATATCACGTATCTCTCATCAAATCATGGGGATCCCTTGTGATTAAATGAAAAACGACCGCAAAAGTTTCAAAAAAGCAAACAATATATAATATAACGCTAACGTTGATACAACGTTAATGGATGTAACCGAGCGTTTTGAAAACCATTTAAAAGTTACGAGGCGTGAGCCAACTGCTTTCGTGCGAATAATTGAATGGCCGTGCGGCTCGACTCCAAATACGTTCGCGCCGCAATTTCTTACGCTTCTGAATAATGCACGACCCTGGACGGCGATTTATTTCCACTCCGAAGTGTCTCCCTCCTCTCATCAGAGCGCTCAAATATAAGGAGAGGGTGCGTGAAATCCACGGCAAATGCGTCGCCGAGGGTGAAAAAAAGGTCCGTAATCCGTCACGCACGACTTTTGTGTAAGGCAACCGAAGTGGCGGAGCATATTATTATTATTATTTGGAAAAGAGAGAGGTTTAATGCATAAAGGCAAGGCTGAAGAGGGAGACGTGGAAGAAGAAGAGAAAGATGTGGGAAATTATTATTTTTAATGCATCGCACATTGCAGATAGCTTGGAAACAAGGTGGCAGTATTTTAGTATTTTATATACTAAATTTTTTACTAAATAATTCCATAGGTATCCAAAATATAAATATCAAAATTTGATGGTATTAAAAATTATATGCAGTAATCACATAATCTCAGCAAGTGCTTTATATTCCATGTTCAAATATAACAACCAATAAACCATCGAAATAGTATGTACTAAGAGAAATGATAAAATTATTTACCATACCATACCATAAGCAACGATTACCAAGATAAATCGAGTACCATTTATTTACTGAAGTATGAATCAGAAAATCGAATTGATATTCTAGCTAGTGATACTTTTTTCATTACAAAATCGCCTTTACTAGCCAAAACTTTATCTCCCTTGAGTTTGATGATTCTAAGATATATGCAAACTCTAATAATTTATTCTTTAATTAATGAAACTTCCCGAGTAACCGCTGATTTGAGAAGTACTTATGGAGACTATCAAATGAATTTTACAACAAAAAACATTTTGTTTATAGAACTTCAGCGAACTAGGTTTTCCGACATGAAATATATCAATAACATTTTCTCATGAAAAATATAAGAATCGATGTGAAATTTGCACTATTTTCTCTTCATTTAACTTGCAAACGCGATGGCAAGGGAACGGATATTTCAGTCAGTGTACAGTAATTAAATCGCAATTTTAAAACTCAACAAGTTAAAATCGTTAAATAGAAAGGCTACATTTAAATAGGGGAATATTCAAAAGCCATCTTAAGGTGACTAAGAGAATTTTGAAGATTGATGCTCTGAATTTGAGGGAAACCACAACAATAAATGGTATTTATTACGTTTCTGATCGTGAAACTCAATACTAAAATTGTCTAAGAAAGAATTTTCACCCGTCTCTTTGGCGTTTTAAAGAGCTCTTTCCCTCCTGAAAATACCACTTCATTCAAATGCAACTGAGTGCAAAATTGAGAAAGATGAAGGAACGAAAAACCTTGCGATTTCCAGAGAAAACTAATTTTCCTTTTCTTTAGCAATAGAGCCCTCGGGGATAATATTATGAGCGTATAGTTGGATAGCCCGAGGAGGAAAGAATAACGCAAGGACGAGGTGTGAAATTAGAGGGAAAATTAGGGAAGAGGGAGAAAGAGTGGGATTAAGAATGAAATGAGTCGCTCCTCACGCTGTGAGTGTAGGGTTGCCACTCAAAGAAGACATGCCGCCCGCCGAGATCCCCAAGGCAGCACACTTGCTTTTTTCTTAAAGCATGTCACTTAAAATCTCTCCAGACTGGTTCAATTTAATATCTGACGGATGTTTGAGGTCGGCCTGAAACGAAAGAGTTCTGCGGAAAACAACTACAAAGCGGAATGACTTTTATTTTTCGTTTTCGTATGTTCCCGTTGTCAGAGAATATGACTCATAGAATGTCGTTGGAAATATAATCCATAGAAATTCACGTTTTCTTTATTCAGAGCACTACTCGACGTCGAGATTACTCTTTCCACGGTTTATTTGAAAGTAGTCTTTTCCAAAAGCAAAAATTAATTTTGCTCTTGTTTACGAGTTAAGGTAAAACATTATCTTTATAATCTTTCAGTTATCTGAAGTGATTATCTTTATAGTGACTATTTTACATATAGAGGGTCATCTATTCGAAACCTACCAGGAACAATTTTTATCTCCAGATAATAATATCTTTAGATTTTTCTCATTTAACGTGCCATTTTAACTCAGTGTATGTTTATAGGTATTCTCTGATCGAGAATAGATTGAGCAGTTTATACAATGATATGTGTCTATTATATGTTACATACCTCGGTAAATCTTTCCAGTTAATGTTTCTGAAACTTCATCATGACTCTCAATGTTGTAGAAGCTATTTAAATGTTCCCTTTCATACTAATTCGTATATTAAAAAGAACTATTTCGGATGTAACGAAAACAAATGATCTGTGAAAGCTTACCCCCTTTAATCGCTCAATTAGCTTAAAATTATAATGATTAAATAGCTATTAATATTGTGGAAAATTACAAAGCTTTCTAATCATTATTTTGGGTTTCCACCAAGTCAAGGTTTCGCATATCGATTTTTAGCTTAAAATTAGTTTTTTGATGTAATTCAGATTTGCTATTTGAGCTGTTTGACACTATCTCTTATTTCATTATATCTGATAATTAATCCAATCTTCCATCCATTCATTCGCCCAAATCTGAAAGGAAGTTAAAATAGCTGGCTTGACTGAGAGCAGGTGTTCTGATCACCACTTTGCTATTATGAACCTTTTCCGATTAGTATTTCTATTCCTTTAAAATATAAAAATGCTCTCTTTTTACATTATTCTTCCTATGTAAGTAAATATTAATTCTGAATGTTAATGTTTCATTTGAATATTATAATTTTTCGGACTTCAAGGTTAATAAATTTATTTTTTTTAAATAGCCATTTGAGGTAGCAATTCTCTGACGCTGTCTCAAAACTGAGAGGCTTTACTGACTCTGATTTTACCGAAATCATCGGATATGCTTTATCAATTATTTTATTCTATCGACTTAATTTACTAACACGTGTATACCAAAGAATAGAACATATTTCCTTCATGCATTAATGCTTGTTAGTTAGCTGAGTTATTACTTGAAAATGAAAATAGATATGAATGAAAAAAGGGTTGTTGGTATGAATCTCACTCCCTTTCCGTGGCAGCGTTAACTAGGTCATGGTTCCCTATATTTTATGCGCGTTTAACTTTCATCTCCAGTCCAAAGTTTCTCATTTAGTAAACTCCGCCTCCTGGCCCGTCCTCTCATATATATAACACTTCCCTTTCGTTGGCTTCCTTTGTGCTTGGGATCGTGCCATCGATTAGTTATGCCCTAGTCGGCTAATTCCTACAGCCTTCTTACATAGAACCATGTCAAGGCTTTCAATTACTTTCTTATTTATTTACTCCCTTCAGTTATTCTCATTTCGGATCCTTAGATATTCCTTGATATTATGCTATCGCTCATCCTTTATTCCCTTCTTATCACAGCGAATTTAAATTAACGATTAGCCGAGCAGGTGACCCTAGAAATACAATATAATACGCATCAAAATAATTAATTACAAAATGACTTACAGCTAATGTGTGAAGGTTCTCTCCTCCGGCGTAATGCATACTATAAAAGTGAATAACGGATATTAATTATGATTTTAACTTTTAGTCTTGGAGGTTATAAGTTAAATTAATGTGTGTATTTAAGAATAATAAGCTGTATAATGAATTTAATTAGTTATTCATCATAATTAATCAGATTAGTTCATTAGTTAAACAAGCATTTATTATTATAAGGCATTGAAGCATCACATTATGTGATTAATAGAAAATATTATTGCTAATTCTTATTCTATTATGTTTTATAATAACAATAACCTTGGGTTGATGTACGTTTACTTGTTAGTATGGTTTACTTCATATTCTGCGAACTCGTGGCAAAGGAATGGCGGCTTTTTAAATTCCTTAATGCACCATTATAAGCATCTATAGCGTTTAATGCTAGTAATTTATTTTAAAACTAATGGCCATTTACATTTTGAAGAGGAAGAAATTACGGAGTTTCTTGCAGAATGCTGTTAAATCATTTTTCAATCTGAAATTTCGATTTTTGCGGTTACGATAAAAACGTGTACACAAAGCAACAAGTTGCTGTAGGAATATTTTCTATTTTTGAACAACAAAACAATTTTTTCGCAAAATTTCCGAAAACCTTTTTATATTTTTATTGGATATAATTTAAGATAATCTCGCCCATTTAATTAATGATAATTCAGTCTTTACCATACATATAAAAGATCTTTTTCTTATGCGCGTATAGGTTCACAAATTACTTAATAGGTTAAAATCAAGAAGTATCTCCCTTTTGATGATGAAATTCATCGTCTTTAACCTTGTGTTTAAGTAAAAAGTAACGATCCAGAACAGAAGAACTGTTTCTGTAAAACAGAAGAAAGTGATTAATTCCCTTATGTTAATTATATCATTATACACGAAAATTTTACGCGTTTTCACAAATCAATAGCACGGCTGAAACAAAATGAGAGACTAAGGCCTCAGCTAATCCTATTCGATTGAGACAGATTTTTTTGTCGATGAATAAAAAATGAAATGTTCTAAAACTTGTTCCAGAGAAAGCGGGACGTATGCCCATCTCAACAATAGTTAGTATAAGTGCGGTTACATATTCCGCCGCAATGCATTCACCTTTGACCATCAGAAGAAAAATCTATGGACGGTTGCAACTAAACCAATTCATGGACGACAGCAACAGGCTTCTTAATATATAAATTGTTAAAAGTAGATTATGATAGCATTAGGGTGACTTTGGATTCGTGTCTGTGTGGAACTATATCTAATGGCCACTTTTCCTCTCAGGTACGCGTGAGCAGGCGTTTGTGTATGCGCTATCCTCGGCTGCAGTGGCATTTTCCGTGGCACGGGCGTGCGCCACTGGAACCCTGTTCGCCTGCTCCTGCGGCGCAACCCCAAGAGAGCCTCCGGACGGTAACTACAAGTGGGGAGGATGCGGGGACAACGTCAAGTACGGACTGCAGTTCGGGAAGGCGTGGGCAGATGCGGCTTCCGCACCCGCAGCAGCGGGTGAGAAGTACGGGAAGTCTAGGAATAAGGAGGACTCTACCGGAGGTATGCATCATTTCACTCATTTGGCACTCTATAAGAAATATCAAAGATTAAAATTATTAGGGGTTGATACAATGTAGAAGCGGATAGATTAGTCGCGACTCCGAGTGAACTCAGCATCTGTATATTACGTTCCATGTTTATGAAGATGCATTCATCAATATAATGTATGGTTTACATTGCCAAAAATATCAGATTTTATTGTGTTAATTAAGACAAAATTGAAATATAACCCAGCAGAAATACCTGTGTAAAGGTTATTGTAATCATCAACAAATATAAATTAATGAAAATAATAATTTCTCACTCAAGTTATTTATTTTAAAATCTGAGAATTCAATACGCTGCTTATTGTTTATTGCGCCCTGAAGTCATATATTATTTCATAATTTTATGCATTGCAGTCAGTAGTTCTTTTATTAACCCGATTTAACTTCTCGAGTAGATATATTTCTTAATTTTACATCACAATTTTTTAATATTTATATTAAATTTCAGCAATATTTTAAATTTCCAAGGTTAAATTACCATTTTTGAGCTCCAATGAACGGCTATATAACTAATAGCAACTTTTAATTCAAGCTGATAGCTAATTCTTTAAAAACACCATTCCTAATTCCATACCACTTTCCCATTTTATACATTTATTAGATAGCATTCGGAATATATTCGGATTACGTACTCAAGCTTTCAGTTCCCGAATCATTTACGTCGCAAACATTCAGATGTCAAAGTGCAATAAATTTTCCAAACTGGATGTAGGCTTCATTACACGAGATCGTTAAGGAGCTGTCCAAACCAATGAAGCCATTACCAGTCAAGATCCGTTTTCGCATGCAGCTGCTCCTTACCGAGCATCACAAGCCACTACTTGCTCAATTACTTTCCTCGAGTCCACGAAGCGCTATCGGCTTTAAAAAGATCTACCGGTTTCCCGTTTAATCTCATCAGTGCTTCCAACGTGATACGAATGTTTTGATTGTCCCGGAGCCCACTAACATAGTTTCGCTTTCGAGTCGATTTACGAATTAAGTACGCAATCCATATTCGTTTTACGTACGCTGTCAATCAAAGGTAATGAGATTTTATATCTCGTTTCTCTGTATAGACATCGGGTGTGACTCAAGAGTCGATTCGCTGGGGCATTAAGTTTTATCGAAAGGATCATTTTCCTCACGACACGTGTTTCTTTCGCAATATTTAAATTCAAATATCTGTTCATTAACGGAATGAATATAGATCGTATTGCGTGATACTGAAAATTTCACTTCTCAGAGCAACTGCAGGAGGTTTATTCATAGATTTCAAAGAAGTCCATGCCTCTATTCCGTATTGAAGAGTATCTTTTTCATTGTTCATATTAAATATGTGCTCACTGAATTATCATACTCTCATCTTTCTTCCAATTTTTAATCCGGTGTTTAAACGTTTTTTTCCGGGAGGAAATGATATACGAGACAGGATGATTTTTTTTACAGAGAATTATTCATAATGCTATTTATTACTTTCATCTCACTATCTTCTATGTGACAATCCTTATGATTACATTATTATTCTTTTATTGCATCATATACTTTCTGTGTTTTGCAAATTTCTGACATTCTCATTTCCTTTTCTGTTTCCTCTTGTCTTTCCGGCTATTTTCCTAAATATGGTTATTTATGCCATTTTGATGTATTATTTTGCGTAAATATTGTTTTTTTCTGCTGAGTAAGTTACAATAGGTGTGATAATTAATTTGTGTACTCTTGATTTTACCTAATTCGCGAGACTTTATTTCTTCCATGCGGTCTAGTTCGGATATTCTTTCCGCTTTCATTATTTTCACTTTATTTCTTAATCAAGATGCCCATTTTCGGTTAAAATAACTCCAAATATATTTTCATGTTTTAAATACTTGTTATTTGATATCATTACGTTTTTGTAGTTAGCATCGGATTCTTTCAAAATTAACATTTTCTGTTTTTCGTATTTTATATGATATATTTAAATTAATTTTGATGGCTGAAATGATAACGTTTTCATTAGGTGCAGCATCCTCACCTCAGAAATCTGGGACCACAACCAATACAGTGGAGATCACAAGAGGGAGAAGAAGAAAGGGTGACAACGGAAGATCACCCAAGATTCAGCTTGACTGCTCACAAAGGGCAGATGCGAAAAAATGCTCCAAACCCAGGGGTGAGTTTTTCTAGATTTAATCCATTATTTATTCCATTACATGATATCTTATAAAAACCAAATAAGTGCTAAATTTATACCCATCCAAGTTGTATCTATCCATCATTTTATTTATCTTGGCGGTGATGCCAGGCTGTGGAATAATATCTTTGTCAGGTAGGAAAAGCCAAGAATATTTCTAGCGCAGCAGTTTTTTCTTTTATCCTCATCCATTCATAACTTTAATTAGTTTTAATTTCCTCAGTTTTTCTCATTTTATTTCATCAGTTCATTATTTTATGTTTTTAGTTTACTGTGTTCGCGACTGCTGTGAATGATCTAAGAATTTAAAAGGATTTCTCATTTAGGATCTGTATTCTCCCTCAATTTGTTCTATTTCCTAATACCTTCTCTTCTTGCGGAAGTTTTGCCACTTTGGTATTTTATAGGACAAAAATCCGAAACAGAAAATTTTATTTTATATATTGCAATGTAGTTTTCTTCCTCGAACATACATACTTCTGTAACAGCTATATTTATTTTTTATTTTCTAAGACGGAGAATTTTACATACTATAATACTCGTTGTCTTTATCGTACCCAATAAAAGACGATTAATTATAACTAAAGCTCTCATTATAGTCTTATTTTTAATATTATTCTTGTATTATTTTGTTGATTTTATCAGGCAAGGGGCGGCATGGGGGAGACGTCGGTAGTAGCTCCCATTCCAGGGAGCCGTCCGGCCAGGGCGGCGGAAAAAGGGGGCGTCACCACCAAGGAAGAAGAGGAAGAAGGAAAGAGAGGCGGAAGGATAGAGACGGGGCACGTAGAACTCTCCTCTCCATCGTCAATCTACACAACAACAGGGCCGGTCGAAGGGTAAGTTCCACACTTATGTTCAATTTCTATAGTGACGTAAACGGCAGAAGAAAAGAGTGTATCGGATAATGAAGGGAGATAGACTGCCGAAGAAGGGAATCACAGATAGTTATCAAGAAATGAAGGAAATAATATCAATAATATTTATTAATCTCTGAGAGACCACCATAGATGAAAACGTGAAAATATACTAAATAAAATGTCTGCTATCGCAAGAGAAATAAAGTATAAATTATAAAAACATGTACGGACATAATTAATTATGAAACATAAACGAAATAAAATAACATTTTATTACCTAATGCTAACATTAACTAAACAGAAATCATCTTCTTGATAGCTTGCGATTAGGAGTTAGTAAAATTTCTTCTCTTTAAATTCTCACACTAAGCTAGAGTTTCTGATTGAACTCACTAGAGTTTTTAGAGAGAATTTTGAATTTGCAGTTTGAAAACAGTTCGTGAAATTACTCGGTCTTGGTGATGGTTACATTAAAAAATTGACCTCACATTCAGTCAATGTAATGAGTACTAACCTTTTCGGGTTATAACTGCAAAAATACCGTGATATAAATTAAGAAGACCATTATGCAAATGCCCTTAGGTGAAGTTTTTGGTCTATATACCTACCAAGAGATATTTGAAAAGTATTCCTCTTATTTTCATACGAAATCCGTTTTCATTAAATGATAGCGGTATAAATACTGAAAGTGCTTTCTGTCGTCAGGTTTCCCCGTGCATAATGTAAGAATTTGGCTAAAAATTACAAAATAATTACGATTTTTTAAGGAAATTCATAATAATACTAAATTATATACTTGCAGTAAGAGGTCAAAGAGTTTTCAGTATGGTAAGTAAGATGCTGCTAGATCGCATATTCCGAAAAAGAATTAACTTAACTTAAGTCACGTTTATATGTACAGTAGAACCCCGGTAATCCGGACGAATTCAGGCACATAGGCGTCCGGATTAGCGGGGTTTCCGGATTAGCGAGGTTTTAAAAAAATAATATAAAAAACATTTTTTCTCAAAAATGATATTGCACAGATAATGCACGTATATATTACATAAGGTATTACAACATATAAAGTGAATGAATATTATCAGCGAGCAAAAAAGTCAGTTATTTTCTTTTGCGCGACCGTTCTTATTTTTAAATCAAGTGGTATGGTAGTGGTATTTTTAAAAGTGCTTCGACAGCTTAGGTCATTTCGCACATTGGTTAAATCAAGTGCGAGGTCTCTTAAACGTCGTTTCATGTGCTTCAAAATTTTGTAACTGGTTAATGAGTGGCGCAAGTTGAATTTCTTCAGTTTGCACATTTTCTAAAACTTCCGAACCAATAAAATCTGGGAGTTAATTTTTCTACGACTTGCTGATCAATAATTTAGACAAAGATGCCCAAGAGTTAGCTAGATCGAACACGACATCTTTTAAATTTACCCTTTTCAGTGCATTTTACAAATTTTAATTGTTCACAGGATCATTCAGAATAATTGTAAGAAGCAACTTACGATAATATGCATGTTTATATGTTCAAAAGAAGAAGTTGCGGGTTTGCATAACTCCCAATGGACCGTCCGGATTACCGAGGGTTCCGGATTAGCGAGTGTCCGGATTACCGGGGTTCTACTGTAAATACTTATGCACATAAGTTTCCGTATGTATAAAGTACTACATACAGACTTTTTAGCAGTATCTTCCACGGTAGTTTTTGTAAAAATATTAAGTTTTATGGCTCATTACTCATAACGTACGGGTTCTACAATATTTTACTTGGAGTGGAAAAGTTTCGATTATTTTAAAGAATTATATTGTGTTGTGTTTTTTATAAAATTATTATATAATGCGTTAGCTTATGATATTAATGACGCAATGTTACTCAAGTTTCCTTACGTAACCATCCTCGTATTCATTTTTACGATCGATTATTTTCCCTGGGATAGACTCCCATTAGTAACACAGTAATTCTTATAAAAGCACGCCTCATATAATAAAATGTTTCGCTTGACTTTCGTTCCAAAGGCACTTAAGGAAAATTAATGTCGTTTCACGTTAGAGGCGATCACTGAACTGCGGAAACTAGGCATTATAGCGTAGAAAGTTGTGCCTTTTCGCTAAAACGTCGCCATTTCCAGTCGATAAACTTTTAGAAGTCGTTTCCGTACCCCATATTGATAGCTCGTCGTTAAATCTCCCCCTGTAACCCCGTCTCTTTTCTGCTGTCCTTCCTCATATTTTCAAGCCATAAATTAACGGTCCGGCGATAATTTCCTCTATGACCTCAAAGTGACATATCAATAAAACTTGACTCGTGCTTACATACGTACACGGTCATTAAAATGTTTTTTTTCCAAAGAGCGCGAAAGAACATCGGTGCGGGAAATGTTGGATATCGGAGAAAAAAATACAATGGAATTGTGCAAACAATGGGAGGAATTTATTCAAGCTCACGGCTGAGTAATTTTTCACGATTTGCGAGCTAATATACGACTGAGTGGAAATGTAAGCGTATGATTGCTTTCCGTTGATTATAGGGAGTGTATGAGAACAATCATCGCGAGTAATAAATGGATATTAAGTTATGATTTCACTTCGGCGAGGTAATATTTATCACGTGACGAGAATAGTTGATTTTCTACGTGATCTGAGTATCCACTTAGGTCTTCTCTGATTTCTTCAGCTTGGAATGACATAAATTCATTCATTCAATATATCTTAAGTTCATGGATGAAATTATCAGTTTTATTTTTTTCTTTGTCTTTGTAAGAAGTTCGTCCGGAAAATGCGCGGAATTGAAATGATTTGATTCACTTTATGATGGGCAGTAATTTTCGTTAGTTTATAGCTAGAAATCGTGCTTCTAATCAAAAGAATCTTGAGAGAAAATTGAGGAACTTAAACCTTAAGAAATAGTAAGCAATAGGTTTATTTACGTATTCGAATGCATACATAGCTATTAAATAAACAAAAGGAATCATTCTGAAACTTGCTAATGAAGATCGTAGGTTTATAGTGTATTTTTGGGGTTCAACTAAGAAAAAATAGAACATACATACACACATTTAACCACTGGCTTCGAACATATGTCAGAATGCCTTTTCCTGAGAGGAGGAAACTCATGGGCTCATGAGCCATTATTTGTTGATTTTATTTCTTAGTTTCGGTTGCATAAAAAACGGGACCAATTGTTGCAGTAGACTATATTCTTGAGAAAACAATCGTAAATTGAAATTTTCCAGTTTTATTACATCTTTAAAACACTTACAGTTCTAATTAATTGAACGCCCTGAGAGGTTTCTTCACTTCTATCAGAAGTCGATTCATCTGCTTGACATGCATTTTGTAAGAATTAACTTTTCAAATCAATAAAACGTATATACGCATAATTAAAGTGAAATTAACCTATATCATCAAAATTTGAGTTGGAAATCTTAGATGGTGCGAAACAGTGAAGTTCGTGAGAGTAATAATTTATTAATTAAGTTCCTGAAGGGGGTAAAAACGTTCGACGAGGATGGGATTCGAACCCACGCGTGCAGAGCACATTGGATTAGCAGTCCAACGCCTTAACCACTCGGCCACCTCGTCCACATTTACAAAATTGGGTGAAAAACATATAAAGAAATCTGAAATTACAAAAGAAATACCGCAGACCTTTCTTTTGTGAAACCAAATATCAGGTAGAGGCCAGGTATAACACATACTTCGATATATAAACTGGCAGTAACTCTAACTCTCAAAACCAACGGTAAAAAAAGTGTAGTCAATATTTCAATCAAATTCGATTAGCAAATTAAGTATGATCACTATTCCACTCTTTATTTAGCGAGGTCATGCCAATGCGGACCTCTTTCATACCTAACATGAAGTCAAAGATGGTAAAAAATTTGGAATTCCAAAAAATAAATAAAAGATAACAAAAGGGAACGAGAGATCGTGGAAAGGATAGAGTAAAAATATAATAAAATATAACATCAGAGAAACAAGATGTCTGACGATGAGATCTATAAAAATAGATGGTTATGGAATTTTCATGTACATACTATGTACTACATAGGTATTTGTAAAGGATATCTTGTCTTCCTCAAAGTAAAATGATTGGATTTTGAATTGAAAAACCTTAGATATAGGGCTAGATTTCTCGCCGCGTGCAACCAACTAATTTATCACGAGAAATTTACGGCAAAATCATTCAAAAGCATGTAAAATTCAACGGCATCTTCTCGTAAAAAGGAGAAGGGGAACAAATTTGACTTCGTCGCTCGTAAAGACGTTCGAAAGCGAGGCCAAGAACTCACCGAGAAATCGCTTCGGAACCGATCCTTCGAAGTTCGAGGAGGCATTTTTTCATTCATTAGTCGACCGAACCGAAAAATTACAACCACAAAACGCTTGTCCAAACAAGACAAGCAATCCGGAATTCTTTCGACTCCCAGCAAGCGTTTGCGGGCAAACAAGTCTTCTCCTTTACACGAGTGCCATTGAGCGGCACCTGCTGACGGCCAGACCCTGATGAGCCTCCGGAGGCGGTCATTCATGCCCGGAGGCCTTCCTTGCGAAAAGGGCGGGCCGTTTTTGGGGCGGGCCCCTTTGATCGGATAAGGTGTTTACCACTCTTGCGGACACTTGAAGGTGGATGAAAATAAAAGTGCACCCTTCACCGAAGGGGTTCTCCCATTGAGGCGGTGGAGGGCCCTTGAGGTAAAAGCAAAACCATGCCCACACACGATCCCCTATGAGCTGCCCTCGCAATTCTGGGAAGGTTGCAATAAACAGAATCATTTTCTCTACCTGTCGGAACTCGTAAGCTTGCTGTGTGAGGCAAGAGCGGGCAGTGTTGGATATTGGGAAATTCGGAGACGTATTACAGAAGCTACGTTCAAAAATGTAATGGTTATACGGCTTTAGAACTAATTAAAGATAGAAGGCATATCGCCGACAGAAGAATAGGATTTCATGAAACCAATTACGCGAAATATCGGTTTCAAGAAAGCATTTAATTCAAATACTGAGAAGTTCGCCCACTGCGTTTCTAAACCGTTTAGTTGCGCAACCGGCATTTCTAGAAACTCGTCGGAATGGTTTCATGCAGCTCGTTTCTTGAAACGTGTCAATCACAACGCGTGTTCACAACACACGTGTGTCTATCACAACAAGGAGCGATGATTGTGGGTGATACATATCGAAACCCTCATGATAGATAAAACAACTTGAAAATTTTATTTTATTTTTAATTTGTAAAACAAAACAAACTTTTAACTGTCAAATAAGGTTTTGTCACTGCATTGCACCATCTTCATTAACCAGCATTTTGTTTACTTTATTTTTGAGATATATTTTACGGCTTTTCCAATACCGGCCGAGGTGGCGGAGTGGTTAGCACGAATACATGCTAATGCTTCAACGCCAAGGTCCCGGGTTCGAATCCCGGCTATCCAGATTTTTCTGGTTAGGGAATGGTCAAATGTGTTCATCTATTGTTACTGTTGTTATGTCAGAGTATGTTATGTTTGTAATTGGCGTTTCGTAGTATGTGCGGGAATGATAAATATAGAAATTAGAAGTTGAAAAACTCCAGTAGTCGTCTTTGACGGCGTTCCTCGACTCATTCTCCAAGAATGGGACGAGGAACGCCGTCAAAGGCGGCTATTGGAGTTTTTCAACCTCTAATTCCTTAACCAGCCGCGTTCCAATTCTTTTATTTCTTTACATATAAAAATTGATAAGGAGTAACGTTTCGGAAATATTAATAATAATAATGATAATAATAATAATAAAACGGTTTTATTCCGGCGAGATTAAGACTAAAATTCCCCTCTTCCATACAACTCATGAATAAAAATATGTGGAAAAATATTGATATATTTGTTTCATTATCCTGTATTGCTATATAAAATCAACAATGAAACATGTAATAGGGAGTAGGGAAATTTAATATACTCAAAGTAATTAAAAGATGCAATTTTTATAATTGGATACTTAACATGAAATACCGATATGGAATCGCAAAAAGACTAATATATCAAAATATCACTAGAAAGCTATAAAATATAATGCTGAACAAATAATTATGCTGAAAATTATCATGAGCTTAGGATAAAGAAAGTAGTTATAATGTGATAATTGTTACGCCTAACAATCGTTTATTGTATACGATACGTAGCTACGTCAATGTAGACATAAGTTATAGCTTATTTCAAATGTAAATTGTGGATTAAAAATATTAATAGTTATCTAGGGTGGTGATTGTTTCCCTACTACTTTCTCTCTCTTGAATCTAACATCCACAGAGTTGACTTTGACTCCGTTTCAATTGTTTAACTTTTATTTTTGTAAACTCGACGTAATGGCGATTCCCTTGGTAGTTTTCCATGACAGGTGTTGAATAAAAGTAGCAACTTTTCAAGAAGAAACTGGTGTTATTTATTCCAAATCACTTTCCAAAATACTACAAAATACAAATAACTTCAAAAACACGACACGTTTCGACGCATTAGCGACATTATCAAGTGATAATTATAATAACACTTGATAATGACGCTGATGCGTCGAGACATGTCGTGGTTTTGCAGTTGTTTGTATTTTGCAGTATAATGCAAATTGATTTGGAATAAATAGTTTCTTCTTGAAAAGTGGTTACTTTTATTCAACCCCTTTTATTTTTATGATATTTATTATTTTTTCATAGTGAAATATCGCAATTTTTTCCTTTTTTATTTTATATTTCTATCATTTTTGTAATTTCATTATAGTACTACTTTCGTAATTTCCATGTTATGTATATCTTTCATTTACATCTTTTAGGTTGTATAATCAGTAGGTTTGCGCCGGTTTTTCACACCCCCTTCTTTGTGGGTGTTTTCTTGCTGTGGATCTTTTTTTCCTGAGATATTACCTTAGGATTTTTTACATCCACTCCTCCTAAAGTTTTCCTCTATTTCTATTCACCTACACAAAACTTTTTATGTATATAATATCACTGTCGAAAGGCTAGGTGGAAGAAGAAACTTTTCAGTCACAATATCACCTTAGTAATACTCTGTTAACATCAAATATCATTAGTTTGGGGACAAGGAAAAATCTTTATGAAGACCTACGTTTGGAGTATTGCGCTATAAGGAAGTGAATTGTGGACTATAATAATAATAATAATAATAAATTATAGGGGAGAGTGAAATGAAAAGACTGCTATCCTTTGAAGCATGGTGTTACAGAAGAATGCTGAAAGTAAGTTGGACGGAAAGGAAAACAAATAAAAAAATCTTCGAAAAAGCTCAAGAGGAAGAGAGAAGTATAATAAGAATCATTAAAGAAAGTAGAGTTAAACTTATTGGACATTTACTACGACACGATAGTCGAGTTAAAAGAATATTGGAATGAAAAATTGAGGGTACAAATTGTAGAGGAAGACCCCGACTAGACTATGCGAGCAAAATAATGATAGATATTCAATGCCGAACATACTACGAATTGAAACGGAAAAATAGATGAAGGTCTGCTGCCGACCAACTCAGACTTGACACTGATACAGAAGAAGCAAACCGTAGAAACCACCATTGAGGAAGTTTCACTTCTCTCTCGACTCGATTTTCATCCGTTATTTCCAACGGTCTTCGGTCCCTTGGAACGTTTTCTACTCCACTACGGTATGAGCCCCAGAAAGGGTGCATATTGCCCTTAACAGGAGCTGGGAAGAGGCATCGTAATGCGTGGTCGCCCACCCGCATTCCTGTCCTTCATTCCCCGACTTATCCATGCTAGAAAACACTGCCTTCCCATTCGCAGTTCCCACCGAAAGCATTTCCCTCGGGTGAAATCTCTCTCTGGTTTTGTTTGCGGAGATTTTTATTATCGTCCGCTGAGTGCATCCATGCCCGTTTCGGTGCCGTTCTTTTGTGGGGGAAAAATGAAGGTAAACTCGTCCGGGGAACAATAAGGTGGGATCATAAGGAAGATCTGGAAATTCCGTTGTGGACGAGACCGTTTACTTCTGGGTAATACACGGTACCTATTCATGCCAATGTCGCCAAGGGTCAGGAGGAATGACCCTTTTTGGAGGTCATTCAGGGGAGGATTTTGGCTTAGCTAGGCGATGGGGTCAAAGCAGGTAATTTAGCCGCATGAGAAGTAGGCTTTCAATGAGATTATGTGTGACATGTATATACTGCTCTCTGCACATGCAAGATTGACTCTATCAATATACGGAATTAGAGCGTGGCCTATACGCCATGGGCTATTATTTCTTCCAGCTTTTATTGCTCTAAAATGTGGCTACTTAAGTTTAGTAGAAGTATACGATAAATGATTCATTTTTCGAAGATTCACTTCCCCTGGTATTTTTTATCAGCGAGGTTTGGCTATTGTGTACATTTTTAGCACTTCTTACGGATAAGATAATTCCAAACCATTATCAAGTTTTACTTCGAGAATTTTTTTACAATATGCTGGTGAAAGTGGTCATAGAAGAGGAAATGTAAGTTTCTCTTTCAATGTAAGTACAAATGTGAGTGCAGGACGAGGTGGCCGAGTGGTTAAGGCGTTGGACTGCTAATCCAATGTGCTCTGCACGCGTGGGTTCGAATCCCATCCTCGTCGAAAGTTTTTGACACCCTCGGAGTTATAATTGCTCTCAGGAACTTCACCCAGTTCACACTTCGGTTAGTGTTTCGCATGATCAAGACTTCTCCCACGAGATTTTAGTTAGATCTTGATATATTTCAGTTTAATCATGAGTAGGAATATACGCTTTTTTTATTAGAAAGGTTATTCTTACAGAATGCGTAGCAAACAGCAGGATCTGCTTCAGGTGGGTGGATGAAATGCATTTGAAGAAACCCTCCTAGGTGCTACCATTTGATTGGCTTCAAGCCACGGAAATATCTAATAAAACTTTAAAATTTCAATATTTGAGTGTTCTTTTAAGAAGAACAGGTACGATGATAAATGCAGCCCCCAAGGAAACTGGAACAATAACAACTTCCACAAAACAAAAAACTGAAACAAAATCAACTAATCATGTGCAAGTAAACTTCTCCTTGGGGTGGCCTCAGATGTTGAAGAAGTGGTAAATGGAAATCTTCCATTTTCTAAGCTAAACCCCTCAAATAAACTATAAAGCTACGTTCCTCATTTGCAAGCCTCAGAATGATTCCTTTGGCTAATTCAATAACTGTGTATGCATTCGAATACAAACACCATTAATCATTAAGTCTATTGGTTATAGGATGGGGAAGTGAAGGGAAATGATCAGCCTTCATCATCGAGTGTATTATTTGATTAAGGATGAATACCCATTCGTTGAACTTATTTTTTCTTGAAGTAATTTCTTCTCACCACAGCATGTAGTTCAGAAAAAGGTAAACGTATATAATTTGAATCACCACTAGTGATACATGTAAATCATTCGTTCATGGATAACTACGAAATAGCACAAGTTGCTGGCCCTAATGAATATTTACTCAAGACAGCGATTGGTGTAATTGGTATCACTAATTACATGCTTTCGGAATGAATGCATGTCATGCATATCCATTTTTTTAACCTTAGTGGGAAGGCCGATCTAAATCACACGATAAAGAAAAAAACTTTCAACTTAGCATGTCATAGAGCATAACTTTGGAACCAAAACATAACAACTAAAACACCCCATTCTCCATGTATTATAGACATCGTAGTAATGGAAAGATCGACTATCGAAGGGAGATTGATCCTCAATGGTCGAAGTCAATTATTCCACTTTATCACCGATTGCTTTTGATCGATGTGTTACAGACCCGGCGCCGCCCTAGTTGATCCACACCTCAAACGATTTCCAGTCCATACAAGAATATTTCGTTTCCCCTGAATCACGATACAGACATTCATACGACTGAGAGCTGACAGACCGGTCTATACTTCATGACAAGCGATTATAAAAAGGAAAGTCTAAACGTTCGATTCGAGCCAGGTGACGTCTAAACACTTACATTCGCTGTCCATGGAGACGCAATAGCTTCGCTGGTAGTCGACGTCGCGTTGTTGCTGATTAAGATAGTGCGCGGGACACGGTTGATTGTCTCGAAGTGTTCCTTGCATCGCTTCCTCGGCAGGGAAAATGCTTTTCTCGCTTCCTGTGTTGACATAACGGGCCTGTTTCCACGGGTGGCGTAACGCAGAAGTTGGTGTTTTGAAAAGTATGCTAATGATGTCTATGTCTATGTCTATGTAAGAACCCTGCAAGCCACCTTTCGGTGTATGGCAGGGGGTGCAAGCACCTTGACTCTATTTTCCTAAACGGTTGCTTTCGCGTATACTTCGCGGAAAAAATGAATTTTTGAAACGATTCGTTTTAGCATCTATTTCCCTAATCTTTCGGGCAGTATCAGCACGGCCCATATAACAGGGGGGTCGCATTATATCGGTTACATCATCTGAAAACGTAATTTCTCTGAACTTATTTAATAAATTTATCCTTTGAATTTTTCTTCTATCTTCTAATGATTCCCATCCCGCGTCCTGTAACATCTGAGTGACACTCGCTGTTTTATCGTAGCAATTCTTTACAAATCGTATCGCCTTTCGTTGTACTTTTTCTAAATCCCGAATATGACATTTCTCGGCGGGGTGAATATGATGCGAGTGGAGCAGGTTTATTCACCTGAGTTCTCGAATATCAATTACATACATTATTGTGTTTATTTCCTCTCCATATGACTTCTTTACGCATAAGCCTTATTTTCCAAGTGAAGAGGTATTCTTGTATATTTATCCCAAAGCAATATACTTTAGGTGTAAGTTGTGGTATTGCAGGAGACAATAAATGGAAAATCGTACAAATTTTTCAACGGATTCCATTTTTATGGTGGACCTTCATTTTGATGCACTTACCTTTATTGTCACGTATGCGTTCCTCTCAGCTTTATTCGCTCTAACTTTTTCACTCGTTTTTTATTTGAAAAACATTTGCTTAGGCTACTCTCCCGCCATTGAATGAGCATATAAATACTACTCAATGCAACTCCTTCCATTTACGAAAATGCAGCAAAGATGCACCGCTTTCAAATTTGGGTGGGTACAGACTTGGTCAATGATGTGATGAGGAAGAATGAAAAAGTCCTTACTTAGTCCTTAGTTATTACATCGACTTGTTTGTCTTTCGAAAAGTACTTCTATCAATTCATTGAGACGTATGGGCGTGGCATGAGCATTTTCGAAGAAATTGGAAATTTGATCTTTTCCAATACCTTAGCAGTTCATCTCTAAGAAAAAGGTATCAAAAAGTACCACTCTTTCACAATTGATATAGATTAGGTAGTATTAGTTATGGAACGATAAAAAATCTTTAAACGTTCAACTTCCTATTCCTGCAATCATTAAATTCTATTGTATTTAAAAACTGATGGTTGGAAAAAAATAATTATTAAGCAAATTACATCTATTACTAAATTTTCTTGTAGAACAATTAACGGAAAAGCTCTAAGTTACATTTAGAGAATCTCCAATTACGATATTGAAAGAATAATTCCAAATATTCTGTTAGTATGAGAAGTATTTTAATTACAAAATAATTCTTTTCGGTGAATTGTCCCATTTCTTATGCAGTCACAAAGTTGACGCCATCAAATCCATGTATTCTACTTATGAAACCAAGGGCCTCAGTCCCTCCAATAGGATGTACGAAAAGTCTAGACGCGATAATTCAACGGAACTGTTAAAAAGTGAGTTTTTACGAAATTGAAACGTCATTCCTCAAATAGTTCCCAGGGGGAATCTTATTCCCCATTTAAGGCACGGGGGATGTTCTTCGACACCTAATATATTTAACGACCTTGCAGCCCACGACCGCACGCGGATATTTACGGCTGAAACGAGTCACTAAACGCACTTCTTGAAAAATCGCTCGGAGTTAATTTTGCATGAACAATCCCCGTTCGACATCCGTTTCGCGATCCTGTGAATCACCTTCGCCTATGAATAACCCGCTTTTGAATGGGATCGCCCTCCATCGGACATTTTTATGGACTCTTCCAAATGCACTTTTTGCACCACTTCCTATGCACTTCCCCTCACGCCCATTCTGTGTTCGCTCTCTGGAAGTCGCCTACTCCTTAATGGATTCCCTTATCTGATTCGAACAGCTATCTTCTTGTCCGTGCTGCTCAACAACCTTTTCCACACTTCCTTCTTTGATGAATACCCGATAATCCATTTAATCCGGACGCCGCCCACCACCGCTTCCTACGTCTTACTCTTACGGGGCAAGTGTACTTAGGGAATAAAGGCAAGTGTTAATACGGAGAGGATTCGGAGTGATGCGGCAGAATGTCCATACGATTGGGCTGCTTTCGATGCGGGGATTATGTTGGTGCTTTAATATAACCAAGCATTTTTCAAGCGTTGTGACTGGCGTTATTTATTTATTTATTCAACTTTCACATAATAATAATAAGAGGTCTTTATTTGTGCGAGATTGAGACTAGGGAGTCTCTTCTTACATCTAACCCATCGTCAGATGAGGGACAGAAAAAAAGAGATAGTTAGCAAAAGTACACGAAGAAAAGTAATATGTGGACATACAGCATCATTGCCAATTTAAGGGTTACCAGATTGTGACTACAAAGTCTCTTCTTCAATCAAACCTTCCGTCCTTGATATTAAAAACATTGGTAGCGTGAAGGTGAATAAAGATAGAGAGGTAAACTTTTGGAGTGGATCTGAAAAATCATAAGGGAATATCTTTGGAAAAAAGATCCACTGCAGGAAAACACCCGTAAAGAAAGGGAGTGTGAAAAACCTGCACAAATCTACTGATAATACTAGATAAAAGATGCAAAAGGAAGTCATACATATCATTGAAATCACAAATGCAGTACTATAACAACATTACAAAAAAATAAGGTATATAACAGGAAGAGTTACTATCATAAATTATACAAAAATAATAAATAACACAAATAAACATTAAATAAAACATTAAAAATTACTTAAAATAGATTATGAAATTAAAAATGTGTAAGGATTTACATATAATGAAAATAACAAAGAGAAACTTAAATTAATTTTAAATTATCATCATGAATTCGCGAACGTAATTGCAATATCATCATCTTCCTTGAAATTTGTTTGGAAATCTAGTTCAGGGAGATAAAAAAACTTTCCTAATTTCTTATTTCTTTGGACCAGGAACTAAAAAAATGCATTTCTTGCATTCCTCCAAGATATCATTATTAAATGTCTTTGTTTGATAATATTATAAGTATCAGTGAAAACTAGGGATCATACATTTTGTGTGCAAGAGCCCTGTGTGTTCACAAAGCTACTAGCTCGTTGACTGGTTGTATTTTCATCCCCTGCACCATTAAAAATTAAAAGCCTTAGATGTAGATTTTTGATTTATAACCCGCAATTGGCGTATCGCAGGGGGCGTGATACCACCTTCCTTACCTAATCTACCATGTAAGCTTCTTTAATTGACAGCAGAAAGATAATCTACCTTGTTAGCTTCTCTAATAGTCTGTGGAGAAACCAGAAGTTACAATCTGTTTTAGCGATTACTTCCTCATAAAGTTTTGTCGACTCCTTTCGGAGAATGCGTTCGTTGTTTACTGGAACTACAATCACATCCACTTAGAGAAGTAAGAGGGCGATAAGGTAGTGTGAGATAGAGGTTTCCTTACTGTTCAAGAATGCTGCAAATGGAAAAAGTTCTTGAAAAGCAAAATCACCCAATGGAAAACACTATTCGTATCATCCATCTACATTTATTTCTACTTATGTATCCAGTGACTGGGGGTAGATGTACCGTAAGTCTATTTTTCTTATCGATTACTTTCGCGTATCGTTCGCGGAAAAAATAATTCTCGAAGCGAATAGTCTAAGCATTTATCTGCATTAATCTCAAGTATCAGATCGTCCAATGTAACAGAAAGGATGTATACCATCAGAAACGTTTTCCAATGACGTGCTTTATCTGTATCGTATGTGTTGAATAATTTAACACCAGTTTAATTGACGTATCGAATCCATAAAATAGTAAATTATCATAATAAATGCGATTATTCAGCAAAATTAATACCCCAGTAGCTTATTTTCTATCAGCCATGAATAATACCAGCCATATATAATAATAAATATACCAGCCATATATAATAATAAATGCGATTATTCAGCAAAATTAATACCCCAGTAGCTTATTTTCTATCAGCCATGAATAATACCAAATATTTAATTTTAAATAAATTACATTAAAGGTACATTTTCCTTATTTTGCCTCTGTCCGAGTTAGCTTTCTATTTTGATGCTCCAACCGCAAATTCCCCTGCTTGAATTACGACTAATCAGAGTTTTCTGGCGAAGGAATGGGTATATGTGTTTTCCATTGCTTTTCACACCCCCCTTCTTAGTGGGTGTTTTTCTGCAGTGGTAATTTTTTTTAAGAATTCTTATTTTATTCTCATACTATCTGTTCAATATAATTTTAGTATAATCTGTGACGATGACTTAAAATTAGATAGAAGAAGATACTTTAAGTCCTAATATCGCCCGAATTTAGACGTAGTATTATTATTGTTATTTTTTACGTCTATCAACATAATTTCGCAACCAGTATTTTTGGGACTTACGTGAGAAAATAAACAAATATATAGTACAGTAATAATAATAATAATGATGATAAATAATACGTAATAATAAAGTAAAAATTAATCAAATAAATTAATATAAGGATTAATGAGAAATATTCGATTTATCAAGATACAATGGTAACAGGAACTGTGGTATCTATCCCGGTCTATAGCTGTAATTAATTGCTGTCTTCATTAAACCAACTGAAAGGACGGTCCTCTCTTAAAACAAAAAGGTGCGTAATTTCTCCATTAGCAGGGAGTCCTCCGGGTCGTCCACTCTTCCTCGAGTGACAACCACCCCGGAGCTTTTCGATTAGTTCGTAACAAAGGTCGCCTGTTATAAATCGCCCGCTCCTTATAAAGGGACCACTTTGCACCAGACAGCTCTCACGACTCCTCGCGCAAGGTTACTTAAGGTTAAGACACAATTCTCCACACCCACGCAAAACACTCCCCCGAAAACACCCACCCGTTCCCTCCCCACCGCCACTCATTACCCACAGCCCCACGTGCCCGCCCACAGGGTTCATAATTCCGCCATGCGCGCCACTCCCTCGCGAAGGTGATTTTCATCCCAAAAAACAGAGGGGGCATGCAGTTATTATTATCGAATATATATTAAAATTGATCACTAATCATCCCGTGGATTAATTGTCCCGTGGCAACAATTGCATATTGAATACATTGTATACATTCATTACACTTAGAACCTAACTACAGTACGAGTCAACAATGCAACAATATAATGGACAATGGACAATAAAATGACATAAAATCTTCAGGTAGTACTACAGGTAACGAATCATCTATCGATTTCTCGCATTTTTATCTTACGCAGATTTTTATTCTTACTTTACTTTGTTTGGCGCAGTTCCTTAATTTAATTTTACGTATGCGTATTCTTTAAGATCTCAACTGCAAAACTCCCGTCTCAATTAAACGTGAAAGGCTTTCGAAATAATTATTATATTATTTTATGAATCTCGATCTCACATTTAAAATTATGTATACGATAGACAGTGGTATAATTAAAAAGAAACATAAATGTAACATATAGACCCATAACTCAGGGTAGCATCCCTTCATAATTTTCTTTGCTTGCAGTTTGCAAGCACCCATTTACTAGTTATTTTATAAAATTAAAAATTCTATTACAAAAATGTACAACTTACTTAACAGTGACTTAACAACTATTTCCCTTCCTTCGTAATGTAAGTTTCTTCAGGGTTCCCAGTAGGCCTTCATGGCTACCATAGCGGTCCCATGGACAAGTCCCCACCCTACATCACCTTACCAGACAATCTCCTTCTCCGCCTGCACTGTACTCGTCAACGTTAAGCTCACTCGTCCTTAATAGCTTTACCCAATATTTTTACAAACTCCCTATGATATTTTGAAAAGGGCTCCAAGACTCCTGCAGGAAAATTATTCCAATCTGTGGTAGTACTATTTAAAAAGGAGAATTCCGCCATATTTGTTCTCTGTTTTGTTAATTTAACTTAATGTATATGATCTTTTCTGCCATGAAATTTTGCCTCAGATATTTTATTTATTAATTCCTTTAACAATGTGCGAATCCGTTTTAAGCGGGAGATAGAGAATTAAGATAAGACCGGTCGGTTTGTCCGAATCGGTTTAGTTCTCCGACGAGGGTAATGACTGCAGTTGACTCCGATAAATTGATGTTCTAGGACTGCTGGAAGGGACACCAGGAGTATTGCAGACACATCCGAGAGAGTTATGCCTTCATTGTTGGTGTGATAGTCTAGGCAATAAGGCTTTTAACCGGGTACCTCTCACGAT
This sequence comes from Sympetrum striolatum, assembly GCA_947579665.1. NCBI lineage: Eukaryota > Metazoa > Arthropoda > Insecta > Odonata > Libellulidae > Sympetrum > Sympetrum striolatum. The sequence goes on from OX388346.1 coordinate 21,517,025, forward strand.
GGTCTGCTAACAAGGGGCCCTCGGGCATCATCAAGACGGCGAGAGCGGTAATCGCGGGTTTACTGTCAATTCCTCCGTGGTAAATGGGGCACGGAGTCTGCGAATGCGTGATTCAGTCTGCCGCTATTAGGTCTAACTCACACAATGGACGGGCCATTTCCATTTTGTAGGAGTGAGTCCGGTTGAATTATGTCTGAGACTTCAGGTAATCGTTAACTCCTCCGTGGAAATGTCTGCTTGCTTTCAGAGTGCTCACCAACTCCGATAAACTTATGCCTCCCGAAGATCCTTTAGGAGCGTCTTAATGGTTTAGTGCTGCTGGTTTCAATACTTATGCCTATGAAGATTTTAATAAGGACAAAACGAGCGAATACATTCATACACGAGAAGATATGTTGTACGTGAATGTAATATTTAATTAGAGCTTGCAAAATTATGAGTACTTGACTCAAAAAGTGCTTTGCATTTCGTCAGCATTTTTTTTATGGCACTGTCGCATCTGATGATCGAACATCAACAGAGAAATATCGAAGGGTCCTCGAATATTGCTTCGAAAATTAATCTTAAAGTCAGAAATAGTTTGTCCTATCAGAAAATATTTCTTTAAGTGCAAGTGTTAAGAAGGACCATTTTTTTCCATAGTTGTAACATTTTGCCGACTTATTTTCTTTAGAACACAAGGGTATTGGTGAAGGCATTTTTATAACTTAACTTGAGTCGAATTTTGTCATTTTTTCATTTTTTCGCTAAAGATGTCAAAATTTCTTCCAACTTCTTGGCGAAAACTCTTAGCCACTACAAAGCCAAACTTTTTGTGTCTCGCTACTCTTCCATGTATAATACATCAGAATAAAATAGAATTTCTAAAAATCATAGGCACATGATTCACCAAGGTTTCGTGAATATAAGTTGTGGGCTTCGGATATGGGAACAGACCGTTTAAATACAGGAAATAACATTAAATTACAGCGTTTAATTTTTGCTGAATGGAAGTGGCTCATAAGGCACAAATTGATTCTACGCCCGTCCTTCATGACAGAAGAATGGAATACAAATTATAAGTAAACAGCGGTGATTAAGTTAAATTACTCCGATTACGTTTCAGAATGGACTAATTTGAATTTCACAAGCCAGCGACGTGTCTTAAAGGCGAATTTCGCTATTGCTATGCTAATTTGCAATTACCCTACTTTTTCTCTCACCAAGATTATATTTAATAACAGAATTCTTTATGGAGGACCTTCGCCCTTTCCAATCAGTATCCTGTTTGTTTCTCACGATAATTTATTTATATTGCGTGTTTACTTTAGAGCTGGAGGACAGAGTGATTACAAATGTTTCCTGTCAGCTTGATTTGAAAGTAAGCATTTGCAACTTCATTAAATATTCCCATTTATTATTGGCAGAATAAGATATTTATTCATTCTTGAGATTCAATTATCAGTGTACCTACAGTTTTGAAATGTTTAACAGTTGATACATTTAGAGAGATATTAATCTACATACAATCTCCTTGAAATAACATTTATCGAGTAGATTATTATCTATATTTTATTATTATAGTAGAAGGTACTCATTAAATTGAGAATTCAATTTCTTGTTTTAAAGCTCCTATACGTCTTACTAAAACCCTAAAATACGAGTTAGCCTTTTTGATTGTAATGAGAGACTATTCTTATATCATTTTGCATGGATTTTGTACTGTTAAGTACCAATTTGTGATTAAAATGAGAAAAAAACTCCTAAATAAATTCTAGTTAAAGTCAACTGCAGTTTATTATGACCATCATAATTTTCTTCATAAACCAATGTGAATATGAATTTAAGTGAGGAATTTTTCAGTTCATATCCACTTCTTCTTTTTATTTAACTCGTTATATTTAATTCTTCGTTCGTGAAAATTGTTTCATCTTCATCAACAATCGAAAGGTTGAAGGCCGGCAACAACATTCAATTACTAAAATAGAAAAATAAATTCCTTTATAAAAATGTATAGATTAAATGCCTCTCAAGATTATTAACTCTCGTATCTTCTTGATAATAACTTCTTTCTCTCAGAAAAATAAAATATTGTTGCCAGTATTAATATCTAAGAATTTGCTATTCTTTCTACCCTTTCGTACTTTCGTAAAAAATGTTTCAAATATTCGACTCCTATGCGTAGAAAGTTTGCAACAAAATCTCGAGGAATTAAATTAAAATAGAAAACTTACAGGATATTTGTCTGCGTCAGTTACGAATTTAGATGTCAATGATTCACGTTAAGTAATTTACTGAGAAGGGGGCCAAGAGGTGATAAGCGGGGGTGGCCGAAACTTCCCAGTCTCAGAAAAGGGCGGAGCTAGCGGATGTCTCCAAGGACGAGGCGACTTATGGAGTAACCTTCTTTACTCATTTTAAAGCAACAATAATCTCAGAGCCTTCATCCTATATCATCATAACCAATTACAAGGCCATTCACTCATCTTAAAATAACCGCTTATTTGAGGTAAACATAGTCTCAATTCTTCTATTCTGTACGATAATCCAGAACAAGCCTATTATAGGGCGTAAGCGGCAGTTTAAAACGTTATTATCTTTTTGAGTAAATGAGATAGAAATAGTCTGCAATGGGGAAAATAATCTTAATATTAGTAGTTTTTTGTCTTTGTTTGGATTTTTTCTTTGTCTCGATAGTTTAACTTAAAAATATTTCTTTTACCCACCGCCTAACATGTTAAACTTCTTTAACAAACGCAGCTTCTTTATTTATGTATTTAACCCAATCAGGAAGCTCCACAACCGAAGTTGTATTATAATAAATACAAAAATATGTCCAAAACAATACGAATAAATACTGAAGAAAAGTCTCTACTGCAAAACATGTACAAAAACCTGAAGTTACAGTACACAAGTACAGTTGCTTTAAAGACATTATAAAGTCTTTATGAAAGTCTTTTTTGAGAAATACTTGAATTTTAAAATGAAATTCTACCAGGTATCGTGGAATCTTATTAATTATTTATATGAATTCCGCATAAAACACCTCAGAAGTAAAAATATTTCAGTAAAACCACAAGAATTTGTTTTTCTTCGTATTTTTCCATATTTTTTTATGGGGTCGGCTAATGAAAGATGGTTTTTGGGTGATGATGAGGTTTGGATTTGGCGACTTTTACGGTCGGATGCCCTTCCTGCCGCCTACCCTGCACGGGAAAGTCAGACAAACACCAACAACCATTCTCTGATCAGAAAAATCCAGATCAGCCGGGATTCGAACCCGGGGCCTTGATCATAGCTTAGCTCGGACATCAAGACCGATATTAAAACTACAAGAATAAAGAAAATTAATAAGTTCTACAGATGTGCAGTCTTAAAAAAGATGCAATCTAGTAATATGAGGATTGAAGTAATTATTCCACACGAAAATCTCACATTGTAATGAATCTGAATGTTATGAGTGGAAAACTTTCACGTAAATGGGAAACAATGACACTAAGAATAACTCTCATTGCATCCAATGAGGAGTTATCATGATGCTTGCCATAATTCAGCCTCTCTCATACCTCAGCAGGGTTCGTATAATCAAAGTCACGAACAAAACCGAGAAGAATGTGAATGTACGATGTATATCCCTCAATCCAATACCAAGAGACAAATTAAAGTACATTTTTCATTCATCAAGGTATGGCAACAGAAACGGAACCATGATGGATGTATAAAAATGGCATTCGAATAGTGAAGGCATTGAAGAAAGGGATTCCCTATATACTTAGGGCGTCAAGAGACGCAAAGCCTGGGCATTTTCTACTTTTAGGATGTAAGATCCGGGACAATCTGGACACAACCAGAAATTTACCGGGACGTATCCGGGACAATTTTCTGGTTCCGTCATCATCGTAGTTAAGAATATACCAATACTTCTAATAAGCTGCTTGTTTTCGTTTTTCTCTTAATTCTATCAAAACGAGTTATTAATGAATTGATTCTCATAAATTTTACTATTTTAATGAAAAACAATTAAATGCCTAATACTTTATATACCTGTAAAGAAGTTGGAAAAGTTGTCAGAAAAGTAGCAAAATTGAAGAGATAGATCGTTCTTGGGTAGGATAAAATTTGAAGAAATGATCTATCAAATGGGCCTTCAATGTGTTGATTGTCATGCCATTTTATTATTTTTAATGAAAAACAAAGAAACACATTTAAGATAATACTATGTAAGAACCCTGCAAGCCGCCTCAGGGCGTGATTTATAGACGTAAAGAATTTGTAAGCATTGTCATATTACAGATCGATGCAGAATGAAATTCGATAGATTCTCAATGAAATTATCAATGTTAAAGATAGATTTTTGGTTTAAAAACATTGATGTATGGATTCCTAGAGCTAATACCATGTTAATCGATAAAAAAATATGAAAATACCTCAGTTGATTAAAATAAACTAAGTAAAATATTACAAAATTACCGGTATATTTGGGCGTAGCGAAAATGTTGTTTATGGAGACCGGGTTTAATGATTGAAATTCGGGTCAAATCTCGGAAAACCTGGACCTGGTGTCTTCAAGAGGTCCGCAAAGCCAAAGACGTTAGAGTAAACTACATTTTTGTATTTATTTTATTTATAATAATAACGATAACAATTTATTTTGTCACAAAATATTCAAACGCACAGGGAAAATTCTGCCGTGAGTTGGTGACATGTCAGTTAATACAGGAAATCTAATATACATAGATGTAATTACACATAGCAATATTTACATATAGCCATTTTTACATTCAGAATTTCTATTTACAGAATTTTACATAAGGAATATGAGGATAATTTTAACAATTGGAACTACATTGTTGGAACAAATACAAATATATATATGTAAGTACATTATCTCAAACCAATACCAGCCTTAATCGTTTTTACATCCAACAGGATAGGTCGTTGTCCAGAAGGTATTCAATAACAGAGTAATAACATATCATTGTCAATATATTTTGAGGTTTTCCAAAAATCTTTGCTCCTTCTTGCCATGTTTTTTCATAAATGTCTTTGGAATATTTTTATATATTTTTATATTTATATAAATATTTAAAGATTCACATTGGCACCATTTTATAGTGAATACTAATATATGAATTATTGATAAGGAAATCAACAAAAAATAACGCTGATGAATATACACAAAAAACGATCTAAGCAGGGAATTATTTGCAAGGATCTTTGCTTGCTTTGCCCCCTTCAACATCCTCCTCTTCCTCACAAACGCGACTACAGGTGTCCGGACGGGAGACTCGTAAAACTCCGTGATCACCTCCGTTTTCCTAAAATAAAAGAAGGCGCAGGACTCACTTTCCCCTCGGAGACACAAAAGAGATGCTGCGACACCCTCTCCCCTCAATCCTTTTCCGTTTTGTTCCATCCACCCTTCTTTTTCTGCCGTTCGTCCCTCCCGATGCGTGCTTTCTCGTTAAGAAAACGCCCAACGGATGGATGGCGTCGCGGGTTGTTATTGTGGAAACGGTAAATAGGGAATTGGTGCGAGTCTGTCGAAGGGTGGTTTCAAAGCTTGCTCGCTCTACGAGTAATGGAACGTGTGCGTGATTAATCAGATTGGCTATCTCCATATATGCGGGAAGAGGTCTTCGGAAATGCATCGGAATAAGTGCAGACGCCCAATTGCCCCTCTGCAATCGGAGAGCTTTCATTATGTGCCGAGGATTAGAAAGCTTCCTCTAAGACGGATGGTTTCATTATTTTTCTTATAAAGGAGCGGAATGGATGGGATAAAGGTCGATTAATTTATGCCTGTACTGCACTACTTGCAAGAAGGCCGCGCGAAAAATTGTGTTCGTGGGATGCAGATAAATAATTCTATGAGAATGATTTTTGTTTATTTTGCAAATAATTTGAAGACAAAATTAATGTTGATGAATATGAATTGTATTATAAAAATAAGATTGATTAATGTTACACTATTTTTATTTTATAATGTTATTTTACTAAATAATATTACGCTATTTTTTTAGCTACAAACTTTTGAGAATTTGAAATTGAATGAGACGTTGATATTCCTGAAATGTCTCTTCAGAAACTACGTCTGATTACTGCCTTCCAATTTTAACTTTTAAATATTAAAAGTAAAAAATATGCATTTCCATAACTCTTAACTATCAGCTGAATCTGGAATGGATAGTAGCGTGATCCATAGCGGACCGTAATTATAATTTCGTCTTACTCAAATAAGAAAATAATATTTGATTTGATCACAGCCAACACCACTACTTCTCCGTAGTAAGAATTTGGAATCATGCAATAATTAATTATTTGCAATTCTTTAGAGAGGTAACTTCATATTCTTTATATAATTTTGAAAGTATTTTGAAAATTAAGGATTTTCTCGAAAAAAGGATAATTTCAAATTAATCCCTGTACGAAATATTTTAGGAAATAACTTTCAGCTAAAAATAAGAGAAGTTGGCCAAACTCTGGCATTTTAACAGTCATTCGTTTGGAGCCTTATCTGCACAAACAGGTATGGAACCAGCTATTCGAAGACCATAATTTATACTTTTAAATGTCATCTTGGTCTTCAATAATTTCATGATACATAAATTAGTTTATAGCAATATGGAGTTAGTTGGATTTCAGGAAAAGCTTAAATGCGCCAGTGTAGAATGAACTTCTCTTTGTCGTTTTGTCCTTCTATAAAAAAACCATATACGCAGTATACGCATCTAAAATACATTCTTTCTCTATCTCAGAACAAACCACCGCTTGCCGGGAGAACATAAATAGCAAAAATACTAAGAAAATATTATTTATGACATTTTACTTGCTATTACTCTACCTTCTTACCTTTGTCATCATTGGTTCAACATTTCGGTTTCACGATTTAAGTACTCCGTATCATTCTTAAGCGTTTTCCTTCATTGATTTCATTGATCTCTTCAACAGGCCGTGGAGTGGAGCGTATCCACGCAGTGCAAGTGCCACGGCGTCTCGGGGTCGTGCAGCATAAAGACGTGCTGGAAGGCCCTGCCGAGGCTCTCGGATGTGGGCGAGCGACTCAAGAGGCAGTACGCCGTCGCAACGGAGGTCGTCCCCGGCAGAGGATGGATCGACAGACAGGACGCCTTGGCCGCTGCGGCCTCCGTACACGGAGGAAAGCAGACAACCCTCAGGTACATACATTTACAACCAATCATCTCATTAATTAACTATGCTTATTGATGTATCTCATTTATGTACCTATTTATAGTGTATTTATAAAATATAATCATGTTCCTTACCATCTTTTTAGTTATGACTATCGGTAGGTTTGCGCAGCTTTTTCAAACCCCCCTTCTTAGTGGGTGTTTACCTGCAGTGGATACATTTTTTCCTAAGAATTTCATAGGTTTTTTACATCCACTATTCTTCTCATACCTTTTTCATACTATCTCTTTAAACTGTTTGCTTATATATTGCATGACGATGGGTTAGATGGAAGAGGAGACTTTTAGTCTAAATCTCGTCCGATTAAAGCCGTTTTATAATAATTATTATTAATTTACTCCGAACAGACATTCTTCGTCGTAATTTCATAGTATTCCAGTGGAATTAAACTTTTACCTACATCTATACATAATCGTAAGAACTTTCGCTTTGCAAAACAGTGAATTTATGAATTCATCTCTCGGAAAATATAAATACATTTTTGACGAAAGAATCAAGAATAACTTCTGAATACATAAACGACTTTCTAGTTGTAAGGATGAACTTTTTGTTACGGCACAAGTTATAACATAATTAGACCACAAGAAACCTTACCAGTCTAAATATATTCATCATCAGAGTGGCTCGTTAAAAATCTGAAGAATATTGTGAAATTTTTAATTTTCAAGTCATGCGTTAAAATGTTCCATCAAATTAATTGAGTGACTGTTAATTAAAGTTAGGGATGAAGAGAATAATATTGATCTAAACATTGCAGTTAATATTTTGTTACACATTATCTTAATTTTTATTCACTAAGTATTGTTGCATTTCAATATATAAATAACTTTTAAATATGTAATTATGATTCTGAAAATGAGTCTTTGAGATATAATACTCCACATTTTCCTGCCCCATCAGTTATTTCAATTTGAAACAGAGACTGAATTTGTATATAAATTACGGTAAAATAAATCCCTCGCGACAACGTTTTCTGAAGCGAAACAAGATAGCGTTCCGTTTTACTGATGGAATTACTGAAATGTTCATTTTACAAATCCTATTTTTGTATGGTTTTGAAACCACTACATTTTCTGTTTCGGGCATATTGATAGATACAGAAAATATTTCTGCTAATGTCATGTTACTCGTTTTATATTATTTAAAATATACTGAGATTTTTGACCAAATTAATATTATTATATATTATAGTATTTACACAAGACATCGCCTGAGACTGTTAATTTTATAAAAAAATGAAAATTGACCGATCGTGATATTTTCCTCGTTTTAGCAGAACATTTCCTTGCGTATTTTATTCATCTTTGGCACTTTTTAGTTACTGTAAAGTTTTTTTTAAATTTTTTATTGTGAACCTGTGGAAGTGAAAAATTCAAATATCTTATAATTTTACCTTTAAAGATGATTGGTAGATAATAGATTTAGGTCATGGGGCCTTGTTACATTTGACCAAACCAGCGATACTCCGAGAAATACATGCGCAATATATTAATACTCCATCCTTCGTCTCGTTTCAGGCAGCACAGGATAAAGGGCACGGATTTAGTGGCCCTCTCCCCACTGGTTCCGCCCCCGCCTCCCGGAGGACGCAGGCGCCGTCTGCTCCAGCCCGCTGCCACCGCCCCAGCCTCCGACTTCAACGATCATCACCTCATATACGTCACCAAGTCCCCGGACTACTGCCTGCGAGACCCACGAGTGGGCAGCCAAGGGACAGCCGGGAGGTGAGTCCACGACAAATGCGATACATTAATCTCTTCAGACCAATGGGAGTTACGAGGCCCGATTAAAACGTGTTGGGAGATAGCCCACACTGAATTTATACACGATGATCTGTATATAAATACCTTGATGAGTGTTGGTCCAACATTGACGAGCTATCGAGATACGTATCGTGAAAAATATTCAGACGAAAGTAGTTGAAAAATTATAAATCGAGGTATTTATCTTCTACGATCGTACAATTAGTCCTGACTTACGTATGGAGATATCGAAGAATACGAATTTTAATACTCTTACCATATAATTTTCAAAATTTAAGATAACACTATTGTATTTATATTTCAGTTCAATATCGGATCCCTCATACAATTGAATGAAAATTATATGTTGGATATGTACGACATGGAAAACCAAATTATTAATGTACAAGTTCACATTTAAACTTGTATATTCATCCTGTAAGCCACCAATGGCGTGAAGTTACCAAATGGCGTGCAATAAATACCAGCATCCCAATCTGTTACTTGGCTATTTTCTCTAATGTTCTGCGGAGATAATACCAGAAATAGCTCTGTTCTTTGAAGCCTTGTAACGGATTACATTTATTTCTAGGGGAGTTCGGAAAATTGATTGTTAAAATAATAAAATCAACTCCTTCGTGAACTGTTTCTGTACGGATTAATTCATCTTTATTTCTTACAAGTTCTTTGTTAATTTAAAATTATTTATATTGAGAAAGTGGTGCAGAGTCTCAGTTTACAGCTAAATTTTACTCTAAGAAGACCTAGGGATTTCTAAATGACATTAAAAAATTCTCGATGAATTACGTTATATGGCCAATAATCAATCAATCTCTCTGTTGATTGCAAAATGGTTGCTTACTGATTTGTTTGAAGAATATGAAAGAAGATATCAAATGCTCTCCCTTTCACTTAAATTAATTTTATCATAATGTCAGGACTATTCCCTCTAAATACGGATAGCCCAAGAGATATTTCACTCGCAGGATATAATACCCAAAAGAAGTTTCTCCAAGCGATAATTCGTAACTACTGTCCGGTTAAGTTCGGCCAATGTTTATGATTTATTTCTGTATAAGAATCTCATAGGGAGAAAAAAGATTTTTGAATGTATTTTTCGTTCCCTAAATTACGTGGCGTCCGTTAAATATTTTTCTAAAGAGTTTTGAGATATAAAAATGAAAATTACAAAATTACAGGCTTTTAATTCCGGAGAGATTTTTCGTAAAAGATGATTACAAAATCTCCTTGGAATGCCAATCGAGAAAAAAAACCTTTTTTTAATGTATCCTTATCCGTATCCTTTGGATAATATCTCAGTTTTCCGAGTGACTTTCAGACGAAATTTCATTGCGTGAGAAGTCTTGGGCATGATGTCCTTGGTTGGAAATTCTCTCGCTGAATCGCCTTTGGGCGAAACGCTCTGGAAAGGTCTCCCATATTTCATTGGTTTTACTGGAATATTAACAGATCTTTGGAAAACGATCGGAAAACCAATATATTTTTAGTTCCTCCACAATTACTACTCATATGATGAATATCTATTTTATCTCCACTTCGAGACTCCATATCGGGTTAGGTCTAAATTCATCACCGTTCTCGTTAGTCTATCTTATTCAACCAGCCTTTACTATGTATTTATCTCTTTACCCTTTCTAAGTGAAAATAAAGAGTGAGAATGTTAGTTAGTCGTCAATTCTTTTTTTTTTCAATCCGAAAGGATTTGGAAATTAATTTGAATTTGAAAACCGAAAATTAATTTGAATGAAGGTGTAGACATGAGTGTACCCTTAGAAATAGAAAAAAAGTTAGACGAATCTAAATCAAACCTTAGGCAAGGGATGATAACACTTTCATGGTGATATTTCATACATAATATGTGGATCATACGATGTTTCTTACTCAAGATTCGGAGCGGAAAGACTCCGATATTATTGCAACAAAAGAAATAAAATAAAAGGTTTCCATATAAGATGCATATTTGATTCAGGAGCATGTTTCCAATCAGGGAAACAGTATCAGTTAATAGTAAAATCACGTTAGAATCCACTGCTTGAGCCGTGACTTCGTGGTAAGTCTCCATCAGGAATAAATGAAAATATTAACTTTTACTTGACCGCAAGAAGTATAATTTGGAAACGACCATGGTTGTGACTCATGGAGTCATCCTCAGATGGACCCCACATCCCACCTGAGGATGTCTCAATAAGTCGATATCATCCGTCGGTCGTTTCCAAATAAAATGTGTTGTGGTTAAGTAAAAGTTAATCTTTCCATTTGTTCCTAAAATCAAGTTTCTGTGGTAGCTCAAAGGAAATCTTTATAACCGAATGGACTACTATGTTTAATAAACGATACGTTAGCTAGTTTGAGTTGTTGCACGGCAAGGCTTTTTACATACATAAAACGGTATATTGAAGCTGCGTGAGACTTGACAGGGTATCACCCTGTCTTGTAGCGGTGTCTTCCAGAAGCATCTGGGCAGCCGTGACGAATACCCTTCACGATTCATCTCCCCACGAATTCTCGGAAAGTGACCTCTCCCCGGACCGCATCATTGGGGGGAGAAGTCGGAGAGATTCCTCAACGAGAACTCCGTCTTGCGCCACCGAAAAACCGTGGTAAATCCCGCGGAGGAAGGATCGGGTGTTTCGCACCTCGTCGCTAATGGGCCTCCCAACTTCCTCCCGGATTCCGCATCTGCCTCTTCTGGAGCCCGTGTTTGCCATCGTCTAGCTTCTTTCGGACATCCATTGGCCGCTATTAAAAGGTGCCATGAAAAAGGGGCGGGCTGATGGCGCCGTCAGCAAGATGGCGTTAGGCCAGCAGCGAGCTTCCTCTTTTCCCCACCCAGGGGGCCGGGGTTATTGTTACCATTTGTCACCCTGGCGCTAAAAGGCTGAAATGAATTGATGCGTAAGAGAGGTAAAGGGCTAATATTTACAGCAACGGAGTCCAAATGGACAGCTTTAAACCGAAAGGAAATGAAATTAGGGTCCGGTGTTGATTCGTTCTGGAATTCGTTGCGTGGGGTGGCTTAAAAAATAAAAGGGCCCGATGAGGTTTTTCTCGTTTTTCGGAGGCACGTGACGGTTCCAAAGGCTGGAGTCGCTTCGGTGGGTTGTTTACTCGACGTCTGTTTGGACAATTACTTGAAATTAATTACTGGAGAATTTGTTTCCGACTTTTGTTTGCATAGCCTGAGTGCCCATCTTGTCCAATACATTAAAGATAATGCGGGTATTAGAAAATAATTTAAATTTTTTTCCGAGTCAATGTGTGATGAAAAATGCTCAGATCTTATAAAGAAAATTAATGAGTGAAAATTACAATATATATATACAATAATATTGGGGTTTCCTTTATAATGACGGTCTTAGAAAATTATTCTCAAAATACTGTACATATGTGAAAACTTATTCCTTTGTGCTAGGGTCGGTTGAAAGCTAATGTAATAACTCGTTGACAGAGTTCTTGGCCCATAAGGGACAAGAATGTTATATTAAGGCAAAAATTCAACCAATATTTCTAATAAGTCCCAGCAATATCTCTCTATAATATATTGTTTTTTATAGGCCTGTGTGTGTAAAATCGCATTCATGTTAAAGCAATCATAGGAAGAAGATTGTGAATGGGCTCTCATTTATCAGACATGAATTTTAATTACTCTCTGCCGCTAACTGTTTCAAGGTAGATTCATAGGTAGACCCATAAACTTCTCCATAATAAAACATTGATAAAGGACATCTATAGTCTGTAAAACCTATGTAGAATAAATAGAATCTATTTTAGAAAAATGGCTAAAGAGACGGTGGTTTCTTATTGATTTTTTTAAGATGCATAATTTAAATTCTCATCTACACGTCGACGTATATGAGCGGAATGAATTGCAGTGCATTGCAATGAATATATCGTCAATCTATCGCCATAATCTGTTTTCGTCGTGCATGAGTAGTCCTTGAAGGAATATAATCTTTGAAGCAACTAGTACTATTTACATCCCGATATTTTCCTGCAGTATCTGATCAGCATATATCTAAACGCTAGACGCATAATATCTAAATCTTCCTCCAAGAAAGAATAGCCTCTGAATCTATTGAGCAAGTTTAACCAAAAATTTAATCTTCTATCTTTTATAATAAGAAATACAACATTTTCGAGAAATATTGGGTAAAAATAGACTTTTAATAGTAATGCTTCACTAAAGAGCTATAAAGCCGAAGAAAGTAATCTTTCAATTGACTCATGAAGAATGACATCTTTCAAACTGAATTTCTGAGCAATAAATGATAAAATCAAGAGTAATGAGAATGAGAACGAATGCCTTTGTCTAGTCCCTTTCGGTTTTAACCTTTTTACCAGATATGTGATTCATTGATACTCCCCTTCTGTAGTTCTGGTGTGAACATCCAGAGTACACCGAAGTGGTATAACATTGGGAAAGTCGCTAGATTATTGTTGATAGAATTAGTTGATGGATGGGTGACCTTCTTTTTAGCGAACATAGTTTCGACGGATTGAACTATCAGAAACATAACACCTGCTGGATGTCGACTTTTGGTTCGAAACAATAGAACAGTCGCTAATCTTTTCAGTCAACTTGGCGACGGCAAAACGTTTCATGGGTGTGGCGGTTCACTGCAACGAACTAACGGATTTTGACCGCACTTAACGATCTTCCCACATGCCATCGATGGATGCGAGAAAGCCGAGCTCTACCACAGTCCAGCTTCCGAAACAGAATCCTCTTATTAGCCACTCGGCAGCCACACCAAAGAATCACACCATAAGAGATATCAACGACCGATTCGATGTTTCTCGAAACGTTATTGCGAATTTAACAGGCTAAACTTGCCTATGGATATTTTTGTTTGCTATTACACATTTTAAACTTAACACAAGAACAACGAAGTATATTTAGCTAGTTAGTAGTAGTATTATTAAAAGTGCCTCGACAGCTTAGGTAATTTCGCACATTGGCTCCCACCGGAGTTAGCTAGTTATTTAGAAAAGTTGTTATAAGAAATCCAGTGAAAATAGTTACAATAAAAGGTTTCTATTCTTCGAGATGGATCGAAATATCTCCCAATTTACATCCAATTTGATGGAAATTAATCGACTCGACTGGGATTGGCCAAATTTGGGATTCCAGAGCGTGAAATAATTTCCATAATAACTCTTATAGATGGTAGACTTATAATGCCTGGAACAATTTTGTTTATGGTCAACCAGATGCATTCTATTCCAAATTGGAATTATAATTTGCATTTTTACCAAACCGACGAAGCTCAATGTTGCTTTTCTTTCAGGGACATGCAAGGCCGGTCCCTTACCGATGATATTATTTTTACGAGTATTAGAACTTATTAGCCATGTCTCGGGCAGCAAGTTCTAATGTCTACAGTTTCCCAAAGGAAATAAATGTTAACTTATCCTACGAAATTAATAACTGTGAAAATGCTTACCATTTATAATGTAACATTAAGAGACGTTTATTGCTTTACTCGCTTACGCTAATGATTGTAATTACTATCAGCAACTTACGTGTTAGGGGCAGTCAAATGAAATTTCGGCTTAAGAAAGTGTAATAAGATTTTTAATTTGGCTAATGGCTGTAAATATATTCTCAAACAATGCCGAAAAGCCAACTCTTTCATGAGGAAATAAGAAATCGCAGTATGGCTGGAAATTTCTCTACCCATTTTAGGAACTTTCTGTCCTCGCGTATCTGAGCCGACATTCATCAAAATATTTCCGTTCCTAAGAATGTATTTATTTTCTACCAACGTCAATACCCATCAACGACAGCGCCATTTTTAAATATCGGAACGGTAAATAGAGATCAACGAGGATGAATAAATAACCGCCCGCCTGAGCCGTGAAAGATCTACGTCTTCCCACTATCTGATTCGGAAATCTTTTTATCTTCAGTGTTTATCCCTTTAAATTGTCGTAATGTAACTCCTAACAGCATCGTTAGATCGAGCGTAGTGGAATATATACCGTTTGTTAAGGAATGGGTGCGATAAAAAAGTCGGATTTTAGGCGTTCGGTTTTTTTCATTACTACTTTCGTGAGTGAGATATTTTTTCCTTGGATTCGTTTTCTCTACTAGTTCAAAAATACCCGTTTTATAGGTGTAATATCATATTCATTGTTGCTAAAGTTTGCCAAGGACATGTAATTAATGAAATTACTTCCATTAATTTGAGATAGACAATTGCTTGAAGCCTAGATTTTCTGGGTAGATACTCTCAAATAGTTCACTTTCTATTATACTTATCATAATTTACCTATTATATTAATAATTCTATTACTTATTTTGTTACATTACTTATATTTTATCATTACAGAACTTTATTTTATTACTTATTTAGATGCCCGGGATAAGACATTTGTCTGTGTAGTGGCAGAAAAGGGAAAACTTAAGGGATAATTCGGGATGTTTAGGCAAAAATATTTGTGAAAAGAAAATTTTTTTCTATGATTAGCGCTTGGAATACCGTGTGGATTTACCTGTGTATATCTCTTTATTTTCTATTATATATTTAATCCTTCGTTTTCTTGTTCCACTTTCACGTTTGGAAGTGAACCTTCAATGTAATTACAATATTATGAAGCAAAATAATATGAATTCAGGTGTGTAAATAGTTATTTTTGCGTCCCTTTAGTTTCATTCAGTGTCAGTTCTTTTTCGAGTTCAGTGTATAATTACTCATTGAGGTTAAACTGGAATTACGGATAGTACGTAGTACATTATGCACTTATAGTGTTGATATAGATATTACAATATACTAGATGATATATTATCTTATTCCTGTGTATTAAATGATATTATACATTACCTGATGCAGTGTTAATATTTATTAATAAAGTATTTTTAGTAACAATGGTTTTTCCACGAAGTCTTGTATTACTTTAAATTTTGTTAGTCCATGCTTGTCATTCTCTTTCGAGAAAGACGTAAGTAATAATCTTCATGCAACGCCTCCGAGAGGATCATGAGAGAAACATGAAAACGTTTTATTTCTATTTTCCTTGTCGGAATGGGCTGTCCGGGCGGCCTTCGCTTTTTTTCTTTACTTTGGCGTAATTTCTTTCGCTTCACCTTTTCTCATTCCGTGTCCGTCTTTCCGATTTCATTGCATGACTGTTTCTCCTACCGGCAGACATTGGGAGGTGTGAAGGAAATAAAAGAAGGGATACCGAGGATGGAGAGTTTCATAAAGTGTATGAAAAACAAAAATGGGCACTCGAAATCTTTTATTCTTGAACTTTTTCTGTGACGGCCACCGCATTATTTCGTGACCTTTAATAAACCTCCAATCTCTGCATTTCATTACTATAATCTTAATAGTTTGAATGTATGTTTGAGGCATGATTCACTACCACCGAGAATATTTGCTGGAATTAACGAGCTTATCCTCATCTTTTTGATCCTAACTAAATCAATTGGTTGAATTTCCTGGAAACGTATCATTATTTGCTTCTGATCTTGACGACTTTATTCCAAGTCGTTCTACATTCCATATATTAATTTCACAAACGATTTACTGATAAAAGTATTGTTTTCTTTTTAAAGTCGGTACACATGATTGGTCTTATTAATTCTTTCAAATTAGGGAACAACATACTCATAGGATGTACTGGATCATGTCAACGGACATCGATAGATACAACGAGTACATTATGCTATTGAAGTACTCATGTAGTTGTGTTGGTTATACGCAAAGCTTTATAGGATGTTACACTGTTTCAGGAAAATCTATCGGTTGATATCCACATTATAATGTAAATCTGTCTGATAAACTGTAGAACGAGTCTCTCATCATAAAGGGGAGTAAAGGAGGTGCGTAAAGTTAGCACCCCCAAATCGAGATGTGGACAAACAAAATGCGTGGGATATGGATAACTTAAGATAAGGAATGAGTACCACAATGGTTGGGAACCTTTTAGTGTGAGTATAAGATATTGCAGATTATAGTGTATTTGTGAGCGTTAAAAATTAATTATTAATTTATAATGTTATTAAATATCTGCTTCAAAGAAGTTGATATCATACATATTCTCGGGAAAGAGCTTCAAATGACAATGACAATCATTCAATGATGATGAATGACACTTGCTTTGCTAAAGACTACAATTCCTTCAGAAATAGCATTTTAAATTTTACGTCCCAAAGGAAAATCTCGGTGTCAATAGGATGCTATGCATTCCTAATTGCCGTGATTAAATCATACCAAATGATTAAGTTGGTCATTAATTAGGACAAGCATTGAGGATTTCTTGTAAAGAAGGATCCATGAGCGACCTTTTCCAAATGCAGATATTAGTTCGAAACCGTCTGCTTCAAGATTGTTTCTCCATCACAAAGGCCCCAATGCATGCTCCTCCATTAAACACTTCGAAATTATGGGGAAGAATCAAAGGATTACGCAAAACAATAGCGAAATAGAGGCAGACGTGTGGAGAGGAACTAAGCGAAGATTAATTCCTTCTTCAGCGTGGGTGGCCAGGTGCGAAGGCATGCCTCACAAAGGGATCGCGGGTAAGGGGGGGAGGGAAGCTTCTGAAATAAAAATACGTAAAAGGATCGTATTAAGCACTCGAATGATAATAAAAGGAGCTGAAAAGGAGGAGGGGATCGCGACGAAACGAAAGAAGTGCGTTTTTTACGAGCTGAGAAAAGTGGGAAGGAAATAAAAAGGTTTTTATTGCCGCTTTAGTCATAAGCGACCAATAAAAGTGCGGCGTTGCGAAAATGTAGGCGTGTGTATGCGAAAAGTGGGAGGTGCTGGGGAAGATGGGTATGCGAAGTGGTGGGAGTTAATGGGAAGGAGGAAGTGCGACGAATGAGCAATTGGAAGAACCCCCCTCGAGGCTAATGATCGAATCTCATTGTCGACAGAGCAATTGTTTCTGTTTTCTCACCGACGGTTTTGCTCAAGGATTTCTCAAGTTTTTTCTGCCTCCACGAATCCCGTTAAAGTTTTTCTAATCTATTTTCATTTTCGCTTCCTCTGGGATCATGGCATGGAACCGGAACCAAATCGAAGAAAAAAATTCCCTTAGCTGGAGGAATAACCTAGCCAGAACCGAAAAATTGATATTCTTGACTCTAAATGTGAATCGGAAATCGTTTTCATTCCGTTTAGATATTTTGTTCCTCAAAATGCACATCTTAATCGTATGATTAATAATTTTAATAATAACGTTATTACAATACTCTCGATACAATTACCCATGAGAGCAAAAAACGTTAATTACTTCAAATAAATACCTACCACGACCCCTCTCCACTCATTTTCCTCCCATCAAAACTGCAAAGTATCGTATAAATTCTGTAATTTCTGCAATACTAATTGCCTGGAGATGACTGTAATTGTCGAAACCGGTCGCTTTGAATAAAATATTGTGGAAAATACGAAGAACTTTTTAAAAAGTTATTTGCTATGGCGTTCCGCAACGTTCGGCGTGAACTTCTTGATTTTGATATTTACTTCATTGTGTGCATACACAATGACACAAATATTACTTAGAAATTATATGATAACAGATGTAGAAGAAATAATCAGAAGATGATATTTCACATAACAGGAATCAGAATACTATTCGTTTTCCTTTGCAACCTTATAAGCCTCATTTTCTCTCCTAAGTTCTTCTAAGCTAATGGTGAGCTCAGAATCCTGGCTTTATGCAAAATCCAAAAACACTAATTCAAGGACCTTCAAGAATTATTTTCAATGGTTCATATTCAAACGGATTCATCCACATGAATGGTTATAAGAACACTGAAAAATACTGCATGGAAATAATTCCAGCTAAAATATTATGAAACCATCTTATATTCGCTTTTCCTTACAGGAGTGAAGTTTAGATAATTCTTCCTTTCCCGTAGATAATTTTTTAAGTGGTTTTGGACAGTATAAGCATCTTGGCCGACCAAAAAAAAAAAGGTGCAAGGGTCGTATGCAACCCAAGGACCGCGGGTATCCTTATTCAGAAACTTCCTCAGTTGGAAATGCTATTACTAAAATCGTTTCTTGAACCTGAGTCAAAACAAATACTTGAAAAAATGAACGATTCTCAGTCAAGGATGTTCAATATTTTTTTCCAATGATGCAGATTTTCCCCTATAAAATCTTTGGTGGTTTCAGATAATTTGCATGCTTCGCTGAATTTTTAAAATATTACAAATCAATCGAAAATCCTTATTCCCCCTATTGCCTTACCATAGGTTTGCCACTGTTCTCAACTCTTCTTAGGCCTTCCAACGCCTTTTGTTCTTTTTCTGGACATAAAATTAATCGAATACATCGCTAAAAATGGGTATAAAAACAAATTTAAAAAAATATAGGAAAGCATTATGAATTATTATGAAACATATTTTCATCCTATACTAGAAGTTACTCACATGAGGGAAACTTCTGCTGTTGATGTCACTATTACACCACCTTCTGTCGAAATGAAAATGTGGAGACAATGTTTCCCTCCCTCTCTAACCTTCCCTCTCCTTCTAATTCACCTCTAAATATTCCTCATTAATCATCCGGAACTTCTCCGTACCGCGGAGGACCACTCCCGCAGTATATTGCAGTCGGACGCATTTGTTTTGACCGCCTGTCATCTCTCACTTCCTCGGAAGAAGAAATCTTTCCCTTTGACAAAGAGTCGGCGACGACGCAAGTTATTTGTGTTCTATGCGTGCTCGCGTTCGTGCTCGAGTCGCGGTTTAAATGAGAGAAAGAGCTTTGTCGGCACCATCTGTTCCGAGTCGTTCATTGTTCTCCCCATGAACGACACTCGCGTCCATAAATTAAGGGATAACAAAGATCCGAGACGAAAAAAACGTCGAAACAAGAGAGCGGGAGTACTCGCGGAGGTTGCGAATTAACTCGCGGGAATAAAAGTCGTTACGCCCGAGCGACACGGGAAGAATTACCCCCCTAATAAGTGCCGCTTATTGTCCGCGAGCTAATTTTCCGTCCCCGGGAGACGTGGTACATGCGCCGCGGGTTGCAGAAAGAACATCCCCCGATTCGTCACGCGGCGATGGGGGTTTCCGGTGGGAATCGCCCGCTCGGGGAATGAATATTGATTGCTTATTACGCAAACACATTATACGCGGCGGGAGTTAATTCGCCCTTCTCCCGGCCGTCGTAATGGGGCGCTGGGATCCGTCGGCGGCTGTGTTTATGCCATTAGTCTCACCTTTCCCCGAACACGCCTGACGATCAGAGAGCTATGCGGATAATGACATAATCGTCGCACGATATCGGCTGAGGGTCGGCCGGAGGAAATTGCCACGCCCTCGGCCTCTCGAATTGCCTCTCGACAGGGAGATGGTAGGGTTCCGTTGTCAACTGTTCCTCTTTTGCCAATTTCTCTAAATCTAGTACGTCTAACGGTTTTCTCGCAACGATGTAGCTTAGTAAGAGTTAATTATTTTAAATATTTGGGAAGACTCACATCGTCCCAGAAATACCCATGACAATAAATGATAAAATTGAAGAAAATTAAAACCCTCGCATTGTTGTTTCTTTAAAATGAGTTGATAAGGTATTAATTATCCTAGATGAGTGTATCCTAACCCGTGGGACGTGTCCTTATGGTCCCATAGAAATCAGCTCAATCCATACCCAAAAGATCCTGTGGAACCTTTTTGGTATGAATTGAGCTTATTGATGAGATATTATTTTATCGTTCCAGCAATTTAATTTATTTAAATATTTTGCTTCAATCTGAAAAAAATTTACTGCCATTCACCAGCAAACTAAATATTCGTATATATTACATCTATAGTATTGATGGAATGAGCCATCACTGTATGGAAATCCATTAAAATCAAGTAGATATTTAAATTAAATAAAATTACTCGTAAAAATTGTAAAATATTCGTAGCCAGAAGATGACTATGATTAATTGAAACCTGGTCGCCATAATACAATTTTCAGTAGAAAAGAATATACTATTTTTAATCCTCTCGATTCATTAAATACCTATATAGTTTTTGAGCCTACTAATGAATTGTAATACTATCTTTATGCATCTTTCTTAACCAATGTTTTCGGTTTTTTTACACCCATGCACAAAAACTAATTAACTTCATTCCTCGGTAATAATTCTGAAATCTGCCATTTTATACTAAATTAATATATTTCCCTGTGGGGTCCAGAGAAAGAGAATCGTCTTAAAATTGGATCCGTCTTAACTGTAATGTTTTCATAATCACAACAAAACCAAAAAATATCCACTACGTTATCATTGTCTTATTACTGAAGGTGGCCAAAGCAAAATGAAGTAAATGTAGAGAAACCTCTTGTAGATCCTCTGATTTATATTATGCTACTTTGGGAGGAATATAATTAGGCATTTCTAACTTATCTCTATAGGTCTACAGGCGAGTGGTATCTCTATGCAAAAACGAAAGCATCATTATTTACATTTCTATACATCAGCGATAGAAGGTAGCACTATCCAGGCCTCCGTAAATAGCGAGCACCTCGATTTTTGCTCATCCCTTTATACAGATATTTCAGTATGTAATTGAGTCGTAATAACTATCACAGTTTATAGGTAAGTGATGATTCCTACGCAATATTTATCTCCCAAGGTTTATGAGCGTCCAAATATATTACATTGACTGCTTGCCCGAGTTAAATATTCATGCGAATCGGAGCTGCAGTTGGTCATGTTTCGGAGACTTCGAAGACTGTCTGCCAATGTCGGGAGGCGAAGAGAGAAAGTTGGGCGGAGACGATGCAAATTGAGGAGTCTTTTATTGGGCCGTCGAAGGTCTTTTACATCGAATGGAAAAAAGTTATGGACGCTTGTGACGTAGAAGCTTTCATCGGGATGGAACGCTCGTATATCGAGGGACGGTCCGTAATCAAAGTGTTGCTGTCTCTATTAGAACGGAATGATGAAGTGTCAAGATACTTGAGGATGGAGAAGGGTACGCTGAATAGAAAAATCATAAATAAACCCGCAAGAGGTTAATGCAATCCAAGATTTTAACCTACTAATTAGAGTAAATTATATACCTCTCTGGAGAACTATTCCTATACCTTTCACATTATTATACAAACAGCTATATTCGTTAAAATGGTAGCCAAAAAGTCTTATTCGTCATTCAGATGATAAAAATAGACGTATTAATTAGAGTGCATTATTTACTCATTTTTTTGTGTAGAGCAAATAACCGTTCTTAGTATATGTCTTTTACAACGTAATATAAACGACTTTATTGATTGAAGTTGTCACCAAAAAGGATAATCCGTCATTTAGCGCTTTGTTTAAAACATACTAAAAGATTCATTTGATAATTAAGGTATTGAAGCAGTAACTAACATTGTGGAAGTATGAGAATGAATATGAAATATAAAAACAAGGCATTAAAGAATTGAAATTAAGGAGGCAAAACTATAAGCAACAAGGAAAGAATGATTTGCTTTATGGAGCAAAAAACAGTGATACTTTTATACCGCCATTTTTCCTCTTTCGTCCAACCCGGTTTTCAAACAATTAGAGTCGATTTATCTAACGTTTTCCAGCGCGTTGTTTGTATTCTGAACGCTAAAATATCTTGGGAAAGTAGTCGATTTTCGATTTGATCGAACTCACAAACGGTTGGTTTACTGGTTGTCACGAATGCATTTTGACGTCGAATCAACAAGGATTGTTGAAAAGGAGAAGGATCAGCCATTTTACCTGCGACGAGGCTTACGAGTCATCTAGGCACTGTATTTAATCATTTCCTTAGGAGTTTAATTTGTTTCTCGTTATTCAACACGCCAATTTTATGTACGCTCGTAGGCTAAAGTGATAAATTCAATAAAAACCACTGCCTCACCAACAGTTCGCTGTCACGACTGTTCGTCAACCTATCATCCAATGTATCGAAAGCAATACCTCGAATGAAGAAGGCAATTCGCTTCGGAAATAGCGGAAATGGATATCCATGGCTTCCCAATTTGTGACAAACTCACGTGCGAAATTCTTTGAATGTAAGGCAATGAGTTGAATTGATCCATACCAAATGCAACAGATTCTGTGAGAGGGAGCATCTTCTCCTTAGCATCCACGGTATCTCCCACAATGGGAAATATTCATATGTGATAGAGAGGCCGGTCTCAATAAATCGCATCCCTCTCTGCGGGAGGGAGGGATCGTGAAAGAATCTTCGACACGGAGTCCCTCCGCCGATATTCCCATCGTCCCTCCCGTTTCGGCGTTTTCAGTCCTCCAGCATTCCTCCGTAAACGCCGACCAAGAATCAGGACGTATAAATCAAAAAAACCCTCGTGTCCTTTTGGATAGGGAAAATGAATTTTCCTCGTAAGAGGATTCGGTAATAATTAGTCGGAAACGTGACGCACCGAGCCTCTCTCTCTCTCGTTTCTTTTTCTGGGCTTTGCTCTCTTTCGGTATGCCCCCGGATCATTCGCCTTGTGGGCCAATCCTACTACAACTAAGGTTGCATACTCTTTAACCCACTAAATGCTACTGTATATTCAGCAAATCGATGCCGGACGCGGAATCTTTTTTATACGTTAATTTATAATTTTCAGTAATTTAACATTTTAAAATTAATTTTGATTTATTTAAAGGAAAAATAAAGTTTTTTTACCAAATTTTAGCCATGACTTGAATTAAAGGCATCAGCGGTTGGAGGGAATTTGGTTACGCAACCCCGCATTACACGAATTTGTTTATTGTACGGTAGTAAAGAAATATTATCTTTCTACGGAAAAAGAAGAAGATCAATTTTTTAGAAAAATATTAAATAGATCATGATTTTATTCCAAAAACAGTCGATGCATAATCTAGGACCATCCTTACAATCGGGACACATATAAGCAATGAAATGCTTCAGAATTAAGAAAAAGGCATTGGGACCAATTGCCTAAGTACACAATTGATGATTTTTAGAAAGTAAGTAAATTGCCTATGACATGATTATAAGCACGAACTAAAAACAAACAGCTAAGCGTTTCTACGATAAATATTTAATTAATGGATTTTTTTCAATGATATGCCATCGTAAGAGGTAATAACTGCCATAAATTGTCCTTTACAATGAATTTTGCAACTGGATATTGATAAAGCACTTATGTTGTTGTTAATTTAAGATGTTTAAATAAGTTTTTACACTATTCTAGTGTTATCCAACCGGTGGAACTCGTCTCACGAGCTGCGCTTACTAACTTATTCGGTGCGGTTCAACCAGGTTGATGTTGTTTGATGTTATTAATTTCAGCCATTTAATTTCTAAATATTTTGGTTTATTGTGACAAACCTTTCGAGAAATTATACTGCCACTCATCTGTAAACTAAATATTCGTGATTATTAAATTTCGCTATCAAATATTAAGAGGTGATACGTTAATTGGGATGATTCACGACACATTGAAAGAGATTCTATGTAAAAACATTTATAGCTCAAAACAGTGGGTTTGGATCTCAGGAAACCTCAGCTTTACAAAATCCGACCCTTTAATGTTATTATCTATAATCAATAATATAGAGATAAAGGGGGTTTAATTAAAGACACAAAGATTTCGGTGCAAAGGAAATGGAGACAAATATCCGATTTCATTGGCTAAGTCACTTTCATATTTTTTCTATTATAATAATAATTTAAACCAATTCTTCTCTGCTGTAACCATTATACTATTATATTATGCTGATTTTTTTAAAGTCATTTTTGCCAACTTTCATCTTCAATGAACATGTTGAGTATCTTTCCTGCTGTAAGATATATCAGGGACAATAAAATGCATTTTCCCTTCATGACGTTGGACAGAGAATGGCGCTTAGCTCACCTAATAGTAAATCCTCCCTAGATACTCCCCATAGCATAGCTTCTCCTTTCCATGTCCTTTCATCTTGAGGTCCCTAACACCATAGCTCTCACCGGTGAGATTATCCTGCGGCTTCTTCCTTTGCTGGTCGGTGGGACATAATTAGTGGGCAGATAGAGACCGCTGCCCATCGACAGGGTCCGCTGCGGGGCGCCCTCGGAGGACAATAGATGTCTTCTGGAGTCGCTCAAGAGCGAGGCCGAAGGGAAGAAAGGCGGCACCTCAAGGATTCCTCCGGTGCACGAGGTGTTCGCAGTGGTCACGCAATGACCACGAGGCCTCCAACAACTCACTCCGTTACTTCATTGATTTCTGCTTTTCTCGGCTTCGGGAGAGTTGATGGACGGTGCGGCGCGGGACATGAATCGCCTTCCCACTAATCGTTGGCACTAAAATTGAAAAAAGTCGTCTTTGTTTTAGTCCCCCGTTGTTTCCCGAGATCACGCGATTATCGCCTTATTTATGGGCGAGCGTTAATGAAGCAGTTTCTCCCGGATGCTAACCCGCGGTGATTTGAGGAGAGGAGTTTATGACCGCTTTCCTAATGGAAATTAATTATCTTTAAATGCTTTTCCTTCGCGGATTTGCGTGAGTGATGGATCGTAGATACGCTTTCAACGTTTCAAACACGCGAGGACTGATTTGTGTGGTTTCTAGGACATTTTTTTAGATTGATGTATTCAATCGTTTTAATATCAGTTGAGATGTATTGGTGCGTGTTTGTAATCAGTTCGTTATGGTACGGTAATCAAGAATAAGTGAATTTTAATCGCGTTGCAATTCAATAATCGAAGCGGATTCGTTCCATAAATACTATTCATGCTCTATCCGATAAATTTACATTGAAAGATCAAGATTTTATCAGAGATGATACGATATCCGTATTATTTTTTTCGAAATGCCAAGTTTATTTCGTCAGTATAGACAGGCAAAAATGAAATAAAGTATTTAGCCTTGCAAAGTCCTTTCCTTGCTAGCTATGTGAGATTTTTCTTACACTTAAATCTATAGAGTCGCGAAACGTTCAAAGGTAACATTTATCAATTATCTTGCTTTTTGTAGGCATTATTTTGCGAGATATCTCGAGAATCAGCGATATTTTTTTCTGAAAAGTTTAATTTCAAACAACTTTTCTCTTAAATGGATATAATGGCGAATTGACATGAGATGATACTTTTTCATAAACTTATGCTCTCATTTATGAGTTAAAAATAGAAACTTCCATGTCTCATTTGAAGAATTCCAACACCATGCACCAGCTATTTAGAGGAAACGATAATAATAAGTAAGCTTCCAGAAATCGGTCATCAAAATCAAGTCAATTAAAAATATCAGCTTAGCCACTTTTTTCGTTTACAGCTACATATAACATTTCTACTACTTTTATGGTAAACTAATAAATTCAGGAATTAAAAGTTCCTCTTTGAACAATGATTCGTAGTGCCCTTAAGTTGGATTTGATAAGTTTATTTGGACTGGAAGACTAAATACTGGAAAGCACCCGTTTTAAGAACTCTGCCGAGAAAATAGACAATCTGAGTCAGGGAATCTAATCGTAATCCGGTTTCCTCTCCAGTTGAATGAGAACGCAAAATGCCATTCGATTCCGGTCCCTCTCTGGCAGCCACCCCTAAAACAGCATCTTACCGGGAAAACGAAATGAAGCTAATACTGGTTGGAATTCACCCTACAAATACTACGCTCATTTCGCATATCATTGTAACAGAGACAATAAATGTCTCGGTTTTGTGCGCAATTATGTATTAATTTATAAATTTACCTAGGAATAATGTCTCTAACCAATGAAGTTATTGTATTAAGACATTTAATTTATTACTGAATTAAGTCATTTAATCTACTGAATTAATTGAAGCTTCGGACATTCACTCGGTGGTGAAAAATTGGATTGTTCTGCTGTGGGCAAACCATTCTCTTAATTTTAGTTGGCGTCGCGGCTTTATAGATATAAACCGGCGTGATACCAGCCAGATTTTCTAAAAAGTTTTGGTTACCGTTGAAGATAATCGGCCATTGTGTTACCCCCCGCCTCTCCCTACGTCTTGTTGCGGCTTATGGAGGCTGCTAAAGCTGGTCAACACGTAGAAAGAAGGGCGGGCCAATGGCGGAGAGATGATAGAGTGAGAGGATTCTCAGTTTGGAGATAACTGACCGTCACGCACCGGCAGAAGACATCAAAAGAGCCGAAGAAGGGCTCCTTGCATGTGAATGGGATTTCTCCCTCCGAGCAAATACGCCTTCCTCCGAAGCATCTCCAATGAAATAGAGGACAGTTTGCGCTTCTATTCACAGATGGAGAATTCTCTTCCAAAAGGGCGCGTGTTGCGTACCATCTTATACCCCCCTAGTTCTATGCATTCTTGTAGATGGCTTTCATTCATCAGGCGAAAGTTTTTGTGTAAATAACATCACGCAACTTCCACTTCAAGCTCGTTCTTGTTTTAATGATGCATAGCTGAACCATTCCTTTGCGAACCACCTGTATGTATCAATATCCTGAAGTCATGCAATACACGGTCAATATGAAACTCTCTAACTTTCTTTTGAATAGAAGTCGATATATTGTCTGACATTGTGAGTATGAATTAAAATTTGATTGCTTTCTTATGCTATTGGTAGAAATATTTGTCTTTATTGTTGAATTTTTCGTAGAGAGAAACAGAAATATGTAGCCAATAATGATATTTGTTCTGTAATGTCAAAATAATAATCGAAAATTCATGAAATCTCTGATGAGAGAGATAGGGGAGGTTGAAAAAAACTAAGATATTTTCAGATTGTTCCCCCTGATACGTTAATAGTTTGTAAGCCGATATTTATTACCTGCAGTCAATTTTTAATACGAGATAATAACACGACTTTATTTGTTCAAAACTTGGACCTGTTTATAACACTGCGTTAATTAGTTATGTTTACAAAGTCAAAATAGTATTCTTCCTGAGTAAAATGTTTAATTTAACTGAAGATCAAAAACAACCTCTCGCGAACATGGACAGCGTACAGACTTTCACATTTTAAACATGGCAGGCTACTAAATGTTCGATATATAAATTTTCGAAGGTTTAGTCATCTAGTCTCAGTTGTGCGAGATGTTGAGTTCAAACCACGATAAGGTTTACTGTTTTCTAGACTTTCTAGTGTATAACCATACCTTCCCCGGTCAATGCCCCATACTGACCATATTTGAGGTATTGTTAAATGAACTAAATTAGGCTCCCCTTTCCGATAAAAATCAGCCTGCATAAGATAATTGTATCCTTGTCACTTTGGAATGATTTTTGGTGATATAAAGTCCCGACATTCCTTTAGTAAGCTGAATTGCGGGGTATAATGAATGCTTGAGCATAGAAATAAGTAGGGAACTTAGGAAATAGCTCCTTAAACTCCACTAAACGATCACTCAGGTATGATTTCAGGCATCATTCAGATGATATCTTCCAAATAGCTACCATCATTACTCTTTTGACTTAGATACATAACTACATGTTACCCCTCCATTTTTTTCTGCTTCGCTTTTCGGATCTTTATCTTCACTTATCTGTAGCATAACCCTATGCTTATCTAAAATCTAACCTTACTCCTTACGCACTACTCCCGTATCATATAGCTTTTCCTGGCTTTATACCTGACTATTTCTCCCAATATTTTCATCCAAAGTGATGCTCAATTAACCTTGATAGCACCCCAATAAATTCTCGAAACCCTGTGTCTCCATATCTTCACAATGATCTTAAGTCTCCACTTTTTTCTGGAAATTTTCTCTGTACTTATAAACTCTCCTCCTTGATGTAAATTTTTATTCCACATCCATGATCCTCCATTAGAGAAAACCATGCAAACGATATTTCACGATTTCTTTCGTAAGTTCCCCCCAACTGCTATACTGCAAGGATACATTCATAATGTCGGAGATTGGATATATATGTACACATCCTCCGCTATTTCAGCAAAACAAGGAATTAAGATTTTCATAGAAAGTGCACAGTATCAAATTCCTTTTACTTCATAAAATAATCACCCTTTAAAATAAAATTTCAGAGTGGTTTTACCCATTCAGAAGATATATTATAGCTTCGTGTAATATCTTTTTATTTGTTATCGTATTTTTCGTAGGTAAACAGATCAAAAGGTTTATGAAATAATAGCTTTCATTTTTTAATTTAGATCTTAATACTGTCCCTTCTCAATTTTCCTTTTCCGAATTTAAGTTCCTCAAAGATACCTTAAAGATAATAATATCTTGCAGTACAGTGTACGGTTGCAATTGAATAAGGCTTAACTGACTCTATTGCTTATTTCTCTCTGTATTTAATTATCTTTATTGTCTGCCATCGGTATAGTTAAGGATAGCGTGCTATCCCAGTAAAATCGAAGTTCTGAGTTCGAGACCCGGTACAGGCATGAATGTTTGCGTTCGTTTGTTGCCCTCATCGTGATAAGAAAATGTATTCCTTATTATGGCGTTTTTGCAAATGAATATCTCTATAGTAGTCCTTCCTAATTTCATAGAGTGAGAATGTAAGTTAACAGATAAGTTATGGATAATCATAAAATATGATTCCATATTTTCATCAACTGAATAATGTCTAGATTATATCTCGTCGGTGTTTCCACCCTCACTTATACAATTCAAAATAACATATGATGACGTATATCTTGTAGTTATTCTGGTGGTTACGTTGGTGGATAACCATAACTTTTGAAATACGAATTTATCTTCTCCCAGAGGTTATTATACGAAAACTTTTTCCTCCTATCTAATCTTTTTTCAATTTTTTTCCTCATTTTCAAAGTTTTGTCCCTCACAAATACTTCTCTTCCTTGCAAGTCCAATAAATTGTGAGAAGAAGGGTAATGCGCCCCGCTTGGAGGTGTCTTCTTATATGGCTCCTCCGTAGGGGGCTATTTGACCAACTTATTTTGATTAGCTCTTTTTTATTGCTGTTCCATAAGGCGAGCAGACCTAATTCGGTGTCTCGCTTTTTTAAATCATGTCACCCTTCGTTCCCTTGAAACATGGGGGTGCTTCCGTTAGCAGGGCGTATCTTAAAATAAACATGCTGTCTGCTATTTATGGGAGCACCTCTTGCTAATTTTTATGTTATTATTCGCGGTTTTTATTTTCATTTTGAGTGAGTACTTGCCTTGCGTGGGAAAACGGAAGGGTTTGCGCTTTACAAAGATCTTTATTCAGGAAGCCGTAGAGCTTTCAAGCCGACTCTTTTCTTACGTGCGAACAAACTGGATTTGCACCAGAATCCTTGTAACAGTTTATGACTATTTGTTGTCATCTTGATGTCTTTTTGCATTTATTTCCAAGTATTGACGTAATTCTTGCGGTTTTTATGGCATTATTCTAAAGTGTATGTTTTAGAGCTACAAAATATCTTGTATGTATGTATGTACAAATAAGGCAGTATTTGTTGAGTTTTTATTTTTTTAATCATCTCAAAAATATACGTATATAGGTGAAGATATGGAATTGTAGATCTCTTGAGATTTTGCAAACAAGCAAGCTTTCAAATAAAATGATACCTTGTGCTCGAAGATAGTTCGTTTCCTAAATATAGTACTTAAACGAGTAAAAGTAGTGACGATAAAATTCATTGCAAAGTATCAATAACTGTTTCAATACTTCCTAGCTGTAATAATATTTTCTTGAAAAAGCTATGGTGTTAGTAACTTAAAATTTGCAATTTACACTGGTTATTGCCCGTAAGATATGGATAATAATTATAAGTTCAATAATTCACTTGACTTTAGAAAGTATTCGTATTTACTGTGAAACCCATAGGAACTTATATAAATATCATGCCCATCATAAATATCACACACCTTACGTTGCTATAGGCGAGTATTTTTGCTTTATTTCAACATATGAATATTGTACAAGAAAGAAGTATCTTGGTAAAGAGAAAAAATTGTTCGAAAATGATATTAGCCGACATACTGAAGTTCATCAAGTTGCAAATCCTAAAATTATACCCAAATACGCCAAACGCGTTTTTTAGAAAAAAAAACAGGCAGAAGTAGCCTTATTTTTGTTATTTCCAAATATTTGAAATACTCGTGCATGTTCAAGCATCCCTACAAGCATTCGTTAGTCGAGAATGAAATCGAACAATATTTCGAAAATTCGTAACTAAAGTCACTCGTTAACTCAGGTATCACCCTACGCTTAATTACATGGTTGTGAATTGGAAACAATATTCTATGTCGAGATTTTGGCTCATGGTTCCGCATATCTCCCTTCAGCGTATGAAAATAAGCTTATGATAAGGCTTCCGTGAAATGATAATTGCAATTACGGATGCAAGTTTTCGATTCCGAGTTATAACTAAGACCAAGGGATAAACCGGCCACAAGTATATTTTAACATTGAATACAATGAGCTTGCACAATGATGTCATTTACCTTGAAGCGGCCAGATCTCAGAACCTAGCCTTGATATCAGGTCTACTACGTTGCCCCAGTTCTCGAAAATATTTCCTTAAACGTCGATAGAGGTTAGGTATCGGTCTGGATTTTAAGAACCATAAATAACGTCCTATAAGGAATCTGAAGCCCTCCTAATAAAACATTTAGCGCAATAATTCGTGCATCTGATCCGAATAATATCCGTCCTTGAAGCCCTTCGTTAGTGGTGGGCGTGGTCGGGGAGAAGACGACCACCACCGGCCACGGAGTTTTCCAACCCCGCATACCGATCTCACATTCGAATAGGAAAGGGCAGAAGACTTATATGATTGTGCGCCGGCACCACTTCAGATGACCTATAATCTGTGGCAACAAATCATCAGCCTGCTTTCTCGCCTCTCCCCGCTCATTGTTACCGACTTTGTTAAATAGGGTACGGAAGAGTGGTCTCTCTACTTATCCTCATTGAGGAATGTATCTTTCTTTCTCTCTCTTTTTTCACGTTGTGAAAATTCTTTCTTTATCTTCTCATCTCTTTATTACCATGCGCCCCCGTGCTCAGACAGTGGTAATACTTTCGATATCCTGGCACACGATTAAGAATGAGAAGAACTAGCAACGACGTATTACGCCGTAATACCTCAACTAACAAGAAATATTATTAAAGAATTTTTTGGCTTGCGAGTATTATTTTGTTTTTTTATTTGGCAGAGATAACGAATAAAGATTCATCATATGATTGCTTTGAGGATTTTTGCGCTTGTGAAAAGGCGCAGAACTTCAGAAAATACCATAACAAAATGGTTGATTCTCTTTTTGGCTTACTTATTAGACAAAGTTGTATTTTTAGAAAGTTTTTATGTTTACTGTAGTGTGTGAAAACTCATGAATAATGACCATCTGGCTATGGAAGAGTTTTGTTGACGAAGACGATTCTGGAACGAAATCCGTTTCATATCCGAAGTTTCACTGTAACGTTGAACAGTTTTGCATCTTACGTTTATGACAATGCATCTCGTTACATCCTGTCATTCAAAAGCTTCTAAATAACGTCTTCGTCACATAAATTATAAAAGTTTAGAAGCAAACATATATTCGTATCAACATTCAACGCAATCTCTTTAGCAGGTACTACTTTCAATTAATAATTCTTTATTCTTTGTGAAAGTTATCTTAATCTTTTTGTTCTATTTTATCTTATTGATAAATTATCGATTAATGCATTTCGATCAAAAATCCAAGAATATTCTACTGTGATTACTCAATTAGTTAGCTCAACCAACTAACAAAATGAAGATCCATATTCGAGTTACCTCTTGTATAAGGTTTAGCTCGGTCTGTTCTCTTTTTATCTTTTACCTAATCCTGTTGAAGATTTCGATTTGATACCCCATTGCGATCTTTCTGTATTGAAACGGTTGAGATCTGCAAAATACTTGGGATTAGCCCTTGTATTTTTTTCTCATTTACTTATTTTCCAATCGCTTATTCACGTTCAAGATTTCAATTTAATACACCATGTCGACCTTTCTGTATTAAACAATTGAGTTCTCCAAAATACCAGAATAAAATCTCTTCTACGAGCTTTTAGGGCATATACCTCGAACTTAAATTGCCTCGTCTCCATTCCCATCCGAAGCGTCAAATTCGCTGAATAAGTCCCAAACAAGGGACTCATTTTTTAATGAGTCCTCGATATCCTCCCGGGGAGGAAACATGGCCCTCCCCAATTCCATCAGAGAGTAAAGGACTCCGTTGTGGAATGCGGAGGATGTTTTATTTTCGCTGACTGTTGGGATTCCGCGTTTCACTTTTGCGGATCTGCCGGGAGAGATGAAGAGGAGAGAGAACGGAGGAATGCCAGATGACATTCGGAGGCCGTTGGATTTTTTCAGCGGTTTTTTTAATTTTTCTCCCCCTTCCGCCTTGGCGAATTAATTTTTCTTTCCGTTCTTTTTCCTCGGGAATGGCAAATGCTTCATTCCATCTCGGCCGCGTTGGAGAGGGAGATAATATGTTGGAAAAAAGAACAAGGGAGACACGCATTTCCAGAGACCTTAAGGATCGTACAAGAGACATGAATGAAATGGCCTAATTATCCCCATAAAAAGGCAGCGCTTTCCCGAAGGGGAAAAGGAAGTCGATGAGCGAGGCCGATGAGAGTGGATTGTATGAACATACTTGCTTGTGCGGGCGCTTGTGTCCAGGATTTTTTGCAATATTTGCATATTTGCAATTATTGATCCTAATAGCACGTGGTATTCCATGATCAGGGCATCACAGTTATAACTTAGAGCCCTTGACATTTGCAAAGGAAGGATTTAAGGGGGATAAGCTTATAGCTGTTTATGATCATTTTGCTGTAATTTTGCCTTTATTTCCAAATATTGATATATCTCTTGCAGTTTTTATGGTTTTCATCTTAATTATCTGCGATGCAGCTATTTTAGTTTTATTTAGGTTTTGTATCCATTATTTAAAAATCTCTTGTATGTACAAAGAAGACAGTATTTGTAGAGTATTCAATTTCTTGAGTTATTTTCTTTCAATTCCAATTCCTAATAAATCCATTGTGTCTCAAAATATGTCCAATGTATCTAGTTCTTCTTTTTCGGATGATGTTCCATATTGTTTGAACCTCTTCTATTATTCTGTATACTTCCTCGTTTCTCACCCTGTCCATTTGATCTTCAACATATTCCTCCAACACCAGGTTTCGAAGGTTTCTATGTTCTTTGGTCCACCAGCTATATTATTTTCTTCCAATTTGCTTTTGTTTTCCATGCATACATTTAAGTTTTACTTTCGTATGGTCATCATTAGATCAAAATAATGTAGTGAATGACTTCATACAACTCTATCCAGTGTGATAATGTTTATCGTGGATCCGTCATTTTCAAAATGGCGGAAATTTGAAAGAAAAATTATGGAGCAGCATGTAATGACAGATGTACCTACTCTCCTCATATTTCAAGACCCTGAATGCAAGCACGTACCGCGCTTATTGATGATTAACTGAAGGCTCTCGCTCAACGTCCTGTCACGTTGAATCACCGCTATGCGATCGTCATTCTTTTATTTCGCAAACAATCATTTTCGGACTTCTTTCCGCTGCGGGTCCTTTTCGTGGAGAGGAAATGAGGGAAGGTGGAAAGAGAAGTTATAGTGCATTCCGATGCAACTGCTCCCAACAACGCCATTCAAGTCCGCCGGAAAGGAAGGTTGCATTAGCACGGAGCGGACATAAATTTTTGTTCCGAATGCCTCCGTCGCTTTCTTCGTTCCGAAAGAAAAGGAAAGCGAGACAACGTAAGGGTTTATGATAGTCACCGAGATCTATTTTCGGTTCGTGTGGGTGTATGTGCATTGCAGCGCGATGAAAGGATTCTGGTTATACTTATTCGTGTGGATGAGAAGGCAAAAATACCATGAGCAAGATGTCTGATTTACATCGCTGTCCTATTTCCAAAGGGAGTGAAATCAGGCATGAGTGGCCTTCATAGTGTAGAATAAATAAAAATGGCAATCCAGAATTCCTCACAAATGCATATAATTTGGTAGTCGATGTTCTTAATATATGTAGCTGGGCTAAGACTCAAAAATCCGAGAGCTTCATTTCAAAGATACCTTCAACATGTTATTATATATGTATGTAACGATCAAGCTATACCCTTCTTTGGAAGCTCTCTATCTGCCTGCTTTATCTACGCTATTCCTCTATTGTTTTCTATCCTTGCTTACATTCAAGTGCATCCATACATCTTTCTCTGTGTTCTCTGTCATTGTTTTAGCTGCAAAGACTTAGATCAGATTCTCGTTCTCCATATTCAACCAGCTTCATCTCGGTCTTTCCTCCATTCAGTTAAATTTTCATTTCCAAAACTTTCACTCATAAGTTTATTGGTATTAAATGTACTGGATCGTTTAGAATTTCCTTTCGAAAGTCAAAAGGATAGTCTGGTTAGAATTGTTGTCGTTATAACTCCCAAGGCACTGCTCCAGTGAATAAGTGATACCTAAAGTTCTCGAGCTTCCAACTGGGTGGACACTGGATCTTCATGTTGCCAAAATTTCGATTCCCGTCTCCGAGGCCATCTTCTGGAAGTTGATGATGACACTTTTATTTTCCTCAAGATAGCCGCAGAGACGGCAATTACAGTTTTACCAAATTGAGTTAACTGTCTGAAACTCCGAGAGCATTTCCTTCCAGATGAGAGAGCGATGAGCGATCCTAGGTGAGAGAGCGATGTTATTTTACCTTGGTCAGACCCCTTCTGGAATATGCGGCAAGTATATGATCCGGCGGATGAAACGTGTACTCGCGAAATCGAGAAAGTGCAGCGTAAAGCGGTTCGTTTTGTTAAGAAATGCTACGATAAAAAAGCAAGCGTTACAAAAATGCTCTCAGACGTAGGTTGGGAATCCTTGAAAGAAAGGAGATTGGAAGCTAGGCTGCGATTGCTTAATAAATTCAGGGAAACTACATTTTCGGAAGATACAATCGATATCATGCAACCCCCCTGCTACCTCGGTCGATCCGATAATGACCGTAAGTTAAGAGAAATAGATGCTAGGACGAATCGTTTTAAAAATTCATTCTTTCCGCGAACGAAACGTGACAATAACCGAATAAGGAAGTAGTTTAGATTCAACTGGTGTTTACACCCCTGCCACACGCCGAAAGGCGGCTTGTAGGGTATTAATGTAGATGTAGATGTATCAGTTGTTGGTTTACCACTTTCCTTATGATTAATAAAATCGATTATGGCAGGTTTTACGGAGTGGAAATCCATATCGATAGAATGGTAAGAATAATATCACAAATAACAAATGGCCTGATGATGGCCGATCTTTGCCGAAATTGATCGTGTTTTTAATACATGTTTGGAAAAGAGTATTTGTGATTTTATTCTCACCATCCTAGTGATACTTTTCTCTTGCTAAGAGAATTTCGCAACCAATATCTTCTTTCACCTTCGATTATCAAGCTGGACGATTGAAACCCGTGCGCAACTTTCAGGAAAGAATCAACTATAGGGCCGCACAAAATTGGTTAAAGGTCCGCGGTCCCTGAACTACGGTGACTTCTTTTGGTAGATGTGAGAAATGCGGGATTTGCACCATCGTATTTGCACGCAGAAATTGGGGTGGGAGGGATCCTTACGGATAGTTACGTGACCCCCATATAAAGGAAGAAGAGCTGTACATCTCCCCGACTCCCGTTGAGAAGAAAATTGGCCCTGCCGAAAGAATCTCGACCACCCCAGAGGACAAAAGGCGTACTAAACTCGACCGTGCACATTCTGCACACTTTGAAACCCTTTTCCTCAAAGGCCGCCATGGAATGATGGCCGGGAGTTTGACGGACCGGAAAATTTTTCCGAATTTTATTCGATCCTCTTTTGTTTGTATTCATCGTGTTTCCGGGGAATGCAGGCGGGGAACGCAGATGACGAATATGCGGATCAAAAAGGAGATGACAGCCCAATTTGATTTCTTTTTTGTTTATTTGGATCTTCCCTTTCCCTTTCCGCTACTTTTCGGTATTAGGCACCGCTTAAAATGAGACCGACAACGTCCTATGGACGCACAGCATCAACACAGCACAGCTTCTAATCTTGGGAACTGAAATCAGCATACAATGCTGTATCGAGCAACCTTTTTGAGAGCTAAATTGATCAGAATCGACTTCCCGGGGGATGGATCTGATACTGAAACCAAAGAAAATTGTATTATTGTATTAATAGTCAATCTATTGTTGTTTGTTCTTAATTACATGATTAATTTGTTGATTTGTCTTATCCCTTACTATTTCTTTTCTTCCTTACATTAAAATTTTATAAATTTTGGATTAAATTATGACGTAAGGGGTCGCAGATGGTCTAAATGACCGTCTTTCGTTTCGCGTGGAACATAAAATTTTACGTTTAAAAAATTCTTAATTTAATTTAGTGTACATATAAAATCATCAGTAAATCATTTTTATCAATTTTGGACATTTTCACCCCTTTTTTGAATGAATTTATGTTGATTGCTCTACAATACTTGACTACAGCTGGTTTTACGTACTTTGCAACTGAGAGTTTCCTGCCGCTATTCTAATTTGTGCCATTTGTATGAAATTTCCTCCACGGTGCGAAACTTATTCCAAACATTTTGCAAGATGTTTGAAGGAGATTCCTAATAAAGTTTGTTCAGACAGTCCTCATACTTGGTCATATAATGTATAATATTCAACTGATGAGGTACGAATAAGCCCAGAAATTGTGGTTTTATAAATCATAAAGATTATTAAATATTTACTAAAACAACATGCGAAACTTGAAGTCTCGCATCGGAAATGAGCCCGACGAGCGATTGGTCAGTGTAATCTAACCCATACTAGCTAATATTATAAGAATATATATGATAACTCTGGGGTCAAATTTTATTGTGAAATTAATCACAAATGTGGGAAACATTTTTCCAGCTTAGGATTGTGCCTTCCTCGTTATACATCACAGCTTATTTGGAGGATTTGATGTAACACTGTTATTAAATAGAATAAATTTTACCGATAAGGAGGTACTCAATGCTATTGTTGTAATTTTTCATAAAACATGATGAATACCAACCATAAATCGCATTCAGCTATGTTCTTGCGCCATGCAAATACTTGAAACATAGGTCCCGAGTCTCTACAAATCGAGTTTATCCTTGTTAGGACATGGTTGTATGTACCCGCCTATCGTTGCTGTTTACGTCCCTCCCCTAATTGTCTGATAAATGCATGTCCGTAAGGGCACCGAGATATAAATTATAGAAAGTAATAAATGTCTCTTCTTCATTTCAGGTGGTGTAAT
The DNA here is from genome assembly GCA_947579665.1 of Sympetrum striolatum. Classification (NCBI taxonomy): domain Eukaryota; kingdom Metazoa; phylum Arthropoda; class Insecta; order Odonata; family Libellulidae; genus Sympetrum; species Sympetrum striolatum. Next base: position 21,555,098 of record OX388346.1, read on the forward strand.
GCAAGTTCCCACGGTCATGAGGGCTGCGAGTCCATGTGCTGTGGTCGTGGCTACAGGACAGTTAGAGAAGAAATAGTGGAAAGATGCCAGTGCAAATACTATTGGTGCTGTTATGTAAAATGCAAGACCTGCAGAAAATTGGTTGAACGCCATAGGTGTAATTGATCTGTCGAATCCGGGAGCGTAGGTTGATGAACAGAACGGTGTAAAGTATTTGATCTATGAACTGTTGCGCGAACAATTTTTCCACTAATGTTAAGAAAATTATCGTAATATTTTGCTCAAGTCTACCTCAACGAAGCACTTAAGCAGAATTTCCATGATGGTGAGCAACCATTAAGAATATACCAGTATGTAGTTTAGCTCGGCTGATTCTGTGTCTAATAAATTATGAACTCCTGTATTGATTGTTTAAACTCTTGCTGATATATTATTTGGTGAAACGTGCAACCATCAATTAATTATTAAGCCAAGCTTGTTGATTAATTTGAGCGAAATAGGCGATTCGACAATCATGTTTGTATAATTATGTTGTATATATATTTTAAACTTGTGCTCGCAACTATTCATAGAGCATTATAATATGATTAATCAATCTACGCTGTGGATATGGGCTAAACTGAAATGCCTTTGGGGGGGAAATAAAATTAAATGGGGAAATTATTTGTTTTAAATAAAATTTTAATCTATGCCTGCAAATTTATGTTTTATTTATTGACATCGCACCTATCAACGCATGATCTTTTCTTATATAGTATGCATAAATTTATTCATTCACAGGTACCTTATCTTCCATGAGGAAACCTCTTGTGAATTGGAATTTTAACTGCGCTTTGTGAAATATCTAGTGCTTATAGTAAACTACTTGGTATGAATGACTTAATTTTTGTAGATAAAATAGGCAGCTACAACGTAATAATTGCCGACAACTCGACTATTAAAATTCAAAGATTTTGATGTGGCTCAAGTTGTTGGAAAATCTTCTAATCCTAAGACTAAAAATTTTTTTTAGAGTGCTCTCAGGACAAACGATACATTTATTACAATACGTTTCCGTTTCTATTTATGGTAGATAATAGCAGAAATTCAATTGTTTAAATTGGGTGGTTTAATTTGTTGATGGCTAGGGGAGAGGGTTTACACTTCACCAAAATTTTTATTCAGAATTAACGACATTTTCTTGCCAAGGGCTTAGTTTTACGTATCAGCTGAAGTTTAAATGTAGTCAATTCGTTTTCTAAACATTCCTTACCCTAGCAAATGAATATATTCTAAAGAATGACTTAAAGATTACTCAAAGATAATGCCTTGGTTGAACAACTAGAATTTTCAGTTATACCTTTAAATGTTGATGACATTTTTATACCCTGCATTCATCATTTTAGCTGTAAAATAGACCCAAAAATGAACCTCATATCTCCCTTTCATACAGATTAATTAACCTCAAACCGTTCGTTGCGCCTTAGATCTCCGAAAACATCAATTTGCCCCTGCCTCAGCTCATTTCTATCGCAAAGTTGTGTTCTTCATATGCAATAGACGGAGGCAGTATGTATGGTTTCTTGATATAATCATCACTTGATGGTACATACTTGTATCCTGAACCCCTCTACCATTTGTAGCCAGTTTTTTTTTAGTGTGAATGAGGCTTACTATGCAAGGTGAGCAGTGAGACAGTTTGCTATTGGGCCATTCCATGCCAAGTGGTCTAGCTCGACCTTCACGGATTTCGAAGAAATTTTGTATAAACATTAAAACATATCTCTTATGAACATTTGTAAATTTTTACTATAGCCAATGGTATACTTGCTGAGATATAGCAGTTTGTTTGACCCCGTGTCGCTGCCTTCTTCAATATGACTATGTGTTTTCAGTAACTTTGAGCCATAGTATCTCAGAGAATTGTTTTACGAAGCAAACAAACTTTGGCTATCTTGAACAAATTTTAGCGCTCTATTAAACATAATAATAAAAATATCTTTAAGAGCGACCTCCTTGCAGAAATTTCTGTGCAAAACTGGCCCAAAAATTGCGGATCGAAAAATAATTAAAACTTTGGCTTTTTATATTTCAAGAAGAAAAGATATAATCAATGTGAAACTTTGCGCATGATAACATATCAATACATAGTTTATGAATATAAAATTTAATCTTCCTAGTACTTTCCATTATTTGAAAAATTGAGTCAACATTTGACAGTTTTTGTAAAAAAGCCAAAAATAGGCTATTTTTACCCCGCTTTTACAAAAAAAGACCCTCTGGAATTTCTTTTGAAAAATTTTTATTAAATAGAGAATGGTTTCAACCCTCTAAAAACGTATATGTGGTTTTTCATCTCAAGCATATAAGGCCCTAGAAATAGGGACAACTATGAGGATGACATTTGTAAAAACGACAATAATAGGTTATTTTCTGCCCGCTCTTAGAAAAGAAAGACCTTTTCGATACTTTTGTAAATCATTTTCATTTGAAAGAGCGTGTTTCAAACCACTTAAAAAGTACATTTGGTTTTTTATGGCGAGCACGTACAGCCATAAAAAAATTAACAAAGTTGAGAACGTTGCTATGGTGGCGCCACATGTCTTCTGTTGTATATTGTCTTATTTTACGTAGACATTTTTAGTGTATTGCGTTGGTCCATGGTGACATCGTAACTACCAGTTCAGGCATTTGAACCAACCAGTAAACCTATCGCCGTAGGGGTCACGCCCGATAGCCTTGCAATACCAGCCATGGGTGGGTTTCTTGGTTGAGGATCCCAAGCCTGCAATTTGTTTTCTTCGATGAGGTCGATGAGGTTGTAAATCCTTGTGTGGGTATTAAGGCAAAATATTGTGCTGACGAAACATCATGGACAACAAAGTAACAAATTAAATCAATCTGGTAAGCTTCGACAAGAGATTGAAAATGTTATTTTTGATTGAATTAAATCAGAACTGCGAGACATAGAAATACCTAAACTACTAAAGTAGATATTCGAAGATTACATTTCTTACACAAGAATTATTAAAATAAATTCACATGAAGTACCATATTGAGGCTTTAGTAATACCTACAGGTTTTAGTTTCGCTTAAAGCAAAATCAATAAGTAATCATTTAATTATCATAAGTATGTATGACCAGAAAGATTGAGGTTTAAACAAAACATTCAATATAATTGTTTTAAGGGCCTAAAATCAGGTAAAAATTTCTTCGATTCCAATGCCAATTCCGACTCACAATAAAATTCCAATTCTTGATTCCGATTATTCGCCCCATCTCTAGAGCTCACAAAAGATTACTTCGACTGCGTCCTGCGAAGTTTGGTTGTGCGCTTTTACTTTCCCCTGAAAGGACCTGGGACCTAGAGTCCCAATACCTATAGGGAATTCTTCATCACAGTTCTTTTTTAAATAATATGCCAATAATAAAAGAAAGTATAGTAATTTATGAGTTACCTGGGCAAGTGTGACAAGTCATAAGATGACGGAGTATCAGTATTGCTAGCAAAGGATTCATATACATTTTATAAAAATTTCTACAAAAATGAAAACTCGTTTGAGCCTCTACGGGACTAGATAACACTATACTTTATAACTATACCCAGTGCCCTCAGTCCAAATGTTGGAAGTCTCCCATTTATTCACCCGAGTGCTCAAAGACTGAATTATTACCGAAAATTGCATTAGCCAAAACTTCAAAAATTCATTCCACGGAAATTGTAGGGCAAAGATCTTCAGATCGTTCAAGGAAAGAATCTACAACTGCATAAACTTCAAGTGGGAGCATGGAGAACTAATTTTGGCAATGGTTAACATTAAACTAAGGAATTATATAAAGAATAATGATCTGAAATAAAAGTTATGAAAATTAAATTTACAGTCTCATATCCATTTGTTATCTTGATTTTAATTTATAGTTTCAAGTGTGTCCAGAGAAGAACTACGGGCTACCATGCAGAAATATATGTACTACCCACCCACCTTCACTTTTTTCCAAGCCTTGGTTTCACTTCAGTATTATAGTCTGCTTAAAATTGGAAGTAAAATTAAATACCATTACACCTAGGGAAATTTTGGTTTTGGCTTAAATTAGTTACGAATGAGTTCTATTCTATACTGCCAAAAGAGTTTGCGTATAATGACAGTGAAGAGTCTTTGTCATAATATTAAATATTTTATATAAAATAATTATCAATTTCCGAATATTCTAGCCTTTTGAAGTTCTGAAAGAATATGAGAAGTACTTAAACAATAGTTTTGGCATTCTTTCTCCTTAAATGAAATATTTTTACACATATATTTGAAACATTACACTGCTAATGGTAACTAATCTAAATTTTTAAAGTAATACAAATTTAGCAAACAAATCTCAAGCAAATGAAGCAAAGGCTAATTCAAATATTAACTTTTCGATTACTAATTTGAACATTTTCTGCGTCCAGAGTAATTAATTAATTTCTGAAAAATCGAAAGGTGTACGGCAATCGATTGATTTTGAAGTGGTAATAACCTAATTATAAATGAAAAATGTTCAGTGACAATTCCGTGCGTCCTCAAAACATATGTATGTTCTGAAATATGGATACTTTCTACGCTTTGTTGTTATTTTAATCATTTTGACATTCTGAGATTAAAAATAGCTACGGAGATGGATAGCTTATTTCGATAGTACATATTAATTAGGTAAGCATACCCGAAACGTTTTGAACTTGGTGCCACGCCTATTCATCCGTCACGATACAATTATCAGGATAACGGTAATCTTATTTCCGCTCCTATCTAGTTTCAATGAATTCTTTTTCTTCGCCAACAAGAAATCTATGCTTATGAGTTTTGTCATCGATTAATAATAATAATTTATTCCTTAAAATTATGAACTTCTTTCCGAAATCATTTTAAGTAATGAAATAAATTCCCGCGTCAACCTGAGTCATGTAATTGCCGAAGAGAACGGAACTGTCGATCGTCATGCGCAGCTTGCCGTTGCCATTTTGGAAAGAAGTCGGGTTTTAAGAGAAGCTTAATTTGAGTTTTTTTTCGTTTTGTGAGTGTTTTAATTGATGACTTTTGAAGACCCGATATTTCAGAAATAATGACATAATGATTTCGCATACTTCACTCGACGAAACAGTGCCGTCTACTTCTTTGGGGACTGAGCTTAATCATAAAGGTAGGCTTAACTTCAGGCGACTACCTTTTCACCTTTTCAAGCCTGTATCGGTTTTAGAAAAGGTGAATTGGCGGGAAAAATGTATTATTTCGTTTCCATCGTCGGTGATGTGATCACGTGTTGCTAACTCTTGTTTGCAGCTATGTAAAGTATATAGTTTTCTATATTTAGTATGGACGAACTTCTATGAGTTTATTCTTATTGTGAATATTACTATTCTTCATAGGTTGCAATGTCTGCGGCCAAAATCATAGTACAGAAGCCTGCCCGTTCCTTGGAAATTTGTTTCCGGTATTTTATTGTATATATTTAAGATCTTTAATTGAATGCATTGTATTATGTAGTGGCTAATGTAGTATGCACTTTAGGTCCAGGATACGGAAACGACGACTAAAGCTAGATTGACTCTGCCTGCAAATCTTGAAGTTCAAACTTTAGCTGATGGCTCACCAACAGTTGTTGCTCGCTCAACTTTTGAGAGAGGGACACAATTTGGACCATTTCAAGCTAGACGGATTGATGTTTTACCTCTTTCGGTAGATTTCCCTCTAAAGGTGTGTGGCATACTTCCACCCAGATCATTTGAATACTGACCGAGTTGAATTATGATTGTTACACAAAATTGTTCTATCATGTTTTATTAATGATATGTTATTGTCCGATTTAGGTATTTGGCAAAGATCCAGATGAAGTGTATTATTTGGATACAAGTGATGAGGAGTACTGTAACTGGATGTGCTTGGTAGCCCCTGCTACTGTGGCAAAGGAGCAAAACCTTATGTGCTATCAGGTTAGTCCAAATATGAGAGTGAATATTTACACAGTATTCAATATTCCGTTAAAAGAAACACTTTTTCATGGTATAACTATAGTCAGCAGGTAATGATGGTCTATTTTAAATGCTTTAAATTTAGCTCATTGATGTGAACGTTACACTGTCAATGATCAGTGGCATGGAGTGATTATCTTCGTGCTCTGTTTTTCCTTGAAAGATGACTTGAAATTTAACGTAATCAATGGTTAAGTAATGTGCTTCTATTAATATAATTTGTCTTAATCCCTCAGATGAAGCAGGATATATATTATACTGTTATGAAACGCATTCACCCAGGAGAGCAACTCAAAGTTTGGTATGCACCTTATTATGCCTTGAAAATGGGAATTGTTCAACCGAACAAGGTAAGCTATGTTCCTATATCTTTATTATAAACTTACCGTATGCATCAAATGAGCGAAAAGAATCGCATTAAATTATTAAACCAATATACTAGTTTGTTTTGGTTTCTTCAGTGAAGTAGAATTGTCAGCTCTTGATTGAAATCTCTGTTTTAATTATGCTTTCAGTTCTTAAAAATATGATTGTTAATGAATAGGGTATAGATGTAAGAATATAGGAAACTAATTCAGGCTTAACTTGGTAGTATTGACAGACACTCGGCGATGACATGTTAAAAAAAAAACTTACTTTACCACATGATGTGCGCTAAAGTAAAAGTTTTTTAACATGTCATCGCTGAGGGTATAGATGTTTGAATAATTGATTATGTGGTCACATATTTAATAGTAAATTGTTCTTAGCAAACTTTAATGATTACATGATTCCAACAAAAAATTATTTATCTCAAAGCTTATTGGAACATTCATATTTATCTCACTGTGGTAATATTTATGAAGATTACTGATAACGTACTGAATATATTTCCAATAGTTTTCTTGAATTTGATACCTATATGGATTAATTTTCTGTTATATGGATAAATTTTTTAAATGACATGTAACTAAGCAGTACTTCCATAGTTATTTGAATTTATCCTTGAATTCTTGCAAATTTTTGTATTGTGCTAGCCTTCATTGGTGTTAACTTGTATTATGAAAGTAAGATTTTTTCTATTCATGTGCAAATAATGTAACAATGTTAATTTTTGTAGCTCTGTAATCATCTCTGGGAGGTTAAGGAAATCATGCTTTTGCTTGGATGTATCTATTAGCAGTTAATTATCAAGCACCTCGGTTTAAGTGAGCATTATGCATCTAAAAGTAAATTTTCTTTTTGTTTTTTTTATTCCATTTGATCACTTAGAAATTTTTAGATTTAGTTTTATAGAAATAGTCGTAGAATTTTAGTCACATAGGATAACAAGGTGCATGATGAATAGCAAGTGATTCCTTAACAGCCTGCTTCTTCCTTATCAATGTGTGACAATCCAGAAGCTCAATAGACTCCGTACTTTCACAAACTCCCAAGTTGTCTAGTTTATCGAGCATTTATTATTTATTTTTGAGCATTTTATTCATAATTACTCTTCATTTGGTTGCTCAATTAGATCGTTGAAATAGAAAGATTTGACTATAGTGGAAGTAGTATTATTACAAGTACTTTGACAGCTTTGGTCATTTTGCACATGGGCAAAATTGATTGAACTCGGGACTGCAGTCACCGATGTTCAACTTATTGCCAACATTCCCATATGGTAGCTCAAGAATTTACCATAGTATGACTAGTTGTGTTTAGATTGTTTTAAGAAATATTGTAGTAATGACATTCATTTTTTGTTGTCATTGATGTAGCATTGTATCTTAACCCTGTTGGTCTTAATGTATTACTGTAGCATAAGAAATTATAACTTGTAAAGTAGATGAAGATGTGCAAATGTGTGTAGATTATAATTACAATCTAAACACAATGAGTGAAGGTTCTTTTTCAACTGCCACAATTAGAGCAATGTTTGACTTTTGATTCCATGTTATATTGTGAATTTAGGGTTTCAGCAAGCATATGTCTATAGGATACTAATTCACAGGCTAGCATCATTGACTTGAAATTTTTACGACATGTTGGCCATAACGTGTAACCGCCAGAAAAATTGTGATTTTGAACCTCAGTGTCATGGGTTCGATTCCAGTGGGTCCCAATTTTTCCCATTTAAAAGCATTGCTTTGATTTTCAGGAATTTTAAGAAAATACTTTCCAGATAGGTAGAGAATCAAAACTCAAGGAGCATATATATATGGTCATGATCTATCAATAACATAAATGACTTTCATGGAAAAAAATCCTGGGTTCGATGCTAGGACGATGCAAACTTCTCCCATATAAAACACCTAGGGGTAGTTTTTCATTATTTTTTTCATGCACTTATCAAAATGATAGGAAGTTCTTGCTTAGATAGAAGATGTATATTAAGACTCTGTTTAAGAAAAAAAATACATAAAACCATGCTGTTCTTGGGTTCGATGCCGGAGCACATTAAATTTCTCACATAAGGAATATATGTGAAAAGTAGGACGTCGTTTGAGGCAGTTGCAGCCAATATTTCTGCTTGAATTTTCACACATGGAGATGGTAATCTTCTATTCTGCTGCATAGGAACTATCACCAGAAAGACCTGGGTTCGATGCCACGCAGTAAATATGTTGGGATTGTTTTTCCTGCTCTTATCGAAATGATAGGAAGTTCTTGCTTAGATAGAAGATGTATATTAAGACTCGATTTAGGAAAAAAATTAGATAAGACCTTGCTGTGCCTGGGTTCGATGCCAGAGCACATTAATATTTCTCACATAAGGAATATATGTGAAAAGTAGGACGTTGTTTGAGGCAGTTGCAGCCAATATTTCTACTTCAGTTTTAACACATAGTTAGATATGGTGAATCTTCTGTAGTACTGCTTAGTAAGTATCACCAGGAAGACCCGGGTTTGATGCCGGACAGATACATTGCAGCGAATGTTAAGAATATATATATATACAATAGATATATGCTAGCTGAAACCCTAAATTCACTATATAACACACATATATATATATGGTCAATACACAGATGACAAAATTTGTTCTTATTACTACTAGATAATCAAAGCCAGTAATCTTTTTGATAAAAACAACTGATGTTAACTGAGTTTAAAATTCCAGCCATTTAGCCAATTAAAATTTTAATATCAATGTAGTTGACAATATTTAACCGTGATTTCCATACTCACACATATCACCATGACTATCAAAAATTATATTTATTTCAGTGAGTATAGTGAAAACTTTCTTCTTTTCAGAAAAAGATTAATGCTCTTACGGATCATGTCTATGGAACCCAAAGGAAGGAGAAAAAAGTGTCCCAAAATATGCTATTAAGTAAGTGGGACTATATTTTTCTACAGTTTATACATACACTTCATCTATAATATAGAGTGCAACTTATCCTCTCTCGTACATTTTGCAGACAAGGAAGTGACTGAAAAAATTGTTGAGAAGTTGGCCCCTCAACAGTTAGGTGCTAAAACTGAAAATCTAAGCAAATGGAAATGTCGACTTTGTGGTGAGGAACAAGGCCAGGACAGTGGGGAAGAGGGCAACAAAGGTGGTGGAGGAGTTGCAGCCTTCGCTAAGCACTTGATGGCTCATTACAGACCAAGATTGGGAAGGAATTCCAACAATAAAACTTGGTCGTGTCATCTTTGTCTGCAGAAATTTCCAGGAGAGAAGGTGAGTTCAAAACTTTGCTTATGTGGTTTTTATGTTTAGCAATTTCCTTGGATGGTAGCTTTTTAGAACCTAAAGATATCTCTAAGAGGAAATGCTTACAAATTTGGTAGCATTTGCTATTTAAGAGAATAGTAGTTTCTAATTGGTGGGTGTAGATATATTTTTCTATCAAAACTTTCTTTTTACATTATGTTGTCCATTCTGAGATCAGGGGTGGTTTTTTTCAACATTTCCAATGAATCAATGTCAAGGGTTTGGGTATCAGCCTTCAACATGAAAAAAAATCTGATGTGGCCAGCACATGACTTTCTCCATATATAAGATGTAAATATTTATCTACGACAGTAATTTCAAACTCTATATTCCATCTAAACTTGGAAGATGAGTGATTAATTCATATATTATTATCTTTGACGTCAAAAACATTATAAATACTGTTTTTCGGGACATGATCGATGAAAAACGATGAAAGTGGCCTTTCGCCCATAGAGCCCAGAGCGCCCACAAAGTACATAATCAGCAACTTCCGGTTTATCAGTATTTCATGAATAACTCCTAAACAATCAGTGATACAAAAATGTTTCAAACAAAAGTCATAGTAAATTATATTTTCTAAAACTTTTATAAATCATAGCATATACCTAAATATCAGATTAATAGAGATATTTTGAAAACCGGAAATGAGCTTTGAAGAATGAAGCTCGACTTCTGGTTAACCGATTTACTCCAAAAACTAATCACCTCTAACGACGCCAACTAAAGTACTTTATATGAAGTTTGGTATTGATACAACCAATGATTTTCATGTTAGAGCGCCCACAAAGTACATAACAGCTACTTCCGGTTTATCGGTATTTCACGAATAACTCCTAATCAACCGGTGATACAAAAATATGTTAAATACAAAAGTTATAGTAAAATACATTTTCTAAAACTTTTATAGTGTATACAATATACCTATATATCATATTTATGGAGATATTTTGAAAACCGGAAATGAGATTTGATGAATGAAGCTAGACTTCCGGTTAACCGATTCACTCCAAAAACTAATCAACTCTGACAGCACACACCACAGTACTATATATGAAGTTTGGTATTGATACGACCAATAGTTTTTACGTTAGAGCACTAACTATCACACACACACATACACACAGACATCATTCCGAAAATGGTTAAAACGTGTTCTAGGGACCCCAAAACATGTATTTCCGTTGAAATCTCGAAGTCAAATTTTTTCATGAAAACAATACTCCGTATATGGAGAAAGTAAAAATGGATAAAACCAAGAATTATGAAATTGATTAGATGATGGGAAGATTGATTTTGCAGTGTAATAATTGATGCTTTCACTGTAGAACTGGTTTAGCAGAAATTCAATTTTTATTCTGATATTCGTGTAATATGGTTCCTGGAGTAAATTTAAATTCATTCAAATCTCTATTTGAAGACCCTTAAAGGTATTGCATTCATCTTCAGTGAGTAATTTAAAATAGTTTAACTTACCAAAGCTTGATTAATGCAAAAAATATGTGGTGATATACCTTAATGTTATGCATAAGTTGAACAAGTATGTCTTCTTTAGCTCATTAGTAATGTTGCCATTTTAAAAATTATTTTCAGGAGCTTCTTCACCACAAGGTCAAAGAACACAATGTAGCTATTAGAAGACCCCGGTTGTTAGGTGCTCAAGAGAAACGTGACGCTCTGAATATCGATGCTTCAAAAAGAGACGAAGGAGATGGGATGACTGAGCTGGATGAAGATTTTGATTGGCAAGGAGAGGGAAGGAAGACTACAAGCATAGTGATAGCAAGGATACCTGAAGGACAAGAGGTGAATATCTCTTAATTTTCATTCCCAGAAAAAATATATCAATCTTATTTGGGCACGCAAATATTGACTCAGTACTCCTATATGAATGACTGAATCTATAGTATGTGTTATGACTGACAAATTTTTATGACAGATACTGGTTGAGGAACTAAATCCCTTGAAATGCTCTAAATACTGTAACATTACTGGATAAACCAACCAAGAAGTTGTCCTACTACACTACATTCTATCCACGAGATAAACAAGGCAATCAATTAGCGATAATAAACAGCAAAAATACATCAAAACCACTTCGAAATTAATGATTTAATGTCCCGAAATACTACAATCGAGATACAAGGCAATAATTACACTATAAAGTATAATATTACATCACTTTCTCATGCTATTTTAAACTGTGAAAGTACTTGTGCACCAATTTACTTGGAAGGTGAACTCTCTAAGACTGTGCTATTGATCATATTTTGTTATTCACAAACTTCAATGAACTTGTTGCATTTTGAACTTCTAAGTGATTTGCTTCAATATTTCGTTCCCATTGAACATGTGATTTGATAAAAGACTTGTCATATTCTACTTTATTGCCATGTATCTCGATTGTAGTGTATATGGACAATAAATTATTAATTTCAAAGTGGTTTCGATGTTAATTTGGCTATTTCTTATTGCTAAATGATTACCTTGTTTAACGTGGAATCACTAGTATAAGTATTTTCAAAGTTTTTGTAGCAAAATAATTGGGGCATGTTCACTAAAAATCTGCCACAATACAAACCAGTGCTTAGGAATTACAAATAATTCCATGCATACCCGTATTATAAATCATAGAACACTTTAAATCAATGTTAGAAGATATAGCTTTGTGGAAACACAAGGATAAATAAGTCAAGGAAGTTTTCTTATTTATTCATAGAACACTTCTTCATCTTTGAAGTTAGATATTATACAATCAATTTTAAGCTAAACATATTATAGATGACAATTAAGATGTTATGGTGGTTAATATAATAACAAGAAATTTGAAGTGAAGACACCGCTAACTTCAATATTGATTAACCCAATGGCCTAACATAATGGAAAACGTCATTAATTTATATTAATTAATTTATTTTATAATTTATAATAATTTGATATTAATTGTTGCATCTTTTCAGTCTCCACTAATACAAGACAAAGATAACACATGCTTGACCATATCAACATTTGAGGCTGATGATGTAGTAAACGGATTGGAGTTAGGACCGCCATATATCTGTGATATCTGCAGTAAAGAATTTCATAAAGCTGAATACATGTATCGTCACTTGAGGAAGCATACAGGAGAATTTACTTGTGTATCTTGCATGGCTGTAAGTTGTGTTCTACATCAGTGTATTATTATTTATGATTATGTATGGAATTAATTTGGTGGCATTTTGTTTTTGTGTACTTTTGACAGATTTTATCTTCTCCATTTTTCTCTCTGTAGGTTTTTGCTCGCAAGGAAAGCCTTCAGACTCATGTTTGTGTTGGAGGAGTCGCCTCCAATCTTTATGCTTGCTCTTATTGCCCAAAAATGTTCTCTGTGCAGAAACTTCTTAACAGACACATTGCAAAACACAAAGGTAATTTTCTATGCCATAATATTACCTTTTTCTGAACTTATTAAAACATATTTTACAAGTTTGGATGTTACTTTAAGCTATAAAGACATTTGCAGATTTATATTCCTTTATAGCTCTTATTTTTCTTTGTGTAAGTCAAAACATTCACCAACAGACATGTGTCTTTCTGATTTGCAATGAAATATTGTAATATATAATAGGAATAATTATTTTCTGGTGAAACTCGAGAATATTTCATAATTTCTCGATTACTCCATGTTAGGAATTAGTCATCTGATGATGAAAGTTGTAGCTGGCTCATTCACGTAACTTACTTAGAAACAGCTCTAAAGTGAAATAGTTTAAAGATTAGAGCTGGGATTTCAGTCGATGATTGGTTAAGTGTTCTGTATTAAAACAAACTGTCTATTACATGTGTTGTTCATCAACCAATGTTGATAGTACTATTATTTCTTATGGGAATTTGCCATTTTGGATCCCCAAAAATATGAAATTAAGTATAATTTTGCAAGTTTGTATGGATTGCAAGCTAGATCAGGCAATAAGACTATGTTAACAGAAAAGAAATGCACAAATGACAGAAATTTAACTTTGCAGGAGAAAGCGTTGTTGAGTTGAGTAGTATGAGTTTAAGTTGAGAATATATCAAATATATAATAAGCAAAAAGGAAAGTGTCATCTTAGGGAGGATATCCACTTACTATGTAAGTATTCCTACTTACATCTTACATCCTAAGTTGATTTTTCTCTCACTGGTTCTGTGGAATGATTTTTAAGGAGTTGTTCATTGTTCAAATATGTTTGCTATGTGATGTACTTGTGGGATTTCCATTGGGTTGTACTTATTGTGGCTGATATTTTAATAGCAAATGTCAAGAAAAACAAAATACTTTGTACATTTGTTGTCTGACTGAAAAGAAAGATTCCCTCTTAAAATTAAGCAGTTTGTATTGACTCTTAACCAATCATCCATTCTATTAATAAAAATAAATATAATAAAAGGTAAGATTAATGAAAAGACTTGCATGTTTTAGTGGCAAATTTCACTTTAATTCAAGATTTAATATTTGATTTTCAGGAGAATTCATGTGCCAGCGATGCAAACGTGTCTACTCATCGAAGCTCTCCTTAGACTCTCACCATTGCGCCAAAGAGGAAGATGAAAAGAAGTCTACGGGTGACTCAAGAACTAAAGGCTTCACCTGCTCTGTCTGTGGCAAAGGTTTTGTGAATCAGAATTATCTCCAGCGCCATTTATCCCATCATCATCCAAATGATGAGCCAGTCGGCCACCACTGCCGATATTGTGAGAAGAGCTTCGACTTTAGCAACTCCCTTAATGAGCATCAACAATTCTGTGAACAGGTATTTCCTTTTCCTCTAAGTGTGATGTCAGAGTACATATTACTTTTATACTATTACTTGAGTGTTCTACCTTTTGTTCTACCATTTTTCATGTGCATTCAAAAATCCCAGTTCAACACCATCTCCTTCACTTGCTTGTAGCTTACCCCAATCTTTAAGTCATCCCACTTCTTCTGGCTCTGTCTACCCCTCTACTTTTTCCCTCAATTACTTTCTTTAGCATCCCCTCCTCTCAATATTTGACCCACCCATTTCTTCTGTCGGTGCTTAATCGCTTCAGTGAAAGCCCTCTACTCCCCAACCATCTCCAGCACCTCTGTGTTTGTTTTCCTATTCACCCAACTTACTTTTTCTATTCTACCCAAACCCACATTTCAAAGGCATCTAAACGTTGGATGTCTACCTTTCTAAATGTCCACGTTTCGCATCAATACAGCAAAACACTCCACACCTAGGATTTTACCAATATTTTCCTGATTCCTTTATCAAGACATTATTTATATATCAAGCCATTAATTCTGGGGCTGGAAAAACTGTATTCTTTTCGAAAAAGTTCCTAAAAATTTTTAAATATGTGTATAGTTTGTTTCTAGCATGATTTTTATTAAATTTTGGTTATTGCTTAGTGATGAAGATTTTACGTCTTACTTTAAATAACAATTTTTGTTTTAAATTGTTTATAAAGAAATTACAGAATAAGATTTATCTATTTAGCAGTTGTGTCTATTTCTGTTGGTCTACCTCCATTTCACAGTACAAAAATTATATTTTTGCATTTTTACTGCATTTATAAATGTATGGCAAAAAATTGCATGTTTGAAACCATTTCAATTCTATTAATAAAAGTATAAAAAATATGCCTATATATGGTAGTATACAATCGTAACTTATTGTAGTATTTAGAGAGAATTCCTGCAATCAAAAAATAAAAGTTTGCTACTGAATTATGATATTTATCATGTAACCAGGCACAATATTTTAGGCATAAATATACAAAACATCTGTAAAGCTTATGATTTAATCTTACACTAAGTCTTGCATGTCTTTAAATGAAGGCATGTTACAGATATGTTCCTGCTATATTTGCTCACTTGAGACATTTTTCATTTATAGGCAAAGTTATTAGATGCTGTTAATCAGGCAACCTGCCCAGTTTGTAAGACAGTTTTTGAGGAGGCATCTTTGTTCAGAAGCCATGTATTGGACCATACCCATCCATTTCTCTGTCAGCATTGCGGTGCTCGGTTCAGAACTAGAAAATCTTCGAGTAAGTTTGGATATAAAAAAAATGGCATTTACAAGGTTAAGATATGTTTTATTATTATTGTTACAATAATACTGTGATTTTGGTTAATTTAGCCAACCACACTTGTAGTCCGCTGAATCCTTTAGAATGTGAAGTATGCCAGCAGGAATTCCAAGCACTACCAGCCCTCAATCGGCATTTGAATCAACATGGCGTTGCATCATTCCATTGTTTTGAGTGTGGTCGCAGTTTCTTTCAGTCTGTAAGTATATCACTATGGTCATAGAATATATTTTGTTTTGAAATTCAATGCTACCTCATGTAATGGTTTCGAAAGAGACCTTCTTAAATACAAAGTTAACTTTTACCAAAACGACCTCAGGATGCACTCAAAGAATCAGTGTATTTACTTGATGTTGTAAGTTGTTTGTGAAATGAATCACCAGATTTACTCGTAAATAATGCACTGTTGAATGTAATGTACACTCCAAAATTCGAGCATCGTAAATTGGAAAATCATTCATCACGCACCCCAATTTTTTAGCAAAAAAAATCGCAAAAAGGTGTAAGTTATTTTGAGTAAATACGGTATTCTCTCACTATATCTAATGCACCTTGAGGATTGTTAGGACAAAATGCAGAAAATGGTATATGGCTATTTTCTATTTTCCTTAATTTTGAGTAGAATTAACTTCAGTACAACTTCACCTCATTCAGATATCATTTCATCAGTATTTATCATACTGTCAGTCTTAGAATTGCTAAAATCATCATTTTGAACCCACAAGTGAATATTTATTGTTTATTAGTATTAAACATAATGTGTCTGTCATCAAAGCTTCTCTGTTGTTTATGAAGGTTTTATTTTTCATTTGTCTGTTCAGAGAAAAGAGAATAATCCTCCTTTCTCTCTTTTACAATTTATGCTGCATATATTTTTGAGGAAATATATTATACCTAAATTCCTATCTACATAAAGGTAAAAGAGGTAAACCGTTCTCACATCATTTCAATCGCACATTACTTTCAGGAAAAATTTGAGAAGCATGAGTGTGGAGCTGACCTAGGAGTTCAGGATGACTTTAAATCTAGAAAGAGAAAAGCAAAGGGTTCAAAAGGCAACACCAAGGAGAGTGCAGGTCCATCAGCGTCACAAACCAATACAAGTCTAGTCTGTGAAGTATGTGGAGCACAGTACAAAACTGTCTACAGTCTCAGAGCTCATGTTCAGCTTCATGGTAAGATTTCGTGTCCCTATATTCCTGATTCTGTCCTAAATATACCACTGGTCTTTATTTATAAATTATTGGCATGTTTTAATAAAGGATTTCTTTTGCTAGATCATTAGCTTTTGGTATTTTTCAATTTCTAAGGATTTAATTTAGTAAAATATTACTGATCACAAGTTATTTTACTCACAGCTTAAGCTTGAAATATTTACATATCGTATACAGTAGAACCCCGTTTTTACGAACCTCGATTTTACGAAGTGACACAGTTTTACGAACCATTCCGCCGGTCCCGATCTTTGTACATGTAAAATGACCTCGGTTTTACGTAAAACCTCGATTTCATGTTTTACGAAGTGAGAAGCCGGTCCCTAGGAGTGATTGAACCCCGGTTTTACGAAGTATTTGAAATGGTTTTGTCGCATTGAGCTCAATACAACGGGATGACGATCGCCGTAAACAGGAGGAGCTGATTCCAGATCGTCTATGTTGGTAGGGCCCTCAGCCCATGTATTTTAGATGGGAAAATGTGGAAATTTCGTGGGATACAAACATTTTGATTACAGTTTTCACGAAAAATGATAGCTTATAAGACGTAGACGTCCTCTTTCTTTCTTCATCAAGCTTTCTGGTAATATCGCGAATCCGCGACGTGGGATCGTATAGACCAGCAGTTTCCAGTAGTATATGGTTTCTATTTGGACGAAAGATTGAGAGAATAGAGCATGATAAGAATTTGTTTACGACTTGGGGAGTTTTGGGCTCAGGTCTTGGCTGCTAAATTGGAGTGCGACAACTTAAAATGCTTAAGGCTGCTGCAGGGATTTCGGATTTTAACTGGTTAGTAAAAGCTTGAAAAATAATGGTTGGATGGTGGACACCCTGAAAAATGTTGTTCTCCAAGCGAGGAAAAGTCGCGCGCGTTCAGTCAGAATCACTCTCTGCGTGAGGTGGCCTGTGTTGTGATATCCCGTGTGCCTATTAGTAAAATAATGGATTAAACATCGCTGACCAGGAAAAAAGGAAGTCCCTTAGTTTGGTCACCAAAAGGTCAATTATCAAGAAAGTACGTGATCGCGGGCAGACAAAACATTCTGAAGGAGAAGGCTCAGGTTTTGGCTCTTAAACTGAAGTGCGACAACATTAAAGCCTCAAATGGGTGACTTGATAGATTCAAGAAAAGATAAAAGCGTTTTACGTGGTTAGGTAAGAATTTGCGACCGCCACTTGTGATTTGTGACGCGACAAGATCGTTTAAAGTACCCGCAAGTAAGTAGTTCTCGGAAATCACCGCTAAACGTCAGCGTAGTAAAACGTATATAAAATAGAGGGAGTTTCAAATTAACTTATTTAAAGTTCTTAAGTGACTTAAAATATTTACGAGCTAGTTTCTTGGAATTCATGGCTGTCAGTTTCATTCACTTTGACATAAGTGAGTCTCCTAGGCTTTGAAATAAGGTCTATGCTATAAAGGGAATCAGTGTAATCGTAGTCTAATTTTTAAATCCTTTCATTTTGATGTAGATATAATGCACATTGGCTCCTGGAGAGCCATGTGGGTAACCCTCGTGACTCATGAGGAATCAGTTCCGATTTCATATCCTGGTGGGAGCACATGGGCAAAATAACATAAGCTGTCAAAGCGCTTTTAACGAACTACTACTACTATAGTGCACACAAAGAATTATATGTGATATCTACTGTTTTCTTACTGAATGAGCTTGTGACTCTTATTTGTCACAGAAATTAGTTTGATTAGATAATTATTTGACAAGTCTAGACCTGCACAGTTTAGCTTTCTGCAAGCAGAGCTGTAGTACGCATACATTTGTTGCCGATCAAGCCTCTGATGTGCCTCCATGTGCTCCATGCTGTGCGAGGAATTGCCAGAGCATGAGACAGTGTCACTGCAAACACTATTTCTAACTGTAAGAGATCAGCTGGTTTTGGTGACACATCAATTATAGAGACAGAGGAGTTAGTGGAGGTTCCCACACTACAGGACCTCCTAAGTAAAGAAATGGCACAACTAAATAAGTACATCCCAGATGCATCCTCTCATGCTGAGTCATATGTCAAGTGTGACTCTCATGTGTTGACGTATAACTGCAGTGAATTTAGTGAAGACGAAGAAGATGAGGATGAAGTGAACTTAGATATCTCTTCTACAAGCTATGAAGATGACCCAGAAGCACCTTCCCCCCCTTACTAGGAATGAATTAAAACACTCCATAAAAGTGCTTCACAATTTTCAGATGTTTACTGATGGTGTACCTGATTTATTCAATTATTACCTTTCTGTTATTGAGAAAATCACCTCATCTTTCATTGAAACTTCAAGAAAAAATAAAATAAAATTGAAGATTATTTTAAAAAATAAAAAGTTTAGAATTTTTTTTCTGTTGTATTAAACATTAAACTGGATGCATAATTTATTTATTGAAATATTACCTTCCTTTAAATCCCATTTAACATTATGCACTGTGTTACTGAAACTGGATTGGTATTGTAGATATTTCGATTGCTTGAAAGAAAACCTCAAATTTACAAAGCCCGAATTTTACAAAGTGCAAATTTTTGGGTCCCTTCAACTTCGTAAAATTGAGGTTCTACTGTATATACGTAAGATGTGTGCAAAATTGCATATTTGTTATGTTCAATGGTCTTGACCCGGGATACTCAACCTGGTGCCCGAAGCGACCTTGCACAATGCCTGCCAAGCTTCAGTAAAAAGAATTTTTTATTTGCTATAACAGCATTTCTTCAGATTGCGCTAGCGGAGATAGAGTGGAGGTTGGCAAGGAAGGGTTGGGGGTCATAACCTTGGTCTGGTCTTGGGTTTCATAAACATTGAGGGTGATGGCGTGTCTAAACGTTATCTCTCTTATCACCTCTGTCCAGATCAACAAGACGTGTACCTATGTCATATTTAGTTTATAGTAAGAATGTGAAGATTCAGCTTGGCTCAGCTTATCAGGGTATCTGATTCCCCTAATCAATGACTAAATGCTGCTTTTTGGAATGCAGTGGTGCACATGCAGCGAAAACCTTCATACCGGATGTATTTCCATCATCAAATCTTCTTCGGAGATATAGACTTTATCACGTTCTGAGGTTATGATGAAATTATATACGTTGTAATATTCTCGATCTTATTTACCATGGAGCTTTTTATTTTTAATAGGCATACGGTTAACTATTAAAGTGATAATATTGCCAAGGGATGGCCTGAATATCACCTTGGACGTAAATGTTATGTGGTGCCCACTTCACTCTCTGAAATGCCCTTGGGTGCCCGGGCACCAAAAAAGGTTGAGTACCCCGGGTCTAAACTGCTGTAGCTGGTGCAAAAAAGAAAGACCATCAAATGATTTACCAGTTGGGTACTAACCCATTTTGAAATACTAATTTAAATCATTTTTGGCAATACAGTATTTAGTTGGTGTTTTATTAAAGCATGCATGGTGTATTCCTCCTGTAAATTCAGCTATTATAATATTTATCTCTAACATTTGATTTCCATTCTAACTGTGATGTAAAGATCAGTACCTGTACAATCACCATGGAAGTAAAAGTTGAATGAAAATAAAGTAACCATTTCCACTTGAATTCTAGCCGAATATTAATAAAGTAACCATTTTCTTTCACTTTGTGTACTGAAGGTGAGAGAAGATTTGAATGTGATATCTGCCGCAAGCGCTTCCATAGGAAGGATGTGTTGCAGGAACATATTTCTGTTCATCAGGATCCTCAGGTTAGTTTCAAACTGAGTTAGGTACAGTTACAATGTACAGTCCTGGCCAAAATTAACGCTGCACCTCCCTAGCGATCCTTACGACCAGTAGTGCGTTAATTTTGGCCAGGAGTGTACTTTGGTTGTGATTATGAACTTTATACTCATAATGAGCTAATATTGTAACCATTTGTTTTCTTTTTAAGTATCTGAGTTAACTGCCTGCATGCAAAAAATCCCACTCTCCCTGCCTTTTATTCCTAGTTTGCTTCTTTATTTTATTGATTTGTGTAGGCCAGTGACACCCTGGGTGCATTTTTGTTTATCGAATGGATCCTCCTTTAACGCTGGCAAACGAAATGTTGGACTGAGTGGGAAAGACCTACTTCTTTAAGGTCAATAGGAGTTAGATCTTTCCATGCTTGTACAGTTACTTATGGCATTTCCCAAACTAAAATTTCTATGGGATTCTAATATTTACTGACCTGAAAGTCAGTTGTCCATGTGTAGTTATTGCTTATCATTATTTACTAGGTTATGAGTCTAAAGAAAAATACAAATGATAGAGACCTGACTGCATTGTGCTAAACTTTTGTATAGAAAGTCTTAGTAATCATCATTAAATCTAAATTCACAATGTTTTGTAGTATTTGGAAGTATTGATTCATGCTAACCTTAGGTTTTCATACATGAGCCCTTGGAGATTGATATAATTGTAGTTAATTATATGTATTTTATAAACACTAACTAACAAAATGACAAGTAGGATATAGGTATTAGAGAAACTTTGTTTAATATTTTGCTAACCTTCTGTTGTTATAACATCTATGCGAGGCTATTCTAAGGAAGTAGAATTTTAATGTGTACTTTTTATTGATTGAAATATTTTTTTGAAGAAATTAGATTAATAGGTTTGACTAAGGAGTTTCCATGTAATATTTTGGGTGCACATGACCTATTCTTAATTCTTTTAGTTACATTAATTTCAATAGTATGCAGGTTTGCTTGTTTTGATTTATTTTTAATTTTCCCTTTCATATTTTAGTCCTATCATTTGTACGCTTTCATTTTTAGCAATATGATATTAAGTTTTGAAATAAAATTGATTTTTGGTGTAACAAATAATTTCTACCATTTAAGCGTGCAATATCATACTGATTTTGTATTTTTGATTTCAGATTCCATGCCCAGTCTGTGAGAAAAAAGTGAAGACCAAAAAATCTTTGGAAGTTCATATGTTACTGCACAGCGGTGACAGGAGGTACAAATGTGACGAATGTGGGAAGGTCAGTTTACTAACTAATTTTTGAGCCTCGCCAATTACTTAATTACAGATATTATTCATTCAAAGGAACATAATGTATTATTAGAGAAATCATGCCATTTTAATTTGAACCTGCCTTATAATAATTTACATAGATATACTAAATTGTTAGCTCTGTTATTCAGTTATTTCTATGTCATTCTTTTCAATCAGTCTCTTTAACAAAACTTATAACCTACAAAAATGTCTTCATGAGTGTCATTTGTGTATAGAATTTGCCCACTCTTATTCCGCATGATATGTGTGCATGATGTTTAAAAGCCCTCTATAATTTATGGTCAGTATTCTTAGAATCTTTTCAAATTAAATTATCACAAAGGTCTGCAGATGTGAATATTTCATATTGTGGAAGCTTTACCTAGATTTCATCATTTTTACTGTACCTTTTTTGTTTACTTTTGTAGGAGTTTTATCAGAAGGGAAACTTACAAAAGCATTTGGCCGTTCATGAACCCATATCAAAGAAAGCTCATCCATGTCCTCACTGTGGAAAGATGTTCATGTCTAGGGATTACTTGGCTGTCCATCTTCTTGAACACACTCAGGGCAAAGTACATCAGTGTTCTCTTTGCAATAAAGCATTCGTCAAGGTAAGTTCACAGTGTTGTTGAAGTGAAGAATTTAGAATCAATTAGATGTTACAGTTTTGTGGTGTTTCTTACGTTATTTGGAATAAAATGTTTATTTAGGCCCTGATGATTCCTCTCTTGTTTCTACTAGTTATTAAATTATATTGTATTGTTGGGATTAGTGGAATCAAAGATATTTGTACATGAGATTGAGTAAGATTAATAACTAATTAGCTTGTTAAGAGGAGGTTCTGGATTAATGTCTCAGTCATGTTATTTTTCACTATTCCATGTTGGAAGGCGCATCCTCAATTGTGCTGTGTAAACATCTTTGTCTTTCCTTGAATTAATTTACTTTCATCTTCTTGTTTTCATCGTACCATTTTGACTTGATCGAGCCTTAATGCTTTTGCTTGTTACCAAGCTTCTCAATTCTGCCAGAATATCATTTTCTTTCTATTCTTCAAATAATTTTTGAAGTTATTTAATTTTTATAATATATATATATGATTATTACCCTTGAATCTTTATTGTCCTTTCTATTGATCCTTATCTGGTATTTTTACAGTTTAAATGCTACTGACGTGATTAAATAGCTTTCCAATTGGTTGAAGACCTGAATAGATTTTCAGTTGAACTAGAAATTGTTGATGCTGTACTCCATAATTTGATATCATTTAAGTCTTTCATCTACAAAATTTTACCAGTAATTGGGAACTCTTTTAAAGGAATTAAGAGTTAATACTGTCTAAAAATTAAAAATAGTAAAATATGTACACATTATAAAATTATTATGCATAACTTTAATTCTTTCAGGAACATTTGCTACGAACTCATCACAGACATTATCATAACAATCAGCTGTATGCCTGTCGTTATTGTGGGCAATCAATGCGTCTGCGTCAAAGTCTTCGAAGGCATTTAGTGAGTCGTCACCCAGAGCATCAAGAAGAATGGAATAATGCTGGTGTACTAGATACCATGCTGACGTCATGTAGAGATTCCTCTTCTGCTACTGTGAAACTGGGAATATCAGCTACTCAAGCATCATCTTTGGCAGTACATTCCAGAACCAACTTTGTTGATGTTGCTGAGAGTAAGTTTTTCCTGCTTAGCTGCTGTTGCAACTATCTGGTGAAGTCATCTTAAGCTCTCCTCTCCTGCTCTTCACCAAAGCAACAGCTACAATAGACAAACACGCAAAACCATTCCCTGAACAGAAAAGTCTGATCAGCAGGATTCAAATCCGGGACATTGGGGTCAGAGTGATAGCTTAACTAGAACTCTAACCACTCCACCATCAAGGATGGTAAAGAAGATTTAAAGGATTAGCAAGCTGAAATTTTATTACCTTATCTTTTAGGAATCGTACACTAATAATGTAATTCAGAATTCTCCAATTATTGACTCCCCCTCCCCTCATGTCTGTCTGTAAAGTATTCAGCCTGAAGGCTGGTTACTACCTCACCCCCTCCGGCATAAGCTACTAAGAGCTTGCAGAGGGGAATGAGGTTCACTAGGCAGAATGAGGAGTGAGGTAGTTTGCCCTTGCTTTCCTCACTGAGCCAGAATGCTATAAGTGGAACATGTCCACGCAAGTGAGGCACAATGACTCTATGAGTAACACTTTTCTTGGCATTCCCTAAGGAGAGACCAAAATCAGTGCAATTATACACTCGTACCTCAGTAGCTTTCATTTCATCACAGCCATAATCAACACTGGGAATAAAGAAAATGAAAGATACATTTTTCTCTATCCTGTACGACATGACAAATGAAAACAGTCCATTCATCAGAGTATGGTAGCAGGAACCCCCCCATGTAGCAGGACCATAACGCCAGCCCAGGCCCCCCCTTCCCCAAAACTACATTATGTGACTAGTGCTTTGTGAAAAGTTTATTCAGGAAAGAAAGAATTTAAGTTCCCAATAATAATTCACTTTTTATTAAACAAATTCAGTTTTTAAGGCCTTTCATACATTTCACCTAGATTCGATGCCATTACCTATTTCAAATTAGCATTGCCCAAAACACGGACAGGGGAATACCCGTGCAGCCTACAACACTCCTCTCGCACTCTGACTACTTCTGTTCAACACTCGTGCTTGCTGGGATCAGAGCTGCCAATTTTCCCCAGTATATTGCACGCTAGTTTTAAATTCAAACTTTATGCATGCAGAAATTTTGCTATTTTTTGCCGTTCTAAAACCATGACGTAACGCAAACCTTGACCCCCCCTCCCTCCGTAATTGCGTTATATAATTTGTGTACGGCCCATTAGGTAAGAGCTTGTATTATTTTTGCGGCCTTGAGCTCAACAGAAAATGTTTAAAGAAAGATGTTAGGGTACATTGATAAATCATGAAAGAATACCAATATGAGGCATTGCAACATTAACCTATAATAGCAAACAAAGTCAGTTTTAATGTAATGTCTATTGTGTAATGCCAAAAATCAATCTACACAGTGGGTGATAAATTTTTATGCGTTATTCCTCTATGAAAATTACTTAGGAGAATTTACTTTGTCTGAACAAGGAAATTGGGTATAGGTTATTTGCACGAAATGGCGTGCAGCCAGGATAAATCACAAGGAAGAATAGACTTAAAAAAGTCCAATGGGACTGGGAACTGAACCCGGGTCTCCCGATTGCCGGTCAGGTGCTCTGTCCGTTAAGCTATCCCGCCAGAACATTCTCACAAGCTATTCGGAAGACTATGTGGTCTCCCAAACCTATACCATACCATGGTCTCCCCTCCCCGACGGGACTTCCCGGTCCCATCGGATTTTTTTCTAGTCTATTCTTCCTTGTCATTTACTGTGTCTAAATAAATCTCCATTAGTATTTTTCTACAAAAAATTCTATCTTTTAAAAGGGCTATTTTTTTTTATTTCTTTAGCAGTGTACATCTGTATATTGTCCCTTATCTTATAAACTGTAATTGAATAACTCATTCATTTCAGGTGCTGAAATACTGCTGACAGTAGCTGCAGGCATCCACACAATGGATGGAGTCGAACAAGTAGTTTCTGCGCTAAATCATGGTGATGAAGACAATTCAGAGTCAGTTGTAGGCAAAATGGAGCCTCTTGTCATAGGTGGAACTGAAGCTACTGTCTGCGGAACTGTTGGTCAAGACGGTGTTGTTGTGAGTGATGATCTTACATGTCTTGCTACTGAAGTTATTGCTGAGGTTCCAACTGATGAAGTTCCACTCACAGGTAAACTTATTTTGAGGTTTTCTTGAAACATTCTTTTCTGTTTCCAAGTATTTTCACCCGATAACATTGATGCGGTTCTCTGTTTGGAGAAGCAAGTTTTCAGTATGCTCATTTCATACCTTAATAAAATCATGAGGTGGAGGTAACTTTTTCTTCTGCAAATTTTCAATGGTAATTTTCTTCATAAATTTAGTTTATGCCATTAGGAGTTCCGCCATTCCTGCCTAAGCTTTCATGGTTCTTTTAATATTAATCAATTAATTTTTAATATCGTGTGTTATGTTTTACTGTCTTTATATCAAGGATAGTGAAATTAACCCTCATATGGATTTACAAATTTAGTTACGTCGTTGGATTTACGGCGCCGCAGAGGCGCTGCGGTATTTTTTGTCATTATCTTCCAAATTTGGCTCTTCTTAGCAATTTTTTTTATTGATAATGCTACTAACTTCTATATTCTTTATTTTTAACTGTGTTTTGTTTGATTGAACCCATTATTACAGAAGTTATGAATAAAAACCTTTAACACTGCATTATTTTCCGTTTACTGTCAAATAATGACAGAGGCCATAGAAATAACACCCTTAGGCTAGCCACGAATTTCTAAAATCTATTATTGTATTTAGATGAAGTTTTGTAAAAGAACATTGTAAAAAAGTAAAATTTATGATACTTGGATAATAGATGAAAGAAATTTGGCATAGCAAACTTGGCCCTATGTTAAACAATAATAAATGATTTAGAAAGCTTCATCGTTTAAATATTATGATTATAAATATAATATACCATTTCATGCGTAAAATAAGAACCATTAAATGAGTATTGACAGGCCAAAATAGCGACGAGAAAACTCGCGTAGCCGCAGCGGCGCCGTAAATCCAACGACGTAACTTTTTCCATTAGTGGCCAATAAAATGAAAACTATACGCACTATGCGGAAAAATAGACTGCTGAAAATTTCAGCAAAATCCATGGGATTGGGCAGTATTTAAAGCATATTAAAAACCACGAGCGCCGCAAAGGCGCAGTGAATCCATATGAGGGTTAAAAGCTTATGCAGTAGCCATTTTTTGGTTTGGGCGAGTCCACCTTCCAAGAACTGCGTACTGTAGGAGTTTGAGTGAAAGCAAGCACTATGTGCTCTATGCGTTTAGGCTCCCCTCCGGCTTTCCTTCCCCTAGGGAACTTACCCCTCTACTCGTCAGGGATTTGTGCATTCAAGAGTCATAGGCTTTCAATTTCACTATAAGTCTATGTTTGTTTTTCTCATCTGATGATGCATTCTCATTGGTTGTTTTCACAATAGGCTTTGTATTTTTTATCAAACTTTTTCATAATATTGGGAATAAACAAACCCAAGTTGCATAATTGATATTTCATCCAGGAAGTTATTAACTTTGTGGTTACATTTATTTTGTAATTTAATTCTCATTGGATATTTTCACATTATTCTTCTGCATTTGTTTATCATTTATGTGTAGGAAGTTATGTCACAGTGGCATTTATATTGTAATTTTATAGTTTCAAATGGATTGGAAAAGAAATCGTAATTACTACACTTCAAGGACATAGCTTAAATATAAAAATTTTCATGTATTATTTCATTCTTTGGTTTTACACTATATCTACTTTTAGGAAAATCTATCTCATTCATCCTTCAGCAAGCCCTCTAAACTTTGTTTCTGAGTTGTCCATACAATAGAAATTTTTCTGCAGGATGATCTTTAAATGTTGTTTGAGAAAATATTTAAAATTAAAAATTCTTTTCAGGTCACACATTTATTTTAGAAGATGGCACCATCATTCAACCAGATGGGAACAACTCAGCTGACATACTCCTCTGTGTGTTGGGCGCTGACATCCAAGCAGCTGATTTGAATTTAGAGTAGTGCCCGATATCTTCATGTTGCCAAATTTTAATTTTATTGGCATCCTATCCCGATCTTCCAAAATATGGATTTTTAATGAATTTTTATCTATATCAATTCTGAGCATGGCCTCATTTGAAAGCATACAAAACTTGAATGTTTTTGGTTTTCCTTTTGTCATTTTATACACTGATGGTAGTATTAGGCATTATGAAATGTCAATGTATTAATCTTGTATTTTGGTGATTGTAAAGTCGAATAGGCCTCAAGGTTTATTTCATTAATATCTATCTTCTAGTCTAGTTATAACGGAAATTTTCATTCCTTGGGTGTTATACAGTCATTGCCGATTAATTTTCTGGATGTGCATATTTTCTCTGTACCTGATTGTATCTTTTTTATTGGAATATAATTGTTACAGTTTTAAATGTGTATTTGATGTTACATAAAACCTATGGTTATATTATTTTTAC
Source organism: Sympetrum striolatum (assembly GCA_947579665.1). Classification (NCBI taxonomy): domain Eukaryota; kingdom Metazoa; phylum Arthropoda; class Insecta; order Odonata; family Libellulidae; genus Sympetrum; species Sympetrum striolatum. Next base: position 21,583,200 of record OX388346.1, read on the forward strand.
AGTAAGTCATTTTAAACAACCACAGCTCTGAATAAAATCTCTCATCCTAATTAATCATCCACTTTTTTATTTCAATTCATTACCTATCAAGATATCCTTTATTATTGGTGAGGTAAATGCCCATATATCTTCTTCATCTGATAAGGGTAAATTTCATCAAACTGACATATTTAAAGACTAAGAGAAAGAAGGTAACTCAGAATTTGTTATCTATAACTTAAGAAATATTTCTAATTCAATTAATTATTGTTATCTGCCAAATATGCATTCCAGCTGTGACTGTGTGTCATATTTAAGTCCTTTTCCAAAGCATAACAAATACAGTTTAACCCAAAATGGAGTTACTACATAGTCATGTACTTATAAGAGTCTTATCTATTCACTATTATAAATAAATGTTGATTCATTCCTGACTAGATGGTCTATCTATCCTCGAAATTTTAACTGCTTACCATTTCAACCAGACAAATTGGATATATTGTGCTTATCTAATGAAAAAAGGGGATGGTCAAATAGTTTACCATATTGACATTAAAAATGTACAGTTTTAATACATAGTTTAACAGTATTATAGATAATAGCTTTCATAGACTTTCGAAATATTTCTATAGTAATTCATTAGAAAGTAAATTAAGTGAAGGGTCTTGAGAAATTAGGAAATGAAAGATGAAGACATTTCACCTCAATGGTTTTCAAGTCGAGCAGTGTTCCAGAAGAAGGAAAGATTTCGTTCCCTAAATAGTGAAATTTTGTTATATCAATAAAAAATTACAGAGGAGTATTCGCATCGAAATAAATCACGTGCATCCAGATGATTTGCTCACGCTGCTTCGCAATATCTAATCGCAGGATAACTTATCCATCAAAACACTTCGAAACTTTCACTTCAGCGAAATTCGTAGCTCATATGTTACGTTTTCGCATCATGCATACACGGCCGAAAGTGATTGGCCGCCGGTAAAAGCCGCTGGTAAATCGTTTCTGAAACCGGGATCAAAAAATAAGTTTTGTGTAGAAAACCAGCGGCTTTAGGGAAATATTTCACACACAATGGCTTCAATATTGTTCCTTTGACTGAAAATAGTTCACTTCCCCAACTTTGAAAGCATAATTCACATATCTGGAGCCTTACTTTGTAAGTGCAATTTATTATTATTAGTGGAACTAATCTCACTAACGTAATTATCGGATTCACCTCTTCCAATCTGGGACACCCGAAGAAGAGAGCCAGATTTTCTTAACTGTATGTTTTTCTCTTCCTTTTGCAAAGCTTCCCAACGTAAACATGTGGGTACATGGTCTTCCTGTGGTTCTGTGTGCTTTGCTGGCATCGGCTTACGGTGCAAGTAAACAGAAGCAGAAATCAGTAACTTCATTCATTGATGCGAAGTGGCCCGCAGCCCCACTTGTGCTCGAGGTTAGTGAGTATTTAGCAGAAGAGAATCCAGATTATTTTTGGGAATTTATTGATGCTATCAACCAGGAAAAATATGAGAAGTTTATTTCAAGTAAGTATAATCACAATAAATATTTCTCTTGAGCAAATTGAACTGCTCTGTATTATCCCCTTCACTCTAGATGGTTGACATACGAACTCATGCATACCGTCTTTATTTTTAGTGTCAGACAAAGAGCAGTATGACATTGCGATTGCGGAGTCGCGGAATTTCATGACGGAATCACAAGTAAATCTCATGAAATTTGCCTTAGCTCTTCATACTTACTCACCTAAAGTTGAAATGTTTGCTCAAGTAGCAATCGATCGAGATATACCTCAAGACTGTCTGGCTGCAGCAGATGTTGTTGGCACCCTTACTTGCAGCTCTGCTGAAGTTGAAAACCTTGTTAGAAAAGCGGTGAGTTTAAGTGCTATTTTTGTGGCAATTTTTTAAGGTTAATATATCCTCGTAAATGGTATTAATATTGCAGTTTTCTAATGTAGTTTGTAAATACCGTGATTTTTTTCTGAGAAAGTGATTTACTTATGTATTGTTCATTCATATAAAAGTGTTAACTCCATTACCAAAGATATGGTTGATTTTTTTACTTAGCGCTCTCTTATTTTAAGAAATCCTTAATTTGACAGTAAGATAGCCAAATGATGGTAAAAAAGTAATTAACTTTATCATTGGAAGACTTTTGCATGTGTTATGCTGTCAGTGATAGTTACATACTAATGTAACATTTTCTGTATAATTATTGTGGATCCAATAGTTGTGAATGAAAAATAATCTAAATATGTAAAACCATAGAGACATTGCCTTCACCTCAAGCTGCAAATCGATTGTAAACTGTCATTGTTTTTCATTGAGAATGTTATAAGCTGATTTTTGGCAATAATTGACAATATTTTTGGGATTTGTCGACTCGTTTCCTGTGCATGAATTGTTTCAAGTCTTTTTCATGGGATAAAATAGTATACCTTGTGATGAAAGACGATTATGCAAAAGAGGAAAAGTTACTTTAATCTTTAGTTGAACAATTAATTGAGAGGAAAGATCAGTTCAAAATTATAATTTTGACCTTGGTTGATAATTATAACACAACCTTCATAAACACACAAATAATTGCTTTCTTCAGTTTAAAAATCATGCTTTCTGTTCTGATCTATTCATATCATTTGAACTACCTTCTCCTGAAGAAGACAGGAGTACATTGTAACCAATAGTATAATTTGTTAAATCTATGCAATAGACAAGGAAATGGCTAAAGGTACTTTGAACTAAAGGGCATGCACCTAGGAAAAAATCCAATAGAAAAACGGACTTGAAAACAGTCTGACGGGGCCGGGAATCGAACCTGGGATGTTCCTCTATCCAGGAGGCTGCCTTAACCATCTAGGCTACCCAGCTAGATTCCCGGCCCCTTCAGACTTTTTTCAAGTCCATTTTTCCTTGGGACTATGTATTAAAATCAAAGATTTTTTTTAAGCCATGAGTCACATTATCTACATTTCTAATCTATTAGTCTTAACATCGCCCATGAAGAAATCTCTGGGACTGCAATTTCCCAAACATTTATATTTTACTTTTACATATTTAATAATTCAGTTTCATTATTTTCTTAATTTAGATCAAGTAGAAACTTGCAACTGTAATTGAAAATTCAGTTCATGTTGTATCATGGTCTCTCTATGCTTTGCAGGACCCAGGAAACAATCCTGAAACTCTTGAAGTGGATCATCAATACCCAAATGCCAAAAGTGGGGAAGATCTACCAGTTGTTGTCTTGTATGCCCAAATTGGCACATCACAGTTGAAAGAATTCCATTCTATATTAAAAAATCTAGCAACAGAGGGAAGCATTATTTATGTTCTCCGACACTATGTGAAGGTATGGACTTTGTTACTCTGAATCTCAGAGCTTTCTTTCATCTTAAAAGATGGACATTATGTTTTGCACTATTATGCTTGAGATAATATTATAAAAATAATTTTGTAAAGTAAAATTTGATTTACATTAAACTTGAATCTATTATTTTCGATGAAAATTCTATGAGTTTTGAAATTATTTCAATTGTTATACTCTAATATAAACCAAACATATTAAGAATTCATTATCCTATTAACTTAAAGATATTGATCAGCTGTTTCTTTAAACTTTGCTATTCTTTCTTTCTGATGCTTGAACAGCCATTAATCAACATGTATCAATGATTTATAAAATGATAATTTTCATTTAAATAAATCAAATTTCTAGTACATAAATAAAAAAATCTTAAGCCAATGGGTTAAAATCACCTGATTGATTTTGGTTTTTGTATCAGGATCGATCTGGAAGAAGGATAAGGCTCTCTGGTTATGGAGTAGAGCTTCAGATCAAATCAACTGAATACAAAGTGCAAGATGACACAAAGGTTAAAGCAGATGGTGGGCCTGAAGATGACGGTGGTGAAGATGAGGAAGAAGAGATTGAAGGGTTTAACTTCCACAGACTTAAGTGAGTATTATATTCGAATTCGATTCCACTACTGTCATATTTTGATTCGTAGAACCTAAATTTAGAAATTGAGTTAGTTCATGGAATAAAAAATTATTCTGTGAGAATATTCACCCATTTTGTTGATATCTCGAAAAATCAGTAATCAGCTGGCAGTTGTTTGCTTGGTCAGTTTCTGGTATGTTTGTTTATTGTTATATTATGCTGCAAGCATTAATACAGTCCTGTTCATTTGGAAATGTTGCACAACCCACAAAATCAGCAAGTCCTATCATTACTTTTGGTTTTATTGTTCAAAAATCACATATGATCATATCTTGTAAAATGAGCATGTTCACATTGCGTATAATGCATTCATAAAACAATAATAAAGATCAATAGCTGTAAGCCAGGCTTCACTGTTCCATGCTTGTAGTAGTAGGTTTAGAAATCTAGCTCATTCATTTTAAGGTAGTTTGGACTGATTATGAGCATGCAATGGCTTTCCATGATATAAAATTACTTTCTACTCCTCCAGGACTCTCTATCCTGATATGAAAGATGAATTAGATCGCTACCGCCAGCATCTTTTGGATTCAACCAGTGACTTGGCCCCTTTGAAAGTTTGGCAGCTGCAAGAGCTAAGTCTCCAAGCTGCAGAGCGTGTCATCAACAGTCCGCATGAAGAAGCCTTGAAAGTGCTTACACATATTGCGCAGAATTTCCCCTTGCAAGTAAGTTTCTTTTGTTTTTTCAAGTGCTTCAAAATTTATATGTTTGATTTACACAAAGATAAACTTCAACTTATGATATTAATTTCTGAGTATTGTGTACATAATATACAGATTGGTTTTGAAAACTGCTTTACTTTGTTGAAGAAAGTTGAGACAAAATCTTCTCTTTTCCGTGTCTAATTTCGAAATTAATGAATTCTCCAAATGATAGAATTTTTAATTATCGCTTTCCTTGCTTTTCAATTATTTATTGTTTACTGCCATATAGTAAATCTTTAATCAGCTAAATCAATGTCATATTTTTAAAAGAATCAGAATATTGAGTAGGATATTGATGTCTAAAAGCATGATCAGTTATGTGTTAAAAGAAATCACTTGAACACCATAAGGTCACTGATGCTAGTGTTTTAAAAACTAAAACATTTAGTATTATTTCAATATGTTATGATTATATTTTAAAAGTAGATGTGTTATCTAGGAGTTCTAAACCATTAATAGAGCTTCCTAAGTATTACTATTTAATTTGATTTGTGCAATTATTATTACAGGCGAGATCATTAGTCAAAACCTCTGTGCAGCCAGAACTTCATAAGGAGACAAAAAATAATCAAGAAGCATTTGCTGGTTCTCTGAATCTACAGCCTCAGGACACTGCTCTCTTTCTCAATGGAATGTTTTTCGATCTTGATATTGCAGACATTATAACCATTCTTGAAGCTTTGAAACAGGAATTGCGGGTGATGGAGGGACTACATAAAATAGGTCAGTCATGTATACGTAATAGTAGTTATTGTAAACAAAAAGTTTTGAGTGAATGAGTATTTTTTAGAACTATGGTTCTTTAACAGAGATAGATGAATCCTATAAGGTGCAAGGTTTTATTATAATAAAACATTTTATAATTCACAGTATTAAAAGATAACTCTGAAAATATTATTTTTGATGGAGATTCTTTGTTAGTTAATACTATCACAATTAAAAATATTTATTTATATTATGGAGATTCTATGGTAGGTCACCAAATCAGATAATAATAGTTATAGAATCTGGAATATAAAATATCATTCAAGTAGAAGTGAATCCTCAAAAACAGTCCTTCGTTGAATATGGTTCACTCTCTGTACTTGGAGTCTGTTGCTTGAAACCTTGACTTATTGAACATTTATGAAGAAAAGTATTTTCAAGCCTTTTTTTCTAGTTTTAGATCTGATACCGTAAATAGTTATATTGTCTTTACAGACTATTCTCTATTTTCTTCTTGGATGTTGATTCAATATGTCAAATTCTGCTTCCATAACTTTTTTTAGTTTCTAGTGTAATTTCCATTCACTAGTTTTCCTAAATGTTAGATTTTGTAATAATCACTGAGTAAAAATTTGTTTTCTTGATAATTTTTCAAGCTGTTATTTCAATATAAACTTATTTTCTTTAGGTGTCAAGGGAAAGCAAATGGCCCCGTTGATGGGCTTGGATTTGTCATCTGCTTCAAGTGGGTCACAGGAATATGCCATTGATATAAGAGATTCTGCAGTGATATATGTTAATGATATAGAAAAGGATAAACAATATCGCCGGTGGCCTGACTCGCTCACTGAAATGTTGAGACCAGTTTTTCCCGGAATGCTCCGAAGTATTCGAAGAAACTTGTACAACTTGGTAAATACTCAACTTCCTGTTATTTGCCTCATCGTATGATTTTATGAATCACTAATAAAAATGAGGACCCACAATTGAGTTAGTTACATTATGATTTTATAGTTATTGAGTTCCTTACATGCATACTAGTGATGATTTTTATTCTTGCATCTAGGTAATAATAGTTGACCCATCTGATGAGAAAGCGAAACCACTATTGAAAATGGCAGAGTCATTTGTGGTACATTCTGCTCCCCTTCGAATTGGTGTGGTGTTTGCAGTTGGTGGCCTGACAATGCTACCCAGCAGTGAGACTGGGAAGACGAATCCTGGGCTTGCCTTATTGGAAGCATTCAATTACATTGCAGAAGAAAAGAATGGAGAGCTTACTGCAAGTCTATCTTTTATAACTGATGTAAGTATTTCTCAGAATACATTTATGTTCATCAACTCTCTTGTCATGATTATTTACAGTATGTAAATAATTTGTAAAATGTAGAACGGAAAATAATTCTGAGTAAATTGTTGCAAAAAGTGATATTTTTTGGAATTCAAGTTTATACATTTTTTCTGAAGGTTAATAGGGCTATTATAGCCCTATTGCAGTAATTTTCACGTATTAATTTCAAATATTACAATATTTTAATTCTTTCCCCTCACTATTGGAATAATTTCAAAATTTTCTCCCTCTGTGGCAGGATAGTCTAACAAACATAATAGATATCTATGAACTATCAGGAAATAATGTCAGAATAAAAGTTAATTGTGTGTTTGTAAAAAAAGGCATTTAATTTTTCAGGTTTATGCAGTGTCAGAAGATGGCCCAGTAACTTGCGAGAAGATAGCAGAATTACTGAAAAGTAAATACCCATCTGCAGATATAGATGACATATTTGGAGATGACTCTGATTATGATATAGGACGACGGCTTGCTCAAGATTTTGTTCAACGCTCTGGATTCCGAAGATTACCACAGGTTATATCTTAAGTTTATGCCTCACTTAAACATTTAAAATAAATATAACCCCAGCAATAAGCCATAGACATTTCACAGGGTACATATAGATATAAATAACTTATCCGCTGAATAGTTATTATTACCTATATAGTTAAAATTTACTCTATGCTTGATAGGTTAGTGAATTATAAACTACCATATTTTTCAGTAGATAACGCGTGCATTATCTACTCAAAAAAGTTAAAATTTTATAAAATAAGAACCGGGGCGTTATACAATAGAAAGCGATATGAAGTCAATCAAATTTAATAATAAAACTATGGTGGATTTTTAACTCATCATCTCATCTTCTTCTGAATTGATTTCAGATAATCCAACATCATCAACATTCTCATTTTCATCATATATTTCATCTCCTCTCGCCCTAAGGAAACCATTTCTTACATAATTCTCACTCTCAGCAGTCCAACTTTCAGCAATCCACATCACAATATCCTTATAAGACGGTCTCTTCATCTTCCCTGTTTTGTTGTATTCGTGGATGCTGCCCATCATCCAATTTTCCCTCTTAGCACGCAAGTTACCTTTAAATGGTTTATTAACTGCAATGTCAAGAGGCTGTAGTTTTTTCGTTAACCCACCCGGGATGACGGCCATTCGAGAATATTTGCTCGCAATGCATTTAATTTCTGGCGTTGTATGAGCCCTACAAGAATCCAGAAGTAACACAGATTTAGGGTTGAAAAATACCATTTTCCTTTTCCGCCACACATTATTTGACCAAAACTTCATCAATTTGGAATTCATCCAACCTTTTTGATTGGAAGTTATGATGACATCTTTCGAATAACAACCCTAAGGAATGGTCTTTCTTTTAAAAATCACCATTGGTGGTAACTTTGAACCACATGCTGTGATGCAGAGAACCACAGTGAATTTCGACCTTTCATACCCTTTCGTGGTTACTGACACCTCTTTCGCTCCCTTTAAAATCACGGTCTTAGAAGCAGGCATGTCGAAACTTAAGGGAATCTCTTCCATATTCCTGAAGTGATGAAAGTCAACACCACACAAGTTTTCTTTAAGGTATAAACGAAATTTTGCTACTTTAGCTTCCCAGTCAGAAGGTAATTTTTGTCCAACACTAGTTGATGAGCGAACTCTTAAATTGTTCCTTCTCATAAATCCAAACACCCAAGATGGGTAAGCCTTCCTCAATATTATCTTTCTGAGCGATCCTCTTAGACTCTTGCAAAACACGAACTGTCAATATTCTCATACTTTCTCTCTCTCCTTCACAACCCAATCGTACAGTTTTTTTTTCAACAGTTGGCCATATGCATTTTCTGAACCGCATATCCCATTTCCTTTTATGTAAACATTTTAGAACTGTTTCGGCCTTTTGCCATTCCCGCACACTACTCTCGCCAACATCAAACTGTCGAGCAGCTTCACGATTCCCTTTCTCCTTCGCAGCTTCTATAACTTCCAGTTTGAACTGAGCTGTATAAGATTTCCTATGGGAAACACTTTCTGCTACCTTGGGCAATTCAATCTCTAATTAAAAAAAGAAACAAAAATCACAAGATACTTTAGATAGGTATATACAGTAACAAAATATAATAAATAATTCATGGCCTCAAATGTTGTTATCTGAGATTTTGTGTATCATTTTACTGTTTTCAAGATGTTCACATATTTATTATTTCAGACGTTTCAAATATTCAATAGTAATTGAATGATTTTGCATTAGTAATTAGTATGGTTCAATTTTTCCTACTACTGAAGGTCTTAACCTAAGTATTCAGTGCAAGTTTCATTTTATATTGGACAAAGCTATTTATTCTGCTTCTGGTTTTTTCTGACTTATATATTATTATATGTCTTGTTGTTTAGGGCTCAAGACAGTAAGAAGATGCATGTAACTTAAGAAATGATTATACAAGCAAAATTTTCCTGTAATTACATGGTAATGTGAGTGCATTGTCATCACAGTGGCACTCTCTTCTTTGTCTATCTCTTTAATTTTGTTGAAAACATCTTCAGGATGGTCTCACTACTTGAATGGCATGAAATATAATTATCTAGGAAAATATAGCCTTGGATGCATTTGAGTATTTGATATTCCTATACCTTGAACTTGATACAGTTGCTCTTATTTCTAGATCTTGCAATATTTAATTGATATTGAATCGTTTTAGGTTTTACTCAATGGAATTCCATTGGATGAGAAGTCACTAGCATCAGAAGACTTTGAGGAGGCTGTTCTCACTGAAATAATGAATCAAACACCAATGTTCCAGAAAGCAATTTACAAAGGGGAATTGAAAGATAAGGACAACCCTCTAGATTACGCTATGAATCAACCAAATGTTATGCCAAGGTATGCCACTGCGCAAATAAGTCATAGTAGTTACACCGTTCTCATATCTGGTATCCTAATTTATTTACTTTGAGATTTACTTTACTAGATTCATAAATAGGCACTTTGAATTCCTTTTTCCGATTAACTTTTGCTAAAATATGTTACCTGTAATGAGTTTTTAAGGGTCATAAATATTATTCACTACTGACACTTGGTTGTAAAATTTACGTATTTGTTCAAATGATCATTATTTTTACCCTGAATTGTGGGATTTATATGCTTGAATACTCATTACTTACATTATTTATTATCTCCTTTCATACTGTATATTTTAAGAAATCTTTGTCTCTTATATAGGCTAAATGAGCGTATTCTTCAAGCCAAAGGATCCACTAACGTGAATCTAATGGGGACAGATCCTTTCCCAGAGGACTTCTCATGGAATTGGTATCGTGCACACAGAAACAAAATTTCATCTCTTGATTTGGCTGCTGCTATTGTGCACCGAGCTAGATATGTAACTCGCCGTGATGATCAAATGCCAAAGATGATTACCAATTGGGTGGTGGCAGATTTAGAAACTCCTGATGGTCGTCAACTGCTGGCAGATGCTGTTGATCAAATGGTGAGGTTTTTTATTTACTTGTTCAGATGTTGTTTTTGAAATTTTTTCCCTTTCATCCTTTCTATCTTTGTTTGTATGTATAGATATTATGCAAAAGCTCACTCCAGGTTCCTTCTAAACGAGTGTTTCCCAACTTTCATAGTTTTGAGTTTCACTCTTCATCTTCTGTAAACAGCCTAGTATTGCTAAGAGATTATATTTTTAGTTTTAGAAATTTAGAATTTATGAATATCTAGTTTATTTGTAAATGGTAGTTTAAATAGTGGTATTTCTTATGAAATTACTCAATATTTGAAGAATTACTTGTTAAAAAAGATGATTTAGAACAGCATCGACTTGCTTGAGTCCTCCTGCTGCTGCTTAATAGTATTGTAACTTTTACAGTTGTCTGTTCAGTATCTTGAAACAGATATGTATGTAGTATATGATACAGATTCATTGCCAGCTCCTTAAATTGGTATATATGTATTTGTGGAAATTCTATGCTCAGTTTGTTGACCTGTATGCAGTGCTCCGTTTCTCAAATGCATCATATGTTTATTATCATGAGCTTAATTATTTTATAAAGGTATAAAGTTTCCTCTTTCTTTCAAGCTGTCAATTAAAATCAACCAATTATAATATATTTTATTCTAAATGAACAAAAAGAAAAGAACTCACACGCTTGTTTCTACACATTTCTAGTAATTTTAACAATTATGTTTTTCAAGTTCTAAATAAACTAAACAGCCCTTCATAACTTCCACCAAATATTCTGTTTAGTTTATTTAGAACTAGTTGTGGCTTTCCATGACATCCGGCCAATGCATATTGATTATATATGATGTATTTCTTTGAGCAGAGGTCTTCCAGTACCATCCGAGTATCTGCCATACTTAATCCTGCCTCATTGCCTGCAACTGAAGAAGAATGGAATGGTGACAAGTTCATTTTCAGCAGAACGGTCATTGCAGCTTTGTCTGTTATGAAGCCTGATATCAGTGGTCAATATCTAAGTAAAATATTGAAGGAAGATGTAGCACTAGAAATATCTTCTGGCAAGAAGGATCCTTCTGAGATTAAGGTTCAGGTATGTATCCTTTATTCATTTCTTCAAGAAATAACAAGCAAATGAAACTGTAAATCATGGAATATGTAACATAAAGATAAGTTTATTTTAGTTTGTAGCCATTAAAGATACTACTTGGACTATCCATCTTAGAAGAGTTTAAGATGGATAGTCCATGCAGTATTAACAAGAGTCAGTTATTGAAAACTTTTTAATAAAGGAATGGTCCTTAATCACCCTGAAGTTAAATCAAACAAAATATTATGGCTTTTTTAATTAAAAAAAAACAAAAGATTGAATGCATATATTGTGGATTTTCTTTCATTATAGTAATGATGATTTTCTTGAATTTTATTCTTATGCTTTCAATGCTAATGTTTTGAAGATAACGAGGATCAGTTCTGAATTCAGACTAATTAGTGCTATATATTTCTTAAAATCAACGTCTAATAATTTAGTAATGTTCCTATTAGTATGGGTAAAGCATGCAAGGTATCAAAGCATTCCTCCATCTTTTATAAATTTACGAATATTTCATTTCATTGAGTTTTTTATGTGGCAGATTTTAATTAAATCATACTTTTTCATAGAGTAAGCAGTTTTAATCAATTGTTTCATATATTTAATTTTCTTTTAGGATTTCGACATGTCAATTTTGAAAAGAGAAATTGATTCATCCAATGGAGAAGATTTGTTAAGAGCACATAGAGATTTTTGCGAGCGCTCTTTAGGCATTGCTACTGGTGGCAAAAGAGCTGTTGTCAATAATGCTCGTGTCTTGGGACCATTAGATGATGAAGAAATATTTTCAGCTGATGATTTTGGTCTCCTGGAGCGATATGCATTCACAACTATCACAGAAAAGATTGGAAAGGCATTCGCTAAAGCTGGTGATGAAGATGAAATGGAAGAGAATGAAGAAGGTGAGTACCTTTTTGACGAATGGATTAGTAAATTGTCCTTGTTTTTTAATTTTTATACTGTTAATTATAAACCCTACTTTTACCCTATTTTTACAGATTCAAATCCTAACAAGAAGAGTGATAAAATTATGAGACTAGTCTCTCTTTTGGTGTCCAGGCCTCAGTCAAAGAGTAGGTTTGAAATCCCATATAGAGGAGATCAATACAGGTAAATTTCATTACATCAGTGATATTCATTTTCCCTACACTTGATCCCAGTGGACTTTTCTTTATAATAATAATAATATTTTTTACATCCTTGGACATATACAAGTCATGTATAGGCATAGTCATATAGTTTTCAATATAATATTAGTCGTAATATTTACATATTAAAGTGAAAAAGTTTATTTATTTACAATATAAGTAATTGGAATATAAAAGTCCTAAGTATTAAGTATTTACATATTCGCTTAAAGAATAGAAGTATTTTTCCATCAAATAGTTTATAAAAGATATTTAAATTTGTAGGTCTCAGCTATTTTTATGTGTTTGGGAAGTTGATTGTACAAGATAATTCCAGCATGTGATGGGCCTTGACTGTAGACCTTCAGATAGTTTGGTTACAAGTTTATATTTTGTTTGTTTCTGGTGTTGTGGTCATGTGCATGGGAGTTAAGTTTTGTGTTAAACAATTTGCAATTTTCTTTTAAAACAAGCAGACTACCCCTGATGAGGATTTAATATTTTCAGTATTATTTTGGGACAGTTACTGTAAGCTATTCAGAAATAATTACCTTGTGTGATTTAGTGTATTTCAGTGTCAGAAATTAAGTACTCGGGTGGTTTAGTATTTTGTAAGATAAACTGCTATTGAAAGACTATTGAATTGTATTACACAAAATGAGTGTATAAGTAATTATTTCTTTGAATAATGCTTATTAAATTCTGATGTTGTAAAATGTATTATCTCAAGAAATATTGTTTACTTAATACTAATCTTTTTACAGCGTAATTAAAATTGATGCTCAACATCCAGATAGGCCTGCTTTTGATATTACTGTGATAGTGGATCCTGTATCAAGAGGAGCTCAGAAAGTTGGGCCTATTATTTCTACTCTACTAGAAGTCATCAACTGCAATCTCAGAGTTTTCCTCAACCCTGTTGAAAAGAACAGTGACATGCCGCTGAAGAGGTGATATTCTATTATCTTATGGCATCTAAGTCATCCCATTGAATGTAGAGTTAGTGAATTTTACAATTAATATTTTTTATAGTTTATGTAACCAAAATAATTTCTTTCCATCAGCTTTTATCGCTTTGTCCTGGAAGCTGAGCCACAGTTTTCTGCCGATGGAAGAATAGCCGCTGGCCCAATGGCTCGCTTTATCAACATGCCAACGTCTGTTCTTCTCACCCAGAATATGCATGTACCAGAGAATTGGCTGGTTGAGTCTGTAAAAAGCCCTTATGACTTGGATAATATTCGTTTGGAGAATGTTGAAAGCACTGTTCACAGGTACTGTTGGCCTTCTTTACCTTTCTTTAATTTAAAGATTATGTGGTAGGTAATGTGAAAAGACATTAAAAAATACAAAATGTTGATTTTGACATGATAATCAATAATAAAACCCAAATGTCAGATTTTGAATTTAATTATACATGTATACATGTCTGATACTGTATGCTAATTATCATTATTATCAATTTATGAAATGGATTTTATCATTATTGATATAAATTTGTATTTATGTGAATATAACCTGCAATTTTTCCCCTAAATTTTTTGGCTAATAAAGCCTATATGTTGAATATGTGTACTGAATTTAAAAAATTTTATTGTGTATATAATAAGTTATTCATTTTATCTATATTTTCATATTTTTTTTGGTTTCAAATTAAATCTGCTTTTGTAAATCTGTGTAAATGCTTTATGTATTTATAAATTTGCACAAGTTCTCTCAAAAAAAGTTAAGGGTTACCTTGCTTTTTATATTAACTTTCATTATTTACCAAAATGCCTTCTTTATGGACATTATTTTCTATTTGTGGTTTATGCGATAATAAGGTAATTTCAGCATAGTTTTCATTTGCAATATGAAATGTGAGTACATCACAATTAAAAGCATTACATTTAGTTCACATTAGTTGCTAATTGTTGATATCTTTCCTATGAAATACACTTAATTCTATGGGACTAAATTTTCATGAAAAAATTTACATAAATTTATTTCTTATCTCTTCTCCAAATACTATTACTGAATGGCGTGTTTCTATTTACAGTGAATTTGAGCTGGAGTATCTACTGCTGGAGGGTCACTGTTTTGAGCAAACTATGGGCAATCCACCTCGTGGTCTTCAGATTACATTAGGGACCAACCACCAGCCAGTAGTTGTAGATACAATTGTGATGGCCAACTTGGGTTATTTCCAACTCAAGGCAAATCCTGGTGCTTGGTCATTGCGTCTCAGACAGGGACGCTCTGCTAACATATTTGATCTCGTAAGGTAATGAGTGATTGTGAATGATGGATTCTAACACATTCGTAGTATAGTGTTTTTTTTCTTGTAAAGAAAATCATCAGTAATATCAGAAAATATCTCAACTAGTCTGATTAAACGTGTTAAGGTATTATTTTATTGACTTGAAACCTCCTGGTGAAATATATTCTTCCTGAATATAATTTTAAGTTATGCATCATTGTATAATTTTATGCAAAGGAAAATACTTTAATATATTATAGGATTTATGTTGGAAAATATTTTATACAACAGCTTATTTAATTATTCCATGTGCATAGCATGTTTATTTTTCTTTAGAAACTTCTTTCTGATTATTTATCAAGCATGGTGCAAAGTAAGGCTGTAATTAATCTAGAATTTTATGCATTGCAGCATGTATTTAATGTTATCTTTATTTGGAAACTTGGCTGCTGTTGTTTCAAATCTATGTTAGTTCATGTCCGAAACCATTTTCTCCATGATAGCCTATTCCCATTTGGCTTGGAAAACCTTGATATTTTTATAGATTTCATAATTTAATGTATTGTAGAAATAGATGTAAGGTAATGAAACATGTACTTCATTAATTGGCGAAGAAAAGAAATTGAAATATTCACATGATGTAAGGATGAAAATCTAGCTTATTAAATCAGATACTTATTAGTTTGGTTTATTAGAAATTATTACCACTCAGGCCTACTTATTAATTTTTCACTCCAAAATTAGTTTTTCCCCTAATTTTAATGAACAGTGAAACTGTAAAAATCATGGTTCTCTAGTTTAGGCTTGACTTTTATATCCTTCCAAATATCATGTTAAAGTTTTCTGTTTATATTATGTCCCCTTGGATCCTACCAAGTATCTTGTCTAGTCAAGAAAATAAAGGGAAGGGAATTTTTGTTTAAGAGCTAAAATATTATAACCTGAAGTTGATTTAATATTCTCTTGACAGTGTGGATGGAACGGAAGTGCCTCAGAATTCCACTGGCATCAAAATTTTGATAAGCTCTTTCCGCAGCCATGTAATAAAACTTAAGGTAGCCAAGAAACCAGAAATGCTGCATGTGGATCTGCTGGCAGATGATGACAGCAACACTGGAATTTGGAACTCTATCACCAGGTAAGCTCCAGCATAACTCATTAGCCACTCACTTGCTGTACTTCTCTCTGCACCAGCAACTTGGGTTTTAATTGAATTTTTTTCTCTAAGTTTATATGTTTGTAGGTAATCCAAAATACTCAGTTTTTCAACTACATGTATAAAGAATAGTCTTCTATAAATTATCTGGGAACTACAAGAAATAAGATATTTAAAAAATGAAACAGCTTCTTCTAGAATGTTCATAATTATATAAATCATTTAAAAAAATACAAAATATGTAAATTTAAATATCATTCAACATCGGTGCATAACAGATGAATTTTTCATCCTGTAATGTTCATCAATTTTTGCCTCAATGTAATTTGCAAATTGCTGTGAATCCCATCTGTTTCTTGTTAGTATTTCAGTTTTAAGAAGCCCCTTATCCAATCTTCTTTATTAACAATGATTTTATGAAAAAGATATTTTGCCTGTGCAAGACTTAAATTATTGTAAAGGTTTGTCATTCGAAAATGTGAGCTACTGCATGCGAAAAAAGCACTTTTCACAAATTTGCTGCTTTGGTGGCCATGTTTCTCTACAGTAGTTTTCCTGCCTACTCTCAGTTTTGCAAGCAAGTTGGGGCTTTCATTTTTGAGTTACTCTGGAAATTGTGGGAAGCTGAAGTTGAATCTTGTTTACTTATTTGATGAGCACCTTTCAAGGAAACATTTCTGGCATGTAATTTTGGTTCTACAATTGTTAGTATACAAGCATTGAGGATAAAAGCAGCTTTTCACACAGTTCAAGTACTATGCTTTCTATTGCAATTTTATGAGCTTGAGATGGTTTCTAATATTCACATTTAGTAGAAGCGTAGTTTCTGACTATATTTAAATCATAATAAGCCTTCCTTTCTTGATAGGAGTACATATATTTAGTTCATGTTATATTTTATATATCAACATAGTGGAGCTATGATTTACAATTATACAGAATGAATTCTGACAAAGAAAATTAAGTGAATAAATATTAATCAATGAGTAATTTATTTAGTTATGAATTATTAAATTGTCAAGGGATTAATTAGTTCAGTGAATCAGTATTCAAATTGCACATGTGTTGTGTGATGGACAAGAGCTGAGTAATGGAAGAAGGGTTAAGTTAGCTAGTCATTTGTGTATGTCTTTATATACAATCACTCTGGTACAGAAATAGAGAACCCATTTTATTTTAATTGTTTTTAAAAACTTATTAATTTCTGATGTATGAAGTGTCCTCCAAATAATTACCATTTTGCACAAACATTTACAAAAATTAAAAATTCTCACTTTTGAATTGTATTTTAGTACACTATTTCATATGTGTAGATAGTAGTCCCAAACATTTTGAATAAGTTACTCGTTTTAGTTAACATGAAATGTATTTTGGTACTTTTTGGGTGTAAATTATACTAAGCTATAAATTCCTTTAACCCTAAATAAGTGGAATTACTTACATATTTTATTGTCAGATTGTTGAAAATCATTTGCATTTTAATGCCATTACTGTTGTTCTCAGGGGTAAGAAGTTTTCTGTCCCAATTTCTTGCGTTAAAATTCAGCTTAATTGGAGATACTACTTGCCCTAGTTGTAACTGTATTTACAGTAATATCTATTGATTATTAAATTAGCATTCTTGCAATTAAATTATATATTACCCCTTTCTTGCATTCAGTTTTCTTTATAATAATAATCAATGGACTTTATTCGGGCGAGATTGAGACTAGGAAGTCTTTTCTTACACCTAACCCATACAACCCTTACATATAATCTTTCTTAACAGATTAGAGATGCTGAATTTTTCACAATTCAAAACTATTTTATAATAGTATTAATGTTGATGGGTTTATCCATATTTTGTGGAAGCTAAGCATGTTTTACTTTTATTTTCAGCTGCTAACTTTTGCATGGCAATGAAGTTAATATTATGGTTATAGTTAATATTAATTGTTTCATTCATACTATCCATCAAAGTTATAGTTTTCGTAACTCAATTGATTGACTGATTTGGGTTATTGTTTTCAAACAGTCAGTTGGTTTAAGGTAATTTCTTGTGGTTACTCCCCTTATGAAATATTTGTCAGTACTGCTAACAGGCAGCAGTGGGTATACCATGAACAGTGTGTGTGGAGGATGTTGTGCTTTTTCCGAGTGCTATTAATTATGTAGAGCAGTGGTAAATATGGGTGAAGCACGAAGAGCATATGCAACACTTTAAAAACATCAAAGCAGCAGCTTTACATCTCATTTTCAGCAAATAGGCATACATTATAGTTTTTCTAATAAATAATAATAAGTCTGCTTTACACAAATTTCTAGATTTCATACGTGGTAAACTTAAATATTTCTATGTTAGATTAAGTCTTCCTTAGCATATACCCAGGATTTGTATATATTCTACGCTTCCACCCCTGGGACAGCCCCTGAATGTATTCCTGATTTAGATGTATAAATTATGGTACATATTTAAATTATTTAGTGACAAATAATAAATTAGAGAAGATTCTGTGGGTATTCTTTTATGATAAGTACATGAATCTTATGTCATTGGTTCTTACTTAAGGTTTTCTTCCTTATGATAGTAATTGAAGAGTAGGTAAAGATGAATATTCCAAAGAAGGCAAATAATTAAAATAAGCAACTTATAAGCAGTTAATGGAAAATAATTTTATATAAGTTATGAGAAATTCATTGGAATCTTTGATGATTCGAAATAAAAAGGAGGCTGTACTGTTTTAGATCTTTCTCTGTATTTTTTGTTTTTATCAATCCTTGTGAACCATATGTATTTAGTTTCGAATTAACTCTTCTTAGTAAGCAACTACTGTCCAATAGAACTGCCATTGATGATCAATAAATGCTTCATTTGGCATGAAAAAGGAAATATTTATTTTGAAAGAGACAGGAATTTAATTCATATACATTATCAAGAATGTAGCTCACATACTTTTTATTGTTAATAAGTTATTATGCATGTGATAATTATCTATATTTTATTTTGCATTCTACTGACCATTCATTGGAAAAGGTTAAAAAGTTTTGAATAGGTGGTGGCTGGTTTTCTACTTCCCTCTTTAGTTTTTGATTCTGTCTAAAAGCAATTGTATCCATCCAGCGCTTTTGTATCAGAGAAACTATGTAATTTAAAATTTTTAATGGGTCGATTCGAAGGATATGGAGATCGAATTCAAAAACTAAATTTCTTTTATAATGGCTCTAAGAAATTGTTTGGTTTTTGCTGGTAATATGTTTACACCTGTCTATAAAATTTTTTTTCCACCTACATCTCTGTTATGCTTTGCCTAAGATTTGGGTGGATAGTATTCTATTTTTGTTAGATTTGTTGAGGTTGAAGGTTTTGATATAAAACATTGAATCACGTTGGTAAAATCACCTTTTACAGCATGATACATTAGAATTACCTGGTAAAAATTTCTTTTTCTTTGATGAATTTGGTTTACATGTTAAGATATAACTATCGTTTTGAAGTATCAAACACTTCAAGTCAGATGTATATATTTTGCATTTTTATGCTTAATGATGTGCTTTTTCATTTCCTGGCTCTCTGAATACCATTGCATTGCTCAAGTTTTCATCTACATTCATCTGTCTTTTTGTTGCCTTCGTGAAGGAATGTAACCACTGTGTTATTCATTTCAGTTAGAAACTCTGAATCACATTTTACTCTTGCCAGTATCCTTACTGTCATCACCAGCAATGCATGTTAATCATAGGTCTTTTCCCACAAATAGTGCATGCATTCCTCACCTCCTCTGCACAAAGAAGTTTATTTTAGAACATATCTGGCTTGTAAATCTTATTATGTTTCAGGAATACCCTGTATGCTTTCAAAGCAGTGTTTAATTTTGATTCATTTGCATGGAAAAATCAGTTGATTTTGCTTTTGAAATTCATGGACAAAATTTAGCCGTAAAACTAATTATTAGTAAATCTCCTATGATATCCGGCATTGTCAGACATTGTGCTTTCTTCCATTTTTGCGCCATTTCTTGTCAGTGTTAAACGGCTTGTACACTTTCACCAGCAAAAATTGATGAAATCTTTTGCACCTGCCCTACTGATGAGATTCTTTGTTGGTTTGCTTGCGTTACAAGTCTGCCCTATGTTGGACCAGTATTGAAGGACTACTTATTGTGGCTGTCCAACCAGAAATTATGGAAAAGGTAGAGAGCAAATATTAACTTGTTGAGTATTTTTATTGTTAAGATTAATATTGGGATATGTCCATCAGACTTGGCTAGACTGTGAGCTAACCTTTCGGTGGTTAACATTCTATCAAGAAAATTCAATTATTTCCTTTACAACACACTCAGTTTAATAATAATATACCAGATTGCTCACTGATATGAAATTATTTAAACAATTACCTTAGCTTTGCTGTCGTTCAATAAATAGAAGAGCCATTTTAAGTTTGGTTTTTGGTATATTCTTTAATTTAGTAATATTTTAAGAACAATATAATATTTTTTGGGATCCAGCATTTCGGATTTTCTAATCAACTAATGACTTTGGCTATTTTATAAGTCATGGAACCATTTCTTGAACAAGTGTACATGCATCTTTGTTTTGCTTTAGTGTTTTCCGAACTTTACTTCACTGTCTTCTCTCTATTTAAATTTAATGGTTGTCTCAGTAATTAATTATTTGGTAAACTGCTTTTTGCTGTAATATATTTTTGGTTATATCTATGGTAGCTCTTTAGGTCTTATGGTTCCAACACCTACTAATTACTATTATTTCTTATTATAGTAGATTAATTATGTGGTAGACTCTTGGGTGTTGGAACCATCTTGTATGTTTGGTGTATTCTTTGCATATGTAGCTAACTAATTTATAATTTTGTTAGGGTATTTTATGCCATTATATCTTCACGAATGATTTTTGATAACTTCATGAATAGTTCTAACAAAATGTTGTTCGTTTTAGGTAGCTGAGTACAGTATCCTTTAATTTTCTTGTTTTTTAGTTGTGAACATATTAGCTAAGTATGCAAGTAAGCTTACTCATTTTTTATTATGATAAAATCTATGTTGTTTAGCTGTAGATGATGGAAATCCTTCATGAAAGTTACAAATTATAGAATTTTGTGAAAAGTTTAGGTAACTTATTCAGAAGTTTCAGAAAAATTACCCTCATAATTGTTTTATGATTGCTGGAGATTACTGTCTGTAGTAGTTGGAATTTTAAACAATTTGTTTATTTAGAGTCTTTGTCCAGGATTTGAGAGGAATATATGAAATTAGATATTTCTTAATGTTTGCCAGTACATCTGTTAGACAGGAACTTATGTGGTCTAAATAAAAATTTAGTATCTTAATCTATTATTATTTACTGATGCAAATTCATGTGATGTTTACTCAAGATAATAAACCATCTGCTGTCCCAGTTTCGTGTTATTTTTTTCTCATTTTCATTTACAATGCATGAAATGCCGAACCTGTTTATAAATAATTGATTCATTCTTTGATTTCATTCACCTCATTTTCTCTAGCTTTTTGTGTTTTTGTGCAAAATTTGGGGTTTTGGGAATTTTGTGTCCTCAAATAATATTCACTCAATCACTATAACCTTAGGGTGTCAGTGTTTGCTATGTATTGAGTGTTGGCCTGCACCTCTTCCCTCACACCATTCTGTTGTTTTGTTTATCAGTCTGTGTTTGTTGCATGTTTCAGTGACCTAGAAAGTAGCCGGTGATTTTAAATACATAAATTTGAACCTTAAACAATACAGCCTGAAAGAATTTTCATTACCATCAAAAGCACAATTTTTGTTTCATTTTTACTGCAGGATTTATCATTTTTAAGCAGTACAAAGATTTGAATGAGTATTAGATTCTATACTCTAATAAAAGTATTTTTTAATTTCTACATTATTTTAGGAAAACATAAATCATATTATATCGATCCATGTTGAATGCTATATAATATATATTATTTACTGAATTTGAAGATAATCTTAAGCCAAGAAATGTTTAGCATTCAAGCAGTACTTTGATTTTTATGCTATTAGTTATAGGATATGTTTACTACCTGAAATGAAACCCCCATAATTTTCAGTATTTAAGTCGATGTGATCTTTCAATCACCTTTAGAAACATATTTCCACAGTTGTCTTTATTATCATGTTCTAAAACAAAGTTGGTTAAATTTTATCCTAGAGTAGATGCAATTCTTAGTAGTTATCTTTTCATAGTCATTTTGTTCACTTCCTTGTAATGTTTAAGATTAATTAGTTATTTTTTATGAATAATGTATTCAGTATTTGCATTTTGGTTGTATATAGCTCGTTATCAGATGAGATGCGGACATATTAGATGTGACTGTACACCATCAAATTATTGTGTAAGATTCTCAAATTATTGTTAAATCAAATCATTGTCGATGTATGAAGAATCTTCACTCAACGAATTCAAGTTCTCTTCAAGCTGTTTAAAATTTTACTCATGTTAATGATTTGATACTTTATTTTTCCTTGACATTCATGTGACATCCTTTCTTTATTTCCCAACAATCAGCACTTTTGGGAGCTCTGGTGGTGAAGATGCCGGTGAACTTTATTCATCAGGGAGCGGAGATGATAGAATCAACATTTTCTCCCTTGCTTCTGGACATCTTTACGAGCGTTTCATTCGAATCATGATGCTTAGTGTTGTGAAGCATACTAAGACCCCTGTTAAGTTTTGGTTCCTGAAGAATTACCTTTCTCCTACTTTTAAGGTAAGTTCAGGTTACTTTTAGTTGCCAGTGGAAGGCATTTTTGGTTACCAGCTTGTTAAGAGGATGTTTAGATTACTCATAGTTGACTGTCAGATTATGGAAGAGGAAACATTATTATTTGTACAATTATTCTTTCCTTAAATGATGGAAGAACTATTTGGCAGCCTACAGAGTGAATCAGTTGGATGATTTGAAGAAATTGAACATCTAGTTCATTATCTCTCCTTTATTGTTGATAACATTGGTCCCATTTTATGTTCATTATAACTAATGCAAATGAATAACGTCAACATTTTTGAGGTTTATATTTCATATGCATATAAAAATAAATAGTATAGTATAATGAGAGACAATTTTTGCTTAAAATTGATAAACATACATATTAATTAGGAATTAAACTATCAAACCAAAATTTTTTGGTATGATATAAATAGAGTAAAACCTTTCTCTGTGAATTTTAACCAATCTCAAACCAAACTTTGATTTAACATGGATTCAAAACTGCTTTCCTTGCCCTTTTAATTGAATCATTATTCAGAGAATTAACCTAAGCTAAAATTGTCTATCATAATACTGCTGGATATAACT
The DNA here is from genome assembly GCA_947579665.1 of Sympetrum striolatum. Lineage (NCBI taxonomy): Eukaryota > Metazoa > Arthropoda > Insecta > Odonata > Libellulidae > Sympetrum > Sympetrum striolatum. The sequence goes on from OX388346.1 coordinate 21,606,336, forward strand.
TTTTTAATTATCAAGGTAGAATCCAATGACTTGGCCTTGACTTTGGAGTAGTATTCCATCATGAAGATGAATAGAAATAGAAACATGCTTCTATGCTATACCACTCAAATGATGATGACCCGATGGGTTGAAACCATATTCGTATAATAGAAAACTTTCTGTGGTATAATGTAGAAGTGTGTTTCTATTTATCTTTATATTTAAAAAGGTCTTATCTTCCATAAGCTTTGGCTTACTTTAAGGGTTAGATGGAAGATAGCATTAGGTGTAAGAAGAAACTTATAAGACTCAATCTCATCCTCAAATAAGTTTTATTATTGTTATTATATTTGAACTATTGATTTACAGATGTTTCTTTTTGATATAATTATGGCACAATAATAATAGGGGGATGGCATTATATAAGGTTATCTATATCCAGATGAATGTAGCTGTAGTTTGATTCACTTTGATTTCCTGGGTATGTTTTGCAGTTGTTGAAATTTTATAATCCAATAGTATTTACCTGATATTTTATTGAAGAGTAAAATGGTTTGCTGATGTAAAACTCAAAATGTTCAGTACTTTTATCAGAAATTAGTATCAAAATATTTTATTGTTGATATTTATAATTAACTCTCAAACTCATTTAATATTCTATAGTATAGTAGATTTTAAAATACGTACACCAATTTTCAGCATATTATATTATTGCCAAAATTAATCTAATTTTGATGTTTCCATTTCAGGATTTCTTACCCCACATGGCAGAAGAGTATAAATTTGAGTATGAACTAGTTCAGTATAAGTGGCCAAGATGGCTCCACCAGCAGACTGAGAAGCAGAGGATTATTTGGGGTTACAAGATTCTATTCCTTGATGTACTTTTCCCTCTTAGTGTTAAGAAGATTATTTTTGTTGATGCTGACCAGGTATGTTTATTATCTAGAGTTATTTAAGTATCTGGATGTATAATTTCCAAACCTATCATCATTTCACATTCTATTTTAATACTATTTACACTATTTTTTATTTTGACCCATTATTTCTTGTTAGTTAAAAATTTGCCATTTTCATTAGGGCCAGCTTCAGGCTTAATGCTACCCTGAGCTTTCTGCCTTTGGTTTTTGATAGGTTAGGGGTTCTGTTATATCTGGGCCATTGATGCTTAGAGCAATCACAATATAACTTCAGATTCTTGATTTTTATTTGTTTGATTAATTTCATATCTTCCCAAGAAACTGATAATATTAAATTTATTAAATTACAGAGAATAATGAACATATTCTTTATTCTCTCCCTACCACCCCCCTTATTACAGAGAAAATGTTTCTCAATTATTTTTGCTGCTTATCTAAACACCTATGTAAGCTACAATAAAATACTACATTAAAATCAAAAACTTAACTATATTTAATCATGTTAGTATAGTATTTATCTTGCATTATATTAACTTTTCATAAATTTACTGCAATTAAAAAAAACTTTTTTTATTAATTAATTTAATTTTAGCTTAAGATGTACTGATATTTTCGGAAATATATCATTCTTTTAAACTTTGTATGGTAAACACTACATATAATAATTTAATCGATTAGGAGTAAAGAATTAATTTTAATATTTCTCCTATGTATTCCTTATGTTAAGCTATATAATCGGGTTTATCCTGGCATCGAATCCTGGGCATTTAAGAAATCTCTCTTGGTATAGCATTATAGAATGACCATCTGAGATTATGTGTACGATTTCAAGCTGAAATCTCACCTGTAACTGCCTCAATTCATGTCCTACCTTACTCATATATTCCTCATGGAAGGAAATTTAGTGTACCCAGGCTTATTACCCCTGGAACAGTATTAAGTTTATTTAAGTATTATTAATTGACATTTTATAAGATATATCATAGTTTCCGGTACCTAAAATAAAGCCAGTGGAAAGTAGATTGAGAACTATGTACTTCTTATGAAGTAATGTCAAATCTTAAATATTCTATGCATGCAAATGTTTGCGTAGGCTCAGCTAGTTATAATAATTGTCTGTCTGTTGCTTGATGATAATTCTTTCTGTTGTATAATACAGGTTGTGCGTGCTGATATGAAAGAACTGTATGATTTGGATTTGGGAGGTGCTCCATATGGCTATACTCCATTTTGTGATAGTAGAAAAGAGATGGATGGCTTCAGGTAAATTTCTTATTTTATTACTTTTACTTTATATTACTTTTCTGACTTCAGTAAAATATTTTCAAGGTTATGGATTATTAAATACTCATTACTGTCTTTCACTCTTGAGGTACTCTTCTCCTACTTAACCCTTCAAACTTGTTGATGTGTTTAAAGTTTTATTTGAGCAGAATTCTCAAATTGTTGCACCTGGGTTGCAACCTTGTCAACGTGTAGAGAATTGCTTAAATTCTTAGTTGTGAAAAATGCATTTTTTAAAACAAAACAGCCTCCAGCATTTTTTTATATTTTTCGATGTAAATATTTCATGTTGTTATTCCTTTCTGTGACTCATCGTTCAAGGATTTTGTTGAGAATGTAATAAGGATCAGGGTAAAGAAATTTGCATATTAGTTATAAGCATGTTCCTTTAAAGTCAAGGATAAATGGAAGTGTTAATGTATCAACATGACTGAGACTTAACCCAGGTCTCCCACTTTTGGACAGATTTTCTCACAACAATTTTACTAATTTGAGTCATATTGCTTAAAATGCATTCTGCAGATGGACTGAATTAAACTCACTTTGATAATTCATTGTTTAAAACTGCACAGGAAATTAAAAACCTGGGTCATGGTCCAGTCCAGTCAATGTTTTTAACTTTCATCTACCCTTAGGTAATTTTGTGTATTATGTTCTGTTACAAATATGATATGAAGGATTTACAACATAGTGAGTAACATAAAATTTATGCAAAACATATGGATCTCTATGGTTATACTCTCTATGATTATTATTTATTACACAATTTATATTCTGCACAGTTATATTGATGAAATTAAAACATTTTTCAAAAATGTAAATATTTTCAAATTGAAATTTTAAGGTGTTTTAGTTAAACATAAATTGCTTTTTGATGATTGCCATATTCTGTACAGAACCACTTAACTAATTAAAGCTAACATGATTGTTTAGATATATATATATACCATCATAAGCAGAAGTAATCCAGTATTTTAATCTTTCTTCAGGTTTTGGAATCAGGGCTACTGGAAGAATCATCTTCAAGGGCGTACTTATCATATCAGTGCTCTCTATGTTGTTGATCTCAAGCGCTTCCGAAGAATAGCTGCAGGAGACCGTCTTCGGGGACAGTATCAAGCATTAAGTCAAGACCCCAACTCTCTTTCCAATTTGGATCAGGTAAGAGAGGATTGACAAGATAAGATTTTGTGTTTTAGGAATTTGCTGTTTATTTTTCCTGTGCCTTTGTTTGCCTAATCCATGGTAGAAATGTGTGGATTTTTGGATACATGCAGCTTTTATCCCACTTCTGGAAATAGATGTGCAAATTTGAATACCATATATATCTGTGTATAAGCCAAGTTTTTGATCAAATTGTTCATGCTGAGAAAACCTCTCTTGGCTTAAACTCGAACAAGGGTCCTACTTACCTGTTCTCCGGTGAAGAATGTCTGCCTTAGCCAGAAATCAGCTCATAAATTCCTCAGTTGCTCTATTCACAATTTTGTATCAATTGTTTCCTATTAACCTCCTGATGCGATCATTACTGTAATTTTATTGGTATCAATTTTTATTTTGAAATTTACCTAGCATTACATTTGAATAAGTTAGTTTTCCCAGTTTTTTCATGATAAAATTATATGCAATGGCTTATATTCCGGTCAGTTTATACTCAAGTATATACAATAATTTTATTTCCCAATCCTGTGTATGACTTTGATGCTAAATGTTTTACCCAGGCTCACTGAGAGATTTTGTTTTTCCCATATAATTTCAATGTCAAACATTTTGAGTGCAAGCAATGTGCCACATAAGTTGGACCTGATAATTTCATATGTAAGGTAATTGTTTTTTATGCAGCCAAAAATCGTTCAAACCTTCTAACTAACAAAGGTTCTCCTTCTTAGCTTAACCCTTTCTTTAAAAATCCTGACTCAAATGGAGAAAGAGTGGTTTTGAAATCAAATTAATTGTTAATATCTAAAACATTTTGAAAGTTACTTAATTTTCTTTCATTATTCTACTGTTTATGCACACACAGTTACAAAATATCTGTGTAGGTAAAAAGTTAAGAAAAGTATTATTTTTGTGTCTTGAAATAACTTGGATTTACAGTCCTAATATAGAAAATACAGTCCTAATATAGATAACTCATAAAGCCCCCAAGAACAAGATTTTTCATCATAGACTCTTTCTACATTTTTATCTGGAGAAACTATTTACCCATGAATGTTATCTTGCTTATAAATAATCTAAATATCAAGGTTAATTCTTTTTATAAAGGTTTAACTCATGGCAAAGAAATAAAAGTCATTGGCATGGGAAAATCTTGTCTTACTGATGTACTTTTCTATATCTGTCTTTCAGTAGATAGATTTATAGGGTGTCGTAATTATCTCTGCAAATACCTATGATGACACTCAATTGAGTCTGCTTTTTAAGGGAAAATCTCACATGATTTATTGCATGATATCTTTGTTTGTCATTAAACTCATCTGTCCTTGTCTAATTAGAATTTCCTTGATTAGAGGCTTTATTTCTTCCATGTATTTCTTTGATTTTGACTTTCCTTTATATATTTTTTTTGAGTTTGGACTTAATCCATTGAAGCCTACCATAATTCTTGATGTTCTATTTTTAAGGACCTTCCAAACAACATGATCCACCAGGTGGCAATCAGATCTCTACCTCAAGATTGGTTGTGGTGTGAAACATGGTGTGATGATGCATCTAAAAAACGTGCAAAGACCATAGATTTGGTAAGAAAATATATACTCATCAATTTACTTACCTATTGTTCTCCCATGTTAATAGAACTATATAACTATTACTCTCCGCATTTTTCATTATTTCTTCAACTACGTATTTTTTTAAATATCTCCATTTTACTTTACTATTGCAGATCTTAATTTTTATGCATCTTATATCATTGGCCATTTGGAAATCTTTTCATATCATTGATGGTGATTTATGGAAACCTTCATTTGAAAACCTTAACAAATATGACTTTTGAAAAGTAATGATAAACATTATTTTGTCACATTCATTTCTAAATATCCCTGCTAACTGTCAATTTTTATTTTTTTATGACTTGAAGCCAGAACCTAGGCGTTGGTAAACTTGCAAAAACATCATTCATTAGGCAATATTTTGACATATTCATGCATACTGCAGCATATTCAAGTATTTTGCAATATATTCATGTATGTTGCAATGTTATGCATTTTTTGATTGACTTAATAGGAATCATTGTCTAATGACCTTAATAATTTCATTTCATAAATTGCAGTGTAACAATCCTCTGACAAAAGAAGCCAAATTGACCGCGGCCATGAGAATTGTTGAGGAATGGAAGGATTATGATGAAGAAATCAAACATTTGCAGGAGTCCATAAATGCAGAGCATGTTGATGACATGCATAGACATGGTAAGTTGTACTTGCCTTATCAGATTACCGGCTTCATCTATGCAGCTTAGCTTCAAATGAATTAGGTGGAACATAATACTAAATTAGCTTTGTTTGGGCTAGCTAGAAATTAAAATGTAGTGTCTTTGTGTAAAAAGATTGAGTTACCAGCTATTAATTTGTAATTTATTAAGTTATTCATTCCTTGTGTGTATCAATCTCTTATTTTAATTCAATTTGATAAAAAATGTAAGAATTTTATTTTGCAATAAGATTCCATTGATCCTGTGATTCATAAGTTACAACATCAAAAATTTCAATTTATTGTAATTGAAAGTTTTAATTATGAGTCAATAAAAATATTTAATATTACCTGTTTAACTTAATATTTACAAATAATCAAGTGTAATCAGAGTAAAAAGGTATAAAGTTAAAATAATGTCAATGAAAATATATAAAAGCAAAAAAATATTATTGATTGAAAACAGAGTATCAGAGATCTTATGATGTGGTTGAATTATTTAGGACTATATATTAAATTAGGTTTTAAATAAATAAAAATGAAACAAATATTAAAAAAACAACTTGGAAAATTTGCTATCATGAAGCATGTATCAAAGCTGTAAGTAAGGAATCGCTGCCAAGACCATTTTTTCTTTGAACTTAATTCATTTGAAGAGATGAAATCGTTTAACGGAAGCAAGATTATATTTCAATGTGTTGATTAAAGAAAATCTTTCTGAATCTTTGTTGTCATTGAAACTGAGACTGGAAAATATTCATATGTTCATGTGTATTGTCCATTTTTTTTAATTGAAACAAATATTAAATCTCTTTTCGTATTTATTTCATTCACTAATTTTAATTTCTTTATTCTTCATTTCAGAGACTGCAGCACACACTGAATTATGATGACTTTTTGGCATCACGAAAAGTGATTATTTTATAAATAATGTGTATAAAAGTGAGGAATGAGTGAATGAATGTTTTGATTGCGTAAATAATAATAATATTAATTATTAAATGCTCCATTTTTATTTCTTTTTCATCTTTTTCCCCCAAAGGTAAAAGTTACATTAACAAGGCTCTCAGAGCTTGAGGATAATTTTCCTCTTGATTTTAGGGAAAACTAATGATATCATTCAAAGAAGATTCATTAAAAGGATGACTGATGATAAGATGAAATATGATGAATATTGATATGATAATTAAATTTCATGTATCGTTTTGAGTATCTGAGGAAAGTGGTTTTGTTTTCATGGAAATTTGAATTACATGATTTTGTTGGGATTACCAAGAAGAAGTAGAAAACCAAGAACCTTGTACCAAGAAGAAGTAGAAAAAGTCTTCAGAATGTTCAAGAATGCATTTCCATTAACTTACATCAGCAGTTAGGCAAATACTGATCATATTTTCTTCCTGAGAGTAGCTCAAAAATACTTCCTGAAGAGAGGATTATTTTATGAGAAAAGTTTATTTAAGGCAAATGATGATTTAACAATTCATATAGATTGCCATATTTCCAAGATTTAATAACTAATAATAATAAATATTTCAATTTTCTATTTAACCTGTTTATCTTAAGATTCTACTTTCTTTCAAATAGGACTATTTTAAAAGTTATTTTCTAACATTCTCTTATTATCCATTTATGGATGGTATCTTGTAATAGAGATACCCTTTTTTGCTATATGCTATGACACAATGTTTGGCTCTCACATGTCCTCTACTCTCACAGATAATGATTTTGTTTTATTATGTGATTAGGGGAGTCAGTGAATGTGTTGTTAGTAAGCTGAAAGTATCTTTAACTTTCAAATTATGCCTCTTCCCTTTCAAAGTATAGGTATCTAATTTGGGAAAATTGATCTTGACAAATGTCTTTTGGACATTGACTTACAGATAGAAAAAAGATAGATACATAGGTTGAATTGGGATGGAGAATTAAACTGCAGTAAAAAGTAATTCGCACAATGCACCAGTTGTCACCATAAGCTTGCAGTTACCAATATTTTCCATTGTGTCGCGGTTAATGAAAGGGTTTTCTATGAACTATTCTGCAGTTTTATAGTTTTTATCTCGCATCTGTCAAATGAGAATTTTTAATTAATCTCCAGAGTTCCTGAAATGCATTTCAGTAAAATATTGTTAAAGATGAATAACTTTCATTGATATATTGCGTAGTTATTCTAATAACCCTCAGGTCAAATTTTCCATGTTATTTTAACTTAAATTATAATTCATTCTCATACCTTGTCGATTATCACCTTGGTTCCATCTCTGAATTCTGTGCTATAAAATCTAAAATTAGAAGTATAAACTGAGCCAAACAATGGCAGTTTTCAAAGAATGTATATTCTGCATCTTCAATGTGAATATGTCACTCATTTATTCTTATATTCCGAGTATGTATAACATCGCTTGCGGACCAAGCTGTGGCCTGGTGAATGTCTCCATGTGTTTCCCAGTCTGTGTAACGATTGGCATGAAATTTCAATCTTCATAAAATGGCCAGCGTCAGTCACGCGAAATATCGGCTTTTTTGTTAAGGAGGCTCAACTTTGGAGTTGTATAAAAGTTTAAGTAGAAATTGCACAAAAAAACAAGTGACATCAACGTTTAGTACGTTCTATTGCGCGTGTAACCATATAAGCTAATCATTTCTGTTTTCGTAACATTTGGTATTTATCATAGATGGAAGGGAAAAGTGCCCATTTTTACGAGCTGTTTCACGGAGTGCTCTTTTAGAACGTTTGTTCCTCTAAGGCTATTACTTCAATCACAAAGTAATATTGATAGAATATTAATACGTTTATTGTTAATTAAAATACGAAGTTTCAGAATATTTGTATCAAACGATAAAAAGTTGTTGTCGATTTTGTAAAACAACTTTTTCTCGGAAATGGATAGCCGTAGAAATACAAAATTAGGTTCGTTAGAAAGATTTCGAAATGAGTTTTCACGGTAAACAATTATAGTCCACTACAAGTTAGCGGATTTTTTTATACGAATTGATATTTAACGTCGAGATTTGCAACTGTTGAGCAGTGTTGCCGTGTTGATGTCTTCGGGTGTTCCTAACCTCCACTAACCTCCCTATCTTGCCCTGCTCTTTCTTTGTCTCATTTTTCAGCTGCGATAACATCGTTTTATCTGAAGTTTAAAACTGTTAGGTTACTTGTAAATAGGAAAAATATCAAAGTTAATGCAATATTGTTACATAAATGTTTAAACAGTTTTTTAATTATTATAAATAGAAAAAGATATTTGGTTAAAAAAGTTAACGTTTATTTTTTTAACCCGCCTTCCTAGGTAAAGCAGACTTTTGCTAAATATAGTATAAGTATGACACTGAATTATATCTCAACTTATGGTAATGTTTCAGTTTACTTAGGGATATTTTTATTTTTTAGTTAAAAAAGTTCACATTTTTCTGGAGATGCAGCATTAATGTCAATGTTTAATAACGAAAGTACCAATTTTCCTCGAGAGATGGCATTAGTGGCGAAGTTTATAAACAGAAGTTCAAATTTCCCTCAATGGATGGAATTAGTGACAAAGTTTATAACCAAAGGTTCCTATTTCCCTTAAGAGATGGCATTAGTGTCGACGGTCATAAACAAAAGTTCCAATTTCCCTCAAGAGATGGCATTAGTGGCGAAGTTTATAAACAAAAGTTCCAATTTTCCTCGCAAGTTTTAATATATAGCATTAATATAAAAGGTTAATTAAAAAAGTTCGATCAGTAAATAGACCTTTGCCATTTTCGATGTATTCATGGGAATCGAATCTTTTTCGAGACGTTTACTTCTAAAATATATCAATAATTAATACAATATCAATAAACAATATAAAAATTAATTGATAAAAGTAAATAATTTAATACAAATAACTTTTTTATTTAAAAAAAGGAAACGTATGAATTATGTCGATGTTATCAAATGCGTACTTCAGCGATGGAGAACTATATTAATTTTTTTCTTCGTAGCTTTGCTACTTAGAAACATGGTTTTTAACATAGTTTGTAGTCAATTTTATGCACTAACTTCCTATTTATTTATTTCTTCCAAGTATTTTCAATTGCACTTGCAGCGATGCAAAACGAAAATTGAGTACGCAACCAGCAGAATGGTGAGGTCACACTGTATTTAATCATCTAATTTCTCCAATACATTGCAACTGTGGCAATGATATTTAAATTAAATTGTATCATAATCTACCCTTTATACATGAGTATTTTTTTCCAGCAATGCGCAATTTTTTTGATGATCATTTTAACATTTAATGTATCGGCTTTATAATCCGTAAGTGGTGTGTAAAACATAACGCCACGACATCCCTCATTCCTGTTATCGTCTCTGTTTATGTTTCCACTAAGTCATACCCAACTCTGTGCAACACAGTCATTTGTCAAATCTGGTAATAGTCCCTTCCCCTTTCAGGGAGCAGAGATGGCAGCACTAGTGCACTAATTTCAATCTGTTCTTAATTTTCTTTGGTAGTATCTTTATTTAGTAACGGTTGACGGGTTTCGGAATGTTTTGAAGTTATCGAGAACGGTTTCGGAAATATAGCATGAGATATGTTGCGCCATATACTGTAACAGCACAGAAGTAGTGAGTTAATGCCACTTTTTCACTCTCGGAAGAAGCAGAATTGTAAGTAAATGTAGTTAGCTTTGTTTTATTATATCATACGTTCCAAACAGAATTCCACCTTGATATAATTCTTAATTATGTTTTACAGGAGAATCCATATGATTTATCGAAGATATTGGTTCTTCTTCCGGAGACCTTTATTATACATTGTATTTCATGTTCTACGTAAAGTCTCGGTTAGGTTAAACTTGCACGTACACCTATTCATGCCGCGAAAATGTTGGAAGTCCGGAGATTATCTGCTGTTGTTAAGCTCGGTAAAGGAAAGGTAAGTGAAGCTTTTTACCGTCTTTAGTAATTTGATTTAGTATTTAATAACCTAACATTTAAGTTTGCTTACAAGAAGCATTTCTGATTAAATTTTCCCACATTTGTTATGGTTGTTTATTTACTTTACGCAAACAACTTAATTTCCTATATCTGAATGAATTTTACCTTAGTCTTCTTGAAACTCACCACTACTATCATTGAAAGTTTTATTTGCCACTCACGTTTGTTTCTTTGCATTTTACTTAACACGGATAGTTTTGTAGTGAGAAGCAAATTTTTAATTATTCGGTTTCTGTTGATTTCTTAGAGCAAGACAAGGAGATGTGTCTGAAATCTGATGGATTCATTGCAGACAAATTGCTAGAATAAAAAAGCTTCTAAGGAAGAGAAAGAGATTGGTTATTAGAAGGATTATCCTGTGATAAAGTGCTCCACCTGAGAAATCACACAAGAGGAAGACCTTAACTACAGTGACGAAAGCAGATATCATAAGGAATTTTCCGCAATGGTTTCTTTATGTTGAGCTATTTGTTAATATTGTAAGTATTGCGAGGCAATTAAATGAATTATCTTTTCATATTCGTGAATTTTAATCTATTTTTAAGGCAGTACTAGCTGTAGATACATTCATTATGTTCTCATACTTTTCCTATTCTACCATATGAGGCAGTTTTTCATTCTCACCTCATATACAGCTAAAGATATTATGAATTATTAGGAGTCATATTGTTAGAACAATTTCCGGTGGTTATGCAGAAGTTACTTTTTTCATTATTTGGTTTTGAATGTGATGTACTTCCCTAAAATTATTCACACAACATCGGAGGATATTACTCGTACATATACTATGTAGCTTCAATCATTTATCATAGGCTAAAATATTTTTTCAGCCTTTATCAAAAATAGACATAAATTTCCCCCACATAAATACTATTTTTTTCATTACTCTTCATTATTGACAACTTAATTAAAGCCGCCAAGTGTTTTTATGTATATTTTGACTATTATTCTATTATATCTATATTAGAATCTATTATTAGTTTAGAGTATTGCATTTGTCAATAGTTGAAGTTAAACACCATGATTATCCTTAAAATTAACATCCTTCAGATCAATTCAGTGAATTAATAAATATTTACTTAAAATCTATGGTAATGTTGGCATATAAGGTGAGAAATTTTTAGTCTAAATATATGGATGTTGTCTGACTGATTTTATTTAGTATTCTGTTCTCTTTTGAGGTGAAAATGTTTGTTTAGACTGATGGATGGATCTACAGTGAGAAGTGTAATTAAAAGAACTTTATTCCTCTAGTTGTACTAAAAACTTGTAGTAAAAAGAAGTCTCTAAAATATTCATTATTCATGGTGAATATACATTTTTCTCCTTTCATGAGTGAATGGGGAATAGGTTGTACTTTCAATTTAACTAATCGTTTTACTTCTCTTAGACTTGTTCAGATTTCATTCGTATTTAACTATAGAAAACATTTTTCATTGTCATTTGCAGTTGTAAAGGAATGTATCTATGTATGTATGTCTATGTTTTAAAAGAATTTACATCAATAAAATTTTGTATTTACAGCATATTTCCTGGGATTTTCTTCGTCTTTTATTTTTCTTTCAGTTACCTACCAAATGAAGGCGAACTCGATGCAACTATTAATTTTCTGTGCGATTTAATTCATTGCCGTGCCTATTTAATTGTGATAATGACTTGAAAATGTAATGTTTTCGTTTTTTTATAGAAAGTACATAATACGCGGTAAATTTCTCTTATAGAAATTTACCTAATACGCGAATATTACGTTTAATATTAATTTACTTTAAAAATAAAAAAAAACATTTCAACGTAAACTGACTGTAAGAAGGAATCAGCGACGTCGTTCGGGAAAGCGCCACCAGCACCATCTAGCGGGTGGGGAAGGGATTAATATGCTCCGGGCCCCTCTATTGGTCATACCCCATTGCCAGACAAGAACGGCCGTATTCATAGATTGTTGATTTAGAGTTTAATTAGAGGTTGCTACGTAGTGATTCACTTTCGAGTGATTAACGACTAACTAAAATGTGGTATTCATAGATTTCAACTAGCGTGTAACTAGAGGTTGCTACGTTCACAACTGCTATACGACGGAAAGTGACATTTTCAATTTGGCAACCTCGCATCAGCACCTCAAACAAATGAAAAAGAAGTTGTTTACATTGCTTCTGCCCGAAGGCAAGGCTAATTCTCATCCGATTTTTCTTATTAAAGTGATTGATATGGTATCTCTATCGTCAATTCTTTCTGGGCCTCGAGTGTGTAACTATCACTTCGAGTGAGAAGTCCCAAAACAGTGAGAAGTCGGCCATGTTTTTGCAGTAACGCGCGAGATCTCAAAAAAGCATTTTTAGATCTCACTAAGTATCGAAACGAGTGTGAGAACGTAACGATCTCAAAAAAGGTGTAGTTACGTCGTTACCGGCAGTGACAACATGGACGGGCATCTTATTTTGGCTGCGGTTTTGGAGGAGAGTCGTAGGAAAAGTAAATAATTTAAGAGTAACGAGAAGGAGATTGATAGCATTGATAGACAGTAAAAATCCCTTCGATGTGGCGGACAGCGATTTTATCAAATTATATCGCATCCCTAAAGTTATTGAGGAATTATCGGATTCTTTGCCGCCCGCTCGAAGATGCACGTCAATACCTCCACATATTCTAGTAAATACACACGGTGCTTTACTTTTATAGAATCAATAAATAGCCATTAATTGTGAATAAAATAGTCACCTTACAATTAAGAATTTTCATTTAGAATCTTATTAGTGAAAACGTTTTTAAGATCGTTCATTCTTGACATAAATGTAAGCTTAAAATCAATATCTTCGGGTATTTTTCAGTGTTACATCTTTAGATTTTTGAACTAACTGCTTATACATTGTGAAATCAAAACACTTCGAGTAATAAGCCAAGTAATTTATTAATAGACGATTGTAATTCACGTTTGAATCAGTGTGTTTGCCTTAAGTGTGTCGCACTAGAGTGAATTTAATATTATTAGTATATACTTTGGTGAAAAGTTTGGGTAACATTATCGGAAATCGGGCTATTTCTAGTATAAGAAAAAAATTCCCAAACAGTCCTAAACAATAGTTTTACCAGAAATTTGTGCTCTCTTCTTCTCGTAGGCGTTTTTCTTCACATTTAAGCTATGAATATTTTTTTAATTCAATCCATCACCAGTTTAATCTTATTAGTAAATAATAATCATAAATAATGTTTTATTTGATATTGAAAAGGAAAAAAATTGTCGTGGATACAAAAAACGTAAGTGAATCTTAGGAAATATGTATTATTCACAGCATTAACCCTGTCACAAATAAAATAGATGTGAAAAACTATTGCGAATCTACTGATAGAAATAACTGAAAGATGTAAAAGAGATACTTTTATCATAAATACATTGCATTCTAAGATGAATGACAATCTCCTATCCTTTGATTGGGAAAGTATAGTGTATTCCACCGCTGATATGATACTTTCTTTAATACAATTAGTTTATTTATCTATGTATTTTTATTGCACAAAGCATGAGCAGTTCAACGATTTATGCACAAAGAAGATATACATCTAAAGAAGCTGATAATTCGCTTACATTTATAAAAAGAATATGCCCACTTAAGAGCTAAAAAGAAACTATAATACAAATATACATCTTTATATCCATGAGAAACATTAATAGTACTAACTTTGGTAAAATAAATTTCTAAATCAAGACATCAATTCATAAGTATGTAATGAATACCACTTTTAATGTATTTAACAAAGCCTGAACTCCTAATACCCTTGGGATCAACCATGTTGAGCCTATTTTGAAGTCTTGTAGCATATGTTTTGAATGATAGACCAATTTCAACTTTAATCCTGTCTAGCTTAATTATTGCCTTTGATTATTAAACACATCCAAACACTTTAATGTCAATAAAAAGGATTGTTTTCACCTGGGACATTCAACATGATTCAATCACCAAAAATCTGGTTACATATCATAGTAAATCTTAAAAACATTTTAAGATGGTGTTCAGGTGGATGCTGTATATAGAAAATTAAAGAAAGCTAATGATTCTATCAGCATTAATCACTTATTTGGTAAGCTACATTGATAGGTTATCCTGCCAAACTGAAAGAAAGCTTGTCGTGAGAATTAGATATCTTAATTCTTGTGAATCTATCTAGTTCTGTGTTTTTACAATTAGTACCTTCCTCCACAAATATTTGCGACACATGGACCAAAATCTACATGGGATCAAATAAACACAATGAATCCAGCTCATTTCCTCGCTTTCAAACATTCTAACTAATTTAGAATTTCGTATAAATATTGTATAATTCAAAACTTACTACTTCACATTTGTTACTACATTATAGATAAAAGCTTAACCTATACTACTGTTGGTGTACATGAAAATAATTGGTAGACTAATATATATGCGTAAAAAAACCGATCTTTTCTGTTCAAATCCAATTGTCTACTCAAACTGTTACACGGAGAGAAATAAATAGACTCGTTATAAGGTAATTACATAAGTTACAGAACACATTGACTTATTTTCTTAAGGTTTAATGCCTATATAATTACCGTATTACACATATCACGCATATCATTTGCATAATACAGGTAAATCGTAGAAATTTAATTGACTTCCATGCCTTATTTACTACTAGCAGCAGCCGAAAATTACATTTCTATGACGACTTCCGCCCACTTTTGTGCATGATTTTGCAACGCTGTTCCTAACAGATGTCACCGAAATGGAACGGCGCGATATTAGGTTAAATCGTTCCGACATCGCTTTTCATCCAGTGACAAACGTTCGTTCTCACTTCTCACTAAAATTACACACTCGCAGCCCTGCTGTTTGTTGTATTGAAATATTCTCAAGTAAAATCTATCGTATTGGTTTTCTATGGTACAAATAACATAACATAAATTCAAAACGTACTGATGATGTCTAGGATGGGCAAACATTCCTACCCTCTTCTTATTGATACGATGGAGATAGTCTTTACATCCTTGATTTTTAGGGTTGTTAATTCAATTAAAATATCTAAAAATCAATCGTTAGGTTTTATATGTCGTAAACAGTATGGTATAAATATATGAAAGGCAGACAAGGTAAGGTGAGTTCACTAGGTCTACAATTTACCTAGATTTTCTTCCGTAGTTTCCAAGTATATGTCTTGTTAATAACTTAAAGTGGCTGGGTACATATTCAGATAATTTAAATTGTATTATATGTTAAGATTTCTCGTTTTTCATATATTGACATTCATTTGAGACCCTAAGTTCATATGTAGTATAAATAAGCATTCGGAAAGGGGGTCATGAAGAGATTTACTGGACACAAGATGAGTTTAGAAATGTGTGTTGACTACTAAACCATCGTTTCCAGAGAGTATCATGTTCTTTCTTACGATTTGTTGCTATTTATACTCACAGATATAGACTTAAGTCGGTAGTTATTATGCTTCCTGTGAATATTGCATTTTTTTAGCAATAATAATGAATATTATTGCATTAGAAAAGCAAGCATACCTCTGAAATGAATTTTGAATCAATGAAAGGTAAATTCAGTTTTTATTTAACCGGCAATATGATAATGGAATGGTATAAATTGGTTTAGATTTATAAACTAGTTTCAATCTCCAGAAATAATTGTCAAAAGTTTGAGGAAAATGGTTGGAAGTTTCATTTATTCATAGAAATTAGTCTATTATATTTATATTCAATTGCACAGGCCTGCGGTGAAAAAAAAACAAGCAAAGTAAAAACTGTTTCTTATGTATTTTGATGTGCTGATTTCTGAAAAAATTCCATCACATCACATTTTCTTGTAATTTTCAATTACAATAATTTGCGTTCAACACACGAATAGCATAGCTTCAAGGGGCTGTGTAAATTTGCCTGACGACTTTTGCTATTTGTATGGTGAATACATGCTCAAAGGTGCACAAAGAAATATTACGAATCACGTCAAATAACTATATTTAGCATATTTTGGTATCAAACTAGGAGATCAAGACAAATCATGAACACCCCATAAAGTGTGTTTACAATATCTTCATGATTTGGGACTTTGGTTAGGAGGAAAGAAAGAAGCCTTAAAATTTGGAATTCCAATGGTATGAAGGGAGCCATCGAACCAGCGTGATGATTGTTATTTTTGTTCCTGCGAAATCCGTGGTTACAATAGAAAAATCATTTCGTATCCGGAAATCATTCCATCGGCCATACGCCCTGTACCTCATGGACCTGACATTCCAGTGCCTATTCCTCCAAAAGAACTGACACCTTCGTCCTCGGATTCAGAAACAGCCAAAACTCAGGAATCAGATTCCAAGTACCAGCGATGCACCTCAACCATTCACTCAGTCGGAACTCAATGATCTGACTCAAGATCTAGATCTGTCGAAAGAAGCAGTTAAATCTTTTGGCTCTGTGCATCCGAAAGAACGGTATGAAAATCTTTTACTAATTCTCAACAAAGTAAAATATGCAGACCATGACTGGACTGTTTGTAGAGATATGAAAGTTATATCAATGCTTCTTGGGCAACAAGGCGGATATACTAAGTATCTTGTTTTCTATGTGAGTGGGATAATCGTGACAGAGCTGAACAATGGGTTAGAAAAGATTGGCCAAAAAGACAAGTTCTTGAACCTGGGACCAAAAATGTGATCAGAAACAGTTTAACCATATCCAAAAAACGTGCTGTTGCCTCCTTTGCACATCCAATTAGGATTGATGAAGCAATTTGTAAAGGCACTTCCGAAGGATGGCAACTGTTTTAAGTACCTTTGCAAAAAGTTTTCAATGCTGTCGGATGCCAAACTGAAAGATGTTTTCATTGGCCCAGATATCTGAAAGGTCATGAAGGATACAGAGTTTGAATGAAGCATGACACAGAGTGAAAAAGCGGTCTGGATTGCATTTAAGGAAGTCATAAATAAATTCCTGGGCAACCACAAGGATCCTAATTTTGAGGCGATTGTTTGAAACATGCTAGAGAAGTTAGGTTGTTCCATGAGTGTAAAAATACATTTTCTACAACTTAGGCGCAATGAGCAAAGAACAAGTCGAAATCAGTATGTCAAAAACATGGATCGCAAATACCAAGGAAGATGGAATTAAAATATTCTTGCTGACTACTATTGGATGTTAACCAGAGATGATTCCGTAGGTAAATACACAAAATCAACAGCTAGGAGAAGTTTTAAAGGCAAAAGTAGCAGTAAATGAGTAAAAAGTGAATGAAAGTCTGTAAGCTCTAAGTCTGTAAAAGCTTTAGTCTACATGTATGTTTTTGAAGGTTTTTTCCATTTTTTTGCATTTTAGGGGATTTTACACACTTTCACTTTCCTGTTTTTCATTTAAAAATTTATTTTTTTGTCAAAAAGTAATCACAACAAAAAGATAATGTATTATGTAAACAAATCTGAAATGTTTAAGATTATTATTAAGCTGAAAATTAATTTTCCTACAATTTCTAAATAGTGAATAATATTACAAACATAAACATTGAAACCTTAAAAAATCCTTACGTGATACAAGAAAATAAAGGCAATTTTTGAAATCAGTGCCTCAAAATATACTACAAACACATGTTCTTGGTCTTGTTTTTTTCAATTACCCCGATTTTGCAGGCCCGTGTTATTCTTTCATTATGAAGAATTATAAATACAGAGAGGCAATGAAAATGTCGTGGAGGATTATTGGTATTGAATATCATTAACTGGTGATTTTACAATATCGTATTTATAAAATAAGTCTAAAACTTGAAATAGCATATATGAGAGATAAAGTTAAGATAAAATAAAAATATTTTTGATAAAAAGTACTTGGCAAAGCAAAATAATTTAATAAGAGTTGGTATATAAACATTTTCACATGGCCATATTTCTTCAATCTGGCTATGCCATATATCACTGATCAACTTTTAAGGTTCATTCACATAAAAATGGCTTGATTATTACTTCACTTTCATAGCATTGCTAAAAATAATGAATATAGTACATAAGAAATGTTAGCAGATTTGCAAAGTAGAAGATTAAGTAAAATTTTATATGAGAATGGTGCAAGCTCACACACAAAATCCTCAATCCTGCAGAGGGTCATCACAATGATATTTCCATTATAGCCTTATGAATTAAACTATAAATGCAAATGTTCAATAAATTTCCCTACAAAAGTTTCTCTTTTCATGCTGATATTAAGAATTAAATGTATGCATTTTCCATTTATCCTTTTCAATGAATCTGCCAAGTGCCAAGATATGACATAAATAACACTGTTCTTACAATACAACGCATGCAATACTTAAAGCAAAACCTTTGATGGTCCAGATTTAAAAATGAATGTTTTGAAACAAATTATAAATTCACATTAACTTACTTTAACATCATTCACTATTATCATTCATCCACGTATCTTTATCATGCATACTTAAATCAGCTTTTATACTATCAGTCATGAAAAACACCGACTATTGAGTCAAAAGTAAATGTAACACATAATTTTCTCTATACTGTAACTAAAGGCAAATGATAATCATTCCATTCACAAATGAAAAATATAACTTCCTTTCTTCCGCTTTCTCCCAATCAATCGAAGTAACCTTTCACGTCACAATTCCGCAAATCTATATTTATATCTAAAACTCTCTGTAAAGTATCTCAGATTCACTTTAGGCGAATAAACTCTTAAAAAAATCATCCATGTGCTATTTTTCTCACCTCTTTTACTTCCAAAACTTCAGTATCATCGTAGAACGAATTTATATGAATACAAATTCAGAAACAACTAGACGCTAATTGAAATTCATACAAGTTGCTTAGGATAAATTAAGGAATGATACCCTCACAAAAGTTAATGAGTAGAAAGTGATAAATAACATTAAAATGTAGAAAAAATACGTTTTAGAGCAAACGGAACAAACCTTTTTATGAACTCGATATTGTCAGCTACGTATAGACTACCGTAAAGAATGCAAAAAATAAATAAATTCAATACTACACAAAGGAAATACCGAAAATACAGTTAACAATCTAATTAGAATGTAAAAACTAACAAATTTACAACTAATAATACACAATATCAGTTCATCGATCAACTGCACACTGGAAACCGGAGGAAGAAATCCCATTAAGGCGTCGAAATCATCCGCTAGTTACATTTTAAACAAGGGGTCCCGCGTCACTAGCGATAACTATTTTATGTAGTTACTTGGGGTGTAGTTATGTTATGTAGGGTGCTTTCCATGTATGCCAATGAGCCTTAGCAGCGCCAAGTCAAAATATATGAATACGGAATTTGGAAAAAGTCACACGTTAGCTGTAGCTAAGGGTTGCTAAACAATCTATGAATACGGCCGGAAGCGATTATTAATATATTATAATTATTATATCTCCTCCTTCTATCGAAAGAACTTTATATCTCTTTTCTCTTTTGTCAAATCTCAAATAAAGTCACATTGTCACGATCTCCGTGTATTGTCCTTACCGATATCGATAGCCATAATTGAATTGACTTTCGATACATTAAATGTACACTTAAATTAAATTAAACTTCAACACTAATGCCATCTCTTGAGGAAAATTGGAACATTAGGTTATAAGCTTCGACACTAATGCCATCTATTGAGGGAAATTTGAACTGCTGTTTATAAACTTGGCCACTAATGCCATCTTTTGAGGAAAATTGGAACCAACCCTGTGCATCTCGGTTACGTGTTATTGGGAAGAATGATTATAACTTAATTCACCTACGGGGCCTTGGCGCTAGTATCTAGCCTTTCGATAGATTTCGATATATTTTTAATCTCGTGAAGTGGCAGCTCTGACCGCTCTGACAATGGTATTTTGAATAATACTTTCATTGACAACATCAATAACAACATAGTTATTAAGTCAGGATTGGAGATTATGCGGACATTCCGATTATGGTATTCTGGTTCGTTGAGAAAAGCAAAGGAAAATTAATTTGCCTCTAACCTATGTAAACTTATTTTGCTTCACTCATGTGGATATATACATTACAAAGTCTGTCATCGTCATACTATGTAACGTAAAGTCGGCGTCTGCTGGCAGCTTGAATACACACTCGCCCGGCCTTGCCTGTAGTGTGGGAGGTGACATAGTATGTTTTTTCAGAGGAGATGAGATACTAACAGGATTGCAAACGGAATAATTAACCAACAGTTATTATTAATATTACTTAGTAATTATTACTGTGGCATTCTTTGTAGCTTTCTGAGTCACTTTCACAGTCAAGCTTAAAGGAACCAGTGACCAAGGGAAGGTCAGTGAACCGTAATTTATAGTGTATGGTGATAAATACAAAGTTTTCTGATTTACTTCGCTTTGCAGAGAAATGTAGTTTAGAGTCAACATTCAATTCGTTACCTTACACGCAAGGATTACACAGATCGAGTTGGTTATTATTTCTTCGAGTTGCTGTTTAGTTTTGTTGTCTAGTGTCAATGTCTTATCGGGAAGATTTAATAATGGACATTATGTTTAACAGTTTCGAGAAATACATTGTTCCATTATAGTTTGTGTTAATTGTTATTTGACGCTTCATTATTAATTTTAATAATGTTGACTTTTGTGCTATTCAGTTGCATCTCCTCGTTTATTATTTTATTCCAACATTACTTGAAACAAAATTAACCTGGCTAATCGATGAGTTGAAAAATTAAAATTTTCTTTTTTTGCTGCATTAATAGTCATACTTATTAATATTAGCTATGATTGTTAATGTAAGATTTTGTAAGCCCACTTTTATGTTGCTGATGTTTAGTATAGGGTCGAACGTTACCTGATTCAAGGATTTATGCAGTGAATATTATTCTATGGATTGTCGTGAATTATGAAGTTAATAACAGAGTTTTTCCATTAGTGAGTTCGATTATTCTTGTAATTCAGCTTTAGTGTCTACAATCAGTGTATTTTATTAAGGAGAATTTGGGCCTTGATTTGAAATCAATGTTGCAGCTACCTAAAAGATTTATATTTTTGTTAGAACCATTTGCATTATCATTTTCATATGTCTTGGGATAGACCAAATAGAAAATCAATACACAGCATTAGTTTGGAATGTTCAGTCATATTCTTTCATCCAAACAAATCATACTTGCATAGATAGTGTGAATTGTGTGAATTAATGTTACTAACAAGTTCTTTTTCTCTAAAGCTTACTCAGATTAGGGACAATTGTTACTTAAAATTGTTATATATGGTAATTATTTTTAGGTGGGCTTCATTCCAATATCTGTGCCAATTTCTCATGCTGAAAGGAATCGTTTTAGTTCTTCTTGTTATGAAAAGTGAATTACTGGTAATTTCCCACCTTTTAACAACAAATGGTGTATTGTTCTTATGTTTAATTATCTGTAGCTATTCCTGTTTATTCATTTGGTTATATGTGTTGTCTTCTCAGATTTATTCATTCTCTGCTTCACAATGAATCTCATTAATGTACTTTCTATAATCCCATTTTAAATAGTTAGATCCCATGACAGTTTTGAATCCAATTTGTGGATTTGTAATTTGAGTTTAGAACATAAGCTACGGACTTTCTTAATTTCTGTACCTGTCCAGTGTTTTTTCTTAAAATTTGATTCAATTTATGGATATGTTAATTATTTATAGTGGAGATAGACTGTTGAATACAGTGAGAAGAGATATTTTTTGTAGAAGTTAAGTCCTCTAATGTCACGGTGAAAAGAGATGTAGGTAATTTTATAGTATTTTAGATACTGTTTTTGTGTAATTTTATTAATCCTTTTACTTATATTTGCTGTGCTCCAATTTCATTCTGGAATATTTATCTTTAAGAACACTTAAAAATGCTATTTTTAATTAGAATTAACTGTATTTACGTATTAAAATTATGCCTCTTAATAAATTTTTAAAAGTCTTTTGCCTTTCTCTTACATTATGGTCATTTAATGTTGCTCACTAGGAAACATAAAATTTTCCAAAGATTTACACTCAAATATGAACATTAACAATAAATAAATAAAAGGTCTCTTCATCCTAAACTGCAACGGCTGCAAAACAACTGAAAACAACAATTGAAATTTGCTACTCAATTGTATAACTGCCACGAGTTTAAAAAATTGTTCAAAAATGATTCCGTTGTTTGGAAGGTTCCATTATATGAAATTCCAGATAAGCGATCCTCTACTGTATAATTGATAACATAATTAAGTAAATTATAACACATTATTACCTCTTTAAAATATATTTGATTCTTTATCATTTTTCAGATGACAAAACAAAAATAATTTACCTTTTTGGTTAGGCATTAGTTTTTAAGTAAAAACATCGCTCTTATCTGGACAAGGAAGAAATTTAATAGTGTTAGCAGTGTTTATTTAACAGTGTTTAGTCTAGAGAACAAGCAGGATTCGGGAAAGGCTTCAGCACTATGGACCACTTCCATACACTCAGGAAAGTTTTAACAGAACGAATAAGTACGAGATGCCACTTGTCCTCTGCTTTGTGGATTACAAACTGGCCTTCTACTTGTTATGTACCTCCTCCACTACAAAAGCTCTGAAGAATCAAGGGATAGATTCTGAGTACATCTGTCTATTGCGCAGTGTATATGAGAATGCCACAGCTTCTATAATGCTGCATGAAGAGAGATCATTGAATTCAAGATTGAGAAGGGAGCTCTACAAGGTGATGGTCTATCTCCTATCTTGTTCACTGCCATTTTAGAATAAGTGTTTAAAACCTTAATTGGGAAGAGAAGGGCTTAAGAGTAAATGGGGAGCACATCAGTCACTTCTGTTTTGCAGATGATATCTCCTCTCTTTGCAGCCAACGCAGAAGATCTAACTTCAAGACTTGAAGAACTAAACACAGCAGGAACGAAGATAGGACTCAGAATAAACCTAACAAATACAAAGGTAATGTATAATTCTTTTGCAGTGCAAGAACCAGTCACTAAAAGAAAAGCTTCTGGATGTTTGCTTGGAACACATACACCTAGGACAACTTGTAACAAAAGGAGAGAAAAACAGGATTAATGAAGTAAACAGAAGAATGAAACTTGGCTGGAGCGCATTTGGTAGATTCTCACACATTCTGAAGTCAAGAATGTAAATGGAAGAGGAAGGTCTTCAACCAATGCATTCTACCTGTCCTGATCATTGGTAGTGAAACTTCAGTGTTAAATACTGCAATTACCCAGCGGCTTCAGACATCGCAAAGGTACATGAAGTGCTGTATGCCCGGAATCACAAGAATGATGATTATACGTATAAGAAGATTCTGAATTCTGAACCAATCTATAGAACAATTGGTAATGCAAGACTTGAAGATAAAATAAAATTAGTTCAGGTTACAAATCATTTATCTTTTATTTACGAAAAGGCTTAGCACTCTGGCTCCCTAATGCTAAATAATATACAGTCACTAAAAATGTATTTCTCAGCACTAATAAAGGAAAACCTTCTGGCTCTGCACTTAAATACTGAAACTCTGAATGCTTTTCTTACAGCATATTACTAAGAACCATTTCATGACCTGGGGTTAATGGCTTGATACATTAAGTGGATGAATTTCTTTCTTACTATATATTATAAAAGAAATCCTTTTTACAAGGTATATGTACAATATATCTTGTATATAGATCATTAAATGAATCGAAAATTATTCATCAGAAAGAATGCAAGAAGTTGCAACATTGTCAAAGGCACTTCTCATCCCAAAGACGAACACAGGTTGGAAATCTCCAGGGTAGCATGCATGGACCTTTGTTGTTCATATATATATATAAATATAATTTAGCTAACAACTATGGTAAATAAGGATTTAGGTATTATAAAGGAATGGTTTGAAGTAAATAAATTGTAACTAAATTAAACTAAGTCAAATTCAAAGTTACTTGGAAATTCTACCAACTATCATTGTTTTAAACACTCATATTAGAGATGAAATAAATAAATGTGATATTAAATTTGATTCAATAATAAGCATGGGAATGATAGTTGATTGAAAATTGAAATTTGAATTATGTTTGTCATAAAATTGGAGAAAATAAATTTCCTAGTAATTTTGTTTCCATTCATACAACATCTAAAATAATATAAAACAGGATTATATTGCCAAATTATGATTTATGTTCAACTGTTTCATACCTAACTAATCAAACAGAAAAGAGTATAAAGCAGATACAACAAAATTAGGCCATATGAAAAATATTAAAATATGATTGATAAACAAAAATTCATACAATGCTTTGTAAACTAGCTTGGTTAATGAGGAATAAGTTCTGAAATACCAAGTTACTAAGTTTTATACATGAAATAAAAATAAGGCTGATGCTTGAATATCTACATGATATTATAAAGATAAACATATTTAGGAATAACATAAGAGGAAGAAGTGATTTCCATATTGCTTTTGTCTCAAAGTCATCTACACAAATCTCTTTATTTGTATAGTTTGTTTTTAATAATTTATATAATTTATACCCTTATTTCAATGATGTTTGAGGAGCACATCTAGAAGTTCCTCTCGTAAGGACAGCAGAATGTTCACTTCGAATGACCATAGAAACTTAATTGTTAGACTTGAGATCGTTACACTATGAAATGATCTAATCCACATTAAATTTGGATTAGAATTTTGGGGTAGGGCATATAATAATACTCTAAATTCTGCATTGATCCTGCAAAAAAAGATTATCACAATTATTTGCTTCATAAATGGATTTGAGTATTCATATCCATCTTCCTGCTGCTGACACAGTCGATGACTACAATTGCCTTGACTTGGAGGGAAACCTGAGAGAGATTTCTACATTCATATCCATTATTCACATACCTGATATTGCTCCCATTAAAAAACTTGTATATGTTTAAGGTTTTGAAACTTTGTTATGTTTTGACTGGTAACATGCTAATTATCTCTGATAATGCTTTTAATTACAATTTGAGAAAAAGACATATCTTCTATATTAAGCCAAATTTAATTGTTAAATATTTTTAATTTCTTGCCCGAAAAAAGTAGAAAAATTAGAAACGTTGCTATAAATTTCTACAGTTGTCTTGAATATTGACAAATGAAAATATTGATAGATTTTAAAATATTATTTTGGTAGTAATAGCATGGAAGAAGGAGAAGGATCCTCCTTACATGGAAATAGTATTTCTTAACAGAAATAATAACATTTATCTAGAAGTTCATCTCAAAAGGACAGTGGGATATTCACTTTGAATATTGATGGAACTTATATTTACCAGATAAAATTAATGCATGTAATTCGATAATGCTGAACTTAGCTAAAATTCAAAATCACTTGTAATATCAATTAATATATATGTATAATTAATATTAACTTAAGTTAATGATATCTTCGACAAGTAAATAATTTCACTTCACAATCCATCTTAATATAGTCTATTGTAAAAGAATTATGGTAAATTTTTTACATGTTGTTTTCGTATTTGTTCATCAAAACTCAGGGAAAGAACCACTTACACTGTAAATTTTGGTTCCTGAAAGCAATGGCACAGCAATCAACATTGGTATCCCTAGCCATGCACAGAACTTGAAGTAAAGAAGCAACTGTTATTAGGGTGCATTGTGTACCAAAGTATTGCTCCTAGAATATTTTAAGTTCTTACCATAAATGAAAAGGCAAGGATGAATCGGACATCCTGGATGAACCTGTTACTCTGTTTTACAGTAGAACAACAATAGAATCAGAACCACTCAAGGAATAGCACTTAAATGAATCAACTACAAAAGAAAATATAAATTGGGGGTAAACATACATTTAAAGTTTACCTTTCAGGGAGAGTTCGCATAATTCATTGCAAACATTTTTCACAAATTCATTCATAAATTCCGACTAGGATTCAGTTTAGAAGGTTGTCTTTTAATCCAAGTGAACTTCCATCTAACATGAATAGCTTATACAATAATAAAACATTTAACATTGTATGTATACTTTGTACAACACACACTAATGATTTAATTCTTTGGATTATAATCGTCACAAAACAATCCTACAGTTTCGATCGTTTCAATAGAGATCGATCGAGGAATCTCGAGTCTATATCAACTATCTACGATATCAAGAGGGATTTCCAATCAAGGAAACAATGCATAAAAGGAAGCAAAACCTTTTACTTCCAAAATTTTGAGCAAATGCTTCAACAATTATGTATAAAAATTGAACTAAAAGCTTTTACTTTTTTCATAAGCAAATGCTTGTTTGGCTGACCTTTTGCTCATCTGAGAAGTAAAAGGTTATGCATAAAGATTACCTTTTACTCGCAAAGGAAAGCAAATGCTTCAAATCGGATGCATCTAGTCAGTCGTAGACTCAGCGGCTGAGTAAAAGGTTGTGTCCGGTCATGGCAGAAATAGTGAATACTGAAAGTATAGAAAACTCGATCGAGTCCACTTAATAAAGACTTTAAATATTTGTTTCGTTTCGAGGAGCACAACGTAAAGTGGTTAACAGATACTTTCTTTGGGGAAGTAATCGAACATCGGTGTAGCACTGACTCCCTTGCATAGAATGAAATTATTTTTAAGGTATCTCTCGGATCCGGGGTTTCAAAAAGGTGTTGGCGAGGAGTTAGGAGTAGATCAAAGCACGGTATCGCGAGTTGTTTCTAGTACTCTGGACAGAGTGGTAGCACAAGCTGTACACTGGATTGAATTCCCAGCAACAGCCGAAGAGGTAATGGAAGTGAAGACGCAGTGGCAGAGAAGGTTCCATTTTCCAGCTGTTATTGGGGTAGTGGACTGTACCCATGTTGCCATTGAAAAACCTAGATTACATGGGGATGAATATGTAAATCGCAGAGGTAAGGCTTCAATAAATGTTCAGGCGACTTGCGACGTTCGTGAAATGTTTACTAGCATCGATGTAAGTTGGCCAGGATCAGTTAATGATGCCAGGATATGGAAAAATTCAAGTGTTAGAGAGACTATGTCTATAACCAAAAATACAGTGATTATTGGTGACGATGGCTACGGAATAAAACCGAGGCGGATGACGCCGTACAGTGATCCTATCAGTGTTCCACAACTAAACTTTAATAAACTATTTATAAAAGAAATAGTTTTAATAGAGTGTTGCTTCATGCAGCTGAAACGACGGTTCCCAATTTTGAAGTATGTTTGCAGGGTAAAGTTGGCTAATATTCCCAAAGTTGTAGTGGCATGTGTTGTACTTCACAACATTGCCAAACATTTAAATGACAGTGACTTTGAAGTCTGGGATTACCTTTCAATCAGAAATGTGAGAAAAGGGAGGCGGAAAGATATAATCACTGAAGTTGATAACTAATTTATGGATTAATGTTTTATAATCATTAACTCTGCTTTAAAGAAAAAAAGGGCGTATGCTTAATGTAATGGAAGAGAAAGAGATTAATAAAGTGAAGGACTCTAACATTATCAATGAATATTTTTCATAAATTACAATCGGTGGTAATTCTTAAATTTAGTTTCGACCAGTAATAATTTACATTGTAGCCTCCATTGTTTTCAACCTCAGTCCTATTACTTACTCACGTAAATTCTCCGCCCCTACCTTCCGCTTTAACAATGAATTCAACTTTTAGTACTCGCATGTGATTAATTAATTTTCTATCCCTTGTGCCTTACTTTGTAACGCCCATTGTTTGCATCTTCAGTCCTAAAACCCTCTCAAATGCCTCCCATCCCCCTTTAATAATCCAATTGCAAGTTGAGTTGGGTGAATCTGATGATACCTAACAATCTTAAACTGGTCATTTATTAAAATTAATAGTCGATTTACACAAAAACTATATTTCATGAATAATATATAGTTTTTGTGAAGGTAGATTGACATAGCAATTATATTAATTGTATATGTTTCGAAAATGTTTGAAATTATTATGGATATTAACACAATTAATTTTAATAAATTCTATCAAAGAAGCATTGGTGGAACTCTGAAATTGGATTCATATTAAATAAAAATTCAAAATTCCACAAAACAAAAACCGGACGGTCGCACATTAAAGTTTTTGTTTAGTGGAACTTCGAATTTTTATTTAATATGATCCCGACAGTAACTTTAATTAAAATTTGTACAAGCAAATACTCAAAGTTAGTGAATAAAAATATTGTGGCGACAGAACTTTCACTATAACTTCATTTAGTTTCAATGAATCTTATGCACCCAAACTCTATATTGGCAGCACATCCTCACTAGAGGATGATTATTATCTTCCAGAAACACCACTGATATTCACAATTGTATGTAATTCAAGTCGAAAGTTGATGTATGTAAGTTGGAATATATCTGAAGTTCTCACAAATTTTACTGCTCTAAAACTTCGTGATGCCACGCATATTTCCTATCATGTTCAAAAAAGTTTTAGTTTCATTGTTGAACACGATTTTTTTTTTTTTAGAGCAAGTTCTTTATAAGGTTCATACCTTGAAGACATAAATAATTCCTTAGCTTCATTCAGTTAAGGAACGTATGGCGATTGCCTTGATTATTAAGATTACAATTAACACGATATTTAATTTGCAAAATTTGGTATTATTATAAGACGCGTGATATTTATCGTGGTGCAAAGCGAAACACGTCGGTTTGCGTTGGGTCGATAGTTATTTACTAAATCATAATATTTAAGTGGTATCTATACTTAATGGTAATATTAATTAATAGTTATCGTATCCGATCGGGATAGCGGTGAGTGCAATGCAAGGGTCAGAATGACTGCTTACGAAAAAAATTGGTTAAAACTGAATCAAATCTTTAAAAATTATGCATGATTCACGTTAAAGGAATTTTAGATTGTGAATCTAGGATGCGCTTGAATATGGAGGCACTAAACTAAAAGAAGATTCGAGAATATACAGTAAAACGCAAAGCATTTGGTAAAATGTAATTTATAAAAAGGAATTTGTATTCATAATAAAAAGCGAATTTTAAAAAATAACTTGTTTTCAACCCCTCCTTTTTGTATGTTTTTATCTTACACCATACATTCATAATCAAAATTCTATGCTATGGAGCATGTATGATTCCTAACTGATCTCCTCTATGAAAGACCAGCTTTGGATTAATAAGAAAAATATTTCTCCCTTTGTATCAGATCCTCGCACCGAGGAGGACAAATAGGTATAAGCCCTTATTACTGGAACGCAATTAATCGCGAACGATATTTTCCCAATTATTTAGGATAAAATGCACCGCAATGTTTCTTATAGACCATTCTTCCAAACATGAGAAAGAGTACCTCTACATATGCGAGCTCTCTATCACTTTTTCACACGATTATAATAATTTTATTAATAATAAAATTAATGAAAACTGAATTACAAGCAACAGTTACCGATTTACATTTCAATTGAGCAAGTAAATGATCTCCGTGTGTCGGCTAGAGCTGATTCCTTCATTTCCATGGAAACAAGTTGACCTTTTACTCCCCATTTGCATCATTTGCTTGCAAGTAAAAGCAAATGATTATGCATATTAAAAGAAGGTTTTGCTTTTACTTCTACCTTTTACTTTTGAGCAAATGCTTCTTTTTATTCATACGGCCCAATGAAGTAAAATAAATTATCTCCCATTAACAGTAAAAGAATAATTTAATTTGCCACAAACATCCGCCTGAAGAAAGCAGTTGTTGCCTTTGCTCAGATTATCCCTTTTTAGTTTATTATAGCATCGAAACTAATACCCATTGGTTTCAGCACTCCCTCCCGGCGGAGTTTTGAATGTTTCAATTTTCCGCTAAAAATTTAAACTACACTCTGGCTTTGTTAGAACTTGAGTGCTGCTTCAGACTCATCCTCCGATGCCACCTTACTGGAGTATCGACGCCCCGCTTCCGACGAACCACCCAAGACGGCGACGCTAACAGTAGTGAACAATTGCAACAGATACTTATAGCCAACAGTTCGTCGATCTAGTGATATCGTAATGAAAAGTTAAGTGAATATGCAGCAGGTATATTTTGCATGAAAACTTTTATTACTGGTTATAACAATGAAATCGTTAGCTCAATATCTTTGAATACCATCGAAATGAAGGTAGTTCACCAAGCCGAAGAATTCCTGAAAGAAAAAAAAAGCCAAATTATATATACATTGCTACCATAAGATTTTGAGAACTTAAATTTAAAATTTGGCTTTTAATTACTTCAGAGACATTTTGAAGGGAAAGAAAAATAGCAACCAAGTTTACACAAAGAACTGAAAGTTCATTTTAGGAATTATAAAATTGAAGTCTCCAACTCTAAATTTTAGAAAAGCTTCGAAATTTAAGGTCATGATAGATTTTGTAAACATTCAAAAGAAAGTAGAATGTACATCCCAGACATTTCTCCAAAAAAAAAAAATGTTTCTCCAGGCCGTCGAATTTCTTCTATTGCTCGTTAAAAAAAACTACCAGCTTCTGGAAATAAGAGAAATATAAAATCTTTAACTATTGGAACTACTTAGCAATTAAATCTACATTCCAATCACTCAAGTTTTTGAACAAACTTTTGAAAGGAATCCAAAGATGTTTAGTAACATTTAAAAAAAAAAGATTACAAAAATGAAAAGAATAAGTATGCACGAGTTTCCAAGCCACGCAAAGACGTATCGTGCCAGCTCGTTTCTCCTTTTGAATGGAGGAGTTCGCCAGAAAATTGCAATCGTTAAGCTTTTCGGGACAATTGCAATTAACCAGCCCTATAAAACCATGGTGTGACAAAGGCATGAAAACCAAGTGCCACGGAAAAGATATAGAGAGAGAAACTTTTAGAAGACTAAATTTATTCTATTGGCTAAAAAGCCGGTCTGATTTAGTGTGTGTAGTGCCTGCCACTTCATTTTCCCACTCCCCCCAAACTATAATGTAGACCTGTTTACACTAACGCCCTTTGTCGGGCCCTTTTCTAAAGAACCTACCACCTTTTCACCTGAAAGACGACGATCCTTACCTTTAGCTGTGGGATTCCTCCAGCGGCGGGGGTACTCTGCTTTCCATCGGCGAACTGAACCTCCTCTTGAAGTCACTCACTATTTTCACTATTATGCACAAAAATGACCATAGCTCACAATACAAAAACCACTCACTTTCTTCTAGATCTTCTTAATGAGTTGCTTGAGATTCCAATGAGCTGCAGCGGCTTTGATCCGTTGGCGAAGTCCCTGGAAGCACTTTTTTTCGTCTTCGATTTGGTCGAGAATGTTCTTGGAACCCGGAGAATTGGGCTGGCTATCTTGGGTGCTCTCAAAACGTAGTCTTGCAGAAATGAGTTCGATCGGCCACCTCCGCCATTAAACTCTCCAACATGGGTTGAATGGTGCAGATGTTTCAGACTTCAGGAAAACGATGTGGATATTGTCAGGAGCGAGATGAACCGATTCTTCCGGTGCGTGGTAGTTTGATTTTCTGGAAGCCTTTCGTGAAGAGGTGGATGCTCCTTTCGTTGGGACTGCCTCGAACTCATTCTCCCGAAAAAAGACAAGTACCGACAGTAAAGTTAATGAGCTGGTCGTCGCCAAGAAGTCGAGAAATTCGGCGTCAGGAGTTCGCTCTGAAGCAGTCTCCGCTCGCTCACTCGACCTCCTCGATCCGCACGGTGCGTTGCAGAATGTGACAGTGCTCTCTTCTCAGGGAATATATAGGAAAAATGGAGGGAGAAGGGTTCGAAGGAAGGTCAGGGAGGGGAAGAGAGGTTAGGAGCTTGCAGTGGCCATCGGACGGATTTTATTTCAGTACTATACTCTTTCACACGCGTTTTCTCATTTTAGATAATTTTTCAAAAGTTTAGCAATTAAATGTTTGCGGTAATCAGAGCCAATTTTAGGTACATCTGTGTTTAGGTTCTCAGTAATTTTCGGCGTGGTTTTCGGAACACATAACTGGGAAAGTGGAAAGTTGTTGCTATATTACCATTTCAATTCCTCTCTATTGTATGGATCATGAGATATTAGCATTTAATGTAATTTCTACATAAAAGATTTTCCCTCCTTTATCGGAATAAATTCAGTACTTGGAGAGCATCAAGAAAGTCAAAATCAAACCCAAATTTCTGAACATCCTCACTTTCGCTCCACAGATTATTGATTAAGGTAATAATGAAATTATATTATATACTGATTAATAATACTGATTATCAATATTTTTACAAGGTATTTGATTATTTAGAAAGAATTTTCGAGTTAGACCAGTTACGGTGGCGTAATTTTAACACAGCTCTTTGACAGTCGTGCATTTCATTTTCTGTAAATGAAATTTTGACTGATTGATATTTAGATGCATAAAAGAGACTTTAACGGGTGAATAAGACAGTTTTAAGATATGAATTTGAATAATGCAGTAGGTCCTCCTCCATCCTTCTCACTAACTTGTTAACCTTTTTGAAGAATATTCTCAGTTGAACGGGTAAGTCATATGGAGTCATAAAATGGCACTTTAAATTCCTTTTCTCCGAAATGAAGAGATCGTTCCATTAAACTCCAAAACTCATTATTTCGGCTCAAAAACCAAGGGTCCATTTATACTGCCGCGATGCGATGGGGAGCAGATGACAAATCGGTGGGATGCGATCGGCTGTTGAAACGTGAAATCGGTGCTTCGGGCACTCGTAGATAAGGTTCGACTCACTGAGGAGTCAACAGACCTAAATCGATGAGTAATTGATGTGTACGTACTGCGTAGATCTCAATTTTATCCCTTTCGCAGTGAAATTCATCAATCATATTTTTTATTATATAGTGACTTTTCTTTGAATCCAATACGAACATTTTGAGAAATTGGATAACCAAAGACAGTAATGATCCAACGCATATCAACTTTTAGTATAACTTGTATTGTATTACAGCATTATTTGTTTGAGTAATTCTAAACGAAGATCTAACGTCTTCGTAGTGTGACTGCATTACACTTTTTTTTGGAAGGGCATTTATACGGAATTAATTTAGAAATTGTAAAAGACTCCTTATTGTTTTCTGAAAAGAAAAAGTTTAGGATGACTCTCTGCATTATCTAGAGTACCTCAAAAAGACCGATCGCATTAATGTCATACGTATTCTCCAAATTCTTTGATGAAGATCCGACCCCCCGGAATGTTTGCGTTGAGTATGAGATGGAGACATGCGAAGCTCCTTATGCTATCTGTTGAACACGTCACATTCAATTTAAGATGAAAAGTCGTAAAATGTAGGCCCCATGCAATGTGCGACGGAGAAAGTCAAAAGGTATGGGGAAAATGGGAAATTTTAACTAAAACCGAAATCAGCTGAATGCGCCACATGACGGCTGCCTCACCGGCTCACGCGCCTGGGCGCACGAGCACCGATAAGCGAAAGGCGATCGAGGCGATGCCTTTTGTGACCTATTGTAACTATTGTCGGACCAAAAATTGTATGAACCTGGACTATGAAGCTTTCCCCTACGTTAACCTGATTTATATTTGAACTTGTTATACATCATTTTATAGAGCATTTCTCTACATTTAATGATGAGCATTTCCAGTCAATGTCATTCTCCTACATCAGAGGTACTCAACCTGGTGCCCGAAGCGACCTCGTACAGTGCCCGCCAAGCTTCGATAAAAATATTTTTTATTTGCTACAACATTATTTCTTGGGATTGCACTAGCGGGGATAGTTGGCGGGGAAAGGGTCAAAAACTTGGTTGTCCTGGTCTTGGGTTTCGTAAACATTTTACCCCTCTTATCACCTATGTCCAGATCAAGAAGACGCGTATCTATGTCATATTTAGTTCAATATACGAATGCGAAGATTCAGCTCGGCTCAGCTAATCAATGTATAAAACTCATCGTAATCAAGGACTGCTGCTTTTATGAACGCAGCGGTGCACATGCAGCGAAAACCTTTATAACAGATGTATCAAATATTC
The DNA here is from genome assembly GCA_947579665.1 of Sympetrum striolatum. Lineage (NCBI taxonomy): Eukaryota > Metazoa > Arthropoda > Insecta > Odonata > Libellulidae > Sympetrum > Sympetrum striolatum. The sequence goes on from OX388346.1 coordinate 21,640,756, forward strand.
TTCGGAGATAATGACTTTCTCACATGAGAGGTTCTCACATTTAAGACGTGAGGTTGTGATGAAATTATATTCGTTGTAATATTTTGGATCTTATTTACAGTGGCGGATCTAGGATCGAGCTGTGGGGGGGCTTGAGAGTTGGGATTAAAGATTCATTTTCTATTCATCGATTTTTGTAAGAAATTTTATAAAATTAAACTCAGTATTCATATTTGAATTATGCTTATTAATATCTATCGTTGTAGATAAACAATATTTTCTTCACATCTCAATAGTATGAACGATGATACATTTTTTTACTGTGACTTCTGGGGGGGGGGGCTACAGCCCCCATAGCCCCCCCCCCCTGGATCCGCCACTGCTTGCACCCAGGGTTTAATCGTTTAAATTAATGAAAGAAGATTATCCTCTTCCCTGTGCCAAACCGTGATGGCCATACCTATTGGGTCTCACACAAATTAAGTTAATGATTTCGTAATAAAATTATGTTAATGTGACTCGAACGTAATACCGTTACCAAACGGGCTGTGATAAGGAAAACAAGCCTCAATGGATATTACTGGTTTAGATAATAGGCAATGCAAATGTTTCATCGGAAAAGAAACGCGCTGTCGAGCAAGCCCTTACTGTAGGGTACCGTAGGGTAGCCGTAGTAGCTCAGAAGAACGGCGCTGCTGTCAGCACTATTAGCAACCCCTTTCAGGTCCAGGCAGAAATATCAGCACTACTGTCCATGCAAAAAGTCTAGATACTCGAGTTTGAAGTGTTGTATCTCAGTAGCCTATTCATCGATAGCAATGAAATATACTGAAAATGAAAGAAAATTTATTTCTATGTTTTGTGAATACCTACAGCGATTTTTTACCGTATCAATATTTTTACTTTCTCCATATACGAAGTATAGAGAAAGTATTGTTTTCATGAAAAAATTCGACTTCGAGATTTCAACGGAAATACATGTTTTGGGGTCCCTAGAACACGTTTTGACCATTTTCGGAATGATGTGTGTGTATGTGTGTGTGTGTGTGTGTGTGTGTGTGTGTGTGTGTGTGTGTGTATGTGTGTGTGTGATAGTGGGCGCTCTAACGTGAAAAATATTTGTCGTATCAATACCAAACTTCATATATAATAGTGGTGTTTGTGCTGTCAGAGTTGATTAGTTTTTGGAGTAAATCGGTCAACCGGAAGTCGAGCTTTATTCATTAAAGCTCATTTCCGGTTTTCAAAATATCTCCATAAATATGATATATACGTATATTGTATTACTTATAAAAGTTTTAGATAATATATTTTGCTATAACTTTTGTAATTAATATATTTTTGCATCACCGGTTGTTTAGGAGTTATTCGTGAAATACTGATAAACCGGAAGAAGATGATTATATACTTTGTGGGCGCTCTAACATAAAAACTAATTTTCGGATCAACACTAAATTTCATATATTGTACTTTTATTACAGTCGTTAGAGTTGATTAGTTTTTGGAGTAAATCGGTCAACCGGAAGTTGAGCTTCATTCTTCAAAGTTTATTTCCGGTTTTCAAAATATCTCCATAAATATGATATTTAGGTATATACTATTATTTATAAATGTTTTATAAAATGTAATTTACTATAACTTTTGTTTGAAACATATTTTTTTATCACTGATTGTTTAGGAGTTATTCAGGAAATACTGATAAACCGGAAGTTGCTGATTATGTACTTTGTGGGCGCTCTGGGCTCTATGGGCGAAAGGCCAAATTCATCTTTTTTCATCGAGCATGTCCCGAAAAACATTATTTATAATGTTTGTGACGTAAAAGATAATAATATATAAATTAATCACTCATCTTCCTAGTTTAGATTGAATATAGAGTTCGAAATTACTGTCGCAGATAAATATTTACATCTTATATATGGAGAAAGTCATGTGCTGGCCACATCAGATTTTTTTATTTTATTTGGCATTGTATGAAAAAAGCACAGTTTTCAGCGCTCAGAAAATGGTAGTTCCACTTTGAACGCTATTTTTTTAAAAACTTCTCAAGTTATCGACATGAGACTTCAAAAGGTGCAAGATCCATCTTTTGTTAATGCACATGCTGAAGCAGAACCTCGTAACTACTTATTTACTATCCAAAAATTGTTGATAAAGAACACTCTGCTATTTTGGTTATTTAACGACCTACGAGAAATTTTAAAGTGCCGTTGGCACCGCATACACGCACTGTTGATGGATTTGATAATTTTTACAATGAAAAATTACTACCATTGTCCATGTAGAATTTCTTTTATCCTTGTTTTGTGGAGCGCTCAGCCCGCTTATCTCACCAAGAAAGTGGAGGGAAGGGGGTGGAAAAAGCGTGCGCGGTTGCCTCTTCGACCTCTCGCGTGGTCAGGATGTAATAATAATGAAATACCCTATCAACGGGGTACCGTTTTTCATTCTTCTTCTATCTTTCTCTACGGAAAAAGCTAATTGCACACAGCACCATGCGAATCTCGGATTCAGATAAACGGGCTCTGCACATATTGAACACCACAGGCACACAGAGCGCGATCTGTCGCGGCGATCGGCAATCTCGGCCCGCGGTGAGCCGGAGATCAATTTGAATGATGCAATATTGCATCATACAAATGTGACACGACAACTATGCGTAGAAGCTCTTGGTTCAGTAACTGCTGACCTTTGGGCAAAGTGTATAAATCATGTAAAAAAATTAGAAGACAATTTTTGGGAAAAGGATTACCTGGTGGACGAAGATGTAACCGCGCACGCTTTTTCCACCCCCTTCCCTCCACTTTCTTGGTTAGATAGGCGGGCCGAGGGGGCCACAAAACAAGGATAAAAGAAATTCTACATGGACAATGGTAGTAATTTTTCATTCTAACAATTATCAAATTCGTCAACAGTGCGTGTATGCGGTGCCAACGGCACTTTAAAATTTCTCGTAGGCCGTTAAATAACCAAAATAGCAGAGTGTTCTTTATCAACAATTTTTGGATAGTAAATAAGTAGTTACGATGTTAACTTAAATTGGAGCACGCATATTCGAAAAATCTGCGGCAAAGCAAGTAAAAGGCTTGGCTTTGTAAAGCGTATTGTCGGTAAATGCGACGAAAAGGTGAGAGAGCGATGTTATTTTACCTTGGTCAGACCCCTTCTGGAATATGCGGCAAGTATATGGGATCCGGCGGATGAAACGTGTACTCGCGAACTCGAGAAAGTGCAGCGTAAAGCGGTTCGTTTTGTTAAGAAATGCTACGATAAAAAAGCAAGCGTTACAAAAATGCTCTCAGACGTAGGTTGGGAATCCTTGAAAGAAAGGAGATTGGAAGCTAGGCTGCGATTGCTTAATAAATTCAGGGAAACTACATTTTCCAAAGATACAATCGGTATCATGCAACCCCCCTGCTACGTCGGTCGATCCGATAATGACCGTAAGTTAAGAGAAATAGATGCTAGGACGAATCGTTTCAGAGATTCATTCTTTCCGCGAACAATACGTGACAATAATCGAATAAGGAAGTAATTTAGATTCAACTGGTGTTTACACCCCCTGCCACACGCCGAAAGGCGGCTTGTAGGGTATTAATGTAGATGTAGATGTAGATGATGATAACTTGAGAAGTTTTTAAAAAATTAGCATTAAAAGTGGAGCTACCGTTTTCTGAACGCCAAAAACCGTGCTTTTTCATACAATGCCAAATAAAAAAATATTGATACGGTAAAAAACCGCTGATGGTTCACAAAACATAGAAATAAATTTTCTTTCATTTTCAGTTTATTTCCTTGCTATCGATGAATAGGCTACTGAGATACAACATTTCAAACTCGGGTATCTAGACTTTTTGCATGGACAGTAGTAAGCAGTAGCTTTTAGCAGTTCATTGAAAGCAGTTGTGCGGTAACTTATTTAAGTAAATCTTACCATTTACCTGAAACCATATAGCAACCCGAGGTTTACTTTAGAGAGATTATTTCTGGAATTCTAGTCACCAAAAAAACCAACAGAGATATGAAGGAATTAACTGCACTTATTTGAACCGTTTTTAGTTTTATATGAGTTAAATGAATTTTTTATACTCTCGACATTTTTGCCTACTATCAAATCTTTACCAGATGGTCACCATCACCAGCTTTTGGAGATGGATCGAGCTCCATTTTCTGAGATTTCACCAGCACTTAGGGGAGAGAAAAAAAACAGCAGACTGTGTGCCCTCTTAATTTTTGGGCCTTATTGAATTTCTAGCCCCTTGGCTTCAAATTCAACTTTTTCAATTCTGTATCTTACTTAATGAAAAAGTTCATATTGGCTCCCTCCGGGAATTGAACCCGGGATTGCTTTCACCAAAGGCAAAAGTGCTGTCCACATGACTATCCGAGAACCCGGGGAGAGATTGTGGGGACTGCAGAACGCTCCGTTGCGGAAGTGCCAAGGCAGCTCGGAGTGCTTCGAAATACGGTCTATAGATGGATCAATCGCAGTAATGATGGTGATAATAACGTGAGAAGTGGTACGCGTGCGGCCTAGATGCACGTCAGAACAGTAGGACATGATTATTGGGGAATGTGTAGCTGAGAATTTTCTCGCGAGGGGTGGATTGGATTCAGTTCAGAGAGAATTGCGTTTGGGTTGCAGCTACTGGACCTACAGAGGAAGGGTGATTGAGGCTGGTCTGCGTCACCACATACCTTGCCAGAAACCTTGGCTCACTAGGGAGCATAAAATATCACGTCTATCATTTGCGGAAGAATATGCCAAAATGAACGAGGCCTTCTGGGACCTCACGATGTTTTCTGACGAAAAAACGTTTAGAAGTAATGAAGAAGGCCAGATAAAATTGTGGCGACCTCGGACAACATAATTACTATTTTAATTTTATTAATGTTTTCAATTTTTTTATGGTTTGCTACACTTCTGTGAATGTTTTCGGCAACTGTTGAAAATTCTTGCCTAAATATTTTGTATATTTATAGATACCACCAGCAGTACATTATTAGAACAGAGAGGTCAGGGCATATTAGCGTTAGCTTTTGGGGCGCTATGACCAGGGGCGGATCCAGGCACTAGGCATCGAGGCACTTGCCTAGGGGCCTACACCACTTGAGATTTTTTTTTTTAAATAATACGTATTTGTTCTCATGTATAATGAGAACAATGAGAAACGTCGAGAAACTAAACGAGATTCGTTTTCTATGTATGAGACAGAAAGAGCAAAATTGTCTGGGAAGACAATTCTTCACAGAGGAACCAAAACAAGTCCGTAAACGAAATATACGTCTGGAGCCTCTGGATTATGCTCAAACGACCGAGGTCGAGATGACGTCTTCGGAGAGATTTTGAGTGTCCAGTTTCCTTCCGGTCATTGACCAATTTCTCGTTTCGTTGACTGCCAGGATTTCTGCATATTCAGAGATATGTGAAACCTGGGGGTTCCTGAGGAACATCCTTGAATTAAGTTCAGTGGAAATCGAAACGCAAGCTAAAACGTTGTGTCGAAGATACAATACCGATCTCGAGGACAGCCTGCCAAAAGAGCTCGTATAATACACCAATTTTGTCACTCTATTTCATAAAGAGAAGGAAAAAGATATGAGTTTGGAATGTCAATGTCAATTTTTGGAGTCAAGCTTTCCCAATGCTTCAATAGCTTTGCGTATTTATTTCTGTATAATTACAACGAATTGTAGTGGGGAGAGCGCAATTTCAAAATTAAAACTCATTAAAAATCGCCTGAACACAACAATGACTCAAGAGAACATCAATGATAGAGCCATATTGAGTATAGAATCTGATTTATTGAGACAAGTGGAAGTTTCTGATATTATTGAAGAGTTTTCAAACAAAAAGGCTGGGAAGGCACCAGGTATAATTTGAAGCAAAAAAGAATTATAAATATTCGTTGACATAATAAAACAAAAAAACCAAAGTTATTTTACGGAAAACCAAAGCGAGTGCGAAATGTATGTGATGTTCCTGACATTATTGAGTAGTTTTCTGGAGAAGAGATGAAAATGTACTTATTCAATTTTATGAAATTGGGAGTTCTAAAAGAATTTAATATAATATGATCATAAGTGATAAGAGAACTGAAGTTATGTAACAACAAGTATCAAATGTATATACTGAATTTGTATGTAATTCCATGACCATTTATAATAAATAGGAAATGTTGGATTTCTCCGCCTTTAAGTGAGCCTCCACCAGTTATTTGCCTGTGGGCCCTCGCACCCCTTGATCCGCCCCTGGCCGGGAAAGAAAAATGCTGTGAAGTTATTCCCTAAGCCTAGTGTCTTAAGTCAATATTTTTCTCTTTAAACAACGGGCAATGTGCATTGGAAAGTCGGGCGGTTCGAGCTAGGAAGTCACAATCAGTAGCGAGTTGGGGCTGTTATTGTGTGCTCTCTGTTTAAACGTGACAAGGCCAACGGAGTCAGGGCTATCTCATACATAATTGTTCTCCACGTTATTTTGACCTCTTCGCTGAAGTCCTAAATTAGACTCAATGTGTCAAACTTGTAGTAAACGAATGCCGCAAGGATTCTTCTCAATCATACTGATCTTGACGGTGCGAATTCCGATTGTATGAATATATTAAAAAGATATAATTTCTGCAAGATTTAACATTGCTATGGATTATAACATTATATAGGCTATCAGTTTATCGGTATATTTATCATGCTATTTATTTAATTGATTTTGATTTCCATGCTCTTGAAAAAAAATATTGGTCCGCTGAATCAGGAATAAGGATAATGATACAAAGGGTCGATAAAATATTTAATTCGAAGGAAGTAAATTTTAAGAATGAGTAAACTTAAGGAATTTTAGATTAAGTGTGATCAATGCCTTCATCTCCTTGCGATTTTTTACGTAAACGTTGGACTAAGTATTTAAACGATATTCTAAGGCTTTCCTTCGTTCTTACATCGATATTCTAAGGCATATGGTAAAATGAATTGAACCTCTTCCAATAATTTTCTTATATATATAATGTTAGAATTTAAGATTTATACGTAATGTTGTTTTCTGCTGCCACATCTTGGTGAATGTAATCTTTTGCATAGGGTTATTCTGCTGCACTTAAGTAGAGGTTTTGGACTCATGGCATTCTGGTTCAATGAGGAAACCACGAATATAAAACCCCCCTTCTCACCTTGCCTACAGAACACCATTAAATTTCTAAAGCCTTTTGGTATCTGACGGTGTAGATTAGAGACTCAAAAAACCTTCCGGGGTGAATAGTACCTTTCGGCAGATTTCAGATAATAATTTAGAAAACATCATAGTTAATCAATGGAATTCTACTTGATCAGAAATACGTAAATATGACTTAAAGTCATTTATTTATATATATTAGTGGTTTGAAAGTCCCCAGTAGCCATCTTTGTCAGCGGTACTGACCTCTTTGCCACCGATTTTTGGAATAACAGATTACTATTAGTGGATAAAGATGGGCCAATGAGCAATCGGACCCCCTCATGGTGACTGTCCAAAGTAATTAATTTACCTAGAATTTGACGAGGAGCTGAAACAAAAAACCAATAGCGAAATATATCTATGGCTACTTTACATACATTAGTTTTTCAAAACAAAATGTCATTTTAAGACTTAATATAATGTAAATCAATAAAACTTTTGTTATTTCAAGATGATTATTAAAAGGAAGGAGACTGAAATCGCTCCTCCCTTTGGCAAGTTTTAAGACTCACCACTGATGTATAGATAGAGATTTCATGGTATGTAGAAGTGTTTGAATTCGTGATAATATTGTTAAAGATATGAATGTAAGGAAGCCTTCGGTCTAATTGCAGCTGAGGAATGATGATAATACAAATCATTGCAGTTCCTGTTCACCATAACTGAATCATGAATATACGAGAGAGTGAAAAATGGAGAAAATATTTTCGAACTGTAAATTACCCAACCTTACACATTTTTTAAACCTGTCTCTGTAACCCCTGCCCATGGCGCAAAACCATTTCCGAGAGACAGGATTCTTCCCTATACAGAGGATAGGGAGTGGGTCAACTCGAGAACGTTTTAAGAAAAAAAAAAACAACTGGGATTGCAGGAGGAGGCGACCGGAGATATAAACGCCCGTACGAGAAAAGACTCGGAACCGGAGGGAACCGGTTCGTGCTCCTAGCTCTCAGGGGAAGTACAGAAATATTCGAAATTTCACTCGGCACGCATAAATTCGTGTTTTTGAAGTAAACAGACCGGAATCAGTTTTAAATATGTGGGCGAACGTGAAGGAATCCGAGTCAAGTCGTCATACCGTTACTTGTCACTCGTTGGGAGATAATTCGCCCCGAGCTGGGGAGCTCTCGAACTGATTGGAATTGTGAAGATCACCAATCCAAGACACCCTTATCTCGCTATCCTGGGGGACTCCTCTAAGAATCATTACCAGATCCTTCGCTTGGAATGAAATTGCCCCGCAAATAGGCCGGCGATAGGCGGGTGCTTTCTGTAGTAGCAAGTCCGCAGCCTAGTGAGGGTCGTGACATAGGACATCGCCCGAGGAGTGCAGACCGCTACGACCGGCACCGTACTCGCAAGGGTCTGAAGACTTGAGGACTCGACAACTATACCTCAACGACTCCAAGAACATGAAGATGGACTGCGAAAGAGGAGGAAAGAGCAAGCTCCTTTGCAACAAAGGTGAAGCATGTATTATTTTTTGTGGGTGGATGATCTGATTGTCTTCATCTTCCTTGGTACAGGTTTTTATGGATATGCAGTAAGTGATTTTCATCGGCATATGCTTTTTATTTACCGGCAGCTGATTTATTTAGACTCTACTTGCCTCAATCGCATTCGCGAAATTTCTTGCGATAGAGATTCTCGAATTAGTCAATATCTGAAGCTACGATGGTATCTTCTCTAAATGGTTCGTAAAACGTTAATGCTATTATAAAATTATTTCATCCCTTTTCTTAAAATATTTTTAATATTTAATTTCGAAAGTCGTGAACTCTTAAATCTTGATGGAATTTTCTTTCTGATACTGCTAGTTTCCAAAAGTGCGCTTTCTTCTTCTCGGTGATGCTTATATAATACGTGATACTAATAGATATCGAATGGAAGTCCCTCAATTTATTTGTATTTGTGCAAGTTTGAAACTTGGGTTTACTTCTTTGACAGAGGTTTCAGTGTTGTCGTTTCTGCAATTAGTCTAACGCAAAATCTCGACTCCGTGTTGTAAAATGCGTTTCAAAAGTTAACTTATCACTTGGCGTTTGGAGTAAAATGTGATTACTTATAAGAAATAAGCTGGTAATTGTGCTCCGTGATGTTTTTGCGTATCGGAAAATTTGACACGCTTTTCTTCCGTATGTAGCGCGAGTCTATTGTGGTTTTCTTATTTAGTATACTATATTTTACAGAATAGTAAGATAGTATAAAAGATAGGCGTCGTTGAGAATAACTATTTATTGAGGGTTTGATCGATATAAATAAGATCGTAAATTCATCTGAGAAATAGGCAGTGGGTTGAGCTGCTCCAAGAAAATGCTACACTTACTTTTAATTCCTTTTAAAAATTTCGGAAAGTCAGAGTAAATTTTGTGAGAACTTCTCGTATACTATTTATTTTCTAGAACGTCTCATATAGCTAAATGAATTACATTTCAGTGGATTTCAGCAATTTCAGGGTAAACTACTTTTACTGCTAAACTTACTTTTTGCGTAAATTAATTCTAAGAATCTACGTTATAAAGTAATTTGCTTTAATTTAACTTTACATTATCACTAAATAGTAGAATAAGATTTCGTCTTCAAGATACTTAAGTCTGATGCAGGATTTCATTCTTACGAAAGGGAAAATGCTCTACTAACGGTTTATGAGGATACTTTGTCCTTGCTTTTCTAAGAAGGGACGTTCAAATCCTTTGTTCAGTAATCTCAGAAAATCAATATCACGGTTTTTCTCATAAGCCAACGTTCATACTATATTTCACTCGCCTGTAATTATCGGTGTCAATGTCGCTTCTTGAGGATATATAAAAAGTTGTATTATCTCTAAGCAGCAAAATAAACGGCAGTAAATCAAGTAACGAATGGATTACAGCGAATTTTTAATCGTTGGTCAGTAATTCAAACAATGATAATAATTTATTTATCACAAACAGGTTATACAACCCAATTACATGTGATTTAATATAAAAAATACAAAGAGAGAGAAAAAATAAATCAAACCAAAAATATTAAAGGCATACAAAAACAAATAAAAGCTAAATAATAAAATGACACAAGAAAAAGAAGGACATACAAATAAAATCATTAACAAGATAAAGCATTATATATTTTGCCCTTTTGCCATTCTAAGAGAATCGTTAAAAAGGTCAATGCAATTGTTTTTCTTCAGGATTTCATTCACAGATCGTATTATCTTTGTAAGTGGCTCATGTTTGCAGGCATCCACTCTGCCAAAGGGTTCCCGGAAAAGATCCTAATGCATTGACCTCCTTATGGGCTCATATTAATCAATTTAGAAAAGAAGGGCTTCTGATTCCTAGTTACCTATTAGTAGATTTCTCAGAAATACAATATCAATCACAACTCTTCTCGTCCTCAACTTGAAAATACGACAAATGACAGGATAATTGTCGGTACTAAAATTTGGGATATTTTCCTTCCAACAAAGCCTTTTCACAAATCTGATTTCTCTACGGTGTTTATGTAGGAAGAACAATGATGATTCCATATAGTGCTATTGCATTCAAGGATAAGGCGAACTATAGTGCAAAAGGATTATCTATTGTATCTGTTGAAAAGCTATGGAGGATAATGCGTTTTAGGAAACCTAATAGGCGGTCACCTTTGTTACGGACAGATCTAATGTGCTCTTTAAATGTTAATATAGAATCAAAAATTATGCCAAGATCGGGGATAGAGGTTACACGCTCAAGTGGGCTGCCATTAAGACGGTAATTGTAATTATGTAAACTTTTCTTTAGGCCAAAGGATATAGTTATACACTTGGAAAGATTGGGTTCCACCTAAAATTAGGATTACCTATTAGGGGGCATCCATTAATTACGTGAGGTGATTTTTACGATTTTTTACCCCTCCCTCCCCCCTAGTGAGATATCGTGAGATTTGGCTCATCGGCCCCCTCCCCCCTCCTCAAATCTCACGTGAGATTGTTCAAAATGCGTGTTTTCAGTGTAAATATGTTAATCTATGCTTCATTGTATTAGATTTATTAAAAAAGACGTAATTTATTTAATTATTTTGATTTAGGACTAGTTGAGACTAATATTTAAGACTACTGAGATCGTAGTCTAAAATCACAATGAAAAAATCGAACAATAAAATACTTAAAGGAGAACTTCTAAAATTGGTGAAAGAATATTCATTCTAATTCAGTCCTTAGGGAAAAATTTACGTAATCTTTGCGAGAACCCCCCCTCTCCCTCACGTGAGAGTGAGTGAGATTCGGCTTAACACCCTCGCCCCCTTAAACGCTTCACGTAATTTATGGACGCCCCCTTAATAGATATTATCGACAATCCTCAATAGTATCTATCGTCTTACTTAGTTTACAATCATCAGCATATAGAAGAGTAATACAAGTCAGTTGGCTAGGTAAATCGTTAATAAAAACATTTTTAAGAAACGGACCAAGTATGGAACCCTATGGAACTCCAGAGGTGACACGAGCAGCTGCTGAAGTTGCACCATTCACAGTAACTTTTTGAGATCTGTTTGCGAGGTAGGATCGAAATAGATCCAACAGATCACCACAAATTCCAAAGCTTCTCAATTTATGAACAAAGTAAGCATGGTCAACCTTTTCAAAGGCCTTACTGAAGTCAATATAAATCGAGCCCATTTGAGAACGAGAATTAATGGCAGAGGCTATCAAGTTAGTGTGTTCCATTAGATTGGTTAGCAGTTGAGCGGTGCGGAAGGAACCCGTGTTGATTTCTAGAGAAGGATTTGCCAAAATTAGACATCAGTTTATTACATAGAAGTTTCTCAAAAAGATCAGCCTTTAATTACTAACATAAGATTTACAGCCAGATTTAAATACAGGGGTAACGAGAACTTCTTTCCATCTATGAGGGTAAGTTTGTTGAGATAAAATCCTATTTAACAGTAGATATAGTGGTAAGGTGAATACATCAGCAAATAATTTGAGAATAGGAATAGGAATTGAATCAGTACCGGATGAGGCATTAGATTTCAAACCGCGAAGAGCTGTGCCGATTTCTTCATACGTGAAACCGCTTTAATAAAATTGTAATTTATTAATGAGGATATACAAGGGAAATTGAAATCTCATAGGAATTTAAATGAGTTATATGTTTTTAATTCTAGCTCTTGTAACCAAAAGAGCTATTTTAGATACCTTTACAGGGTGAATTGAGTAAAATTACGAGATAATTTTACCTTATTGTTCATTAACTCAATGATTAAATAGTTCACCGAAAGGAGTGTTTACCTCATGGCTTTTGAATTTAATTGATTATCATGTATGATATTCGTTCCTTGATTCAAAAGAAGCTGTAAAATCGTGTATTACTCAAAATAGGGCAAAATTAACCCTTTTCCGATTCATGTATGAGAAATCATTGGATATTTTCTTAATTAACCAATTAGATTAGACATTTGGTAGATTTGCAAGAGAGGAAAGCATCAGATTATTCAGGAAAGTCTTCCAGGAGAGACACATCTTACATGTAATTGAGCTAAATACTAGATTTCCGATGTTCGTATGTTTCGCATGCTGATCACATGTTATCAATCACTGATTGTATTCTTTTGATTAATGATTTAATCTTATTTTCCGAGAGGAAGATGTAGAAGTGTTTATATGGGAAAATTTCCACGCCATCAATAGTTGCTCGCAGTTATGTATATTGATATATGTTTCCCAGCGTGATTCTGATGAAATTCGGTAAGAATTAGCGTGTATGGTCCACCGGGATTCATGCAGGGTGATTCATCTGTTGGTCAAACACAAAACAGGAAAAGCCGAAGGGCCAGTGAAATCTATCGTTGCTCCACCAGATGTTGTGTACAATTTATTGTTTTGGGCATAATCATATTTTTGTTGGATTATGAAAGAGTAAATCTCAAGAATCATTTTGTGAATGAAAGGCAAAATATAAGTTATCTTTATTTTTGCTAATCTCAAGCCTACGATGTCGTAGGTCAGGAAAGTTATATCAGGATACATATTTTGATGAGTTTTCCCTGGTTATACAACTGTATTTACAATGTTATTGAACTAAAAATTATGTACAATGTCATTTGATAGACCCTATAGTTCAAGGGCTAGTCACACATTCTTTTATGTATTAAACTGAAATAATAATGATTCCAGGGAAGAATTACGTGCACGCCTTATTAAATTAAATCACTACTCTGAAAACTATTTTGTAAAAAGTCTTCGTATATAATGTTTCATAATTCATGGTGATTTATTCGAGTCACAATGTTGCAACATATATAGATTATATTTTATTCGAATATTTATGTTCTATTGGAAGTTGTGACTTAATTTTTCATTCACGATCGATGTAATGTCTTTACATTCAATCTAATATTGATTTTAGTAAGAACCTTTATATTTCTCTCCCACGCAGTACTTATCTTCCGAGTCATTTCTGTCGAAGGTCGAATGTCTAGGTCCAAAGCTATCGAAAACCAAACAAGCAATACTTCGTGGGTGGTATGCCATCCCTCTGTAATACCATCTCTCGGATGCATGTCTTCAATTCACGGAAAATTTGGCCACCGTATTACGAAATAGCTCAAGGATAAATTAGGAGATAATTTCGAATTCAAACAGGATACTTACTTGAGTCCATATTGAATTTCTTACTATCATTCGGTACCTAGGGTCATAAATATTTGTATAGAAATTCTTTGAAATGTGTCAAAAGTATTTGTACGGAATTTCTTCGAAATATCATCGCTTATACAATTTCTAGGAGATGAGATGACATAGTGGGGTAGGACAGAGTAACAAATCGAATTCACGGTCAAAGCTACCTGAGCTAGGTGAAGCCCCTTGCATCTAGATAACCTTGCAAAGCCGCTGTCATCATAGAAAAGTTTATTGGGAAGTTTCTGCTGTATTTATGAGTAAAGAATTTATTTATAATGCTTCTTAATGGTACTTACATTTCAACGTTCGGATTTGGTAAGTTTTATTCTGATTAAAATACCGATGAATACTTGAATTTAAATACCGGATGAATCAGTGGAATTAACAACAAATATTTTGAAATTATATGAAGTTCAACTACCAGATTTAAAGTTTACTTCTCTATTAAATATACCTATTGCAACTTCGGATAATAAAATGATAAAAGTGGTCTATTCGCTTAGCTGGAAACGATTTTCAAACTTAAATTCTTTACGATTTATCAAAGGCAACATTCCGCTTATCTGAGCTATCTCTTTTGGATCACGTTTTGAGGACATAAGGAATTCAGCGTCATAAGAAATATCAAATCATCCCTTGCTATTTATGTTCGTCACGGTGATTTTTACTCTTCAATCGATTATATATAGAATTAGTGCCTTTATTCTAAAATTATATCCCATAACTTGGTATCTAAACTAATCTTCAATATTTAATGTGTAAGGAATCACATTTTATTATTATTTGCTTCCGAGAAGAGGCTATTGTTGAGTTTTATCGTAGAAGTTATATTTATTTACAAGAGAGCATTTCAAAGAAAAGCGGAATTTAAATTGTATGAACATATTTAAAATATTGATATTTTATGCTAAACAGAACTTCTGAATCGGGCAAATTCAGTTCAAAATTAAATTTCGTATATGAATTTGGTATTTGATAAAATTAATGATTGATAGCTTCACAGTATCTGACATGACGATTGCTCGTCTACGTTGATATTTCCTTTATTCTCAAAACTTCTACTAGTGATTGCTTGAAATTCATTTCGTATTGTGTTTTAAGAATGTTCATAAGATTGGAGCAAAGTATGATTTTCATCAGTTTTCTTTGAAGAAAAATCTCAATTATGAAGGAAATGGTAGTTGGAATAGTGTGTCTAAATTCACTGCAGGACTCTTTGGAATAATTCAAACAAAACGCAGCATGTTTCGTCACAGTGATATTTCCTTTCCAGTGATGAATGTATCTTGAGTAATCTTTTTTATAATGTCCACAAAAGGAAGTCAGTCAGAAAGAAAGGAATTTATTCGCCTCTTTTATCTAACTTCCAAAAGAATAGGTGACAAAATTCAGTGATAGGCTTTCTATTTTTTTTATGGAGGAGATATGTTTCTTATACCTCTGAAGAAAATCAGGTGTTGGTCACATGAACTTTTTCATCCATTATTGGCTTATATCTTCCGGATTAAATTCTTGAATAACATTTTGGAGACGATAAAACCCCAAAGTCTATTTTATTCTTTGCCCTTGAGTTTATATATAATTTCCTTGTATTCGCGATGTTTCCTGTCGTCGGCGGGTCGATATGGTTTCAGATTTATTCGAGACATTTTTATCAATGTATCTCCGTAAGTTTGCCTTGTGTTTGTTTAATTAATTCGCCATCATATCAGAGATCCGTCTCGTTGTATTGTGTTTCGTATATATTATGAAAATGGACTTTCCCCTTTTGGTCCTTGAATACTGCTTCCGGGTGTTACATTCATATTTCTTCGGATTTTACTAAACACTCTGCCATAGTTGGCCCATTATCTCTTTCTCAAACATATCTTAAGCCTACCGAGGAACAATTTTGATACATAAAACTCAATAAAAATCAATTGCGTACATGAAAATTTTAGTCAGTGCAAGTTCTTAAATTATGCTCTCTCTTACTTTGGTTTTCCTGGGGAGAAGAAATTCAGCGATACATTTTTCTATCACTTTCTGAAGATGTGCTTCGTACCCCCTTTGGAATGTTTTGCTTTTATGTGATGCTCTTGCCCAACCCAGCTCGGCTTTCAACCATAATTTAATATTAGAATTATAGGGAAATATATTTGTCATAAATCATATTTAAATGCAGTGTTTACAGACTAGAATGTAACAAACAAAACAAAGATTTATTAAGGTAATTGGGCCATAATTCATTCTTGGCTGGTTCAAATCTGATAGCTTTTTACTTTCTCCATATACGAAGTATAGAGAAAGTATTGTTTTCATGAAAAAATTCGACTTTGAGATTTCAACGGAAATACATGTTTTGGGGTCCCTAGAACACGTTTTGACTATTTTCGGAATGATGTCTGTGTGTATGTGTGTGTGTGTGTGTGTGTGTGTGTGTCTGTATGTGTGTGTGTGTTTGTGGGCGCTCTAACGTGAAAACTATTGTTCGTATCAATACCAAACTTCGTATATAGTACTGTGGTGTGTGCTGTCAGAGTTGATTAGTTTTTGGAGGAAATCGGTTGACCGGAAGTCGAGCTTCATTCATTAAAGCTCATTTCCGGTTTTCAAAATATCTCCATAAATATGATATATACGTGTATTCTATTACCTATAAAAGTTTTAGATAATAGAATCTACTATTACTTTTGTTTTCAACATATTTTTGTATCACCAGTCGATTAGGAGTTATTCGTGAAATACCGATAAACCGGAAGTAGCTGTTATGTACTTTGTGGGCGCTCTAACTTAAAAACTATTCATTGTATCAACACCAAATTTCATATGTAGTACTTTGGTTAGTTTTTTTAGAGTTGATTAGTTTTTGGAGTAAATCGGATAGCCGAAAGTTGAGCTTCATTCTTCAAAGCTCATTTCCGGTTTTCAAAATATCTCCATAAATATGATATTTAGGTATATACTATTATTTATACAAGTTTTAGAAAATAATATTTACAATAACTTTTGGATGAAACATGTTTTTGTATCACTGATTGTGTAAGAGTTATTCATGAAATACTGATAAACCGGAAGTTGCTGATTATGTACTTTGTGGGCGCTGTGGGCTCTATGAGCGAAAGGCCAATTTCATCGTTTTTTATCGATCATGTCCCGTAAAACATAATTTATCATGTTTTTGGCGTCAAAGATAATAATATACATATTAATCACTCATCTTCCAAGTTTAGATGGAATATAGTGTTCGAAATTACTGTCGTAGATAAATATTTACATCTTATGTATGGAGAAAGTCATGTGCTGGCCACATCAGATTTTTTCGTCAGTTTTTATTCTTAAAACATGATTCATTTTGCATAGGAACCTAATGGTTCAGAGGATAGATTTCCATATTGCTATTTAGTGGGAGATTAGTTGTTCTACATGATTTCTGGAAGTTCCTAATACTTATAGCTTCGCTTCATGAAAATGCGTTAAATGCTATGAGGTACTTGTCTTGGAAAAGATTTTTCAATTAAATAATTCTTTAGTGCCATTCTTATGGAATGCCTTTGATATATAAACCATTTTGAAACGATTCTTTATCATGCAGAATTATTTCATCCGTACATGTGTATCACTTGCGAATTTTCAGATTTCATCCAGTCTTCTGTATCATTGAATTTTTTGCTTCAGATACATCCATACATGAATTCAAAAATTCCCTTTTATTCGATCACCTTTTTCGGCCTTCTTCCCATTTGGGACCACAAACCATCCTCTTCATGTACATAGTTTATACTATTTACGTTCATTTACACACATTTGTACAAGTCGTACTGCCCCATCACTCCTTTCGTTGTCCCTACAACATCATATAACAATCCTTTCGCACTGTCAAAATATATCGGGAAACATTTGTTATTTTTAACACTCCCGAATTATTGCAATTTTCAGCATTTATATAATGCCTGGCTTTAATGAAAACTGGAATAAGGCTGAGAGAAATGTTGAAATGAGAAAATAGCAGAAAAACGTTAAAAATTACTGGTCTTACTATTGAAAGAATCCGTGAGTGGAATAACACCTACGAGAAGGCATTTCATGAACCCCGAAACATCCAGCAAGAACTGATAGAAATAATTAATATTATAAATCCATTATTTAGTTGTTAGGCAAATATAATATATATATTTGATATAATCATTCAATGGTAATATTCTGCATATCATATATATATACATTTTTCTCCCATATTTGGGCAAATTCCGGACAAATTCCCACGACCGTTAACTTGTGGTACAACGAACCAATTGCAACGTATTAAGAAATAAATAAGTTATAGAAATGTTCGCCGAATATCCAAACAAAGATGGGCCATCCACAATTCGCTATTATTTCTCTACCTCAGTTTCATGGGTAGTTGACGTCTGGTCGAAACTTTAGAGCAGATGTCTACAAACTTTTCAGCATGAGGGCCGCATTAAACTGGTCGCAATACTTTCAATAAATTCCGTTTTGACTTGTGTGGATATCGTAAGATCTTATTTCTTCAAACGAGTTGCGTTTCTGGGTTTATTTTAGAGAAAACTAACATGATACGTGAAATTCAGAAATGGTCGAATTATTAAATGCGTTGAAAAGTGTTAATCTTAATAGATTATTGGCTTTCATACGCGGAAAAATTTTCGTGGAATTTATAAATATACTGAAAATTACTAAAGATAATTTACTCTGAGGTTCTTTAATGAAATGGAATTAGGATTCAGACATTATACGAGTGAGATGTATTTTTCACCACTGTTACCAAGTGACCAACTCTTTCGAGATAAATTATTAATTAGAATTCACTCACATCAGCTTGCGCTGATCCTTTCGTTGTAATCAGGCATCGAAGACAATGGAAGATATCTCTTCCCTGGGATTAATCTTGCTTAGGAATAATGAAAAAATGCATCAAATAAATACTGCTGCAACTCATCGGTTACGCTTAATCTTTGCCTGAATGAAACAAAAGGTGTTTCGAGCCTTTAGATGAAGATACTGTGATACAAGGTGAAAACTATATATTTTAAAGGAAATGAATATATTAATACTTACTTATGATGTTATAATCATTTAATGGTCTTTTAGTTTCAATTTATGATTTATATTCAATTATTAACAAATTTATCATTAGAAAACTAACAAACACCACGGATCAACCCTCTCCCCTATAGGTATAGGTCTCCTATATACTTCTGGACATATTGATCCATCCTTAGAACTTTTTTAACAGTATTAGTTAAATATATTGCATATTGTCTCTCGACAAGTGTTTTAATCAACAGAAGATATGCATAATATACAGGAAAAAATCATGGAAAACCATGACTTCTGGACAGGGCCGTGCGCAGGATTTGCTCGTGGGAGGGGTTTTTCAGTCAGGTGCGCGCTGGTAGCGTGGGCTTTGAGGCCCTA
This sequence comes from Sympetrum striolatum, assembly GCA_947579665.1. Classification (NCBI taxonomy): domain Eukaryota; kingdom Metazoa; phylum Arthropoda; class Insecta; order Odonata; family Libellulidae; genus Sympetrum; species Sympetrum striolatum. Next base: position 21,660,009 of record OX388346.1, read on the forward strand.
TGACGAAAGGAGTCCTGACAGACGTTAACATGAAAGTTGAAAGAGGCACTAAATTTTGGAAGAAAAAGTTTACTAAATGAAACATTAAATAAAATAAATTCATTTTATCCTATCTTCAATTCATCATTCGTGGAACTTTTTGTATGAAGGATCCTCATGGGGGGGTTCGAACCCCCAAAACACCCCCCGTGCGCAAGGGCCTGCTTCTGGATACCAATTTAACATACAGTAGAACCCCGGTAATCCGGACACTCGCTAATCCGGAACCCTCGGTAATCCGGACGGTCCATTGGGAGTTATGCAAAGCCGCAACTTATTATGAACATATAAACACGCATATTAGTAACAAGAAACGAGAGGTGAACATACTATTTGAAAAATGTCTACATTGGCTGCAATGATGTGATGGAGAGCGAAGTAATGTGACGAAATTATCGGAACAGTAACGGCAGAAGATGATGACGACGACGACGACCACCACCACCCTGTGGACTCCGTCAACATTTCTCATTATGAGGCTTTGGCGGCACTCAATACATCATAAAAGTGGGCCGTGGAGCAAAATTTTGAAGCACATGAAATTATGTTCTTTAGACGTTTTAAAGACCGCGCACTTGATCTAAAAGTAAGAACGGTCGCGCAAAAGAAAAAACTGACTTTTTTGCTCGCTGATAATATTCATTCACTTTATATGTTGTAATACCTTCTATAATATATATACATGCATTATCTATACAATATAATTTTTGAGAAAAATGTTTTTTACGTTATTTTTTGAAATCCTCGCTAATCCGGAAACCCCGATAATCCGGACGCCTATGTGCCTGAATTCGTCCGGATTACCGAGGTTCTACTGGAGTTATAATTCGGATTTATGTCACCCCGACCTTAGCACTAAATCAGAGAAACGTGCTATTTCACTTGAAATATTTATGGATTGCAACAAGAACGATTATAAAGATACCTTTCAGTTAATCTACAAATTTCTCGAATTTCCCACCCAGATTTTTTATTTCCTGTTATCAGAAAGGAGGTGATTTCTTTTAGGATTCAGCCTTGATTAGCTGCTTTATCGAATACCGTGCGTCATTGCGGGTAGACGCTGTGGATTACGTTTCTCGGAATGGGAAGAATGTTGCTTAAATCGTAATTGTTCTCGCAGAATTAACTTACTTGCGCAAAATATTAACTTTTAGATAACGATTTTTCGAGATAGGAGACTGATTGTGATAACGCACTCATTCCAGAATGCAGGAACGTTCCCGATTTATTTCATATTATCTTTTAATCATCGATTTATGATCAGCAAGAATGATTTGTGATGTGAGCATGTAAACACGCGATCATTACTAGATATTTCCGTCGATCAGTCAAAGTGTTAAATGATGACAAATCTATGTAGCACCATAATTGTACATTTACCAAATCCGTATCTCTTGCTTTAATTATTTTATATTTTTTCAATAAATATGTATATTATTATGCTATTAGAGAACACGGTGAAACTCATATAAAACATTTTGGAATTTTTTGGAAGAGAAAAGATAGCCACGGAACTGTCTTCTGCTTTCAGCCAGAATACTCTGAAAACAAGGAAAATCTCTCGTAAATATTGCAGTAGATAATTGTCGAAGCACTTTTATAAATACCACTGCTAAAGTTGGGTTATATTTTCATATTATGATGCAAATGACATGATGTGATCCGTGGCTCCCACATTCTAATGGCTGTAAAATCATTCATTTCATCTTTAAAATCCTGGAATAAATTTGGAGAAGTTTACCTGTGACACATGTTGATTAAAAGATAAGTAGCATTCCGAGAAAAGGGAAAAACGTATGTGAAAATTTCCGTTTTTACAGGCGGAAATTGGATAATCTTTTCCGTTTGCTGCTCTGATATAGTAAGGAATATAAGGGCAACTCTGTTTTACGGGTGATAAAATCCAGCACTTCTGAATACATCCTACATCTATTAGCATGGAAAAATGTAATTTAGATTTCCATACAAAATACAAAAATGTGTAGGAATTCCGCATGCAAAAATGTCTACCATTCCCTTAAAACTAATCAAACGGCGATTGAACTATTTAGATCAGAGGTTCCCAACCTTTTGCAACTGCGTATCAACTGAAATTGTTAGAAATTTTGGCGTACCAACATTCCTATATTTTTATAAACATATTTAATGTTGGAAAAGGGTCCAATGGCTACCATTCGGTATTGTCAACGCGTTCCACCGGTTGAGGACCCATGAATTAGATCAACATTTGGCATCAACGGATTAACAAAAGTAAAATGTAAACAGTAATTTTATCTTACCATTTCAGCTCCAGCTCCACTACTTTCATGATGAGTACATACATATGAAACATGTACTTCTCGAACATGAGAGAGCAAAACTTGATTCGAATATTTAAAAAAATGCCGCTACTGTGCTTTTCGAATTCGATTTCTGTGTTCATAATTAATAATTGTTCTCATTACTTATACTTTTCAGAATGGCTGCCAACCCGATTTGTCGTCGCCCTGCTGTGCTGGGTTTGTGTTCTCATCGTATACACGCTCAAAGTCAACCTTTCCGTCGCTATTGTGGCCATGGCCAAGCCTCGACCCTCAGAATCATGTCCACTGAATTCATCTTGCTGGGAGGAAGTGAGTCATCATTAAGGTTTATTAAATAAATATGTAGTTTTCGTGGGTATTATAACTAGGTAACGTTTAATGGAAACAGGAAGGAGGTACCCCGATATTTCCGTAAATTAATGCAAAAATATTGCAACAAACGTGGATAAAATTTTGCATCGGCCGGGAATCGAGAATGCTAGCCAGCGTGGCAGGTGAGCATTCCTCAACTGAACCACCGATGCTGATGTACAGTAATTCAAAACTGTTATTTGGGTGGATTTAATTAATTTCGATCATTTCGTTCATTTCATTGACTCAAAATTAACCTTTTACTTTCACTAAATAAATCTGTCATATTACTGTTAGCAATAATTTCCCCAGATTAAGCATAACTAATGTTCTTTCAAAAAGTAGTATGAAAATATGAACGGGAAAGGGGATTACTACAGTGGAATGAATAGTTATCTCCTTGGAAATAAATATTCAAATTATATATTTTTAAGGCTGTGTTAGTGTTTTTAATATGTACGTGCGTAATGAGTGGGTCTGATACTGTGGACAAAACATTGAAGCTGGCCACGCCCTCAAGGGTTTTCCCTTAATTCCCTGTTATTTTTCGTCAAGGCTAAGAAACACTCATACGGCTACGATCTGCAGACTCGTAGACACCACTTTTGCCGTCTTGGGTAGAAGTATTTTTACTCCCCGATCACGGTAGCTTCTGACGCCCCGAGATAAGTTAATATCACGCGAGTTTGTAATTTTAAGGAAGTAGGTATTTAAAAATTTCTTCCTGTTAACTCTTTTGACTAAAATAGGGGATCAAGCGTATTATTCCTTCTTTTCAGTCTAGTTTTTTTCTCATCATCCTTCATTATACTAGTGAGTTTTTCTGCAGAACTATTTATTTCCTCCTATTTTATACCAAATATTTCATGAGTTAGAATCATAAAATTCATGCTTAAAATTTTCGAAAATAGAAGTTGTATTGTCAAAATTGCTTCGTCTGCTTGGTTAATTTCGCAGATGAGCTCAAACCGAGACACGAACCCGGGACGGCTTAATGCCCAACGCGCTGCTCACATGGCTATCAGGGAGCCACTTTTCGAGAATAAGAAGTATAATTTGTCAAAAAGGAAAGGCCTTATTACTTCCCCTTAATTACTTACTCATTAGGCCATTTTCCTGTTAATCTTCTCTCGTTACGGTCCTGCGTATCATTATCGTTGATGATAAGAGTATACTTTGAATGGAGGCTCGGATTATTGATACTGTGTCCTTAATACATTTCCTGATTACTCAAATCTCGCCTAAGTATGAAAAATGGCAACATTGGATTGATTTAGATTTCTCTGTGATGACCCATAGGAAAAAGACCAAGGAGAATTTGACTGGGACGAGTACACTCAGCAATCAGTGGTTGCAGGTTATTACTACGGGTACGTGACGACGCAGCTGTTGGGGGGCATAGCAGCGGTCAAATGGGGAGGAAAGAGGGTCGTGGGACCTGCTGTGGCTTTAACTGGACTCTTCTCCCTCATGAGTCCCGTGGCCGCCAGACAAGGAGGCGAGATCGCTTTCACCATTACCAGGGTCCTTCAAGGAGCTGCTTCGGTGAGCGTTTATACCTTTTGAATGAGTAAGAAACATATACAAGGGTTAACTCTTCTGTGCAAAAAATGTGATCTCCGATCATCTCAGTCAACAGTCAACCAAGAAAGTAAACGGTCTGTTTTATATTTCGTCTGCAAACAGAATCGTTTAGGGAACTGTTAATGGATCCCATTTTAATTAGAGACCTACTTAACCCTGTCAATTTTAATGAGGGTATGAGTTCTCTTCTCAGTATGCAAGTCTGCATTGCTCAAATATTAATCTATAATTAATAAGAAATGTAATTTCAATGCTATCACCACTTTTAATTTTTAATTTAAGAGCAATTAAATATGTATTTGGGATTGTTGAATTGTTTTGCTCAGGGGTCCTCTATGCTTTAGAAACTTACTTTGTTACAAATATCTTTAGATCCCTTAGAAAATACATGAACTTGTCAAATTCTTTATTCTTGCACCTTGGAAGGCAAGATTAAAAAATAACCTTTATCATCCAAATATTAGTGGTTTTTTCTTTCAATTGGTGGGTGATGGTACTCATTTTTTCTATCTAAGTCTGGTAAATTCCATGTATCCTTGTTATTCCATAATTCATCTGTAGGGATGGGAGTTTCCATATATGTAATTCTTTGCATCAATCATACAATATCGAATCCTCATGAATTTAAAACAAAGATCATTGGTTAATTAAAACTAATTTAAAATCTCTGTGAAAATCTGGTATTTTGTAAATAGTCTTAATTCAACTAAGATCACCATCTACTTAAGTATTAATATCTCATAGAAAGGCTTTACAAATATCCTTCAGCTATGGACCATAAAAAATGGAGTGAACCCTATCTTACCCTCAACTTTATCTTTTATTTCAGGGTGTAGTTTTCCCTGCAATCCAGAGCCTCTTCTCATATTGGTTTCCACCAAATGAGCGGACTAAATATGCTGCACTTACTTTTGCTTGTGAGTATCTTATATTTATAAATTAGTTAGAGTAGATCAGGAATTATTCCAACCAGGTAATGAATACATAGTTGAAACTTCAATGGTCATATTAAATTGATTTAATAATAGCTAATAACAGTTAAGTCAACTTTGAAATTTAGTATCTTTTTGCTGCATCTTTGTGGCAACTTCTATAAGGACAATGCTGATTTTTTTTTATATGGCCATCCTTAGTCAATGCTAACTAACCATTTGTTTTCAGTTGATCAGTTTTCTGCTTTATTTCACATTTCACCATTTATTGTTGTCTTGTGATTCTGTATTGCTTCTGTTGCATGATCCATTTGAAACTTTAATATGAGATATTGTCTACTGTGTAAATTTATTGAAACACTATCGATGATTTTCTCTTTAATTTCATTGTATGTAATTTAGTTTAGGTATGCTTGGTGCTAACAGCAATACACAATGTAAATTTTGAATCGATAGTATTGTAGGCATATGTGTCACCATATGGTTGTTTTATACTCTCTTGATATTAATTACCTGTTAATTCAGATATGTTCCCTGTGTATACATCATGAACCTCAATGAGAATTAAACCTGGGCATGCATTATAATACAGATATAAATAAATATTTCAGTAATTAACTTAAAGTTGTAGGTGGGAGGAAAATTGTTCCATGAATTTGAAATACTTGAGATTATTTTAACAAAGAAATATTTTTTATTTTCTTCAGCTGTTCACCTGGGGACTGTTGTTGGAATGACCTTATCAGGTGCCATTCTTGTTTGGGATGGATGGCCTCTAGTGTTTTATTTCTTTGGAGTCATTGGCATTCTCTTCCTTATTCCATGGTGGTACTTTGTGTATGATAGACCAGAAGTGCATCCAAGGATATCAAAGAAAGAGAAATTATTCCTACAGGAAATGCTTTCTGTTGCCAAAACTGATGTAGGAGTGGTAAGTCAATTTGGTTTCACATTACATAAAAATATACATATTATAAAAGGTTGACAGTAAAATGAGTAAAATATAGTTAGCGTTTTAACTCTGGGATGGTTCATTTTCCACATATTGAAAAACATACATACATATATAACTTAATAACCTTTAATTTTCTTGATGATGAACTATCCACATCTATGCATAACATACAATAATTTATCTATCTCCCCCTCTGCCCTATTCCATCAATTCTACCACCCATGCCACTCTTTGCTAATATTGATACTCTGCATTTGACCTTGGATTTTCTTTTACCTTTGATTTATTTATTTGATCGAGAACCTTTTCCTTCATTCCATCACTAACTTGTTTTTTTAATATATTGTCATGTTTTCACTTAAAATAAAAACAAGCACTTTCACCAAAATACTATCTAACACTTTTCTCCTTCTGAACTTTCGAACTCAGTCCTTTCTCTCTCTCTGTGCTCACTTTCTCTCTAGGCATCCAGTCCTTCACTCCCTCACACTAACGGCACCCTGCCCAGTTGTAGAACGACTTCTGAGGCCCTAGTCTACCCTGAGGGCAGGGCCTCTGCCACAATATTCTATGATATATCAGCACACACTATCTATTCTGTTCCTCATCTGCATCTCAAAGGCTTTGAAACATTTAGCATCCTCTATTTAGGTCATTGTTTCAAACCTATAAAATAAAACACTGTAGACTAGTTATTTTTAGAATATGTTATTCATATCAAAGTTATGGAGTAGAGAATTGTGCTTTTAAAAATAATGAAACCTATAATTCATAATGAAATATTTGCTAGCTATTATGAATAATGGTGAAATATTGAAAACTAATGTGAAGAAATTTGTTAATTATATCCTAGCTATGGTATAATTAAGGTTTAGCAAAATCTTTAAACTATATAGAATATAAATTTTATTTTACTTCAAGACAGTTCAATATGTAATACATAATCTGTTTATATGATTTTGTAGAATATAGAGTTTATGAAAGAAGCTCTTTTAAGCCAAAACATTTCAGTAATTCAGGTAATAGATATGAAAAGCAATCTTTTAAATGCTCTTCCTCTGTAGGTATGATCAGTAACCATAAATGGGGAGACCATATTTCCAGCTGAATATCAGCAGTTTTGTTTGAGATTTTGTATGAAATTATCTATTAAACATTTATTTATTTTTTGCAGCAAGTGGTTGTCCCATGGAGGTCCATTCTGACCAGCCCAGCTGTATGGGCAGTTACTAGTGTGCATTTTGGTTACAACTGGGTGCTATTCACATTTGTCTCTGGCCTTCCAACTTATATGAAAGCTATCCTTCACTATGATCCTCAAGAGGTAAATAATTTACAAAATATATTTCCATGCCTTGCTCAAACTAGATGGCATACATTATTTTTATTGTCACTAAAATTTAAGATATATTCAATTATCTTTGCATGAATTCTTAGTCTGAGGCATCCATGCTTGAATTATAATAGTACAGCTTCATTCTGATCTCATTGGATGATTATAATTCACAAAAAACTTAAATTTAAAAATAAAACTTCTAATTTTCAAAGCATCATCCAGAAAATTTTAATTTGACGCCAGTCAATGTTTTCAGAATAATTTTCTAATAACCAACATAGACAAAAAAGGAAAACTCATAGGGTACAAACACAATTAGCTCATAAACTAAGTACTTATGGAAGACACATATTTGTTAATATTGTAAAATGTTATTTAGCTCTAGTTATGAGGAATATTATGACATTAATCTTGTTTCAAGTATGGTATTTAATGTAAAGAAACTTTTGAGACCAAGTTGAATTAGAGGTCTTAGTTTGGAATAATTTATGCAAAAGACTCAATCAAGTTGTTATTCTAGAAAATTTTAAAATCATTTGTCTGTTTCTTGAGTACATGTTTTTCAGCCTCCTCTGAATATATTTTACTATTAATCACAGATGTATGGATGTGATCTCTGACTATACACTATGTACTTATAAAACAAGAAGATGGATTCTTGAATTTCTGATTCTTTTCATTTGTCTTCCAGGGAGCATTTTGGTCTTCTTTACCTTATTTACTCCAGTGGATCTCAAGTATGTTCTGTGGAACATTTTCTCAGTGGATTCGAAGAAGGGGATATCTTAGTCACTTGACAACTTTTAAGATAATGAATGGAGTATGTAAGTACATGTTTTTGAATAACTTTCTTGGAAATTAGTTAAACAATAACCAAGATTTTCTTCTGTTATAATATGCTCAAAAATTGAGAGGGTTATAAAAGTTAATTATTCCTTAAGATTGGCTGAATTAAAATTTTCATCATTCTGGATTGCTGCATTTGGAAATACGGCATCATTTTGATATGATATTTTTTTCAATTAAACGGCACAGATGTGTGCAATTTAGCCCCCAGTTAAGAAAATAGTTAAAAAACCAACATTTTGGATATGATAAAATTTTCATTGCCTGTAAATTAATATTTATTATGATCAAATCTATGCTGATGATATTATTTAATGCTCTTTAGAAAATAATGATTAAGTTATATTGTCAATAACTGGACTGGAAGTCTTATGAAATACTTGCACCAAACTTTATAAACAAATACATCTACTCTAGATTCGAATATTCTTAGAACATTTGTCAACTTTCTGTGAATTCTTTTTGAATGCCGCAACATGACGCTTATGTGGGAGTGAGAGAGAAAACATACTTCTCTTTTGCACTAGACTAGGCCTTTGCAGTCATTCAGTTTTCTCAATTCTAATGGCACCATGGCAACACATGGCACATATTTGTATGAGCAGCTTTTTTCATTAATGAAACTGAACAAATCCATCACCAGGTCACATTTGTCAGACGCTTTACTTGAAGCTATCTTGAGAATTCACTCAGCAATACAATTTTTCCAGATATTCCTAAATTATTTCCATCTAAAAATTATCCAAGCTCATGTCACATGTAAATATTGTAAAAAGTTTCTTGTAAATATTGTAAAATAACTATGTGAATTTTGTAGAGAAAACCATGTAAACTTTGTAAAAAATACTTTTGTAACTTGGCTATTAAAGCTTTGTAAATATTGTCATACTACTCTTGTAAAAAGCCAATGCATGAAGAAATATTAAGTAAATTTTGTAGTTGTCCGAGTTAGTGGTTTCAATAATAGTATCAAAGCCCCATTTGACCATGCTACGTTTGACCATTTCTGTCTCCGAATTCTCTGCTGCTCCTACCTCTACCACAAGACCTTCCTCTTCCACAGCCGCACCGCAACTCAGATAACCCCTCCATACTACCGCACAATCGAGTTTGAATGGAGATGAGAGCGGTGGCAGGGGGCTGCCACCATGGTATTTTCTTTGGACATGCCTGCCCTATACAATGACCTAGTTGGCTGAATAAAAAATAATATCCAAATTTCATGAAATGTACATAATTTTATGATATCCCTTTTCAGTTCTCTTGGGATCAGCATTATCACTCCTGGCAATTACATTTGTTGGGAAGGATTACATTGTCATCTTAGTTATGTTTTCATCATATGGTCTGCTAGCTGGAGCATTTTATGGCGGGTCCTTCCTCAATCATGTAGATATCTCTCCCAATTATGCTGGAATTCTGTCTGGAATCAATCAGACATTTGCAGCAGCCTCAGGCGTTGCAGCTCCATTGGTGATTGGAAGGCTAACACAAGGAATGGTATATATTTCCTCAGTTATTTTATTTCTTCACTTTTTTTAATCATGTATATACTAATCCATGCATACCGTAGTTGAGTATAAAAATAAGACAATACAAGCATCCATCCACCATTGAAGCTCAAGTTTATGCAATGGAGATTCAGGGATTCAGTCATTATCAATAGGTAAAAAAACATGCAAAGGGAAATGAAAATTCATTACATTGAGCGCTTAGATATTCATAACAATATAATGAAACATACTAAGAATACAAAAGTATACTTTTATCCACTATAAAGATGGAAAAAGAAAGATCTTCATGACGTTGATGGATACAAATTGAAAAGAATCAATTCTTACATCTTTTATGATTATATTTTAGTATAACACTATGATTATATCATTATTGTTAGATCTGTGGTTCCAAAACTTTCCAGTGTGTGGACCCCTTGAAAGTGGAATAAAAACTCGGGGACCCCTTCTCAGTTTTGGCATGAACCAAACAATAATATTACATACTCATATATTTATTGTTTTTTAATTCAAAGGAAAAAAAAATGTTTGAAGACCTTTGCACAGAAAAATGAATTACATTATAAAAATTATAATATAATTTATTATTTTAAAGTTCAAATTAAAAAAATTTAGGTATTTTTTGGCAAAGTGTCTGCAGGCCCCCAAAAATATTGCCGCAGACCACACTTTGGGAACCTTAGATAATTCAACAAAATGCAATTATTTTTTTTGTTGAATAAAATTGACAGTTTTAGTAATATCATAATTAGAACTGTTAAGTCTATACAACAGAATTTTTGAAAGGTTTAATTGAATGAATGAGGACTTTGTTCAGGAGAGAATATAATCTGCATATGGACAAAGGAAGACTTACTTGGATATAAATTTGTAAATTGGTATCATTAATTTTTTATCTAACTAATCAATTAATTATTTATTCTATCTCAAGTTAATGATGATTGTATATTTTTTATGTATAATCAGGAATTTGCATGTTATTAAGAAGAGAAGTTATGTATTTATATTGCCTAAAGCTGATGAGGAAATATAAAGACTTATTCTTTTTGAATTTGTAAAAGGGATCTTGTGCATCTTTATTCCCATCTTAGTAGCCCACTGCTTTTAATCTTTAATTATATATTGTGTGGCTACACTACTGGTATCAATGTTCCTATTTTATGATATGTATGCCAGAATTAAACATTTTTTCTAATCTATTTTAACAGAAGACCCATAGTGTCACATCTTGCCTGTAGTTGATTTAAATCACTAATTGTATGACATGCAAAATATCTAAAATTTGATTATTGAAGAAAAGCTATTGGATATTTTATGTATATCAAGATCTTCAGAAACTCTATTAAATCCACAAATATTATTAAAAACCAATTTTAAATGTTTTATTCCAAGCAAAATCTTATTGTTTTATTTTATAGCTATAATTTATAATTTTTTAATTTTATTACAAGGAACTTTAATTGAGGATAATTGTGTCATTTACAGCAAACTATCGGTCAATGGAATATTGTGTTCTACATTTCCATTGGAATATCCCTAGCATGCTATGTTGTTTACCTCATATTTGGACAAGTGAAAGTGCAGCCATGGAATATGCCCAAGCCAGAAAGTAACTCTGAAACAGATTCTAAATCAAGTCCAAACTCAACAGCAGAACTCACAAAATGCAGATATTAAGGTAAATGAAAATTGAAATTATCTTATCTACTGAAATCTGAAAGAGTAGAAATAGTTTATATTTTTATCAGTCTATTTTGAAATGAATTGATCCCTCATGCTATACTAAAAGTTAGGTTTTATATTTTTCTCTGTTATTGAAACATTTATAAATCTTGCCTTTTCACTGGAGACTAATACCTAGTGAGCAGATACATACAAAGTAGTAAATTGTAATACATTTTTTTAATTTGAAAATGGCTGAGATATTTTTCTACATAATCTGCAGTCAGAGGGTTATCTTTTCTTCTCCAAATAACATTCGTGTTTATTAAAATATCTTCATTATATTGCTAACTAACACTTAGCTATCACTTTCAATATTTAAACTAAGAAATTATCCTTTATTTACAGACTGGTTGATAAGACTATTCAGAATATTCTGGACACATCATCTAAACTACATTTTCGTATGTCAGATCATACAGCACCACACATTAACATCTGTTGGCTTTTGGTGGTATTTCACCCAAGGAAAGTTTTCATTTCTCAATGAAATATCCATTATTTATTTTTTATTATTTTTAATATATTGTAGATGTATTTTTTATAAATAAACATGTAAAATGTAGTATGTGAATCTAGCTGTATAATTTGTCTTCCTAGATCCTTGGCACAATATATAATCGGTAGTTTTGGTAGATGCATGAAAATTAGACGAAGAAATCCTTTATGATCTGAATTACTTTATTTGAATATCAAATTGTTACCAAGTATGATAATACTAGCAAGATATTCTTTGGTTAGTTTAAACATTTTAGTATTTATTTTCAATGTTGGACTGAATTGAATAACAATATTATTTTGGGACAGTTATTGTAAGCTATTCGGAAATAATTACCTTGTGTGATTTAGTGTATTTCAGTGTCAAACATTAAGTACTCAGGTGGTTTAGTATTTTGTAAGATAAACTTCTAATGAAAGACTATTGAATTATATTACACTAAATGAGTGTAGAAGTAATTATTTCTTTGAATAATGCTTATTAATTTCTGTTGTTGCAAAATGTATTATCTCAAGAAATATTGCTTATTTAATACTAATCTTTTTACAGCGTAATTAAATTGATGCTCAACATCCAGATAGGCCTGCTTTTTATATTACTATGATAGTGGATCCTATATCAAGAGGAGCTCAGAAAGTTGGGCCTATTATTTCTACTCTAATAGAAGTCATCAACTGCAATCTCAGAGTTTTCCTCAACCCTGTTGAAAAGAACAGTGACATGCCACTGAAGAGGTGATATTGTATTATCTTATGTCATCCAAGGCGTCCCATTGAATGTAGAGTTAGTGAATTTTATAATTAATTCTTTTTATAGCTTATGTAACCAAAATAATTTCTTTCCTTCGGCTTTTATCGCTTTGTCCTGGAAGCTGAGGCACAGTTTTCTACAGATGGAAGAATAGCCACTGGCCCAATGGCTCGCTTTATCAACATGCCAACATCTGTTCTTCTCACCCAGAATATGCATGTACTAGAGAATTGGCTGGTTGAGTCTGTGAGAAGCACTTATGACTTGGGTAATACTCGTTTGGAGGATGTTGAAAGCACTGTTCACAGGTACTGTTGGCCTTCTTTACCTTTCTTTAATTGAAAGATTATGTGGTAGGTAATGTGAAAAGACATTAAAAAATACGGAATGATGATTTTGACAAGATAATGTCAATGATAATCAATAATAAAACCCAAATCTCTGATTATGAGTTAAATTAAACATGTATACATGTTTGATATGGTATGCTAATTAACATTATCATCAATTTATGAAATAGATTTTATCATTATTGATATAAATTTGTATTTATGTGAATATAACCTGCAATTTTTCCCCTAAAATTTATGGCTAATAAAGCCTATGTGTTGAATATGTGTACTGAATTTTTAAAAAATTATTGTGTATGTAATAAGTTATTCATTTTATCTATCTTTTCATATTTCTTCTGTTTCAAATTAAATCTGCTTTTGTAAATCTGTGTAAATGCTATATGTATTTATAAATTTGCATAATTTATCTCATAAAAGTTTAGGGTTACCTTGCTTTTTATATTAACTTTTATTATTTACTAAAATACCTTCTTAAAATGTTATGGACATTATTTTCTATTTGTGGTTTATGCAATCAAATATGGTAATTTCAGCATAGTTTTCATTTACAATATGAAATGTGAGTACATCACAATTAAAAGCATTACATTTAGTTCACATTAGTTGCTAATTGTTGATATCTTTCCTATGAAATACACTTGATTCTGAGGGACTAAATTTTCATGAAAAAATTTATATAAATTTGTTTCTTATCTCTTCTCCAAATACCTCTCTATTACTGAATGGCATGTTTCTGTTTCTGTTCTGAACAGAAATTGAAATATTCACATGGTATAAGGATGAAAATCTAGCTTGTTAAATCAGATACATATTAGTTTTGTTTAATAGAAATTATTTCCACTCAGGCCTACTAATGAATTTTTCACTCAAAAATTAGGTTTTTCCCCTAATTTTAATGAACAGTGAAACTGTAAAAATCATTGTTCTCTAGTTTACGCTGGATTTTTATATCTTTCCAAATATCATGTTAAAGTTTTCAGTTTATATTATGTCCCCTTGTATCCTACCGAGTATCTTGTCTAGTCAAGAAAATAAAGGGAAGGGAATTTTTGTTTAAGAGCTAAAATATTATAACCTGAAGTTGATTTAATAATCTCTTGACAGTGTGGATGGAACGGAAGTTCCTCAGAATTCTACTGGCATTAAAATTTTGATAAGCTCTTTCCGCAGCCATGTTATAAAACTTAAGGTAGCCAAGAAACCAGAAATGCTGCATGTGGATCTGCTGGCAGATGATGACAGCAACACTGGAATTTGGAACTCTATCACCAGGTAAGCTCCAGCATAACTCATTAGCCACTCACTTGCTGTACTTCTCTCTGCACCAGCAACTTGGGTTTTAATTGAATTTTTTTCTCTAATTTTACATGTTTGTAGGTAATCCAAAATACTCAGTTTTTCAACTACATAGTATAAAGAATAATCATCTATAAATTATCTGGGAACTACAAGAAATAAGATATTTAAAAATTGAAACAGCTTCTTGTAGAATGTTCATAATTATATAAATCATACAAGTAAAATGTTGCTTGCATTCTGCAAGCAGATCGACAACTTATTTCAAGTCGGCATCATATCGAGAGGGACTTCAAAAGAAAAAAAAATTAAAAATATTCTTAAAATTCGCTGCATTTTAACCATCTGGCATCGAACCCGGTTCTTTCTGGTGATACTTACTATGCAACACTATAGAAGATCATCATCTCTTACTATGGTTGAAAATTCAAGCAGAAATATTGGATGCAACTGCCTCAAACGACTTCCTACTTTTCCCTTATATTCCTTATGAGAGAAAAGTTATTGTGCTCTGGCATCCCAGGAATAGTACGGTATTATGAAACTTTTTTATTTATTGTTTTTTGAACTTTTTTTCTTAAACCAATTTTTAACATACATCTTCTAGCCAAGCACTAACTTCCTATCATTTCGATAATGGCATCAAAAAAAATAATGAAAAACCACTCCCATGTATTTTAAAGGGCAGATTTTTGCATCGTCCTAGCATCGAACCCAGGATATTTTCCGTGAAAGCCATTTATGTTTTTGATAGATCATGATAATATATATAGACTCCGAGAGTTTTGATTCTCTACCTTTCCGGGAAGTATTTTTTAAAATTCCAGAAAATCTAAGCATTGCATTTAAATGGAAAAAATCGGGACATTAAGGCCCTCTGGTATCGAACCCATGACACTAAGGTTCAAAATCACAATTATTCTGGCGGTTACACGTTATGGCCAATACGTCGTAAAAATTGTAAGTCAATGACGCTTGTGGTTTAGTGTGTGAATTAGTATCCTATCTATCTATATATATGAATGATTCCGGAGAAGCATCTATATATATTAGATAAAGAAAGATACAAAATATATTGATGATAGGCATAGACATGATAAATTGTACTTCCTCAGATTACCAACTTCATCGACGCAGCTTACAAGCTTGTTAGCTTCAAATGAATTAGGTGGAACATTATAATAAATTCGCTTTGTTTGGGGTACATAGAAACTAACATTTTTCGTCTTTAATGCTACCCATGACCATAGTGTCTTTGTGTAAAAAGATTGAGCTTCCAGCTCTTAATTTGTAATTTATTATGCTATTTATTCCTCGTGTTTATCAATCTCTTAATTTAATTAAATATAATAAGAAATACAAGAATATTATTTTGGAAAGAATCCATTAATCCTGTGATTCATATGGTACAACATCAATAATTTCCATTTATTCTAATAGGAAGTTTAAATAAAATATTTTTTTATTATGAATCAATCAAAATATTAAATAATACCTGTTTCACTTGATCTTTACCAATTAATCAAGTGTCGGAGGAAAAAGTCATAAAGTTAAAATTATGTCTATGAAAATATAATAAGGCAAAAAAATAGTATTGGTTGAAAACAGAGTACGTGTCCTATGATGTAATTGAATTATTTCAGACTACTCATTAAATTACGTTTTAAATAAATCAAAATGAGACAAATATTAAAAAAACAACTTGGAAATTTTGTTTTTATGAAGCATTTATCAAAGCTGTAATTAAGGAATCCTTGCCAAGACCATTTTTTCTTCGAACTTAATTGATTTGTAGAGATGAAATCTTTTATCTGAAGCAAGATTATATTTCAATGTGTTGATAAAAAAATCTTTCTGAATCTTTCTTGTCATGGAAACTGTGACTTAAAAAATATTCTAATTTTTGTGTGTATTGTACATTTATTTTGAATTGAAACTGATATTGAATCTCTTTTTATTTATTTCATTCATTAATTTTAATTTCTTTATTCTTCATTTCAGAGACTGCAGCACACACTGAATTATGATGACTTTTTGGCATCACGAAAAGTGATTATTTTATAAATAGTGTGTATAAAAGTGAGGAATGCGTGAATGTATGTTTTGATTGAGTCAATAATAATAATATTAATTACTAAGTACACCATTTTTATTTCTTTCCCCCCAAAGGTTGATATTTCTAGTTATGTTAACAAGCCTCATAGAGCTTGAGGATAATTTTCCTCTTGATTTTAGAGAAAACTAATGATATCATTCAAAGAAGATTCATGAAAAGGATTACTGATGATAAGATGAAATATGATGAATATTGATATGATAATTAAATTTCATGTATCGTTTTGAGTATCTGAGGAAAGTGGTTTTGTTTTCATGGAAATTTGAATTACATGATTTTGTAGTGATTACCAAGAAGAAGTAGAAAACCAACTACCTTGTACCAAGAAGAAGTAGAAAAAGTCTTCAGAATGTTCAAGAATGCATTAACTTGCGTCAGCAGTTAGGCAACTACTGATCATATTTTCTTCATGAGAGTAGCTCAAAAATACTTCCTGAAGGGAGGATTCATTTATGAGAAAAGTTTATTTAAGGCAAGTGATCATTTAAAAATTTATGTAGATTGCCATATTTCCAAGATTTAATAACTTATTTCTCATATTATTTTAATTTTCTATGTAACCTGTTTATCTTTTGATGCTAATTTTTTTAAATTGGACTATATTTAAAGAGTTATTTTTTAATATACTATTATTATCGATTTATGGATGCTATCTTGTAACAGAGGTATCCATTTTATTCTATACGCTATGAACTAGGTTTGGCCCTCACATTTCCACTTCTATCTTAGATAATGAAACTGTTTTATTGTGCGGTTAGGGCAATTGCTAAATATGTTGTTAGTAAGCAGGAAGTATCCTTAACTTACAAATTATGCCTCTATCATTTTGATGGGCTACAGAAAATGTAATGGTAAATTTTTCCCAAATGCTAATAGCTCTATGAGATAATGCTAAATATTCTATTTATGATAAATTTCAATATTATCTTTGAATTCAAACAAATGGCAATTCATTCTAAGAATGGCATGTATTACTAAATTTAATTTTCACTCTAAATTTATCCTTTCAGTACTAAACTTTTAAAATTGCCGGGTCCAACCTAGACCCCAAAAGTGACTCAGTTCTTAGCTTTCTAGTATTCAATTCGAATGAGTGGTATAAAATCTTTTATCCTACCTGAAAATGCATTGCAAGGAAATTATCGTACATTGGTCTTAAGATAGGAGATATTCATGATAAATGAAAAAGTATTTATTATGGATTTAAATAGAAATATCAAAAATAAATATATAAACATATCCTGGCTTCTTCTGCAACCAATTTCATCTAAACAACAAAAAAGTAATTAAAATTTGCTATTCATAATTCCAAATAACTGTACGTAACCTCATCCACTCATGATTTATCAGTATGTATGACACTGCAGTTCTCTTTACGTTAGGTGCCTTGGTAGTACTTATTACTTATTTTAAGGCAACCCAGTTTTTCTGGAACCTTTCTGTTGAGGTAATTTAACAGCCTCTCACTATGGTTTTCAAAAATTCTTTCGTCATGTTGCCCGTTGTGAGTATTGTCAATGCTTGCTAATCAATTTGCAGCTCTGTAATCTAAGCACCAACAGCAGTTTCGTTCCAGCACCAGTTCAGTTTGCTCAAATTTTCCCATAATATATTAACAGCAATGATGCCGATGTAACTATTTAAAAATAATTATGAAGTAATTGTTAATAACAACGGTAGTCTACTTGTTAGTCTTTTACCGGTATTTTTCGATTGCCGCATTCATCATGCTTTAGTGAAAACTTTTCGCCGTGCTATGATTTTTTATTATTCTGTGTTCATCATTTTGTGTACGAGACAAAATATCGCTAGGTTAGTAGGTTCAGAACCTTACTGACAAAAACATGTTTCGTCAGCGTCTTCTATGGAACGTGAATACGCAGGAATAAAGTTGGCAGTGATTCTCCTTGGAAATTAAAATCTCGTCTTTCACTAATAACCGACAAGCCTCAGCAAGCACGATCCGCTATTGCGTTACATACGAGGTAACACATTACTTCATTATTTTTGTTTTAATATTATCAAGAGGCGGAATCGTATCGGAGGAAAGCACGAGTTTGTCGAACGTGAAAGAATGCAAACACAAACGTAATGTTATCGAAGCACTTTTACCTTGCGCCCGTCTAGTAGTTCGTTACGTAGCTCGTGCGGTTGCTATCGGTAGCGTTTTTCATAGTTTCTTCCGTTGTTTTAGTTACTGTATCTTTTGTTATATTTTACTCTGGCCTTTCCAGCTGGGTTTCAACTAATTGTAAGAGTTAAAAAGAAAAGGTCATGGTCAGGAACTTGGGTCTTTCGCGCCCTTGGCGAGTCCGTATCTCCGCTCCTTAACTTCGCGATAATTTTTATAATTATCTTGCAGTTTTTGGAAATCAGTATTATGTAACAACATGCTATAATAATTTTGAAGTGTACATATAACATTTAACACTTAACACGGTTCAGTTTGTGTAGTATTATATGCCTTGAATCATCTCAGTGCGGCCCCCTCCTGACTACTTCTATTCTAAATGATTGGTGGATTCTCATTTAGTCATGTCCACTAACATGTAGTGGAAAGTTATACTTAAGACCAGGACCGCAGCTAAAAAAAATAATGGGCCCTAGCTAGCTGATAGAGTTTGGGCCCCTTCCGTTTTTCAAATTCGTCCGTAAAGTTTGTGGGCCCGCCCGTCGGGCCCCAATCTAGCTCTAGCCCCTGAAAAGTGCCTAGGTTGTCCCCCTAGCTACGGCCGGCCAGTTTAAGCAGGGCCACGGCCCTGCTTAAAATTTTGTTCATACTTTTAAGTGTATATTTTTGGGATTCATTATCAGGAGGTTTACTTGGGCGGTACTATTCGCTGTTTTGGCCGTATTTGTTGGTACGAATGGGAAACGGCCGCATGGGAAACCCGAAAGAGCCATAGTCGTTTCGGTAAACGGTGAGCCTTGGTAGAAATATTCTAGAAATGAAACCATAATGAATAGGTTCAACTTAAAATAGAAAGAACCCTTGCGAAATCTTCTTTCACGATTGAAAATGTGAAGATTTATAGCGTTAGATAGATAGCCTATTGGTTGCAGACTACTAAAAACCTTGAGCAAAATTACATGTTTACGTGCCTAACAGAACCTCCTCTAGTTGTGTAACGAAGGCATACAATGAACATTTGCAGCAATGGAGGTCAGTTTCGTCGAAGTATCTTGAGAAGTAGGACATGGAGAAGGCCCTTTATTCGTTCTAAGGAAATTTGTAAATCATCTTTCTCGTGATGGTTACCTGCACGAGACCTTATTTAATTGCTGTATATTCTTTACCGCATAAATCGCCGGCCTCTTGCACTTTAAGTTACAAGAAACTTGAGGGTAAGTCACCTTTTATGCTAGCTCTTTTTGTTACCGTATCAGCTGTTTGTACATTTTATAACAGAAATTAATGCTGGAGATGATAGTATAATAAATCAAATATCAAACGCGGATTCAAGTAAGAGAATAATTTCGGAAATTCGTATTTATTTGTAAAATTATATTTTTGCCAGTGGATATTATAGCATCAATCTATCTTTAGTTTCACGAAAAATGAATCTCATTTGACCTGTATTTAGAAATTTTCCTCATGTTTATGTTTCTTTTGACTTGATTCTAACGCAAACATTGCGAAAATACGTAAACAAACAATAATCTGGACTAAATAGTTGACTGTAAGTTCCATTCTTTGATATCATTGGAATTTTGAAGAATTTGGTGGATTCCAATTCCAAAGTCTCTTAAGTGAGATAACTTGACTTAACTCTACTTTATGTTTGAGTGTTTACTTCCGCCTTTGATATAATGTGTGAAATCAACGAATAGTATCGGAAAGTTTTTAACTAACCTTTGTTGGTAGAAAATTTTGTTAACCGATTCTGCGAAAAGTATTATTCACGAGTTCACCGTGTTGCATTCACGTGAATGTTTTCCGCTCATATTTTTCTTTTTCGTGAGGAAATCAATGGTAATCTACCACTCATCATCTTGTCTAGTGAGTCTCATTTCCTATTAAAAGTTATTGGTAGGTTATGTTAGAGGGGACGGGATTCAAACAGCCCTTCTTGATGACTGCTAAGACGTGAGTGTAATTCTATTTAAATAGGTATTTTATTTAAAAAAAGTTCACTCGTTGGCCTCACTATTCGTCACCATTTACTTCGAAGTCTGGAGTAAAACTCATTGATAATGTAAACACATTTCCAGGAAATAACTGTTTATTATATCGTTTCCAAATCTTGAATGCTATTTGCTTACTTCATTTCCGTACAATCAATCAACAAGTTAAAATAATTAATGAAAATTCAATCGAAGAAGCCTAAACTTGGTGGATTCCGTAATCGGGATCATACTAAAAAAACAACGCAAATTCCACAAAAACTTGAAAACAAAGTTTTTCTGGCATCCGCATAGTTATTTTAATATGATCCCAATTAAAGAAACAATTTTATTAAAAGGTCATTGGCATCGAGTCTCGTTTCAGAGTACGTCATTTTTAAATATATACGGCTCGATGTATGTATTACATATAAATATTATATGTATTAGTTACCCTACGGCTCCTTGCTTCCTTTCCGGAAATTCCTCCGTAAATTTTATGGAAATATTTTATATGCATTCCCTTAATATAAAGAGAGAGGATTTTTTAAATACAGGTTTCTCATCGACTTTCTATCAAATATGCTAAGTGCTTCGATAAAAATAGAGTTAAAGCAATGAAAGATTCATGAAAGTTAATTTAGTTATGAAAAATCGATTTTTTCAAATTTTTATTTATTTGTTTGTTTATTAAACTATTTTTGTTAATATGAGGACAAAATTTAAATTTCCGTTACGTTTAAAGTTATTGTGAAAAGAAATTTGTGTAAAAGAAATTAAACTTTCCAAACTTTTCTATCACTTAGAATTTAAAGCTATCAACATGTATTAAATGTATTAAATATTTAAAAATAAAATTATCAGATTTCGTTTCAGAATAAGTAATCTTTTGATTTATGCGCACAAATTAAGATTTATGCGAAGTATAATACTGAGATTTCTTGATTTCCTGTCTTAAATAAAAATTGTTCTGAAGTGAATTAAATTAATGTGACAAAATACTGCACCAATTCTAAAGGTTCGTCCATGTCCTCTACAGAAAGTAACAGTAAACCGTCATTCAACGAAATAATATACAGGAATGTTTTCGTTTCAACATTTTTATTTTCGTTTGCATATTTTGCTCTATTATCTACAAATTATTTCAGCGTTTTGTAATTTAATGACGTTACACTTAACGTTTTCCGACTCCGATAAGAACATTGATTATCTTTCCAAAGAATCACTCTACATTTATCTGTAAATTAGTAGTCTGGTGAATTATGTAAACTTACTCTAGAAGCTTCTTAAATGGCGAGAACTGTGTATCTTCAATACCGTACAATCATTGAGAAATTAAGCGATACTGACAATGAACACAATGACGATGCATGTTGTGAAGGCATAGGATGTAGCTGATCTCAGGATAGCTTTATTTGTCCTTGATAAGGAAAGAAAATTGAATCACTACGCCTTTCTGATGAAATGGGATCTTCAAGATATCCATATATACTAATTACATATATATGTCTCATCAGAATTGTAAGATCCCATTTCAGCATGTTGACAAAGGGTTTTATCTTAAGTGATATTTGCCCAAAGCGCGACATCTGTCTCGAAACCTCTAAAATCTCCCGGAAGTAAACAATGATTAAGCATCCTGGCCATTAAATTATTCAACTTCTCAATGTTGCCGGATCGTGATATACTGGAGCAAATCATCTAAATAGACTTCCTGGAAAAGAATTCCTGTTATCTGGGGAAATAGTTTCTATCAACTTGCGGAAAGATTTTATTAAAATATAAAGCAAGATATGTATGTTTTTGTAACATACAGAGAGGAAGCTAAGCTGCTATTCTATCATATGTACTGCATTCATGGTTTAAAATTGTTGATATAATCACATTTAGCTACATTTATTAACACTTCATAGTAAATTCTATCAAAAGCATCCAATCGAATCGTTTTTTACTCTAAAATCAAGCATGCGTATAATGCGTTAATCATCGGTTATTTTAATTTAATTGATAATAACAATTTCCTGTGAAGGGATTAATACAACGTTTTTCTGTAAATGTTATCTACTTCTCAATATAATGCTTATGAACTCCAAAGTGCATGCGCACTTAAAATGGATTGGCTACCAAAATATACCACCGTGGTAATTGCATTTATTAGTTGCTCCTATTGCCTCCATTGCTAGTGATTATTCCAATTCTTTTTAAGTAATAAATAAATAAGATCAGGGCAGGCCGCTGAGTTCAGTTGAAGTGATGATAACTTTGCATAGTAAAATTGTTCGCCATTAAAAATACTCGTATTTCTTGTGGAACTTGGACATTGTTATTTTGGACTTCAGCTTCTATTACAAATGTTTAGTAGGATTTAGATGTCATGCATTTTAACAATCGCCTTATTCACACAACGGTTTTAATTTAACAATACAAATACTGAGATCAGCAATAATCTTTATCAGTGATTGCACGCTTTTGCAAAGTTGGCCTCATACCTACAGGCTTGGTTGCCGGTGATTTTGTTTAATCAAGCTAATGCTGGCAATGAATTTGAAACACAATGGGAATTTCACGAACCACCTATTTATAGGAATGATTAACTCTAAGATTTGCAAATAATAAATAAATGATAGTAAATAATATCTCAAGTTCTCTAAGACCATTCTTGATACGTCTCCTTACGGAATTATGTTGTACGATTAAAGACTTGAAGCGTAAATATGTGGAAAAATTTTAAGGGGAAACGGACAATTCTCAATTTCCCTTAAGAAATTTATTTAGAAATTTTAATTTGTTTCTTTGACGAGATGATACCTTAACCTAAAGAAATTAATCCATTGTAGTTGTTCGTTATTCTTATGAGTAGATTCCTTTATAATAAATAAGATTGTATTATTGATCTTTTTTTTGAGGACTCGGAAACAATGACTTTCAGAGGGATTTAATTAACTTTTGAACATTACACGTGAAAGGATATAAGTAGCAATAGCTTTCAACGAACTCGCTTGCTTCTAAGTTGTATCGTCAAAAATCGTCCCCTCGGAACCAGTATAATCTCTGTGTCAATTTTGTGGTCGAGCAGTAATGCTTTCCCATTCATGAAAATTGACTGGTCAAAAGTCCGCGTAGAAGGAGTGTTTATCTTTTTGAAGTTAAACGTGTCTTAACGCACGATTCAGAGCCTCCTCGCATATTATACTTATTTTCTTCATAAGGTCTTCAAGATAAAAATATCTTCATTGATCCTTGGTTAGAATCTTACCTTAGTATTAAAATTATAAAGAAATCACGGTAATAATAAATAAATGACAAATTAAATGTTTCGTAATATAGTTATTATCATGAATGTATTTCAATATTGTATGCTTCGCGATGTATACATTTTTTTAAACATATTGAGTCAAAAGAAAAGAAATGAAGCAGAAAATTCAACTTTTACTATATTCGTATGGATTCAACTTTAGCTATATTCAGCATTAAAAGTCCTGAAAACTTTCACCGCCAATCTTAGTAGTGTTACATAGAATGAAATGATAATTTTGTGAAGAATTAAAATCAGCACTTGATACATGTGCTTCGAGGATGTAAAGCGGAAGGACATTGAGGTTACTGGAACAACCTCAGAGAATAAAATCCGTTCAAAATTTTTCAAGCGATTATTGTAACGTTAAATAAAGGTTTTTCGAAAATATATGAGCATCTAGAATGGAATGGAGTGTTATTGACAGTAACCAAGAAGTCACCACTGCATATCAAAGCAAATGAATTCGTTCTAATTACCCTGATAAGCATTGCCACTCAGTAATTGGACAAACATGTATATAAGAAACAAATTAATGCTGTGATATTATGTCTATTTTCAGCCATTCGATAGGTATAGGTAGTAAATTTGCCCTAGGATTTCTTGGATA
Organism: Sympetrum striolatum; assembly: GCA_947579665.1. Lineage (NCBI taxonomy): Eukaryota > Metazoa > Arthropoda > Insecta > Odonata > Libellulidae > Sympetrum > Sympetrum striolatum. Next base: position 21,684,617 of record OX388346.1, read on the forward strand.
TGAATGTGACTATATTTGCGCAGAACAAAGAAATATATATACATCATACAGTATTCATCTCATGGTTAAGGAGAACCTGAATAAATAGTGTGTAGCTTACAGTTAGTATTCGCGCTCCTGAAACTGGTTCATATTTTGAAACTCATTGGTATTATTCCCTTCCGCCAGATTCCTCGACCACTGGAATTATCTCCGACTTTATCGTAAATTCGATCATTCCCCGACCTCGAGAAATTTCACTTCGTGACTTATACCTCGTAGAATGCAGATTAGACGTCTTCTCTCCATTTATTGAAAACAACGATGAATCAATGGAGCCATCCGGATGATGTAAAGAAGGAGACAGAAAATAAGTGACGTGTCTTGGAGGGATATTTGCAGATAATGATAAATGATGTCGTTTCCTCGAAAACCCTTCGTGTGTGTCACGAATGGCTGTGATGAAAGTCACGGTGGAGTGTTGAGTTTTGACGTACTAGGAGACATGGTGAAAGCCGTGAATAAGCTAATATCGAGGGACTTAACACAATGTTTCCAATTGCAAATTAGGCGTATAAAAGAATTAAAATGTAGCGAGAGTCCAAGGCGTGGTTTCGTAAAGCGTCATGTATGTTAATGACCTCAGAATCTTCGAATGAAATATAATCAGGATCAAAAGCCATTTTCAAATAGATTCAAACCATTTCGCATTATTCAAGGCATCCCAAAACAATTTTGGTTTAAGCCGGTCGAAAACTTATATTATTAAGATGGAGAAATATTTTCTTTATCATCATAAAAAATTAAATCTTTATGATTGTGGAAGAGGTCCACCGAGTAACACCTCAATCCGTAAGATCATGTTTAATCATTTAAAATTGCTTCATAATTATCCCCATGATGCCAATTAGTTATTTTATTGACACGGTTCGAAAAGACTTTACACCATCTATAATTTCTGTGTTAGTAAGAGTGGATAAGTATGTATTTGGATTCGTATATTCGATTCGGGCTTTCCGATGAATTTAATTAGATATAAGCGATTCAATTCCAAAGTTAAGAAAAGTAACATATCCCACTTTAAATTCCTCATCCCGCCTACTTGAATTTACTATTCGTGATTAAGAGGTAAAATTCTTGTAAATTAATTTTGAATTCACATGAATGATTAATTACATTAAATTCACTTTAATTTTTCTTGCATTAAATATATGAGTAAATTAAATGGACGATTAAGAATTAAAATTCAAATTTTTTTCTTAATTCATCAACGTTTTGATTCCACAATATTTTTATCTTTCATATTAGGGAAAGAAATTCTAACTGAAAATAGCAGTAAAAAGGATCCTTAAATAGAAAAACTATTAATTGTATTATGCCTTTTTTATCGCAGTGAAAATTTTATTTCATTGATATATTTATCAGTTTGCATAATTCGGAGCGTATTTTTTATTATTATGAATTTTATAGGTCAAAACAAGAGGGTGACAAGCAGACAATGAACTTCACAGTATAAATAAAAAACGTCAGCTATTAAGCATCCCAGTGTTTGAAAGGAAGTCAAACCAAAACAGAGATCATGTAATACATCTCTTTTTATCGGAATGTTGATAGGGATTACAGTTATGATACCTTATCTCTAGCTTCTGCCTTTGCTTTTTTTACTAGCGACGAAGAAAGGGACTTATCTCGTACTAAAATGTAATCACCTGGCCCTCTTTAAAATTTTTAACGAATTTATTGAGGAAGAATTACGGCTATAAAATCATCGATGGGATTCTGTCCTTCATTGAGAAAAGTGACACCAAAAGAAGTGAATCCGGGATCTGTGAGTCTCTGATACATTATGAAAATATATAATAATCTACTGAAATTTTTATAACGTAATTTTGTATGTTGAAACTTTATTGTATTAAATTTTCAGCCCCAAGACCCAAAGTCCTGAGCATTAACCCAACGATTAGCAAACAACTAGACTTAATAGGCAAATTTAGAAGCATGGAGAAGTTACTAAAGAGTCACTATGTAGTAGTAGTAATGTTAAAAGTGCTTCAACAGCTGAGGTCATTTCGAATTGGCTCCCACCGGGAATCGAACCCGGGACCGCTTTCACCAAAGGCGAACGCGCTGTCCACATGACTATCCGGGAGCATAAGAGTCACTGTGAAGATACAGGTAGGTTCCTTGCTGAGTTAGAATTCAACGAGAGGGAAGGTTCCACGTAACTGTAGCCTAGTTACTATATTATATCTCTTCTATAAGTATTTAATAAGCAGTGACTAGGATTAATGCCATTATTATGTATCGCGCATACCTCTGCAGCTTTCACATTATTACTTACATCAGCAAGGTTGAAACAAAAACAAAAGAAAGGGTCATTATTTTCTGTTTTTTTTTTCCAATAATTAATGTAATGTTAATTCATTAACAGTCGTGTTCCAAATTTTCTTTCTTTACACTATTGGGCTAGTCACGGAATACTAGCTCAAATATAAGATGGGATGTAGTATGTGTATGGAACGTTGATTTTTATCTCGATGCAGGATTTGGAGACATTCTTTTCATAGACCCTTGCAAGTTAATTGTGGTCGTGGGTGAGATTATGTGAAAAATACTGAGGTATGAGCGAGTATTTGCGTTTATCCTGGTTACTCTTTCGTGAATGTAATGAAAAGTTCAGTGTCATAGTTATTTCTTTACGTGAAATTTTCTAAGTATCGCTTTCTAGCTCAATATGGAAAGCAATTACAAACTACATCTCCCCTCATCTACTCTCACGTCCCCTCCAAAGCTTCCGGTAAATAATTCAGGGAAGATTGATCTTGAAGATTCTGTATTTTGGATGATTACTTACAGATAGACAAAAGATATATGTATAGGTTGAAGTAGGATGGAGAATTAAACTGCAGTAAAAAGTGATGTAAAATGCACAAGTCGTCACTAGAGAGATTGAAGTTACCAATATTCATCATTTTGTCGCTGTTAACGTAAAGGTTTCCTATGAACTATTCCGCAGTATTATCGTTTTTATCTCTCATCCGTCAAATGAAATTCCTAACTTATCTCCAGAGTTCCTGAAACGCATTTCAGTAAGATATTGTTAAACTTACATTGATATATTGCGTAGTTATTCTAATAACATTCAGGTCAAATTTTCCATGGTATTTTAACTGAAGATTAAACTTTGTCGATTATCGCCTTGGTTCCATCTCTGAATTCGGTACAATAAAAACTAAAATAAGAAGTATACAATAAGTATTTAAACGACAGTTTGCGAAGAATGTATATTCTGTAACTTCGTATGGTAATTTTCAATGTATTTAGTCACGACATCTCACTCATCTATTCCCATTAACATGGATGAAAGCACAACATATCGACGGAGAAATATAGAACAAACAGTGGCTCCGTTTAAATTTTTTGCACTGGCTTCCCAGATCCTCTTAAGTTTGAGATAAAATTTCAATCTTAGAAACTTGAATGCTTCGGTGGAATTCAACAACCACCTTCCACAATCGTCCATTAAAATTGCTCTTTCAATCGATTATAACAGAGAATTTCTCGATAAGTATCGGCCTTCGACTGGTTGCATTCCCTTACGAAATAAACTTAACAGCGTAATAAACACATTCAAATGTTCTGTTTCTTGATGGACAGACAGAGAGATCACAGTGCACGATATGTAATTCAGTGTGGTCATACCAGCAACTTCGATTTATACCCGTGCCATTTAACATCCATAGGTAACCAACCCTCTAAACGTTTTTGAACAACTTGGATTCTTAATACGTAAAAATTATAACAATTATAATGTTGTATATGAATATATGTTTGATAATAATTCACCCGTTCCCAGCACTGCTGCCCTCACCGCGAAACTCCTCTGCTGAATGAATCCCATCCCTTTCCGTTTCATTTTTCCTCCAATCCGACTTGTTTCTTTGCTTTCACCTTTATTATTCGATGTGCGTCTTACCCCCTTCAATTTTTTCCCTATCGGATCAGACCTGACTCTCTTTCACCCCGTCGATTCGACCCTGGCTCTTCTCCTTATTCCTATCATTTTAATAACAATAATCGTCTTTATTTTGGCGAGATTGATACTAAAAGTCTCTTACTCCATGCAACCCATCGTCATTGATTATAGCATTATGAATAGATTAAAGAGAATAGTATAAGAAACAATCAGAAGAATTGTGGATGTAAAAAACTAAGAGATTCTTAGGAAAAAATCCACTGCAGGTAAACACCCACGAAGAAGGGGGGTGTGAAAAACTTGTGCAAACCTACCGATAGTAATAACTTAAAGATGAGAAAGGAAAAAAAAACAAAAAATACACTACCAGTAAGTACTTGCACGCGATACATTAATAAGAATCTGTTCACATTAAAACAAATTATAGCAATATACATAATAACATAAAACAAACAAAAAGAACATTTCTTCTTCTTCCCATCTATGAATATGAAAAAAATAAATAATACCTATAGTAGAGAACGAACGCGATCTCAGAGAAGCATGGGCAAAATGTCACGAGGAAGTAATCGCTAAAAAACAGACTCTTTGGGTCGTTCTTTCCTCACGCTATTTGAGAAGCAAATAGAGTAGTTTAAAGGGAAGTAATGGTGTTACTACAACCTCATCGATACGCCACTCGCGGATTATATAAAAAATCTAAAAATATTCCAGTATGAACAACGCTAGTATGAGTAATGGAAGGATCACGGGAAGGAACACTGAAGGGGGTTAAGCTTAAGAGCTCGTCAATGGGATTATCCTCGAAGGGGACTAACTCAGGGAGTCGAGGCACCAACAACTTAGATATTTATGTCAGTGACCGTGATAAAGTAGAACCTCCTTAAATTGGGGTAGGCCCATGCAGAAACCAGCTACAAATAAATTTGAAAATTCTCAGTATTTATAATACAGCCAGTACTATAATAATGCCAGTAATATAATCAGCCTCCTCGAAGTTCCTCCGCGAGCTTCCACAACTTTTCTGATTGGGTGAGTAAAGGAAGTTCCCTACAAGTAGAAGAGATGTTTCATGGATTTAAGGTCAATTTTTCAGGGGCATCAGTATATATGTCCCTATGATGCGTTAAAAAATACCCAAGGAAAGTCAGGCTTGCATGTAAAAGAAAATATCGTGGTTTGCCTTCTTTGGGAGTATAAAAACAATTAATTAAAGATCTGGCAAAGGAAAAAGCTCGCACGGAGGAGATGTCACAACCACCCTTGACTCGAGTAATCCGAACCAATTCTTTAGTACTTACGCAGACGATAAAGAGATAGGAATAATTGTAATACAATACTGTGAATGGAGATAATCTAACGCGGGATGAGGACATAGCTGAAGAATATAATTACTGGTTCTCAAAAGTCTTCAGCAAAGGCCTACTGGGACCAGACGAAGCAATGAAGGTTTTAAGTAGGATAGGTGTTTATGTGAGGTAAATGGCCATCGAATCATGTACAAATTTGAGTTTCAGTTATTTCTGAAAAGATATACAAAATAAAATGAAGCCCCTTGATCCGTACGAAATCCCTTGTCTACTCTAATAACATTATTCACATATTTGCAAACTTATGAAGACGATGATTGCAGATCACTTTCATGCGTATTGGAAAGGAAATGGTTGGCTGTTTAGTACACGCATTGAATGAAGACAGCGCAAGAAAGTTTGAACCGTAAAAATTAAAAACCGTAACCGGAAAGATAAGAGATTATCGAAGGACGATGAAAGTTAAACTGCGGTATTAACAGTGTTTAATCTTTTTGGTTGTTGATAATATTGTATGGGAAAGTGATAGCGGATAAAGTTATGGAAAATTTCTGGGAGTGGCAATCAAACTTCTCTGAGTGAAGTAATCACAAAGAAAAGAGTGCAAAGTTCTTCCATAGTTGATAAGCTGTATTACATATTTATCCTGCAAATAGCTATTGGCGTGCGGTATATCAGACACCCTATTGCTCGATGAGGGTGTCTGGTCAACTCCTTAAATTAACTCTAAAATAACACTTTTAAAAATCTGTTGCGAAAAATTGACTATTTTAAAGTTACGGACTCATTGCTTCTTTTAACGTTACTAACTGTATCAAGGGATTTATATTGTTCAGGATAAATGCGAAATGGGAATCTGTCAGAAAACGAGGTATTGGGATGAACGTTTCAGTAATCTTATATATAAAAATGAAATGATGTGCGTGACGTCGTCTAAAACTCGAAAACGGCTCGACCGATTTGAATATATTTTTTTGTTCACCTCGGTACGGAGGTGGTTTAGGAAAAAACAAAATTAGGAAAAACCCAAAAGGAATAGCCGAAAAATCGAAAAATCATTTCCATAAGAAATGCACGTAAAGTTAATTTTTCTCGCTGCAGGCTTTATTTCATTTGAAAATTTAAATAAGAAATAATAGTCGTACAAAGTCGAATCAAGTACCAAAGGGAGGGAAATAGAAGTAAGATTCTTATTTTGGTCCTGAAATATCGTTTACGAATCGAAATTTTGAGAATTTTGATAAAATGCGTGAATATTTTATCAAAATTTCGAGGTTGTAAACAACCCATCCCCCTTGACAATGAAGGCGATTGTTGATTCCAAGTTCATCTATTTATCCAACAAAATGCAAGAATATAAGTCAAGTTAAAACTAATCCTGATAATAAGTGATACACTTTACGAAGAAGAAAACATTATATGAGATTTTAACATTTGCTGTTACGAACAATATCCTGTGAAGAATCGCACGGAAAAAAGTAAGTTCATTTAAATTTTAATTTTTTACAATTTTGTTTAAACGTCAGTAGCAACCAAGTTTTATTTACAGCAACGTAATTGTTTACTGAATCTTTAGTTAGAATTTTAAAACGGTTTTACTCTCTCTCTACTCGAGCACTTAATGTGAGGATTTCAATATTATAAACTTCTGAAGGTAAGTTCTAATTTCTAAGTGACTGTGAAAACAATTCCGTGTCGTTTTACAGTGTTCATTACATTGCCAGGAGAGGACGAGCTGACATAGGTCGTCGCAGTCAGTCGTATGCGTGGCGAGCTACTACACGAGCAAACTTAACTGATGACCAACGAGCGACGGATAAAAATAATAGACGTATTCGCATGTCCAAATAACGTTCGAGAGTGACTGAAAATGTGAAAATGAACAAGTGAATACATTCAGAATGCAACGAATTCGTGCACTCCAAACACAACGCCAGCGAGCACGACACAATGAACATCAGCAATTTCCACGACGCGGTGTTCCTGTGAAACTGGAACGAACGGCATTCCATTACGATCCTGAAATCGATTACAGTGCGGCCAGATCAGTAACGTTGAATACAGGTATCCCTCGCCAACCGCGGGGGTTAGGGAATCGAAAGAGCCCGCGGTTGGCAAAACCGCGGTTGGCGAAGTATTACGTACACTCCTGGCCAAAATTAACGCAGCACCGGCCGTAAGGATCGCTAGGGAGGTGCTGCGTCAATTTTGGCCAGGATTGTACATGGGAAATCAAGGGTTAGGTTTTGCGAGCAACAATATAGGGAGAAAAAAATAGTGCAAAATAGTTTTCCCTGAACAACAACTTCCGGTTAACCATTATCCAAGAATAACTCCTAAACAATTAGTGTTACGAAAAAATATTTCGTACAAAAGTTGTTGTAAAGTACATTATCTATAACTTTTGTTTATAAATGTATATACCTACATTGCATTCTGACAGAGATAATTAAGAAACAATCTTTTGTTCCGGATAAATCGCAATTTCCGGTTAAGCGATATTCATCAAAAACTAATCAACTTTTGGCATTGTTAGGAAAATACTAAATATGAAGTTTGGAAATGATCGGATAATTACTTTTTAAGATAGAGCGCCCACAAACTTTTTTACCAAAGACAGACACACACACAGACAGACAGGTTCGGGAAAATAGCGAAAACGAACTCTATGGGCCCCAAAACATCTATTTCCGTTGAAATCTGGAGGTCGAATATTTTTGCGAATACAATACTTTCTCTATACTACGTATAGGGAGAAAGTAAAAATTAAAATAAACTCATATATTCTAACATAATTTCTTAGTTTTTTTACAGTTTACTATATTAAAAAGAAATATTTACGGCCGTAAACATAGATTTTTAAGTACCCAATATGGTCTCTATTCTTGGTTTAATACTAAACCCTATTAAAAATGCCGAGGAGGTTTTAATCGAAAAGTTCATTAGTTTAGAATTTATAGACGAAGTAAATGAAATATTAGTCCCAGTAAGAAACGAACGCGATCTCCGAGAGGCGTTAATAACTTTTGGTCGTTTTTACCCCATGCTATTAGAGATTCTAATTGGGTGGATTGAGTAATGGCGGTGTTATTACACCCCTGCCATACGCCTCAGGCGGCTCGCAGGGTACATATCTAAAATATAAATTCCAATGTGACTCAATGAGCAAACAGTTCTTTCGATTTAGTTTGACCTGATTCAGAGTGAGTTTTCAGCGATTAGGGTTATTTTATTATTTCAGGATTTTCAGTTTTTATAGCTATATTGAATACATATATGTAATTTCTCTAGAGGTTTCTTAATTTTGGTTATGGTCTATTATTAGTAATTTTTGCAGATATTCTGTAGGCAGCTGTTTCATTCATTATTAAAATTATCCTATTAGATTCTGTGCTACACTATATAAATAGTTGTAATAACTTTATAAATCCTTATTCCTAGAAGTTGCATTGCAATGTATTTCTTTTGGAAAGTAGAACTTAAAACTAGTAAGCCTTGTGTAGTTTTTTCACAGAAGCACGAATACATTTTAAAATTTCTTATAGATACATGAAAAGATATCTTCGAGGGAGTAACGGGTATTATATTTCATTTATTGTCGTTGAAATCTCTTGACTGAAAACTTATTCTGTATTAATTCGTTCATTGCATAGAAAAGGTAATGATTGAAAAAGACGAATTCTTGAGTTCCGTCGCATTCGAGGAACAGGTATGAGGAAGGCGTCGTCTGCCGAGGGGCGGAAGTGGGGAAATAAAGGTGGTTGACCATCCAGGTCAGAACATTCCACAGCAATGACACCTGAAAACAATTTCCTTCTGACACTACCGTAAATCTAGGTGCATACCTAGTGACTCTCTTTAGGCACCGTGGCTCCTCTAGATTCGTTTCACTGTCTCAAGAATCTTCCTCACAATTCCTCCTAATTCCTCTCAGAAACGCAAACGATGTAGCTACTCAGTTTTTTTCTATTTTCCTCCGTAGGATATAAACTACATTCGTACTTTAGTTTGACTGAATCTAAATTCATAGAAAAAATAGCGAATAATTTAGAAGAATACTTTTTATGGCAATACAAATTTGACGATGAAATTAAATTTAAAGTAGGTACAGAAGTTTGTTACGCGTTACCGACTTTTTGAACTCTCGTGTGTCATGCTAACTACCAAAAGCTTTCCTCCAGTTCATATGCCGGAGAATTCTGATGTCACCCAATCATATTTTCCCTTTTTATGGTAATGAGATGTTCCTTTCTTTCAGAAGCTTACTGTGTTACATTTGCTTTAAACATCAAAAAGATGTAAGACGTTTTCCCAAAAGCAAAATTAAAATCCTTATAGATTTTCAATCAGAAATTATACAGCTGTTGGATTCGTCCAGTAATCAATGCGGAAGTAGATTGGATATTCTAAATGTTTCAGCATGGTTTTGTATATATTACTAATTATAGATTTATAATTTCAATTAGATGTGAAAAATAATTTTTTTTGCCTCTGAATTAGAATTTTATAGCAATCTCCATTAAAATCGTAATAATCTTCGAAACAAAAATTATAACTATTTGTGTAAATTTGTTAACCTTCTATGAAACAGAAATTTTAAATTGTTTGTGCAAATAGGTTTCACAAGTAACATGATAAGACCATATACAATTTATGCAACCAGGTGTTTATGCGCATATGTATTTATATTTTCTTTGGAGTTTATTTTTTGCCGTATATAAGTTATTTTCTTGTGTTATCGCATTTTTTCCTCCTCCTTTTGCTGCCGCCTTTCAGCAAGGTCGGTTTTTTCTTCAACAACCTTTAGTTGGGAAGATTTTTTTCAAGTAACTCGAAATTCTAGGGTTCTTTTATCATTAATTAATTTGAAGTGTGCAGACACATGATGTTGGGGGAGGGGGGAGAGAGGCCCAATCCTGCTTAACTTCGCTAAAACAAAAGGACTAATCATTCATAGTCAATTCTAGTAAGCCTTTTATAGCAACGCTTGTTAAAAACTATAGTGAGATAACTGGTTTTCAGTAAACTTTTCTAGCTGTATTTGTTACCGATTTAAGTAAAAATGGTAAGGATAATGTAATTGTAATCCACTAGTCATAACCCATTATGACAAGTAACTGAAGGATTGGCAATCTCTCCTCTCTACTCTTCCATAGTTCCCGATGGTGATAATAATAAAATGTCACCTAGAATCCTAGATAAGATAAAGTTCAAACTAGATGATTCTCGTTAATGAAATCATTCGGAAATAGGCCAATGCTTATTAAGGTCCTCCCTATGTAAGTAATCGTGGGTATAATTATTTGAATTCCAAGTATTCTATTAGATTTTATGAAGATTTAAACGACACGAATTATTAAAAGTGAAACGAAACTTCGAAAATTAACATATACTCTGTAAAGAATTTGATTTGTCTGTTGGTGCAGGATAGAGAAAAATGTATCTTTCGCTTACTTGTGTCACAGTCTTGATCCTGGCTATGGTGAATTGAAAGCTAATGAGGTATGAGTGAATAATTTCACTGATAAAGGTCTTTCCTTACGGAATGCCAAGAAAAGTGTTACTCATACAGTCATTGCGTTTCCTTTGCGTGGAAATTATGTATCTTATAGCATTCTGACTCAGTGAGGAAAACAAGAGCAAACTACCTCACTCCTCATCCAGCCTAGTAAACCTTATTCCTTACTACAAGCTTTTAGAAGCTTATGCCAGAGGGGGTGAGGTACCAACCGGCCTCCGGGCTGAATATTTAATAGACATACTGTCAAGTTCGACTGTTTGAGCGACTACACTTTAAATTTTAATAAAAACGAATATGCCTTGGGAATCAACAAATATTGAAAGTGATATAAATATAAAATTTTACTCAAATAAGTGTATGGAATTATAATAATAATACTGTTTTAAATAATTACAAAGTATGAAGAATGTAAACAATGTGTATTTAAAGATTAAATTACCCTCCTATATTACGCAGCTTACCTAAAACCAACCCAAGGCTCAACAGAGTGTCAAGGCATCCTGAAGAAGCGTCTTAGATCCTAAACTAGAGATTTCTTCAAGGTTGTAATGAATTGAATGGAATAAATGAGATATTAAATCCAAGAAAGAGGCTTTCATCCTAATCATGTTGCTGATTCGTTTAATGGGCACGTCGCTGGCTCTGTTATCACAGAATGAAACTGCAGTCTTCCGAACATCATAGGATCAAGGTGGTTTTTATGCTGCAATTGACCTAATTTGTAATCCCTGTCGAATGCATGTATGATGTATGGCTCGAATGAGGAAAAGAAAGATCATTCAAGCTTCTGTTGTAAGGATTGAGAAGTGTAAGAGCTTTAAAAAAATCGAAGTTTAGATAATGATTATAATTGTTCTTGCTCCATAAGTTCAACCAGGCGGCTGGTGTATTAAGCATCTCTATTCTTGATGTTAGCGGTGAAGTTTACAAACTATATACATTTATGCAATAATATTGATCCAGTCACATACATACGTTCTAATTTCTTCAATTTTCTTTATTCCTGTATATTAGTCCAGTCTAAGCTATACGTGAGAATATTGGCTTATTCTCTTTATTTTATAAGTATTTATTAGTGACTTAATTCTTACCCTCTTGCTAATACATCCGTTCATGCCTTTTGAATGTATCTCAAAAAGCAACATTATCCCTAAATCACGAAATGTCCATAAGAAGCAATGGTATTACGTGAGTTAATTTGAAACTTAAGCATGGATTCAACCAAAGTAGATCAGAGATATTTGAAAAATAATCAAAAGTCTATTTTCACGACGATTTCTAGTGAGTGGCATAATTTCAAATTGAGATTCCGTAAGATAACAAGGCTTAATTCGTTAAGATAATGGCGGACGTCATATAACGTATTATATAGGCACACGTTTAGGGATTGCTATCCAAGAACAAGGCTAAGCTTCTTTGGAATCAATTTAGCTATCGCATATTAAAAGATGATCATTTGTTCACATCTTGTTTCTCATTATCGATTGTTAAAGAATGCGGCAGATGTTTTCTTTAACCAAGCCAGATCCTTTGGAAATTGATTTACCGTTGGAATTAACAATACCCAATAATTTTGATATGAATCTTATACTATAAATTAAGATAGCCAAATCATCTGTTTTGATATGCCTTAATTTCAATTATAGATAATCCGTGTAATCAATTCTGAATTGATTAACTAATTCCGTAAACGGTCTTTGGTAATTGGTTCTCCGTAATATAATATCGACGTACATTGTTTGATTGACTGATATTACATCATGGATCACGTGTACCACAATCATCTAATTGAAAATGACATGGCAATTTCTTTCAAAATTACCGAAAAATATTTTGCTTTACGCTCTTGAACATTTTCTAGGCTAAGGGCTTAGCAATTATTTCTCATCCTTTAACAATGTCTGAAATATATCTGAAAGTGTTTTATGCGTTGTGCCATCCTGTACTTCATTTTCGAATTGGGCTATTAAAGTGTAAACATCAGAGAAGCATCATCATCTTCCTGAGATTTAACGAATTTATTTATTTTTCATAATTTTTGGAAGAAAATTCCTTGCGTCAAATTCTATGTAACTCCGCCTTAGGAGCTAGACAAATATTCCAATCAAATATGGTCAAAGTGGAGCTCTCAATTCTTTTCTGCACATACTCTTCGTAGCGAAATCATTTTTAATTTGAGACGGTAACATATTAAAATATTTGTCACATGACTGCATCCCAGCCATTATACCGCCACCTACAGTTGTGCTTCCATTTTTTTATAATTCTAAAATCTTGCATTTATATTACGAACTATTCATAGTCTTTTCTTTAATTCTGATCTTATATATGTATAACTTAGGATTTAAAACGTTTTCGTGCGAATAAAATCGAATTCTTAATTTTATTTTATTTATTTATTTATTAACTAGCATCAACATACAGCACGAAGCCAGTTACTGCCGATGATTAACAATAATAATAATGAACAAAATAACAATAAAATCGTAAAAAATCAACAAATTAAACATATAATAAAATAACAAATGAATATGCGAATACAAACAAATAAAAAATCATAGAAAAATTGCATTTGCCGACTTCAGCGGTCCTTCGATACTTAAATTGCGAGCTTCCCTGTTAATACGTAAATCTGCCGGGAGAGAAAAATGTTGTGAAGTTATTCCCTAAGCCTAGTGTCTTAAGTCAATATTTTTCTCTTTAAACAACGGGCAATGTGTATTGTAAAGTCGGGCGGTTCGAGCTAGAAAGTCACAATCAGTAGCGCGTTGGGGCTGTTATTGTCTGCTCTCTGTTTAAACGTGACGTGGCCAACAGTGTCATCTCGTACTCAAGGATTCCCCACGTTATTTTGCCCTCTTCGCTGAAGTCTTAAGTTACACCCAATGTGTCAAACTTGCAGTAAACGAATGCCGCAAGGATTCTTCTCAATCATACTGATCTTGACGGTACGAATTCTGCTACTATTAATATATTCAAAAGAAATTTTTACTGCGAGATTTAACATTGCTGTAGGTTATAACCTTATATAGGTCATCGGTTTATCGGTACATTTATCATACCATTTATTGATTTTGATTTCCACACTCGTGAAAAAATATTGGGCAGAATGATAATGATCTAGAGGGTCGATTAAATATTTAATTCGAAGTATATAAATTTTATGAATGAGCAAAATTCAGAAATTTTAGGTTTAGTTAGATCAATGTTTTGATCTCCTTGCGATTTTTATACATAAAACGTTAGAGTGTTTGAATGATTTTCTATGGTATGTGGTAAAATGAATTGAACGCCTTCCAATAAATTTCCTTTATATAGCTTTAGAATTTAAGTCCTATACTTAATATTGTTTCAGCAGAGTACAGAAAGACTTGAGTTACATTTAAAGAAAAGAGTTAAGAAAACAAAATAGTTAACAATTAAAGAGAGAATCTTTTGAACAAGGCTTTTTATGATAAATCTTAGCTCTCTTCAATCATTCATTTATTCCTTAAATCTACCTATTTCTCATCACTTTAAAGTGTATTAATCTACGCTTTTCCATTACTTCGGGGCATTTAGATAACGAACAATCGTCATATTTCTCATGAATAGATATTTATTTAGAATTGGTTTAGAATCTAAATCATAAATTTTTACGTAAATTCATAGTATTTTATTTTTAGTGGACCGCGATACCATAAACTAAAAGCATGTCAGCCTTAGATATTATTCAAGCCAAAGAAGAAGAGAAAACTTTGGATAGTATGTGAAACTTGAATATTTTTCTAAATTTAATAAGATGGTGATATGATATCTTTGAGAATAATTCGCGATACGTTATAAAATAAGAAGAAAAATGTGCTTATTGATATCCTACAAAACACCAAGAACACAATTTCAGCACCCCAGCACTCAGCTTTTCGCATACCAGTTGGGAAGCACTGCCCTTCTTCGCCTCTTTGCATCGACGGCAGTTGAGAGCTTGCAGAATAAATATTTAAACGAATGACACTCAAAATAGAGCAGTTTAGAGTTTTAGATTTAAATATACAGCCCACGAGCGGCTAGTGGCGTACAACTGGGGTTGTAGTAAGACCATTATCCCTACCTAATCCTTCCAATTGGTATTTCTAATATCCTGAGGAAAAAACGACCAAAAGTAAAATCAATGGTAATTGACTACGTAGAATTTCATAGGAATTAATTGAAGAAATAAAATTTTCACCTGTACTATTTCCCACCGTATATTTTACACACGACCGGTTTCGTAAGATATCTTACATCTTCAGGTTGTGTTACCTGAAGATGTAAGATATCTTACGAAACCGGTCGTGTGTAAATACGGTGAGAAAATAGTACAATTGAAAATTATATTTCTTCAATTTATTGTCATCACCAAAAGTAATTATCCGTTTATGTGATAACTTCCTTGTAACGTTTTTTCGATGCTTCACGGAAACGGCGTTCGTTCTTTACTGGAGCTAGAATTAAATTTACCTCGTCTAAAAGTTCTGAGCCGACGAATTTTTCGAAAGACTATCGTCCGAAATTAGATCTTCTCACCTTTATTCCACCCAAGGGATTCTATGATTGTCGTAACGCTGCTGTCGAGCCTGAAATCTCCACAAAAGAAACAATCTGCTCTGCGTTGGACCATCTCTAAATCTGAGATTAAACCTATTCCATTAGAATATAAAATCGCATAGCAGTATTCGAGACTATGCCAAATAAAAAAAGAAAATGCTGTACATAAGAGCATGGTTAAAATCATTCTCTTCGGAGGATACATTCGGAGCGGAGGGATGAAAAAGAAACGGAAATTTCCGTAGAAGATCCTAAAAGGCCCCAATAGTCATTCGTCCAATCAAGGTCATCACTGGAACTTTGTCCTTTCACCTTTGGAGGATGAGAAATTTTAGATCAGTCGGAGACAGTGAAGAGGCCGGAAAATCCCCAATCCAATTAACATTGAACGTGTTCCTACCGATCGTGTGATTTCATTTGACGTCATTTTATTACGCCGATGCATCTGAACGAGTATATTTCTCATTCCGACTCAAAATCCATGGGTTTTGATTGTATCTCACCTCTCCACGTTAAGAAATTTCTTTCTCAAATACAACCAGCAACACTAGATATCTTTAATTATTCTTTGATGAATTCGGTTTTCCCATCGAAATGGAAGTCTGCTATAGTACGACCCATAAAGAAAGTTAGAAATCCTACTCTACCATGTCACCATAGACCTATTTCTATTCTCTGTTACCTCTCAAAATGCTTGGAAAAAATAGTTCACAAACAGTGTTACTGTGTTACAGTGTTTCTTGACCTGCGAACTGCCTGGGATCCCTATCAGTCTGGTTTTAGGAAAGGTTTTAGTATTCAGACAGCGTTATTACGGGTTACCGATGATATTAGATCTGCTATTGATAAGGGTATGATTACAATTTTAGTTTTACTAGATTTCAGTGATGCATTCAATCGTGTTAATCATTCTTTACTGTTGCATAAATTGAGAAGTTTAAAATTTTCCTATAGTGCCTTAAACTGGTTTCAATCATATTTAGTTGGGCGGCAGGCATCAGGCTGTGAAAGGACCCGATAGTAAATTGTCCACATGGTTATCTGTTACTAGTGGAGTCCCGCAGGGCTCTGTTCTTGGTCCGCTGTTGTTTTCTCTGTATATTAAAGATCTTCCAGGCAATATTAAAAATTTTCATTTCATGTTGTATGCTGATGACCTGCAGATATATTGCCATTGTCGTGTACATGATCTTGTTGATACTATTGAGAAAATTAATGGTGAGATTGATAATATCTCTCAGTGGGCGAATAATAATAACTTTATGCTTAGTAGCGAGAATACTAAAGCAATTATAATTGGAGATCCTCGTCATATAAGTCGTCTTAATCTTGACCAGATTCCTAAAATAACTGTTATTGGTGCTGCAATTGACTACGCTACCACTGTCCGTAATCTCGGCATCGTAATGAATTCAAATCTCACTTCGAATTATCATGTTGCCTTTATCTCCAATAAAGTTAATTCAATATTATATCAATTGAAATTGCAGAAACATCTTCTTCCTGAACATATTCGTAAAAATCTAGTTATGACTCCTGTTTTTCCCTCTATAGATTTCTGTTGCACGGTCTACAATGATCTGACGGTCAAACTGGACACTCAAATACAACGATTAATTAATAACTGTGTTAGATATGTTTGCGTGGTTAAGAGGCACGAACATAGTAGCCCTTATCGCCAAAATGTATGCTGGCTGACAGCATCAATAAGAAGGAAATACTTTATCGGACTTCTCTCGTTTACCATTACGAATAATAATAGGCCTCTGTATCTCGTCCTGGTTTGAGGAAAAATTCTCGTACTTTTTACGTTCCGCCAAATAGATCTACCACCTCCCATAAATCTTTTACAGTATCTGCCATCAATTTCTGGAATTCCCTGCCAAACATAATCCGTGATACAAGAACTATAAATAGGTTTAAAATTATGTTATTTGATTATTTGTTCAATCTAAAGTGTTGAATATTATGTTATTTCATTGTTTTCGACTACTATGATTTTTGTATAAAAACATGTATTTGTCTAATCCAAAATGTTGAATATTGTAGTTCTTTACAGATTTCGACTGCAACGATTTTTTGTATTGTTATTACTTACTAATACTTTATTGTTGCCCTTAGATGGCTCGCCACAGGGCATAATAAAATTACATTTATTTATTTAAATCCATTCAGTACACCTTCCGTCAACCCCCAACCTCATCGCCCAAGAATAACGTGAGTTCCATTTCTTACGGCACATGCTCTACGATCCCTTCCCTCTCAGCGGTGTTTCTGCAGATCTCACAGGAATTTTCCATTCGTTCCTCCTGTCTCCCCTGGGTTATGTAAAGATTTGACCTCCGAAAAATGTGGTCCCGAATTAAAGTGTTACGTTTAAGAGAGAGAGAGAAGGTAAAACGTTGAATTCTCATTGTCACATTGCGTAAAGTATCTACAAAGAGATTGACTTTATAAAACTTTTTAAGGATGAAAATTAATAACAGGAAATTCTCTGAAGGTAAAATCGATTGTGGCAGGCTTTACCGTGTGGAAATCCATAACAGAGGATGTTAAGAATAAGGTTTAACAAATACTTTTTTCCACAGATTTATTTGCAAAACGACCGGTTTCGGCACAGATCGGCCATCTTCAGGTAAGGAAGTTACATACAAGAAAGCTTATATAGGGGAAAAATGAGGGGTAAGGTGGGTGTAAAGAACCAAAGCATTTTGAAAGGGTAGGGAGAAGGGGGGGAGGGGGTGGAAAGGAAGGGTTAGGTCTTGTGAAAACTATCCGGGGGGTAAAGGTTGGTCTTATCTTGGAGAGAGCTTTTTGGGAGAGTACAAAGAAGTAAGGGAGAGTAAGATACTGGAACTATTTCGTTAACTACGTTCTGGGAAGCAATTTTAGACGTTAAAATTTCTCTCTGCTCCAAGAAATTCATTTTGGGACCTTTTCGAAGGATATGCAGAATTTCAGGAATGAAAGATGAGGAATGGTGGGAATCATTTAGGTGTTGAGCAAAGTGAGAGGCGGGAGTATTATTTAAAAAAGAATGATTGTGCTCTTTTACACGGATATTGAAATTTCTCCCGGTTTGACCAATATATACGGATTCGCAATCGTTGCATTTTAATTTATAAATACCTGATTTCAATTTTGTTTCTATTTTGTCTTTATTGTTTACCAAGTAAGAACCTAGGTTGTGGTTATTGTAGAATGCAGGTTGAATGGTTTCTTTAGGGAGGATATTGGCAATTTTTAATGAACAATCATCTATGAAATTAAATCTTCGCCATTTGGGTGGATTTTCAGTTTGGATGACAGGTGGAAGAAAGATTCTGTTAATTGTTAATTTCCGGATTTTTTTGGAAAGAAGTTTGTCTATTAATATGGATTGGGAACCGTTTTTTTCAGCAATGTATTTGATTGTAGACAGTTCCTTATTGAAATCAACTTCGTTCATAGGGATATGCGTTAGACGGTGGATAAGGGCATGGAAAGAAGAATGTTTTTGAGCGGGGTGATGGTTTGAGGAAGCAGGAATGGTTTGGTCAGTATAAGTAGGCTTACGGAAAATGGAGAAGGTTATTTTGTTCTGGTTATGGTGAAGGGTGAGATCCAGGAAATTGAGTGAATGATTTTTTTCTAATTCTAAGGTGAACTTGATGGTAGGGTGAAGGGTATTTAAGTAATAATGAAATGATGAAAGTTGTCTTTCCGTACCCTTCCATATACATAGAATATCATCAACATATCTAAACCAGCATTGAACATAAATTAAATATTTACAATTTGAACTGAACAATTTGGATTCCAAGAAGTCCATAAAGATTCATCATTTTTCCCTATATAAGCTTTCTTGTATGTAACTTCCTTACCTGAAGATGGCCGATCTGTGCCGAAACCGGTCGTTTTGCAAATAAATCTGTGGAAAAAAGTATTTGTTAAACCTTATTCTTAACATCCCCTTCTCTGAAGGTATCAGCGGGTTAGTTTGAGTGATTTTCGAGTGAATTTTTCTGGATTCCATTCGCCGAGAAGGATCCATTTCTTTCATAAAATGATTACTATTACTCCTTTAGCGGCCAATACGATACTGCCTCGTGAGAACTCAGTAAAAGAGACCATTAAAATAAAACCTGTGGATGAAGTTCTAAGGGATTGATTCGAAAATTTTAAAGATCAATCGATTTTTAGGAAACGGAAACTGGAAAAGCTATTGGTATAAATATATTTCATCGCTATAGGATGAAAAAAGCATAGTTTTCAGGTAGAGGCGATCTTATGTATAGAGTTAAAAATTCAAGTTAAGAATTAATTTATTTATATTTTAGTTCCTTAACCCTCCAAGGACGAGAATTATTTCTTCTTAAAAATTACCCAAATTTTATTATATTGGTATTCAGATGACCTAACTTAACAACAGAAAATTGTTTAAAAAAAGTTAACAATAATAGGTTCGTTGCAAATGCCCGTTCCCATATGGGCACGTCAGTCCTTCCCACTACTACTATTACGCGCGCCATGATGAAATTTAATAAAAGCATTTTATTGCAAAAAGTCTTATTTATATCAAAGCAATATTGTATGAAATGGTTTTTCTTGGAAGATATAAGTATTTATTTTATAATTATTTTGTTAAGCACTTTGTAAAACATTTAACACAGAGCCCAACCTCGCACTTAATACGCATTGTTCTCCCACGACTCTCGCACTCTTCATATGCGCAGCGTTTTCCCTTGCTCTGTGGTATGTCACTGATTACACCGATTAATTCATCATACCATAGCTCTTGCGTGGAGCCAGTTTTTGACATGGAAGCCTTGCTGAGTCGTCCACCGGGTGGTTTTTTTTCCGTCTTGTACCGAATAAAGTACACCTGAGCAATCTCCCGTCTAAACTCTAATTTTGTCCTTGGATCTGGGGATTCCCTTTTATTATTATTATTATTCGATTGTCTGAGTTGTAATTAATTTATATAAATCATATCTTACCAATATGCAGTGAATTTACGTGTTCATGAATTTGGTCAGTTCCACCCATATGCTTATTATACTGGGATATGAAGTAGGGTTATGGAAGCTGAATAATTTTTTTTTGCTTCCTATAAAATCTTTTAGCTTTCATCAACGGCATAACTCCATACGCTGTTGAAGCTGCCACAATTACCAAATTGTCCAGCCATTTAGTGATTCCTATTCCTTCGCATGTAGAAATGCCTGTGATGCTCTTTCCACTCTCCTCCTTTTTTAGATCATTTTTTGGTGGTAGCGGACAATCTTTCGGAATCCGGTTCTTTCTGATTCGCCCAGTTCCATTGTAGTCACATCTTTCCAAATGTGGCAATAAATTCTTTCGTATAAATTATATATTGAGCTAAATAAATTAATGCTATTATATTATTTCACATACCACTTCAAATGATAGTAACCGAATCTTATCGATTTACCTCTACTACATCGCTTGCAGCTGTGTCTTCCGTAGTATCTTATCATCTCTTCTTCAAAATCTAAGAACTGGGAAGGCACCAAATGCTGCAAACATCTCTGTGTAATCCTTTTCATCGTAGGCCAGACTTTGTAGAACCCATCGCTTGACTGTCTTACTTAGTATTATCCGCTAAGTGTAAACATTTCATTATTTGGATGAATTAGTCCCTCCTCATCGCTCTACTAACCAATTCAATATTAACATCCTTTTTCGCGTCCCAGTAATATTTTTCCAGGAGAACGTTATACCCGTATACAATCAAAATGCCAATGACGGCTCGCATCTCCTCTGCTGTAATTTGTGGACTGGGGCAATTTAAAAATCGGGCGTAATTCTCACTTTGTTACACTATGAATGCGACGAGCTCGTCATCGATGAAGAGCTCTAGCAATTCGATGCAGCTAAGTTTAGAGTATGAAAAGTAATCTGCTTCAGAAAAACTTCCCGTACACTCAATGCTGCCCTTTATCCATTTTCTCCGCACAGATTGTTTTGCCCCATCGTCTTCTCCAGCACCGATACTTTCGTTGGTTGCCAACCGAATTTCGGCTTGTGCCCTCAATTGCTTGCCAGTGAAATTGTCAACCAATCTTTCCTCATCTTCATCAGCCAATGCTTCATCAGTTTGCTCATTTTCTTCTGTTGGAGAAATGAAGAAATCGGTAACATCTACCTCACTCTCTTCATCCTCGGCAAGGATTCGGAGAGCCTCCTTCAGTGAAGTCGACCCATGAAAACTTACGTTTTTCCTGAATAGAAACTATAACACCTCAAATGATATCATTTTTATTTGAAGCTAATAAAATTTGAAATGATTTGAATATCTAGTACAATAATCATTTGCTAATATTTGTTGTTGCCGCTTCTACTACGTTTAGGTTATTCTACTATTTTAGGTTTTCCGAGATTTAGTTCATAAATATACATAATAATTGCCATAGTCTTCTTGTCACAACTTAAAACTAAAATAATTCTTAACTCAATTGCACCAAAAATAATGTATAATGTCGCAAAATATTCTTTTATATACTATATATAGCTTTCCTTGACAGCCATCGGCAAGAAAGTCGCGTAGTAGTGGGAAGGCCTGACGTGCCCATACGGGAACGCAGCAATAAACAACGTTATAACAACAACAAATAACCTCAAACTCTGCTCTATTTCATTTCTTTCGATGATTAGAACATCATACTAAAGGTATACAAGTAAAAGACTACTTTAAATTAAAAACAGTAAAACTTATAAAAATTAGTTGCCAGAAGGATCCATCTCAAAATTTCCCTGTTTTTCGAAAAATCACAAGAAATATTTCCCTTGACTTAAATGCACCAAAACTCAAATGAAACTAAGCTTTGGACCCTCTTAGCTCACAAAATATCGTTTACTGACCATTTTATGACACTCAAGATATTGTTTAGCTACCTAGACAACTCAGCTGCAGTCCGTTCCCATATGGGAACGTCAGTCCTTGAAGGGTTAAGTAAGATATTGAATATAACTAAGCATGTAAGCGTGTAATGGTGGAATCTCTCCATAGTTTTTTATTACATTAAATGTGTTGTTGAATATTGAAATGGATTATATGCTGACGCTTTTAAATATTTTTAGAAATCGATAATAAAGCATACAGTCGATGTAAAATATCTAACCGTAACACATGCTTCGAGAACGGGAAATGAGAGTATGGGTTAGAACTAGGTTTGAATTTGATTAACTCTAGAAAATCTTGTATTATGTGTATCTTAATACCTTTTATCTCCATGATGATAATTTATAAAATATCATAGTTAATCAATGGAATTCTACTTGATCAAAAATACGTAAATATGACTTAAAGTCAGTTAAATATATAATATATATTAGTGATTTAAAAGTCTCCAGTAGCCATCTTTGTCAGTGGTACGAACCTCTATGCCACCGATTTTTGGAATAACAGGTAACTATTAGTGGATAAAGATGGGCCAATGAGCAATCGGACCCCCTCATGGCGACTTTCCAAAGTAATTAATTTACCTAGAATTTGACGAGGAGCTGAAACAATAAACCAATAGCGAAACATATATATGGCTACTTTACATATATTAGTTTTTCAAAACAAAATCACATTTTAAGACTTAATATAATGAAAATCAATAAAACTTTTGTTATTTCAAGATGAAGATTAAAGGAAAGGAGACTGAAATCGCTCCTCCATTTTGCAAGTTTTAAGACTCACCACTGATGTATAGATAGAGATTTCATGGTGTGTAGAAGTGTTTGAATTCGTGATAATATTGTTAAAGATATGAATGTAAGGAAGCCTTCGGTCTAATTGCTGCTGAGGAATGATGATAATACAAATCATTGTTGTTCCTGTTCACCTTTACTGAATCGTGAAGATACGAGAGAGTGAAAAATGGAGAAAATATTTCCGAATTGTAAATGACCCAACCTTACACATTTTTAAACCTGTCTCTGTAACCCCTGCCCATGGCGCAAAACCATTTCCGAGAGACAGGATTCCTCCCTATAAAGAGGATAGGGAGTGGGTCAACTCGAGAACATTTTAAGAAAAAAAACAACCGGGGTTGCAGGAGGAGGCGACCGGAGATATAAACGCCCGCACGAGAACGACATGGACAGAAAAGACTCGGAACCGGAGGAAACCGGTTCGTGCTCCTAGCTCTCAGGGAAAGTCTAGAAATATTCGACATTTCCGCTCGTTCTGACCAGCCCCTAACACTCGGCTACGCGTACATTTGTGTGCTTGAAGTAAACAGACCGGAATCAACTTTAAATATGTGGGCGTACACGGAGGGATCCAAGTCGAGTCGTCATACCATCACATGACACTCGCTGGGAGATAATTTGCCCCGAGCTGGGGAGCTCTCGAACTGATTGGAATTGTGAAGATCACCAATCCAAGACTCCTTTATCGTGGAGGACTCCTCTAAGAATTCTTATCAGATCCTTCGCTCGGAATGAAATTGCTCCGTAGATAGGCAGGCGATAGGCGGGTGCTTTGTTTAGTAGCAAGTCCGCAGCGTAGTGAGGGTCGTGACATAGGACATCGCCCGAGGAGTGCAGACCGCTACGACCGGCACCGTACTCGCAAGGGTCTGAAGACTTGAGGACTCGACAACTATACCTCAACGACTCCAAGAACATGAAGATGGACTGTGAAAGAGGAGGAAAGAGCAAGCTCCGTTGTGACAAAGGTGAAGCATGTGTTATTTTTTGAGGGTGGATGATGTGATTGTCTTCATCTTCTTCGCTGCCGATTTACCTGGATATGCTTTAGTGGTTTACATCGACTTTCATTAGTGTTCTATCAATATATGATTCATGTAGACTCAACTGGTCTCAACTGCATTCGCGATTTTTTTTACGTTAGGGATTCTCGAATTATATCATGTCTGAAGTCGATGGTATCTTCTCTAAATGCTTGTTGGTTGATGCACAGGGTGGCTGTTAGAAACTGATTTCATTAATTTACTTCAATTGATTTGAATTTTATAATTCATAAAGTGGTGAACTCTTAAATCTTGATGAAATTTTCTTGCTGATAGAGCTAGTTACTAAAAGAGCGCTTTCTTCTTCTCGGTGATCCCTTGCTTACCTGATACTAATAGATATCGAATGGAAGTCCCTCAATTTATTTGTATTTGTACAAGTTTGAAACTTGGGTTTACTTCTTTGACAGAGGTTTCAGTGTCGTCGTTTCAGCAATTAGTCTAACGCAAAATCTCGACTCCGTGTTGTAAAATGCGTTTCAAAAGTTAACTTATCACTTGGCGTTTGGAGTGAAATAGTAAACTACTTTTACTGCTAAACTCACTTTTTGCGTAAATTAATTCTAGGAATCTACGTTATAAAATAATTTACTTTAATTTAATTTTACATTATCACTAAATAGCAGAATAATAGTTCGTCTTCAAGATACTTAAGTCTGATGCAGGATTTCATTCTTACGAAAGGGGAAATGTACTACTAACGGTGTATGAGGATACTTTGTCCTTGCTTTTCTAAGAAGGGACGTTCAAATCCTTTGTTCAGTAATCTCAGCAAATCAATACCACGGTTTTTCTCATAAGCCAACGTTCATACTACATTTCATTCGCTTGTAATTATCGGTGTCAATGTCGCTTCTTGAGGATATACAAAAAGTTGTATTATCTTGAAGCAGCAAAATAAACGGCAGTAAATCAAGTAACGAATGGATTACAGCAAATTTGTAATCGTTGGTCAATAATTCAAACAAAACGCAAGATCGGGCGCGAGGAATATATTTTTAGTCCAATTTATTTACTCCGTATAAAGATCTGGTAGATGATTCAAAATATGTCGATAAATATTGACTACCTATCCCTAATTACAATTCAGATTCTTATTGAGTGATTAAGGGACAAAATTCCCGCTTGTGTAATGTAATTACGTTTTTTTGTTGTCCCACGGATGACCGTATGGATAGATTAGCGTTCGTTTAGAATCATAGTGGTCTTAGGTTCAATTGCTTGTGAAAGCCATGGTGTTTACTCAGCTTTATAAAAATAGAAAGATACATGAATTAATTAGTAGAGTAATTGACCAAATTAACGAGATAATTTTACCAAATTGTTCATTCACTCAATGATTAAAAAGTTCACCGATTAGAGTGTTTACCTCTTAGCTTTTGAATTTAATTGATTAATATGCATAATATTCGTTCCTTGATTCAAAGGAATCTGTAAGTCGTGTATTACTCAAAATAGGGCAAAATTAACCCTTTTCCGATTCATGTATGAGAAAATCATTTGATTTTTTCTTAATTTGCCAATTAGATTAGACATTTGGTAGATTTGCAAGAGAGGAAAGCTTCAGATTATACAGGAAAGTCTTCCAGAAGAGACACATCTTACATGTATTTGAGCTAAATACTAGATTGCCGATCGCATGTTATCAATCACCGATTGTATTCTTTTGATTAATGATTTAATCTTATTTTCCGAGAGGAAGATGCAGAAGTGTTTATATTAGAAATTTTCCTCGCGATCAATAGTTGCTCGCAATTATGTGTGTTAATAAATGTTTCCCGGTGTGATTCTGATGAAATTCTGTAAGAATTTGCGTGTATGGCCCACAGGTTTTTCCTGTTATAAAACGATATTTACAATATTGATCAGCTAAAGCGATTTAATATGTAATTTGATTATATATATATATATATATATATATATAATATAATATATTCTCATATTCTTTTATATTTAAGTTTAATTATTAATTATTCCAACAAATAAATACGTAAATGATTCATTAACTCAAATCATGGTTCTGAAGAATATTTTGTAATAAGTCTTGAAAGATAATTTTCATAAATAATGGTGATTTATTAAATGTTATAAAGTTGCAACCGAGGTAGATTAAATTTTATTCGGATATTTATGTTACTTTGGAAGATGAGAATTAAATGTTTCATTCATTATCGATGTACATTTACATTTACATTATTACCCTGTGAGCCGTTATAAGACGTATGGCAGTGGGGGTGTAATGTCTATATATTAATTCTAATATTAATGTTACTAGGAACCTTTACATTTCTCTCCCACGCAGTACTTATTTTCCGAGTCATTACTGTCGAAGGTCGAATGTCTAGGGCCAAAGCTATCGAAAATCAAACAAGCATTACTTCGTGGGCGGTATGCCATCCCTCTGTAATACCACCTCTCGGATGCATGTCTTCAATTCACGGAAAATTTGGCCACCGTATTACGAAATAGCTCAAGGATAAATTAGGAGATAATTTCGAATTCAAACAGGATACTTCCTTGAGTCCATATTGAATTTCTTACTATCATTCGGTACCTAGGGTCATAAATATTTGTATAGAAATTCTTTGAAATGTGTCAAAAGTATTTGTACGGAATTTCTTCGAAATATCATCGCTTATACAATTTCTAGGAGATGAGATGACATAGTGGGGTAGGACAGAGTAACAAATCGAATTCACGGTCAAAGCTACCTGAGCTAGGTGAAGTCCCTTGCATCTAGATAACCTTGCAAAGCCACTGTCATCATAGAAAAGTTTATTGGGAAGTTTCTGCTCTATTTATGAGTAAAGAATTTATTTATAATGCTTCTTAAAAATACTTACATTTCGACGTTCGGATTTGGTAAGTTTTATTCTGATTAAAATTCCTATGAATACTTAAATTTAAACACCGGATGAATCAGTAGAATTTACAACAAATATTTTGTAAGTATGAGAGGCTCAACCACCAGGTATGAAGTTTACTTCATTATTAATTATACCTATCGCGACATCGAATAATTAAAAACTGGGCGATTCGTCGTTTATGGTGAAAATAGATTAGCTGGAAACGATTATCAAACTTGAATCCTTTACGATTTATCAAAGGCAACATTCCGTTTATCTGATCTCTTTTGGAACACGTTCTGAAAACACAAGTTTTCAGCGTCATAAGTTGTATGAAATCATCCCTTACAATTAATGTTCATCACAATGATTTTTACTCTTCGGTCTATGATTATTTATTGATTTGGGCCCTTATTCTCAAATTATATCCCGAAAATTGGTATCTATATTAATTTTCAGAATCTATTGTTAAAGGCATCACATTTTATAATTATTTGCTTTCAATTAGAGGTTAATATTGAGTTTTACCTTAGAAGTTATATTTATTTACAAGAAAACATTTAAAATAAAAGCGGAATTTAAAATGTACGAACATTTTTCAAATATTTTTTTATATTTCAAGCTAAACCTAACGAATGGATCGGGAGCGGGCAACTTCAGTACAAAATATATTTCGTATACGAATTTGATATTAGGAGTTGATAGCTTCATAGCATCTGATATGAATCTTGTCCATCTACCTTGATACTGTTGATATTCCCTTTATTCTCAAAACTTCTCTTAGCGATTGCTTGGAAATCATTTGGTATTGTGTTTTTAAGATTGGCGTTTTTCTCAACACGTATAATGGAACAAAGTATGATTTTCTTCAGTTTTTGAAGAAAAATCTCAATTTTGAAGCAAATGGTAGTCGGAATAGTGTGTCTAAATTCGCTGCAGGACTCTTTGGAATAATTCAAACAAAACGCAGCATATTTCGTCACAGTGATACTTGCTTTCCAGTGATGAATGTATCTTGAGTAATTTTTTTTATAATGTCCACAAAAGGAAGTCAGTCAGAAAGAAAGGAATTTATTCGCCTCTTTTATCTACCTTCCAAAAGAATGGGTGCCAAAATTGAGTGATAGGCTTTCCACTTTTCTATGGAGGAGATATCTTTATTATTCCTCTAAAGAAAGTCAGGTGTTGGTCACATGAACTTTTTCATTCATCATTGGCTTATATCTTCCGGATTAAATTCTTGGATAAAATTCCGGAGACGAAAAAACTCCAAAGTCTATTTTATTCTTTGCCCTTGAGTTTATATATAATTTCCTTGTATTCGCGATGTTTCCTGTCATCGATGCGTCGAAATGGTTTCCGATTTATTCGAGACATTTTTATCATTGTATCTCCATACGTTTGTCATATGTTTGTTTGATTAATTCGCCAGCATATCAGAGATTCGTATCGTTGTATTGTGTTTCGTATATATTAGGAAAATGGACTTTCCCCTTTTGGTACTTGAATACTGCTTTCGGGTGTTACATTCATATTTCCTCGGATTTTACTAAACACTCTGCCATAGTTGGCCCATTATCTTATTCTCAAACATATTTTTAGTCTACCGAGGAACAATTTTGATACATAAAACTTAGTAAAAATCAATTGTGTATATGAAAATTTTAGTCAGTGCAAGTCCTTAGCTTTTGCTTACTCTTGGTTAATCCTGGGGAGAAGAAGTTCTGCGATACATTTTTCTATCATTTTCTAAAGCTGTGCTTCGTACCACCTTTGGAATGTTTTGATTTTATGTGAAGCTCTCGCCCAATCTAGCTCTTTTACAACAATATCTTAACATAAGAATGAACGGAAAATATGTTCTGTCATGAATCAGATTTAAATGCAGTGTTTACATACTAGAATGTAACAAACAAAATAAATATTTATTTAGGTAATTGTGCCATCATTCTTTCTTGGCTGGATCAAGTCTAATAGCTTTTTTCTTCAGTTTTTATTCTTAAAACATGATTCATTTTGCATAGGAACCTATTGGTTCAAAGGATAGATTTCCATATCCCTATTTAATGAGGGAGCAGTTTTTCTACATTATTTCTGGATGTTCCTAATGCTTATAGCTTCGCTTCATGGAAATTCGTTAAATGCTATGAAAAGCTTGTCTTGGAAAACATTTTTTAATTAAATAATTGTTTAGTACCATTCTTATGGAATGCCTTTGATACATAAACCATTTCGAAACGATTCTTTATCATGCAGAATTATTTCATCCGTAAATGTGTATCACTTGCGAATTTTCAGATTTCATCCAGTCTTCTGTATCATTGTATTTTTGCTTCAGATACATCCATACATGCATTCAAAAATTCCCTTTTATTCAATCACCTTTTTCAGCCTTCTTCCCATTTGGGACCACAAACTATCCTCTTCATCTACATAGTGCATACTATTTACGTTTATTTACACACATTTGTACAAGTCGAACTGCCCCATCTATCCTTTCATTGTCTCTACAACAACATATAACAGTATTAGGAAAATGTTTTTTATGTTCAGAATTATTTTAATTTTCAGCATTTAGCAATGTTTAAATTAGAAAATAGTAGAAAAACGCCGACAATTACTGGTCTTAGTATTGAAAGAACCCTTGAGTGGAATAACACCTACGGTAGCCGAGAATGCCTGCCATGAACCCCGAAAACCCCAGTAAAACTGTTACAAATAATAAATATTATGTATCCATTATTTAGTAGATGGAATAAAATATAATATAATATATATTTAAGGATATAATCATTCAATGGGAATATTCTGTCCTTCATGTATATATTTTATATTGTACGATATATGTAGGCAGAAAATATTACCTCCTGGCTTACAGCGTACGAGCAGTTCATACTATAATAATCACAGTTACAGAAAAAGTGAAGCTGTGACCTCAAAGAATAATTAAATTATAATAATCTAATGTTTAAGTAACTTCGAAGGCTTAGAAGTAACTTAAAAAGCTGTGGAAACTTCATTCAATCGTGATACAGGTCTCTCACATCGGATGTTGGTTGTCATCAATTGATACAGCGGCGTGCCTCTGTCCTGATCTCCTTCATTTCTCATTACATTATCTTTCATTACGCGAGCATCCTGTCAAGTTTTTTCCTCGAGATTTCTGATAAGATTCGTATCGCTTTAGAGAGCTCTTGTAATCTTTCATCTGTAACACGGAATTTTAAGATAACGAAAGATAATTCCTTTTCCAAAATCTTTCGATGCTGTTCCTTTTTGATTAGAGATATTGGTTCACACCAGGTTTTCTTCCGCATACGTTTCACCGTTGTTTTGGTTTGGAGAATTTGTTTTATTTTTGCGATGTCATTCCAATTTCGAAGAAATCACTCAAATTCACTAAAACCTCCGCTAACTGCAAGGAATTTATGATTTGAGAAACCCTGGAAATGGAAGGGTGGTGGCAAAATTGTTCAATTTTCAGTATTTTACCAATACTCTCCTCCAAAAATAAATTATAGTGCTTTCACCGAAAGGGTTCATCTAATTCAAAACTCCCGATGCGTAGGATATTCATATACGAGTAAGAAATGTATAATTGTTAAAGATTTCGACATTCTACAAGGGGGGCTTTTCATTAAGGAATCTCCGTGGTTTTGGATGTGGACTTCATAATCTCCCATGGGCGATACTTATTCTGTATATCGACTCCCCTGTCACCTAGTGATTATAGTATTTATATAAAGTAATTATATACGAAATTGGACACTCTACCAATTAATTCAGACAGCTATCGAAGTTTGTTACGTTAATGTACCAACGTCATGGTTCCACCTGGAACTGAATCCATGGTTCCCTACTGGAACTTCTCACTTAGCTATCCGGGTTACCAAAAATATTCATAAGCCCAATGAAAGTAAATAGCTTACGTGACTCAATTTATTATATCATCTCTGTGGACGGTGTACTTTTCTCAATTAGTATTTACTGCTGGATATTGCCAAAGGGTGAGATCAACGATAGGTGGGAAATTTGACATGAACGAAGATGAAGGGATAACATTTCATATCAGATCCGATTGTTTGGATAAAGAATTGCTTTTATAAACTTCGCATATCAAGGTAGTGGCATGTAAGATTTCCTGATAAGAGATAAACTTTAGAAATGAAATTTAATCAGGATTCGAAAGATGTGCTGAAGGTGCGATGTGATCAATGGCATAGGTTTCTCCAGGTATGTAGTAATAACGGCTACTATCACACATTCTTGTTGTTTTCGACACCCATAGGGGGTGTACTATCTACGGTGGGAAATATCCACAGGCGTGTAGTAGTATTCTATTTATCTGCTCCTCGGTTCGTATCTCAAGAACCTATTTCCTGTCGTATTCAGAAAAAGAATTGTTGATTTGGTTCGGGGAAAATTTGAGAAATTGCACACTAAAGGCAGAGATAAGGGGTACTTAACGCTATACATTAGACGATGGAGTAGAAAATTCCGTGCACACGCTTTATAAGGGTTTCATAAGTAGATATAAAATAATTATCTCAAATAGCAATATAGCATTAAATTTGGTTTATTATTGGATTGATGTATCAAATATAAAAAAAATAAGTCTGTTGGGCATTCTATTTCATAAAGAAAGATATGGTAAAAATATAGAAATTGAAAGTAACAAGAACACTTATCTAGATATTATGAATCATTGGTGTATTTAAATTCATTAGATCTACACTAATAAGAGGCGTTACAAGAGTATCTTGATAGTTAAAATACTTTTCCTTCGTCTTGCAGCTTAGGATATGAGAAAATGTGTTCATCATTTACATTTGTTTCAATTTAGCTCATGTTAGTGATAACATAAAAATACTGAGGTATGATTGATGCTGAAGAATTACATTCATTTTTGTAGTCACTCTGTATGGAATCCGTTGAAAAGTAATTCATACGCCATTGTGTTTCTCCAAAGGAAATGTTTCCCGGCCATTGCATTCTGGCTCAGTGAGGAAAACAAAGGCAATCTGTTCAGATCCTAATGTTGTCTAACAAACCAAATTCCCTCTCTAAAACATTTAGTATCATTTGGTGAATGGTCTTGTTGGATAATATAGATTATTTGGATTACATATATATAATATTCATTAATTAGCAAACTATTTTCTTCCGCGACAAGAATGGTGCAACTCCGTTATTTTCATACTCATACTCATTTTCTCTCCCCCCAAAGATAAACAATTAGAGTAACCATCTCTTTGATCTCATTAAGTTTTCTTTTTTTACAAAATTATCAACAGAAATTTAGAGTCATGTGATATTTCATGGTAAACTGTGCTTTAATGGTAAAAATCCGATTCAGACGATTTAAGACAACACTGTGATATAACCGCCGAAGAAAAGTAATCACAATTATCTTTTAAAATCTCCGAAATGCATTAACTTCGAGGCAGACTTTTAATCTACTCTTGGAAGATATCGGTTCGGTACATATTATATCAGTAGTTGGCTTAAATTTTAGAGTAAGGAAAATCAACAAAGCGAACGTTGTCTGGAGACAAAAAATGAAGATTAAAGGTGAAATTTTTCCACGGATTTTTAAGAGGCTTTCCTATAAAAGCTTTCTTTCTCTAATATAAATTCATTTTTGTCGAAAAAATATGATCTTGTCCTTGCGGAAATTTGATTTTAAGTGCGAGGTTTGAAACTATACCAACATAATCTTACCAATAAAGCAATGCTTGAACTCCATTTAGAATACTTGCGAACGTCAGCTGTTGAGGTTCAGACACCTTCTTTGCAAAATAAATCATTGACATTTTCAAGTTAGTGGTCTCGGCAATTAATTGGAAATGTTTTTGGTAACAACCTATGATGGACGAAAGGTCTATGATACCTTACTCGCAATTCAACGCATCATCTCAGTGAGTGTGCATTCATTCTATATCTTTTGTTTTTTTATATCTTGAAGATAGATATTTTTGTATTAAGCTCTAGATTTCGTAATTTGGAACTTTAATCCCAAGTTTCTGTTTTCAATAGAATCTTCCACAATCACTTGACGACAGGGACAGATGTAAAAACTTGTCAATGTGATAAATGTAAGGCCATTTCATTGTAAATGAACCTCCAATTGACTTAATATGCCATTTTATCGTGATAAATGTAATAGATGGACATTGATCGTGGAGTAACTTCACAAACTGATTATAATTGCTATTTTGCCGTAAAAAATGTAGTAGATGTTTAGTGATCGTGAAGAAAATTTACAAAATGATTTTAATTGAATATGCTCCTCAGATCTTAGTTAGGCCAATTGCTATTACTACAGAGTCACCAGAGGGGCGATAACCCCCTCGGTCCCCCCATTGGGTCCATCAATGTTTGATTAGATAATCTCTGATCGCCGATTTCTGGTCTCGTCTCCATTTCGAGTTATCTCCTTCTGTTTATATTTGCTAAAAAGCGAGTATCTTTGAACAAATTTACATTCATTGATTATTCTACCAAATTTGTAGCAGAGTTTACCAGAATTCATACTATATCGATCCATATAATTTCAAATCATCACCATGATAATTTATACTGATTAGAGAAATAAATATTTGGTCTATTAGTATTTGATTCATTCGCTTAGGCAGAATATATTATATGAAAATTATATATAGATTACATATATGAAAATTTTATATTTATTATATTAAATTAATTAATTTGCAAACTATTGATGTGTGCCGACGTTTCATTCCCGTAAGCTAAGTGATAAGACAGTTTCTTCACATTCAATATTCGGAGTAATTTCCTGCCAATGAAGTTGGTTTATAACTGGAATTAGCTGGAAAAGATTCCAACTAATATAAATATGACCGATTTAGGATTTATTGCAAAAATTTCCTAATTTTTATGTAGCATAAATTTATGTACTCGGTGTTTGAAATTAAATTGTCTCCAGGAAAATAAACGTTTATATGCTTTCAAAATGTAGTATTTCCACTTCCTAAAAACATCGCCATGTCAGTGAGTTTTATTTTAATTTTATGTATTTGATTGTAATGACCAATCACAATTTTTTACTGACTGCAGATGTTTAACTCCTTGGTTAAGAATCTGGTCACTTTCGTCCTCGGAAGGTAGCTTGTTAAAACGCGCTTTGATTTATCACTGGGGTGTATCTATTTGTTAATAGTTTGACAATAAAATCATACTTAGGAAACACTTAGGAGAACCCAGCTGCAGAATGAATCAAACATTTTCCATTTTATCCAATTAACGCAAGAGATTTAAGACACTTTAGTATAATATGATTAAAGATTTGTGTAAGAAATTCAAGAGAAGGCCCCATTTGCTTCGATGACTGCAAATTTCTCTTTCCTGTGCTACGACGAAAACACAAAGCAAATAATGACTCATAGAGGCTTCTTCGTAGCTAACAACCATGGGTCGGCGACGAAGGAATCACATTTCTTGTTATTGGTTCATACAGACGCGAGATAGCTTCTCTCCGCTGTGATAAGGTCATTTCTTAAAGTTTCAAACTCATTTTGACAGCAAGGTAACAGAGAACTAAGGAAAAGTACCCTTAGATCACTTCCATGCAACCTACAGTACACTCTCCCGTTAGGGTCAACTCGGGACTTATCTTGTTCTAATAGAGATTGTTTGTGCACTGAAAATTTGTTTAGAGTCGCGAGGAATCACAGAGTGATTTCTCAATGTCTCAACATAGCACACTCAACATTAACGATTCACCAACCCTCGTTTTCCAGAAGTATCCGGAAAAGTCCGGAAGGAAAGATACCAGGGGTTTAGTAGGACGTTTTCACCAACAGAGAAGATAGCAAAATGGCAAACTTTCAAGGAGCTAAGAGGCACCACTTAAATTCCGACCGAAGTTATTTAGAACCCTAGGTGTCATTTACCATCGTATATGTTAGATTCCACATGAAATTATGTTATTATTTCTCCCATATTTGGGCGAATTCCGGACAAATTACACTCACCACGACCGTTACCACATGATACAACGAACCAATTGCGACGTATTCAGAAATAAATCAGTTATAGAAATGTTAGCCGAATATCCGAACAAAGATGGGCCACCAAATATCGCTATTACTTCTCTACCCCAGTTTCATGGGTAGTTGACGTCTGGTCGAAACTTTAGAGCAGGGGTCACCAAACTTTTCAGCCCGAGGGCCGCATTAACTATGAAACAGCAGTTTGGGGGAAGACCACACACTCGAGGTCCAAATAAAAGAGAATCAAAGCATTGATGTTGTTTTTAATTATTAATTTACTATTATTAAATATAATAATTATTCTATTTGAATTC
This sequence comes from Sympetrum striolatum, assembly GCA_947579665.1. Taxonomy (NCBI): domain Eukaryota; kingdom Metazoa; phylum Arthropoda; class Insecta; order Odonata; family Libellulidae; genus Sympetrum; species Sympetrum striolatum. The sequence goes on from OX388346.1 coordinate 21,719,888, forward strand.
GGCAAAAACGTTACTTCAACGTAAGCGGCGGCTAATCTTGGCAGGATACACATAAATATACGTGATTATTTTCCGTGGATAAAAAGGTCACCACCTGCCGGATGAGAGGGCCTCGCGGGCCGCATTTGGCCGGCGGGCCTTATTTTGAAGACCACTAGAGTATAGTGGTTACATTTTTTGGTGATTTCGGAAGAGATTCTTTCTTTCCTGAGATGTCGCTATACGCATAACCACGGTAAATGGAATAAAAATTATTCATAATTGAAGAATAAATTTAAGTGAAACTGGTCGCAATACTTTCAATAAATTCCGTTTTGACTTGTTTGGATATCGTAAGATCTTATTTCTTCAAACGAGTAGCGTTTTTGGGTTTATTTTAGAGAAGGCTAACGTGATACGTGAAATTCAGAAATGTTCAAATTATTAAATGCGTTGAAAAAATTTAATCTTAATAGATTAAATTTTTCATTTTCATACGCGGAAAAATGTTCGAGGAATTTTTAAACATACTGAAAATTACTAAAGATTATTTACTCTGAGATTATTTAGTGATATGGAATTAGGATTCAGACATTATACGAGTGAGATGTATTTTTCACTACTGTTACCAAGTGACTTGAAACTTAAGGAGATACCCTTTCGAGATAAATTATTAACTAGAATTCACTCACGTCAGCTTACATTGATCCTTTCTTTGTAATCAGGCGTCGAAGACAATGGAAGTTATCTCTTCCCTGGGATTAATCTTACTTAGGACTAATGAAAAAATGCATCAAATAAATACTGCCTTAACTCATCGATTGCGCTTAATCTTTGCCTGAAAGAAACAAAAGGTGTTTCGAGCCTTCAGATGAAGATACTGCGATACAAGGTGAAAACTGTATATTTTTTGTAGGAAATGAATATATTATATACTTACTTACGATGCTACGATTTTATAATCATTTAATGGTCTTTTAGTTTCAATTTATGATATTATATTCAATTATCAACATTTTTATCATTAGAAAACTAACAAACACCACGGATCAACCCTCTCCCTTATAGATTACACTCCTGGACATATGGATCCATCCTAAGAACAGTTTTAACAGTATTAGTTAAATATAATGCATATTGTCTCTCGACAAGTGTTTTAATCAACAGAAGATATGCATAATATACAGGAAAGAATCCTGGAAAACCATGACTTCTGGATACCAACTTTACATTGTCATAATTCGGATTTATATCACTCCGACCTTAGCACTAAATCAGAGAAACGTGCTATTTCACTTGAAAGATTTATGGAACGCAACAAGTACGATTATAAAGATAACTTTCAGTTAATCTTCAAATCTCTCGAATTTGCCACCCAGATTTTTTATTTCCTGTTATCAGAAAGGAGGTGATTTCATTTAGGATTCAGCCTTGATTAGTTGATTTATCGAATACCGTACGTCATTGCGGGTAGACGCTGTGGATTACATTTCTCGGGATGGGAAGAATGTTGCTTAAATCGTAATTGTTCTCGCAGAATTAACTCACTTGCACAAAATATTAACTTTTAGATAATTTTTCGAGAAAGGACACCGATTGTGATATAGTACTCATTCTAGAATGCAGGAACGTTCCCGATTTATTTCATATTATCTTTTAATCACTACTCATCATCGATTTATGATCAGCAAGAATGATTTGTGATGTGAGCATGTAAACACGCCAACTAGAGATTCCCGTCGATCAATCAAAGAGTTAGATGAAGACAATTATATGTAGTAACATAATTGTACATTTACCAAATCCCGATCTCTTGCTTCAATTATTTTATATTTTTTCAATAAATTCGCTATTAGAGAACACGGTGAAATTCATAAAAAATTTTGGAATTTTCGGTATAAGTGAAAATGAAACCACGGAACTGTCTTCTGCTTTCAGCCAGAATACTGGAAAAACAAGGAAAATCTCTCGTAAATATTGCAGTAGTAATTGTCGAAGCACTTTTATAAATACCATTACTAAAGTAAGATTTGATTTTAATATTATGATACAAATTACATGATGTGATCCGTGGCTCCCACATTCTAATGGCTGTAAAATCATTCATTTTGTCTTCAAAATCCTGGAATAAATATGAAGAAGTTTACCTGTGACACATGTTGATTAAAAGATAAGTAGCATTCCGTGAAAACGGAAAAACTTATGTGAAAATTTCCTTTTTAACTGGCGGAAATTGGATAATCCTCTCAATTCTCTGCTCTGATATCAGGAATATAAGGGCAACTCTGTTTTTATTTATAGTTACGGGTGATAAAATCCAGCACTTCTGATTACATCTTACATCTATTAGCATGGAAAAATGTAATTTAGATTTCCATACAAAATACAAAAATGTGTAGGAATTCCGCATGCAAAAATGTCTGCCATTCCCCTAAAACCAATCAAACGGCGATTGAACTATTTAGATCAGGGGTTCCCAACCTTCTGCAACTGCGTACCAACTGAAATTGTTAGAAATTTTGGCGTACCAACATTCCTATATTTTTTATAAACATATTTACTGTCGGAAAAGTGTCCAATGGCTACCATTTGGTACTGTCCAACGCGTACCACCGGTTGAGGACCCCTGATTTAGATCAACATTCGGCATCAACGGAATATCAAATGTAAAATGTAAACAGTAATTTTATCTTACCATTTCAGCTCCTGCTCCACTACTTTCATGATGAGTACATACATATGACATATGCACTTCTCCAACATAAGAGAGCAAAGAATATTAAAAAAAATGCCGCTATTGAGCGTTTCGAATTCGATTTCTGTGTTCATAATTAATAATTGTTCTCATTACTTATACTTTTCAGAATGGCTTCCAACCCGATTTGTCGTCGCCCTGCTGTGCTGGGTTTGTGTTCTCATCGTATACACGCTCAAAGTCAACCTTTCCGTCGCTATTGTGGCCATGGCCAAGCCTCGACCCTCAGAATCATGTCCATTGAATTCATCTTGCTGGGAGGAAGTGAGTCATCATTAAGGTTTACTAAATAAATATGTAGTTTTCTTGGGTATTATAGCTCGAGAATTTTGTATGTAGACAGTAAGGAGGTAGCCCGATATTTCCGCAAATTAATGCAAAAATATTGCAACAAAATTGGATAAAATTTTGAATCGAACCCGAGCCGCCCGCGTGGCAGGTGAGCATTCTACCACTGATGCTGATGTACTGTTAATCAAACCTGTTAATTGAGTGGATTTCATTCATTTCGTTCATTTCATTGACTCAAATTTAACCTTTTACTTTCAATAAATGATTCTGTCATATTACTGTCAACGATAATTTCTCCGGATTAAGCATAACTAAGGTTCTTTCAAAAAGTAGTATGGAAATATGAACGGTAACAGGTATTACTGCAGTGTAATGAATAGTAATCTCCTTGGAATTAAATTATCAAATATATATATTTTTAAGGCTGTGTTCGTGTTTTCAATATGTACGTGCGTAATGAGTGGGTCTGATACTGTGGACAAAAAACATTGAAGCTGGCCACACCCCCAAGGGTTTCTCTTACTTCCCTGTTATTTTTCGTCAAGGCTAAGAAACACACATACGGCTACGATCTGCAGACTCGTATTTTTACTCCCCGATCACGGTAGCTTCTGACGCCCCGAGATAAGTTAATATCACGCGAGTTTGTAATTTTAAGGAAGTAGGTATTTAAAAATTTCTTCCTGTTAACTCTATTGACTAAAATAGGGGATCAAGCGTATTATTCCTTCTTATCAGTCTAGTTTTTTCCCATCATCCTTAATTATGCTAGTGAGTTTTTATGGAGAACAATATTTATTTCCTCCTATTTTATACTAAATATTTCATGAGTTAGAGATATAAAATTCATACTTATAATTTTCGAAAATAGAAGTTGTATTGTCAAAATTGCTTCGTCTGCTTGGTTAATTTCGCAGATGAGCTCAAACCGAGACACGAACCCGGGACGGCTTAATGCCCAACGCACTGCTCACATGGCTATTCGGGAGCCTATTTTCGAGAGTAAGAAGTATAATTTGTCAAAAACGAAAGGCCTCATTACTTCCCCTTAATTACTTACTCATTAGGCCATTTTCCTGTTACTTTTCTCTCGTTACGGTCCTGCGTATCATTATCGTTGATGATAAGAGTATACTTTAAATCGAGGCTCGGATTATTGATACTGTGTCCTTAATACATTTCCTGATCACTCATATCTCGCCTATGTATGAAAAATGGCAACTTTGGATTGATTTAGATTTCTCTGTGATGACCCATAGGAAAAAGACAAAGGAGAATTTGACTGGGACGAGTACACTCAGCAATCAGTGGTTGCAGGTTATTACTACGGGTACGTGACGACGCAGCTGTTGGGGGGCATAGCAGCGGTCAAATGGGGAGGAAAGAGGGTCGTGGGACCTGCTGTGGCTTTAACTGGACTCTTCTCCCTCATGAGTCCCGTGGCCGCCAGACAAGGAGGCGAGATCGCTTTCACCATTACCAGGGTCCTTCAAGGAGCTGCTTCGGTAAGCGTTAATACCTTTTGAATTAGTAAGAAACATAGGACATACAAGGCCTAACTCTTCTGTGCAAAAAATGTGATCTCCGATCATCTCAGTCAACTCGTCAAGATCTCTTAGAATGGCAACAGTGGCATTTTGTTTCTGGCTTATCTGCGGCAACGATTTGATTTGATCTAAGTTAAGATTAGATTTACTAATCAATTAGTTAAGATTTAGGTAATCTAGATTATAAGTTATTCTAGAATGTTTATGGGTTTCTACTTCTTTGATTCGAATGGTTTATGAGAAAATCCTATAACCAGTAAATATAAACTTAAGAACCAAGAATAAAAACGGTCTGTTTTATAGTTCGCCTGCAAACAGGATCATTTAGGCAACTGTTAATGGATCCCATTTTAATCAGAGACCTACTTATCCCTGTCAATTTTAATGAGGGTATGAGTTTTCTTCTCAGTATGCAAGTCTGCATTGCTCAAATATTATTCTATAATTAATAAGAAATGTAATTTCAATGCTATCACCACTTTCAATTTTTAATTTAAGAGCAATTAAATATGTATTTGGGATTGTTGAATTGTTTTGCTCAGGGGTCCTCTATGCTTTAGAAACTTACTTTGTTACAAATATCTTTAGATCCCTTCGAATATACATGAATTTGTCAAATTCTTTATTCTCACGCCTTGGAAGGCAAGATTAAAAGATAACCTTTATCATCCAAATATTAGTGGTTTTTTCTTTCAATTGGTGGGTGATGGTACTCATTTTTTCTATCTAAGTCTGGTAAATTCCATGTATCCTTGTTATTCCATAATTCATCTGTAGGGATGGGAGTTTCCATATATGTAATTCTTTGCATCAATCATACAATATTGAATCCTCGTGAATTTAAAACAAAGAGCATTGGTTTAATTAAAACTAATTTAAAATCTCTGTGAAAATCTGGTATTTTGTAAATAGTCTAAATTTAACTAAGATCACCATCTACTTAAGTATTAAGTATTATCTCATAGAAAGGCTTTAGAAATATCTTTTAGCTATGGACCATAAAAAAATGGAGTGGACCCTATGTTACCCTCAACTTTATCTTTTATTTCAGGGTGTTGTTTTCCCTGCAATCCAGAGCCTCTTCTCATATTGGTTTCCACCAAATGAGCGGACTAAATATGCTGCAATTACTTTTGCTTGTGAGTATCTTATATTTATAAATTAATTAGAGTAGATCAGGAATTATTGTAACCAGTAATTGAGTATACAGCAGAAACTTTACTGGTCATATTAAATTGGTTCAATAATAGCTAATAACAGCTAAGTCAACTTTTTAATTTAGTATCTTTTTGCTGCATCTTTGGGGTATCTTCTAGTAGGACGTCCTACTTGTGCAATGCTGATTTTTTTATGTGGCTGTTCTTAGTCAATGCTAACTAACCATTTGTTTTCAGTTGATCAGTTTTCTGGTTTATTTCAAATTTCACCATTTATTGTAGTCTTGTGATTCTATATTTGTTGCATGATCCATTTGAAATGTAAATATGAGATATTGTCTAATATGTAAAATTATTGACAGGCTATTGATGGTTTTTTCATTAATTTCACTGTATAAAATTTATAAATATTTAAATTTAAAATTTATAAATGCCTAAACTATAGTTTAGGCATTTACTATAGTTTAGGCATGCTTGATGCTAACAGCAATACGCAATGTAAATTTGAATTGATAGTATTGTAGACGTATGTGCCACCATATGGTTGATTTATACTTTCTAGGTATTAATTACATGTTAATTCAGATATGCTCCCAGTGTATACATCATGAACCTCAATGAGAATTAAACCTGTACATTATAGTACAGATATGAATATTTCAGTAATTTACTTAAAGTTGTAGCTGGGAGGAAAATTGTTCCATGAATTTGAAGTACTTGAGATCATTTTAACAAAGATATATTTTTTCTTTACTTCAGCTATTCATCTAGGGACTGTTGTTGGAATGACCTTATCAGGTGCACTTCTAGTTTGGGATGGATGGCCTCTAGTGTTTTACTTCTTTGGAGTCATTGGCATTCTCTTCCTTATTCCATGGTGGTACTTTGTGTATGATAGACCAGAAGTGCATCCAAGGATATCAAAGAAAGAGAATTTATTCCTACAGGAAACGCTCTCTGTTGCCAAAACTGATGTAGGAGTGGTAAGTCAATTTGGTTACACATACACCAAAATATAAGGATTATAAAAGGTTAACAATAAAATGAGTAAAATAGAGTTAGCATTTTAAATCTTGGATGATTCATTTACCTCATATTGACATACATAACTTAGTAACCTTTAATTTTCTTGATGATGAATTATCCATATCTATGTATAACATGCAATCATTTATTTATCTCCCCCTCTGAACTATTGCATCAATTCTACCATTCATGTCACTCTTTGCCAATATTGACACTCTGCGTTTGTCTCTGCCATTTCTTTTTCCTTTGATTTATTTAGTTGAACAAGAACCTTCTTTCCAGTTTTATCACCCCCTTTTTTTAATATATTCTGTAATATATCAGCACACACTATCTATTGTTCCTTATCTGCATCTTAAAGGCTTTGAATCATTTAGCATCCTCTCTTTAAGTCTTAGTTTCAAACCTCTAAAATAAAACACTTTAAACTAACCATTTTTAGAATATATTTATAGAATAACTGTGGTATAATTAAGTTCAGCATAATCTTTCTACTAAAGAGAATATAAATTTTATTTTACTTCAAGACAGTTCAATGTGTACTACATATTCTCTTTATATGATTTTATAGAATATAGAGTATTTGAAAGAGGCTCTTTTACATTTAAATTAATTAAGGCAAAACATTTCAGCATTACAGGTGATAGATATTATAAGTAATCTATAGGTATGATCAGTAACCATAAATGGGGAGACCATATTTCCAGCTGAATATCAGCAGTTTTGTGTGAGATTTTGTATGAATGTATCTATTAAACATTTATTTATTTTTTTGCAGCAAGTGGTTGTCCCATGGAAGTCCATTCTGACCAGCCCAGCTGTATGGGCAGTTACTAGTGTGCATTTTGGTTACAACTGGGTGCTATTCACATTTGTCTCTGGCCTTCCAACTTATATGAAAGCTATCCTTAACTATGATCCTCAGAAGGTAAATAAATTACAAAATATATTTCCATGCCTTACTCAAACAATTCCTTATTTTTATTGTCACTAAAATTTAAGATATATTCAATTATCTTTGGATGAATTCTTAGTCTGAGGCATCCATGCTTGAATTATAATAGTACAGCTTCATCCTTGGCTAATTGGATGATTATAATTGACAATAAACTTAAAGTGAAAAATAAAATTACTAATTTTCAAAGCATCATCCAGAAACTTTTAATTTAACACAAGTCAATGTTTTCAGAATAATTTTCTAATAACCAACATAGACAAAAAAGGAAAACTCATAGGATACAGATACAATTAGCTCATAAACTAAGTACTTATGGAAGACACATTTGTTAATTTTGTAAAATGTTATTTAGCTCTAGTTATGAGGAATACTATGACAATAATCTTGTTTCAAGTATGGTATTTAATGTAAAGAAACTTTTGAGACCAAGTGGAATAGTAGAGGTCTTAGTTTGGAATAATTTATGCAAAAGACTCAATCAAGTTGTTATTCTACAAAATTTAAAAATTATTTGTCTGTTTCTTGAGTACAATTTTTTTTCAGTCTCCTCTGAATATAGTTTACTATTAATCACAGATGTATGGATGTGATCTCTGACTATACACTATGTACTTATAAAACAAGAAGATGGATTCTTGAATTTCTGATTCTTTTCATTTGTCTTCCAGGGAGCATTTTGGTCTTCTTTACCTTATTTACTCCAGTGGATCTCAAGTATGTTCTGTGGAACATTTTCTCAGTGGATTCGAAGAAGGGGATATCTTAGTCACTTGACAACTTTTAAGATAATGAATGGAGTATGTAAGTACATATATATTTCTGAATAATATTCTTGGAAATCAGTTAAACAATAACCAAGATTCTCTTCTGTTATAATATGCTCAAAAATTGAGAGGGTTATAAAAGTTAATTATTCCTTAAGATTGGCTGAATTAAAATTTTCATCATTCAGGATTCCTGTATTTGGAAATACGGCATCATTTTGATATGTTATTTTTTTCAATTAAACGGCATAGTTGTGTGCTATTTAGCCCCCAGTAAGGAAAACTTTCTAATTCCTTGTTAGCAGAAATGAAATTGAGAAAACTTGAAGATGCAAATCTTGCTTTTGCAAATTAGTGACACATCCTTGACCACTTACATACTACTCTTTTTATAATTTGTTGCAGTGATTTTCATGCATGGTCATGAGTATGTGTCGCAGTACTGCTGACAATCAATTCTAGCTATTAATATGAATTTCAGAAAATACTAAATAATAATAATATTTATTAATTCAATCTGGTTGCAAATTACATGACATGGAATAATTCAGTGTACAAGAAAAATACAAAAGCCCAACATGTTGATTAAAAACATATGTAGGTACACAAAAATTAAGATACTTTAGGAAAGGTTATCATTTAGATTTAAAATATTAAATACAAAACATACACATAAAATACGAATTCATAAGATATAAATAATGATAGAAAAATACATAAAATATAAAGTACATGACCCATTGAAAACTAGTAAGACTCACTTATAAACTCTTGAAGAGGATAGTATGACTTTTTGAGCAAACATTTATTCAGATATATTTTGAAGGCTGTTATAGAAGTAGTGATCTTTATATTTTCTGGTAGTTTGTGAAAAATGGCGGAGGCTTAATGATGAGGGCCTTTATGGGAGAGTGCTAATTTATATCTAAAAACCCTTTGAGTGCTTCGTTAAAATGCCGGCGTCGCTCTGAGCGACTCTTATCAAAAATGTTTGTTATAAAAAATATTAACTGTAATAACTTTTTAAAAATTAATTTCTGAAATAGAGATCGGATAATAAAAAAGTAAATGTTTTCTATACCCAGTAAAAGTTTTAGCTAATTCTTCAGAATATTATTGGTTTAATAGATATTTTTCAAAAAGTCTGCAATTCTCTGTAAAATAGCCTGGCAATTTTTGCATTATACTAGGCAATGTTGCATGGCACTCAAAGGGTTAAGATGAACATCATCCCTGCTATGGGTGTTGTGATGGTGGCAAGTGGAATTAGTTGGGAATAAGTTATGGTATTTTTTGACAAATGGACCACAGTTGAGTATATACATTGAGGGTAGGGTTAGTATTTTCAAGGACTGAAAAGAAGGCTTCCCATGAACTCCATATGATACACCAGAGATACATTTAATTGCTTGTTTCTGCAGTGAAAAGGCATTGCTAGAATAGCTGGCATTTCCCCAAAAAATGATAGCATAGGATGGATGGGAATGTATTTTGGCATAATAAACATGCTTTAAAGTTTCCGTTGAGACAATAGGATAAAGTTTGCGTAACATAAAAATCCCAGAGGAGACTTTCTTCATGACATTGTCAGCATGGATTGACCAATCAAGATTTTCTGAAATGTATATTGCGAGAAAATTAATAGAAGAGCAATGGGAAATATTAGAAACATTAATTTTAAGACGGCTTTAGGATGGTGAAGGACCTTAAAGGACCAACATTTAGGATGAGATAAAGTTTTCATTGTATGTAAATGAATGTTTATTTTGATCAAATCTATGCTGATGATATTATTAAATGCTCTTTAGAAAATAACGAATAAATTATATTTTCAATAACTGGACTGGAAGTCTTGTGAAATACTTGCACCATACTTTATAAACAAATACATCTAGTCTAGATTTAAATATTGTTAGAATGTTTGCCAACTTTTGTGAATTCTTCTTCAACGAAAAAAAAAATTCAGTACCCTATACAATGACCTAGTTGGCTGAATAAAAACTAATATCCAATTTTCATGAAATGTACATAATGTTATGATATCCCTTTTCAGTTCTCTTGGGATCAGCGTTATCACTCCTGGCAATTACATTTGTTGGGAAGGATTACATTGTCATCTTAGTTATGTTTTCATCATATGGTCTGCTAGCTGGAGCATTTTATGGTGGGTCCTACCTCAATCATGTAGATATCTCTCCCAATTATGCTGGAATTCTGTCTGGAATCAATCAGACATTTGCAGCAGCCTCAGGCGTTGCAGCTCCATTGGTGATTGGAAGGCTAACACAAGGAATGGTAAATATTTCCTTAGTTATTTTATTTCTTCACTTCTTTGAATCATGTATATACTAATCCATGCATACCATAGTTGAGTAAAAAAATAAGAAAATACAAGCATCCATCCACCATTGAAGCTTATGTTTATGCTATTGAGATTCAGGGATTCAGTCATTACCAATTGGTAAAAAAATGCGCAAAGGGAAATGAAAATTCATTACATAGAGTGCTTAGATATTCTTAACAATATAATGAAACATACTAAGAATAAAAAAGTATATGTATATCCACTATAAAGATGGAAAAAAGAAAGATCTTCATGACGTTGATGGATATAAATTGAAAAGAATCAATTCTTACATCTTTTATGATTCTATTTTAGTATTACACTATGATTATATCTTATATTTAGATCAGTGGTTCCCAAACTTTCCAGTGTGTAGACCCCTTGAAAGAGGAATAAAAACTCAGAGACCCAGTTTGGTTCATGCCAAAACTCAGTTTTGTCATGAACCAAATAATAATATTACCACAGGGGTAGCATATCCTATCTCCCTCTAGCGACCAAAAGTGAAGCCAAGGGTAAAGTGGCAAATTGCGCATTTCGCCATGCTGGTGAGAACTTCTCGTACTTCCCTAAACTAATACATTGTTTTTTTCGTGATTTTGCGGCTTTTATACAGAGTTAATAAGGTTTGATCCAGTAATTCGAACGTTTTGGAACACAAAATGTAGTTTGAGCAATGTGTAACACAAAGTAATTTTGTTATTTTCGCGTTTCTAAAGGTTTAATTGGTAAATAAGCAGGGGCTTGTTTCTGCCTTCAATATGACCAATTGCAGTGCATTTGGCTGTAAGAACAGATTCGTCATTTTGACAACTTTTACTGCATTGAGCCCCAATTTTGAATTAGAACAAACATTTGCACAAGCGGAAAATCTCTAATTACCCTGATAAGCTATTATAATGTATGATAGAGTAGCTTTATCTCATTGGGGTAAACGATTATTAAGGAATTTTTATGCCATACTTGGTATTGATCGATTAAAAACTAAGTCGGATTAATGCATTATAATATACATAAAATTAACATTATAATAATCAACGAGTTTTTAATACAGTTTTCGGAAGGTTGGCGGATGATTCGTTTTTTGTATCGCTCTAGCAGACGACACCGGCATCCAAGAAGTTTACATTGCAGGCATATTTTATTTTCCATGATGAAAAGAATCAAGAAGACTTTGAGAAAAAAATCGAACATAATCGTTATGTAAAAGGTTCATTTAAACTATTTGAGTCCATTTCATAGGATGGACAAGCTCCTGAGTCCCGAATGAGAGGAAAATAAAACCCCAAAAATACATGTAGTTAAAGGGGAGCTGGTGAAAAGTTCTCACCAGTGCTCTGCGGGTTGCGTTTCCCCCCCTTCACTTTCCCGACATTAGCTCCCCCTTTGAATATTGCAAACTCGTATATTTATTGTTTTTTTATTCAAAAGGAATAAAATTTGGTTTAAAACATTTGCACACAAAGATTAATTCCATTATCAATATTATAATATAATTTACGATTTTACAATTCAGATTTGAAAGCTTTTGGTATCCTTTATTTTTTGTTAAAGCATCTGCATTTATTATTTATTCTATCTTAAGTTAATGATGAAAGTATATTTTCTATGGATACTCAGGAATTTGCATGTTTTTAAGAAGAGAAGTTACGTATTTTTATTGCCTAAAGCTTATGAGGAAATATAAAGATTTCTTTTTGCATTTGTAAAAGGGATCTTGTGCGTCTTTATTCCCATCTGAGTAGCCCACTGCTTTTAATCTTTAATTATATATTGTGTGGCTACACTACTGGTATCAATGTTCCTATTTTATTATATGTATGCTAGAATTAAACATTTTTTCTAATCTATTTCAACAGAAGACCCATAGTGTCACATCTTGCCTGTAGTTGATTTAAATCACTATAATTGTATGATATGCAAAATATCAAAAATTTGATTATTGAAGAAAAGCTTTTGGATATTTTATGAATCTCAAGATCTCCAGAAACTCTACTAAATCCACAAATATCATTAAATACCTATTTTAAATGTTTTATTCCAAGCAAAATCTTATTGTTTTATTTTATAGCTATAATTTATATTTTTTTATAATTATGTCATTTACAGCAAACTATTGGTCAATGGAACATAGTGTTCTACATTTCCATCGGAATATCCCTAGCAAGCTATGTTGTTTACCTCATATTTGGACAAGTGAAAGTGCAGCCATGGAACATGCCTGAGCCAGATAGCAACTCTGAAATAGATCCTAAATCAAGTCCAAACTCAACAGAAGAACTCACAAAATGCAGATATTAAGGTAAATGAATATTGAAATTATGTCATCTACTGAAATTTGAAAGAGTAGAAATAGTTTATATTTTTATTAGTCTATTTTTTAAATGAATTGGTCCCTTATGCCATACTAAATGTTAGGTTTTAAATATATGTCTGCTGTCGAAAAACAAAATGAAAAAAGTATTGCCTTTCCACTGAGGACAAATACCTAGTGAGCATATACATACAAAGTAGTAAATTGCAATACAATATTTTTACTATTAAAATGGTTGAGATATTTTTCTACATAATCTGCAGCCAGAGGGTTGTCTTTTCTTCTCCAAATAACATTTGTGTTTATTAAAATATCTTCATTATATTGCTAACTATCACATAGCTATTGCAATATTTAAACTAAAAAATATCCTTTATTTTCAGACTGATTGATAAGACTGTATTCAGATTATTCTGGAGACATCATCTACACTACATTTTTGTATGTCAGATCATACAGCATCCCACATTAACATCTGTTGGCTTTTGGTGGCATTTCACCAAGGAAAGTTTTCATTTCTCAATGAAATATCCATTATTTATTTTTTATTATTTTTTATAAAATCGTGTATGTATTTTTTTATAAATAAACATGTAAAATGTAGTATGTGAATCTAGCTGTATAATTTGTCTTCCTAGATCTTTGACACAATATATAGTTGGTAGTTTTGGTAGATGCATGAAAATTAGACTAAGAAAACCTTTATGATCTGAATTACTTTATTTGAATATCAAATAGTTACCAAGTATGATAATACTAGCAAAATATTTTTTGTTAATTTAAACATTTTATTATTTATTATCGATATAAGACTTTATTGAATTTTTTCGTAGCATAGTCTTAAAAGAAAATTATGATTTAGCAAAGATTCTCCCTCATACTCAATATGCATATGTATAGGCATTACAAGCAATAGAAATGTTCAATTTTAATAGCAAAGGAGGCATATCATGTGCTTTCAATGCATAATCAATATCTTTGGACTTTTTTATACTATATTTTTAAGTTCTTTTATTTTAAAACATTTTCAAATACTATAAAATTTTAGTTGATAGTTGCAATGCTATAATTATTCAATAATTTATACATATTATGCATTGTATTTAAGTAGAAATCATGGTGAGCTATAGTCACTATTATAGTCACACCATTACATCACTAGATACATCCAAACAAATTAAGGTGTTAAGTGAGAGCCCAAGAAGCATTTTAGCAGAAAAATGGATTCTAATTAGTTAGTATAGTGCTCTGATTGTTTAATTAGGAAATAATAGCAGTTAATAAAATATCTAATCTAATTAGATAAATTAGATTAGATCATCTAATCTAATTAGATAAATTAGATTAGATCATCTAATCTAATTAGATATCTACAATACAATACAATGATGAGACTAATTTGTTGATTTTTTCTTGAAAATCATGAAATTTGGAAAAGCCACCTATAAATATTTTTGAAATATACACTAGAAAATTTGGTACTTGCTTTGGTTTTATTTTTCATCTTACTTCTTCATATATGTTCCCAAAGTACTACATTGAATAGGATAATTTGAAAAAGTAATACTTAATGGTTGTTTATATTCTAACGTGGAAGTCTAAAATTTTAGGAACTGGTATTCCATTGCAGTAATCAGCTGTGCACTTTTTATCACACTCTTTAGGTATATTGTATTTATTTAACAGTAAACTCAATAATTTTTTTTTTATCAAAGTATTTATTAATTCAGATAAATTAAAACATAAATTAGAGGAATAAAATTATCGTTCTTTGAAACAGAGGAATGATTTGATGGAACAGCTCAATCTTCTGATCCTTGCCTCTCCATTCTGAAATTAAAGACAGAAATTATATTTGATTAGATCTTTAAGAACTTGAGTTGTTAATAAATATTAATAACTATTTAAGTTGCACCATTATATACAGGAGAGGAAGATTCAAATATTAGGTAAGAATAACTCCTAATTAACTTAAATTAATACATAATATTCAAATTTAAGTATTTGAGCTCATATCTATTATTCCTCTCCTTTACTAGGTTGCTTTCTAAGATTTACTTAAGTACATTTTCAGTAAGAAGAAGAAGTCAAAAAGAACATTCTTAATGATTTTTATCTCTGAGTTAATAGCAAATCTTTAGGAAATTATGAAGATTGCTGCATGCATCAAAATTGATTTCTATCTACAACTATTTAAGCAATTATTTAAAAGGTAAGCCTTAGGTGATGTTCAACTGAATATGGTATAATTTTATTGAAACTGGTAATGTCCCGTAAACTCTTGCTCTGTGGGATTTGTGCAAGTTTTTATGTGTAATAAATATGGCATTAAGTCATTTACATCGAGTGAACTCCTCAAAAATTATATTTTAGTGCTGGTCCCATTACATTCCTTCAGATTACAAGTTGTTTTAGAGAGAGGAGTTAAGAGCAGAGATGTTGAAAAGGGCTTCCCCTAGTATAGTAACTGTTTATAAATTATTTTCTTAGGATGTTCCCATTCCTCCAAAAGCTGATGTTAAATTACCTGGTTTAGTGGGCAGCGATGTATACGGGGTCAAAGCATGAGAAACCGCATTCAGTGGCGCAGCACTTCTTGTTTCCTGGGCACTGATGATCGCTGGTGCACAGATTGCCGCAGATGGAGGCATGTTGGGAGGGGGGTGCGTCGCGTCTGTGAATTTGGTGTGGGTAGAAGAACACAGCGGGTACTGGGTGAGCTAGTGGTTGTCCCATTGGGCTGCCATGGTATCCTGAGTGTGCCACTTGGAGGCCATGGAATCCTGGATTCATAACGTTGATGGGTTGGCCGGCGGTACTTTGGTACACATCAGACATGTGATTCACTCCAACTACATCAGTCAGCATCAGATTTCTCACGAACGGGCAGAGTCCTTGCCTGGGGCCTGTGGAAATTACCATTGGAATCAGCGTCTACTTATTTTAAACACTTAAATTTACAATAAGACCTATGTATATACCTAGCCATTCGGCATGTCGCATGGTAATTTAGCATTGAAAATGTTGGTAAAATTAAACGGAAATTTTACCATTTTGGTAAAATTATCGGAAATTTTACCATAATTTTAAAGTATAAACTACAAATTAGTTAAACATTACAAAATTGCAAGATGAAACGTGAAGAAACTTACAAATTAAATACCAGAATAATGATCAAAATCAGTTATCGGTTTAGATGCATGATGTTGAGGCTGAAGTAAATGATATATTTTAAATTATAATTTTTGTTGTTGATACAAAATATCTCTTTTTCGATATCAAATGAGCGCATTTATTGAAACTCCATTAATTTAATAAATTTGTTACTGCAGCATCCGTGATTATTGTTTACCGATTCGCTCGGATTCAATAAAGAAAAAGGCCATAGTCATTTAGCGACTATCTTGATGATGGCCGTTCGTTAGGTAAATATCTTGTGCGAATCACAGAATTTTAAGTTTATGTCTGCAATTTATACTATTAGCAACAAACAACATTTATACTATTAGCACAATCCTTTGCAACATTATACAAATAATTCCATACTTCAAATCGAACTTGGACAAATAATAATAGTAATTAAATGCTGGAAACTTACATTGCTCTGTTTGGCCAGTCCTGCTGGTATCATCAGCTGCGACCGTTGAGATCACAACCACCACTACTGCCAAAGCGAATACAGTCTTGGATGCCATGTCGATCTTTGTCAAGTCAAACTTTGTCTTGTCTTCACCTTCTCCATGCAGGTCCTTATATATCCAAGTCCGCTGCACACTTCACCGGCTGTCCACGTACTCCGGGGTTGTCAACGATTTCACTTTTACCGTTTCGCGGGAGGATCCCCAATCCTCGACTTATTTCGGAAGGCCTCCGTTATAAATTTCAATAGCTTTAATTTTCTTCGAAACAATTTCCAAAATTATTTCTCTCATTAAACTTAGGTTTGGAAAATGAAAGAAAGATCTAAGAATATGCGTAACCAAGGAAAAATATAAAATATTATATTTCATCGCGAGGGAATCTGCGACGGTACGCGCCTTGTATATTTTGCTACATATAGAAATACCGCATACCCTCTGTTTTTTTATGCATGCGGAAAATTTGTGCTCACCATCTATCCTGTAAGTTCAGAAGAGAATCAGAAAATTTTCCTTATTAATGAAATTTTTATTTTTGTTATATGTTTTATTAATTAATGAAATCCTTATTTCTTTTCTCCTCAATCCAAATTCTTTTTAATCACGCTTTTATTGGCCATTTTTACTCAAATTTTTTCTGGTAACATTTGGATACCCAAGTAATTTTATTATTTGTTGAATGATTTTCAGTGAACCCCACTCTAAATTAAGAACTGCGTAAAATATAATCTGCAAAGACTGTCCAGTTTAATTATGAATTAGATATAACATAATGAATTAAATAATAAAAACCTTTACCCTCTTTTCTTGTTATATTCTTTAGGCTATTAAGTTCTACTCATCTGGGCAATTGATATTAGAATTATATATCAATTATATTATGATGATTTGCAGAACTATTAAATAAGTAAATCAACAGTCTAGTTCTTCTTTCTGTTAATATGAAACTAATTATCATTTCTTTTTACTTTCTCCATATACGTAGTATAGAGAAAGTATTTTTATCATGAAAAAATCGACTTCAAGATTTCAAAGAAAATACATGTTTTTGGATCCCCAGAACACGTTTTAACCATTTTCGGAATGATGTCTGTGTGTATGCATGTGTGTGTGCTTGTGGGTGCTCTAACGTAAAAATTGTTAGTCGTATCAATACCAAACTTCATATATAGCATTGTGGTGGGTGCTGTCAGAGTTGATTAGTTTTTGAAGTAAATCGGTTAACCGAAAGTCTAGCTTTATTCTTCGAAGCAAATTTCCGATTTTGCAAACTATCTCCATAAATATGATATTTAGGTATATTCTATTATTTATAAAAGTTTCAGAAAATGTGATTTACTATAACTTTTGTATGAAACATATGTTTATATAACTGATTTCTTAGGAGTTATTCATGAAATACTGATAAACCGGAAGTTGCTGATTATGTACTTTGTGGGCGCTGTGGGTGTAAGGCCAATTACATCGTTTATCATCGAACATGTCCGAAAAACATTATTTATGATGTTTGTGACGTAAAAGATAATATGATATAAATTTATCACTTATCTTCCAAGTTTAGATTGAATATAGAGTTCGAAAATACTGTAATAGATAAATATTTAAATCTTATACATGGAGAAAGTCATGTGCTGGCCACATCAGATTTTTACTTTCTCCATATACGAAGTATAGAGAAAGTATTGTTTTCATGAAAAAATTCGACTTCGAGATTTCAACGGAAATACATGTTTTGGGGTCCCTAGAACACGTTTTAACCATTTTCGGAATGATGTCTGTGTGTGTGTGTGTGTGTGTGTGTGTATGTGTGTGTGTGATAGTGGGCGCTCTAACGTGAAAACTATTGGTCGTATCAATACCAAACTTCATATATAGTACTGTGGTATGTGCTGTCAGAGTTAATTAGTTTTTGGAGTGAATCGGTTTACCGGAAGTCGAGCTTCATTTATCAAAGCTCATTTCCGGTTTTCAAAATATCTCCATAAATATGATATATACGTGTGTTGTATTACTTATAAAAGTTTTATATAATGTAATTTACTATAACTTTTGTATTTAACATATTTTTGTATCACCGGTTGATTAGGAGTTACTCGTGAAATACCGATAAACCGGAAGTAGCTGTTATGTACTTTGTGGGCGCTCTAACATGAAAACCATTCGTTATATCAACACCAAATTTCATATATAGTACTTTAATTGGTGTCGTTAGAGGTGATTAGTTTTTGGAGTAAATCGGTTAACCGAAAGTGAGCTTCATTCTTCAAAGCTCATTTCCGGTTTTCAAAATATCTCCATAAATATGATATTTAGGTATATACTATTATTTATAAACATTTTAGAAAATATAATTTACTATAACTTTTGTTTGAAACATATTTTTGTATCACTGATTGTTTAGGAGTTATTCATAAAATACTGATAAACCGAAAGTTTCTGATTATGTACTTAGTGGGCGCTCAGGGCGCTGGGGCGAAAGGCCAATTTCATCGTTTTTGATCGATCATGTCCCGAAAAACATTATTTATGTTTGATGCGTCAAAGATAATAATATATAAATTAATCACTCATCTTCCAAGTTTAGATGGAATATAGAGTTCGAAATTATTGTCGTAGATAAATATTTACATCTTATGTATGGAGAAAGTCATGTGCTGGCCACATCAGATTTTTTATTTTGATACCAACTAGAATATCTCTTAAATCAATATCTCAATCAGAATATCTCAAAATATTGGATCAAAACACGAAAATAATGGAAAATAATAACAGGAAATATCTATGCCTTTTCCGCTGCAAATACAGTATTAAAATTTTAATTTTGGTTAGGAAAGTATGTTATGGTCTTAGTTCCCACATCTCCAGAGCATCAGCAATTTGCATAACCTTGATAAACAGGAGGAAAGTTATTAAAATTAAAATCTGATTTGATTATTATTATTAATTAGTGTTACTTTCTTAGTATTTCTCATATATATTATTCCATTTACTAAGTTCTTCTTATCTTAAAAAGGGTAGAATGAAGAGCGTTGTTCCCACAAAAAATTCTCTTTAATAGAGAAACACTATTAAGTTTCTACAAATAGTCGTCACTAAGATTTTTGTAAATAAAGTACCTTTTGTTATATGAAACTAATTATCAATTAGGAACCTTTCTCAATTTTACCTGATACATTTCCTAATTACCTCACCTCTTACTTTCCATCTTAAGAAATAAGCTACATTTTTCGTAATTGCGTTTTACGTTTCAAATGTGAAACACAATACATAACATTTTCAATTTTCATACAAACAATACATAAGTTACATTTTCATTTATCCTGGTTCCAAGAGTGAGTTGAGATAAAACTCATCTCATGTCATACCCCTGATGCAGTTGCGTAGCTAAGTTATTGAGGAGCCTCCTGATAACCAAATTAGGATTGCGAATCTCAAATTCGAGTAGTACGTTAATATGGCAAGCTTTATAGGAGAAGTATTGATTAAAAATAATAATGTTATAACTTGGCCAAAGCTCTGATTTCATTTGGAATGATTTTTCTTCGATCATAATATTTTCAAATCTGATTTTCCATTATCGAGACTTTCAAACACTCATTCGTGATGTAAGAATGATTATGTGTATAAAAATATAGTTTACACAGAGTTGCGTTCCAGTATATAAATTCTCAACATTCGAGGAAATAAAAATTGTGTAGCTTAAATTTTGCTCACATTTTTGCTCTTACGTTAAAAGAGAATTTTGTGTTTAATAGCAACATAATAAAGAAGCTAAAACCCAAAAGATACAGAAGCGGAAAACGTAGGCATGACTTGGACTTGATCGCGACACTTCCCATTTCGGGCAAACATTCTAACCACTTGACTACCATTCCACGTCGACATGAGCGCATTCTTTACTTTCAAATCGCATTTTCCATTAAATTTGATAGCAGTTCGAGAAGCAGCGAAAAAAGAAGAAGCCTGTTATTTCTCACAATTGCCTCGCCTCTCTTCAAACACAGGCGCCAAGCAATAAGCTGCTGATAAAATGCTGAAACCTCGTACTTTGTATTAAGTTAATTTATGCTTCTAGTACAAAAAGAATCCTTAAGAACGTATAGTAGCTGTCGGTGAATCCCTTTACGTTATGATGCATAAACTGAGTTACGGTGTGATAAGAATATTTCACATATGACTCGAGCGTTCAAGTCACTGGAAGCATATCATAGCCAATAAATCATCCATGGCCGAATTTGCATTCCTACACCCTCCTGGAGAAAATATCGTTAAGTCTTGGGCATCAAATTTACAGCATTGCCTGCAAACTGCACCATGTGGCAACTCAGCAGGACATCGACCGCGACTCAAATCTTCTCTGCACTCGAAAAAGTAAGTACAACTCAATTTCTTGCATAACTCATTTCCACATGTTATCTAAAGGCGTATTTGGTATGTAAGGTTTGGAGCGGTGAAATTCCCATTCAGCTCGAGACAATGCATGGAATGGGGTCGGAAAGGTTTATCTTTAAGCATTCAGTTATCGGCGCCCCATTAGTGAAGCTTAAGATAAATATCTAACGGAACCTGAGGTACCGATTCTTTCAGCCGTGATTTTATACAGCCTTTCGGCGCACTTTGTTTTCAGAACCACCCTTAGCTCTATTCGCAATTTATTTTTCTTGTTCGAAATAGTACAAATAATAATAATAAAACGTCTTTATTCGGGCAACATTGAGACTAGAAGTTTCCTCTTCCGTCTAACCCATCGTCATACAATATACAAATAATCAATTTAAAGAGATTGTTTGAGAAAATATGAGAAGAATTGTGGATGTATAAAACCCAAGAAATAATTAGGAAAAAAATTAAAAATTCTTACAATTTCGTAATTATAATGCTTCGTAATGCTTAATGAATTTTGTAAAATCTTTTAAATAGCTGTGAAATATATTTCAGATTATGAGGCATTTATAATAGATGCTATCTGATGATCAACTACTGTCCGATGAGGATCTCACATGAGGATACATTTGCTATGGATCCGAATGAAAGAACAAGGGAGGGACATCGTGGAACAACATTCTGAATACCGAAGGGGTTGATTTATTTATCCACCACCAGGCAAATAAAAGTGTGTTTTCTTTCGAAAAGATTCAATTTATCAATCACAAATCGCTGTGTTTAATCTATTTTCATTATGGTAAGCTGGCTATATACGCTGTACTTAAACGTATTTAATAATTCCGTGCGGAATTTATATTTTATTTTTAACAACGTTTGATTGAAAAAAAACAGTTCGCTCCTGGAAACGTCAACTCATGGAGTCATGAGAATGGTGAGTAACATTTGTTTGCTCTAATTATGTGCTGCATAATTGTGAGTTTAAAAGTGATTATCACATCTTAAAATATATTTTATGCCATAAAAAGGTGCTGTTATCTTGGAGTCCAAAGATAAGAATAGATACTATGGTAATATTATACCTTACTAAATACTCTATTCCCGTTATTGCGAGCATTAATATATCAACTTAAAAATTAGCGTTTGTACCAAGATTTTATATATTTTTTAAAATTCTGCCTTGTGCAGTTTTACTGAAAAGCTAAATTTTGTTCGTTACCTAGAATTTCAAACAACTCTATGCCTAGATTTTCAGTTATTTCAAATATTATGTATTTTTTTTTAGATTCACCCTAAAAGATGCCCATACAGCTTTTTTCAGTTGGAGGAATAGTGTTTAGGAGACGCATTGGATGTGGAGATCTTCTGAATGAAGGGCCGATTGACGTTACTCAGCTGCCTCCAGCCCTTGATGAAGATACATGAGGATACATGCTGCATACATGTCAACTGTCCTGGAGAAATTTCGAACTATTATATTACAGTATATGCCAATGATTGGCGTTATATTGCAGTTAATATTGTACATAAAATCGTAAGAATAGAATCTAAAGTTTTTTTATCAAAAGAGAATTTTTTATTTAACGCATCCTTTATGTTATATTATTATGTTCATAATACTCACCTTTAGGTAAAGATAGTTTAATATAATGAGTAGAAATTACTCTGTGTAGAAAGATCTGATGTATATATACTCTGTGTATATTATAAATAATATTTCCTTGATGTTCGAAATTTCCCTTGATGTTTGATGTGATGTTCTTATTGCTTGAGCACAATGTGCAGGAATAGATCTTTGGTGAGAGCTATGAGGACTTAAAAGCGAACATTTGTTAGAAATTATCTTAGTAACACTCGCTTATATACATTACATAGTAATGACTCCCAGTCAATGGAAACACAATAAGTGTTGTGGAAATATTTTATTGACATTACAATTGTGATGACACAGTTACGATCGTATAGTATCATTTTAAGTCTATAAATGACATAATTTATAATCCCTTTTGATGTTTTATGGAGGATTTTGGTGCCATAAAGAAGGTATGGATTAGTAAGTGCTGCCTTAGCACAATATTGTCAGTATCCCTATAATTTAAATAGAAAAGTAAGTACCGGGAGTAGGAGAAAACAATTTATTTCATAAATAATTATTAATTATAATTTTAAACTCCAAAAATTGTTTATTGTGGCGATTATGAATTAAAGAATATAGTATGGTCAAACAGTAGGGCTTAATGAGATACCTTCATACCGGATAATATCTGCACTCCTGCAAATGGTGGAACACAAGATTTGAAGTCTAGACATTCCAAAACTCAATATTGTCTTAATATGAATTTTTCTCAGTTTGAATTGTACTTGAATACAAAGGTGTAAAAGAAGAATTGAATGAAGCCCTGTGGATATTTATGAAACTAGTTAAGTATTTACAGAATTGATAAGGCCGCCATTAGTTCAGCTAAGTGATTAATCTAAAGCATTGTTAAAATTGTTTTCTTTGTATTCAGTTCCTACAGCCATAAAAATTAATAATTTTAAGGCCATTCTCATCTTCTCCAATGCCACATGTAGTGTTTGGTAAGTTCCTTTTTAAATATGCATTTTTCTTTCCATATTCATTGAAAAACGATTCAAAAATGCAATTAAATTCGTGACAAACTTAACAGCTGTCTATATAACAGCTTTAGAACATATACATAAAAATTAATGCATGTATTTTGTCTAGTATTTTTATACTTGAGCTTAAAATAATCTTTTTCATAAAAATTGGAAATTAAAAAAAGTTTTACATTTTGTCGTAAATATTTCTGTCTTCGCCTTTTTTTAGCTTGCTTTTTCAGGAAATGTGGATTTCAATCTTCCACCAATTCAATTTTATTTTACCGAGAGGAATGCATTTTTCTTTATGAAATAGGAACAGAAAATTATGAATTTGATTTTTATTTATAACATACATCATTACGTACATAAAAATACAATGACACATTAACAAAGCAATGGATGGAGATTTTAGTCTTCCATATCCTGCCGTGGGATTCCAGTCAGCTTCCGTAATGTAACCAAGCGGCAGACGGGTTCATTCTTAGCACCAGCGTCTTCCATAGTCTTGATCCTAAATAAATAAAGAAAAGTAACACCTGAAAGAAATACAGAAATATTAATTTCCAGACTAGCCAATACAACGCGCAAGGGATTGTATTTCCTACAACTTAATGATCGATATTAGGGGAATTAATATTTAGAGCATAAATAATATAAATAATATAAATAATTAGCTCAAATTGGTGCGATACACTACATAATGGTTGTATTAGAAAATTAATTACTTTGAATTTAGGATATGTCTTTTGGTTCATTTTACAATTGTTTAAAATTTAATTCCAAGAAAATCATAACTTCTTCCATGTTTGTAAAATATTTTTATGAGGTATATTTAATATAAGTTTGATTTTAAAAGAGTGAAAAGCGCAGTTCATTCTCCAATACCTGACTAAAATATCAAGATGTTAATAGAATTAATACGATAATAAATTAAATTTAATAAAATTGTTTGGGATACATGACTGAATTCATAAATTAAGAGCGGATAATCTGTATAGAAAAAGGAGTTAGTACTGAATAAAATGATAATAATTGAAAATATTTAATTAGGGATGATATAGAAAATAAAAACAATTAGTAAACACCTATAGAACTGTGGATGTGTAAGCTATTTTGGGTGGAACAATAAATACGTTTTCGTAAGAGGAAAATTTTGTTTCTACAAAACTGTAATTCAGCTACTTATGTTACGCAACAGAAACAAGGTCTGTACATTTCGAAAAATCA
This sequence comes from Sympetrum striolatum, assembly GCA_947579665.1. Classification (NCBI taxonomy): domain Eukaryota; kingdom Metazoa; phylum Arthropoda; class Insecta; order Odonata; family Libellulidae; genus Sympetrum; species Sympetrum striolatum. Next base: position 21,744,875 of record OX388346.1, read on the forward strand.
AATCGAGAAAATAAACAATAGAAATTTAAATGAAGGATAGCTGAGAGACAGAAATAAATCGACCATCTGACACAGTTACACGAGAAAATATCAATCTAAGACGAACGACTGGATCTCGCAAGCATGAATCTTCAATTCATATTGAAAGACGTTGAAGGTGGAAACTAAACATGCCCAAGACGAAAGTCCTAAAGCAAGTTTACATGATAAATTACATTTTGATATCCTTTCTAAAAATATTTGGTCATCTTTTATTGCATTAATTGGCAAGAAAATTGAAAATCAATTTCCTACAATCTTCCTTTAAATCCACTAACTAAGGTTCGCCGCATACTCAGCCCGAAATTATGAGCGTAATTCAAAATCAATAAACGATTAAGGGTAGTAAAATTTGTACCATAGGCCGAGATAGCTTTCCTAGCGAAAGCTTACTGAAAATCTAGTGCTTAATTAAAGTCGCAATTCATAGATACATAATGTATTATCAAGTCGAGAATTATATTCGTCTCAAAAATTACAAAAAGGAATCGAAAAAACGGACCGCCGATCTCCAAACGATATGCTATCAGGCCTTTCGAGTAAAAGATTTGTTGATCACTGATTAAAGTCCTTTAGAAATTAGATGCAAGTATTATTAACTATTAAGACATTAAGAACAGCGAGAAGTGAAAAAAGGAAACGTCCTTTTTGAGTTTAGCTTACTTAATTTGGGAAATAAGGATTTGCAATATATAATGTTAAGTCTGACGAACAACAAAAAACTGAAGTAATAAAGACCAATAATGAAAATTTCGATTAAGCAGAAACACATCAAAAAACTAAGTATATCATTATTGGATGGGAGATTAAATTAGGCTGCCATTGCCTCGAATTAGTAATTGAAACTGAATAGAAATCTAGGTAAATTAAAGATAAAGGAGAAACTTTTGCGATTACTTGCTTTTATGAATAGCACAATCTAAGCATTCTATATTTCAATTGCTTCCATCAATGATTGCGGGATGGACCATGATCATTTACAGAAAACAAACCGATAACGAGTGAGTAAATCTACTTTAAGACAAGTACAAGATCTACAAAAGAGCATAAGGTAAGTCAACAAACCGTTAACTTACTCTGACATCAAGGGTTGCGTGTCTGTTCAGCCTTGTTTCTTTGCTGCTATCAAGTATAGTATTAGGGGTAAAAGCGTGTTTTTAATCTTACCAACTTTCTGATGTACATCCAAAACATTTTCTTCGATCCCTTTCATTCTTTAAGCCAATATCTTCGCCATCTAATCCTTCAAAGTAAATCAGCTTATTTTGGGCTTTCCTTTCCCTTGAATTTCACTCCCATTGTCACTCTCTATTTAAAGCAGTCGAAGGAAAGATACGTAAGAAAATAATTAGTGGCATACAAATCCAAATATTTCATTACGGATGTTAAATTAAAAGTAATCTTTATTTCAGATGTAACCTACATTCACCTTGAACGCCTAGACGTCTTTCTGCATACGACAATGGGCAGGAATTCCTTCCGCTGGGCCTCTCCAATACTTACAGCGGGTTTGTCGACCATCCCCCATACCAATCTTCAATCGCCAGGTAGGGAATTTTTCCAGGAGGACTCGGCACACAACGGACACACAACTTTTGTTCATTCTGAGCTAATAGGAGATTTATAATAAGCCAATCTGTTATAGCAAGGCAAGATTCTCGTTTTGATTATATGAATTATTATTTCATGCTCCAGTTATAATTAAGGAATACCAATTATAATTAAGGAATACCAATTATCAAATAATTCGATAACAAATAACATATGACAAACCTGAGTCTTAAGGTCCCCAACCTCATGTAGAAATTTCCTGAAAAGAGCAACAGATCACAAAATGAGTTATCTTATGTCGAAATAGGAAACTTATAGGTACGAAAAATTCATTTTCCAATGAATTTTTCGTTTTAGCCTATGAATTCAAAAATTTATAGGCTAAACAGTTATTAGATATTAACCCAATTATCCATCCCAACTCTTTGGTCCTTCGTGAACGCTTGGAAAACATCAAATAGTAAAATTTATCCTCTGCTAACAGTTTCCGTTGCGATTCATTAAAATATCTTACTTTTTCTCGACCTCAGTTGGAATACTCTACTTTAATTAAAACAGAGCGTTCATAATGTAATTACATACGTACGTACGAATCTTTCTCATCCGTTGCTTTGATATTCTTTCCTTAATTTGTCTGCTGTGAATCCTTGAACTGGCAACCGCTAACACGAGGTACGACCGCTGACTAGACTCACGCAACCTCTTTCTCGGCCGATACCCACGATACAACAAAAGGCACTACGAACGACAAGGTCGGTTTAGCCGACAAGAGCTCCCTCTAAATATGAATAACGACGAAAATATCTGCACATCGTCTTGAGTCGAGTTCTGGTAGATCGGTATTAATTCGTCCATCCAATTACATATTTCTAAGCTGGCTTATAAATATCAGATATTTAGATTACACATCGATATTTATAATACAACCATGACTTATTTTTTTTTCAGTATGTCTATGTTGGCTAGGTATACCATTACCATCAAGGAAACGTTGGCGGATCCACAGAGGAGCAGATGGGCGACCTTTACGAATGTATTTTGACAGTAACTGACGAGTACCTCAAAAGAAACTTCTATATTTCTTTAAATCTGTCTAATTTATGACGACCCTACAGAATCAGTAACAAATAAGGAAAGGGTTTAGGTGACTTTGCAATTGCCCTTGCACACAAAGTCCCCAAAACGGCTTGTTAAAATGTTCTGGTCGGGTAGCCTAGATGGTTAAGGCAGCCTCCCGGTTAGAGGAAGATCCCGGGTTCGATTCCCGGCCCTGTCAGACTTTTTTCAAGTCCGTTTTTCCTTGGGAATCAGTAACAGCTGGCGGGCCTCAATACAAAATTAAAAAAAAAAAGAAAATAATTCGTAATTCCAGCTAGGAGGTTGTTAACGATTGATGTATTTGTGAATAATACTTTTTTTTAAGCTGCATAAAAAAATATGATAACCTGGATTTCAGGAGGAAATTATTACGTAAATATCACTATCACTAATGTTCGAGTAAATGTAGGTATTGGTCAAGCAACGATAGAATTAATACATGAACGACGAAAATATTATTTCAATACCCAATATACGTTACCTATACAAAAGGAAGAATTATATACACTCTAATCATTATCATTTTTATCTCACCTAATATCGATCTAGGGATACTGGAGCAATAATTTTGGTTCCATGAATTAGGAATTTACAGCCCCGAATTTAAGCCGAAATTTTGATTTCCCGTGTAAACAGAAGATTAACGATTTCATCCATAGAAAAGAAAGACTTCAAACGTATATATTACTAAGTATCGATGAGCCTAAAGGCCTTAAGCTTTCATTTCTTATATTATATTACGTAAATACATCATTTAAAATATTAACTAAGAGAATTTTCAAAATTTCGTCTAAACGATAGCCGAAATTGATTCATAGTTTTCAACGCGGCAAAAAATCGAAACGCCGATAACGATTTGCTTTCTGGGAAAAATGAAACCAACAGTGGAAGCTATGAGTAGCTCGTAGGGCGCCATGAGTCAACAAAGCTGTATAAGATCGCCTCCTTTCTCGTTCAAGGTGCTGGTTGAGTGGGTCCGGTGGCCCCCGGTGGATAATAACCTACAGGAACCGGGTTCGAATCCGCGCGGGTGCTTTCGGTCGCCACAACCGACCGGGAGTTTTTTCTATCATCCTAACTTCGTCAAAAACGGATTCTGACCCTACCTTTGGTGTTATCGCGGCCCAGGGTCAGTCCTCGAACCCGCGTGCGGGCGGTCCTTTTAGTTATTTTCCACTTTTTATCGTCTCCAAAATTAGGCATTTTCCCATAGTTATTTTAGCTACCTGAAAGGTAGAAAAAAATGCGGGAAAATGCCTGTAAAAAATATGCAAGAAATTTTAAAAATAGCCCTAGACTCGAGCACCGGGAAAAAACTACGTTTTGAAAAAAATAACCGATAATTGACGACGTGAAGCGAGGCCCACTGGCATCGACGCGATCGCGTAAATTATCTCAGCAAAGTGGCTTCAAAACCGCCTCATACGGAGCGGATAACAAAATAAGAGCGTTTACATTTACGTGCAAGAGTTACGGTCCGAAATTCGACGAAATTCCAAAATTACGTATTCTCCCGCCAATTTTTCAGCAACTGGATGAATTGGAAAAAAATAAAGGGGGAACAAATTACCTTTTGAGAAAATCTTACCGATGACTAACGAAATTAAGCGAGAGGGAAAAATTGCGTTCGAGAAAATCTTACAGATGACTAACGAAGCTGAACGAGAACCGCTTATATCGAAGTGATCGCGTTAATTGTCGCAACGAAGTCTCTTCAAAAAACACCGCAGACGAAAGGGATGACAATAGTAAGAACGTAAATATTTTATCGCAAAAATTATGTTCTCAAAATTCAACTAAGCGGAACACTACAGGATGTTAATACTACAAACTCAATTCCTACTTCAAAATGTCTCCTTTCTAAGGATTACTGCAAGACATGATCAGCAGATTGACCAATTAAACTTACCGCGTGCCGTCTGATTCCTCTGCTACATGGGACGTCGATCCAATCACGCAAATAAAAATGCCACGTCAAAAATGCCCCACTTTTTGATTTTTGTGGGCAGTAAAAACGCCACAGTTGAATTTTCACGGGGGTACAACCTTTTCGACAATTTTTAAGACCATTTTGTCAATGGCTTAGATTGTTGTAGTTACTCCTGCATAGAACGCAATAATAAGGTCAATATATAATATAAATATATGTCAATCCCCTTTACGCTATAATACATTATTTTGGTAATGTTGAAGGCCACATTGGCAATGGCTCATGCCATAATTATTGTTGTTGTTATTCCTGTAAAGAATGCAACGAGTTTTTATATGTCAATCATCTATACACAATATTACAATTATACACCGATTTGGCAATGTTTGAAACCGTTTTGACGACGTCATGACTATCTCTCACACCGTAAGTAATTACTATTGGCAAGAATTAAATAATTGTTTCTTAAAATTTATAGGAATTTAGGAAAGGTTAAAATTCAAGGGATCGCTGGGAAGCTGTGGAAAATTACTAGCCTCTCTCCCTTTTTCGTTGTCGACCATACCTTTTCTATTGTGTATTCCATGAGTTTACTCCGAGTATAAACAGGTTGCACACGAGCTTTGGTGATTGATCCAGAGGGAAACACTCTCTTGATTAATTTTTACTTTTCATTTCACATCGTATGTTATTATTACTTTAATGTTTCTCAGAAAAGAATGACATGTCACTCACCAACTCCTTGTAACCACGAAGTGATTACGTGGCCTTTAAGCGCGCTTTTGGGCTTTTTTGATCGTCACAAAAAATCTGAAGTACGCAATTTGTGTGCGAGGAACTATGAGTAATGAGAGGTGATATTCATTGTGTTTCTCACAATGGCGGTCTTTCAGCCCTTCTAAATTTACCTGGAATATATTCTTATGGATGTACAATCTATATTAAAGATATTAGACGAATAGGCTATCCTCTGAATGTTCGAAGTGTAAGCATTGCTCTGAAAACTGAGATCTTTCGATTTCTTCGTACGTTAGTGACACATGATTGCGATTCCTTCTATTTTGTGATTTGTGAAGTGTCTGACTTAATGGTTTTGCAGTTTGTGTACTCTCGGTGACGGAATTACAGTCAGCGGAGGTTATGCAGTGAGTAAGATATATTACTTATGTGCGTTTGGCGTGAGAATATAAGCTTAAGATCACGAACTTAGAAAGTATAGGACTGGTAACTGCTGAAATTTTTTGGCTCCCTTAATGTCCGCATCCGCGAGATGGCAGCCGCGAGATGGCAGCACTGAAGCTCGCCCTTTGAAACCATACTCTCATATGGAGTAAATGGAAAAGACAGCACGATTATGATACTTTTTCCCTGTTTTTCTTTGTGGGAGTAGTATATACTAATGATGGAATTCAGAGTTAGTGATTTATCCATTTATAAGTATATAAAACAATTGAATAAAATGGGCAAATTAGTAAATCCGAAGAATAAGTGCAGGTTGCCTTCAGGGCACATCACAAGTAACTTCGTCGCTGTGAAAACATTATTCGTAGATCAGCGAAGTGCAATGTATTCTGCTTGGATACACAGAGAATAATTGATCCTTAATAAATTACCAACGTTACATCTACTTTCAACTAGGCCTTTTAAAACTAGAATCTCAAGATGCCCATGGGTGGTCTGAAAAGTTTCCGACATTTCAACATTTCTTGACATGGTTTCTGAAAATTTTCTGAAGATGTCTGAAGAATCTGGGGTTGGAAATTTTTCAGACCACCCTCGTATAAAATCGAAGTTCCCAGAAATAGTCTCCAGGAAATTTGCGAAAAAGAAATTTGCGAAACTGTCTAAAACTTAATGTTTGGTCAATAAATTTTTTATACCACTCTATCCTTTATGTTTGTATATTGTATAACCTAACTTCACATTTCAGGCACCCCAAGATAAAATGCAGTCCACGCCAGTCATTAAAAGTTGATACTCTTGGATTTATGCATGTTTCAACAATATTTGACCGTTTACTCATTTCCTGGAGACTATTTCTGGGAACTTCGATTTTTTTTCAGGAAATGTATATACGAGGGTGGTCTGAAAAATTTCTAACCCCAGATTCTTCAGACATCTTCAGAACATTTTTAGAAACCATGTCAAGAAATGTTGAAATGTCGGAAACTTTTCAGACCACCCATGTGCATCCTGCGATTCCAGTTTTAAAAGGTCTAGTTGAAAGTAGATGTAACGTTGGTAATTTATTAAGGATCAATTATTTTCTTTGTATCCAAGCAGAATACATTGCACTTCGCTGATCTACGAATAATGTTTTCACAGCGACGAAGTTACTTGTGGTGTGCCCTGAAGGCAACCTGCACTTATTCTTCGGATTTACTAATTTGCCCATTTTATTCAATTGTTTTATATACTTATAAATGGATAAATCACTAACTCTGAATTCCATCATTAGTATATACTACTCCCACAAAGAAAAACAGGGAAAAAGTATCATAATCGTGCTGTCTTTTCCATTTACTCCATATGAGATTATGGTTTCAAAGGGCGAGCTTCAGTGCTGCCATCTGGTGGCTGCGGACATTAAGGGCGTCAGCCGATTGTACAGCCAGCATTGGGGACCTTCAGGGGCGTGCTTAAGATACGTTCCTGATTCTTCTACATTTCGATGGCTTCATGTGATTAAAACAGCCAATTCAACGCAACTTTGTTTGTATCCTAGTAATTTACCCGCAGTTGAAGGGTAAATTACTAGGAAGGGAAGGCTGAATCTTTTGTTTCACTTCTATGCCCTTAATCACAGTTTTTAGCAATTCCTCTCCTACTCATATTTGACCACTCTTGTCCCTCTTATTTGTCCCTGGACCTTATCTATATAAGATATTTTAACATTTTTACACCCTTTTCATCAAAACAAATATCAGATGGGAGTTTTAAGGATTAAAAGAATATATTTCATAATTTCAAAACTGTGAGATTTGAATGTATTTCTGCGCCGAAAATTTGTTTTGATGAGGGAAGAGGATAACTTAATATAGATATTCTCAAGCAGTTTTTATTCTCCCAAATCATGTAATGCATTGTTTTTTTCTTGATGACAAAAATTCTGATAAATATGTTTACGATCAATTTATAAGTCTTCGAATCGAAATCTTAAAAATACTTTTTGTTGTTTATCGATGAAGTGCATTGATGCACTGACTCTATTCTTTTGTTATGGCCGACGTGGAATAATTAATTATATTAATAATTTAAGAAGGCTTTAAACGATTTTTAGTAATCATGATAAAATAGAAATATTGCAATCACAAAATCACAAAACTAATAATTAAAAAGTTAACAATTAAGATGTTTCGAGCACTCCCATTGGAGGAAACGACAGATTTAACTCAAAATATAAATAAATAATTTTATTAACGAAAATTGATTTTCCAAACAATTTTAAATTAAATTTAAGAAGGTACATCATAAAATTGAATGTCAACTTAATTATAATTATTATTAATGTATATGTTTTCGTTAAGTTGTAGGCGGGGGCCATTGGCAGAACATCCAAATTCCACCAATCAAATTTCAGCTATCTTGTTCAACTGTTATCCGGATGGAAATTTCCTCAGTCGCTGCTTAGATCCCGTCTGTTGCGGAAGTTATGTCAATTGTTTTCAAATTTCCGTTACATTTAAATTTTGTGACTTCCGTTGGACTTGGAAACAGGTAAGCGTGAGTGATATTTGATAGCCTTTTGTTTTCTTTTTGCAATAATAACTATTCCGTAAATGAATTTTCCTTACAAATGAAAAACGACGTTTGAAGACATGAAGATGTTTGTGATCGTCTCCAAGGATTTCCTCTTTATGGTAAGTAGTACAAAGAAACCTTAATCAAATTTCGCCCGCGTTCTTGCTTTAAAGAAATAATTGCTTTCGTGATCTATAAGTTCCCATGTTTTAAAAATAGTCGTTGCGGAATTTTGTTTGCAGTTGGCTATTTGAATAATATATTCAGTTCTGGAATCGCTTAAATAAGGATAATCCTAACGTAGATACGTAATGATTTTGCGTAAAATTTAGCCTCCACGTATTTTCCGATTCAAATTCGATTTAGTAATCATATTTGAATTGGTTTGATTTGATAACTAGGTTCTGTTCTTACGAGTAGTTCTCGTAGTTCTTGAATTGATGACGTAAGCGTATCAAGGGAAATTCATTTGAAACTTAAAAGATGAATGGAAAAATCCGCCTTAAATACTTAATTTAAGAGAAATAGTGCAAGGGGAAAAGTCTGACGCATGCGGGACGCGAACGCGGGGGAATTCTCACACGCTCGCTGTTTTTACGATCCGTCCGGTAAAATTATCGGAAATCAGTATTCGAAAATTTCTGGTAGCACTCTATGTTACTGCATATATTCATGCTCAAATATATTTCCTTACGGTTTTATTTTTTTTGCTTTCTTCTATTTGAAATGCCAATGCCATCGTTGACATTTAACGGTGTCCTTTCTCTATGAGATCTACATTTCGTTTAGTTTTCTCTTAGATAAGAACAAATCTTTTTTTCTATTCCTCAAGCCGCTGATTAAAGTTTACCCTTCTTTAATATTGTATTGATAAATTCGTTTCGTGTTTCAATCCCAAAATGGATCGCAGCTATCTAATTTAAGGATATCTAATTTATGATTTTTTCAATATTTATCTTTGTCCCTGGAAATTTGTTATTTTATTTATCCGTTTGTTAGCATTCCACCTGTCCTTTACCTACACCATAGAGGGCTCGGAAATATTGGTTCCATGTAACGGACACCCAATTTGAAAATTATCGGCTATGAAATATACCTGTTCATGGGCGTTGAGTACAGTCTGAATGAAATTAATTGATATTTTACTAAATTGGTATCTCTATTTTTCCAGGTTAAAAGCTGAACTGAAAGCTGAAGCTGAATGGGTCTCTGCTATACTTCGTTTCGAAAGGGAAGAGCCGCGGGATGACCTACCGGAAGAAACGTGAGGAACGACATTTGATCAATTTGGGTAAGCGCACTGAATGCTCTCACCTTTCATTATTTCATTATGTATTCTTCGTCATGTAATGACACTTCTAAATATTTTGCAATTCGTCGTTCAAGTGAAATAATGCTTCCTTGAAATCGTCTCGCCTAGAACCATTGAGAATAACTGTGTGCAATTGATTGGATTTAATGTGTTTTAAGTAAATAATCGGAAATTGTTGAAGCGTAGAGAGTGAATGGATTACAATATTAGTGCTATGGATGAGAAGGTAAGTTTTAATTGAGAAACATTTCTACTTTTACGTAATACAATGCTAAGAGGCATTACAATTTAAAGCGAAATGATGAGGGAATTCTTACTCGAATGCTCTTCCGCTCTGCGAATAACGTTTAATTTAAGTGTGGAATTCGTGTTATTCAAGATTATGATAAGCAATTATCTTTAGTTTTCTAATATAGAGATAGCGTTAGTGATTCGATTTTATAAAATAGGAAATAACTATAAGGAAACTTTCCGCATATTTTACGGCGAGATTATCAAGTCAACTGCTTAAGCAAATTTTTTGTCCCTATATTCGTTTTTTTAGCATCAAAATAAAGGAGTTATTTGGTACATCGCATGGAAACAGTATTACGAACATGTTAATTTACTGGCGTTTTCTCTATCTTTTAACCTTAGAGGATAATCTTAGTTATTCATTGATACTGATTGTATTTTTTCAAACGTGAGGTAGACATGACCTACGGATGATTATTCATTGCTGGAATTTTCAAAATTAGAGTTTTTAGCATCAAAGTACGTATTCAAGTACTATTATATCCCATAGAAATAAGGTTCCTTCGTTTCCCCTTCATCTCGACTGTCCATCAGCTTAAACTTACAGTGTATGAGTAACTCGTCATCGTTATAATTTAATCAGATAAAATTTTTAATAGACTTTCTTATCAATTATCACAACCCCTGTTGAAATTTGTTGCTGGCATTTACCCTACCTTTATAGAATTAGGATGCTTTTACATAAGCGTAGGTTTTATATCACCTTCTGTGGAAGAACAGTCGTTTACAGGTTTACCGTTAACTTAAAATCGTTTCAAAGAACATTATTCAGATAGAACAAATAGAACAGTCAGCCTTTTCAGATAGAATTGACCCATGAGAAACGATCAATTTAAGGCATTTACGAGCCATATATTGTTTTGATATTGGTAAATATCGTGCCGAAACTTTCATCCACTTAGACATATTTGAGAAAGAATAGGCGACGTTTGAGAGAGGAATCCAGCCGCAGTTAAACAGATGGCAATTGATGAGTGGAGAAAGTGATTATCATGGGCTCAGGCCTCCTTCAGTCCTCGTGATTTCCGAAATTCGAACGCCTCGTTACAGCTACAAATTATTCGTTTCTTTCTACCTTTACCACAAGAAGTTATGCTAAAATGGAAACGTCAAACCTATACTTAGCGATTGCACGCTTTATCATATTATTCAGTCGCTGATGGTTTCGTTATACTATTCGTAACTCAAGTGCTAACCGAGGGTAAAGCATTCGGTATTACTATCTATTTGCTGTCTAAGCAACGATTGGAATGCAATATAATTATACGAGCCTAGGCAATTTCTTCCCCTTTTCAGATCCTTTCTTCGTCGTTGAGTCAATCCTCTGCGACACAATCGTTCATTAAACTGTCGTTTACGCAATTCATAGATTAATCCGGTATCATGCCCTCTCTTTCTTCTCCTAGTTGGTAGGTGGTTGGTTTATCTGACCAGCATGAGCACCCGTTGAATCTGAGAGTTTGGGGCTCGAGTTTCAGCTGCGTAAGCTGAAATGTATTTCCACGAATTCTTTAGCAACCTAAAATCAATTACCACTCATTATCTTGTTAATTTTATCAGGAAAATTATGAGGGATATCTGGGAGTAGCTATTTTGGAAAATCTCTTTTTAAATTAATTGAAATATGTAGCTTGGTTGGTTGGGTAGCATAGACCTTATGAGACCTTGGTTTCCTAAGGTCTATGCAAGTAAAGCTGAAACGTTTTCGTAACGTATTTCTAATATTATTAGCTATCAATAATTCAGATGTTTAAACAGCCATCGTTGCATAGTATCGTATTCTCGTCTCCATACGATCTGTACTAAGTTAATTTTCCTCTTATGTCAGAACCATCCTTATTTGTATTCCTTTTGTCTTCGATTCAAATTTTCCTACTCTAATATTGTGTTTAGAAGATAGATATAGGTTTGATGAGTATGGTTTGTGTTTTGATATCGAAGTGGATCACCGTTATATAACTTCTTAGATGTGCTTTAATGCTACCTGTGATATTTTTCTTTGCCATGGGAATTATATTTTTTTAATTATTTTCTTCTTGATATTACGATATTCATTAATAAATGATTAATTATTTGGTGTTTCTATTATTTCCAGTTTTAAGAAAGTGAAGTTGCTCAAATTTCGACAAGCCTTTGCTGTATGACTCACTCTTCACAAATGCGAGTGACCTACGTCAACGGAAGAGGTTCGGGGGACAAGGGTAGGCTGGATCTCCATGTTAAGTAAACAGACTATACTTTCATATTTTGCAGATTATTTTTTTTAATTTCATCATCTTATGGTACTTCGATGTATTGCAAATTTTATATTTCAAATTAAGGGAGATATTTGAGATATTCTAGGGGAACTGTGCGTGGTTAATAGAATTTAATATTAGTTGAAAATAATCAGTTAGAGCGGCGGCACAGACTTTCTGTAAATCTACTATATGATGTAAACGAAATAGAAGAAAAAGATCGAGGTTTTTCGGGTACCTAAATTCTTATACACGAGGATGTATTGCATTTTAATTGAAAACAATAATGACACACTTGGTTGAATTGTCCCTCGGCTGATAATATTTGAGAGTTTTGTTTGGATTATTCAGGTTTATACAAGCAGTTGTTTTCAACTTAAAATTGCAGTATTAAGAGCATTGGAATCCCTTTACTGACTGTGAACTCGTGATTTTAATTTGTAGTTTTTGCTCATTAAAGTAATTATGTTTTATAGTTTTTGCTTCTAAAATTCCAAACAAGAAGAAGTCATGACCGGTGGCTGTTTTCAATTGTCAGTTAATATTAAATTTATTAATTTCTTCCTTAGCATTTTGTCATCTATTCAAATCATATTCAGATATTCATTCTGAATTTATGAACTCTTTAAATTATTGCTTTATATTATGAAGTTATATTTATATTGACTTTATAAATTTTCCCATTATTATGGAAATATGGAGTTTCTATGTTAATGCCGAATTCAATGTGACTGCACCACCACGTTTAGATAACTATAGCATTATAGGGTTAGATGGAAGAGGAGACTTTGTCTCTTTTATTATTATAATTATTATTATTCAGAACAATTGTTGACTTCAATCTATTCAAATCAAATTAAAAAGACTCCGTACAAACCCTCTTTCTTATGAAATTCGATATTTATTTTTCGATTGACTTTCCTATTAATATAGCAATGAAAGAGTAAATATCGAGTATCCGCCGTTAAGAGTCAGATGAAAAAGATGTGTATCACATACTGGAGGATATATTCCATATTACATGTTAGTTTAATGGAAAGTAATATAGTTCTTGCAATCTACTTCTGTTTATGTAATGATACAGTTTAGGTATTAATAATGTTGTTTTCCTTGGATGTATGCTTATATTTACTTCCCTATTCATACATTATAATTAGATATGATTTAACATCTTAAAATTCATTTCCTCAATCTTCCTTCCATATCGAGGACTTCATGAAGCCCTTCGAAAACCAGGAGAATGCTTACGATGGCCAAACGAAAGAAGAGGGAAGAAGTTGCGCCTCCGGATGCGGGAAGGAGCTGAGGTCCTTGCATCCGGCATCAGCGACGCGGTCTAAATAGCCCTCCTCCTCTAGCGTCACCGCAACCCTGCCCGAAAAATCCGGGAGCTCCAAAGTAGGATGATTTAGGACTTCTACATTGAGCACATCACCAGGGTACTGCACTACCAGACAACGACCCAAGGTTGCGAAGTTGATGGAGAACCCGAGGGCTAACCCCTAAAGCATCACTCTACCCCGGTAGATGAATAAATAGTGAAATGCATTCTTTTTCTTCCGAGCCAAAATACATACAATACAATACAACTATATATAAGATGTAGGCTAAATTTACATTTTATCTACAACTGCCTTGCTTATCGGGTCATATCGGTTATCTTTACATCTATTTTAGATAGATTTCATCAATGATTATTTATTGATTCCTGTTGTTGTTGTTTTTGTTGTTTGTTTGTATTGTTGTTTTGTTTGTCCAATTTCCTTTGCTATTCTTTTCTAAATGTATAATATACAGGAACTATTTTATAAGAATTTGAAGACATCAATATTGGCTTGTGCTCTAAATATTGATTAATTCGGAAACAGAATCCAATAAAAAATACTGGATCTTAGATTAAAATTAATCAATATGCAATTGACTAGATAATTGTGGCATAAAATGGCATGGCTCTTCGGTTCCGACTCGCAATGGATTCATCTTAATTAAAACGAAATTCAAGATAATGGAAATTCTATCAACTAATTTATAGACTTGTTTGGTTCCAAGGGTAAAAAATATCCCCTAGATTCACAAAGATTTAGTAAAACACTGCAAACAGCACTTAACTAGTCTCTTTCTTAGTTCTAAATGCATCTTTTCTTGTAATAAATTCTTTTTACTCATGAATGCTTCCTTTGCCATTGCTATTTTGGAACTGATTTCTCTCTCACTTTTCCATTCTTCAACAACCAAGATGCGTGAATTCCTTTGCTTATTCTATACGTTAATTATTAATTTTAAATTTTAATTTTAATATTAATATATTTCTATTAATTACTTTTGTTTTCTTGCTATTTATTTTCAATCCATACATTTACACTGTTTTCTGCAATTTTTGTATCAGAACTTCTCATAGTATACAATTAATTTTCCTATCGTGTCTCTAAAACGGGAATTTATAATTTCTTCGATGTACATATTGAAAAGAGTCGGTAATAAGTAACATCCTAGACTCATTCCTCTTCCCAGTTCATACCATTCTGATTTTCAGTTCCGTATTTTCATTAGTGCATTTTGCTTTAAGTATTAGTTTTCTATCAATCACTGCTCTCTCCAATTTACACCTTTTTCCTTTAAAATTTTCATTGAAGTATCTCTTTTACGCAGACAGATGCTTTTTCCAACTCATCTTTAAACACATGCTTGGATCGGTGTTACTGTGCAAAAACGTAGCCTAAGGTTGCTTTTTTAGGAGCATTCATAGGCGGTGATACTGATGGCAGGGAAGGTGATGAAAACGTAACGAATCATAGTGGCGTCACCGACTTATGAAAAAATTGGATAGGTGAGGAGAATGTAGAGAACATAGAGAACAGAACCCTTCATTTCGTAATCTCAGAAACCTTAGGGAATCCCGTAGGGAAGGATAAGGCATACTTAACATTTGGTAGACCTATGCTTTACTCTATGGCCATAGCATTAGGAATCCACACTAAAAAGGACTAACAGACAAATTAGAGAATGTGCAAAGGAGAGCAGTAAGATTCGTGTTGATATAGGAAGACAGATAGCGTCACTGCAATGGTTGGAGAACTTAGCTGGGAAAAATTAGAATACAGACGTCAAGTAAAAAGGTTAGGGAATATATACAAAATTATTACTGGAAAGCCTTCGTTGAAAAAATTAAACAATAGACTCAAGAAACCGGATTACCTCGGGAGAAACGACCACAATCACGAAGTCGCTACCCTAAAACAGAGAACAGATGTTTGTAATTATTCATTTCCAAATCGGGGAATAGTAGAATGGAACAATTTACCTGGAGAAGTTTTAGAACCCTTTCCCCCTTCTTATAATATATTTATCAACAAAATTAAAAGGGTTAAGCAATTTTGTTGTAATGTTGTGATTTTTATAATATTGTAATATTTTAAATATTGTTTGATTGTTGTAAATTTTGAAGAATTTTGTATATTTTATAAGTATATGTATTACATACTGCCTTCGGGAGATTTTGGGGGATTTTCCTCCTGACTAGGATGAATACCAAGCGGATTATTTAATTTCTTCCCTCCCACGATATGACTACCTCCTGGCCTCGTGCCAATTTGTAGTCTTGAATAATAAATAAATAAATAGTAGATTCAGGGGTAAATTAAGTGAGGTAAATACAGAGAGAATAATTGCAGATGAATTATTTTAGGCTTGAATAGGTGTAATTATGCTTGTTGTTACCTCCGGTTTGCCTGTGTAATGGTTTGCGGTGTTAGGTTATTTAATCATCGATTCGTTCAATTAAAAGTGTTGTGTATGTTTTGTATGTTAGTTTTGTTATGGTGTGCAGCGGTTGCTCTTTTACTTTTTATGCTAATTTTATGAGGTTGAAAGGTTAATTTTTCAGAATAATTTCTTTACTTTTAGTAATCCCGTTTGTCAGTCGGTCTATTAACCAAGAATTTGGAGAAATCGATAGTTTTACGGGCTCCTAAAATTGATTAGGGAGGAAGCACAAAATCAGGTTAACCGATTGCATTTTAACAGAATTAATTATAATTTAATAGGCAACACAATAGTAGTCTAAAATATATTTTCCGTTCATTTTACTCATCTATTAGATAGTCTCCGTATGGAAAGATCTTTGCTTCTGACTTGTGATGGATTCGTGTCGCAGTCGTGTGGAAGAGGATATTCTGGAGAAACGAGGGAATCCAAAGGCGACGCTGGAAAAGCAGCTATCGGGATTGGGAGGACATCGATTCCAAGAGGAATCGTCCGCCGGTGGATTGAGTGATCGAAAGGTCAGTGATAAATCTTCGCAGATGGCGCATCCACCGGAGGTAAGCAAGTTCCTCTTCAAAAGGTAAGGGGACGACTTCTGCAAACTAATAGTTTTCACTAATCTTCTATGGTTAACACCTACTGCCGTCATTACCTTGGCATAATTTGCGGATATCAGGTTGCGAAAAATCTTCTATTTGCCTTAAGTTATCGGTTTCAGCTAAATTACTTTCAGCTATCGGTTCAGCTGAAAAAAACTGATTCAGTGATGTGTAATGACTGCAATTGGTGATGATTATTTCGCAGCATCTTTGTATATGTATAAGGTTGCCCCTTTTTAGGTGCGTGTGCAAGTTACTCCTACGGTGACGTCGTGCACCGATTATAATTCTGCCGAAATGGTTTTACTTGTTACAGCTGTGGCTTTTGTTTTTAACGTCAGCGGCCGTCCACGACGTTGTTTATTGACTGTTGATCGATGTTAACTGTAATTTCGTCTGCCAAAGTTTAAAAATAATGCTCGTGCAATTCGACGGGGTTTAAACAATCTCACGCACCCCTAAATAGGCCAAATGCAAGTGTACATGCATGTGCTTTGCTCCTTCGTCCACTTAACGAATTTATGCCCCAGATAACGAGGTCTCTTTCGTCGTCTTTTCGAAGATGGTTTGTCAATAAGCGGATACGGATTATGAAAATTCCGCTGAATTTTATAACAATTAATTCATTCATTTATCACTGACAGGGTTTTCAACCCAATTACACGCCATATAATAATTTTATATAGATTTATTTTTCCGGAAACAATTCATTCGCATGAAATTTGCAGCCTTGAATTATGTGTTGGGCTGATTTCTAGTCGGAAATATTAGATTATGTTAGAATATTCAAAAGTAAAAGATTTTTAGCAGACGCACTTCGCCAAATATTCCGAAAACCTCGCTGCGCATGCGCCGAATTGAACGGCGTCCCCTGCTCAAACATGTAAACATCACGCCGCTCAAGTTTCATCGCACGTGGTAACTTTAGACTCGTTGAGTTTGAATTGCAAAGTTCTTGCGTAATCGAGGATAAGATCCTGACGATGCTCGTTCGGTGAGACTAATCCGCGAGATGGGAGAGATGGCTCGTAAAAAACGTTTGGTTCACAAAGTAGTCCATGACAATGAGAAAGAAATGTGGCCCAAGATTTTTCTTTTTTTTGAGATCGTTTTGGAGTATTTGGAAGCCAAAGATTCCATTTCGAAGGATGATTTAACCATATGGAAACCAGATATAGCAATTTAACAGAAAAATTCCCGCATTATGCAGCCTAGGGGGTCCATCAGGAAAAATAGTTTGGGAACCCATAATTTTTAGCAATTTTCTCCGCTCCGAGTCACGGTGGTCGAATTTGGGTCTTAATGGAGATCTAAAACCTAATTACGCTCACTCTATTAAGAAAGAGTTGTCACGTGTCCATTGAAGTAGCTTACGCTTGTCTCATCATGCTTATTCCAATGTAGAGGTTCCTTAATGTTATTTTTTATGCAATATTGACTAATATTTACTGAATGCATGGTATCGATTTTAGTTTTATGGTTATTATTGTACAATATTGATGCCAATTCGTGCATTTTTTCTTCATCTCTTATTTTTTGTTTTATGTCATTTTATTGACATCATTTATTTAAATTAACTGACTATTCTTGTTTATTTATCGCATGCGCGTGCTTACTGGCAGTGTATTTCTATATTATGCTATTTATTCTTTTCTCATCGTTTAATTATTCTTATCGATAGATTTGCGCAGGTTTTTCACATCCCCCATCTATGTGAGCGTTTTCCTGCTGTGGACAATTCCTTTATCCTAAGAATCTCGTAGCTTTTTTTACTTCCACAATTATTCTATTTTTTTCTCATACGATTCTCTTTACTATAATTATTCTATAATTAATGACGATAGGTTAGATGGAAGAAATAATGCTGCAGCAGCCAATACGGATATCTCTAAAATGTACCGTCCAGTGCCTTATGACCCAAGAGGTTCGCCTGGATCAACTCATCATAAGGGACCATGATTACATTCCAGCGTAGAGGGGGGACCAACTGAATACGCTCTCTTACGAAGCTTCTGCGTCGCGTATGTGAGTTACTCATTAATCGGAAATTTCGTGCGTCAGTCGCAGCTTGGACTGATACAACCATCGCTCCGTCATGGGTGAGTATTTCTTTTCATCTACTTGAGACTTTTGTTGCATGCAGGGTTCTGGAAATTTTAGACATTCTAGCCCTTTCTTCGTGACGTTCCTACTGATATAAAACCAGCGTATCCTGGATCGAGGGGGGTGCATTCCCCATCGAATTATCGAATGGTCGATTTTTAAAGGGCTCTACTTTCTTCATACTCACCGAAAGTTGGTCTTCGGGACAATATGGTCTCCGTGATGGCTCAGCCACACCGGAGAGGAATTGCAGGTGACTGCTGAAGGAGTGGTCCGAATGATTGAGAGCCGAGAAGAATGTATCGAGGCCTTTTCTCGTTCGTTCGTCTTACTGCCAGTATGTTAAGATAAGTAGCTGCTTGCAGACGATAGCGCTACTTCGAAGAAATGGATTGTCGCGCTGACATGCATTATATAACTGGTTCAAATGGCTCATTTTTCTGATTTAATAGATTCATTATAAGGAGACCTCAGGCCCACAAATTTTCCGTCTCGCCTCCAATATAGATTCGTACATCCTTACCAGAGTCTGTGGTCGTTTGCATTAATGCCTCAATGTGCTTCCAAACAGGTCATTTTACCTGATGAAAAGCATTTTACTATTACGTGGGACTTACATCGGTTGAGGCGCTTGCATATCGGGCAGATCATTTCGTCGAGAGCAGTTCCGTTCTGATATGGTAAAATGTGTGGTCTGCTCACGATACCGCGCTATCACAACGCAACCCATTACGTGTTTTCAAAGATACATTTCGAGGTGCGGAGTGTCTAATCTAATACACTCAGAACGTGACAAGAATTTAGAGAGGATACGATTGATTGCTGAGGAATTCGTATCGATTAATTCGTTCAATTTCACTGTATAGCTTATTCAGCTCCTCTCGTAAATTTTTTGTTTTCCTTAAATTTTTAATAATTCAAATAAACTAAAAGCCCCTCGAAAACTATTCTCGTCTCTATGCGGGTTCGAACCCTGGACCCCACTATACGTTTCCATATGGAATGCACGTAAAGTTCGTTTTTGTACCTTGCAGGCTTTGTTATTTTTACAGAATTAAACTGGAAATAATGGTCCCAAGAAGTCAAGAAAAGTATGAAACGAAGATAAATTAAATAAAGAATCTTATCGTTGTCGTAAATACACTTTTTGAATCGAAATTACGAGAACTATGACAAAATAAACGAAGATTTTGTAAAATTTCGCCGTAGTAAACAACTAGTCCCCCTGACGACCAGGATGATTGTTGAATCCGATACATTCATTTTCCCACAAGAATACACGAGGATTTTAAGTCCATGCAGAATTAATGGTTGGAACTAATGTCAGAATTCATGAAGAGGAGGCATCTAACTGAGATTTCCGCGAATGCAAACTATGATATTTAAATAGTAGGGACAAAATTACGGACATTTTGGAGTTCATCAAACCGATTTACAAAAGTACGTTTATACCTTCTTTTGTAGTGATCAAGATGACAAAGAAATATTACGTCGAGAAAGGGGAAGATTTTTGAGAGACAGAATCTTAACTCAAAGTAGATTTTATAGCAGAAATTTTAAAGCAGTGCGTTTGTGTTATTCTCACGAACTGAAAAAATGTTCAATGGAATCGAAATGTAATTTTTCGGAATCTCGCAAATATTTTAGGAAAAATTCCTTCCTGATTAGTATTTATTAAAACAATTAAGGTATTGATAAGTTTATATATTAAGATATCTATTCTTGAATGTTTCATATTAATTAAAATTAAAATCAAGACCTGCATTACATGACGGGGGAGTTTACTAGTTAAATATAATAAGCGTAAGTTGTTAACGGCAACCAAATCAATTAACATTATTTCTTACCTTAAGCCTGTTTGAGTGATTGCTGTTTAAGGTTCGTAGCCAAGTCGGCTGTGTCCTTCGGAGACTTTCTCATATTCACTTGTTGGTTGGTTAAGATGGAGTAGTTTTGGGGAGCAAATTGTTTTCTTATTTACTGTTTGAAGATTCCTTTGAATCCAGATGTGCCCACTCCAT
Source organism: Sympetrum striolatum (assembly GCA_947579665.1). Classification (NCBI taxonomy): domain Eukaryota; kingdom Metazoa; phylum Arthropoda; class Insecta; order Odonata; family Libellulidae; genus Sympetrum; species Sympetrum striolatum. Next base: position 21,765,562 of record OX388346.1, read on the forward strand.
CGATTATTCAAAGAGAAACGTTTCCTTTCAAGTGCCTATCTCCCTCTTTAAACTATGCTGTCTCTAGCTACGTCCTCACATCGAGTTCTTTTTTTCGGATTCCAAATCAAATTCCACTTCTGTTTTGTGCCTTACGCGCTTTTATTTTTGTCTACTGTCTGTTTTGTGGCAATACGCATCGTTTTTGCAGGTGGTTGATCGTTAGTAAACGAAGCATTAGTTTCGTCTCTTTTTAATTGCCATTAATCGCAATCGGAGACCCGTCAATGTCAACCGAATGCGATTTTTGGGTCATAAGTCATGCTAACATTACAAATGTACAGAACCAAAGAGACGATCGTAGCCCTAGGGTTAGACGGCCTTGATCTTGAAGTGCCGGTATAATTCCATAACGCTTTCGAATTTTTGAACAACCAAATGAAAAATGTCGCTGATAAAGAGAAAAGTAATAGCGGCAACCCGTGTAGCTCAAAGGGGGGCCTTGTAACTCGGGAAACCGAGATCGAAATTTTCCGTAATGTTGTTAGTGGTGACATTCCTTCCCTTCAAATCATAAGACGAGTGGTAACGTTAATTAGCCCAAAGTTCCTTCCAGTTCAAATTTTTCACTCTGTTCAGTCATAGTTTTGGCGAAACAAATCACCAAGAATGAAATAGGTTTACCAAACCACAAAGTAGCGATGCATATAAAAAGACCCGATCTTCAATAACTAAGTAGAAAAGGGTGAGGAGAGAGCTATGAATCTGCTGTGAAATAAATTAACTAACTGCCACACTTGGATGTGGAATGGGATTAGTGCGAGGGAGTTCCTCGGGTGGTCAGAGGTTGATGCCGAGCGACCATCTTAACCCAGATAAACGCAGCGGACTGGCGCATGATGAGTTTCACACAGTTGGACTCCCGCCTACGGCCCCGGTGATCATCAACGTCTCAAACGAGGTGCGGCTGCCATTTAGTACGTTTCGCCTCAACGGGCGTCGCAGGGAGATCTTTCAGATCGACCCCAGGCCGACAGAATGTCGATTTTAGGCAGATGAACCGCCCCGGTGCGAGCGATTGATGTCCTGTGGTGCCTGCCAGCTATTGGGAATTTCGCCGCTCCGCGTGGGACGGAGCAGCGCGATCTTCAGATGAACCCCGTGCCACACGGGAAATGCTCCCTCGGCGACATCACCAGTGGCAACCCGGGACTCTCTCCGCTTTCCCCTCCGTCTCTCCCGCTCGTCGAGCAAGTTGTGATAATGCTGATTATCTGATCATGATTTGCTGATTGCAGCAAAGTTCAGAAAATCCCTATTTATAAAATTTTGCAAATTGGGTTCCTCTGTTTGGATAACTCTGCAACGCATGCCCGCCATAGCATAAATGGTAGGGGAAATATTAATTTAAACTGTAGTTTTGCTAAGGACTTTCTAATTGTGAACGAGATTTTAGTTTACGACAAAATTAATGTACGTTAAAACGCTAATTTTATCGTCAGGGAACCTAACAATTTTGGTCAGCAACATCGAATTTCTAGAGGCCCCTAATCAAGGTCAAAGTCTCCCAACTCAAAACCACTCGTCCGACTAAATCCAAAATCGCAAAGTGGATTGAATTTGACCCACCCATGAAGTTTTTATGATTCGAAAACTTTGTGGTTTTAAAATAATGACAGACAAATCTGAACCCCCTCCCCAACCAATGTCACCGCTGCCAGCACTACGGAAATGTAGATAAGGCATGCCAGGCTAAGTGCATCCGGTGACACCTTGGATTCTCTCCTTGGAGTGTACAAACGAAACATGCGAATTAAAAAGGCAACCATCCGGAGACCGCGGTTGTCTGAAATCGCTCTTGATAATAATATATTTTGAAAGAGAAAGCGTGACTTCGTCTCAATCCTGACAAATTTCGCGCACCGGAAAGAGGTTTCGTATTAAAGGAAAATAACTTCACCGCCATTTAAAACCAACAAGATTTCTTCTCCGCGAATTGCTGATAACCCCGTGGAAATCGAGAAGTCCAGGGGAACAAATTGCAATGCCACCGGGAACCGCACCAAAGCAGATAGACCGGAGGGAGAAAATGTAAATCAAGCGACCTTGCTCACTGGCAACACCGTAACGGAAGCGACTTTTCATAATCATGTTTAGGAAACATCGAAATCCTATCTTCACCATTAAATGGATAAAAAATATGGAGTGGAACGCAAATGGAATTCTAAAATCGAGCTCCGATTCAGCAAGCATTTGATAACCAAAATATACGTAGCCTTTGTTTCCGTTATTGATCTTAAATCTGAGAAAGCGATTCGCGATTGTATGAGGAAGGACGATTCTGAGCTCATGGGAGGGTTTCTACATTTGCATTAATGCTCCGCAGGGAGTGTGAAACACCAAACTAGCTTAATTTTCAGATTACCCCGAAAGAGAGACCAATATAGGCCATATATTTTCGCTATAATCTCGAAAAATCTCATTGCCTGCGAGAATCACGTTCGAAGAGAGGGGGAACCACAGCATCGCGTATATCGTTGTGTTAATCACTGCTTTAAAATTTCTCGAGTAATTTTTGTCTATCAGTTCTTGCAGTCTTATGAGTTTCCCAATCGGGTGCTCTGATCATTTCGAAATCACTGCTATCAAACCTGGAGTCTCTTTTAACGTAACTAACAGCTAAATCTTGTTGTACGTGCTCCAAGAGAAAAACAAGCTACCTCTTTTACTCTCGATGGAATTACCTCGGAGGATGCGGTTACACAACCACATAGCAGACCCAACTACGTCATGGATGTGCATTTTAAACGAAAAATCACTTCTGATGAGCAGGGCCGTGCGCAGGATTTGCTTGTTGGAGGGGTTTTTCAGTCAGGTGCGAGCTGGTAGCGTGGGCTTTTAGGCCCTTTTGTTCGTGAAACTCGATTTCTGATTAGCGCGAAAGTGTGACTCACCGAGACGAAAGGAGTCCTGACAGAGGTTAACATGAAAGTTGAAAGAGGCACTAAATTTTGGAAGAAAAAGTTTACGAAATGAAACATTAAATAAAATAATTTCACTTTATCCTATCTTCAATTCATCATTCGTGGAGCTTTTTGAATGAAGGATCCTCATGGGGGGGTTCGAACCCCCAAAAACCTCCCCCCGGGCGCACGGGCCTGCTGATGGGGACACCTAAATATCTGTAGATGCTTACTAATTCTAATCTCATGCCACTGATTAACTTAAGCTTTTGTTCGAGGAGCTGGTATTGCTCATTGCTACACGTTTTTAAAGGTTCAAACCGAGTAGCTAATCTTCACATTCATATTTGTGCTTTGAAATTTAACTGGAAATAATAATAAATAAGCTAAAATTCCCAAGCTTGCCAAGTTACAGTGATTTTCGTTAAGAACTGCGGTGAGCATAGCATATTCAATTTCAAAGCATTGCATTCACCATGTAACATCCTGTCAAAGATGGACTTCTTCAAAATTGCAAAAAAATCGCTGAATCCGCTTCGTTTGGTTATCTAAATCCGAAAAGCAAAGTATGGGGTTGCAAAAAAAAACAATCCGGCGGAAGACAAACCGTGAGCCTTGGAACTCAGATTCAAAATTGCTGAGCCTGATGTTTACACCATTAGTAACACGAATGAATGAAGAAAGGGTCTCGATGCATTACTTTGGGCTCTGAATCATTTGACCATTCCTGTAGTAGTCGCTAGGGGCGATTTCTTCTCCGGTATGATTGAGCTAACATGGGGACAATATTGTCCTGAAGGCCAATTAATTTCGGTGACTGTGAAGAAAGTCGGTCCCATTAGGAATCGACCATTCAATATTTCGAAGGGGAGCAGCACCCCCCTCGATCCAGGATCGGCTGGTTTTATGTCAATAGGAACATTATTCCTCGAAGGAAGGGGCAGAATGTCTAAATTTCCACAACTCTGTTCGCAACAGAAGTCTTGAGTAGATGAGGAGAGATACCCATGACGGAGCGATGGTTGCGTCAATCCAAGCTCTGACTGAAATACGAAATTTCCGATGAGTGAGTATCTCTTTTATGCGACGCATAAGCTTAAGGGTTATAAGCTTACTAAGGGTTCCATTGAGAGTTCAATTAAGGTAAAAATAAAGGTTATATAAAAGGGTACAAATATGGGTTTTATAAAGGGAACATTAAGAGTTTAATAAGTATAATATTAAGGGTTTTATTCAACGAGTGTTACTGTCTTTCATTTAGGGTAAATTTAAGGATACAATTGATGGTTCCAATAAGGGTTTTATAAAGGGTTCATTAAGCGCGCAAAGGATATAATTTTGTGTTTTATTAAGGTATAATTAGGGGTATATTTAAGAATACATTAAGGGTTTTTTTATGTGATTTATTGGCCATTTCGTTTCAGAGTAAAATTTGCGGTAAAAGTAAGGGTTTTCTAAGGCTACGTAGAGATTAAAATTAAGGGTTTTATTAAGGCAATTATGGGTTTTATTTAGGGTACAATTATGGTTAGATTTAAGGGTACATAAGGGGTTTGCTTAATGATTAATTAAGGTTAAAATTTACGGTACAATTAAGGATACAAATAATGGTTATATTTAGGGGTTTTTAAGTAGATACTGTCTCACGGCAAGCGTGTGAACATGGCGCCACATGATGTCTTGAAATGGGCGATGATCTTATGTATTGGGCGATACATTTTAGAGGTACCCGTAATGGTTGGTATGGCATTTGGGCTGGAATGTCAAAATAATATCGTACATTTACTTTGGGAGTTTGAGTCCGGAATAGTGCATATCATTAAGGGATCTTTCCTCTAATCGAATACCACACGATATTCATCTCCAGAGGGATTTTATTACTGAAATGATAAGCGGAACCTGCTTCAATTTGCTCACACGGTAGCTTAACCTCAGTTCTGATTGAAATTTGGCTGAGACATAGTTCCCAATGCAACATTCAAGAATCACCCTCCTTTTGGGATTAGCAAATCTACCGTTTACCCGGAAAACCGTCCTTTATTTATCAAATTCTATATTTGCAGGGCATAAATCAACCAATTGATATCCCACTTGGTAAAGTACTGCTGCAGGAAGGGTAGAGGTTTGTATTCATGATGAATAAATAACCCGAAGTATTTTGATTTCCGCAGGAAATGTTTTTTTTTTCGCAGGTGAAGGATTTGCTGTGCGGTAATTACATGGAAAATGAACTCTTTGCTTGAAATTGATCGAAGTTTGTTTGGCCCAGAATCACTTCTTGTTTAATTATAGTTTTTCTACCCAACCTTTTGGCCTGGTGAAAGGTTCTCCTCTTTCCCACTCCTTGCAGAAACATTTATGGGCCAGCTTGAAACTGTTTCAGCCGGGTGATTGAAGAATATTGGAACATGGGTAAGATGTGCTGCTGATGATATATTTTGCATTTGGAACTCAGTAAATGTTCTTCAGCTCATTCCATTCCTCCTTCAGATTCGTCATCGAACACAAACAAAATAGTTGCTTAATTTATTTGGACCTCGCCCTCTCTATGAATAATAGCAATATTGAATTTTCTGTTTGCCATCTAGTTCACCTTAACTTCCCATTGAAACAGCATCAATTTTTAAACGAACTAAACATAATTAAACAAATTGCAGTGGAAAACGGATTCTCATCTAAAATGATCGATTCCTTCCTAAATAATAAGAATCGGAAAATGGCGCTCTCTCTAATCTTTTCCATTCCCCCCATTGCCTTTATCTTTATTCAAACCACGGTGATTTTAGTAACCATCCTTACGTCCATTAAGTAATAGAATTGTTCTCCTTAAGTTCAAACTGAAGCTTGCACTTTATATCCCAAAACACATTGGAAATATTTTCTCTAACAGTAAAGATGTTTCACCCCCAGACTCAAACTCTGGTATGTATAAGTTGCTTTGTGGGAACTGTGAAACAATGTACATCGGGTAAACAAGTAGGAATGTTAAATTTAGGGCTACGTGCTCTATCTTTCCTAAAAAACAACAGCAATTTGCAATTTGCTCATTATATTATTAAAAAAAATATTATTCCAATTTTAAATGTCTTTCCTTGAACAAGTATGTTAGAAGCCGTAAACTGGATGTAGATGACGGAAATTCTTTGACATCCGCAATTTCCTTGCAGGAACAATCTCGGCTGTTGCACGTCACTGGCTTCCACTGACAATTACCAACGTTCATTTTGATGGAATCGCTAAGTTTTTCATCGAATCATTTTCTAAGAATATATTAACCCCCAAGATTAGTAGGATGGTTTGCTTAAGTTTGAAATAAATCTTCAAACCTGTATCCGGGCACACAGAACAATTAGCTAGACATTCAGTCTCTACTGCAGCATCAACAACTGCCTAAAGACCAGTGGACCAGTAAAGAAATGGACCTCCACGAAGTACCTCGAAGCATCTGCAGCCAGCGAAAGATTGGTGAGTTGGGTTTGGTAACGTCCTCAGCTTCTCAAAGCTTGATGAGGGGACAGAAGGATTGGAGCAAAGATAAGGTTCTGCAGTGATATATGAATTGAAGTATCGGGTATCTTCATAATCACGGATGGCTAAAGAAATTATATTTAAGATCCCAATCGTCTGTCAAGAAAGTATAATTTGAATTAGTGTGCGAATGGAGGAGGTTTGCTTGTTTATAGATTCATATAAATTTCTGAATGTATGTCTTTCTTAATTTTTTACATCAGAAACTCATTTTGAAACAATGAAAATGACAACAGAGGAGTAAAGCCGCCGTTTCCTAAATTCGTTAACAAGGAATAAATTCTCAAAACCTCCTCCGATTGACGATTCCGCTATAGAACAAAGTAGTGATCCGTGTGCCTGCCTGTACACACCATTTCATTTTTTTATTACTATTAATGTTCTTTTTTGATAAATATATTTTTAAATGTTTTCAATTTATGATTTTAATTTATATATTTTCATTGTTTTTTATTATGATTTCAATTTTTTATTTGTTTGTTATCTTCAAAACCAATGTTAATCCAATGAATTTATTTCATTTCAATTCATTTTTTTTGTTTATCGTTATTTAATTTCCTACCACCTTTCCCTCAGATTATCGAACATTAAATGGAGATTTTTATTTTCAATTTTTTTCATAACGTTGATTAACATTCAGATGTAAATGGAACAAACATAGCAGATAATTTTGAAAGTCAACAAAGTATTAAACTTCCTAGTGCGTACGCTTAGGAAATCAAATAAGAATGTTAAGGAGGCTGCGTACGAATCATTTGCTCCAATCTTGGAATATGGGGAATGCCTATGGAACCCGCATGAGGTAGGTTTAAAGCAAAAAATAGAAAAGGTACAGAGAAAGACGGCAAGATTCGTCTTAGGCAGATATGCAATATTAGCGTTACTCAGATGCTAGGAGAATTAGGTTGGGAAAGTTTAGAGAAGCGGAGATCAAAGAAAAGGCTAGAGCTACGTTTTTTTAAGTATACACAGGAGTTAATTCGTTTGAGGAATTATCAAACATAGTCACTATGGCAAAATGTGTGGCAGAAAAGACCTTAGACATAAATTTAAATCAATAAAACAGCGAACAAACGTTTGTAAAATGTCCTTTCTAAATCTTTCTATTACAGATTGGAATGATTTGCCTGCAGGAGTCTTGGAGCCCTTCCCAAAACTTCATAGGGAGTTTGTAAAAAGATCGGGTAAAAATATTAAGGACGAGTGAGCTTTACGTTGACGAGTACAGGTGGAGCATGGGATTGCCTCGTAGGGTGATGTATGGCGGGGACTTGTCCCTGGGACAGCTACGGAGGCCGTGAAGACCTACTGGGAACCCTGAAAAAACTTGTATAATGAGGGAAAAGAAGTATTTTATTTGATACATTTTTGTATTAAAATTATGTACAGATAGGATATATGTATGTATAATATATGTGATATGTGTTGCCATCGGACGATTAGTCCAATTGTGATATTTTTGTGATGATGATAATAAATAAATGAAGGAGATGAGGGCAGAGGGAGGGGATGAGGGTAGAGGGAGGAATGACATATTATTTGCGTTATCTATTAACTTTCGCCGGACTGCTAATAGGGAATTCTTTTTAAAAGTGAATGATTTTGCTTTACTGGAGAAAACGAATCGTTAGAGCCTGTCAGTGCAAGAAACCGGCTTTCACAAAATGTTCTCACTGCAGATAATTTTTGAGTTTTCAGTACTCTTATGATAAATATCATCCAAAAGACTGCAATCCACAATCTACAAGGTGATGAAGGAAAGAATCCTTTGAGCAATTGTCGGGGAAATATACACGAAACGTACCAGGGTAAAATCGATGGTGTGAGCCGTTACTTGGTTATATTACTATCAGTAGCAGGTACGTCCAGCTTAATTAGCTGCTGATACCAGCGTAGATTAAGAATTGAAGCAAGGATTGGAACAGAACGATATCGTAACTGTGATATCTTAGCCTGCAATTGTGATATTCCAGTTATTTCCATAAGAATCTGGAGGACAAGGAACAGAAATGTTTACTAGATTAATGTAAAAAAATTACGATGAGATTGAGGATATTTGTATGCCTATCCGATTTCAAATACAAGATGAACGTCGGGATTATCGTTCAATTAAATTAATATTTCACGCGGCAAAAGGGTTTCTAATGGGCCTTAATGTTCGGATTTAAGAATTAATTAAATTAAAGGGAAAATCTGAGAAAACCTCTCGATTTTCAGATGGGGAAGGGAATAAGAGGTACGATAGAGGTAATGCGGGTACTTGTCGAAGGAATCCTATTATTTGAGTATACATGGGAATTTTTTTGTCGATTTTGAAAAGATTTGCGATAGTCAATTGCCAAAACTGGTGGGAATAAAAAGGAAAATTGCGTTGGACTGGAAAGATAGGAGGCTAGTGCAAAATTAGAAATAAAATCAGCCTAGTCGTTTTATTAAGAATCGTAGGTGAAAAGGCGATTCTCTTATAACATGAAAACGAATTTCGCCTTTATATCAAGGAGTTTTTACATGACCGAATCCCGCTCGTGAGCATCTGATCAAAGGTATGTTGTAATAACCTGTATAAGAAAGATATTGTGTTGTTTTGAAAACCTGTAAAGGGTTTTGTCATGGATTGAATGGAAGTCATATATAATGGTGTCATAATAAGATAATTGTGGAAAGTCGGGAGTGAGATGGGATTTGCCTTTGTAATGAAGGTCTGATGATAACTTTAAAGCATATATTGAATATGAGGGGCAAGTAACATTATCACCCAGAGAAGAATACGAATTGAAATTTTTGGGAAGCAATTCTTGATAAATGTGACTGCCATAAAATATAATTAAATGTTCTTAGTGAATTGCATACTTAAAAAAAACATTGTTAATTCGAGTATAAGATATTTAGATACTAGCGTTATATTCTTAGATACCGAAAAAGAACGCCAAGTGAATAGCAGGTAGTTGAATAATTAAAATGAGATAAGAAATAACGATTCAAGATAATGCGCCGTAGAAATTGCCATTCGAAGACGTTAAGGAGGTTAAGTAATCATTAAATGCCCGCTTCAGTCGCAGCTAACGCATTTCGGATACTATGCTACTCTTTGATCGAATTCCAAGAGTGCTGTGGTAAGTGGACATGCGCCTCTAAATATTCTGGTCTATGACGGGTTGCAGACGCGCTTCTGTATAATAATCTCGGTGTATAGATTTATATATAATTGTTTATCATTTGTTAGTAATGCTCCTTAGGAAAAGCATGCACAATTAAAAAATAATTTCGTAATTATACCGTTGTTGTAGAAATTTCGAATTCTATAAGAGGGTCAGTGGTCTATTACATCTACATTACCCTACAAGCCGCCTTTCGGCGTGTGGCAGGGTGTGTAAACACCAGTGGAATCTAAACTACTTCCTTAATCGGTTATTGTCGCGTATCGTTCGCGGAAAGAATGAATTTTTAAAACGATTCGTCCTTGCATCTATTTCTCTTAACTTTCGCTCATGATCGGATCGACCGAGGTAGCAGGGGGGGTTGCATGATTCCTATTGTATCATCGGCTAATGTAGTTTCCCTGAATTTATTAAGCAATCTCAGCCTAGTTTCCAATCTCCTTTCTTTCAAGGATTCCCAACCTACGTCTGAGAACATTTTTGTAACGCTTGCTTTTTTATCGTAGCATTTCTTAACAAAACGAACCGCTTTACGCTGCTTTTTCTCGAGTACACGTTTCATCCGCCGGATCCCACATACTTGCCGCATATTCCAGAATGGGTCTGACCAAGGTAAAATAACATCGCTCTCTCACCTTTTCATCGCATTTACCGACAATACGCTTTACAAAGCCAAGCCTTTTACTTGCTTTGCCGCAGATCTTTCGAATATGCGTGCTCCAATTTAAGTTATTAGTAATATTGATCCCGAGATATTCAACTGAATCTACTACTTTTATATTCATTCCATTTATTTTGAACGGGTGATTTGGACGCAATTTTTTCTTTTCGAAGAAAGTAACTACGGAGCATTTACCTACGTTAATATCTAATTCCCATTCTTCGCACCACATTAAATTTATTTTTATGCCAAAAATGTCGTATATTCTTCTTTAGACGTTTCGGAAATATTTCTATAAGAATGCACGTATTTCTATTACCGCTTGCAGGCACAATTTCGTCGGACAATTATTTCTAATTTAGTTTTCCAAATGAAACTAAGCCTACTGCCAGAAATAGCAATGTGGATGAGTCATAAACAATGTCAAAAGGGTTTTAAACATTGCAGAGTGTCCGCCAACCTGAAAAACTCAGGGAATTCTTCAGGAGTACTCGATGAATTTGTCTGGTATCCTGGAAAATAGATATTTTACTCTCTTTTACTAAATTTCTAACCATGACTCTTGTTTTTCGCTCCGTGTCAGTTCAGTAATAATTCCCCTGAAAGGAAGAAACGGTTCGATGACAGCGTTGCCGTGACCAATGTATAGCTCATAATACGTAACTCCTCCTTTCTACGTACTAGTTTAACATTTTGGCAATATTGCAAACACGCAGAATGGGACCGTACGGAGTCGAAGTTTCCAGGAGTACCCAATTTCTGTTTAGGCATGAAAAACCGCGAATAGAGCATGATGAGAATTTGTTTTCCACTTAGGTGGATTCGATCATTAGTTGGCGTCACAGTTTGTAGTTGGACTTTCTCAGTGGGTTTTAAGAGTTTTCCTCATTGAACATAAAGGTATTAACAGTTTTCCTCTTCGGAGACTTCCCTCACTATTCCATATTTCTTCGTGTATTACAGGGATAATTGAGAAAGTAATTTAACCATTATTACCTGGTCATTAAAAATTTTAAAACTCCGAAGGGATTAACTAAGTATTTCAAACAAAGTTTACGTTTGGGAAATTTAGAATATTGATATGGGGATACATCGATTAACACTTGGAGGACGGGAGTTTCGACCTACCTAGAAGGACGGCGGCGGTTTTGAAGGCGTACTTTTAAAATTCGTAATTAAATACTTGTTTAAGTCACAAAGACGTATATTTTGCAGAACTACATAATGTGACTTTTGTGAATGTTCAAATTTTAATTAATTAAACAAGACGCGGACCGATGTCCTAAATCGGCAGAGTTTTATACTCTGCAATATTTTTCTTACTCGTACTAGACCAATGAAACTCATATTTTCGAAATAAGTGGTAGAAGGTCCGAATTGTTGATAAAAGTCAGTCGCTTTACGCCAAGATTGCATGCCATCTGACGGAAAGCATATAAAACCACTCGTTCGCGCTTCGGGAAAAACCTCCAGCGAATACGATAGCGGAAGAATTTTTCGAATTATGTCGTGAAAAATTCCAACCTGGGGTTTTCATCCACGCAAAATCGTTTTATAATATTTACAAATGCATAAAACCACTTTCAGCAGGGTTACCAACATATAAGTTTTATCATTATAAAATGTTCTTCCAATTATTTTCTCAGATAAATATCAAACTTATAGCTCAAATTTAAATTCAGTTACCTTTCTTGAATAATTAGAATTCATTTGAGGAAACACTTTATGAAACAGGACTGCCAACCGTCGAAACGGATCTCTAAACAGAGAGTTGTGTGTTTGCAGTATAAATAACCAAAGAGATATTTTGAGCTCTGATTTGTTTCATGTGATTCGTTGAAATTCTTTGGGATCCCGAACTAGTTTATAAACAATAGGAAGCAGGGTGACCAACATCTTTGGCTGTAAAGTCAAGGTAGCGATCAGATCTTCATGAAAAACCTAACAATTTATCAGGCATTTATCGAAAATGGCCTTATTTTACACATTTTATTCTGTACCTTGTCTGTACAGCCGAAGATATTGGTCACCCTGCTTTCTTATAGTTTATAAACTAATTCGGGATCCCAAAGAGTTTCAACGTATTACATGAAGCAAATCTATGCTCAAAATATCTCTTTAGATATTTATACTGCAAACGCATAACTCTCTGTTTAGCACTAGGAATACCGGACTTGTCACCCCTCTTAGAGCTTCCAAATGTAGTCATTTTGACTCCTACCTTATTATTGTTCATATTTGCAGTTTATCTCTGCTTTTATCGGTACATTGCTTTATTTTATCAGTTTTCTTTATTATTGTAATTCTTAAAACATGTTATTTACAAAAACTGACGTATTTTTTATAAATGTTAATTTCATAATTTATACCCGCTTAGTCTAGGGTTAGAGGGTGGGAAATAAGTTGATCGGGTAAAGGGAGAGATGGGAGTGGGCGGGGAAGAGGGGGGGATGGGAGTAGGTATGGTAGAGGGAGGCATGGGAGTCGGCGGGGTAGAGGGAGGGATGAAAGTCGGTGGGGAAGATGGAGGGTTGGTGGTGGGTGGGAAGGTAGAAAATTCCGCCTGTTTTTATCGGTGTTCTCTCCTCTGCCTTTAACCCATTTGCATGATGAATCCCATACAATATTTAAACTTATTTCAATATCTAATCTTCTTAGAGGAGGAAGGGAGATGAGATGCAAATTTAAATGGCTGTGTGATGGGTATCAAAGCTCTCGTGTCGACGTTTCGTTGATCTTGAATGGCATGGCTTTGAAAAATTTCTTATTTTACGAAATCATAATTTTTCGTACAGACTTTATAGAATTGAATAATAAGATTAATATCTTTTCAACAATTAGTACGAAATTTAAACGTGTAAAAAAATATTGTAACTTCGCAACTAAAATAATTGAAGTTATCTGATAATGCTGTGCCCAGTTGTCTAACTATCGTCAATTGTATCTCAAAAGAGGATAGCGCGAATTTGAGTCCAAAGAAAAGAACAAGTGAGTGTGCAGTATATCGCGGAATAGATCGAATACCGTTGATTTATTTATCCGCCCCAAGTTAAGTAAAAGCGTGCTTTCTTTCGAAATGATTCAATATATTTAACATAATTTGTTATATGCAGACGATAAAGCTGTTGTGTGTGATTCCGAAAAGGATTGGCAAATACTAATGCTCTAAACAAAAAAGAGAGGGAATTTGGACTTAAAATTAACGTATATAAAACATAAGTAATGAAACATGGTATTGGAGGAGGAGTGAGAGCTAAGTTAGCGATAAGAGTAGGTGGGGAAAAGCAAGAGCAGGCGGATAAACTTTATGACTTGGGAAGTACTCTTTCTTGGGATGGAATATGAAAAGAAAAGGTTCCTAAATCTAATCTTAAAAATAGCCTTGGCCAAGGAAGCCTTCATAGAGCGAAATTAATTGATAAGCAGAGGTCTCTATAAATAATTAGGAAAATATTGGATAGGTATAATCTTTGGTTTGGAGTGTTTTCCTATACGAGTATAAAACGTGGACCTTAATAAATGAGAAAGGCAAACGCTTGGAGGCCATCGAGATGTGGGTGTGGCCTAGAATGGAAAGAGTAAGTTGAATTGATAGACACTCATATAAAAAATACAAAAGATGGTTAGGGAGGTGAGGGCTTTGATTGAAGTAAGTAATAATCGACAGAGGAAATGGACATGTCACATATTGAGAGGAGAAGGGCTGCTAAATAAATTAATTGAATAGATATACACATATAGACTGTTAAAAAATGCACGCACAAACCTGACGAAAATACGTAATATGAACGTATTAAATTTCCTTCCAAGAATAATCGTGTGAAATAGCGACTAACTAAAACACTCATGACATTATATTAAGACTACAAACTTAAAATAAACACAAAACCGTTATACTCAAGTCTACGGCAACATATAATCAACAAATTAAACAATTAAGCTTACCTTATACTTCTTGATATCTCAGTTACACCGATTGTCGACCTTAGCACTTTCATTTCCGGCTAAACAGTTAAATGCGGTTTTTTCTTGTAGAAAAGAAGAACAACTCTACCCAGCTACTAACTCGATCCCATAGATGTCGTAAGCCTGTTAATCTCACACGGTCTTACTTCCTAAAAATGGTACGAAGTATAAATTTGAAAAGTTTCAATGAACTCCTATCAGAATGTACTCTTAATTTACTACTGCAATATGTTGAGCAAAAACGCATCATCTACTAGGTTTAAAAAGACGGGATTATTTTTAATTATTGTCCTCAAGATAAATGAAAAGTAATGAATAATTTATATGATTTTGTTATTCCGTAACTAAAATTACCTGAGATATTTCCTTTTTAATTCTTGGGTATCTTCCTACTCCGGGAAATTTTTCTACCTTTTCCTGTTTTAAAAATCCTAAAATAAAACAAAACATCCTAGAATACTTTTAAAACAAAAATCCTAAAACACTTTCAATATCAGTTTCAAAATTTTAAATATCCTTCATCTGAGAGGCTTGGCCTGTGGCTTCTGAAACAGATTAGATAAGCAATTTTGATAGCATAAAGACATAATAAAATTGATAGCTTTAATCAACTTATTTGATATCAAAGAACGACTCTAAGGATTTCTTAATTGCTTTCGGTAACAGGTGTTAATGAGTGAATCCGTAGTCGTCAAGGCAGATTCATCATTTAAGGAAATTTTTAAATATAGAATAAAGCTGACAACCACCGGTGATTAGGCAGAATAGTTCCGGACTTCGATGCTATGACTCTCACGGTCCTGGAAGATGTCTCGAGTTAGAACTTTCATTCACTCTCCTCATAGATTCTCAAAAATAGATACATTAAGTGTAATCGGTCGAGAAAATTCACTGGAAGCCTCAGCTAAAAATCAAGTATAATAGATTGATTTTTAGATTTAATGGATTACCTATGGTAAGGTTCCTGGACCATATTCTAATGAGCGGAATATATTTATTTGTCATTTGGTACAGGATAGAGAAAAAATGTATCTTTCATTTTCGTTTGTCCCAGTTTCGATCATGGCTGTGATGAAATGAAAGCTACTGAGGCATGAGTGCATAATTGGACTGATCAAAGTCTCTCCTTAAGGACTGACAAGAAAAGTGTTACTCATAGAGTCATTGTGCTTCACTTGCACGGACATGTTTCGCTTAAAGCATTCTGGTTCAGTGAGGAAGTCAGGGAAAACTACCCCTCTCCTTATCCTGCCTAGTAAACCTCATTCCTCTCTCTGCAAGTTCTTAGTTGCATATGTCAGAGGGAGTGAGGTACCGACTGGCCTTCGGGCTGAATACTTTACAGATGGACCTATAGTCAACAGGTTTCCTGACATCGCTCGGGAATCACAACGAGTGGTGACTGGTATCAATGTTTTAATCTTAAACCTCCACTATCGTCATACTAAACTATTAAAATAATTTCAATATTTTACTTATGAAAGCTACCTAAAATTGTTTGCAATGTTCTACTTCTATCGAGGTTTTTTTCAATATATAAAATGTGCTAGTTGCCTCTTGGTTTAGACGGAACTGCACAGTGGTCTTGAATCGAAAAAAGCTGGCCAAAATAAGAAAGTGGTTTCTTTGAGAGCGGACTTTGAAACTTCACATAGTTATCATTCTTGAATAAATTCTGCATATAACTGCGAAATTATTTGCGTTGGTTCCCATGCATTACAATTCTACAGGGAGTCAAGGTTGACCAAATTTCACGAAAAAATACCGGTCTTCGATTTTTCGCTAAATTCTTCAACTTCAAATGCAGTATTACAAACATAATCTTAACGCTTCATAATACTTGGTTTGAATGTATTTGAATATACCACAATGCTTTTTGAAGCTATCATAAGATGAACCTGAAATAAAATCCTGAGACAATTTGCGACGCCGATAAATAAAGCGACTTTTCGATGGCGATGCAATATCCGCGCGGCGGTGCGCCACTTTCTGAGACCGTCTCACATAGATGTGACTTGGGGCACGAGCAAGTACCATGCGACTTGTCGCCTGATGTGTGATTTGTGTGTGGGGTTCCATGTGACTCGTCGCGTGCCCCAAGTCACATGGATAAGATATTGCCTAAACCACATCCATCACAATTTTTAGCGCGTAGATATAACAGATTCTAATCAATAACAATGAATTTCAAATTTAAAATCATGGGAAAAAATGGAAGCTCTATTAGAATCTTTGTACAATCTATAGTTATAAATATCGTATAGCCATGGATATTATCTGTAATTTTATAGTAATATCTATTTTTATATTATCATGTCCTACATTATTATTTTACGTACAATTTTTCCTGGATATATTTTCAGGCATATTTATTGTACTAGTTAAATTGTAAACTTGATTATGCATATTTACGTACTATTTATATTAGTTTATCAACTGTGTATTTGTATTTATTTCATGTTTCTTTTTGATTTTGAGTTATATACGGAGGGTTTTTTCTCCTCCTTCTTATTGGGATAATTCTTGAAGTGAATATTTTTCCCCAATGATATCTTAGGTTTTATTGTATCTGCAATTCTTCTAATCTTTTTCTCAAGCTATTACGGAAATTAATAAATGTGAAAAATATGGGTTAGAAGTAAGAGAATACATTTAGTCTCAATCATGCTCTCAATCTCAAATAAAGGCGTATTATTATTACTGTTAAATTCTGACTATATAAATCGTATTTTGTGTCCCGCATGTCCTAGATTGACTACCGAAAAATTTTTAAACATGCTGTGGTGGCCTAAACCTTTTGCTGCTTTGATATAATCTTTCACGAGATCAGAAACAAACTTTTATTGACTCTCACGTGGATTACATAACTCCTTCGTATGATCACCTCCATTAAGTGAGTCACGATTCATTATATGCGATAAAATCATTTCTTGTCTTGTGAACTGCGGTCTTATCTCGTTATAAATAGTCTTAATCTGGATTAAACTCATCGGTCTGGAAGTTTCATTGTTCGGAGATATACTATGTTTCCTAGAGATTGACCTTGTTAAAAGAATGTCAGACTTTGTGTTACTTTTAGCCTAAGATACCTCTGAAAATGACAGTTCTGACGCTAAGATAATGATAGCTACCAAGCCAGGATTACCGCAATTTTTGCTTCATTTGGTCACTAAGACATTCTTCAAAGAGGGAAAGTGATAAAATATTGTTTGATTTGAGAAGATATTCATCGATTCAGTTCTTTGCAGATGTTTCACTTTCATCGTCTACGGTTACATCTCTGATAACCTATTCATGATATTCCTTATTACCTACTGAAATATAAGGGAAGGAAGTAGCACTGATCAATTCAAACCTTTCTTAGACGACAATCTTTTGGGAATACAAGTTGTTTATAAATAACAAAGTTCTTTTCTTTTCCCCATTTAAACTTGCGTAATTGATTGTTCTGTTACTCTTTGTGTTTTATTTGAAAGCTTCGAGGTTGTTGGAATTTTTTCCGGGTCCAAAAATACTGGTTATTTACTGTCTCACTGTACTTCATGTAGTTAAATATTACAAGATTTTTGTGTGCAGATCTCATTACGTGAATAGATAAACGTTAGAACTTATAAATCTCCCTATGCAAACATAGAGAAACGTCCTTTGGCATGTTTAAATTATTTTAATTTCGTTTCTCGACGGTCGGAAAGCTCGAGGGAATAAATATGTGAATTCCTGATGAAGTACGAGTTACTTAAATAAAATAAAGCATCGAAGTAATTCCATATACAGACGAAGTGAAATAATGAACGATTTTAAGATTAGCCACGAATTTATCCAACCAATTCAGCAGCGATAGCCATCTTTATACAACTACTCGTTATTCACATTTTCCTCAAGTACGTTTTTTCCATGATATTCCCCACATCGTCACTTATCTCCAGCTCAATCAAAGATAAACTTCCCCATGCACTATAAATGAGCGGATTCCACGCCACAATCCACTCTCATCCTTGGGTCGAATACTTCTGATCGTAAGTCCCATTCTTTTTCTTTCATAATTTGTGACATTTATATATACATTTTCTGTTCTTTGAGTCATCGCAAAATATCTCCTCGAGAAATATTTATACAATGAATCCATTTTGGCTTTTACCATCTCATCAATCGAAATCATAGTGATATCTGAGGGATTAACATTAATTTGATTGAAGAAACGGAAAGATAGATTTAAGCTTAGATTGATAGAATCAAGGTGAAATGGAGGAGGTTGACCCTAAATTGTAAGCTTAGTATTAAATCAGACAATTGGAAATTCACTAGGTAGATTACTTCTAGTAATAACTAAGGAAATAAAAAGTGACTTTGTTCTAAACCATAATAATGATTTTCACTGAGCGACATCCCTATTCCTTCCTAATTATATCTCCATATGGCTCGTTGCTCAAAGTCAAGAGGATAAAAGCATGTACACTGGCGATAAGTGAAAGATAACATCGAGTAAGAATCGTTATCTGCGAAAAAATATTATATAAGAGTGATTCAGGCAGTCCATACCACATTCCTTCTCTTTTGCTTGCTGGTAATGTCTTCTTTTATGTGCATTGATCATTAGCTGAACAATTTCTTGGGCTATATTATTTAAGAAAGAAATTATAATGCATATAATTAGCCTAAAAAACCGTCTCATTTCATGAGAATTAATATAAAAATGGTATTTATTCCCTTCTTGATGTGTCCAACAGTTTTAATATGATAATTATTCGTACTTGGAGTGCTTTGGCATAATAAAATAATATTGCTTGGGCTAGATTTGAAATTTTAATGAGGTTAGGCAACATTCAATCTCCTCTACATTCCTCAATTTAGACGTTTGGTTTACTTTTCAAAGGCACAACTTTTTAGAAAAATATTTAAATTAAAATTCATCGACTTTTTTAGGACAAGGATAATATAAATAACCCATTAATTTGAGAAGTCATCCCCTGAAGATTCTTTAAACAAGCATGCCTCAGGATATAGGACAAACTCTTTTCAAGATTCTAGGCTATAATTTATCTTTCAAGACAACTATTTGCTGATCGAGCCTGAAATAAAGAAAAATATAATCTCTCCGTCTCCGAAGCTCCAAGTAATTTTCACGTTCATTGAAATATTTCGCTCTATATAGATTAGATATTTTCATTCCGTAAACACATGCCTACTTCAGATTTAAAATATTTATTTAATTTCTCTTTGTCTTAGAATATGTATTAGGAAAGGAGACACTTTCATTCTCTAAAGAATATAATATAAGCACATTCTAAAATAGAGGTTCCCAAATTATATGACCGCTGTATCCCATTGGCTTAGCCCCACCTTTCTCATTCCTTATAATATGATCAAGTTAATCACTGACTTTGATGGACGGTAAGGAACGCATTCAAGTGAGACCGAAAGTCAATGCAAACACTGATATGTAAAAAGACACATTGCCAAAAAAACTACCCTTGTTATACTCCAACAGAATAAGATACACATTACCTTCACTTGCTTAACGTGCTTCCTGGCAAGGTATCCTATGACTTTGTTGTGTACGGGTACACCAGGTTAGGAAGCTCCGTTTTGAAACATAATTAACGGCAAAGATTCCATTGGTTGTTCCATTTTCATTAACGAGATATTAATACTAAATTATTTCTCCCACATTCAGGCGCTTCCTCCACCTCTGAAACATGCGTCTGCTGTGGCTTGCCTGCTTCGCCGTCTTGGCCTTGACGGTCCACTCTGCACCCAACAAGAGGGAAATCATCCCTCAACTGGTGATGAAGACCTTCAGTAAGTTATTGGTGATACGTTTCTACAAACTAACTTTGATAAATATAATATTTTTCATCTATCTCTATCTTTGTCTTACTGAGATAATAAGAAAGCTACATAGGAATGAATGATTGGCATTCTATTTCCTATTTCCTTATTGAGCGCATTGAAAAATGTGCTCATTTAGTCATAGTTTGCGCTTGAATGGAAGTTTTCTGCTCATGGAATCCTGGCTTAACAAAGAAAACAAAGGCAAGCTACCTTAGTAAGCTTCATTACCTCTCCATAGCTTTTAGAGACTAATGGTAGTAAGATAGAGGTTCAGACCGGCTTCCAGACAATGTTGAGCAAATGACATTTTGATGTCCGCTTAGTTGAGAAGAAACATACCACATGACCACTTGCTCGTTTTGTGGCTTCAAACTAGACAAGAGTATTAAGTACACTTTATAACACATTAAAATCTACGGGAACATGGGTAAAAATAACTTTCAATTTTGGAGAGACATTCTCTTTAAATAATACGCAAATAGCTTTCACAGGTTTTTATCTTTCATCGATAAAATAGAGATTTTAATGAGATATATTTTTATCGCGTTTATCTACAAAGCACTGCAAAGTTTTTACTAATCCCAGATTCTCTACTTGACTTGATTAAAAAATTGCAAACTCTTGTAAGCCAAAGTTTATGGGGAAATGTTTGTATTTATTATTTCAATTAACGATCATGTTTCTCCATCCAAATCGTATAAATAGAGGTATCGTTTATAAAACTACGACGGTACGCTCATTTCGCACATAAGGGCCCCATTTAGAATCAAACCCGGGACCACTTTCACCGAAGACGAACGTTCTGACCACAGAAATTTAATTTGAGAGCAAGTTTACATAAATTTAATTGGAGAGTATTTCTAGTTTCACCGTTACATTGAACATCATACAAGTAAACATGTATGTCGTATGGAGTTGTAGTGCATCTACCATGCCACATTCACTCTAGATGTAATCATATTTCACGTTTTCCTCGTTCCTAGGAATTAATATGTTGGTTTGCTTTTATCGGCTGCAGGCTCAAGAGAGGACATCAGTGAACTCTTGAGGAAGGCACTGGAAAAATTCAAGGTCCTCATGGTCAATGGAGACCCTGAACTGGGCCTTCCAGTGATGGACCCATACGTCATGGATCACAGGGCAATTGACCTCAACCAGTCCAGTCTAGTGTAAGCCATGATCATAGTTGACACAATATCACTCTACACAAATTGGCATCCAGCAATCATCACCATAAAGTTAACATGAGCTTCTTTAAGTTTATTCCAGGAGTAGCTAAAGTGAAAAAATAGTATCATTCTTATTTTATCACGAATATTTTCCAGCCTATCACCTCCGACAGTATCAATTAAGATCTGGATGTGTTTAAAACACTAACTCAGTCTTCGAACAATAACTACGGTAATTCGCGTAGCAAATGGAAATGGTTATAAGCTAAACATTGAAAATAAACATTTTCTTCTCCCATCTGGAAACTGCTATCGGGAAATTCATGAATGGATGTTACGAATCAAATTAATATAATTGAATGTTTACACTAAAGGTTTTTCCTTCATTCTCTCATAAAAGTATAATTTAAAAGGGAATAAACCTTTTCAATTTTCTCGTCAAACCAGAGCATAAAATATAATTAATAAATTTAAATCAATTTAGAGTTTGAAGTGAAATTCTCCATTTTAAACAATTAAAATTGTGACTGATCTATTCTGTATTTCGTAAAACCTATCTGCAAATCCTAAACTGATTAATAAGAAAAAGGTTATACTTTACATATTCAATATGGAGGTATTTTTGAATCAGAATTCAAATGAACAGACTACAAATTAAGCTACTTTGCTTCATTATATCTTGGACAACAATTTATAAATATTTAAAACCTTTAACTCTCAAGAATATTCATTTTGCCATTGAAATAATTAATTTTTTAAACCACTTATTTGATAAAAAATCAGTTAAATAGTGATTAACAAGATTGATTCAAATACTCTTTCAAAGAAAATTTTTAGACTTAATCATAATTATTATGTATCAACATCTATAGTCCAAAGAATAAAAAAGATATGTTTCACACAACCAGGAAAAGATATAGGTATTTATTAATTCGATTTCTTTGCTTTCCGTTTAGTGGGTCAGCTGAGGTTGACAACATGTCTGTCGCTGGGATGTCAACCTTCCAAATCCAGTCGGTGGTTGCCAACGACAGTCCACTGAAGGTCAACTTCGATCTCTTCGTTCCTGCAATGGCGGTCTTGGCCGATCACTACAAATTCCACGCAATGGTCGGGGGGAAATTCGAACTGTTCGGCGAAGGATTCTTTAAGTGAGTGGATACCTCATTCGAGTCCTTCTAGAGGCCTTCTTCCACGGAATGCCAACTTTTCCAAAATTAGCGCTCGGAACCTCATTCCGCTAGTTTCATCCCGATTCAAATTTATTAGAAAGGAAACGTGAAGGATGAAATAGACTATTTTCAACATTATAGATCCAAATTCTATAAGAATGTGAAATACCTCGCACATTTGAGGGCACTTTCAGGCAAACGTTAGAGACATGATTCTCAGAGAAGTTATGCACTGCCCCAAAAGCTAATGGCTCATCATAATTTTGCTACGCACGTGTTTATCTCCCTCTATAGTCTATTCTTTGGTAGTTCTTCCTGATAAACGAAGCTAAAACAGCTTTAAGATGCAATACACCGCAGTTGGTCCCCTTTTATATGGTCGGTAATCCACCTCAAGTCATAAGGGGTCGTATACAAATTACTTAACTCAATTTGGGGGGAGGGGGGGTTTAAGGTTTGCGTTACGTCACGGTTTTAGAACTGCCAAAAATAGCAAAATTTCTGATTGTTTAAAGATTGAATTTAAAACTCGCTCGCAATTTACTGGGGAAAGTTGGCAGCTCTGATCAGAGCGAGCACGATGGTCGAACGGAAGTAGTCAGAGTGTGAGTGGAGTGTGGTAGGATGCACGGGTATTCTGTGTTTTGTGCGATGCTAGTTATCAACAGGTCATGGCATCGAATCTAGGTGAAATGTTAAAGGCCTTTAAAACTGAAATTGTTTATTAAAAAGTGAATTATAAATGGGAATTAAAAATCTTTATTTTCTGAATATAAGCCCAAAACTTTTCACAAAGCACTCGATACGTAACGGAGTGGAGGGTGGAAGGGGTTACGGTCCTGCTACGTGGGGGGCAGGGGTAAAAAAAATGGAGAATTTTGCGTTACGTAATTTGTGCACGACCCCTAAGTAGAGAAATGGAAAATTAAAATACATTTTCTTTGATTAACAATTAATTACACATAATGAAAATACACTTTTCCAAATACCGTTAGCTAACCAATGAGGTTTTCCGCATTGGTATTTTGGAACAGGATGGAAAAAAGGGGTTTTTTATTTACTTTATCTTGTCCACAGCCGTGATAATATGAAAGCTACTAATGCAGTGCTTCCCTTTCGTGGAACTTGAATTAGTAAGAATATAAATTATAATTATATTTATAAAGACATATATAAACATAAAATATGTTTTAATCGATTGAAACATTTAAATATCTTCAAATATCTCCAAAGGAAGCGTTTCTATCCTGGATAATTGCTTGAATGTCATAATCCTAATAATGGCCTTTTTGTGTTTGTATCAAAGTTTCTTAAGATACATTTTCTCTCTGGCACTTCTTATATCTCATAATATTAGTTATTTTGTTGAAATATCTAATTGACGTTTACGTCCTTAATTCAAGTTTAATTCGTATTCAAGATTTTTCACTCAAGTAATTTAATCAATTAAAACTCATATCTTATTCGAAATATTGCCTTTTGCAATTACCTACTGCACAATAAATCAATTCTTAACCTCTAAGCTTCTTTATCCTAATTTTCCCTTAGTAAAGATCCTTCAAACAATTTTGTCTTGTGGATATGAATGCTTCAACGTTTTCATTACTTATGATAGCTTATTTATAACCCATGGATATTAACGGACCTTAAGCCAATTCTAATGGACATTATATTGCTTACATAGCATGACTGGCAAAAACATGACGCTGGTCGGCGAAGCTGACGGAGAAGTGGATGCTGAACAGCACCTCCAAGTCACCAAGCTCACTCTGTTCATCAACGCTCAGGCGATTGTGGTGAGTTATAAATGCATCGTTTTAAGGTGATGTGTCATTACTTTTTTCCAACATAATTCGCTGTATTTGAATTCAAATAGTTACAAAATATTACAAAACATACAAAATATAAGAGATAAAACATTAGGAGCCAGTCAGAGGCTCATCAGGCGGTTCCAAGTGTAGTCATGATAGACCGAAGCAAGATCTTAATTGTAGCATGCAATGCTCAGAAATAAACCTATACGAAATGCTCCATAATATCAACAATTAACAAATAAGATGCTAAGCTATAAGTAACAATAATTGCACAATCCTTCACTTACAGCGAAATAATTGTTAATCTATACTGAACATAAAATGTCTAGTTATAAACAGGCTTTATGAGCAACAAAATGTATTCTCATACACATCATAGGAACATAAATTATGTGAAAAGTCCTAATTTCAATAGGTTTAAACATATTTTACTTCTAATAACCAAGTCTTTATTTTCTTTTAAAATGTAGAGACTACAAATGGAATGAAATAATTTAAAGTAATAAATCTAAATTAACTAAAGTAGCCTTAAATTACATGAACGGGTCTCTGAAAGACTATACTTGCACACGGTGTTTACTTGGAATAGGTCGCCATCTATTCAAATCAGAAACCATTCAGTATAGCCAAACCCAGCTGTAGGACTCATTAGAATCTAGTAGTAGTAGTTTTCATCATTATAAAGTAGTTATTACGTAGTAGTGCACTAATTCTTCAGTGGGGAAAAGTGAATAGAAAGGTTACTTGAAGTTAAACTTCTTAGGAGCTATGTATCCTTCATCGACTGTTTCCATAGTCCTGTTTCATTACGCCAAACGAATACCAAAACCTATGTATCTTTGTGAGGCGGAATATGTATAAAACACTTACATCCCAACTTTATTATTCGTACAAAAACCCTAACATCAATCTGCATTCCGTGTCAGTGGTGGGAATGTTCTCTGAAAAAATACACTCAAGCAAAAAGAGCTATGATGTATTTGTGCTTGTAACTGCTATAGCTCCCAGGAACTATAACATTTTCTGGAAGCTAGCGAAGTTCCCATACAAATATAGTCTTAATGATCTGTTCTAAAGCAATCTAAAAGTATCCTAAAATGTTTCTTTCGAAATTTTATTAAAATAATTTCTTTAGGTTCTTTTTAATATGTTTTAACCGTTTTAAAAATGCCACCGATTTACGTATCGTTCGATAGAGAAACTAATTAAATAATTACTCATTCCTTTGCCACTGTCTATGCATAATTGCTCGAAATGGCTAAATAGAAGATTCAGCTCTAAAAGAGTCGGAGGAATAATTAGAAATTGGATAGAATCTTAGCTACAAAAATTATTCAAAAAGTTATTTTGATTTTCAGTATCACTAAGTATTTTCTGACGCATATCATTAGCCGAAATCATGATTTCCACCAGAATAATTAAAAAAATATGAAAGATAGGATAGGATGTTTTAAATAAAAATCTTCAATTTATTTCAATTTGTCAAGCATTGAATGTATGTACATCGGAAATGGTCCTAAAATTCCAAATATGTAAGTCATATTTTGGTATTTTTCAACAGACTATCTGTATTTCAAGAGTCCTATTGTTTGGGCTACATCCCATATATTGCCGTACCTTTACAAGAAAATCAATCCTCCTTGTCGAATTTTGCAATAATAAATAAGCATTGAATTAGCTACTCAATTTTAATGACCATAATGCAGTTGTTATAAAAAGAAGTGAATATAATGTCGGACCAATTTCAGAGCGCCCTCACTGGTCTCATGAACAACGACGAGGAATGCAAACTGGCCAACGAACTGATCAGCGAATTCGGCCCTGGAATACTCGACCAATATGGCGGACAGTTGGGAAATTACTTTGGGGAGATCGTGAGGAACATCATCAACACCAAAATCGCCGGACTGACTGTGGACCAGATTATCGACATGATCAACTCATAAACCTCTAAGCGTTGAGAAGGCAAACTGAAATGACACCTCTTTCCATCCTGCTGTTTGTCATATTTCAATAAACTCACTCTTTCATAACGCCATAAAAATTTTATTCACACTCGCCTTAATGCTACCTTTATTTAAGTATCCTTCCTTATTCTGTTGGTGAATCGTCATTTGGAATACCAGAGAAAGCATTGTGGTCCTGGGTACTGGAATTGTTAACCTTAAACAGAGATGCCTTCCTCGCGAGGTTGTTCCAATATAAAGTGAGGTAACTGGGGGAGAAATATCCTAGTCCAGGGTTGGTGAACCTTTTTGCGGTAAAAGTGGAATATTTTGTGAATGTAGAGAACTTGCATGCCAATGTGGTGCGAAACCATACAGGGAGATGGTGAAATACATTTTATAATGTCAATTAAGATTAAGATCTTGTAATTGGTTAAAATAATCGTTAATTATCATTACTTATTAGCAGAATCTACATTTAATTACTGCGTGACTTCATTTTTTAAGTGAACTATGCATAATAAAGATAGTAAAGTTAGAGTTCTGGATGCCAAACAAATTCTCTCGTGAGCCACTTTCGAGGTACGAAACCACTGTCATAGCCGATTCATTATGAATAATTCGTAAGTTTATTCTAATATGAAATTGCGCGAGAGCCCTATTTAGGGTTATTACTTAGTCTAAGGCTTTTTATTTGATAACAAATTCTCATCATATCGACACCCGCGCCGGCAATTTGGCTACTTTGAAACGGAACGGATTCGCTACCTGTTATCTCAGATCGCCTTCCAATTTTTCATGATACTGGGCCAGCATCATGGCATCCAAACGGGAAGTGAAATATGGCTGCTTTAATCAAGAACGAAGAAGCAAATGAGGACTATAGACGTATTTATAGATGGCTTCACTACATTATGATAACTCGGCGATTCACGGAAGTAATACTACGAAGTAAATTTCTCACATCCCAAAGTATATCAATTTTTGAATTGGGTACAGCTGTGAGCTGAAAATACTCCTTGATTAATATCTTTGATTCTTAATATCTTAAAATCATAAAACGATTTTCATTATCATCACGATTCAACATGTAAAACTGTTTTTTTTGCAGCTATATAGAGCTCATGGTTTCTAGCCTATCTATCAATCTCTCTCAATTATTAAGTATAGCACTATCTGCCTTGCCTAATCAAACCTAGAAATTAACCTTAACTAATTATAGGTATAGGTAGGTATTACTCTATACCTATAATTCCACCATTATTTCAAATAATTTCAGCTGGCTATTGTCTCTTAGTGTGCATGTTACTTCCTCATTTATCGAATATTTCAAATCAATTTTCCCTTCGTTAGCTCTTCTGAGCTTCAGTAACTACCCGGTTTATTCATCGTATATTCATAATTATTCTATGGCACAAAATTTGCAATGTTTCTAATCATCTCGGGTGACGTAGCATTCCACGTTTCACAGCCACAAAGAATAATGCAACATTATAGATTTCAATAAAAGGTATCGCAATATCTAACCTTGCATTATTAGCTGTCTACAATTTAGTAGAATGCTGTCTTTGTTTGAGCTATGATGCATGCCATTTTGAAATATTATAAGATGTAGATGCTGAGAGTTATCGGCGAAACCCATTGAAAGAAGTAGTTAATAGCTCTTTTTCGTTCTTCCTCAAGAAATAATTACAGCACACAATTTACTAAGGAACCGCTCAAATTTACTTCTGTATAAATTCAAACCTCTGAAGTTTATTAAAACTTCCCGATAAGAATTTCTATCACGGCGTTAACCTAGACCTCGGTGCCCACGGCAGTCAAAGCAATAAAGGCGTCATACACCGGCAGAGTGTATGACGCCTGGGAACACTATTGGAAGAGGCTTCATTCATTCATTTGGCCGCCACACACGCTACGCATTGCTGTATGTTTTGCCTATGCAGTTTTAAAATCGCAAGCAAAACGGAGCGTGTGTGGGGTAAATCCACCAAATCTCTGTACTGTCTTATGCTTGGCTCGACGAAAATCTGCCGGCGACAGAATTTTCTGTGCGTGTACACTATAATACACTGCATAGTAGGGTGATCCTTATTTTCGAAAGTTTGAAATTCTTTCGGGACGCCCCCTAAAGCTGTTCCATTTGGTTAGAAAATAAATCGTGTAAAATATGATTTAAATCGGATATCGGAAAGACGTGCCGCATCGCACTTAAAGTTTATAATTTTCAACATTTTTGGCCTTTTTTCGATCATCACAGGAGATAACGGAGTCTTCCCATATTTCAACCGTTTTGATATTTTTATCAATGCATCGTTAGACATTAACTGTGATTTTCGTAAAATATTAATTAGATCTGTAGTAGTTTTCGATATTTTTAGCCCAAAATATTGAGCGCGCGCCGTACAAGTGGCGCCGTGCACTAGGCGCCTCCACTCGAATCCGAGAATCTCGCCGCCTTGTATTTTCTAGTTTTTGTCTTGTTTTTATAGCCCTAATCAAATTTTAGCATATTTTTTCCGCATAGCATAGGTTAAAGACCTAATTATGCGTAACATACTTTAAAAATTTGAAGTTAACTGTAAATAAAAAGATAAAATTATTTTATTCCGGTATTGAAAGCTAGTTTTTGGTCTTCTTAGGTTTGGTAAACCAATGGAGGCAGTTTGATGTTAAAAAATGCAATATATATTTTTATTAATGTATAATCCTAAAATTCTTGGGCCAAAGTTGTTCTATTGCGACTTAACTGCAGCAAAAGTAATAGACTCGGGCGGAGGCGCCGAGGGAACGGCGCCACTTTTCTTCCTTTTATACATAACTAACTTCAAAATTTTAAAGAATATAACGCATAATTAGGTCTTTAACCTACGCTATGCAGAAAAACTATGCTAAAAATTGATTAGAGCTATAAAAATTAGACTGAAAATTGGGTAAGAAAAGATTGGCCAAAAAGACAAGTTCTTGAACCTGGGACCAAAAATGTGATCAGAGACAGTTAAATCGATCTAGAAAACGTGCTATTGCCCCCTTTGTTCATCAAATTTGCATCGATGAAGCTATTTGTAATGGTACTACCGAAGGATGGCAACTGTTTTAAGTACCTTTGCAAAAGGTTTTCAACGCTGTCGGATGCCAAACTGAAAGTAAGTGTTTTTGTTTGCCCAGATATCCGAAAGCTCATGAAGGATACGGAGTTCTATGGAAGCATGACACAGAGCGAAAAGGCAGCCTGGATTGCATTTGAGGAAGTCATAAATAAATTCCTGGGCAAATACAAGGATCCTAATTTTGAGACGATTGTTGAAAACATGCTAGAGAAGTTCAGGATCTCAGGTTGTTCCATGAGTGTGGAAATACATTTTCCACATTCCCACTTAGACTTCTTTCCAGACAACTTAGGCACAGTGAACGAAGAACAAGGCGAAAGTTTCCATCAAGATGTCAGAAACAAGGAACGCAAATACTAAGGAACATGGAATAAAAATATGCTTGCCGACTACTGCTGGAGGTTAACCCAAGATGATTCCGAAAGTAAATACACAGACAAACAGCTAAGAGAGGTTTTAAAGGCAAAAGCAGCAGTAAATGAGTAAAAAGTGAATAAAAGTCTGTAAGCACTAAGTCTTTAAAAGCATTAGTATATAAGAATGTTTTAAAAGGTTTTTTACGTTTTTTTGCATTTTAAGGGATTTTACACACTTTTACTTTCCTGTTTTTCATTTAAACATTTCTTTTTTGTAAAGAGCAATCACAACAAAAAGATAATGTATTATGTGAACAAATCTGAAATGCTTAAGATTGTTACTAAGCTGAAAATAAATTTTACTACAATTTCTAAATGGTGAATAATATCACAAACATAAACATTGAAACCTAAAAAATCCTGACGTGATATAAGAAAATAAAACCTATTTTTGAAATCAGCGCCTCAAAATACACTACAAACACATTTTCTTGGTCTTATTTTTTCCAATTACCCCGATTTCGCAGGCCTGTGTAATTAATGCAACAAACAATAATGACTAAATTCTTCGCTAGACCGCTAAATTTAGTTTTATATGTTTCGTTCCTTTGAATCCAAGCAATTCATATAAGTAAAATAAAATATATTTATATTTAAGTACTTCCAGAAGCACTACAAGCATCAGAAACGACAACAATTGGAGCATCTGGAATCACAGAAAAAATAGAACGCTAAATTTTTAGAAAAATATTCGGAGCAATACACAGAGATGGAATATGGATGAACTTTACCAAAGAACTTAACGAACAAACAGACAGGCTCATAGATATTATCAGAAAATGGAGACTTACATTCTACGGACACATTCAGAGAATGAACAATAACAGACTCGCAAAAAAGATTTTGATGTTGTAAACAGCTTAACCAGGAAAACTAATCGGTATCACAAAGTAGAGGAAGAACTAAAAGAAGCGGGAATCAATAGGGAAATGATAGAAGAAAGAGGGTAATTCAGAAACTAGATTATGAAGACAAAATTTAAAGAGATGGTAAAGAAGAAAACAGGAACATTGTGGTCGGAACAGAGGAAACATGAGCACAGTCAAATAATGAAGAGATTTTGGGAGGAGAAAAAGAAAAGTGAACCATGAGACATCCAAGTTTAAAGGCTGTCCCTAAGTAAAAAATGATTGATAATAATAATAAAGTTTAAGATGGGGAGCTGCATTTTCAGAAGAAAGTGATGTAGAGATGCTGGATTCCAAACCCTTCCATTCATCTATAATTAATGTCAGTTTAGTGAAGTTGATTTATTTTATCTGATTGTTTGTAATGCAGTTATGTTTTTCCCCTATCTTTTTGTACAATTTTTATATTTTCACTGCCTGTCTATCATAACCCTTTTCTTTCTCCTTCATTAAAAATATAATTATCTATTGTAGGTTTCGCAGGTTTTTCACACTCCCCTTCTAGTGAGTGTTTTCCTGCAGTGGAAATTTTTTCCTGAACCCTCAGCTTATGTTTTTTTTAAATTCACATACTAGTTTTATTCGTGTACTTTTGCAAACTATCTCTTACTTTCTGTTTTGCATAAGACGATGGGTTAGGTGTAAGAAGAGACTTTCTAGTCTCAATCTCGCCCGAATAAAGTTAATTTATTATTATTATTATTATTATTATAACTGTCTTACGGCAGTTACAGTAATTATTCTTAGAAAAACAAGACTTTTGCAAATTCTGGCTTTTCTCTAGAGTCAAAAAACGGCTTAAGATGGACACGTATATATTCTTCAGTAAATGAGGGCAGGATTTAGCGAGTGGAAGTCTAACAAGCGGAACGTTTCCGTGTGTATCAACAATAGATCATACGCATTTTTTGTCATTTGTCCATTCAAAAATCTATCGAATATGTCCTCGTTCAACAAAAGGAGATAAATGATAAAAACATCCGTAGATTTCGATAAGCCTGAGATAATACGCGATAAATGCTTTCAACCCATAATCAGGGAGTCGAAGAAGACCATCTTATTTGAGCTCCACAGCTGATAATGACATTCTTTTTCCTCTCAGACGGAGAGTGATTGAAAAGTCACAATTATCGCATTACTTCTGGATAAGATTAATTGAAGAAAACAGAAATTTCAAGGTTAAGCACGCAGGAAACACGTTTTTGGCATATCGTTTTGATACTCTCCGGTAGTGCTGTTTTTTATCCCTTATCATAATAATATTTTATTCTAACACCCTGAGGTCAATAAGAGCAAGAACTTAGATCAAATTGACATGTGCGTGCACAAAATAATGATTTAATTTTAACCTTTTGCGTCCAAATGGTTGCAGACAACATGATTCAAAATAAAGATTACAAATTATACATTATTATTACTACTGCACAAACTGCAGGTAGGCTGTAAACCTGGAGGCAGTTTTTTTCTACATACATACATTTGTACCAGTTACAACATAATCAATGTAAAATAATGAAAATAACAAAAATTTGTACTTTTTCCACAGTATTTATTATAAACAATAAATGGAAACAAGAAACGACTAGTTTCAGAGATTGCTCTCCATCATCAAGTAAAATATATACATGGTAAACTTACGAATCCAACAGGATAATTACATACATATATTATATCTAATTAAATACTAAATAATGTATGCAATATATTTAATATTCGTACCTGTATTACTGGATTTTACGAGGTTCATGACAGGCCTTCTCGGCAACCTGCACAGGGTAGAACCCCACCGTAAATCACTCTGTCAAGCAATTCCTTACTTCTCCAGATTTCCCTACCTTACTACTAAGCATTCCACAGCATTATACAACATTACTATAACGTATTAAAACATTTATTTTGAAAGATTTTTTTATTTTCAGGTTTAGTGATCCAGGTAACTTGTTCCACTCAGAAATACCTCTTTTGAGAAAAGAATACTTAGCTATGTCCACTCCTTGCCTTCGAGGTTTAATTTTAAATTCAAGACAACCTTTCCCGGAGAATTCTGGTTTCTCGATTGAATTTTTAAAACCCACCACCCATCAAGTACCTGCAATAATATTTTAAATGCAACCTAGTCTATTTATATAGATGTAATACACATGAATCCATATGCAGACAGGCTATAATTATTGTAACAAGTAATTATTATAAAGCTTCACCGTAAAGTTTTAAAGATTTATATAGTTTTTTAAATTTTCTGGCAGGGAATTGCAATTATTGGTGGAATTTATTATAAAAGAGTTATGGAATGTTGAGGTTTTATGCAAGGGAATGTAAAGGTTGAAGGGGTTACTCTTATTAAGTCTACATGGTCCGAGTTGAAAGTGGATGCCAAAATATGCTAAGGGAATACCTTGGTTCCTTATTTTTGAATGAGGAGAATAAGAAGGCACAGAACAGGTAATTTTACCTAGTTTTGATGTCCAACCATCGAAGTTTTACTTATTAAATTATTATATACGCTGCAAGTATAATTTCTTCTAGTGGCAGCCCCAATTTGTTCCTATTGTCTATGAATGGCGTAATCATACAAATATTCCAATAATAACATATACATACCCATAGACAGTATTCAAACAGACATCTCCCCGGTACCCCCACCAAAATGTATCCTTTAAACACAAAAACAACATTTCACAGTTTACAATGTTACTGTTTAAGGCCAAAGTATAACTTAATCGTTTTCACATCGTCACGTTTAAATTAATCCAAAAAATATAAAACATAACAATATTCAATCCATTTAATTACATAAACTGAAGATTCTACTTTTAAACTCCTTTCTATTTTTCGGTAAGAGTTTGAAGACCTCTTAAGGCAACTTATTCCATTCTTCGACCCCTCTGTTTATAAAAGGATACTCGGCGGTGTTAGTTAATGATATTCTCTTCTTGGTGAAGGCTAAAAGTAGTTCCCCTTTCTATCAAACAGCTTTTAGCCTAAATACTGCGCATTTTTTCATTCGAAGAATAAAGAAAATAGTTTCGGTACTAATAGTATGGTACGTACTTTGCCAACTTTTCTTCCTTTCCTTTTGGTGATCTAACAATAACTATAAAATCATAGTTTTTTAAGTATCGTCTATATATATATATATATATAGATATGTTAAAAGAAAGTATATCAAAGGCAATTATGTCTATAGAGGTAGATAAAACAACTTGAGAAACAAAGGATGTCTATGTGCGAAAGTGCATCACTTCGTCAGGATCTGAAGAGTTCGTTCAAAGTTCGAGATATTGGTAGACTCGATAAACTTTTCTCAACCTCTAATAACGTTCTCAAAATAGTATTCCTGGAAATCTTTGTACAGCTATTAATGTTATAAGTGGCTATACACCCTCTTACTGTTCAAGATCATCTAATCACTCAATAAGATGTATCAGATTTTGAAGGAGAAGTAGCGAAGTCTCAATCCTAGAGACTTGGAAGAGCGTTTATAAAAATACAAACACACCATACTCGGACAACTATTCTTACGGAATCTCAGCACACAAAAAGTATCGATTTAGTGAAAAATTCACGATTTCTCATAGAAAGATTCAAAATTGTACGTAATTATTTATAGATACATCAAACATAACTTAATGTTTGTTTAGGTGCCCCCAGATTTCCCATAAAATTCAGAGTTGTCTGATATTTGCTGCAACATATACTTATTTTCGATAAAATCCAATTAAGTAAGTAAGTACCTAATAAAATCATCCAAAGGAAATGTTCCTTCTCGTATAGGCGTAAGTATTTACTAAGAAAGAATTAGTTTAAACTTCTGCATGCATAATTAAAGAGCAAAGAAGCTAAACAATCATTCTAGGATACAAGTTTGAAGTTTATCAACTGTGGTTAACTTACTGTTTTCTTTTAATAAAAGTTCACTTCAATAATCAACCTTCCAATGCACATTAGGGCATAACAGGTGTAGAAGTATGAAAACGGAATTTATTTTAATTTTCTTTTCTGTTATTTGAAAATTACCGTAAGTATCGTAAATAATCGTAAATTATCGTAAAGTATCGTCTTCGTCCAATAAGGCTTTCAAGTCCTTGTCTTCAAACTTTTTCGGTGGTTTCCCACGGTCCTCGTTTCTCACGTCAAAATTACCACTTTTTAATTTTTTAGACCACTCGAAGAACTGAGTTTTGCCAACAGCATGTTCACCGTATGCTTCGACAAGCATTCTATGTGATTCTGCAGTAGTTTTTTTCAAATGATAACAGAAAACCAATGCTGTCCCTAAATCATAGTTCGTAGGCACAAAACTCGTTATGTTTGAGGTTATAGAAAAATATACCTGTGTATGAAACTTAGGTTATTGCGTGTTGACAAACTTCGTCAGCTGTTAGAGGGAGAAGATAGTGCTGCAGAAACG
Organism: Sympetrum striolatum; assembly: GCA_947579665.1. NCBI lineage: Eukaryota > Metazoa > Arthropoda > Insecta > Odonata > Libellulidae > Sympetrum > Sympetrum striolatum. Next base: position 21,800,595 of record OX388346.1, read on the forward strand.
GTCGATAGTCTGATAGCGATCAACATCTATAGGAAATTCCGGTTTCATACTTTTACACCTGGTAATCTCTGCCTTATTTCTTCATAACCAAACAGCTTGGACACTTGATTAGAAGAAGAATTAAATTATAAATCAAGCAAGTGAGACTCATTCATACTTTTAAAATGTCCGAATTTGGGTCTCTCAACCAAGATTTCCCGAGATCGTAGGGTTTCGTTAGTAACACTAATCAATAGCTGTTAGCAACAGTAATATAGTGCAATAACGGTAGTTTGAACTGTAGTACTTCTCTTATAATTTTAACCAAGCACCTTTATTTGAGATAGATTTGAGAATTTATTATACAAAACAATAGAAATGATTAAGAAAGATAAAAATAGAGATTTACTGTAATAAAACACAATTTGACTGCGTCTTGCTGTATTTTCTTTCAACTGATCATGGACAAGTTAATTTATTTAGGTTTTAAGTTCACCCAACAAACAATTATAGGGTAAACTAACATTCATATAAAATACAATAGTTTAAAATAATTATTATATGACTAGTTGTAAACAAATTCAATATAATTAACAAACATATTATAAAAATAAAAAGAAAAAATTAAAGAGAGGAGAATATACGACTATTTTTCACCATATATCGCCAGAAGTCATTAATTAGTATTGTAGTTATTAAGTAAAGTTTATAAATTTGTATATATTATTCAAAATATTCCTACAGAGTAAAAGGTAGATAGGCCAATAATGCATTACACCTAATACGTTTCATTGAAAATATGAACTTGTAGATGGTGTTTGCAATATGGCAGACAAGCAAGCCCTAACTGCGTCGTTAGCCAACCCAAAACTTTGAAGTTAATGTTGTTGTGGAAGATACTTGCCACTTCAGCAAAGATCTATCTTCAGTTCTGATAAGCATCTCGATTGGCTTGATCGGTTATCTCACAGCAGGATAGGTCCATGAACTTTTTCTTGGGCCATTGGAAAAAAGCCGTACATTACTTATTCGTTGCGAAACGTTACGTATCACCTGCGTTACACTTGGCTCTGTGACGTCTCCCACACTCGGTGTACGGATGCAAAGAGCCCTCTTCGTTTCCCTCATCATCTCAATCAGATAAGGATCTGTATTTTCCATCCTCGCTTCTTTAAAAGGGAGCAGTCTCAGTCATTATATCTCCGAGTCCACGCGGTCTTCATTGTATGTAAGTACCTCATTTGATGTGAGCATCAAAATTTTTGCTAGAGTAGAACCCGTACCATGTTCAGTGTGTATCTGTTACTCAGAATTAATTTGAAATTTTTTTAATCCCGGATTAAGGACATTTAATCAATAAATTCGATATTGTTTGGTTGGACTTCGTGGAAAGACGTACTGAAGAGTGAGGAAATACTAAGCAATATCCACACAAAAATTGTACTACACAGCCATCATCAGGACGTTTTATCAATTGATTTATTTAACATTAATTTCCTTTTCAATGAAGCTGCGCATATTTGATGAATTTGTTCCCTGTAGCATGCGTTATGCTATACCAGAAACTTCTGAATGCAGAATGGGAATCTATAGAGCATAGGAGACTTAAACCAAGACTTAATTTACTTCATAAATTCAGAGAAAGTCCGTTCTCAGTGGATGTAGCCTATACCAGGCGTCCTCCCTGTTACATGGGCCATTCAGAAATTGGGAAGATTATTAAGGAAATAGATGTTAGAAGGAATCGCTCCAAAAATTAATATTTCTCGCGAATGATACGCGAAAGTGATCGATCTGAAAGGTAGATTTGTGTCTTAAGCACCCCCTGCCACACGCCGAAATACGGTTTGCTGGGTGAATATGTAGAAGTTACTTACAATTCTTTAGATCAGCAGATTGTCTTTTTTGTAGTATATATTTTGTACACGGCATTTTTTTGTCATCAATACACAAATTTTACAGCCAACTAAACGATGGATTGTTAGACTTGATGTAAACGAGCGTATATATAATAAAAAGGTTAACGAAAAATTCCGCTCTTTAATGGGTTAGAATACTTGCCTGGAGAGAGGGAGGCCTCTTCCATCACATTCACTATGCCATAATATTTACTTCGCATATCTTTTTTGCCTCCATTGCTATAAAATTTCTTCTATGTTGTTACTTATACAAGATATCTTAGTCTCAGTCACATAGAAGTCCTGACTCTTGTGCGAATCATCTAATCGAAAAGACGATTGAGCGAAGGTTGACCACTGAATAGTGAAAGAATAGTCAGTTCCTGAGAAATGCCGTCTTAAAGTTTTAATGACACTGGATGCTAGTGGATAAGGGTAGAATAATCCTCACCGCAAAACCAGCTGTACAAGATTCAACCATTTTTCAGTTGAATGTTCCTCTATTATTTCAACGATAAAAAGGTCAAACTTTAAAATAGATTTACAATTTTATTATTTGATTATTTGTTTAATCTAGAGTGTTTAATATTGTATTTCTGTATTCCTTTGTTTTGACTGCTATGATTCCATTACTGTTGTCCTTAGGTGGCTTGCCACAGGAAATAATAAAAATTAATTTAATTTAATGTTAACTTTATGAATCAGTACTACCAGCATAACTATAGAACAAAACGTCTTTTCAGTTTATGTGCTTACAATTTCATTTCACTTTCGCAGAGTTGATTATCGACAAGATGTCTTATCTCCTAGCTGTTCCTACATCAATCTCTCATATAATTATTTGATACATACCATAGTATAGTATAAAATAATTTACAAATTTAATTTCCATGGCTATTATTTTGTATTTTCTTTGCGTCTTTCTGCACATATACATAACGTGGATTCAATGACGGGCTCATAAAAGCGATTTATATTAAATGACAGAAGTATTTATGAATAGTATATATTATTCTTATAGTTGACCCAGAGTATTTAAGTTCATTAAGTAATGGTAAATTATTATAAGAAATAATCGTTGATAATTTTGACATTTTCGGTATTTTGCGCAAGGCCTCTATATGATCTAAGTTCACTTTTCAGGTGTACCTTGATTATTTTATTTTCAAGTTTTAGTTGAGCTATCAATGTGTTTCTCAGCTTATCAAATCCCTCTTCTAGGGGGCATTTTCCATCACAACATGTTAGTGAAATAAATTTTCAAATTTTGACTTATGTTTCTATAATAATAAGGTATTAGCCAACTTTTCTTTCACTTTCAATAGCCATTTCTTTATAACTAAACCATCAAAGATGATGGGTTATATTTAAGGAGAGACTTAATAGTTTTAATCAGGCCCATTCTTATAATTTTGGGGGCCCTACTCTACATTATTGTATGGGGCCCTATAGACCCTAGTGCCCAGAAGGCAGCCCCTCTATAATAATTTATTAGAATGCATATTACATTCTTTGTAAAAACCACTTCGTTTTAAATTCGTTACATGTGAGACTGGCGAAATATAACGTTAAAATATCATAATATGGTACGGAAATTGAATTTATTATGCTTTTAATTTTATTTATTTAATAAAATTTTTATTATTGAAATGTTTCATGCCCTTTTCGTGGCTTGGCGGCGGGACCCTAAGTTGACGGGGCCCTACGCGACCGCGTATGCCTAAAAATGGCCCTGGTTTGAATTACCGCAAGGATGAAGAAGCTTTACAGTGTTCACTTCTATATTTTAACTTTATTTACTTTTCACATATCAAGTAAAGTTTTATGTTATCGCAAAATATAATTGCGTTGTACGAGTAATAATTAAGGGAAAATGGAATATATTCATTATCTCTAGAAACACTCATCGTAGAAAAAACCTCATTTATCACACAGCTGCGCTAACCTTATCTTTGAAGTGCTAAGGACAATATTTTTTTCCGCGTGTTTTGATGAAACCTTCACTGTTTCAATCGGTGTTTTCCTCTGCAACGATGGAAAAAAATGAATGAATAGAAGAGTGCCCGTGATAAGTTTTCTACAATCTCAGGAATTTGTTATTCTCGCAGGAGATAAAATTTCAAACGATCACACGATGGAAATCCCACATTTCTGCGTATGTGAAATTTCGAAATATTAGTAAATGATTTTACTATTCATCATTGGATATTGTTTATAAAGTCTATAAATGAAAGAAAAATTCGAGAGGAATGTCATTCTTTTCCTTTTAAATTCTACGATGATGAAAGTTCTGCTGGATGTTCCCAATTAAACATTTAATAAGAAATCATCTACTCAGTTTATTTTCCTGAAACGTCCTGGATACACTTTGCAAGGCATGCACCTTACCAGAATACATATTCTACTTCGTCTGAGAAATTAGATGGCAAACGTCGTCTTTCTTGGTTTGATATGATGGAATTCCCTTAAATTAAGGTACAACTTAAAAAACAGAAAATCGACAGGAATGCGTTACAACATTGGAAATTAGGAACTAAAAATTAAACAAGACTAATAAGGAAACACAATTCTACCTATATTGAATATTCCTCTCTTTTATAGTTTTTAACGTAACTTTGCAATTATAAGAAATGATACTGTATTCACTTATGATGTTGCCTCATTTAAGAACACATTTTTTCAAATTAAGGTTATTTTCCGAAATTCTCCATCCTCCAAATAAGTTCCTAAAAAATATACATAAGACAAAGATTTTATCCTGAGCCTCATAATCTTCAGAGTTGATAAAAAATCAAATAATCGTAATACATTATCTAAGAAGAATAATGTCTCTACCTTCAATCGTCGATAATAAAAATCTTTGATGGTACCAATCTTATTGGATAAAAATCTTTCCATAGATCTAACTAAATAAAGAATCACCAGTGAAGAATGAAAAGTTTTGATATTTGAGAAATGTATGAATGACTGTCACTTCATTTATCCTACGCTATCTACGCTATGAATGAGGTCTTGTCATGTGGAAATCACTTCCAGGGAGCTTTAAGGACTACAACCCCACTTTGGCCTGGGCTCTTTTTCTTCTGGAGAATTAATTAAGAAAAATGATTGTTCTTATGTTAGTTAATGTATTGAAACTAGTGCGATATAAACTGAATCGTCTTCAAACACTGCTTTCATACTTAGATAATTCTTCCACCAAACAAAACAAGAACTTTTGAATAATCGCGATATTTTTTATCGCTAATCTCTTTTCAATTTTTACAGTGACTTTTTTTAAGAGTAGATATTACGTTCCAAACTTTCTGAGGTTCCATTATTCGTTTTTCACCCTCAGGCCCTGGACCATCGAGTGAAGAAACAAAATGAAGGTAGTGCTGAGCTGTGCCGTAATGGCTTTGGCCATGTTCCTCTGCAGCGGTGCCATGGTGCCCCAGAAGGAAAGACCCATGCCCCAATTCATCCAACACATCCTGAAAACCATGACGAAGGAAGCCATCGGTAAGTGTCACGCAACATTTTACTCTTCATGAAGGAAAACCCTTTTTATGGCAAAGTTACAAATCTGCCCCAAGATCAGTGATGAGCATGGTACGTAGAAAGTAAGACAGTTCCAGGCATTTGCTAAAATAGGAAGATATCCATTTAAATAATCTAAAAACTACAATCCTTGGTAATAAGGCTAGCTCCTCCTACCGGCATCTGATGAGAGCCATAAATTTATTTTGTCCTTCAAATTGGTACTCATCTTTCTTTGTTAAAAGGAAGACTCAGGACAGAGAGAAGGACTACATCCGACAACGGATTAAAAACAGCTGATGATGACGAATCGAAGAATTGATAATTTCATTTTTGAAATTTTAGATGTCATTTCATATTGCTTTCGCTTTCATGGATTTCAAAGTTCCTTCTTCCTCGAATTTCGCATTATTTGGAAACCTCTCTAATATCGGGTTCTTACAATCAAAGAACTGACTCCTGAAATCAACAAATCTTAGTACTAGCCAACTTGGCGGAAGCTATTAGGAACGAGCATGAAGTGAAATGAAGTTTTCACTCATTTGTTCTAATCAGGAGTCGTTTTGCATGGTTTGTAATGATCATTCCATCTTTGGCAGAGGCCGAAGTGAGGAAATGGTTGAATCCTAACGCAAGGTCTTCCATGGACGACAGTTTGAAGAAGTTTTTGGAATCTCTGAGGGACAAATTCCCAGTCGGACTTCCAGAATACGGAATCCCACCTCTAGACCCCTTCTGCTTGGAGAAGTTCTCTTTCAACATTAACCAAGAGAAAATCATGTAAGAAGAACATTAGTTCTCATCAGTCTCATTTATAATTTCATATTGTGGTCTTCTCCAGTTATTAAGCTGAACCGGGATTAAGTGAAATTAATCATAGATCATAATCATATATCATAATCATAGATTTTCCTAGCTGGAACTGTACATCAACTTATTCATGTTACAATAAGGGTAAAGTTGTTTGTTGTATCAAAAAATAATTGCTCCTCGTTAATTCTTCTAAGTAAGAACTTACTCCTTATCCCCCCTAACCGAATATGTTAAATTTTGAAACTATATAATGTAATATAATAGATACATAGTGATGTTGTATATAGTATCTTATTAATTCAATTATTACATTATTCAATTTTTATTCGAATGTAACTCAATATTTTGGGCACTTCGGTTTCCTGATTTCAGACTTGCTATCCTAAATGTTTATCCTTTAAATCAATTACGTTAAAAAATTACCCCGTGTGATATAACTAGGTCAGAAATACAAATTATTTTTCAGGTAATTACTCCATTCTTTTTAATGAAAGAGTCTCGGCTTCATTAAAAGAAATGGCAATTTATCACAAAATTTATCTTGAGTTAGAATGATACATTTTTCGCCGGTCCATTTCACTTGTCGTATTCATCATGATCATATCATATAATTCATGCAAGAGCATATGCATGAAGTTGGTCAGTTAATGGGTGCAATAAGGCATGCTACTCAGCTTATTCAATTTTACAAGCACGAATAGCAGCACTGGTACGAATGGGATATGATGTTCAATCTCATTTTTCTTAGTCAAATTCCATCCAGGTATTTTACGTTAACGCGAAAGGCTTTTGACTTCATCCCTCAATTACTTTGAAATTGATTTGGATTTTTTCAATGCAGTGTCAACGGAACCTTTAACAACGTGAATGTGACCAACCTCTCCTCCTACTCCATCGATTACGTGAAGCTCAACGTCTTCGGGTTGTCTGTGGCTGTCAACTTCTCCATCCCCAGCATCAAAGGAACTGGTCACTACTACATCGATGGAGAAATCATCGACCTTCTTCCCATCTACGGAAATGGAGATTTCGAGTAAGAAATGACGTTTCTTAATCAAAAATATGATACAATGATATCACAGATTTATTATACATGTATGTCTGTAATACAGATGTACGCATGTACTACATACGTATTAGTAATGCTTATTCTTTAACGTTATTATTTACCAATAGAATTTTATTATAGATATTCACTTAGATGCAGTAGTTAGTCATAATTCAGTGAAGTGAGATATCACATGTCTCTGTTGGCTGAATTGAAGGTGAAATTCTTTGAATCTCCTCAAAATGATACGAAAAAGAAATAGATTAGTGAGCATTTAAAATTTTATTTTTTCCTGATAGACATCAATTTATATAAAAAATACGTAAGCGATTTTCATTTATTCTTTTCTTAATATAAAAACGGAATTTTTCTTTGATTGATACTTTGCATCCATTACGAAAGGCGCAAAAAAAGACGTTCAATTCGATCGTTAATTCTCATTTCGTCTTTTCTCATCTGGATTAATGGAAATAATTATAAGAAAAAATTCAGTTTCGCCTTTCCAGACCAATTCACAGTGAGAATACTAATATAGTTGTATGTAAAAAAAGAGAGCACGAACGTCAAGGCTACATAAATCAGATAACAATTATTTCAATATCCTTTCAGACATCCCGCCGTAACGAAAGAAGAGTGAGCCTTCGCTTTTAAATCGCGCGCGTACGTCAAAGACTATGATGACGTTACGGGTTGGACTGATTCATAACGGTACGAGTTGGCTCAAACCGTATTTTGGCGGTTACGAGTCGACTCGTAACCCGTCCTTTTTGGGGACGGGTTGACCATACGGGTCAAAACTACACATTTGCCGATCTCTAGTCTGTATGTATGTATGATATCACAGATTTATTATACATGTATGCCTGTATGTCGAGATATTGTAATCGTTTATAAAGCCAATGATTTTGAAAGTTTTTAAAAACATTTACAATTAATAATTGAAACTCGATAAGAAAACCACAACTGTGTTCCTTCGAAGATAAATTCTTTTTATAAGATTTCTCTCTTTTTGTAAAATCAATATTTTCCTTAACTTTGATATTTTTATTCCAACAGAAATATCTTCCCACAAACGAGATATATTGAGCGGGAAGTAATGAATGCAATTCCAAAAAATCACCGTGATTTAATTTTCGTAAGACTCTTCAATAGGGTTCTCTAAAATAAAAAATTGACAGGTATATTCACAAGCGCTCTTCATCAAATCATTTTCACTCCATTAATTCCATAAAATCTAAAACTTTGCCAAAACTAATAACTTCTGTACTCATATCTGTTAACTCTCGTTAAATACTGCTTTAGCGCCGGTCAATATCAGTGTCTCTCTGAATTTATTTTTTGCCCTCTCAGTGCTCTACTGCTCCAAAAGATGAAGGCTCTTTTCCTTGGCCATTGTATTAATAAATATTTATTATTACGTCCGTAAATTAAGTTAAAATTGCGATAAATTATCATTTTCAAGTATTTTGTTATTGAGAATATATATCGCACCAAGATAACTATCGATCTCTTTTGTCTTCTTCCTCTCTGTAAATCACATCCTTACATATTCCCATTATTTTTTTCTGATATGGCTGAATCACTCATGGACCAAATAGCTCTCATATTATCACAGCATTGAACAACTCTGTGGCAGAAGGAAATGAATGATATTATTTTCAGTGCTCTTTAAGGAAAGACAATTAGCATACATACCATTCCTCAAGATGTAATTATAGAAATCATTAATCTTTAACATCAGTAGGTCGGTTAATGAATTATCCAACAATGTGGACTTCTGCGATTCCTTGAACACCATAAGGAGAAGGGCATACACAATTTTTGCTTCTAATTCTGCATCATAATCCTTCAATTTTGTCTGTTTTTCGTTTTGCTTTTTTTGTGGTGCTGTATTATGTATCTTTTTAATCTGTATGTTTTATTTAATTATTCTGAAGCTGTTTCATTATTTACCTTTACTTCTTTACATGCTTTTCTGTCTATTTTATCATAACTCATCTAATTGGAGCAACCTGTTTTGATTTATTAAATTATAATTAAATCTTAATTTACAGATTGGCGGTAGAAGGCTTCCACGCATCCGTGGAAATTAAAGCTGGAACAAACGACGGCTTTGTTTACGTGAAGTCCCTGGATCTTGGCTTCGGCATCGATAAGTTGACGGTAAGTTACGTTTTTATTTCTCTTTGAAGAAACGAATAACAGAAAAGTTTTGCCTTTCTTCATTTCATTGCAATCTCAAAAGCTAAGATATTATACTAGCTACTCGTGCTGCAAAAATGTAGTATACCAAAGATTACTTAAAGATCTTAGTATGTTATAATTTATTTATATAATAATTGAAGATGCTCTGTATCGAAGGCGGGTCGTGAGTCTTTCTTACTATGGTATTGTATACATAAATTATATCCAGCTTGCTTCTGCGACTGATTGTCACGGAATATCACCAAATCAAGGCCCGAGCCTTCGATTTCAATCTCTGTACACGGTTTTGCGTCACTTTGACAGGCAATACATCGATATAAAAGAAAAAATGCCTGCATCGATATTTATGAGCAAATTTTCCGCATTCCCTTTGCTGGATTTCTTGAATTAAATTTGAGAAAATTTCAGATTTTGAGAAGTTTCACTTGGTTTTACATTGGGGTGATTTTTATTGGCTTTATTGGGTTATCAAAGAAATCTTGAGAAAAAAGAACACTTACACCTTTACTACAGTAATTTTATTGACTCACGACCATGGCTTCGATCTGTCAGATCATCATCAGGAATCTTATAGATGGAAACTATGGTCGTGAATTAATAAAATTACATGTAAAGTAAAATGGTAAAGGTATAAGTGTTCTTTTTTCTCAAGGTTTATTATGGAGAACTACCACAAAGTCGAGACCAAATCATCAGATTCTATTGGGTTATCAAAGTTGGAATTCGGCAGTCTGGTCAATCCATCTCCTTTTCTATTCCTCAGACTCACTTCGAGGGACTTCTTGGAGGTGGAGACCAAGGCGACCTAGCCAACAGCCTCATCAGCGACTTGGCCCCGGAAGTGTTGGATGCATACAGTCCTCAGATTAGCTCCGGCCTCTCCGATAAGATCGTGGGAATGGCCAACACGGCTCTTCAGAACACCACCCTCAGTGACATCATCCACATGATCACTGGATAACTTCTTTGCCCATTAACTCACTCTTGGAGAACAAAACCTCAGGGCATTATCCACTATTTGTATGTGTTCAATAAAACACTGCGATTCTTTCAACACCTTAATGAATTCAGGCATTATTTCTTTTTTCAATTATTATTTAATTATATTTTCTTTAATTCACATACGATTTTACTCAATACAAGTCCTTCCTAAGCGAATTCTATTTTTTTAATATATAGATATATGTATATATTAGAAAATTATATTATATTATAATATAATTTTATATATATTTTCCACAATAGGACTCCATTTATTTCTGAGCGAAAACCATTTTATTGAATACAAAATTTATAAATCTTTTTTTAAGCAGGAGTACATTCTACAGTTTTTATAAAAAATAAACATTTAGGAATATAAAAGGCTGGGAATTAATGAAGACCTGTTGGTAATACGTTAATCAAGTTCGTCAAATGACAAATAATTATATAACATAAAACTTTAAGGAATTGTACCACACTAGAAAAATTTTAGAACTTAAGAAAGCGGAATGTGCATCAAAAACATTATAATCCACAAGATATTCATACAGTGGCAGGGTTAAGAAAATAAATCCATTGCCCCTCGGAGCTTATTTGTCTTTACAAGAGCTAGAAGAATAGTATTTCAATAAAATTCAAATATTGGAGAACTGGATTTTTTTGTAAATTGATTAAGAACGCATAGTAAAAATTCCAACTGCATACAATACATTACATATACACATATTCCTTTAATTCGGATGCTTATCGAATGTAAATCAACCAAAATCGGATCTCGAAATGACAATGCAAGATTCAGGATTCCATGCCACACTTCTGATAAAAGTTTGGTTTTTCTGTGAGGGTTGGTCGTTGTTCTGCAACTGTGTAAACATGACCGAGTCGAGAATTTCCTCGGATTCACCGTGATTTGATTGGTTTCACACCGACTCAGATTAAGTAGAAGAACAGTATTGTCTCTCAATGCACATCAATTTAAAAGTTAAATCAATTAAAACAATTGCTCTCTATGTGTATGTATAAAGTGCTCAAATATAACAACAGATCATCGGAAGGGAAGGCTTAGGTCTATACTATTTTTATTCGACAATAGAGAGGTGCAGAAAATACGACAGAAGAGTTTAAGGCCTTCATTTGTTGATATTTGAATTTCATCCACCATTTTATACGTGATGAGCTTGTCTATAGAAAGACGGGCTGCTGTTACGCATATTCCTTGACGAATTTAAAACCCTTACTAAAAGGAACATGCCTTAAATGCGGAGCACGAATATGGCTGTGGAAAAGAGTGAAATCATTTTGCAATTATCTGCACGCAGATTCATTACAGCCAATCATTATCATTCACATAAATTGTCGTAATAAGTCAAAATTCTTGGAGCGATATGATGTATAAGTAAAAGAAAATTTTGTGATTTCCTCTTGATTTTATTTAGACGTTCGGTTTCGGATTCCAGGTGGTGATTTATTCTTGATGAAAGTTCGAATCTGATCGTGATTATAATGCTTTGTGGAAAATACGAAATACCAATTACGGCTGATGGAAGATCTGAGGAGTTCTTACTCTGATGAAATTTTATGATATCTTAAAACCATTTACAGTCGGACCTTGCTAATTGTAAGACAAACTCAAAGGGATATAAAGAAACTTTGGCTCAGATATTTTCGAGCTAGGGAAAACGGCGAAGAAGGCGAGGTTAATCAACGACAATATTTTTTCGGCTTAATTATAATAACTGTATAATATATTGTCGTTTTGTTTAATATAATAAGAAAGTTAATATATAAAGAAGATAAGAACCGGCGAACGTTTTCTTTGTTTTTCAAAACACGTGTTCTGAAATGTAACCCCAGAATAAGTACGCAAAAGTCTAAAACAATTCGACCAATGAAGGTTGGACCTTCGAGTTAAGGAGGTCTAAAATTTATTGGTCTTATAGGAATTGATTTAGGGAGGTTTTCGTCTTAGGGTAGTTCGACTTAGCGAGGCTCGACTTAAGTTCTTACTACTATATCTATACGGGTTGATTATTTTGTTTTTCTGAAAAAGATAGAACAAATTATATTCCATTTACTTTTATCTCAATCTTATCCGCGGCTTTGATAATATGAACGTTATTGATGTTGCTGAATAATTACATCCATTTTGTCAAATCTTTATTGCTATGAAAAGTATTATTCATCCTTTTAATGTGCTGCAATTATGTGGCATGCCTCCACTCTTTGCGTCTTTTGAAGAAAGGCAAACTACTTCGCTCCGTGTCTTACTTCATTCTCTCAGAGTTTTCGGTAGATAATGGTGTAGGGGACAAGGTTCAAAGCAGCCCTCGAGCTGGATTCCATTGAGGCAGACAGTACCGTGCATCGGTGAAATTGGTACTTCATATCTTCTGAGATTGATCTACAATGCGATTAGGTGAAAGCGGTCTCGGGTTCAATTCCCAGTGGGGGCCAACGTGTGACATGACCTAAGCTGTAGAAGCACTTTTAACAATACTACTACCAATGCGATTTTCTAGGCATTGCCAACATAAAGATATAGACGAGAATATTATAGAAAAATATCTAGCGGAGAAGCCTCTACGGCGAAGGGGCTAGTTTAATAGCATAGCAACGCCGAGGTCCCGGTGTTCGAATCTTTGTTACGGTATGGTCGTTTACAAAGGATCAATTGTAAGATCGGACTTGTAAGACAAAATAGAGATAATTATTACTCTCACTTAGGAATTGAATTTTTAACAATAAGACAGGGATGATGTAATATTCATAATATGATCCAGTTGTTCAAAATAATATAAAAGCAAATCAAAGCTTTGAAATGGGCGAAACGCACATAAACTACTGGCGATGTGAATAATTTCCCAAAGTTCTATAAGCATGTGATAATGTGGTGATTAATTTTACTATTCAATGATAGTTCTCAATGTAAATTAATTTGAAGCATCGAAAGGTACTTCCATACGTTTTCCTTCTCATTCAGTAGAATTCTGATTGCATTACGCGACTTACGTCATAGTAAGAATGCGGTTATGCCGTATAGAAGAAACGGCTGAATTCCGCTAGCATTTCTGCCATTCCGAACCTAATTCCAAGGCTTTAGAGGTGAAAAAGGGGACACATTAGTCTGTGACGAAGAGGTCACGTGTTGAGGGAAGAAGATTATATTAAGGGCAACCGGACTTTACCACCCGAAGGGATGAAAAGCGTTATGAGCCACTGAGGAACGAATACTATGTCACGAGATAAGAAATGCCCAATTCATAGCTTCTGCGGTCAAGTCCTCCAACCTTCACACAGTCATTAAGGCAAAGCTTTTTCCGCAGCTGTACTTTCACAAGACGAGCGAAAGTCTTAGGAATGCTTTGCCTGACTTTTTTCGGATTCGTATTCTTCAGCAAGAACTAAGTGTAGTGGCAACATTGAATGCATTATTGTATCAAGTAACGGACCTAAGGAATCAATATTCCAATATTAACATTGGAATATATGCGAAGATCAATAGTTATTCCTAACAGAACTCTTTACTAAAAACGAATTATGCTACTCCTCCGATTTACACCGAAACAATTACGTACCTCATAATTTTAAGCATGCCTACGAGTAAGGAAGGGAAGGAGTTTTCTTTTCGACAAACCGATTAAAAAACTACGCACCAATAGACAGATGAGATATTAATAGAACCATCATTAACGTCATATAGTCACATTTTATAACTACTTCCATATGAATCCAGATTGAAAGAAATGTGACGGATAATTGAATTAAGATAAAGATAATCACTTCAGCTGTTGGATTGTGGTAATTCCCTACACAAGCTATCATTTCCTCGATTATATTCTTTCGTCACCATCAATTCCAAAATTTACCAAAAATTCGAATTATGAAGCAATGATGATAAATGCTATTCTATAAATTTAGCAACAAGAGTTTACAGTGAGCTTAAATTTTTTTTATCCGCCAATATTCATGAATATCGGCTTGATGAAAAATTGAAGTTTTAGACACGTCTCTCTCTTTATCATAGGATTTATATATCGATCGAAATATCATTGCTACAATTGCGATTGAAAATACCGCTGATAATTTTTAGCGAAGGTCTAAACCATTCCAGAATGGTTGCACCATTTTAATTCCAATGCATTTACTGTTTGTAATATTTGCTTGATCTATTTGAGCAAGGCATTAAACGATTGAGTGTCGAAGCATTCTCTCCGCCAATCCGTTGGCTACTTTCATTAATTCTTCTAAAACGTTTTACTTAAACGCTTCGGCGAATCTTCTACAGTGAGAGCTTTGAAGAGAGGGAACGAGAGCAATGGAAGTCCTTGAATAATTCCTCGACTAAGCTGAGGTTGGAAAAATTCTAGCGATAACACTTGCACAGAGTTCCATTCTAAACGAAACGGCAGTCATAGGAGAACTATTTTTCCCGTTGTAAAACTAATATTTTCTCAAGAGTGATTAAGATGTCCTAATCGGGGGAATCGGACTGAAAATTCCATGAGAAAGCAGAGGGAGAAAGAATCAACAGTTTTCCTAACAAAATGCCTAACATGCGAAATTTTGCTAACGGAAATGTGGTTTAAGGCAAAAATTCCTCCCTTTTCCTTAAATGAAGTCCGAGAATACGAGGCGGCACTTGAGTGTTTCAAACTTCTAAACATTCCAAAAGTAAAGGAGTTTAACGACTAATCAAACTGAAATAGTGCATACACCATAGTGAGTAAATTCTAATTGGTACTTCAAAGATGTAACGTATTGTTATTGCATGAGATATCTTAATGTTAAGACAAAAACCGAGAATTTATGGGAATTAAAAAGTTTTCTAAATTAACATGAAAGCTCTGACACATCAATTTTGACATAGTGTTTAATTTATTTATTAAAATTTACTCTGAAAGTTGGTCTTCTGGTCAGGTGGCAACTTTCAAGGGGAACATAAAAAAATTGATTTAACCCTGCCATTCGCCCAAAGACGGGAGAGAAATCCCTCCAAAAACGTCACATAGGCTGTACAAGTAAATTACACTATACATATTATATGAAAAAGTTAAATAAAATCCATCATTTAAGTAAAATAAGCTACAGTACTAATATAAAGCCAAGAAGGGATTGATTGTCTAATAAA
Source organism: Sympetrum striolatum (assembly GCA_947579665.1). Classification (NCBI taxonomy): domain Eukaryota; kingdom Metazoa; phylum Arthropoda; class Insecta; order Odonata; family Libellulidae; genus Sympetrum; species Sympetrum striolatum. The sequence goes on from OX388346.1 coordinate 21,816,166, forward strand.
TCGAGTTATTCACTGCATAATCAATTGGTAGAAGGTGCAGGATATTTAACTTGAAATCCTCGGAATGGTAGAGATAGTAATTATCTGGTATTAGATAGTGATTAGCGGCGTAGAAATAATTATAGGTGAGATTTAAGAGCTTCCAGCGTTAAATTTTTCCAGCCAATTCCACTAAAGAAACATCAAGAGGGATTACGAGGTGCAAGCAATGAGTGATAAATTAGAATGCATTAAAAAAAATAATAAGCAATCATCAACAACTTTCTTTCCGAATAAAATAAATGATTAGATCTACTAGTTAAAAACAAAATTTCTCTTTCTACTGGTAATTAAGATAAACTTTAATGATCTATTAAAATGCTAGCGAAAGAAAAGTATTGCTTAACAAAGAAAAACGGCGATCTAAAGCATAAAATTTGCTTTAAAAGTGATGACATCATATGGCCTTAGAGCAAGCTTCGTGTCAATTGCAGGTGTACGTGACAAGAACGAAAAATATCACGATAACGGAAGAATGAGGAGCTGCACTGACGCGATCTGCAAGAGGAAATATTTTAGCGAGTTCATTTCACCCTGAAATATTATCTTCAAAATGTAGTCACACATACTTAGATAAAAAAGTTCTTCAAATCTTTTGTAAGTTAATTTTTCTGCGTCGTCCGACGTTACTTGAAATTTCATTAAATACACACAAGCAGATCTTAACAAGGTAAACTAATGGAGTAGAAGTAAGGAATGGCATAGCGAAGAAAAGAATTGACTTTCTCTTACATGAGGAACCCGTTCAGTTCAAGAACGTCGAGTGAAGTTACGGATATATGGATATCCCATCGAACTAACTCTCGTAATATACTAAATCTGGAAGGATATTCAGTTTTGAATTTGAGGTAACCTGCAATTGCTAGGTATTGCCTACCGTCGCTATAACCTCACTGACCTTGACATCCGCGACGTATGTTTCCTTTAATCACACATCCACGAATGAGCATGTATGCCTAATCAAGCCTAAGTACCAGAACTTCCATAACTACGACTCAGCATCATGCGCTATTAGCTAGCTCACTCTGAAAAAAATGTAGCTTCTCTGTACATTATGATATTTAAGTTTTCAATGTGATCAAATGATTCATTGCAAATCGTACGAACTACGATTAAAGGTAATTCAAAGGGATTTCAACATATTTTTCGCAGAAATATCACGGGTGAAACATTTCCTCAAACTTATAATTCGAAGCTTTCCGTAAATAACATGTCCTACAAGTTATTACGCGTACAGTTAGCCCATTTAATGTAAAAATGAATGTAAAGTAAATATCTCGTCCTTCAATATGAAACTCAATTTCCTCAACATCTCGGCCACCTCCGTGGATTTTATAAGATAAAAATACCGGAAATACCTTAATTTGAGAAAATTAAGGTCTTGAATGCCGAGTTGTGTGTTGATTTTTTCAAATACACTCCGTCACAATAACAAAAAGGTCACGAAAAACAATCTTATAAACTTCTTTGAAGCCATAAAATGTACGTGCACAGTTTAATATATAAAATTTGAACCTATCATGAAACTCATTCCAATGAATTTATTCACCGCTGGAATGTTGCAAGAGCCTTATTCCTTTTGTAACTAGCAACTGAATTTTCATCATCCGGCATGCTATTTGTGTAGGGACCTCTGATAAGAATGGGAGTAATCCCTAAACACAGTGGTCGGCAGCAAGATGTTGAATGACTGGTATTTTGACCAGAGAATCACTGAAAAGTGTTCTTATAAATAGAGAATCCGTCGTGTCCCTACGTCAAACAGAAATCCAACTCAAATTCCACTAACATATCTATTAGAATTTCATTAAAGACAACGAAAAAAATGCATTTGTTTTTTTTTCAAAACTCCTTTTGAAAAGAATACACTCTAAAAGCAGCTGAAATAAACCTGAAAAATAGTTTCTTAACCCTTAACCAGTGACGTGCAATTTTTGTCACACTACCAGTGACGTGCGGTCTGGGAGACCGCAATTTTTTAAATATCTTTAAAGTAACTAAATGACACATTTAACAAAGTTTAAAAGCCTTAATAAACTAATCAGTTATTCAATAATTTGAATTCAAATTTAACTTTATGTGAATATGAACAAAATTTCAATTATTAATCATTTTACGAAGATAGTCAAAAATTTGAATGAAAAAAACATATCCTATCAAAATAATGTCGCATATTAAAAATCAGGTGCCTATTTTTGTAGCGAAGCCTTTAATGTATTTTTGGGATGATAATTGATAAAACGTTCTTGAAAAATATTTCATTTATTGTGTTTTTCATGGATTCTGCAAACGTTCGATATTACATTTTTCGTGAAAAATGTCCTACCCCTCCATAGAAGCACAGCTCTTGTAAATTTTTTTTGTGCATTATAAAAAACAGTTTGTCTAAATTTGGACCAACAGAAGGAGGTTTTTCGTTTTTTTCATGGAGGGCAAAGTCGGCAAGTCTTCCGCTTCTCTAGTTTATCTTCGAAATTTTGAGGTTTTTCAACTGTTAGGTTCAGAGTTCGGCCTATATTGGCTCTTAATTGTGTGGGAATCTTGCTGTTTGACATCATCCTCTTTAATTGTGGCCCTACTAACTCCGCTGCAATGCATTTAATAAAATCGTACCTACCCAGATACTTCTTGTCTTTTAGAGACTGCTGGAACACAAAAGAATTCACCAATGAAATGTCTAAAATCCTAAGAAACACTGCCATTGGCCATCTCCTTGTTCTTCGTCTAGATGAGTAGCTGCTGCACATTTTATGTAGTTTATCTACTCCACCCTTGATTGAATTATAGAAAGCTATAATTTCAGGTTTCATTGTCACGTCATCAGTGCTCTCTGTGGTGCATTGACGACACCAACCAAAGAGTCCTGTTTCTCTTTGGCACATGAGGAACTAGAGTCATGTTGCCGTATATCCATACAACGAGGACCCTTTTGTGCCTTCTTTTGAAGGCCCGAACTCATTGGATATTTCCCTTTAGTTTTTTCTTATCGTCCCGACATAGGTCAGTCCTTTCACCCTCAGCTTCTAAACCAGTTCAATTGAACCAATTATCAGCTGTAATATTTCGATTGAAATGAAATATTAGCTCAGTGAGACGCGGAACTGATTGCGTAGGTTTCGAAGTCTTTTTGTCTTCCTATGACTGACCTTTTCCATTGGTACTTTTTCCGGCGTACAAATAGGCATTATACAAATAGCTATTCGATGTATCCGTCATACACATCATTTTGAGGCCATACTTAGCTGGCTTACTCAGGATGTACATTTTAAATCAGCACCGACCCCTGAAGGCAATTAACATTTCGTCAATACGAGTTGTTGTGCCCAGTGAATAGCAACAATGAGAATTTTTTACGAAATGATTTAACAAATCAGAAATTGGTGCAACTGGGTCACTTTCGTACCGAACGATTCGGTCTTCATGGTTATCAAACCGAAGACATAAAATGAGAACAGCAAATCGTTGTCCATACATTACTAAACGAAAAATTTCCTTTCCCATGCCATCTGCAGCAAAAGTACTACTAATATCTTCATCGTTAGATTTAAATATTGCCGAATATATTAATAACCCAAGTAAAGCTCTTAATTCAACATAATCTAAATCTTGGATTTCTGGCCTACTCTGGTATACTTTTCTCATAACTTCTGAAGTTTGACATTTTTCCAACACAAAATCAAATTTATTATATCGTCGTCAAAAATAAGCGACCAAAAATGGAGAGGTTGCAGTTCCATATCTAGAGGTATAACAGATTGCTTCAAACCTGGTTTTTCCGCGACAATGTTATGCAGACGAGTGTAAACGTTTCTCTTTGGCTCTTTAGGACTCCTTTTATAGAGATTTTTTCCAAATAACATCCAACTTTCTTAGAAATCGGATTCAATGAAACACTTACTTCCTCATCATCGTCTTTTTCATTCTCGTCGGAATCCGTATTGTGATCACTAACAATAATATTATCCTCCTCAATCTCACTTTCCACTTCACTCTCATCTTCCCTAAAGTATTCCATAACTTGCTCCTCAAAATCAGGAGCGTCCTGTCGTAGTATTCGGTCCATATTCCGCTGACAACATGCTTCACTAAAGGTCATTCATCCCAGGCACAAATAAGTAGTGGCAACAAAGAGAAATTCTCGTAGGATTTGGTTATTTGAGTTTGCCGCCACTTCGGTCGCATCCGTAGTAAGTGACATTCTAGTGTTAGAATCACAGCGAAATACAAAGACGAAAAATTCGGTTCCATACGCATAAGGTGTTTTAATGCAAGTATGATTTAATATTTTTCTAAAAAGATTTTTATTGTTGGAGTTGATATTATAAAATAACTAAAACAATCAGTATTCTTGAGGACGACCTCAACATTAGCCTACTATCATAAAATCCATATATTTTGCCTAATTTATGCTTTTCAAATAGTAATAACAAAGAAATATGAAAATAATAAACAAATGTAATAAATAAAGTTGAATTTTGTAAGCCTCCGTAATAATATTCACCCATATTACGAATTGAGTTTTCCCGAATTAGTGACGTGCGGTCTCTCAGACCGCGCATGAAATTAAATCGCAACTTAATAGAAATACAAGTAAGATAAATGAAATTCGAAGAATTCTATATACTACGTAAAGGTATCTAAGAAGGTACCATAAATAACAGATTTGTTAAAAATCAAATAATTTTTTTATTCACAATAAAAAAATCGCTGCGGTCTCTCAGACCGCACGTCACTGGTTAAGGGTTAAAATGTGTCTGAGGAACGTAATGATGGGTATTTTCTCGAGCTTGTGATGGCTCATGCACAGCCAGCGAGAGTATAAATCAGGGGAAACGAGTTAACGTTGAAGATACTTCACACTAATATTACTGGCGTAAATAAATAGTCTTTAAAAATAATAGATTGGTGGAAGAAAAACTATTCTTTAATTCCATCTTTGTTTTCAATATTTCAACTGTAGAGATTAATTAGCAAAGAGATACCTAAAAATAAAATTAGAAGTTTTAAGGGGTAATTAACGGGAGAATATATTTAGTAAAGAAGTTTTCAAAAGAGGAACGCCCGCATAGGGTCTCAAAACTTGAAAATATCTACTGACGAGTGGCTAAAAGAAATAGGATAGTAAGGAAATATTAAGCAACTTTTTATTTTCATTGTATTCTTCCAAAATTTCCGTTTGGTTCATGAACCCCGGAAGGAAGCGGTAGCCAGAAATTCAAATCGGAAGAGGTATTAACGGCCAACGAACCACAAAACGGGGAATTATGAAATAAGTACCGCAAATCCTCGGAAAACAAGCAAGCACCGAAAGAAAGGTTTCAAATGAGAAAGCAATTACCGTAATGAGTACATATTTAGGCTCAAATGTGTCGCTGTATTTAGTTAAGTAATTAAGGATTACTGTTTTTAAATTCCTCTAAAGGGATGATCCCATATCACTATGAAGTCAATGAATACATCTCCAAAACAAGGATAATGCAATATAATTTAAGTATTAATTTTTCGAGCCACTTGTCTGAACAAATATTTTCAACAACCAATTGCACGGTGTCATACTTGGGCATGAAAATGTTCAGTAAGGGTATGAGACGTTTATTTCATGCAATTTTAACCTAGAGTAACAAAGAGAAACTTCAGCCATAGACAAATTACATTAGTAAACTCTGCTACGACATATAATTAAATATGATATCCAAGTGAATGGTAAAAATTAGGTGTATGAAATTGTTCTAAATTACAACAGAAATAGGGATAACTTCCTTATAATTACAAAGAATAGGTCATATTCGATTTTAATGATTGCTCAGAAACATGTTAAATATCTCACATTTTCATGAAGTTAATTTTTAAACAAAAGTAAAGAATTGTTTGTATTTTCATTAAGCTAGATTAATCATATCATTATCTTTCTATATTTTTATTTATTGAGAAAGAGAGTTGGAAGATATCAGCTTACATGAGGAAGGTATCACTTACCGATTTAGACAAATTTCAATTCACAATGCTATGGTCATTCCAGATAGAAGTAGGTATTTTTCAATCGATTTAATGAACTGGTTTGAGATTTTTTTAATAATTGTTTGGTGTAGATATGTTTTTTCCTAATTAGAGCTCTCTGACAGGTTTGATTGAACAAATAGGAGCTGACAATTGATTTTATCAATTGAGATCCAAATTACAGAAATGTAAATACAAATATACTCATCAAATATTTAAAAAGAATTACAGATGCGAGCAATACGAAGAGGTATGATGGCACACATCTATTATATATAGATGCTTCTCCGGATTCATTAATATAGATAGATAGGATACTAATTCACAGCCTAAACCACAAGCGTCATTGACTTGAAATTTTTACGACGTATTGGCCCTAACGTGAAACCCCCAGAAAAAATGCGATTTTGGACCTCAGTGTCATGGGTTCGATTCCAGAGGGCCCCAAAGTCTCGATTTTTTCCATTTAAATGCATTGCTTTGATTTTCCGGAATTTTTAAAAAATACTTCCCTGATAGGTAGAAAACGAAACTCTAGAAGCCTTTATATATGGTCATGATCTATCGGAAACAGTAATGACTTACTCGCAAAATATCCTGGGTTCGATGCTAGGGCGATGCAAAAATCCGCCGTTTAAAATACATAGAGGTAGTTTTTAATTATTTTATTTGATGCACTTATCAAAATAATAGGAAGTTCTTGCTTCCCAAAAGATATATATTAAGAATTGGTTTCAGAAATAAAAATTAGAAAAGACTGTAAATTTCCTGGGTTCGATGCCAGAGCACATTATAATTTCTCTCATAAGGAATATAAGGGAAAAGTAGGACGTCGTTTGAAGCTGTTACACCCATGGGCGTCGCCAGGGGGGGGCAGGGGGGGCAGCTGCCCCCCCCTGGAGACCCATTCGTATTTTGGTTCAGGATGTGTTGTAGAAACAATTTTTAGGCACGAGCGTATTTGAAAAGAATTTAGACCCAAAACAAAATCAAGTATTGGCACGTGTAAACACCAATGATGGGAAAAGTACTTCCTCGTAGGAAATTCATTTATATCTCCAGCGCAGCACAAATATTTCAACAATACTTTGCAGCAGAGTCAACAGCCATCCCCTTCCTTCCCAAAAGAATAAAAGTTCGGTTTCAGGGTGAACAATGTAGTTAGAACTGCCTCTCGATGCGATCAGAGCGCTTAGTTATGCGATTATGTCCTCTCTCTCAAACTTCCTTGAGTATCGTCCGACAATCGCCCGCAGAAGACAAAGGATTCTGTTTTTTTTCGTTTTCCCTTCAAAATGGACATAAGAAAGTTTTGCGGTGAGTATTTTGCAAATAGGCCCAAGCAGTGGCGTTGCGAGGGGGGGAAGTTCAGGGGTTCAACCCCCCCCCCCCAAAGAGTCAAGGCCTATGACTAGCTCTGTGCTTTTTTCTGCTGAAGAGTACAAAACCCCAATCATTCGCTTGATATATTCAGCGAAAGCTTTGCATGCCAGTAAATATGGCTCCGATTACTGCTAAGTTGATGTTTTTGGTAGCAGAGCAGGTCTAGAGCCGACATCGAGATCAATTGGACGCTAGGAGTGTTTCGCACACAATGTTCAACGCATGCACTTCTTAACCATATCCTTTTGTTAGATGACTCACACCATAAGATAAGATTCCCATGAGAAGAATTCGAAAGTGCTGATTCGTTTACTCCTCGCAGAAACACAAGGGAACATTCGAGAAGTAATTCGAAAATTACACCCTGAAAACAGAGATTAAGATTACGTTTGAGAGACAAACAGGTTGATAAAACGCTCAGTTAGATCTGTTGCATGTGACGGTTTTGAGGGTGTGAATGCAAAGCTAGGCTCGTGAATGGTGAATTTGAGAAATTCACAGGGAACAGTTCGAAGGAGAGTTTAGTTTGGATTTCATAAGGTACAGATGGACATCCGAAAATTTTTTCACAGTCCGCTAATAGCTCGAGGCCTCTATCGGGAAAACTTAAGTTAATGTCTATGTAGTTTTTTGTAAAATGACCATTATTAGATGCATAAATTAGGATTGTGTTATTTTAGGGCTGTTATCGGAGGGCACTTCTCAAGATGAGTTTAGCGACAATTCCAAAGGAACTGGTTCCTTTGTTAAGCATTCTGGACGAATAAAAGTCTGTACAGTAGACTCTTCATTACTCGGGATGATATAAAATATACTGATCCTATTTTATAATTACCCGTTAATTTGCTGTATAGTTACGAAATAATTCAATAACCGGGTTTCCGTAGAAATTTGTAAAAGTATTGCAGCAATACTGTACAATATCAGTGAAAATTAATTTTGGATGATATTATTAATAATATACCATTTTGGAAGCAAATCAGTCAGCTGAAAGGTATTGTGCGCGTAAGTTACGCACATATTTATCGGAACTGTGACTTGATGACTTGAAATAAATTTGAGAAACGGTTAAAACTGTGACTTTAATTCTTCAGCTTCCTTTTCGATGCAGCCATTTTTTTCTCTTGTGATAGAATCCCACGAATCTCATATCTGGTTATGCTAAGCCCATTCAAAATTTCAATTCGTGGAAACTTTTGTTTCCTTAGAACACTCAGTGCGTAAGACTGGGTTTTGTATCATCTCTCTGCTGGTTAAACCACCTATTACTTAGTCTAAATAATTGTAAGTTGACGTCTTCATTTTTTCCAGCTTGGTATATAACTTGATTTCTGCAAATTCAATTATAATATCAACTATAATCAAGAGTCTGCAGAATATTTTAATGCAGCCGAATTTTCACTCTCTGGTATGTGACGCATTCAATTGAAAACTTGGCTAATACATAAATAACGAAATCAGGCTTAATTGTAAGCCTACCAGAAAATTTCATCTGATATAAATGATTTTTTGTTTCTTAGAAGAGGGGGTAATTTTAAAAGCAACGGATGAAGTCATTCCTAAGAAAGCTGCTGATGATATAGTCTAATAACGAAAGATGTTCAAATAAGGATGGGTGCACCAATGTGGCGATTTATTGAGACGTTTTATATCGCTTGTCAAATAACGGTAACTATTTTTTCCTTTTCACGCTTGGCAAAGCATCGAAAAAAATTAATTTTTAATAGAAATTGGACGTAACCAAACTAGAAATCCAAACAAAACTTATGATAAGTTTCCAATAGTTTGCTTATGTAAACTACTATCTTGGAAAGTCTAATGAGTTGGCCATATAAGCGTTAAACTCCTCTAGTTTTCAAAACATTTAGTTTTTGGAGGTTTTGACATATTTGTAGTAAGAAGCGGGCATGAATAAACTAGCCCCTGTAAGTTAGGCATTTTTCATTTTATCTGGCAGTTATTTTTTTTTATTGTTTTTAGTTTTTTTATTGCCCCCCCCTAGCCCAGTGGCTGGCGACGCCCTTGGTTACACCCAATATTTCTTCTTGAATTTTCACACATAGTTAGGGGTGGTGATCTTCTGTACAGCTGCATAGAAGCTATTACCAGAAAGACCCGGGTTCGAACCCAGGTGGTAAATATATCCCCCATTTCAAATACATTGTGTTAGATTTAATTATTTTTTTAATGTATTCATCGAAATAATAGGAACTTCTTGCTTTGCTATAAGATTATATTAAGACTCGGTTTAAGAAAAAAATTTAGATAAGACCATGCTGTTCCTGGGTTCGATGCCAGAGCACATTGCAATTTCTCACATAAGGAATATATGTGAAAAGTAGGACGTCGTTTGAGGCAGTTGCAGCCAATATTTCTGCTTGAATTTTCACACATAGTTAGAAATGGATTTGTTCTGTTGTGGTGCATAGTAAGTATGACCTGAAGAACCGGGTTCGATGCCAGACGATAGTGTTGCAGCGAATTTAGGAATATTTTCAATCCTTTATATTTTTCTTTTGATGTCCGTCCCAATATGATGCCAATATGAAATTAGTGTTGTCGATCTGCTTGCAGTATGCAAGCTACATTTTACTCGTACATACATAAATTCAATCAAAAGTGGGGTAGAAATTACATATCCAGTTTTGCAAAACACCAAAGAACAAAGATGTGGATAAACTCTTTCAATTTTAATTATTAATTCCTTTATGCTTAAGTTCATATTAAATACTGTAACAAATTGCCCTCAGAGAAGCCAACTTCTGGATCTTGCACCAATCTTTATCGTACCCAATTAAATTTGGCATGAGATAGTTAGTCTTACTCAGTTTTTAGTTATTGAAATAACAACATAGATATATAGTGAAGTGAATTAAAGTGAGCATGGTAACGGTGATACAAGATACTAACTCTAGCTGCTCATCCGTCCATTCACCCACAAAATATTCTACTCAATTGGCAGACTTTAAATTCCAGCACATAATTTACCAGGATAGTACAAAATCATACTATTATTCTTTATTTTGTTATATTATCTCACATAAGAGCTCTTTTTCTAACCTTGTTTTGGATTCCAATGTTCTGAAGATTAAATATTGAAAAATGTATAAAGAACAAATATTAAATTCTCAAAATATTCTGTCAAATTTTTATAATACATAAAAATTGCCATGATCAATGACCTTTATAAGAAATCTCTACTTCATCACTATGAATGAAAAAATCTCACAGGATATAAATTTTTCAGTTCAAATAAACCACCAAATAATCAATAAATTTAAGAGTAGAATTGCCTACAAGACTTCATTTTACAAAATCGTCTTTCAGCAAAACTAGAAGAAACATCTGGTAAATGTAATCTACGGAAATAGAAGTTAATGATGCAAGACATTGGAACACTCATTTCATATAATAGCTAATCTTTTTGATGCAAAGGGTTTAAATGTATTATTCAAAATTCATAAACGAAAATAGGAATGATATTTTATTTGGGTGACATGATAAATTTTTCCATAAAATTCCTTATTTTTAACATAAAATTCATCATATATAACTTTAAAAAATAAAGCATGTGCTTAAGAATTAGAAAATATAATCTTTTTTGAAATTGAATGTCTCAGAGGTTTTCAAAATTAAAAAGATATTCTCAGTTCACCAAATCAGAAGTAAGATATTTCTTCTACTGCTGTTTTTTCATCTTGTGCTGAATGAAGTGTTATTTCTTTCTGCAAATTTTTATATATCCTTAGGTGAATATACTTCTCCATACCAACATGGACCTAAAAAAAACATTTCAAACAGTTATACTCTGTAATTGTAATGCAATTCCATTACATAATGCATTAAATGTTACAACAAAAAATAAAAAGGGTAGCATATTCCCAGTGGCGGATCTAGGATCGAGCTGTGGGGGGGCTTGAGAGTTGGGATTAAAGATTCATTTTCTATTTATCGATTTTTGTAAGAAATTTTATAAAATTAAACTCGGTATACATATTTGAATTATGCTTATTATTATCTATCGTTGTAGATAAACAATATTTTCTTCACATCGATGTACTATCGAAGTATGTACAAATGACAGCCTGTATTGTATCAATAGTTATCAAAACTATCGACAATCATAATACGGATATGATATTTTTATTATATGCCAATATCAATTGAGATAATTATATTTTGCTTTCTTTTACTGTGACTTCTGGGGGGGGGGCTACAGCCCCCATAGCCCCCCCCCCCGGATCGACCACTGCATATACCTTATAAATGCTAGTACAAATCGTTTTAAGCCCACACACAGCCACACGCCGAAAGGCGGCTTGCAGGGTATTAATGTAGATAAATAGGATCCTTGATTTTTTCATGCTGCTTATCTTTATATGACAGATATTTTAAATATTAGCTTCTCCAAAGAATTACAATTTATGATTAAAACTTTTCATAAGATGAGATAAATTGCATCTAATACTCCAATCGTCGAAGGTTTCATTCCTAATGTTCCACATCAACCTTGGGGTATTAAAATTATAAGTATGTGCTCTAATTTGAACATTTTGCTGTTAACTTTTATGAGGTTTGCAAAAATATGTGCAGCAATTTTATCTGTCGCTCACAATTTCGAGTTTATAATATTCACTGAAAATGCTCAAACTTGATTAGAATAATTATGAGAACATAACAAAGCATCCTATTACGAGAGGCTCTCTTAGGATTGTAAAATAGTTACGAATCAATCTACACTAAAGTAACTACGAGTTTTGACGGTCCAACTAGCTGTTATACGGCTGGCATTTCTTTGCATTTATTTAATTTCAGTTTTATGAAAATATCTTATTTTACTGAGGAACAGGTAATGGAAAAAATGTAAATATACACAATGAAGCTTAACCGCTTACATTTTCTCATATGAAATTCCCTTTCAGTTATTTTTCAAGTTAACCAAAAACGTCGGAACATTGAATATACATGAATACCTTGACAAAATAGTTGGTCCCAGCAACAACTTGAGTTTTAAAATTTTTGACGGTAAACACATCAAAAGTTCGGCCTAGCTTCTCCTCTACAGCAGTTTTTACACTGTTCACAATTTGTTGAACTTCCTCAGTAGCTTCTTTCACAGCACCAACACCACCAACCATTTTTGACATCTGAAAAGTACAGGAACACCGACACTTAATATCTGCTTCATTCTCTAAAACTTTAGGTAAAATTTCACTTTGTGTGAAATTTTACCAAACTTTATAATAACAGAAAAAAATTTGACTCACTGTGATTTGTCTTAAAGACAGAAAAAGGATTACGAGTTTCAATAAATTCGACATACGACTTACACGATATTCTTGAAGATACTGAGCTAAACAGCGAATGGCTTCTTTATTATATGTATACGAGGAAGGAAATATGACGCATCACAACCTTGACACTCTTGCTAACAAATATCAACGTTACAAACGTGAAGATTTAGATTTATTTCAATTGCTTCGCTCGCTATTAGTCACAAGTCACGAGTTTCGAAACCAAAACATTCTCCTCCCCTTCCTCACCAATGACGCCATCAACCTTCTATTAAATGTTTCATGTTTACACCACAGCAGAGGCGGTGGAGGCACAATGTTGACAAATCTTAGTGGCCTCTAGTGGCCGAAAGATAAAACTCCACACCATATAAAGGATTCAGAGAAAATTTTCAAATATGTCTAAATCCTGAACCTAAGAAAAATAGTAATTCTGTACACATCAGGATGTATTTTCCATTGTTTTAAAGTCTCCAATTGTCCTCAGAATTTGAAATTGTGCCCAAAAGTATGGATATGATCATTAAAACTTTGGAAAACATTGTAACAACTTCATATGAAATATTTTAATTAAAATTGAAATTAAATGAACTACTCATTACTTTTTAAAGCAGTAAGCTGCAGATTTTGAGTAACAGTGTTCATCAGTTTTGTATCAGTATGATTTAATTCTCAGTTATTTTTGTTTCAAATGGGTCATTAAGGAAAATGTTTAATCTTTTTATTGTTTCTCATCTGATACAAATACCTATTTTCCTCGATTGAGATTTTAAAGTGGAATTTTTAGTGGAATGAGTAAAGAAATTAGTATTTGGAGGTTGGTGAATCCAATCAAACTTACAAATGAATAACAATTAAATGTCCTACTGGAAACTCAGTAAATATATTCAATTATTCAAGAGCAAACGTTTTATGGATTTCCCAAAAAGATTAATAACATTTTTTTGGCATTAGGCTACTGGTTAGAAGCTGTAGAAATCAGTCAATTATTTATCAATATAAACTCATATTCTAGCTCTTTTGGTTCAAGGAAAATTATATTCTGAATTGAGGATGTTAAGAATAAGGTTTAACAAATACTTTTTTCCACAGATTTATTTGCAAAATGACTGGTTTCGGCAGAGATTGGCCTTCTTCAGGTAAGGAAGTTACATACAAGAAAGATTATATAGGTGAAAAATGAGGGGTATAAGGTGGGTGTAAAGAAACAAAGCAATATGAAAGGGTAGGGAGAAGGGGGGAGGTGGAAAGGAAGGGTTAGGTCTTGTGAGAACTATCCAGGGGGTAAAGGTTGGTCTTATCTTGGGGAGAGCTTTTTGGGAGAGTACAAAGAAGTAAGGGAGAGTAAGATACTGGAACTATTTCGTTAACTACGTTCTGGGAAGCAATTTTAGACGTTAAAATTTCTTTCTGCTCCAAGAAATTTATTTTGGGACCTTTTTGAAGGATATGCAGAATTTCAGGAATGAAAGATGTGGAATGGTGGGAATCATTTAGGTGTTGAGCAAAGTGAGAGGCGGGAGTATTATTTAAAAAAGAATGATTGTGCTCTTTTACACGGATATTGAAATTTCTCCCGGGTTGGACCAATATATACGGATTCGCAATTGTTACATTTTAATTTATAAATACCTGATTTTAATTTTGTTTCTATTTTGTCTTTATTGTTTACCAAGTAAGAACCTAGGTTGTGGCTATTGTAGAATGCAGGTTGAATGGTTTCTTTAGGGAGGATATTGGTAATTTTTAATGAACAATCATCTATGAAATTAAATCTACGCCATTTGGGTGGATTTTCAGGTTGGATGACAGGTGGAAGAAAGATTCTGTTAATTGTTAATCTCCGGATTTTTTTGGAAAGAAGTTTGTCTATTAATTTGGATTGGAAACCGTTTTTTTCAGCAATGTATTTGATTATAGACAGTTCCTTATTGAAATCAACTTCATTCATAGGGATATGCGTTAGACGGTGGAAAAGGGCATGGAAAGAAGAATGTTTTTTAGTGGGGTGATGGTTTGAGGAAGCAGGAATGGTATGGTGAGTAGGCTTACGGAAAATGGAGAAGGTTATTTTGTTCTGGGTATGGTGAAGGGTGAGATCCAGGAAATTGAGTGAATGATTTTTTTATAATTCTAAGGTGAACTTGATAGTAGGGTGAAGGGTATTTAAGTAATAATGAAATGATGAAAGTTGTCTTTCCATACCCTTCCATATACATAGAATATCATCAACATATCCAAACCAGCATTGAACATAAATTAAATATTTACAATTTGGATTCCAAGAAGTCCATAAAAATATTGGCGAGAAGAGGGGATAAAGGAGATCCCATAGCGAGACCCTTGTTTTGTCGGTAAAACACGTCTTGAAATTTGAAGAAATTTTGTTTGGTGCAGGTTTGAATGAGTTTTTTAAAGTCACATATAATATCACTGCTCATGTTGGCACTGCGGAGGCGGTCTTCAATGACACTTATCACTTCACCCACTGGCACGTTGGTGAATAAATTACAAACGTCAAAGGATACAAATTTGGAGTTATGTTTAATATTTACATCTTTCAGTTTCTGAGTTAAGTCTATAGTATTCAATATACCATACTTCTGAGGAAATAAATTGGAATTTTTTAGAAGGGAATTCACTTTATGCGAGAGTTTATGGGCAGGGGAAGAAATAGAGGAAATCACAGGTCTGATTGGGATACTTTTATGGATTTTGGGGAGTCCGTATAGCCTAGGTGGTTGGGGGTTCATTTCACAAAGTCGATTTTTAGTAAAATCATGAATGAGGCCTAACCCTTCCTTTCCACCTCCCCCCTTCTCCCTACCCTTTCATATTGCTCTGTTTCTTTACACCCACCTTATACCCCTCATTTTTCCCCTATATAAGCTTTCTTGTATGTAACTTCCTTACCTGAAGATGGCCGATCTGTGCCGAAACCTGTCGTTTTGCAAATAAATCTGTGGAATAAAGTATTTGTTAAACCTTATTCTTAACATCCTCTGCTATGGATTTCCACACGGTAAAGCCTGCCACAATCGATTTTATATTCTGAATTTTCCATACCACAGAAAGTTGTGTCCTGGAAATTTACATATATATATATATATAATTATATTGTAACCTCGCTTTTTTTAGTCTCGAACAAACAGAAAACACCAAATTATGTAACCTCTTTTTATTCTCCAAACAAATGGGGCTAGAATCCAGGGGGGTAGATAGTGGGTGGTAATTATGAGAGACGTGGGCAAAAAAACTTCTGCTATCTCAGGAGAGGAGGCCAAAATCAAATCTCTTCCTGTTCCTTCTAGCAATCTCCTCTTCACATAACTCCCTCTCGTCCGCAATTCTTGCTTCAAAACTCCTATCGTTGGCAAATCTTCCTTCAAAAACTCCTCTCTCCGTTTCCTAATCTGTCATCCGCGATTTCTCCTTTCTTCTTCCCCCAGCATCTAGCTCACCTTCCGTTTATCCTCGTGGCAACCAATAATGGGAAGGGGAAGGTTGTTAGTAGAGATGGGTCGAATCCAGTTCTTCTCAAATCTGAATCTTAAATTCACCAACGAATCTCGAATCTTATTTCGAATCCAAATCTTAACTTTACCTTGAATCCTAATTTTATCTAGAACCTAAATTTTGCCGTGTCCTTTTTACATAAGCTTGTATTTATTTTGAATTCTAATATTAATTTTCCACACTATAGAATTAAACACTCCAACTGCAAGCATATAAAAACTTTATTGCTTTAAGTTTTTATTTAAAAAAATGAGCATTTTAACAGGTTCAGGATCAAGCCGATTCCTCTTCTTATCACATATAATGACAGCTGTGCTGAACACTCTCTGACTGCACTGTTGCGGGTGGTGCTGAAAGGCACTTCCTAGCCAGTTTTGGTAGCACTGAAAACTGATGTACAACTCTTTTCCAGTATTCTGAGGCATTGTTTTCAGGAGGAAGAAGCTCTTCTCGCAAATACCTTTCCACTTCTTCCTCAGCAGTAGCAGAATGATTAGATGTTTGTACAGGGCTCATAACACGGCTATAAAATGACCACATTCCATGCATTGACGTCTTAACATCTGATGTAGGAGCCTATGATAAGAAAGAAAATGGAAAGATTTTAACATGTCTATATAAACCATGAAATAAGAAGCAATCAAATGATTAATTGCTTACACTAGCCTACTTACCAGTTTTCTCCTTTCCTCAGGATATGTTCCACTTACGCTTTTAACCTCCTGAATTAGCTGGCTTTGGCTTGTTGAAAAAGCTCCTTACTTCGGAGAACACTTCCTTTGAACCTTGGATCAAGGAGAGTTGCAACAGCGTAGAATTCATTACTTTCCACTGATGGGTGTCGGCACTTCAGTGCAGTCAATAAGTCGTTCTTCACACCTTGTAAGCCAGAAGAGACTGGTGCAGGTTTCTTCAATTCATGCATTGCACTGTTAATGATGGGGATAACTTCTGATATGGTTACATCAGCTGAACTCACAGGAAAAGTTGCTTGATTAAAAATGTTTGCAATGCCTGCAACACTTACAATCTGCTCCCAATGATGAGAAGTTAATTCAACAGGAGCAGTAAGATATGTCGCTGCCAGTGTAACTGCTGCCTTTTGTTCAAGCAACCTTGTAAGCATATGCAATGAGGAGTTCCATCTGGTGGGCTAATCCTGCAGTAGCCTGTGTTGCTTAACTCCCACAGTCACTTGGGCTTTTTTTTAAAACTTTGGTAGCTTTGGAAGAGTGCTTAAAATGACCCACAATATGCCGACATGTAGCAATCAAACCACTCACCATCTTATTATTAAGAAGTCCATCTTTGACCACCAACTGCAGTGTGTGAGCAAGACATGGAATATGGCTGAAATCAGACTCATTAAGAGCACAGCATATGTTCCTCCCATTATCATGCACAATAAAAAATATTTTGTCTTCTAAGTCCCAGCTTTTAAGAGTTTCACAAATAAATACCCTCAAGTTTTGACCAGTGTGTGAAACTTCAGGAAAAGGCACTACCTCTAAACAAAATTGGTGGGATTTAAAGTCAGCATCAAAGAAGTGAGCAGTTATACTGAGGTAATCATCATTACTCGTTGACGTCCACATATCTGTTGTAATGGAAATACTCTCTGCTTTGCAGAGAATGGCCTTGACTTTTGTTTTTGTTTCATCATACATTTCTGGAATTAATTTATTTCCAATATGCTTCCTAGATGCCATTGTATATCTTGGCTCTAAATGGAGAACCAGAGCCTGAAAACCTTTATTCTCTACAACTGACAGGGGCTGATTATCCAGGCACACCATCTCAGCAATTAATATTGTGATTTCTGTACTTCGTTGATCACCTGGCTTGAATTTTCCCTTTTTCTCGATGAAACTTTTCAATGTCAATTGTGATGGCCCAGAGTTTTTCCTCTTCGGCAAAGGGTAATTAGGGCTCAAGTCGCGTCGGTGAAGGGCTGTCCATTGCAACAGAGAAACTTGAGGAAGCAGAGTGCATTGTCTCCTCTGCATTGGAATCAAGGGATGGTGACTCTGGTAAATCACTAGAAATATAAGGTAAATACTATTGAAAAACTGAAAAGATGGTATTCCCATGGGAAATTTGCTACTTCGATAAATAATGAACATAAATGGTATGTAAGTTCAAAGATGTGTTTTATTTTTACTTACCTTTCTCCCTCCTCGTCACTTTTAGCAGCAAACATTTGAAAGCAATGCTTCCTCATGTGTTTCTTCATTGCGCTCGTGCTATGCGATTTCCCACCGCGTGATATGGATGTCTTACAATACTTGCAAATGGCAAAACTAGAGTTTGTATCTGATATTGTGAAATGCTTCCGCACTTCACTAGACATATTCAGGTATTCTTTCGTATTTTCTACTATACAGCACTATGCTCCTTGAAGCTTGCCAGAAGACTGGATGAAAGCGCATGTCACCTTATATCGAAGTGTCTAGACATCGGACGAGATTCGACAATGTGTATTCACGAACTTATTCATATAAGGAAAGGGTTTAGGTGACTTTGCACATAAGGGCGTGCACCCAGGAAAATTCCCAAGGAAAAACGGACTTGAAAAAAGTCTGACCCCTGTCAGACTTTTTTCAAGTCCGTTTTTTTTTTTTATTCATATAGATTAGAACTCCTATTTACGTAAGATTCTTGTCCGTACTGTGACATTGTATCGTTCCTGAATGAAATTTAGTAGTGGCGGTGGAGCATTCGCTCGTTACTTTCGTACATTCTATAATCTCAACCCTACAAAAATGTTCCTATTCTGTCTCCTGACTGCCTGGCTACATTACCTCCATGGTCAACCAAAGCAAGCTGTATGGAGGAGGCATTGGTTCCTTCCAAAGATCGACTCCACTACATTGTTGTGAAAGATGTTACAAAGCTGCTAGTCAAAAATTGTCGATTTGCTCCTGGATATCAGATGACACGGCCGCTGCGCCGGGCTCATCTATACGTTCGCTTCCGAAGCATTTGAGTTTTTGGATACGTGTGCCCTCAACTCGCTGTTTTTCAGCTTCGAATTCTTGAAAGTCGCCTTAAAAATCGCCAGTCACCAATGACCCCATTAGGTCGCCAAGTAGTATGAAAAATCACCAATTTGGCGACTTGAGCGCACATCTGGTCACCCTGGCGCATATTCTGAATTTACCCGCTCAGGAAATAGGAATTTATCTGAATTTATCACTCTCGAAGAATCGAAACTATCATTGCTTTCGATTGCACTCATGGTAATGGCGGCAATGTTGAAATTGCTGGTTGGTTGAAATAAACGCAAGGATTTTCATCTGCTGAGGATGTGAGTGACTTAGATTTTTAAGGATTCGGATTCGAGGTGAGAAACAATGGATTCGAGGAAAGGGGCATTATTCGAGGATTCGAACGTCCCATCCCTAATTGTTAGTCCTAGTGGATAGGCGCAGGAGAAAGGAGGGGAAGACAAGTAACCACGTCCAAACGGGTCCAGTTACAAAAAAATATATATACAAAATATGTGTAGATATGTATGCTGTGAAGTTTGCTCTAGGCTGTAATCGTCCAATTGAGATTTACATATTTTTCTGTAAGTCACTTACTGGGTTGAGGGAAGGAGGATGACAGGAAGCTAAAATTGAGAAAGCATTGATATTGTAAAAGGTGGCAACATGCATACCAATGTTTGAATGGTTTGACTCATTAATTTACCAATGCCATTAATCAATTTCTCCAAAACCCTTCTAAGATAAGTTTACAAGATGATGTTCAAAAAGCCACATTTTTTGAGGTAATCCCAATCTGGAAAAATAATGACTTTATATTTTGTTTCATTTCAGATTTAATTCCAAACTTCAAAATTCAAGGAAATTAAATCAATATTTTGGGCTTTTCACTACATATTCCGACAATTTAACTCAATCTCATTAAATTCACATTGTAGAAGAACAATTTTAGATCATAGAAATAAGTGACCTTTTGGAGTTAGTGGCAAGGTATAGATTATTTAATAAATTCTCAAACAAAATAATAAGTAAAAAGACAGTTATTTTTCTAAAGATATCACAGGTTAGTTGTTAAAATAATTTGAAATACCATATGAAAGGGTAAGAATTCAAAGAAATGCAGGGTTATGTTTACCCTAGATTAGTAAATTTAATTTTTGAGCAGTTAACTAAGAGTTAAACATGCAATTTATTACTAATGTGCAATATTAGAATTCCCAAATGGATAAAATGCCTCCCATTGGAGACAAAAAGGAATGAAATAAAATAGCAGGTTATAAATTTTTACTTTCCAAATGCAGTCATCTGGTGTGCATTAGCCTGAAGTACACAAATGTCTGGGAACAAGGATTCAATTATCTGGTACACCATTTCCAAGGCATACTAATATCCAAGACACATCTGTCTGTGCACATGAACTCAGTTATTATTTTGCATTATTTATTTTTAAGATGTGCCAACCATGCAAAACAAATCAACCATTTCATAAAAATTTTGAAATTTATAATTCATACAATCAGAGGAAAACTTATAGTTGTCTTGTGGTATATTTCCACATTTTTAGGGAGTAAAAATTGCTCTAGATTAAGGAGACTCTTTAAGGAGAAAGGCCTTAACTTGGAATGGATGATGACTTGGGTTAACATTTTTGTTACCATACATCCCATAGCATTGTAAACTGAGGTAAGAATGATAACATGGAAATAAATAACTTTTGACTGTTTGATAAGACAATAATTGCAATCCTGTATCTTCAATTTGTTGGTAAACAGCATTGAAGGATCAGTGGATACTGTTAATTATAGATTGAAGAATTCCCAAATTGAACATTTATTTTTTATTTATTCCACATACCCCACAAACATCCATTTTCTGGACCCTTACAGTGGAAGGTATTTAACGATAACAATGAACAATCACACATGACCATTCCCTAATCAATAAAAATCTGACTAGCCAGGATTCAAACCTGGGACCATGGGGTTAGAGCTATAACGCGCAAGCGCACTAACCATACTAAATGTTTGAAGAAGTTAATCAGCAATTCTGCACCATGCCTTGTCACGGTGGATTAATGGTCAGAGCACTTCATTCCCATAGACTGCCAATCATGTTGCTATTTTTCTCTTCATGTTTGACCTTCATAAAATCTCATAGAATTTCCATCATAAAACATTAAAATACAATGCTATGATTATTCCACTGATTCATGTTTAATTTCCTACAAAATTTTCATAATTTGAGAGCATTGATTTATTAGAATATGAAAAAGTTTATATTTCTCTGAAATTTACTTTTTATCTGAATTTGTAGCTAATACTGCAATGGGTAGAAGCAGATAACCATCATTTCTCCAAATTTTAGCACAATTCATCCTAAAATACAATTAATAATGCAAAACTACACACAAATTTTAAATTTGATGAAACAAAATTTATGATTATTTTATACTCAGAAATATTGACTAAACGTCTCTTCCTGCTTCATATGTATTGTGATTCACCCACATGGATTTGGGCAATGGAGGGAAAATGAATTCAGAAGATATACAAATGAAAGATCTTTATTATGTTAATGGCTCTATATTAAGTTACATTCATTCACAAACAAGTGAATGCCATTGAGTTACAGCCAGACATAAAATATGAACGCCTAGAGAGAATTCTTTCTGAGCTTTTTTATATGGAGCTCATTGCCATTTAAAAAAAATTCAAGAAATGCCCTAGACCTGCACCAATAAAGTAACATAAAATCTTGATGCGCATTTAGTCTTCGGTGTATTCAAATGGTTCGGGTGGCTCAGGTTCATTGTCCTCAACTGGTTTTGGACCAAAGGCTGTAAGGAAAAAATAAACCATCAGTATGTACAGTCCGGGCCAAAATTAATGCACCACCTCCCTAGCGATCCTAACGACTGGAGGTGCGTTAATTTTGGCCATGTGTGTACCACAGGTGGGAGACGAAAACACATACGACCTTATTTTTCACATTCTATATTATAAATATATTTTATCAGGAACAATGCAGCCTAATGTGGAACTATATAATTCTAAATATTATATCAAAATTGCTGAATTTCAAATTTCAGATTTTGTAAGATATTTTAAAGTCATTCTTAGAATTCCAAAAGCTATGAAGATTCAAAAAAATAATCTAAAAAGAGTTTAAAGTCAATATGAAAAATATGTTACCTAAGAATGACTAAATATTTACCAGCTATCATACTTGGTAAGTAAAATACTCATTGATAAAGTAAAATATTTCCAATTAATCAATCTATTTAGATATTAATCCGTCAAAGATTCCTACTAAGCATTATAACATTGTTATCTATTTATACAATGAAATTACTGTAAAATAACTCTAATGAATAATTAATTTTAACAAACATGAATTGCATACACTGACAATTTTAGAATGATAATTTGAAACTAGAGTAATTAATTGATTCACTCACCCTCATGAGGAATTGTAGGGATAGAGTATTTCAAGTTTATCAAAGATTAGTGATAATTGAAATGTCCGTAACTAAAAAATGTATTTACCTGCAACAGGTTCCACAAGTTCCTCGTCATCTCCTTCAGTAGAGCCAGCTCGCTTGACCATGACGATACCTCCAATTGCCACATCCTTCACAGGTGTATATCCGCTGCCTTCCACCAACTGAATATGCTTCAGCTGCAAGTTAAATAATCACATGTTAAATAAATAATTTGCTTAATTTTTTAACTTAGATGCAAGAATGTGAGATTTTCAGAAATTAATTTTGAAATAGAAAAATGAAATTACAGAGCCAAGGTTTTTATAAAGGGTAGAATAGGTCTATACTTGAATAGTTTTGCAATCTATTATTCACTGATAATTTTAATGAACCAAAAAATGAAAAATAGTAAATAAACCAAGATAAAACTTGAAAAATGCAGCCTCAACTCAGAAAACACGCAAGTAACCTTGATTAACAACTTCTGTCACTGACAACTGTCAAAAAAATTTATTTAAAGATAAAATGAAAATTTTACTATGCATTGAAATTTAGAAGTTTTTAATTCTCCTGGCTTGAGCGAACATTGTAGTAGGTAATACTTGTTATTATAAAATAATTGAAAATGTAGCTATTACCAGGCAATCTACACCTGATTTGAGGGTTCCTTTGTGACAAATATGATGGTATTGATCACTCTATATAGATGTGCGACACAAGAGATCTCACTTTCACAAGATATTCATTGCATGCTGCACCACTTGGTAGGCTAGTATGCAATCAACATGATTGACCAAGTCATGATTAATCACCAGTAGATACCATATATTAAAAGTAGTTAGGAGGAATTTCATCAATTGGAATATGGGCAGAATGACAAATGAACACCTAATTTGGAAAATAGAGTGGACGGAGCCAGAGCCAATAAAAAAGCATTCAAATGGAAAACAAAGGGAGAAGTGGATGGAAAACATTGATTGAAAGAAGAGGAAAATTTATTGGGCATACTTTAAGAAACAGTAGACTTCAGAATGCAGATATGAATAATAATGTAGGACTAGAATAATAGAGAGGGAGACTTGGATGGAAATGCAGGAGACAGAAAACTGTGATCATTTGGGAAAAAAATTATGAGAAATATAAGTGAGTGACTGAGGACAGGAGCGATTGAAGAGCTGAAAACAAACCACTGATGATGATGAGCCACAGAGCAAAATGTGTAGAATGTATGCGAGAACAAACCTGTTGCTTCATAACACGCGCTGGGTTTCCAAGGACTTCAAAAGTGGGTTCCTCCTTTCTTTCCTCATCCTTGGACCTCTTCTCGGTCCTCCTCTCCTCTCCATCCTCCCTCTTCCGTTCCTTCTTCTCTTTTTCTTCCTTCTTTGTCTCCTCCGTTGCAGCTGCTGCTGGGGTCTCCTCATCCTATAAGAACAAAAAGACATGGAATGAAACAATATGAGAATACAATGGAAAATGATCAAATCACTAGACAAATCATTGCAATAACCACTGAACAACAACAAATCTACAGTTTATCCTTATTCTTAAATTCCTGTTATCCCCTTTAAAGTTGCAGAGGAAAGCATTGTGCTTTACATTAATAAAGTAATGCATACATAGTTTTATCTTAGAACGTGCTTAAGCTATAAAATTTTCTAATATTTTCAGGATTTAATTCTTACGCATTGTTCATTTTTAATTTTTATTTTTTTACCAAGAGATAATATTTTACATGACAAAACCATGACATTCTTGCATTTCAAGTAAATATTTTTGGAATCATTGTCAAAGTAAAATGAATCTATGATGTACAAAAATGAATAAGTGTACAAAAATAAAAAGAAAACTAAGCAAAAATTGACAGATAAATCCTCACAAATGAATAGGAAAAATTACAGTAAAAAAGAGCATTAAACCTCTCCCAGTCCCACTAAATATCAATATAATCTCACCAATAGGGACGCTACAATGAAGATTGAGACAAAATATATAGAACTAATTGGAGTTTTCAATTGGTAAAAATTGCAGGGAGAAATATAATGAGCTATAAAGAACAAAGATTGTATCATGACTAGCGAATTAAAATTCAAACATCTTATTTAAAGACAATCCTGTGAATCTGCCTTTTAAATATTTGGAAGTTCATTTGGAAACATTACAGAGGCCAAACTATGAGATATAAGTATAAGTAAATTTCAAAAATTATTTTTTATTTACATGCACTTCAGATTTTAAAGTTATTTATCTATCAATATTTTAGGACTATTCAAAGAGGCATCTGAATCTTATTCATAGGAGTGTAAGATATACGTTGGTCCTGATGTTGGTAATAATTGCACTATTGATCCAATACAAGTGAAATGCAGAAATTATATCAAGGAAAAGAATTTTGGGTTTACTGATAATGAATGGAAAAAGTTTTCATCTTTAAATAACATCCGCTGCTCTTCCTAAATATGAAATCTTCCCAACTATATCTACTAAAATTCACTTGACCAAAGCTCTCATTGGATTCTTCAAGACCTATACAAACTGCAAAAGGAACCAGAAAGGACTTATGGCAGGTGGAAGTTAGCAGTGTTGCCATATATTGAACTTATGTCTTGCTGATTGCATATGATTCAAGGATTGCCATTGACTGTTTCATTTTTTTTGTTAAGAACTGTACAATTAAAATAATTATTTTGTACTCACCACTTCCATTCCAGTATCTTCTGTAGTAGTAGGTGCAGGTGTAGTAGAAAGAGTGGTTGGAGGAGGTGTTGACGTAGAGGAGGAACTGGATGAAGGAGCGGCCACTGACAAGCCTCGGGCACGCCTCTCTGTCTCCCTCCTGCGTGCACGTGCTGCGATGGAAAGTACCGCTGTGGTCACCTTCTCCCTCTCTTCCCTCTTCTTCTCCTCAAGGGGAGGTGGGTACGCAAACATGGCTGGACGAGCATTGCTGCGTAGCTCAAGCTTAGGCATCTGCAAGAAATATCAAACACATACTTAAAGATACTAGTCACTGCTCACTAGAAAGGCCATGACTATTTACACAATTTCAAAATCAAGTAGATGAAAACACTAACCCAAGAATTAGGCGGTAATATACATATAATATAACTGCATCATAATTTTAAAATTAAACACTTTCCATCATTTAAAATTCAACATTTACTATGACATATTTACTTTGCTAACCAGTTTTCCAAACCTTGATTGTAAAGATTAGGCATTATTAATATAAAGAATTCATAGAAGTGATTAAAATATGAAGTTATGTGGTAATTTTAAGTTAATTACAAAGTTAAACATTAAGTTTATTACATGCAAATTATATTATAAGTTTAATTATTAAATCAAGCACAATTAAGATTTAACAATTATTATCAATTTATAATATCATTATTACTAGACAATCAATCAATACTTATAAAAACTATGCTCTGACCTAATATTTAAGAGGAGTGAATTTAACCATGTGAAAGTATTAGAAGAAGGTAAAACTTTAAGAGACTCAAAATCTCTTTGAATGCATGCATACAGAATAAAGTAAACACTCCTTTATATGATCATGGAGAGATCTCAGGAAATAACTAGAAGAACTAAACTAACTACTTTTAAAATTTATATTATCGATATTAATAATACCTTTAGCTTTGAATTGAGAGCAATGAGGCAGGTTGGAGTAAATGCTAGTGCCAGGCAGTGTGCCAGAGGAAACCAGTACCAATACTGAGTGAAGACAAGCATTCCAACGACAGAAACCATGCTAGTGTGTCCAGTACGAGACTGCAGGGATACTGAGACATTGCGGCCACCTAAAATAGAGCAAAATACAAAAATTAAGGACTAAAATAATTGCCTTGAGGTTCATTTGTTATAAAATATTTAAATTTGCCTGAAATATTACTTCATCACTGAGATTTTATCTAAAAAAATTATGAGAAAAAGTATAGGTAAAAGAAGAAATTAAAGTGTGTGAGATAGATTGCAAGTACTATAATAATTTAAACGAAAATAGTACAAATCTAGCCTTGATGACCTTCATACCACTACCTGTATGTCAGCAATATGAATCGTTGAATTATTGAAAATTAACGGACAATTTTTAGAAAGTTTCATTGAAATATATTGAGTGCATAAAAAACCAATAGTGAATTATATAAAATGTTTAAATTTGACATACAAGTTCAACTTCATAGAGATGAAAGACAAATACTGTTTTAAAATTTAAGGAAAATTATACACACAGTCAAGAGACTTAGAATAGAATTTTTCTTGTTTAATTTCCACTCAGGTAACTTTCTTTAAATATTTAAGCATTTGATTTCATTTGAAGTAATAGTAGCAATACATATAGGTAAATTAGTAAATTTAATTACATACCTGCATCAATTATGCCTTGTGCAAGGATGGCTCCAAATTTTGCCATTACATCCTCATGTTTATCAGCTATTACTTTAGCATAGAGGGCTCTGAAGTCTTTCACCTGTGATGAAAATAATGAACGTGTTACACATTTTAATGCCTCTATAGAGTTACTCTTACCACAAGCTTATCTGAAACATAATTGTACAGTAATATTATTTTTTTAAAATATAAATGCTTACCCATTTATAAAGGGTAATATAAAATGGAGATATTAAAAATTCAATTCAGCACTTCTGAACCAGCATCCAGCAAGAAAAAAAATTGTTTGGAATGAGATTATCCTTACTTCTTAATGTCTTCTCATAGAAAACTCATTAAAATGTTTTAGTAATTTCACTTTCTAGAGGGAATTCAAAATGATGTAATTTCCAAAATATTTTAGGATTATTTCTGATGTCGTCATAAATTGAACAATAAATTGTAATAAATGCAACAAACCACATCATGTAGAATTTGTGCCACTATTTGAGACAGTGGAAGAAGGAAATTAGCTGAGTGAAAATCAACATAATTGATTGGATTCTTACAGATGATTAGCTACAATACTCAAGTCAAGCATCAGAGAAATGGATGCATACATGAAAGTGAAGAATTCAAAGATGTGGTTGTCATTTTATTTGCTATATGTACTAATAACATTAGCTCCCGGGTTATATATATCATACCTTGGGGCAAAGAACCTCAGTCTGTTGAATAAGGATCATAGCTGATGCAATTAAAGCTCCCTGACGGACAAAGTTTACAGGATCATTTGTCATTGGGTCCAGAAGAGCTATGGCTTCCTGTAAGCAAACAAAAAGTCTTGATTATTATCTACGAATATCTTGAAAAAAAGCAGGATATTTCATCAAACACGTATGATGGGTCCTAACAAAGAGATGTTGGGGTCTCCTTTAGTCCTACTCTACCATGCATAATAATAATAAAAACTTATTACTCACAAAAAGATAAAAAGTACCCAAGTACATGTTATACAATAAAAGGAATAGCTGCTATACTCACAAACATTACCATTAATGATTCTTAGAAGAGCAATTATGAAATGTTATTACAGTATGAATTTTAAAGGATTCATTATGCCATGATTTACTTCAAATGAAAGATGAAAAAGATAAATTTTCAGAGGGGAAATTTAAAAGACAGTTATTCCTCATGGGAAAACTTATTCATGATAAAATTTACTTTGAGAATACCAATGTTTATATAAATATATATATATTTTTGTTTAAACAGTGTGAATAAGGTTTATAATTTCTCAAAGGAACTAATCAATAATTAGATTAAAAAGGCATAGGGATAGATAACAATCAAGTAAATAAACCAGTAAAATGCTACATAAAGTTGTTATTCACATAAAAATAATTAATCTCAAGGCAAATTTAAATGGCAGATGATACTTGTAATACCACACATAATTAGGCAAGAAAGGAATATCAAAGAAACAAGAAAAAATAAAGCTAGAAATTTTCAACATTGATATACTAATGTACCTTCAACCCTGTTCCAGCACAGGCAATACCCAGGGCCATGGCTGCTCCATAACGAACGTGAGGGTTATAACTCTCAGCAAGAAGGGACACGACACTTGGACACTGCTCTGGGGTTCTGAAAATAAAAGTTATAATGTTAAGATTCTTGTTGAGAAAAATTCAGATCAGTCACCATGCAACAGGTGTCTAGGATTCTTTTGCAAGAGATGGGGTTTTAAAGGGAATGATTAAAGCTGATTAAAAATATGGAAAATTATTCAAGTAAATGATGAAACTGTAATTATGGGGGAAGTACAAATAACTTGTATGAGAAGTTCATTGTCTATGTGAGTAATATGCACTAGTCTATTATTTGCTTTAAGAACTCAAAAATATTGGCAATCTAATAATAAGTTTTTCTATTAGCTATAAGTTAAAGGCAATGAGGCATTTCTGAAACACTATTACCAGTATGCTATCAGTATGTAATCAATAATTTATTTGTAACAAGATAAATAGAAACCAACTCAATCTGAAGTCTATTTGCTGATAAAACATTGAACTACAATTTCTCCTAATATCCTTTGCTTAAATATGTTTAGCAATGACAAAATCCTAAACAAATTATGTAGTTTTGGAAAAACATTGGAAAATTCTACATTTTCCTAGAAATTTCAAGAAGATAAATTTTAACATTTTAGTTTGAAAGGTGATTTTGCACATTGAAAAAAGTCACTTGAGGCCGGACTCGAACCGAGATCCCCCAATTGCAGGCCAGTTGCTCAATCGATCAAGCAACAAGGTCATAATATATTTTTTTAATAAATGAAACTTAACCAATTTTTTTCCCAACTGGGAATCACTCAATATTATTAAAAATCATAATATTTCGTGTAATAAACCAACTGAATAAATCTCTATGCAGATATCAGAATATCAGTATATTTTCGTCGACCCGAAATTATTTTATATTCTAAGGTGGAAGACTTGGTGATTTCAGAATCGTGGACCAGATTTAATGAATTTTAAATAATTGGACGACAGTTGCTCATTCGTTATTTGCGAACCTAAGGATCGAACTTATCTCTACACCATCTCCACTATCTTCCGTCTCCTCAGGAGCAAGAGGGAGCAGCATACGAAATGACGAAAACCACTTCTGGATTCAAGGACGCTTCAAGCTCCATCCAAAGGTCGATTTTTTTCCTGCGAATGAAATCCTTTCTTGGGTGTCGAGGAGGACCTCAAACGGTTCGATAAAACAAAACGAAACGCGGCCCGGTGAGACCGAGAAACGGATTCCGTGTCCGGGGAACGGAAACGTGTATTTTTGGAGATTTATCCCGATGTGTGAAGGCGACCCCTTCAAAACACGGCATGTGTCGTAAGACCGCGAATTAGCTCGAACTCTTATCTAGATCGAGAAAGTAGGTCCTATAACGGATTTTTCACTCACTAAAACAAGCATTAATAATACTGCAGTTCTTAACTCATCATTATTACGTAATCAATTTCTACTTTATCAACATTTACGATGACTTTATGCTGGGATTAGTTAAAATGCTCCCTACTCAGTTTTCCGTTTATAATTTAAGTCCGAGGCGAGAAGGACATAATGATAATTAAAATTCACGACAATAATCCAAATTACTTTTGCATAACCCATTTAGCTTTTTGATCAGTTTCCCACGCAACCATATTGTCTTAAATTATGCCCAATAAACACGTTGTTTTCCATATGATAATGATTAAAATTCTTGACTATAACTGAAATTATTTCTGCATAATCAATTTCAGAAGTTCCGCTTAATTTCCAACAAAAGCATGCGTTGCGAATTAACCAAAAATCAGATATTTACAAGAGTCAATTAGTATTTCAAAATAAATTTAACCTAAGGTGAATGATCTAACGTCCTAAGTTACTATGAGTGAGAAAAATAAATAGCAGAATCCAAATTTTCAGTGAAAATTATCACAAATTATCGCATAAAAATTTGTAATCAAAATTTTATTCAATGAGAAAGTGACTGGCCAAAGAAAGCGAAAATCGCCGAATAATGTAGGGCTTGATTAATTAGTTGTTGATAGATGAGGATACGTCCAGCTTTTTTGACATCATTACCTTAACATGGTAAGACTAAATTCTAAAATCGCTATTGTTTCTGCAACCTATAAAGAAGATATCAACATTATATTGTTAAGACGAAAAAACTGGAAAGGATAGGGACAAAAATTCCACACAATCTCAAAGAAAAACAAATAAACCTACAATGATTTTTGATAGTAAGATTAACAACTGAACAATCATTGAAATAAACTTGACGCGAATAAATTAAATTAGACACTATCGGCAGACGTATCTGCTCTAAAGACAAATCATGATGACGACATCGCCGAGCTGCTATCTTCTTTAACGGCTGGAATAACAACGAACGCTCAGGTTTGCATACTTAAAAGAATCTTTTAATCGGTGTTTAATTATATGTTTCCGTATATCGATCGATGACTAACGCATGGTAATGTCGGCTTTGCACCTGGGAACGTGCATACCTTTAGTTTCACCATTTATGGCTGGATGATAAAACAGAACTATAACACGATTTACATGTACTTATTCTCTTCTCTAAACGATAGGCCCCTTAAGAGTGACGTCTGGATTAAGCCTTGCGAGTTAACTTTTACTTAATGTCTTCATATTAATTCAATTACCTAAGCGTGCGGCAATAGAGCTACGCGAAGCGAACGCTAATGATTTTATAACCACCGCACGGCAGTTACGTGTTTTCAAAGCTGTGCAAATATGAAAAACTGAGTTCAACGATGAAATCGTCCCACGACTCTAAAATCCAAAATTTTAAATGAGAAAACATTTTATGTGAAATAAAATGTAAAAATTTCATCGTGTCTGTTTTTGATACAAATACTTTTTAATAATTGTGAAATACCCAGTTTATACCTTCATTCATCATTTATATTTAGAGGAAAACCGAGTTGGAACAACTCTTTCGTTTTTCTTTAATATAAAATGTATTGCCAATATTTATTCCCAAACGTTTTTATTCTATTTAAACAACATAAATTATAATCCACTGCACAAGGTTGAATGCTTCTAACCCAAATCCCCGCAGCGTCAAATTTGCATGCTTCCTAAAATGCAAAATAGATGTCCCCAGTGTCCGCGAAAGCAAACTCAAGAATCTACGTAATCCAACTCTCTGAACTCCCGCAAAGGATTAAAATTTGTAGTATTTTTGAGAGTAAAAAGTAGTACTTCTATAGAGTAAAACGTGGACACATCTCAAACGAAACGATACTAAAAAGGTGAATGTAACTGTTTTTCTATTAACAACCATACTTTAATCTTTTTTTGTTTTATATTTGTGGTTTTACTCATTTTTACACGATGCTGACAATCCGCAAACGAAAAACTTGTCATTAGCGATGAATTTATTAATATTTAAAGTATAAAAACATCAGTAAGATATCATACATTGGTTGTAACGATGAGAATCTGGAAGTTACTAATGACAGAATTAAAGAAACATAAAATATACAAAATTAACAAAATACTCGATAAATCATCACTTCCTATTTTTAGAATGTGAATATGGGTCTAGTTTAATTTAAGGGAGAAAAAACAGTGATGAAATATATTAAAATAATCTCCTTGTAATTATGATTTACACTAAAAATTTTCCTAAGCTAATTTATTAAATAACAGCACAATATTTTAGTGTAATATTTTGATATTTAATACTTTAATCCAATATTTTTCGTATACTAATAACTGATGCCTCAATTCTTTCAACGATTAACAATACGAATCATACATGAAATGAAAACTGTAAAGATATAGGAATCTTGTCAAATTAAAGCCACTTACTAAATTACAATAAAAACTGATCGAATAGCAGTGACTATCATACCTTGGAAAAAAATAAGTGTAGGTTTTCGATCAATAGATCACAAGGGCAAGGCACTGTAAACGGAGCACCACTCATTGAATTTAAGAGAAGCACTGAGATAAAACGAGCGAAAAAACTGGATTTAGAGTGTAGAAGGATGTTGGAAAACGGGAAAGCTGTATGCAGGAAAATTATAAAAATATCATCGTATTGAACAATAGGAGTTAAAGTTTGAAAATCGTCACAATCATCCAGAACGATTAAGTTTTAAAAAAACATATATACGGAAAGCTTTCTTATACGAATATTCTAATTTTAAATGGGGAACTAAAGCTATCTAAGAAAAACACAGGTAAACCTATGTGAGCGACAAGGTACAAAATACTTGGAACAAATTTCTTTCGGAACTATCAAACTTGGTGGAACTCCCCACAAGAAACGGCATCCATCGTAGAAAAACTCGGTAAAAGGCAAATAAGAATTCCCACGCGGAACTTTCAAAAGCCATTCCAACACCTTATGAATACTTAACCGTCCGATGGCCATTTGAGCTGGAAATTCTCGCTCGCATTTCACGGGGCGACCGGGGGAAGGCCTCTTATCACGGGCGCCGGTATCGATGAATTTCCAAATCCTCCCGCCCCTTCCCCCGCGCCTCTAATTGGAAAACTTGAGAAAAACCATCGATAAGGTGGTCTCCACGTGCTTCGGTCGTCTTCCGTATAAATAAAGATAGAGAAGACGTGGGGAGAAGTCGCTATGCACACAAAACGAGAGAGGGCATAGTGATCGCAAATGCGCGCGTCCGAAACGAGAAAAGAAGCAGAATGAGAAGGGGCGAGCCAAGAGGCGTTCAGCGACGCCGGTCTTCGCGGAGGAGTTGGTGCGGTGGCCCAACGCGACACGGGTCCTCCTACGAGTGTGTTACAACGCGTTGGAATAAGTGTTCTTTCAGTGCGAGTTCCTCCCGAGGCAAATCAATTCCGTTTATAGGAGTGTTCTAAGCCGCTATTCCGTGGAATTTTCGGAGTGTTAAACCCCCCAAAAGGTAGGTTCCTTTGTAAACTGCCGTTCGCTCCGCGATTTATTTCTTCCGGTGGTGGATCCAGAAAGGTGCTGATGACTAGCAGATTCCCTTATCTAACTCGGAAGTTTCCCGGGTCTGACGGAGTTAGGATTTTGTGGATTTACTTTCCACCATCCAGAGTAAGCAATCCAGGAGCCTCTTAGTCCACACTCCCGCATTCTCTACCTTGGCAATTTCTTCCGATTCGGAATCCGAAAAAAATCCGAATCCTGAAAAATACCTTTTCTCTTCAAACTAGTGAACTCCCACAGTCAAATATTGCGGGAATTTAAGGCTGTATAAGAAGTGAAAAAGAGTGATTTAACTCAAGAGTGATAGTAACTTAAACAACTTAATAATAATAACTTATAGTCAATAGTTACTATTTTTCACTTTTTGTATGTACAACTTAGTTAAGACGCACACTTTCTTTTGTAACGTTAAAGTTAATTCCCATCATTTGAATAGAATTCGATTTTCAATTGATAGTTGAAGCCGTCACTTTGTGAATCTCCATAACAGAGGATGAGAAACAAAAATACTTTGTAAAGTTGCACTGTATTTTCAGAGATAAATTTCAAGGAGAATTTTAAATTTAGTGAAGCAATACGAAGTGATTGTTTCTTATCCTAAATTTAACTTGTTTAAAAAGTACAAATATCATGTTCTTTGTAAAGATACACTGAATTTTCAAAGAGAAAGTACAAGGGGATTTTTAAATTTAATGAAGCTATACAAAGTGATTTTGTTTCTTATCCTAAATTTAATTTGTTTAAAAAGTACAAATATCATGTTCTTTGTAAAGATACACTGAATTTTCAGAGAGAAATTTCATGGGGATTTTTTAATTCAGTAAAACTATACAAAGTGATTTTGTTTCTTATCCTAAATTTAATTTGTTTAAAAAATACAATTATCATGTTCTTGCCAAGGAGAATCCTTGCATTAAATTCGAAATAGTACAGCGGAAGAAATTTATCCGTTCATGTTAACATATCCTGGTGAATAGATCATTTTTAATTTATCATTCGTCACAGAGAAAAATATATTTTTCAGTTGCTTTTGTCACAGTCTTGATCTAGGCTGTGATGACATGATAGCTACTTAGGTATGAGTGATGCCAAATAGTGGCACTTATTTAGGTTTATCCTTATGGAATGCCATTAAAAGTGTTACTGGTAGAGTCATAGTGCTTCACCTACGTGAAAATGTTCCGCTTATAGCATTCTGGCTCAGCAGGAAAAGAAAGGGAAAACTACCTCACTCCTCATCCTAATTAATAATCCTCATCCCCCTAATAGCTTTTGGTAGCTAATGTAGGATGTTACCACCCAGCCTTAGGGCTGAACACTGTACTGACAGTCAACAATTATTGCATATCGTTAATTCTTATTGTATCTGATCTTCTGAATATCCGAATACCATTGTTCATAGTTTCATTCTGCAGAAGAAATAAGGACTGTAAACGGTGAAAAATAACGTGAAATTCTTGTGAAGGTATTTTCGAGTCGTTGAGAGTCGAACCAATGATACTTTAAGCAAACAATCGATATGCAATGGTCCATTGTCTCCCTATGGAATCCTTAAATTTCAAATTTTTTGGTGAGGTGAGTGAAAACAATTTTCAAAAGTTTCTTCAACGCTTTTCTTACGGGAGTTACCGACGTACGATAAATACATAAATTAGATAAATCACGGTGATTATTACTTAAGATTGGCATAATAATTACATTCTCTCTTTTTTGGGATTCCATCCACCATATTCAAAAACCTATTGCTCTGTATTCCTTTCCAATTCGTACCATTTTTAAAAAATTCACCCACTAACTCAATAGTTTTGCTCTCATAGATTACCTACGTGTGTCTACAGCAACTAAACTTACCGCTTTCATCCTATTCACACGCTTAGCATATTCAATCGCCCCAATTAATTCCTTACAGATATCACTAGATCCCATAAATAACACGGAGAAATAGACCAAGGGTAACTCCGCCATGAAAAATAAAAGGAAATACGTACTCGAATTGTATTCTATAGACAAAGACTTCCTGTTTTCAACGGTGAGATTCTTAAAACGTCTGGAGTATTTTCGGAATGGTGCCTGTTTATGTGTGAAGGTAATTATGGATCTTCTTCCAGGGATTTTTTTATATTATTCTCGCCGAACACGTAAAGGAGGTTTTACCGAGCAATTTCTTCTTGGCTGGATTCGACGTCGACGAATTCTTTCCATTGTAATAACCCAATCGATGTTACGGGAATATAAGAAAATTTTCCTTCTTCTACGTGACCTCTTTTCCAAATATTAGACCAAAAAGTGATCTTTCGCGATTTTCTTTGAGAGCTTACTTAATTTTGACCTCGGTGAGTTAACAGAAATGCTTCACATCCTCTTTGAAATGAATTCTGAGGGACAATGAGCACTTAATGAATCACATTAATGAGAGCAAATTTCGGTAAAATTCTACTCGTGGAATTTTAATTTAACTTAAAGTT
Organism: Sympetrum striolatum; assembly: GCA_947579665.1. NCBI lineage: Eukaryota > Metazoa > Arthropoda > Insecta > Odonata > Libellulidae > Sympetrum > Sympetrum striolatum. The sequence continues at coordinate 21,852,219 of OX388346.1, forward strand.
TGGGGTGAAACAGACTTCTGAATTACTTTCCGAAAGCTCAATACCAACACTTAAGTTTGAAAATCTATTCCTTTTAACATTGAAAAATAAAGTAAGATATTTGTATAACTATAAAAAAGAAAGTTTCATCAATAAAACTAGCATCAAAGATGTAAAAGATAGAGCCACATAAAACGTGAATACATATACGGAGAGAATAATTTTATACATTGCAAATAGGCGAGATGAACAGCCATGAATTTGTAGCTATAAAAATATCACCAAAGATGTCACAGAAGATAAGGTCAATCATAAAAAACATGAATATATATAAAGAGAGAACTGTATCATAGATTGCAAATGGGCGCGATGCATAACAATAAATCTTTAGCGATAAACATGGCACCAACGATGTCTCAAAAGATACCACGAGAAAAATATACGAAAGAACAGTTTAACAGATTCCAAACTAAATATTAAAAAAGCTAAATATATAATATACAATAATAAAGTAGTAGTAGTTAGGTTAGAGGGTGCGTCAATAGCATCATTTGCACCACAAACAGAAATTGAGATCTACGAGCAGAATGAAAGAAAAAGGATTAGTTTTAATTATACATTTATTATTTTTAGAGGGTTATGAAAATTATCTGCAGGGATTAGGGCTTTTATTGAGATACATAATTAGATTCGGTTTATAAGGTTAATCTCTTAAATAAACTTGATAATCTTCCCTATGGACCTTTCGTTATTGTTTGAGATGTCTTTCAGGTTTCCCAGAATGTTTAGTCTCTCTCGCGAGATAAAATAAGAGCTAAATATGAAATAAAATAATCGCATTTGCAAGTGTCTACGATTGACGGAGAAAGGAAAAAAAAGCTTCAATTCGTATTATTTATAGCAGAAACATCTTCATTCCCATTCTTTCAATTGCCGATTATATGGGGAAAAGTTGAACCGAATATACCAGCAAGTCTCGCGGAAAAAAGAGAATTTTGAAAGGGACCGTTTCATCGAATTCCGCCTCAAGTCACGCATCCATACACACACGAGCCGTTGGAGAATGAAGGCAAGACAAACCGAATCCGCCAATTTGGATGCAAACCCTCGGCTCACAAACGGTCCGTAATCCGCAAACTTTGTTTCAATTTCCGAGTGCCAATCCCAAAACACCCTGTCCCTTTTTCCTCGGAAAACTCGTTCCTTTAGCTTCCCTCTCGACTGACAATTTCGACGTGATTACAACTCGTTTAAAATCCACTCCTAACGAGCTCTTCGAAGTCTTCACAGTTTCGTGATATCATGTGCCGATGAGACAGGCTCTTCCTTGAATGCCGTAAACAGAATATCGGAGAGATTGCCTACACGCGAAGGGCTTTCTCGGATGATTAGAAAAGAAATTTTCCTCATTCTTGTGGAGGTAATTACTTAACGATAACACCTTAAGAGTAGAAGCGTTCTCTTTTCGAGGCTGAATGAATGAACATGGATCTTGTCTTCGATTTGACAAGATGCTCCACACAGCTGCTTTGCTTTTTTCGAGCAGTTACAATAGGTTATTATTTAAAAGGATAGTATTTTATATTAAATAAAATTATACTTTACTTTGTGGAAGGTCACAGAAGAGAAAAATGTTACAGTGGGATCCTTCTTACTGTGTCCAAAGATAATATGCCCTTAGTGAAAACGGTCGTATAAATGAAAAGTGTGGAAAGATTAATTAGTTTTTTTCCCTTTGTGAGGGGGAAAAAACTTTTCTGTGACTTAAGGTCAAGTTTTTCTCCTATCAAAGTATTTCTCTCTAAATTTAACTAGACCTTCGTCTAGGAGTAGGTTGGCTGTAGGTCTACAGTACATTTTAGTTTTTCTAGTCAGTAATGAGATACGTGAATTAAATCATGGATGCTTTTGAGATGTCTTTCGCAGGTTTTTGGATGAAGAGATCAACTTCGTTTATATCTCCTTTGAATAATATTGATAGAAGTATTCGGAAACACTGATTCCGGGGCAACTTCATAGTTCCAATATTCACTCTCGTTAACATAAATTAACCATATAAAAAACAATATTCTTTCATATAATATTAACTTGGAAGTTGTAAAGATATAATCCGAAAATAATGCGAAGAAATTCCTGGTTTCAATTTGTTAGGTGCACGTCGGAATTAAGTTTTTCTTATCAAAGTCGTTCATGAATTGTTCAAAAGGAAAATAACTATTAGCTAAACGATTGAGTCCTGAAATAAAGTAAGTTCTAGGGAATAATTGTGTAAAAATTTTCGAAAGATTAATTCTAACTCTGAACTATCTATTCCCGATAGCAGCACCAGAATACAAAAATAGATAGGAAGTCGACCAGTTGATGAGTAATATCCTGTAGCAACCATGTAGTATCTGTAACGTTGACAGTTATTTCGCAAACTGATCGCTGATAAGAAGGAAATCGAAGAGGAAGAAGATCAAGATTTCTTAAGGGGCTTAACTTATTCTAGGAACACACGACACGATGTCCACTTTCTTCCTAATACTCAAAGATTATCTAATATCCGGAAGGAGACGTACATTTAAAAACAGGAAAATTATTTCAAAATCCACGTCACAACTATGGATATAAACTGAAAGTACGGATTATAAAATAACCTGAGACTTTACGGAAGGAAGTCGATTCATTCTTATAATGCAGATTTCTTGGATATTAAGAGTAAAAGATTTTTGCTGGAATTTGTAATTCCACACACATTCCATTTAGAATACTATATACTATTACTGATGAATAGAATATTTTTATTTGTCAATTGGTACACGGTAGAGAAAATTATCATTCATTTACTTTAATCACAGTCTAGATCATGGCTGTGATAAAATGAAAGCTACTGAGGTATGAGCGAATAATTAAATTGATCAAGTTCTATCCTTATGGACTGACAAGAAAAGTGTTACTTGTAGAGTCATTAGAGCATCACTTGCGCGGACATGTTCCACTTATAGAATTCTCATTGAGGAAAGCAAGGGCAAACTCACTCACTCCTCACCCTGCCTAGTAAGCCTCATTCGTCTCTGAGAACTCTTAGTAGATTATAAGCGTATTATTCTCGATACATATTTCTACAGCTATGCTACCATCTTCGGGAGAAGAAGAGAAATGTTAGTTAACTCTTAGAAGCTTATGAGGAGGTGAGGGACCAACCGGCCTTCGGGCTGAATACTTAACAGACAGACTCGTCTAATTATCCAATTTAAAGCGTTCGTGGCAATAACGATGGCGAATCCCCGTAAAGAGTAATCCAGTGATACCTAATTTTGCATGATGGCGATTGGAACATTCCAATAGAAGCGGGCCTCACCTGGACAGAGGCCCGCCGAAAGAAACGACTACGCTACAGATCTGACCCCCGCGGAATCCTATAATTCGGCAAATAATGGTTGTTCAAACAAATCGCGCTTCGCCAGCCCCTTTTCACAAACACGTGAAACGTCGGTGGAGATTTTCAGCCCCGCAGGAAGTAATAAATGGGCGAACAGTTAATCTTGCGAAAGATACACATCCAGGTTTCAAGTTTAAGAGATAAAGGCCGTAAAGAAGGTTAAGACATCTCGTCTAAATGCTAATCTATGCATTACCGCGTCATGATCAAAGTTATTATGAAGAGTTACCATAATATGAGCGGAATCTAACAAAATTATCACTCACAATATAATTAATTTTTCAATATCGAGGAGTTTCGCTGAGCAGACCAAAATCACGGCACTTGGAGCTGTTATAAAGTTTTCAAGATGTGCGGTTTCTAAACTACAAACCGCAATAAAATTTAGAGCGCCGAAGGCATCCTTTAACACGAATTCCAAGCATGAAATAGCAAAGTTACGACGACCAGGAATGTGCATTTAAATATTTGATTATCACATCACATATCTGGGAATTCCAAGGAGATACAGAGTTAGGCCTTGCGTGGGATTGAAGTTAAACTTAAGACTTCTTGATACACAATTCCAAGAATGAAAACTATAAATAGATTTTTTAAGATGCGAAGAAATTAATCGAAAATGTTAAGGTTTGGTGATTCTTAGACATTCACTACGATAAATATTTTATATTTCAGCTGTCTTCAATAATGTAAATCTTCAATGTTTTCCAAATAGTCCAAAAATGTTCCCACATTAGAATACCCCGAAAATTGGTAGAGTTAAAAAGTAAATAGAGATAGAATCCATTAAATTCCTCTGCAGATGTTCAGCAAGTCAGCAGTGAATTTTATAAGAGATCGAAGTAATCGATTTACAGAGATACTACAAGTAATTAAAATTCACGAGACTGTCACTTTGCAGAATTTCGACAAAACGAGGAAAATTTTGAATTAAACAATTAACATACATCAACGTTCAATAACTTTGACTGATTCACGTATGGAATTTAAGAATCCACCATATTCGGATCAATAAACTTTATTAAATTTCATTGAATGGAAACTTAATTCATCAGTTTTATCGTCAAGTACCTAACCCAGAGATATTTTTTGATTGTGTAACTCCAATAAACAGCGTTTGTAAGCTTCCAAAGAAAACTAGAAAGAGTTATGAAGAAGTAATCGCAATGAAAGATGGTAGTCCAGGTAGTTCTTCCAGCAGATAAGTTAGCAGAAATTAGGATTGTGAAATATAGGAGTTTACATCCCTTGCCAAACGCCATTGGTAGACTGCATGGCCATTAAATAAATGTAAATAAATAAAGAACAGCGATCGATTCCAATCGACAAAATTCTAAAACATATTGAATTCTCATTCCCTAACAGTTCCAGCTCGTTTCATTCCTGTTTCCTCAGATCTTCGACCCGCAATTCCTCTTGATCCATGGATGTACGCGATCGCAGTGAAATGTTAAAGTGAGTGTGTGACGAAGATGGCTCACGAGCCACCACTCGCTCGAGTTCCGCAAGCGAGCAGCGGCGGCAGAGGATCGTACAGGGAGTGAGAACGCCATGAGCGTCCTTCCTACCGCACCTCTCAACTGCACCCGGCAAGAGGAATGGTGCGCGTGTGATACAATATGTCTGGATACGAACGGAAACTGCACCACGGCGGAGTTGGTGCGGCGAGTGTCCGAGTGTGGTGTGGATGGTGCCGCAGCACTCTGTTCAAGGGTACTGTGCAGCGGGTGTGGATGCCCGGGGTGCGGTAACGGCTGCTCCATCGAGGAGGCGTGTGGGGCATTATACAATGGAATACTGCAGTGCGAGCATCCTTCTTACAGCTGGTGGTACCTTCTGGTGGTGGTGCCAGTGTTGGCGGGGGCAGTTGGTAACGTGCTGGTTTGTCTCGCCGTTGCCAGAGACCGTCGCCTACACAACCTCACCAACTACTTCCTCACGTCTTTGGCCATCGCGGACCTTCTGGTTTCGCTGTTCGTGATGCCCCTTGGAGCCATTCCGGGATTTCTAGGTGAGTGTGAAGGTTTCCCATGTTTGTCCAAACAAAATTCACATCTCATCCGAGATTCAACCCACCCTAGCCTCGGTGGTGCGGAGTATGTTACCCTACCCTAGTAGGTTGTACCGGTCTCGGATAATGAAACCTGGCTACAACACGGTTTTTTTATGAGTTGATAGAGAGATAATTGTCTCTTCAGAAAATGTGTCAAATAAAGAAATTACCACTGCTGAAAATGGGTGAAAGCTAATCTTACGCAATAAGGCGTGCACTTAGAGATATTGCCGAGGAGGAACAGAAATGAAAAAAGTCTGACGGGACCGACACTCGAACCCGGTTCTCCAAATTGTCGGTTGGTTGCTTTTGCATGCCTAATCTCCACAACGGCATGTTAATGGTGCGGAAGAAAGGAAAGTGATGATAATAAAGAATGTTTTGACAGGTTAGCTCCATTTGTAGAGCAACCAAAGGGCAATTGGGAGATCCAGGTTCGACTCCCGGTCCGTCAGACTTTTTTATTACCCGTTCTTCCCCGGGAATTACCACTACTATTATATATACCTTCTATTTCACAATCATTTTTACCCTCGACAATGTCAATATTTGCCTTATGCCATTAACATGTAAGTATATACCTGACGCCAAGTCTTTCCACAATGTATAAAATGGGGTCGGCAAAAAAATACAAAATTATTCACGATCATATCGCTTCATTAGAGAATTAATTTCATTAAAATCACGAAGCCAAGATCGCAATGCATTTCAAACAATTAGCCGAAATAATATGCGTGACGTCGATGTTTTTGTTTCATTATGGAACGCAATAGTTAATATTTAATCTGTAAACATCAAAATAAAATAGAGCTGTCTTCCCTTTTTGATAACTTAATTAATTGATCGTCCGCGTTCATTTATAGATTCCAACATTGTGAACTCCGCCCACCTCTCATGACATTGCCACGTATGAAATTAAAACAAAAAGATTTAATCAATCAAAGTGGTTAAATAAAATATCAGAGGCTTTCAATTTGTTAAATTGGAAATCTCATTCGGTAAAGACATGTTTGTGTACTGATTCATTCATGTTAATGAAATGTAACGTGGGTTGATGAAGAAAATAGAAAAAATCATTGTGGATGAAGTCTTTAGAAAAATATTTCAAAACCAGATGGATTTATCGAATTGCTTTGACATATGACTGACATTTGCTAGCTACGAATAGACGGTGTTGAATATTCTGAAAGGAAAACAAACTGCTTTCCTCTTCAATTTCACTTCATATGTTCAGAAGATTTATATATTTTAATTCTTGACCACCACGCAGTTCGGTAAATCCGTTTCCGGGAATTAGCATTCAATTACAATTAAAATCTTTATAAAATTAAGTTTAACTCACGCTCCTTAAAATTTTTGCCTAAACTTTTTCATAGCTGTTTTCATAACTGTATTCGTAGCAAGAACTTCAAGATGAAATTTCACTTAGCACGAGGAAGCGTGCGTTTTAAACCCAAGTAGTTTTACCCCTTTTTGTATTCGTAGCATTATCATTTTAAATCTGCATTTTTCTGGTGTATATGATAAATAAATAAAGGAATTCAAAAACTTATTCAGTATTATCCTCCATAAGAATTCTATAAAAGATTTCAGTCTCTTTTCTCAATCAGTTCTGCAATATCTCCAGTAGAGCAAGAGCATTTAGTAGAAGAGTTGAAGATACATTCTCACAATGAATTGTTCCAAAAACGACATGAAAAAGAAATTACCAGTATCTCTCTTTATCGCATTCCTCGGGTTTGCGGATACAGATAATGCTTTACTTTTATTTGAAGTTTCAAATCCGCTTTATCTCAGAATTTTTGTGCCAAACATTACTAATTGAATAAAAACGCAAGCGCAGGTGGGAAATAATACTCAGTGGCTTTACTTCAATTCTACACATGTCCAAATCCCACTTTAAAAACGGATCTTCGAATAACCCTAATCCAGTAATATATACACAAAGAGCCTCAGAGAATTTGGTTCCGTCGTCAAGACATATTTTTCTGACACATCGTCAATACGGATACCATTCGAATAGCTATCGATCTTGAGGAATTACGTTTTCTTTTTAGCATAAAAATAGAGTCCAGAGGGTCCGTATTGCAATGTAAGTGGTCCACTCTCGATGTCACATGGCTCGATGAACACTTTTAAGCTGTCATACGGACTTGTTCTAGGCTAATCAAAGTCTTTACTTCTATTCCGCGCAGTTTTCAATTCGCTCTCGATAGAGGATCGAAAATGCATGGCATAAGATCACAAACGATTTTAAATGAGCCTTAGTAATTATGAGCATTGAATTTTTTCATCGAAAAGAGTTTTAATCGAAGATTCACAACGAGAAATAATTAGAGGAAGAAGAAGCAGCTTGGTTTAATCATTGAAAAAGTAGGGATTGCTTTAAAGATTAGTTCAAGGTGAGATAAATGGGAAAAGATAAATAAGACGAAGATGTGATCTCTTATTACATAAATGTGCGAAATATCGAAAAGTAAAATAATGAACTTAAGGTAAGGAGTGTTTAGAAATATTTATGTAAATATTATGTGGGTGAGATTCGCTTGAAGACAGAAGAATTTATTACAGACAAATTATTCGAATTTATCATTACCGTTCTCGCCGAAGAGATTGTTAACTTCGTCACTCCAGTCAACAGCGTTCGCGAGTTTGAAGAGAAAACAAGTGTTGTACATACACACGCATACATACACATGTAATCGTGAGGACGGATAGTACATTCTGGCTTTTCTTTCCGTGGATCATTAGAGAACTTATTAGCGATTAGGATTAGGGATTCTGGTATTTTTTAACTACCTGCCATAAGCCACTGGAAGCTTGAAGAGTCATAATGTGAATGTAAATGAATAGGTCATGCGTCACCATGAATTTAGAAAAACCGAGAAAATTTAACTTACGAATGACATGACCGAACACACCAATCGAAACGATTTCAAAATAAACACGGAACAATTGCCAGCGTTACTCTACAAGTTACACTTTTTCACGCGAGTACCGTACATTTCAGAATATACATTAACGACAAAGACAAAGTGAAATTCTTCCACTTTTACAGATAAAAATCACAATTCATACATAACGTATATAAAGAATACCCAAGGATTTGATGAACATTTGAAACTTGCCCACAGGAAGAATAGAGCAAATCAAACTTCAGAGTGAAGAACTGTACGATAAGACTCCACTAAATGACATTCATAGTAAGGGGAACTAAGAAAATAGATTCACCAAACACAAAACAATCATATATGACGATTAAATCCAGTGTAATAATATATGATGACTTTTAGTTCAAATTGATTCATAAAGGAATATCAGTTTGATAAAATATTATACAATTACTATTCTTTAGGCACGTACATAAATATTTCATCTCGTATTTCGTAAATTCTCGCTATTCGATAAATTACAATAATTGTGTGCTTATGAAGAGTTAAGGTTTTCTATAAAAGATTGTATACTGATGGTTGTTCCACAGAATGTTCCATAGACAGGAATTCTTCCTCGAACAGGGAACGATAATCCTCATTTTGGAGCGATAATTAATTGCGTGGAGAGTTAATCCGCTGATTCTCAGGTGACACGGGAGTGCCTCGGCGTCTTTCGACGTCCTTCGCGCTGTTTGATCAGTTGGAATCTAATGACAGCATGTTGTGATAAGGAGAGCACACAACTTCACAACATACCACCACGCTCTACTATTGGATTTATTCTATTACTAGGGTGTGTGGACCATATGCGGCCCGTGATCTTCCGCGAGCTGGGAATAAATAATGAGATCCTCCATTTGGTATGTATCTTTTTAAGGGTTTACTACTTCTTTTGTTAAAGGTTTCTCTCCGAAAACTCTAATGGCATGACTTAAGGCAAGTTGTTTCGTGTATCTATTCCTCAAGCCGCGCGATGGAAACCTTAAAAACGGTGTAGAACTCTGTTTATTATTCACAACATTAATTATGATTTTAAAAAATCCATAGCAAAGCAAACTTTTACTAGACCACTTCATTTATTTATTTATTTATTTATTTATTTAAATTTGATCCATTAACAGTCAGTACGACCAATTACAATGAATCTTACAACAACATATTGAAATAAACGTATAAATAAATAACAACAAAGCTGCATTGAAATGCAACCAAACATTTGTAAAAAGTGAAAAAAGATGTTAGTGGGTTAATTTAAACTAAATTAGATAAAGATAATATGATAAAATAATAAAAAATAGTAATTATAAGTTACAAAAGGAGAAGTAAGGGAAAAAACAATAATGATGGGGAAAATGAATAAATAAATATGAGGGAAAGAGATGAAGAGGACGAAAAACGAGACAACGAAGTATGCTAAAGAGCGAGATTAATGAATGGACGAAAGGAGTGAATTAATGGGGGAAAACAGTTCTAGGGAAGGGTTATTGGATAAGAGAGAATTGAAAAGTGTTGGAATTCGATAGAAAACTGATCTTTGAGAGATTGAAAGCCTGAAACGAGGTACGTGAAGGAGGTTAGAATTGCGGGAAGGGCGGGAAGGGACGCGAAGGGAAAAGCAAGGGAGGATGTCGGTAGTTCTGCAACGGCCGTTAAAGATTGCGTGAAGAAATTTTAAATCAAATGATTTGCGACGATGAGGAAGAGAATAAATGCCGAGAGAGGAAAGGATTTGATCACGAGAACAGTTGTAAAAGTGGGGAACTCGCAGACGAACAATTGAGGTGAAGAAGTTTAAGGGACGGTTGAGCCTTTTGAGGTTGGAATTTAATATTGTATTTAAGTGTTCTACTAAAAGTTCGGCTTACTATGGATTTTTTACACGTTAATGAACACCACAATATTGAACCTGAAACTGTATCCTTCAATTTTGTTATTTTTAATTTCGTTATGGTTTGATGAAACGTCAGATTTTGGTTCAGTTCCGACAGAGAACGTCGAACCGGTTTTTCAACGCTGGAATTGAATGTTAAAAATTCATCTAAGAGGTATATATTAAAAGGAACTCTTTAAATATAAACAAAGTAAGAGATGAGTTATTACGAGAAAATTGTTAATAAGTGAGTTTCTACTCAGCTAAAGTTAGACATGATAATGCAAAATATCTCTGTCGAGTTCAAATGATGATACAAGCGAAAACAAATGGGACATAGATAAACTAGAAACAAACTGGTGGTGAAGTCTCTCATATCCGAGTTATACTCAAATCCCCGATGGAAACAGTGACGTTATGAGACGGGAGTTGTGTTTTTCATGTTCCATTTTTATTATATTCATGTCACTTGCATATAAAACTTCGAAAACCGCAAGTTAGTGATTGCCTCACGTTTTTTCATCAACCAAGCCACTACATCGATTACGAAATGCACTTTGAAGTGATTTACATTTCACGATCTTCAGGTACGGAAGTATGTAGGCCACCGATTCTATTTATGGACCAAATTATCTTAAGGAGCATCATCGTTTACTTAATGGCCAACAACTTTTTCTGTTCCCTCACTTTCATCTATTACGGTAAAAGCATATTCAGGAGCAGCGAGGCAGATTGCGAGTAAAGTTCGCCATTTCCTGAGAAAGCTTTCAAACGCATTCACATTGCCGAACTTTATCGGCCAACTCCGCGAACTAATTATCATAATGACAATACAGCGAAACATTTTATTAAAGTAAAAGAAGGGGAAACTTTTTAACTTAGTTTCGGTTCCGCTAAGAGTACCTTCTTATGTCTTCTAATCGAGTTGAATCGCACCTAATTCGGTTTCATTTTAATTCTGAATTTATTTTCGCTAAGTTTAAACTTGATAGAAACGAAGGAATATTTTCTCTTTATTATTTATGCAGGATTAAGTGAGAATATGCCTCCAAATCCTGCAGGAGTATCCAAGACCAACGAATTAACTTTTTCAAGGGAATCTCCTGTAATAACATGCCCAAAATGAAAGTAAGGAATATTGTCCGGCAATAGAGAAAAAGCAGGGAAAATAATTAATTTCTTGGCTGGCCGCATAAGGAAATTTTTTCTTCGGCAGTGTCACTCTGAAAGTCACGAGAAGCATAACGACTATGTTAATTAATTTATTTTACAATGCCGCCGCAGTTAGCACAGGGGGGACGTCATCTTACAATATATGTCACAACTAACACAATATTAATATAGCACAGCCCCGTCCATCAAATGCGTTAACAAATTACTGTAATTTACAATTGACATTGCTGAGATATTCAAAATAATCTTAAACCACTAGAAACGCTATGTTAATGTAAAAAATAATTCGAATAAGTACTTTGAAGCCTTACATGTTCAAATACAAGCATCTCTTCGAAAGTCTAGGCAATAAACAAACTTTCATGAGAATATTCTCAAAGAGGTAGATGAAATAATTTCGAAGAAAATGAGAGAACTTTAATTAAAGTGAAAATGTACAATTGCTAACATGAGCAAATTCCATGAATGTTCTATTCTTAAAGACGATATCTCTGTTTAAATGTCCACCGATAGGTGTGATTTATTTCATTGAAACACATCAGCATTAACGAAGTTGAGGCTTCTTCGATTGAAGGAAATACTAATAAACTAAGTAAGAATAAATACCTAAAAACAAACAGTACCGAGCCAAACAGATTTCGAACCTTGGCTTATATCTTTAAAAGCAACTGATAGCTCGATATCCCGTAATTGCTGGCTCATGGTGTCCTCTTCAAACCTATAAAGATCCTAGATCCTATCCTAGATATATAATCCGATAGGATTGACGAGCAAAACTACATCAGGTCGCTGGAACTCTCCACTCGTATCTCTTATCTTATCTAAGGACTCAATTTATCCTGAGCAAGCAATTATATTCCCTTTATAACATGGAAACAAATCGTATTGTTTGGGAACAGTCTCCCATCACGAACAAGACGATTGCGAAATTAACACAAACCACACAATGAACGAATACTCTGTTATACTCCCAAAACTATGCGACGTTGCTAACGACCCAGTTAAACAAAGGGTTGTCGCGATATCTGTGCACGACGAAAGAAGAATGGGAACGGGTCGCAGGGTGGGCGGAAGAGTTGATCGATCTTCTAACGCTTTAATGGCCATTTTTTCTCACAAAGGAGAAAATATTTTCTCTCTTCAATGGTGACACCTGAGCGAAATATAAAGATACGATTCTCGAAAAGAATTTTTGGGACCCCGACGAAAAATGTATCCCTAAAGCTCTTTAGTAAGGCCGCCTAGATCAGAGGGTGGGCGTTCATTGCGGCCGATTCGTTCCCAAAAATTATTTCAATAATTAACGCAAGTTTCGTTTCACAAGTTGTTAAATTATGTTGTTTCCTAAAAACACCTTATAAATCAAGTGAAGTTAAAATGGAAAATAGTATATCTAGAAGCACTTAGAATTTATTTTCTTTTAGAATCAGAAGAAATCAGATGTTACATTGCATACGTTTAAGCAGTTCATGGCCTCATCTATAGCCTGATGGTTTCACATGATCCCGTCGATGAAACAATTTTCCACCCATCGCAAAACGAAGACAAACATTTTATTTCAGGACTTAATGGCTTATAATGAATCAGAATTAGGTCTACCTTATTGCCCATATAATTTCTGCAGTACATTTTGATTCATAGTGATAAAATACTAAAACACGTAACAGCCAAACTAATATTATATATTGAAGAGATAAAAATCGACTTACAACAGAAATCCTAGCTCTTCCATAGTCTTGATAGAATTCGGTTTTTCTTGTAAAAATAAAAAGGCCCACAAGCTAGGGAACTACTATTCTATTACATAGCTGTACAACAAACATGCCAGAACACGCTCCACTCACTGTTAAAATCGAACTTCAATTCCTCCCTACGTAAGATAAATGATTTTGATCTCTGGGTGGTCTTTTAAATAGATCTTCACGAAATCATATAAACTCTACGAAAAACATTATCATTTATTCGACAAAAACTGAAATTATATAAATAATAACTCGTCAGTATGTTAGTGTTTATAGCTTGGATGATAGAGGAGTGCAATCTTTTACGAAATTATTTTCGTTGGCTCAAGTAATCGGCATGAAAATAGTTCTGCGAAAACACGAAATATTAGTATGAGATGCGGATTGCCTAGTTTAAGGGGTCCTTGAATATTCGCGTGGTGAGGAAAATTTTCGGTTGGCCCACAGCCGAATTAGATTGGACAAATAATTTTCCATAAAAGGGACAATAATTTCAACAAATGACACTCTGATTCCAACTCTGAAACAAAAACATTTAGCTGAGTTGATATCCACAATATAAAGAAAACATACTTTATCAACTTTACCGATTCTACGGAACATGACACAATGGGTTTTGATTTCCATGTTTTTGCAGGAAATTCTTGGTATTGTTATCTATTCCAGACCTAAACAATATTCTTCTTGTGTTAAATTATAAGAAAGCTATAACAGTATTAATTACAGCTGGATTCTTTACGTTAATAGAACTGTTTTTCCAAGAGGTATAGCTTTTTTCAAACACCTTTTTAGCCCTATTGCAAATTGGGAATTTTGTCACTAACTACCTATCAATTAATTATCACCGAAGATCCCTGTCAATTTATAATAATGGATTAAGAAATATTCGCGGGAGTTTCTCAAAGCCGATTGTGAAAATATGAAATGATGCTAAAAATTCTAACGAGGAAAGATACATCTCGAGGCAAAGCAGTTTGTAAAGTACAGATATATGAAGCAATGCACAACTTGGGTAAACTAAGAGATCAGTCGCAAAAGAATTGGGTCTCATTTTCACATCGATTTTAGATGAAAACGTGGATTGTAACGGATATCAAGGTCTTGATTGAAGTTGCAAAGCTGAGAAGTATTCGAGAATTAAAAAAAGAAGAAAGGAATTGTAATTACAAAAAATAATACCTGTCTTTTTGAAAACTTCACAGTGCTCCAAATTTCTCCGATTCTCAGTGAAGAAGTAATTTCGTCTTATACATCTTTGTTTCTTTCGAAAAGTTATGCGACAGTATCTTAATTTATTCTTGTCTTTGAAGGAGCCTTAATTGAACTTTGGAAGAAAATTTTCATCAATACGCCCACCGCTGTATTGGAATAACCAACGAACAACCTCTCAACTGATGCGAAATAACACTCATCCAGAATATATATTCCAATCGTAAAATCAAAACCAACAACGGGTTCTTTCACAGCTGATATCTTAATCTGATTGCAGCGATAAATCAGCGCTTAGGGAGTAAACAGAAATCAATGATAGGGAGTCCAACCGTGAGAATGGGTCGTAATTCAGTGATGATAACATCACATTGAATTATTCTCTTCGATGAGTAAATGCAATTCAGTTAATCTTCTTTCGATATTGATTCCTTAAAACCTTTCGAGGAGATCTATAAAAAATCCAATTTTAAACGTAGAACTCAATTCGTGGTGAATTGAAATAAAAAACCTAGGTTGAATTACCATCACTTCAAACAATCAAAGGCTATCAACACGAAGGAGGCGAAGAAGAACAGCAGCTATGCGCGCAAAACTTGAGATATTTTTAAGTCCTACAGGAAAATATCAATAGAATGTAACTTAAGTGAATGTACCGTGGTGGAATTGAACTGATATTCGGTATATTTTTTTAAAAACAAAAAATCTGGAATAACAGAGGTAGACAAATAAATTTCTACTTCCATCTAACCCTTCGTTATTTGAAATTTAACAAAAAGATAGCTAGAAAAAAGTATTCAGAAGAAAACTATTTTGTAGGTTCAAAATACCAAGGAAAAATACACAACAGTAAGAAAACTCCCATAAGAATGGGGATTAGAGAAATCTGCGAAACCTATGGACAGTCAAGTAAATTAAAAATTTTTCGGAACACTGGAATAAAAAAAAGCCCAACTTAATTTATTATTCTTTTGAATTAAATGCATCGAGTTTTAAAAACGTCCTCAATAACAGTATAAGAATACGGTTTTTAAAAAGGGTTCGATCACACGTATAATGAATTCATCTTCTTTGATATTAGCGGCAAATTGCGCGTGATAATACATATCAAATAAGGGAATTAGTAATTTTCCACAAATATATAAAGCGGCCGGACGCGTTAACATAAACAGTGGATTGGAGTGGATATTTCCATCAAGTCACGCCTCCACATATTAATTTATTATTTTATTAAATTTACGATTACGTATAGTCCAATCAGCTGTAACATTGAAATAACCTAAATATATTTTATAAATGCATCATAAACCAACAAATTTCAGCTAGTTTTCTTCATTTTAAAACTTAGGGCAAAGAAAAGAATTATGAAAGAATCCTCAGTAATCAGCTATTTCGAGTCGAATAAATTGCAGTCGAAAATTGCCCTCTTACCCTCCTATTGTAGTAAATTTTGAAATATTTTTGTAAATTTTGTAATTATATGAATTACATACTGCCTTCGGGAGATTTTGGGGGGTTTCACTAGGGTGAATACCAGGCAGATTATTTCAATTTTCCCTCCTCCCACAGACCACCACCTTGCCTGGTGTCTTTTCGTAGTCTTTAAGAATACATAAATAAAAGAATCCCAGGTAGAATCATTGAAACCAGTTACAAAGCTGCAATCGGAATGAAGTCATAGCTAGGGAGGATATTTCATTTTAAACGAGTGTGACCCTACCTTCGACAGAAATATGATTTTCGAAGGATTTCCCTTGATAATCTCTAACGTAATTCTCTCTTCCCGCAGGATACTGGCCATTTGGAGCGGCGTGGTGCAACGTGTACGTGACCTGCGACGTGCTGGCGTGTTCCTCCTCTATCATGCATATGTGCTTCGTGAGCGTCGGACGGTGCGTTGGGATACGCCATCCCCTTAGGCAAGTTCCACTTATTTATAATGCGGTATTGTCGAGTGAAATCATGTTGAGGTGATACGACAAAAACACATTAAAAGAGAAAAAAACGCACCGAACATCAATAGCGTCGATCAATCTCCTCGTGGAAGTCCAACGAAGAAGTGCCGCTATTCCACATCAATAATGACCAATGCTCCATCGCCAACGTCACTTAGTTTGGATTTTATTTCACAAACACTTCCCAATGAGGAAACTAGGAGTACGAGTTAATATGGGCTTTCATCTCCCCTAAGTAACCGGAATTTTAATCGTTCTCATGCTACAGCCATAGCTTCAGCTACTTTGAAATGAGAAATACAGTTCGATCACGGAAATAACTGCAAATTTGTGCTTGCGCGAAAAATACACGAACACCATCCGCTAAAGCTAATTTCTTAAGTTCTACAAACAACCTCGTTAATGTAGTATCAATCAATTCTTTCGACTCTAACCTTCGATAAACGTATCATTTAAGGTGAAAATGAACAGATATTTGTTTACACCTGGGTGATGAAGTCTATATTGATTAAAAATTAAAATATATCATATTTCCAAAATTTCCCTCAGTTGGAATAGATAAGTCGTTCTTGAACAGTATATTACTGCGTTACTTGAAATTAAATTAAAATAAAATAGTTAACTAATTAGTGCTATAGCATTCGCATACCAATTTTAGGCACAAGTGAAGACTTGTGCAAGTGGCGTAACAATGTTAATTTCGTGATCAATTTTCAAAAATCAATTACTGAATTTACAGAGGTTACATTGGCTCAAATTTTAGCATAGCGAAGGCACTTGCATTCACATCTCTACAAAGAAAATGCCATTTACTTTAAAAGTAATATGGTAAAGAAATGCCATTTCCCCTAAAAGTAATATGGTCAAGAGCAACTTTGTGTAACTCAAAACTCATATCATAAAACCTAAAAAAATCCTTTTATTATTATTATTATATCGAAATAAAGAGCAATTCCTACAGCAGGCCATTTATTTTATTTCACAATGGCGTAACGTAGGTACGAAAATTTATCGCGAACATACTAAGTAACTCCTAAATACGATACTCAATACTCTACCAAAGGGGGTAACTAGTGCTATCAAAATCCAAAAGCAGAAGACTCAAAACTAGACATAGTTTATAAGAAGCTTAAACCTGCATCGTTAAAATTTCGAGCCCAATCACCAAAGAAATCTAATTCAATGGCTCACCTTGAAAAAGGTTAAGTTGAGGACGATCATCTCGCGCGACCTTTCTCCGCCACCCTGACACCAATTTCCCAACAATAAGATCAAAGGGCGACGGGGGATCCACCCGAAAAACCCCCAGAGAGAGCGGCGGAGGAAAATTTCCCAGATCCTGCAACTCCGAAGATAAGACAAAAATTTCCCGACTGAAAGAAGCGGTCCGAGTCGAAAAAGACGTCACCGCAGAGAGAATCTCATTAACATTCATGAAGATTTCGACGGCCGATTGAAAAGCCCAAACTGCCTAATTTAATTTCACGGCTCGATATTTCCGGGACCAATTCCGTGGGATGGAAACGCGCCGATGAAGACCCCCGTGTGGAATTAGCAATAGGAAGGAGACAACCAAACGGTTTTAACCCTTCGACTACCAAGATATTTTACACCTTACCTCTCCTAAGGGGGTAATTGGGTTAACACAAAATTATTTTGTGCTCTAAGTGTTTAGTGTTATTGTTAAAACAATAACACTATGAATTTGCCTTGAAAATGAATTATATTAGATAGGTAAGTGACATTTGCTCTTGTTAAATGTCTTTCTTGGAAAATATAATAAAAAACCAATCGCACTTCAAAAATCTTCCCCACAAGCATTTCAAAGGATTATTTAACCTAACAAAGTTAAGTAAAGTCATATTTTGAATAGTTATATCAACATTTAGGAATAATTTCACACTGATAGGAGCACATAGAAAAGGAATGGCCTAGCTTACGAACATATTTCTAGTTTTTCTATCTTCACGTCTTTTGCAGAGTGTATACCGTTTCCCAGCAAGGTTTTTTATTGAAATTTCACACAAAATGTGATTGAGGAAAAAATATGCAAAGAATAAAATTATAAAATCTTGAAGAACAAATAGATAGACGCATGAGATTATTTTAAAACTTTTAACCTAAATAACACAGAAAACTGGGATAACTGAGTTATGCCCCTTGGTAGCCGAAATATTGAGGTGATCAGCAATTCTTCCCTAGGTATGATAAAACATTCATCTTATGAACTTTAGTTCTAAGATAATTGGGTTTCTCCACAAATACAATATACAATCGTCTGCAAACATAAGACTTAATTTGACAAAAATTATGCGAATAATAACTCATCAGTATGTTAGCGTTTATAGCTTTAATGATAGATATATTCATTCGTTTGTATGTATAACTATTTTCGGTGGCTCAAGTATTCAGCATGAAATTAGCACTGCGAGAATATGAAA
This sequence comes from Sympetrum striolatum, assembly GCA_947579665.1. Lineage (NCBI taxonomy): Eukaryota > Metazoa > Arthropoda > Insecta > Odonata > Libellulidae > Sympetrum > Sympetrum striolatum. The sequence continues at coordinate 21,870,998 of OX388346.1, forward strand.
TATTAGCATGAAATGTGGGCTGCCTAGTGGGCCATTGCATGTTCGCTTGGCGAGGAAAAATACCGGTAGGTCCGAATTAGGTTGGACAACTCATTTCCCAAATTCCTCATTTGCCAAGAAAGGAATAACAATTTCAACGAATGCCACTTGTGATTCCAACAATGAAGAAAACTCGTTTAGCCGAATAGAGATACATAATAAAGGAAAACATGTTTCGTCAACTTTTCCTATTCCATGGAACATATGACAATGAGGTGTGATTTCAATGCATTTTACATTTACTTCGTGATATCGTCATCAGTTCCTGACAACACTATACTCTTCTTATGTACCCCTTACCCTCCTAGTGCCATTCTCCGAGCTTACATCTATGAAATTAACCGGAGGATTTCCTTACGTCAAACCCGTGGATTTCCTTAAAACGACGCGTTTCCTGACTGGGGCGCAGAATCAATACTTATCTACGATCACGGAGCATCAATCAATTCTCGCAGTGCAAAGCGTGCCGTGGGAATCAATAAATTGCTCCCGCCTGAAAAGGAATGCCCTTCTGGGGGGAAAAATATCCTCCCGGGGCCGTGACAGAAGACGTTCGAAAGTCCCTTTCGAAAATTGACCCTTTCGCGCTCACAGAAATTTCCATTTTCACTCCCAGAAAGATCGTGCATGATTCTTGGAAATTTCGGGTGTTTCTGAAAATATTTTGTGCGAATCTACTAATCGAATGAAGAGGTAGAATGTTTACTGGGTAACCAAAAGCTAATATGATTCTATGTGATATATTTGGTTGAGTAGCTCCCTCAAGTCAATCATACCTTTTAGATAAATGGATAAAGGAATTTATTAGGCGAAATGGAGACTTTTAAGTCCTATCTTCCTTTTTAAATAAATTTAATATTTTATATTTATTCTGTACCTGGAATATTATATTCATCTCTTTGTATTTTATTATAATGGATGCAAATGGGGCTTACCTGTATCAATAAAGAATCTATAATAATGTAAACATTTACACATATTATATTAATAATATCTTTAGAACTCTCGATTTAAAAATGGTTTAAATACGAAGGAAAAAATTTATCCTTTTCATAGAATATCATTGAAAATTTTATTCAAACAAAAATATAATAAAATTTAATTAAAGGTTTTTAACAAAAGCTTAAAAGTATCAATAAAAATAAAAATATTTATATATTTTTCAGTCTGGAAGTAATTGTGAGGAAAAAAAGAAACTTTTCCCTCCAAATTCTCTACTTTTATTTGTTATCTATTTTGGTCCCGGTAATGCAATTTATAATATATCAATCAAAAGCATAAATAACAGGTGGAAGAGTCTAACTTTGCCTAATAGACGGTCAAATAATAATATAAATGTTTTCATGATAGAAAAAGAACGTATCGAAAAGCAAATAATCGGAATACAAGAATAAAACCCAGGTTCCCTCTTCAAGACGAAAAGAGAAGGCCTTTGAGCGTCTAAGGGTCGAAGGTGCGAAAGCTTTATCAGACGGGAGCGAAGCCGTAATTACGTAGAAAGCGAAAAAGCCTTAACTTTTCCCGCGTCTCCCTTTGTTTGAGATCGCCTTCGATTCCTTGAATCGCATTCCACGGCCTTCCCTTTGACTCCGCCGCTCATTAAAGAGATCGATTGTATAAAAGACGACTCGCACTAGTTACTGGGAGGGAAACACTTTCATCTGCCGAGAGTACCCGCTTTCAATGCATTCTCTTCGCTAATTGTAGCGTGCGGGTTGAAATCACACCTGCAAATGGATAGGAATAGAAGTTTTCGTTTGAAGAAAATACGACTGAAATTTAATGTCGAACGTAGGAGAACGGAGAGTTTGTGTATTTAATAACTTACTACTGGTTCGAGAGCTTTAGAAGCGCTACTGAAAACGACCTTAGATATGGATATGGCTTTTATCCTTGCACGAGAAATTCTTTCCGCTTGTAAAGGGAATAGGAAATAGGAAAATAATGCAATGTTGTTGAGGATGGAAAAAGTGCCGTCAGGGAACAATAACGCAAGATTTGGGTGAGCTGCCTTAACCTCCGTTGTATCAATTACTACTAATTAGTAAATAATACTTAAATGAATATTATACTTTATTTTACTCATTAACGACGTTTAATCGGGAATATTTGTTATTAAGACACAGGAATTGACCGAAAGGTAGAATACTCATGAATGAATTTTATTCATTCACACCCACAAGCCGGTGGTACTGACAAATTACATTTGTGTAAGTGGTGGTATGTACGTGGTACTGACAATTTACATTTACAAATTGACATTTTTACACTGCGAGTACATTAAGTACGCCGCTAGTACACACCTGCCTTATTACATAAGGCGTATGGCAAGTACGTGAATCACAGAAATACCTATATAACTATCATATTAGCGCACTTTATACTGTCTGAAAAAAGAGACCAATACATCCACGCCTACATCATTGACTTTAGTTCACGTTTTTGTTCTTATTTACAAGTGTTAACATTCTAAAGGAAGGTATGAAGTTTGATATTATTGAGCCAGTGCAAAAACGAATTAAGAATACATAACATATAAATATAAATAAAGAATGAAAAATTAGGAAATATATATAATAGATAATTAAAAAGCTAACTCCGTGTAAGGGAGTGGTAAGAGTAATAGAAATGTGGTTACACAACAGAAATCTAGAACACTGAACAATCTCTACATCATCTGTGTAACGTAATTACACATAAATATTAGTATTTCTACCAATAATGAACCATTTTCCATTACATAAAATAGTATTTCAATCTAGATATCTATTCTACTAGATAGCTATTCTGAGAATTCAAATAAAATTTTTAAATTGTACAGAAAACTTTAAATTACACATCAAATTTCTAAATTCATTCCAAAATTTTGAAATCGTATCAAGAAATACGTCACTATGGGCTTTATTGAATTATTTTGTTAGAACTTATTTCAATTTTCTAATATATTTTTGGAATGAATATTGCATATAATTAGACCTGAAAAGGCGTCAAGGCGGTAATTTCGATTTTTCTGTGACTGCACAACACGAAAAGTATTATTTACTCGGAATATATTTCAGATAGGAAATTAAACCCGTTGATAATGTTGAAACCCAAAAGAGGCTCAACTCCCACGCGTTCTCCTCTTCTTCTCACGCTGACATTTAAGTTGTAAGTCATTAAAATCCTAAAAGAACGTCTCCAAGCGTAAAATTAACATCCGAACAATTAACGGCTATACATGCGTAATCATAAAGCTATGAAATTACTTTAAACATAAGGATGCAGTCATGCACGAGATTTAATTTACTTTAATCATCCCAGCTCGAAACGTATACCCCCGACACCTCAAAATCTACAGCGCTACCAAAGCTGGAAACTAAAAGTAATTTCGCAGAAAAGTTATGACAAAGAACTATTCTTTGATTACGTGTAAGCTGACGCTGAAAGGAGATCGTTAAGAGAGAGGAGATTAGAATCTAGATTAAATTTGCGAAAGAAGTGAAAGGAGAAAGCTAACTGAGAGGGTATAGAAAATATCATCCCTTTGGTACCACTATCATTGGGATAACACTGGGAAAATAATGAATATAGACGGGAAAACTAGTTGTTTTTAGTATTCGCTTACTTAAAAAGGATGCGCAACGGTGATACCTTTACAAATGGGTAGAAAGTATTCTACTTAACAGAATGTGAAGATGATGCACTAAAGAAAACTCCTCAGAGAAAGGCCCCTTGCTATACTCGATTATTCACCTCTAGTTTCTGGTCGATTTTATGCACATAATAAAAGCGTGATAGAGTCAGGAGTTAATTTATTGCCACTGAATTTAGTTTCGTTACTCACAAAACCTCACTCTATTGTGGATAACATTAATGATCATGTTAAATGATTTACGAAATTATATAAGGGAGATATAATAACAAAAAAGTAATTGTATGGAAATTGTTAACATCATTAAATAACGCTAATTTGAAGTTGTGAGTGATTTAACAATATCTACCCAACTATCCACATTTATCCACTCCATAGCATATCAAGTACTTTCTAACCACCCTACAGCTGAGGAGATCACTTATAAGTCATTACTATCGATCATATTTATCATAAGGATAAGTAATGCAGCATGGTTACTCAAATTTATCTCTTGAGAACCAAATATTCTTGAACTTATAAACGAAAACGACTATTTTTATAGTAATTTTTTGCGGCAAGACATATTTCACACAAAATTATACCCCACGTATACGCCAGAGAAAACACTAAGACAGAATATATTACTTTTAACAGCTGCATTCATGAGAAAACTGCGGAGTTGGCTCACACACGGATGAGATACGTGGAACATTGGATCAAGGTGAAAAACCGAGCGGCGTAAATAAGGTCCGAAAGAAATTTATGAGGACTAGTTGGAAAGATACGAAAAACTGAAGAAGCACAATGACTCAACGAGTAACACTTTTCTTGGAGTTCTAGGATATCGTATAAAGAACCTTAGATAGTGCCACTATTCAGTGTACTAATACCTCAGTAGGTTACATGCCATAGCAACTATGAGCAAGACTGTGACAAAAAGTAAATGAAAGGTACGCTGTTCTCTATCTTGTACCAAACGACAAATGAAAAACACGATATCAATCAGGGTATGGTAGTAGGGACGCAGACTAAAGGCTGGGACGCAATCAACGTGTACCAAAGACGTGTAGCGTTCACGGGTAGCCTAAAAAAGTTGACCGTGTATAAATTAACGGTATCGGAGACAGTCCCCATGTACGAATGTACTTGAACTTAAGGAGATGGGAAACGTCTATCTCTATAGGTTTCACGTACAACCAATCAGGTTTCACCTGGCGATAGATACTGAGGATAATACAAGTACTCTTATTTGGCGTCCGCCATTACAGACCGAAGATTTGAATAATCATTAAGCCATAATTATTAAACCGAACTACGTATATAATAATTGCCTTATTTTAATCCATCATTATATAATATTATTCTTAATTTGATCACTTTGTAAATGTCAGAACCCTTAGCGTGCATAGCGCTTACGAGTGTCCATTGTTCCATAGGATTTTCTGATTGGCTGTGGTTCACGTCCACGTTTTGATTGTTTCCACCGGTACGTATGTTCCGAGTTTCACGTACATGCGCCAGGTCTTGCGTACACATCCATTGTGCCCTCGCCTTAAGACAACTCATCCGAAGATAAATTTCTACCGCCATACATCTTCGAGCTCAATCCAAGTAGTCTCCACCTTGGTTTCCCACGGATGCTACATGGATTGAAGCAGCGTGGATTCCCCACGGAAATTTCACAATGATAACGCGTGGAAGAAACATTCGATACCGCCATTTGCGACGCACCTGAGGATCGGCAGCTGCCCACCGTGACACCCGCGAAAGAGGAACGGTCACGGCGCTGTGAACGACACGCTGTCACGGCCTGCGGAACACCGCCTACGGATCCAAGAAACCTCGCTGTACCCCTTTCCTAGAGGGGTATCCTTCCTACAGATACGCTGAGTTTAATAGCTTATTTGTAGGGAATCCCTCGCACGAGGTGCCATTTCACGGCGAAGAGATGAATATAATGTTAATGCAAAGTAAGAGTGCGAGGTGGGCAATAATATAACTTGGGTAGATATAAAAGCAATTCACTGCTGGATGAAACGTAAATACCGGAGATAATGAGTTAGAAGAGATTAAAATTAAATATTATGTAGGAAAATGCTTATCAAAACCACGGAATCGAAAAAATTAAATGAATCGAATTTTCAACTAAAGGCTATTGAATTCCAAAATGAAAATACTTAAACTAAAAAATAATTAATACAACGACATTTTAACAAAATGTAAATAAAAACGGATCATTGATAGATAAGAATTATATTTGCCGTGAATGACAGGAAAAGATCGTGGAAACACTTTTTCCTTAATTGACGACAAGTAAATTAACTAACAAGTAATTAAATTCCATATTTAACTGAATTTATCCAACGCTCCTACTTTCAAAGAAGAATATATAACAGAAAATAAATACCACTCACAAAAAAGGAATTGAGAGACGTGTATTAGAAGAATATTGTGGTACTTACAAATAAGCAATTATAATCGAAAAGGAATACCAGGTGGAAACAAACTAATGGCATACGTATATTATAAGAACATTTTAGCTCTATTTCTATATTATAAATAAGATTCTCAAAGAGCAATCATAATTTTTACGAATAAAAGATAATTATATAGATTACAATCACGCAGACTCTTGACTTTCTTGTCAATTTCTTTTCAAATATTAGTATTCTATCCTCTGTGATAGCAATCACTAGAATTAAAGATACATACTATAGAGGAATTAGATATTTTTGTAAATCTTACATAATCAAGAATATACAAATGCTATTAGCCTAAGTAATTAGTTGTTTTAGGGGCAAGTCTTTGGTCAATTTAATTTCTAACACATGAGTAATCTTTGATATTTCCGCAAGAATTATACAATAGTTTTACTACTGGTGCTCATGTATTCCTTACGAATAAGTCGTAAAAATCTAAAGCAACCGCTCTAAGACAAGATAGCATCCCTAACAAATGTAAGAAATAATGAGGTTTCATTGAATTTTCCCCAAGCCAATCCGGTCTTACCTTCCGATTCTAGATTTCATCCATCAATATATACATTTTGAAGCCTATTAAGAGTGATGTAATCGAATTTACAACTTGAGAGGCTAATCTGATTTTAATGAGCTTTTAAACTGAGTTCCCTCGAAGCACTCTGACGAAGTTCATAAAGTCGATAAAATTAGCACCCTCCCTCAACGTTCCCTTTTCTTGAAATAAGTTATCGGCGAAATAATGGGCTTTCGAGGACATTCCTTGTTCCGATTTGAGAGATTTTAATTGACCAATTAGGGCTATTGTGGCCGAAAAAAGTATTCCAACGTGCTTGGAAAGTTAATTACGATCGGACAAAGCGGATATTCTTATAATACCAATATGACCTGGGGAAATCAAAGGAATAACTACGAACAAGTAAAGATTATTAGGTAAGATACCTTATCCATAGCTTTAGAATTTTATAATTGATTCGTAAGGATTAGATAAGTGTCTAAGTTAATGATTTAAAACAGCTATTGCGAAAATGTAAGAGCCATGCGCTCATTGAAAATGTATGACCGCGATGCACAAAACCGATTACTTTGGAAGCGGCCCACATAGGTAATTAAGGTAAATGAGACACATTGATTTACGTAATTTCACAGAATTTGTTCAATAGCAATAAAATATGGGTTTGAAGTGATATATGCATAATGGGTCGTCAAAAATGCTGTACGAGGAAAGGAATACAAGTTACTGGATATTCCTCAGCCTTACGAATAATGGTGGTTTTCTACAGATCGTTTAAATGTTGTTTAGCCTTTCTTTGTCCTTGTTCTTTTCTTTTTTTATAAGTTCTTATGTTTTCTGGCATTACTTCACTTTTGTGTGTTTTTTCTTCCGCCAACAACTATTTGCAAACTAAATTGTAAGATGAGTTTTGTAAAAATGTTTTTCAATAAAGTTATTGTTGTGGCAATTCCAAAGATGTTCCCTTTAATTACTGGGTATTGCCAATGTGTAAAAATTGTCACTAACAATTGCCTCCCACAGTTCCTTCGATCCTAATTTTGTTTCCCCTCACTAATCATTATATTTACTTATCTATTTTTTACCTACTTACATGTAAATGTGTAGCTATTTGTTCTTTTTTACGTTTCTGTAAGCTTTTATTGGTACGTCTTCTTGTCTTTTAAACCTCACTTAATCTGATTTCACCACTAAATATAGTTTCCTTTTCACTCCTCTACTTGAGGGTGTTTTACAGCAGTGGAATTTTTTTACCTAAGCTCTTAGCTTAGGTTTCCAAATCCACAATGTAGTCGTATTCTGCGTACTGTATTTTTAAGCTATCTCTTTTTGCATTTATATGACGAAGGGTGAGATGTAAGAGGAGACTTGGTAGTCTCAAACTCGCCCTAGATAAAGTCCTTTATTATTATTATTATTAATCACTCCCAATTCCCAGCTTTCTCTCCCTGCCCACCTCCTCTCTCGTTATAGATAACGGTCAGTTTTACATGTATTTCACCTGACGATTTAACACGGTCACGAAACCTACCTTGTTCTTACCAAAAAAAATCTTTTAGTAGACGCTACTAAGCGATTTTTATTTTCTTTATAATTTGAAAACCCATTAAAACCATATTATTATGACAGTCAAACGATAGTAGAATCGATAACGATTAAAGTAAAATTCGAGGGGGTACCTCTGGGACTTCTTTTTACCTCCACGCATAATTCCACTTTGAGGTATAAATTTTAACGCCACAATTTTTCAACCAAGGAGATGCAATGATTTATAATCCTCCTTCAATTTCAACCATGGAATATTGTGCTATGCTCCCGTCTGAGCCAGATATACGAATAACCTTCCATTTGGGTCAAGGATATTCTCGCAGACGACGACCCGTGTTGGAGCGATGGAAACCGGAGATGAAATCCCCGTAAGATTAGCATTTTAAAGGCACACAATTGAAAATGAACAATGACCCACCACATTTTCAGAATGCTCCCTGTATGGTGAGAAAATTGACTGGATGTTACTAGCCCTAGCAAAATATAAAGGACTTCTCTCCTAATTTATCCAAGGCGATGAAGAACGTAATGTTTCCGGTTCTGTAGTAATTTTAAAATTTTTGTGACTTGTTATTGCAGCAATTGTTGGAGCTAGGATTATTTATACAAGAGAGACACGATGGAAAAAATGCCTCAAGTCTTTCTATAAAGGAGTTGCTGTTTTTATGCAATTTTTGGAGATAAATGTTGTAGGAGGATGTATGAAGAGCATCATAAAGTCAAGATTCACGAAATTTACGGTTATTTCTATTATTTTGAAGACATGAAACTTGAATAAATAGGGAAAATTCTGGTCTTGAAATGTTTCACAAGTGTTCTTTATGTGTTATGTAGAAAATCGGTATAATAATCATTATAATGATTGGTGCTAGCCTTCACTTTGTAGAATTACATAACCGTTGAAACAAAACAGTGTAATAATTCCACGAAGTATATTTGATGAACAAGACCGATTTTAACAATTGAATAGTGAAACTACTGAAATTTGATGATGATTATTCAACAGTTGAAACAGGTCGTGTTCATTAAATACAATCAGAGGAATTATTACCGAGTGTTTTTATTTCAACCATCGGAATAATTTATGAATGGTTATATTGGGCTTTACTCAGCAGAGGCATATTATCTAATAATTCATTTTTATTGAATATTTCATGTTACTGAAAGGGGGTTCTATTTTCAATCGATTCTAACATGTGTAAAAGAAACATCAAGGAGCGACAGTCGTTTTTTTAGTCGGTTTCATTCGGTGAATGAGTTTCAGGAATCCGACGCAAAAATTGGCGATTTTCGCGTGCTTGGAATTGGGTCGATATTCCTGTAGCGCGACGGGGTCCAGCTCAGCACCGGGGCAGCTTCCATGCCATTCTGTTTCCACTTGATTTTACTTCAGTTATTCGGCACGTATCGCCTCAACTAGACCGGAAAAATTCGACGATAAATAAAAGCTGAAGGAGTATCACGATTTTTATGTAACGCGAAACTTTAAATTATTATTGAAGGGTGCGTTTTGGTATACGTCGAAGCTGGACATTCATCAAGGGGCGCTAAGATATCACATTGCAATTATATCTACACAACATGAAATTGCGCCCATTAAAGAGGTCAAAATTAATGAAAATCTCCACCATAGAAAAAATCATACGCCATAGCTTCGCCAAAAGTTAAAATTTGTTGCTAAGTATTTGATAATATTTATTCTTCGAATTTACTAGGAGTAAGGTAAACACCTATATAAGTTTTTCGATAAAATTGGAAAAATTATAATAATAAAAAAGTATTTGTAATGATACCTTAAGAAATTTGATAATTATTGGAATCTAAAATAATTTTTACGTTCTTCAAATTCTCACCGTGATATTTTTACAGATATCCAAATGCGTGGTGAATGACAGCTTGCAATGGAGTAAAAGTAGACACGGATTAATTTCAATCACTTCGGCATTTACTTAGTGCAACTTCAATTTAACACATAAAATAAACTATCGGATAGATAACTATTCAGTTGGATAGTTCAGATATCTTCGGTTCGGCCCTAAATTTATGAACAGCTAAACTATAATTTATACCCTACGCATCACTATGAATACATATTTTCGTAAAAAGAATTTCGATTCCTAAAAAATGCAGACATATGGACAATGGCTTAGATAATATAAATCAAATGCAAAAAAATAGGAGCCAAATTCAGAATTAAAGAAAAACAACGATTAACCTTACTAGAGGTTTACAATCTCCAATAGCCGTCTTTGTCGGAGTTCCTCGTCCCATTCACCGGTATTCCGAGAAAACAAGAAAGGAAACCGCACTTTTTAAGAGCACCCAATACAAATTTCCAATGCGATGCATTCCTCCTCAGGAATGAATGGGTACAAATTCACCCCTGACGATGAAAGCACGATGATTCCGTGAGAGCCGTGTTCCAAATTTTCTTTCTATACAACGATTAACCGCTTTCTACCGTCTTGATACAGGTGCCGACTGCAGGATAAACGACTAACAGCCCTGAAGATAACCGCTGCGTGGCTTTTATCGGGTGCCATATCTTCCTCGATCACCATCCTGGGGGCCTACGACACGGCAAACATAATGCCCACGAGCACCCAGTGTTCCATCAACAACCGGGCCTTCTTCGCTCTTGGATCGCTCTTCGCCTTCTACGTCCCCATGGTCATCATGGTCGTCTCCTACTCCCTCACTGTCCACTTGCTGAGGAGGCGAAAAGCGGAGTTCGGGACCGTCGTACCTACGTCTGGGAGGCACCACGCACGCACCAGAAACAAGCACCAGCGAACGGGGGCCCAGCAGAGGTAAGTGGCAATGCATCAAGTATCTGAGACAACAGGGGATTCGAAATGGGAACAAAAAGAGCCCGTATGTACCCGTGATTTACTCCGCCTCGAATTTCTGTCACGTCCTTCGGTAATTCCCACGTACACTAGAGAATGATATCCCTTCATTTCACCCGCATTATGACGGAACCGGAGGAATTCCTCCCGTGTAGAGAGAAGAAAATCTCCCGGAATAACTTGATTCGTTCCTAATTTAACGGACTTTAAACACGCTCAAAGACAGTACTTCGTTTTTTCCTCAGATTTTACGAAGAACTTTCTATGATGTTTAAAAATGTTAGACCACTAGTCTAGGAATTTAGAACTTAATTAACAAAGCGTATAGTATTATAAAATTCGCATTGCAAGGATGCTTTATGCTATTGACAGAACTAATTCATGCGATAAGTGATGTACACTCCTGGCCAAAATTAATGCAGCACCGGCCGTAAGGATCGCTAGGGAGGTGCTGCGTTAATTTTGGCCAGGAGTATACATTCCGTACCGGGAACAAATATTTGAACCATGGTTAACGTTTATTTATAGTTAATCACCTTCGACTGCGTTAATGATCTTGAAATTAGAACAAAACTTCAGATGTCAAAGAAAAAATCAAAATAAGAAAGCGATAATTTAATTTAACCATTGAGATTAAGAAACTTCCGAAACTGTTCACAAAATGGTTCCATTAGCCAACACCGTAGAAAAAGGGAATACGATAAAGTAACTTCTCATTTCCACGACTCTGAGAAAACAAAAAATAACAAACTAAATTACAATTAAGGATTTATTGCACATAATTTGATATTTCAGGTGTCAAAAAAATAAAAATGAGAGGAAATAATTTCTACGCAAACATTAGGTAATTGTATCAGTTAGTTTCAACAGAAAGAAAGTTGCTCCCCTTCGAAACTGATGAAAAAATGTATCTACTAAGACGTAATCCGGTACAAAAATACTGATCTGTTGACATATAATGCCTAATAATGCAACAGTACGGATATCTAATTCGTTTTAGCACCACGTTTCATTGTATGCAGGAGCTTAAAGTTGGCGAGGAAGGTCAGACTACTCAGCATCACATAAATAGCTAAAACAGAAGACCAAATTCAGAAATGAATATTAGTAGTCCCTCAGTTACACGTAACCCACTGAGATTCCCACGGATATGGGAAATTCAGGGGAATGCGTTTTTTTAAGCGACTTTTAAATCTGAAAAGCCTCTTGTACGTCAAAATGCTGAGGAATTCTCTTGATTTTTCACGCGTTAAGGAATATACGCCGCAGTAGAATTAAGTTGTTTGGAGTATAATGCGCCAGCTTGGATACGTGAGCTTTCGGCCTATGAAAGGATTCAAGTAGAACAAAGTTAAACTGGCACGTATTTAAAAAGATGGCTGGAAATGCAGAAAATGCAACAGCATGTATGCAGCAAAATATACCTACTCTGCTAAAATGCACGTAAACGAGAATATATATGGCACTTTTAATCAATGACACATAGAAAATACATTGATGTACATTTTTCGGCGTGTGGCAGTGGATTTCATACTGCAATGTGACTTTACTTTCCTAAGCAATTTTTTATCATTCAAGGAAAACAAGAATTTTTGAAGCAACTTGTTCTAATATCTACTTCCCAGATCTTTTTTTATGAAAAAACACACTTGTATGAAAAACCATTTATAATGTAAAAACGCTAAATTTGCAATACCAAATATATGACTTTTAACAAATTTAACATTGTAATCATATTTTTCACACCATAATATCGTAACTTTTTACTTTCCTTATACCCCTAAAATATCTGAGAACATTCATTATCCCGTTCTGCCACACCTTCCCCTATTTGCTAAATCCTCAGAGAACGTACTTTCTCTGGATTTATGTCTTTCATTTCGTCTTTGTTTAAGTCTTCGATCTTCTAAAGATTCCCACCCTGGACCCTGAAGCATCTGAATTAGGCTCATTGATTAGTCGTAGAAACTCTTAAATAAAACGAATTTGCTTTCGTTGTACTATTGCTAATTCACGAATACAACTCTTCTCAGCAGCGATTAAATAGTAAATCTATAACAGCAATTAAATATCAAAAATAGAAAGAATGGAAATAGTTTTAATTAAAAATATCTACATTCGGGACAAGCACAAGACAATATCAATAGAAAATCTTGTCTATGAAACGCAGGAATATTAACACAAAAATGAATCCGGTAACGACATATGTCATCCACCAGTTTGACAGAATTTAATAACCCGTACAATTCTATGAGATTATGTACGCAAACAAAAGAGGAGAACTCAAAAACAAGTATGAAAAAAATTAAAGCCAAATTCCAGCTATCGAATTCCGCAACTCTCGGAATTTTATAGTATAGAGGTCATTAATTGTTCCCGTAACCAGGCGCAAAAAAATAAAGTGAATGCACCCTGACAAATTCGATAATTTTTCACGTTTTTGGAATCCTGCTCCACCCGCTCAATTCCCCCAATTATTTAATGACGTATATTTTTCCGCGAGAGCCTTCCCTTCCTACCTCCACCGCCGCTTTTTTCGAACTGCTGAGGTGATGGAATCAGGTAACTCTTGGGGGAGACGCCCTAACAATGGGAATCGTTTTCCGTCTCTTCCGAAAGATTGATTGATCGGCCACCTCGAAGTTTACAAGGGAAATTGATGGAGAGAGACATTCGTCTTAGCCTGATTTCCAACCTGGGATCGCGCCTTCAATTGGGATAATGCCCTTTCGAGATTACGTGAACGTCTTGATCACAACACGGGGGAGATTGTTGAGTTTGGTGAGATTGCGGAAATTTTTTCTCCTCTCGAAAAATATCTCGCATAGCAGGACTATCTTGGTTGTCTTTACTAATAAGAAGTCTTATCAAGAATCAGATGTTCACTTATCTCTGAGATTATGCACAGTAATACTGAAGAGCGTGATTTTATACGAACGAACGATTACTTACTGGGAAGAAATATCTTCTGGCAACGAAAGTATACGAAATCGAGTTCTTGTAATATTTAAACGGGAAGCAGACGTTGAAAAATACAATTTGTACATCATTTTACTAAGATTTTCTTATCTATGTTAAAGTGATATTGTAATTAGAGTATTTTCCCAGATTTTCTCTCTCCGATTCTACTTAGATTTTTCACTTCCTTTTATCCTTATAAATCCAAATTAGTTTTACACAATCATCATTGCAGCCTATCGTAAGGGTATGGATGTAGCATACAAATATTTCATTTCTTTCAAAAAGATATACGCAGTGCAATCATCTTTTCTGTACTAACGTTACTGTTTTTACGCCATTACCTGCATTACACATGCAGCTACAATTACTTTGTTAAGTGACACACAAGTTATTTAAACAACTATATTCATCCTCAAATAATCACAAGATTTACAAATCAACATTCAATTCCTAAAAAAATAACACCTGGGAAACATTTCGATACTATAGCTTCATTCTATTTTATTAAGATTACAATATTTGCTGCTTGAATTCACACGAATGCAAACTAAATTGAGCAAGGAAGCACAACCAAAAAGAGAGAAATGAGTACCAGGAATACCAATTGATTTTCGAGAACGTCGGTTTATGAAATTACCTAGAGAGTCGTTAACTTAATGAATTACGCCGCAAAAAGTAGAAAAAACAGCCTAAAGTCGATTAATTAAAGGTGAATTTCCTTTGAATTCCACATTATTAATAGTGGCTTTTTATTACATGTGTGTTTTCGCAGTTTTTTCACCCCGGTTTTTGCGTGGGCGTTTTCCCGAATCGTGGGTTTTTCTCCGTAAATCATCAATCTGTGGCTACTAGTACATACATCTAGCTCTCTATCTGTTGCTTTAATATTTTATCAACTAGCTCCGATCTAATTTTTTACCATATATTTAGTATCTAATAGTCGTCGGTTTATTAGTGTGAATTGATTACGTTTCTAGATGTAAATTAGCTGTATCCAATAACATTTGATTTAATATAGTAAAATGTTCATGTAAGACTCCAGAGGTTTCCAATTCAAATCCATTGAGGCCTAACCTCGTCGTAAGAGTAAAATATAAATAATAAGTATAAGAAACATAGATAAATAACATGAATCTTAGGTCATCTGCAAACCAAATGCTATGCTATTTTGATTAATACGCACTAAAGTCAAACAAGTTTTGATTTAGTGATTGATACGTAAAAAAGGACCAAAAAACAGAAAATGATAGAATAGAGGGTGAGATACCGTTGGTAAGGAAAGTATTGCTAAGAGATGGAATAGACTGCAATACATAGCGACCAATTTAAGCAAAATTGACAGCTATGTAGAGTAGAACGAAAAACAAACATTACAGGTTTATCGTTCCTTCTAAACCTACGAGAAAATATTTTATAACACCTTGTACGACAAACTATGGCAGGTCTTTAATCAGCCCATTAATGACATTTAAGAAGTACGAAGCGAAATAAATAATTCAGCGAGATGAAAATAAAAACGTATTCCGTCCCTCTTGAAAGCTTCGGAGAAAGCGCTCGGGGGAAAGTGCCAAGATTTATATGAATTTTACATTCATCTGCTCCGAGTGCAATAGGTAACCAAATTTGGAAGCTTCATTTACGCCGCTATTAATCATTAACGCGTACGGCCCCGGTTTATTTCGATGGCGACTAATCCGTATCGACCAACGCACGTGCGTTATTAGTTACCGCCCTCTCAAAAGGCATGCATATTTATGCGTTTTCGGTCTGACGGGTAGCTGAGTGCAGGATAGAAAATATTTAAGGCTCCTGTAGCGCTCCCAGATATCCGATTTTAACGGTCGCTCCTTGGAGTATGAGAAGCGGTGAATTTTAGAACTAATGATAGGTGGGAGAATAGGTGGCTTACTCATAATAGACCTCGCCTGCAGGTCCCTTCCCCTAGTTACATAGAGGTCTACCCCATGTCCTATCTCTGTAGGCGAAAACAGGGGTGTATACAGGAGTGTTCTACGTTAGATTATTAAGGTAGATTCATATGCCCTGTAATTCCCTACTCAACGTCATTTCCTTCGTGTTTTGGTAGCTTACACTACCTTTTGTGTCATCTAACATGTCTTCCTCACTGTCCTTTACCTTTTACTCTACCCTTAATTACTATCTATCGCAGCACGTATCCACACAATAGTTGACCCATCTATTTCCTCTCAACAAACTCCAGCACCATTTTGTTTGCTTTCCTAACAAACCAACTTACGTTTTCATTTTACGCCACACACACATCTCGAAGGCCACCAAACTTTTTACTTCCTTTTTCTTAAGTCCACATTTCACACCCAAATAGTAAAACACTTCACAACAAGGACATACCAATCTTTACCAAGACCAAGTCATAAATTCCTTTCGTAGCATTACAGCTTCCTTGACTAAAGCTATTAAAACATTAGTAATACACGAGTATATATAAGATTACTGCCGATTTTGATCAGTGGTCCACATAAATTTTCACCAGTAGAACAAAGTTTGAAATTAACCGACTTCTCTTTAAATTGCCTGATGTGTTTAATATAAGCGAGTAAATTTTGTCGAAAAAGTAGACATTTTTATGATTTCTAACGTCTTTCCAAAGATTTCTGTAACTTTAATTGACATTCTAAAAAGAGAGCGCAATTTTTTAATAGATATAGGTACTTGCAAATACAGCAAACCGCGTACCTATGCAATTATATTTTATTTATTGAAAGTTGAAAATAAAATTGTCCCCGTAAATGCAGAAAACCGAGCATCTCTCCGATGGAATTTAATGGCTTAAATTTGTAAAAATAATAGGCTTGAATCGGCTGTTTTGGGCGAGCGCTACCTCAAGGTGCGGGGGGAAGGCTGAGGGAGAAAGTGAAACCATTATCGGAAAAAAATAGTGGCACGAAGATGTTTTTCGCGGGAATAAAAAATGAATTACGGTTCATTCGCGAGTAAACTTTCTCGCCGGTGGATCTAGCCCTAATACTCCCTCTCACGCCTCCAGTGAAAGTATGCGGATTACGGCAACCTTTACATAAATTTCGAAGTAAAAAAAAAACGAGTCGGGCGGGAGCCGAAATTTTGAATACGGGAAGGAGAGAAATCGAGGCAATTTCCTCCTCGAGATAAAGCAACCTTAGGCAGAGTGGACTCTCGACTAAGTCCGACGTCGCGAGAGGCGAGATTAAAATAAGATTTCGCCAAATTCCGCGGAGCATTCTCGGAATGGAGCACTTACTCACACGGGAAAAATTCTAAGAGGCTTTCAGCAAAGAACGGCGCATGCATTTTAAGGGGAATTAGATCCACCGACGCCTTTCTCGAGGCATTACCTTCGGTTGAGAAGCGTTTCCTGCACTTGAATTATGTACCGATGGATAGCATTGCTGCACGGAATAATTTGCGCGCTGATTTTACGGGGAATTGCATCCACCTACGCACTTCCCCTGCATGAATGCGAAGAACCTTCTCTAAATTTGATTCGGGTAGCGATGGATGAATTTTTTATGCCAAATAATTCGCACGGTGATTTGGAGAGGAATTAAAATACCCACGCATTTTCCATATATGAAAGGAGAAAATAATTTTCCTAAATTTAAATTACGTACAGTCCTGGCCAAAATTAACGCAACACCAGCCGTAGGATAATTAGCTGCGTTAATTTTGGCCAGGAGTGTACATATAAACGAAGGTTTTTATTTGGCAAAATTGGGACTTTAAAATCTCATCTTCCTTTCAACCCTTGCGTAATACAAATACAAAAATACGATACAGGCTTTAAAATTAGCATTTTAACTTTAGCATATTCTATAATGAGTTGAGCGAGGTAGAAAGGTAACACGGAAAGAAAGAATGTTTCTAAATAAAATACTGTTAAAATTCTGACGGAAGAACACAAATTATTCGAAAAAAAATTCTTCGAAAGCAAGTTTTTCGAAAACGAACTCTCCAAGGGATAAATTCTTCGAATGACAAATTCTTCAAAAATAATGAATCTGAAGTTATCCGAAATATATATTATAGGAACTGACTCGGAGTTGAAATCTATTTAGTAAATCGTCAGGAATGGGTTAGGTTATCTTTGTCTACGAGGTCAATTTTCGAAGAATCTTTCTTTTAATAATTCCATTTCGAAGAATTTGCCTGTAACTGTTTTTATCATCCACAGCAATTACCCACAAAGAGAAAAGGGGCGTGAAAAACCTTCGCAAAGTTTAGAGGATAATTCAAGAAAGAAATAGATCATAACTTAAAGGTGGAATACGCGACAATTATATGGAAAGCAGCAAATTGAACGTGTATCCACGAACTCGAGACCGTGCAGCGCAAAGCAATATGTTTTTTTTTAATGCCACGATAAAATAGCAGGGGATACAAAAATACTATCCGCCGCAGGATGGAAATATTAGAAAGAGAGGAGATTATAGGCTGCGATTGCTTGATAAATTTAGGGAAGATTTGCAGAAGCCTACCTGTATCATTTGACCCCCTTACTACTTCAGCCGATCAGATGAGAATAAGTTACAAGAAATAGATAGATCGGAGGATGGATTTAATACGTGAAATAATTCGTAAATTTTAAAGATATTTGAATCCGTTGAGGTCTTTTCCAATTCTCGAGAAAAAAAATCAACTTTCTATACGAAGTAATCCGCGGATATCAACTCGGAATTTGATTGCATAATTTCCTTCTAGGTCGCCTTAGTAATCAAAACTTCCATTAATTTCTAATTCGGCCTTTCTCTATCTTCCATCTCTATCTGTCCTAATCCGGATCGAGACTTAATCCGTGTGACCTTTCTCTCCAATTAGCTCGGATTAAGCGGATTTTTTAAATCTAGTTAGGGCAGAATGTGCATATCTGCAGGTTCGGGGAGATTTCGACTTCTGGCCGCCAATGGCCTTCGAGGGGGCGAACTTCGTGTTTTCCCTTGAGGAGATTACCAGAATCCAGGAATAGAAAGGGGGTGTTCTATGACATCTTGACCTTTGAAGTTACCATAATGGCATCCTTTGAGTTCACTAGAGTAAACTGAAATTAAGAATCGGCCAAGGTGCGCGATGCGATGTTGAAAGGAACATTGGTTGAAGGTCGACAATTTCGATGAATATTGCGGAAGGGATGAATTCTTACATTTCGAGTCGGGAGCGTAAAAATACTTCGCAAACGAATTCTTTGGAAGAAAATTCTTCAAAATTGAATTTTTCGAATGATCAACCCTTCGAATGACAAATTCTTCGAAAATAGGATCAATTAAGTCGAATTTGCAGAATTGATGGTTCGAAGAATTTGCCATTAACCACGGAATCAATCGCAAAACTGTTATTATTTTATACATTCAGAATTATTTATTCCAGCACCACAAAAAAGATTTTTACCGTAGTATATTCCGTGCAACTTCACAACATAGCAATGAAATTCTATTAAGAAACGATCTTAGAAAACATTTCTACACGCCTTGCGACACATGGCAGTTGACATATTGATTGAATAACACACTCGCCAAGCTAGCTAAAAGTGAAATGAAAGATATAAATACTTATATTATAAGTACTTCAATAGAATTTCTTTCAAGTAAATTTTATAGTAAAATTACAGAAAAGAAACAATGTTTCCGGAATGATCATTCGAATATTACAAATTAATATTCTTAAATTTATATGTTAATTGGTGAATCACTGTGGCGTGTAAAAAATGCAAATGGCTATTGTTACCCATATAAACGGAAAATATAACCGGCGTCGGTTTCGATTCCAGGTGAAGGATTTTTCTTCGGATCGGGTTTGATTTTAACCACGGAAAAAATAACAGGCTTCGATTTCGGATTCCCAAGACTATTCAGACCAACAGTCTTTGCTTAAAGTACTTGCTCCCGGATAGTCATGTGGACAGCGCGTTTGCCTTTGGTGAAAGCGGTCCCGGGTTCGAATCCCGGTGGGAGCCAATGTGCGAAATGACTTAAGCTGTCGAAGCACTTTTAGCAATACTACTACTACAAGTTCCACTTTTAGGCAGAAAACCCTGATGCAAGACGAATATGAGATCATAAACATTATAACATTCTGTTATACAATTTCAAGGAAGAAAAATCGCATACATAAGGAACATAGGAATACGTTATCTGTTGACAACCAATACTGACCGATTCTGATTAAATCATCGCATATATTGCTTCATCCTTAATACAGCATCTTTACGATTATATCTTAACTATACTATCTATACTCACATGAATACAGCTGAGCTGCGACTTGTTTTATTTTTCTTAGACCAGCAGAAACAGAAAAAGCCAGAATTGGGTATCCGGATAATATTCATAAATAACAATAAACGGAGAGCTAGGCGGAAGGAGTAAATTTTTAAAATCAGGTTAGAGGAAAATTTACTCCTTGGGAAACGCCACGAAAGCCGTAACATAGACGAGAAGGTCCCTAAATACCGGACATCTCCAATTTCCGTCAAAAAGTTAACGAGATGAGAAACGATCCGTATCTTCGAAAGATAGAGAGATGCCTCAGAGAATGCGAGAAGAAAAAGCATATATATAACGCCTGGAGAGACAGTTCTAGTTTGGACCAAGGTCTCGACATAATAAATAACTCTACGATGAGTGACTCAACAGAGTTGGCGGACCAAAACTATTGCCAACTCCCGCCAAACAACTCCATAGTCTCGCGTGCTTTTTTGCTTGTCAGAGTTACAGGTTCTATTCGTTCGCAGTAAGACAGGGAGTTAATCTCTTCGGGACGACCATCTCTTTCGTAGAGAAAGAAAATGCCGATGTTGCGGGAGACCGCAGCAACGTAGAAGGACCATTTCTAAAATTATTTCGCGGCCACGAATGTCGATGGGGAACGCAAAAGTTGAGCCAGTAACAGTGGGAAACCTCTCTCATTCATTGGAAGGCTGAAGAACTGATGGGAATGTATTTCTTTACACAGTTGGGTACGGCTTAAATTTGAATGTCCCAAAATCAAGGTTATAATTAGCGTGGCGTATTGATTCGCTGGGTGAAGCAAATGAGTAAATTGTGCATTTTATGTCACCGGATGAAATGAGTGAGGTAATGAAATAATTTGGTCTATTTATTAATTCGCTGGGTAAATCAATTGAGTAATTTATACGTTTTACGTCATCAGATGATATGAGACCCAATAACGAAATAATTGGAGGATTCGATTTTTATTTTTAAGGAAAAGGCTACATACACATAGGGTCTAAAGGCCGCAGAGTACCATCTCGGAGTAAAACAGAAAAATATCTTCCGATGACAGACAGGAAAAAAAACTCGGCAAAATGTCAGATTGTCCTTTTGAACATTAGGAAGTTGAACCTGGACGAACTCAGTTAACTATGTCTCCAAAAATAATTTGGTAATAAGCACCAAGTGGAAGATATTTTTACTTGGACAGATATTGTAAAATTGTAATACATACAATAATATAAAATCTCCCATAAACTTAAATTAAAATTAAACGAACTGCTTACTAAGGATTACCGGCTAAGAGCAGACGTAAATTACTTTTAGATACAGAACACATCGCTTTGAGATGAAAGAAATGGACAGTTTTCTAGTATTAATTATGTATTTTAGTATTTCGGATATGAATCAATAACAAATAATAAAGAACAAAAATCAATAATTAATCAAAAAGAAACTTACTAAAATATACCTATTCAATTTGTCATACGATAATGAAAATTTGAAAATGCATTATAATTCAAATACAGTCTCCACTTGCAAAGGGAATGTAAACTATCACGAGGAAAACCTTTCAGCTACTAGCCGTAATATTTATTATCTTTAGAATCAGTAAGTGTTTGCAGTAAGTCCGAGAATAATATAACTATACATAACGCACGTTAATTCTTCCACAACTCATTCAGGTGGTAAATGAAGAGATTCCCGTAAGTCTCCATATCCTTGCGTGAGAACTCCTATCTTGAATGGCAATACTGAAGCCAGATTATAACTTTAAAGAAAATACAGGCATGAGGAATAAATTGGTCAGCTATCACTTCAGCTACTCGTGATTTCCCTCGAGTTTGTAAAGACGAGTATATTTTCTTCTAATTTGACGTTGAGTTATATCTTGCTATAAGCCAGGGCTACCAAGATCAGACATAAGAAAATAAACAATAAAATTTATACGGCTATAAGAACTAAGATGCTCCTTCACAGTCATCCTACTTCCTTCCATCAAAATGACACCGGAAACCATCGAAATATGGTCAGAAATACCCACGAACGCTGTTTTAAAACTAATGGATTTTACTTTTTACACTGAATCTTACAGTTGCATTCAAAGATATTATCGATATGCGCGGCTCTTTGAATTTTTTCAACAGTTTTCCCAAAGACTCGAGTGACGCGTGTATGACGAAGCAACTAACTTTTTAAAACCAAGTTCTGTTGATGCATATTTATTTGTTGCAAAGCACTTATGTATAGAAAAAACATTCCTTTCATAATCGCAATTCTTTACAGTTACTTACACATGGTGGGCTATACATTTTCCTGATTTTGCAACACAAAAACTTTCATTCATTCATATTATCTTCAATACATTTTGTTTATAAATAATAAAACAAATTTAACCATGATGATACCATTATTCTAGGGAATATGCAGAAGATTTCAATACAAATGATGACATTACGCCAACAATTCAGCTGGCTTCTTCAGGTCAGAAGTGACACTATTCTAATTTTCGTGCATATACTCTCCCTTTCACTTTTCGATGTTGGATCGTCCATTATTAGCAGTTGGTTGGAGAGGGTCTTTCCATGTGAAAGACCGTCCTTTCTAATGAAATTTCTCTGTTTCACTATTTTAACTTATTGAAGAGAATAGCTGAATCTTTGGCGAAACGTAGTCCTTGGTACAGATTCTCGCAGCGAAAGCTTTTACACAAATCATCATCATGTTTTCATGCCTGTCCCCATCTGACTCTCAACGTAACTCTTTGATCTATATCCAACAGGTTCCTTTCCGGACGCTACCGCAAGTCCATGGCCACCGAAGTAGCGACCGAGCAGAAGGCATCCAAGGTACTCGGACTGGTCTTCTCGACCTTCGTCCTCTGCTGGGGACCCTTCTTTCTGCTCAACGTGGCGATGGCTGCCGGATCCCACGCTATCCTCGACACCTTGGCACCGTTTGCCCTCTGGCTCGGCTACGTCTCCTCCACCATCAACCCGCTCATATACACGGCCTTCAACCCCACCTTCCGGGCAGCGTTCTTCAGGCTGCTCCAGTGCAAGTGCGGGCGGGAGCCGCAGAGAACTTCGCTGCGATTCCCTTTCTCTCCGACCCCGTCCGGAAGCGGGACCGGAGGCTCCATCGCGGAGGACAGCGGCAAAGGGCAGCTGAGCAGGACACATTCGGAAATGAAGAGGGCGGAAAAGAGGATGCCTCCGCCCCCACAGCACAGCAACGAGTGTTGGAACGCAGACGGGAGAAGGGAAGTGCCTTGGGCGGTCAAGTACTGGACAGAATCTTTGAAATCAGTCACTGGTCGCATGCAAGAGACGTCCACTGTTTGATATCGTGACGTGAACGGTTTTGGCTTTTGGAGAAGAGTTTCTGAAACATGAAAGTGCTTTGACCCCTAACTCATCGACACCAGCAAGTAACCAGTGAATTATATCCATTAAACCATTCTGTAGTAACGTCGATAGGTCCAAAGAAAGAAATAGGAAAACACAGATTAAGGAGAGGTTTGAAAACTATTCAAAAGCCGCCTTTGCCAGCACTCGTTACCACGTTGCAAACGATCTCGGAAATAGCAGAAGGGCTTGGATTACTGATCTTCTAAGAAGCACGGATTGAACAATTCAATAGCCATGCAACCATAGATTGCAACGTGGTACAAAACTCTTGACAAAGACGGCTTTTGGGGAGCTTTTACACCTTTAACTACGTCGATAATAGAAACTATCGGGGTTTTGAAAGTTTGATTCAGTATCTGGATCAATTAGTGATCATTTACTTTATGTAGTAATTACTTCGATCTTAGAAACACCATCGGGGCTTTGGAAGAACGCTTTATTATCGGAATATACGTATTATAACGGTGAAAACTTGCGATATTAAAGCATTACGTACCGCCGACATAAGCCTTAGAGACCTCGACATACAGCAATTAGAGAGTAATCGTGTGCCTGCTTTTCTACAAAACGAAGGGAACTGATGGAGCCACCTAGGGAAACAAAATCAGTTCGGAGTGGCCAGAAATTACTTTCGCACCCACGTGCCCACTACAATTTTTCGGTGGTGTGCAGCTTCCCATGCCTGGAACGACTTTGGTCACGTACGTCGAAGAAAGAGGAATCGTGATCGATCGTAAACGCATTGCGAGAATTTCGACCTCTCAAAGATGTCAAAACGGCCGTTCCTAGAAATCAAGTTGCCCAAGATGGAAAACGAGATTATGTGAAAGCGTGCGTATGCGAACGGAGGGTGGAATATGTCCAGCTGCACGGGGCCGATCGAGGAGAAGAAGAGGCTTCGAGTGCTCGTTTAAGTGAAAAGAAAATGTATCTGAAGAAACTCCTTGGTAAAGGGCGATTTCAATCAGCAGGTGCGGAAAAAATGTGAAACTATAATTCAACATTGAAAAGATGTAATGTGTTTATAATAGTGCCACGTAGTGAAGAGCCTTTTTTGGTAACAATGGGTGGATCATTGACAACCTACCCCCCCCTCCGAATACCTCAAAATTTAGTATCCCTTTCCACATTTTCATGCAGTGAGTATCTTCTATACACATCAGTGTTGACAAATTCTCTCAATTCGCAAATTTCTTAATAATTGACGGCGAACATATGGCATATTTTGAAGAAAAACAATAGAGTGATTATCGAAAGATGGAACCACGAGGAAGTGATGATGGTATAGAGGAGTACACGGTGTAAGAAGTTCGCGTGAGTGGGGGTATACCCCTCCGAGGAGAGGGTGCGCAAAAATTCCCGCGAAGGCTCTCTACTATGCGGTACTATTATAAAAGTTGTTTCACGACCAAGTATTTTTGTAAAGCTTTTCCGAATTAAGAGGATTAAAAGTGAGTGCGATGTAATTTAGGTATAAGTTATCTAATTACGTGTGGAAAGATTTAAGTGCAACAAGAACATGGTGACGAATGGATACGGAAGGGGAACGTAAGCTGCAGTGTCCCAAGTGATCCTAAAATGGATTAAAGCCGAATTACGATACAAGATGCCGACGCGAGAAGGCGAATAACAGGAAATTTCCCGCTCAAAAGTTCGCTGTTACAAGAGATGACAGGTGATGTATGTTTGCGTTAACACCATTTACGTAATCAAGGTATGATAGTGGTGGGGGAATCCACTATAGCAGCAGTGGTATGAATATGTAAATACGAATATTTTAAGGTCGACGAGAATGAATAAAAGGAAAGACGAATTGTGAGCAGTATAGTGATTTTGAAATAACGGGCAAGGTATTATACAGCAAATCACACGCAGAAAGCTTAGTGAATAAGTTATTTTATCTCGAACTAATCACTTATCTTTAATTAATGTTATCTCAGAAAGACGATGAAGAATAACACTACATAAGTATCAGGTTGTTTAACTAATGGATGGAAATGCTATCCGTTTTCCCTCGCAACCTTAGTTTATATACATTTTTCTGTTTACTGAGTATCAAAATACTATCAGTGAGGACATTGTACTTGTTTTTATACGCATATTAATATTTATTTTGTTTTGAGATAGATACCCAAGGTATCTTACAGAATGACAAGGAAATAAAGTGAATTTCGTGATTTTGGTACTTAAGTTTTTCATTTACGATAAAGGTATTTGATTTACCCAAACGACAGCAATTTCGTAATATTATTCTTATCGTTGTACTTAGAGAGAAATGACAACAAGTTTCTCGTTCTCACCGAGGAGTGAACATTGTAATTTCAAATGAAATGAACCTAAGGCAACATCCCTTTCAGTTATCATGCACCGGCATTAAGCCTCATGTCTTGCATGATCATGTGATTACTAACAATATTGCAGGTATGTTAAAATAACAAATTGTGTTTATGTTTATCAGAGCAAAAAAACAATTTTATTATATACATCCTTATTAAAGAGCATTTCATTGCAGAAACACCTTATATGCTGCCTTTGCTATAAAAATTAAATTTCAATATTGCTATAAATCGCAAGGAGAAAATTATTTCGCATCGATGGGTTAATTGATCCAAACGACGATATATTACTAATTAAAACAATCAATAGAGATGAAAACTTTCCAATAAAAGAGGATTTAAACATAAATCTGGAAAATTTTCAGCTATATTAGTGAAGCATTAACAAATATATACGCTCTGATTCTTTCAGTTAGATATCATACTGTACAGTATCGGGAACATCATCATACTCAACATCCCAAATATTATCTCTTCCTATTGCAAGAAAAATGTTCCCCCGCTTTCTTCACCTCTGGATCAATACAGAAGCCTTTGGGGGCAGAACATTTTAAGCCTTTCATACATTATTTTAGCCAATGGGAACTCGTTAAAGAGAAAAGATCACCTTGATACTTGATTTACATTCATATTATGGTATAGTATGGGTTAGATCGAGGAGACAGACTCGTACTCGCCAAAATAATAAGTTTTACATAATCAAAAGTTGAAGGTTTAACTTTGTGAGAGGAAGGCATGATGAAAAATAAAACAGACTTCGTAACTTCCACTATTTAAGCAATAAATAGCCAATAAATAATGGAAGATACTAAGTTTTAATTTTCAATACGCTTTGAGATTATTAATATATTTCGAAGCTCAAATTTCAAATAATGCGGCAGAATCTTAAAAAAATAATTTAAATTTAAAAGTAATAAGCGCAGCTAATTCAAAGGAAACCACTTGGACCAAAAATAGATCATTGACCATGCCTATGTAAAGAAAATTTTTGATTATTGAACCATTGATTGGCTTAATGGATACATTTGAACGGTTTTTAATTAACACAAATATATCTGGTAGCTGTAGTTTTAAATTATGGGGAGACTTGCAATTAATTTATAATTCAAACTGTTAAAGCTACGCGCCTAGTTTATCCGCATGTACTTTAATTCGATAAATGGAGACATACGAGCGAATTTTAAAGAGCCACATATTTAAATCACAAATGAGCGTAAATAGAATTGAATTATGCGTCAAAAATCACAATGGAAAAGTAAACCTCGAATTTGTAGCATTATCATCTGCACCGAGCAAATAAAATCATGATGCGGATTTCGCTACCAACATAAAGGACAATTCTAGGTGGTAGGTAATCCGAAACTACTGTTGCCCATTTGTCACATATGGATTTTTGATGAAGGAGTATAATTTATGCAGAGTCTGGCGACCAATCGTTTCTTGTTCCGGCTGAAAGCGATGTGAACGCATCATCCGTACCTTTTGTATGCTAATTTAGCGATCCTCCGGCATCGCAATGCCCTCTGACCCGCATGCCCTACAACGCTCCTGCGAGGGAATTTCGCGTGAGCCTTTTTGCTACTGCCGTTACGAAAATGATGATGAGGTAGCAATCTGAAAGGGAGATTTTTACTTTCGAAATACGTCGAGTGAATTCAAAAGGGTTCTTTGCTTCTTTCGACGGATCTTTTACGGGTACCAAAAGGCCTGCCGAAACAAAAATCTTTAATCCTCTTGCATCGATTTCTGATAGACAACTTTAATTCCCCATGATTTCCTCTTTAGACAAGCTCGATTTATTTACTAGGTTACTACTTAAGTATAGCAATAAAAAATGTTACATTTACCTATATTTCAATTAACACTACGTGATTTTTCATAAGGAGGTATATTCTTTAATGAATAACATACGATAACAATATATATTCAGCCGAAGCCAAATCATTAGCTCTGATACATCGATTTCTGATAGACAATAATTTCCCATGATTTCCTCTCTAGACAAGCTCAATTGAATTCCTAGGTCACTTATTTATTCTCGAATACATCATAATTACCAGTTTAAAGTGAAATTACACAACAAAAGAGAAAATTAAATTTATTATAATGTTAACAGATTATAAAACAAGGTAATTAGATATATTTAGAAAGGGGATTTCATTTAGTATAGTTATAAAACACCTTACTTATACGTTTCAGCTAACACTTACGTGGTTATTCATAAAAAGTAATATTCCTTAATGAATAACGTGGGAAAACAATTAATAACCTGCCTTAACCAAACTTTCAATCATCTTGAATTGATATTTGATAAACATCTTCAGTAACTCACAATTTCGTATTTATATAAGGTCTATATATTTCCTTTGCTGCTTGAGTATTTTGATAGAAACATGTCAGCCAACACTCCCTTGGTTTTTCACGAAAAGTAATATTTCTTATTGAATAACATGAAATAACAATCAATAACCAGCTGAAAGAAAACTTTAAATCTTCTTGGATCGATTTCTGATGGTAAAACTCTCTATGGTTTCCTTTTAGACAAACTCTATTTATTTCTTATGCTACTTAAGAGTTTTAATAAGGAACTAACCTATATATTTCAGCTAAGACTTATTTGGTTTTTCGAAGGGAGATATTATCCTTAAAAAGTTAAAAATTCTTTCGATCAATTACAGAATTCCTTCTTTAAAGATGTCCCTTAAATTTCAATATATATATACTATGATGAGTGATGCTTTATCATATTAATTTTATTAGGACGTTCTTTTTAATCAAGAATATACAAATTTTTGAGCGGCATTCTCGAAGAAAAGAAATATGCTCAAATTACGATCAAATAGCACGCAACAGTATCAAGCACATTAAATGAAGTGTCATAATTAGAAGAGATAAATCACTGATACGATGAAGCATACTAACAGGCTGACCCAACGCATACGAATCACCAAAATAGCACATACTAATCACAATTCAATCCATAGGTGATTAATTAAGGTTATCAGCAGAATATTGCGGATCAAAGGGCAATTTTAATGACGTCATAAAACGTATGCTGGGATTTCCTGGAACATTGAAATGACAAACTAGTGACATGTATAATGATTGCAAAGAATCAAGTTCTTTCGCGGTCAGCGCACATAATTCATTTACCTGAATGCGATTGTAAAAGAGAAGAAGAAAAAATGATTTGATACCCGGTGTGAGCGTCATTGTACATCGAATTTGTTTTCCAATGAATTCGTAAACAAAGCGGAAAAAAAAACAAACAGAAACAGTAATTATGGAATGATAAAACGCAGTAATGGAAAAAGAATGCGATGGTAATTAAATTTTTACACAAGAAGAAGCCTGAAAAGTGAATGATGAGAAAGCCAGTGGAACACGATTTCATTATTGGTGTACGCGACGTAGCCAAACGAGATATTCTTAATTGTAATAATGTACATTAAACAATGGAAAAATATCGTATTTCATAGGAGTAAATATATAATAATAAGTTTTCTTTTTCGTATAATACTATAATAATAACTTTTAAGTTACAATGACGGATTGGTGAACATTGCTCAGATTCAAATGAACCAAAGGTAATGTAACATCTGTTTTAGTATTTATGTTTGTGAAGTATTTCGCCCGAAAGCCGGTTAGTACCTTACTCCCTTCAACATTGGCTAACAAGAGATAGTAAGGGGGAATGAGGCTTAATCAAGAAGATTAGGAGTGAGGTATGTATTTATGTAATTCGCATACATTCTGAGATCCTAGAAAGATGATTTGACCACTAAGAATATGCGAATATGTTAAAATAAAAAAATATGCTTGCTTTTTACCACTTGAATTAGTTACTAATTTTCATATATAATTAAACAAAAAAATAAATAAATAATAAAACGAAAAATGATTACATAGCAGGAAATTTTTTTCACCGGTGTATGCTGCATTTTCTGCAAAAATGAATGTTAATAATACTCAAACTCGCATTGGGAGAATAATCCGGCAATAATGGATTAACGAAGCCAAATTAGCATATTATCATTTGTGGCATTTGTTTCACATCGAAGGGATCAATGAAAATGAAGCCATTGCTATTTATGAGAATTCCAAAGATAATTATGGGAATGTTCCTCTTTATTGCTAGTAGTAATATTAACTTCGCCAATAAAGGGTCTAATTAAATTTAACTATTAGTGGAATAATCAGCGGATGTTCTACTTTATGGTATGCGGTATGTTCTACTTCGTACAAATAATCGTAGTATTGGGTTTGGAGAACATAATCATTCTCTATGTCCCAAATGTAAATATTTATAACTTTTGCTTTCGTTTTTGGTCACTGCTACCGCACATAACGCAATTTAAAAAATATACTAATTTTACAACGCTGTCATAATACTTCTGTTTAACCCTTCCTTGACTGTGCCCTGAAAACTTCCAAAAACAGCTATGCGGGGTACTAGGGTACCCCAACCCTTTTTTCGCGAATATTACGTTGTTTTTTTTTGTTTTTCTTTGACTTAACCTTTAATTATGTTTAGAAATACAGTATTGATTATTTTGTTGAGATAATCATTTATTTTTTTGGAGCTAGCATTAGAGTTTTGGCTATTATATGAGGTCAACCCAGGCATACCCAAAAACATTCCTGTACATGAGATTTGGGATGATAATGTGATATAATTACTGTTATATGCAATTAATAATGAATCAATTTAAAAATCTGTAACTAAGGGTGACTGAATTGCCACAATCACACGACATGACATTGTGTATAGCAATCCAAGCAAAAGTGACTGTGCGGGATACTTTAGTACCCCATTCAAAAACTAAAGATATTCAGGAAATGAGTCCGTGAAACAAATTTCTTTCAATTTAATAATATAAAAGAAACATTGATGCACGAATACATGGAATAAGAAACATATGTGGTTAAAAATACAACTTTTCTATTTTGGGGTCCTTAAGTACCCCGCACCCTCAAGGAAGGGTTAAGTACGGCTGAATATCAGAATATACATGAAAAATTCATTTAGTTATTGCTGATAGTCAGCTAAGTTAAAAAGATATTTGAGTTTAGTAAAATGGCGTAAATTCAAACTGAACGAATCTTTTAACGCGCAAAGGTTCATCGAAATTTAGTTATCGCTCAGTTATTTAAGCCAAAAAGATAGTTTAGCTTAGCGAAATAGAGGAAATTCAAAATGATCGAAACTCTTAAACTCTTCGCAGGTCATGAGCAGCCTACAACTCCAACCACAGCCTCACTTCGTACACGCCAATCTTCGCGACATCCACACAACGAGTCACCTCTAATTAAACCCACAATCCCTCACCGCCTTGACCGTGATCTACGACTACCGAGCGCGGAAGAAACCCGCGCGCACAACGCGTCCGCTTCACTTTGATCGACGACCGGGTAACAGCTGTTCCGCTAACTCTCATCGGCCGCTTAAGCATTTTATTTCCGGGGGAAGTGCGTCCCGAGACCGCACACAACCCCGCTCGTTCGAGGGTGCGTTCTTGGGAATCGATCGACGGATTTCGATCGTCCGAGAAAGCCTCTGGCATGGTGCCTCGCTCGCCGTTGAAGTTTCGCGGTGGAAATAGAATCGGAGATCGAAGCCGCGATCGAAAATAGAGTTGAAACAGAGAATTGGAGAAACAACGAGATTTCGGGAGAAGCTCTTCCGGTCGCCGCGGGGGGAATCCCCAACTGGAGGCGGACGAAGCCGCGGGCGAAAATGATATCCTTGCTCCATCGCCCCCGAAAGAGTGGCTTAAAAACCCTTCAGCGGTGACATGAAACACTATCGGTAATTAACAAATACGCAACCGCAGCTGTCGTCGTCGCTCTACGAGAGAAATAAATAATTTATTAAGGTGGCCGCATAACAACCGGAGTCCCACAAAGACATATCGTTGGGCCGCATGATTTACGAGGAGTCTTAAATAGCATCTCAGCAGGTGATCCGCAGTACTCAGCGATACTGTACACTTCAGCCCCATTTTTATTAAACACTGTGAACATTATTTGGAGAGTGTCCAATAAATTATCGGAAGGATGAGGTATAAAATTATTTATTAAAGTTTCACTGATATTATCATGAACGAGACTAGCTTCGATTTAAGTAATCATCATCGGGAACTGACAACAAAATAAAAATTAGAAAACTTTAGTGAGTAAAATAAAATCAGTGAAACTTTACCAAGTAATTTTAGTTCTCATCCTTGTTGTGAAGTTTCACGAAGTAGCGGCTTCAACCATAGATTTTTTTTAATTAACGGAAACTGAAATTAGTTTTCATACCTTGCCTAATGAAAATGTCTTTTCTATTATCATAAGAAGGATTCATAAAAACGGGGTACGACTACATAGATTATTATTTTATTAAAAATCTGAGAGCCTAAATGGATGTTATCTCGATTGGTTTAGAACAGCCACCAGGAAATTGGAAGATTGAATACATCATTTAACCATTTGACAATAGAAATTTTAAAAATGATACACATTCTTTTCCAACAATCTTGGCGTACCTGTCCAATCCAAACACCAGATCATTCTCTTTTCATTAACAAGAAAACAGAACGAACTATACCGGCGAATCGTGTATATCCCAGAGGCATTGTGTTATTAAAATATTGCATTGCTTAAGCAAGACATTTTGCAGTTTATTAACAGATTTCATGCTGAATATAATACAATACTTAATCCCAGACCTGGTGTTAAAATATTTTAGGCCACTTCCATTTCATATTCAATTTTAGACTAAAATTAACTGAGTGAAAATAAGCAGTAAAGTGTGGTTCAATTCGTGACAGCAATAAGAACAAAAGGCTGGAAAGTACAGGCTTAAACTAGAAGCAATACCCGCAATTTATACAACAGGAGACAGATGTCGTACCGAATCGCATAAATTATAACGCAAACTCAAAATCCAGAGCTTCTCAAACAATGCGCTGCACTAAATACCGCGGCAAATAGCCTAACTCCCGATTCTGCTGAATAATTTGAATAATTATAATTGCCAAAATTATTTTTAATATCCCAATTAATATACTGGAAATAATGCAAACTAAGGAATAGGGATACTTCAGTTTCAACGAAAAAATTAGTACGAAGCGAACAGAAGTGATATTTTCTCAGATATTGTTACCAAAACAAATCTTTCGTTAAATTGAGGCATTACAAAGCGGGAGCATTCCAGCCTATATGCACTGTTATCCCTGAAAGTCTCCAGCAGTTTTAACCCTGTTCATACAAGCGCTCAATTTTTCCACGTATCCCTTATTGATGCGAGCTAGAAACAACTGTTCTAAGCATTACCATTCAGTGTTTCCATACAATGAATTTAAACGACGTGGCCTGCATATGCTGGGTTTATATTGCGGCCGTAAGAACGTTATTATGGGGTGGACGAGAAGCACTGCTTTCGGCAAGCCATGCAAAGCGAGTAACGCAAGGAACAAAAGAAAAATGCTTGCCTAGAATAATAGCTGAGAGAAGGTAGAGGCAGGTCAAGAACAACACATGCATTATTGCTTTAGCACAGTTAAAGGGCCTGCACCAGTCACATACTTCAGTCACAAAGTTGCATGTATTAATAAACAAAGAGAAAATATTTACCTCCGTTTAAATTTCCCAAACCCTACAGAAACTGTTGAGTAGAAGAGCAAGTAAATAATGAAATTAAATTAAATACGGAATAATGTGAGAAAAATAAGAGTGATAGAGATAAGAATAATCCTTAACTCTCTGGAAACTATGGAATAAGCAAGTAAGTAAAAAATAAAAATAATAAAAAATAAATAAAAATATAAGTAATAAACAATAAGTAATAAATAACAAAAAATAGTAATAAAAATAAATGATAAATACAAGAAAAAATAGGATGACCATGAAACAAATAAAAACGATTTGTTTCAAAAATTCCACCAACAAATAAATCCTCAGGAAAAGTACTCTTGTAAAAGATATACAATATTAACAGATAAAAATCCATCAACTTGCTCCAAAATTTTTCAGATTTATTTATTACTTTCTTAGTGCAAATGAATATTCATATATGTTCTACAAAGCATTTTTAATTTCTTTGATCTTTTATGAGTACCTTTGCTCTTTGAATAATCCTACTTTTAATTTTTCAATAAATTTTGAATTTCGGATGTTTTGTAGCGAGTTTAAATTAGAGGTTTTCTTGTGATTTCTATTGTTATCTCTTTCTAAACGAACAATTGCAATATCACCAGTTGATAATTTCATTTTGTAATTTTTGATATACAAAATATCAAAAATACCTCTTTTGTGATTTGCATGTTGTACACCGTTTTCCTTTGCATCCTTTAGTTTGTATTATCGGTAGGTTTGCAGAGGTTTTTCACTCTTCCCTAAATTGAGTGTTTTTGCTGATGTTGGTCTTGATTGCTAAGATAATAAATTGTTTTTTTTTTTTTAAGATCCACTCCTATTAAAGTTTACCTCTCTATTTCTATTAGCTTGTAGATTATACATGTTTTATTAATATCATTGACAACAGGCTAACTGGATAAAGGGACTTTTCACCCTCAAACAAGCCTCAACGAAGACCTTGAACTACGCTACAATACAATCACATTAATAAGGAAACAAAGATGAATAAACCAGTGTGTAACTGAGACACATTTTCATTTTCAGTTATAAGCATTGAGCTCACAACGAGCAATTTTTTAAGGTGAACGAGAGCACTTGAGTGAGCGTATACATTTTCAGCGGACCAAGACTCGGATTCTTTTCTTCAATGATGCTTCCGCACGCTGAAAGAGTCTTTGATGAAATGTTTTTCCTTTCGAGCATCCTACGAAAGACGAGCGACAACTGCGCATCGCCGAGAACTTCGCAAACATTAGCTCTGATTGGTTTTTATATCTAGAGGGGGAAACACGCCGAAGAAATATCCGTGCGAGTTGAAAACGAAAAATTAAAGGGATACCGCAAAATCGGAGAATTATTAAGAGGAACTAGAAACGTACTGGAATCAATTCTATCGACCGTGATATTTTAAGCGATATTTAAGGAGTACTTGAAAAAGTGAAAAGGGACGTATTTTTTAGCCAATTCTTATATCCTATTTTTTCATGCGAGCAATAATAATAAAATAAACATACAATTTTATTTCTATCGGCATGTTCATGAGCCTCTGTATTATATATTCACTGACATTTCTTTCGATTATTGATAGCTAAACTTAAACTTTGCATTAATTTACTTGCATACGAGCATAATTCTTTGAATGACACAAAATTTAAAACTCTTTTAAACACCACAGATTCGGAAAAGAACCAAGTTGCAAATTCAAAACAGAGCATTAACATGCTTTATTATAAAAATAAAGCACATGCTTAAAATAAAAACGTAACAGGAAAGATGCTGAAGACGATTCGTGGACAGGGCTGACGTTCTAAGACCGATCCATTTTTAATTAGGTAAAGAATTTTTACTACTTAAGACAGCCGATATCTTACAATAAGAAGGTACATTTATACACTCACGTACATATATCCATTTATGGTATATATTTATACTCTTACATGATCACCGAAAAAGCAGCTTACGCATACAATATTAAAATGTATATATTTTAGAGTCATACATACTTTATTTACGCATGCTATATTTGTGTAAAATTTATTTAAGAATCGCCTCGGTATTGTTTGTATTAATGTATGTATAATGCGTTTCTCGTATGAATAGAATTTATATACAAGACTGGCCTGGCGTATTGCCTACCAGCATGTTGATTATAATAATGATAATAATAAAAAATATCGACTACTATATCACTATATACTAAGACACTAATCGCATACTATCCAAAATTACTACCTTTATGAAAATTCAAAGCAATCAATGTCTAATCAAGGCACTCTCAAGTTTCCATTTCCATGGGCCGACCGACAGTTCTTCGGCAGGAAACGCTCGAAAATATCGATTGTATTGAGATGAAGCTGATGAACGGGAACTTACATGACATTCGGGGGCCGAAAATAAAACCATTCCCAACAAAACCCATCAATCAAAATCCAATAAATATACATGGAACATTATCAAGTATATAGTTTCAAAATTGACAGGTGCTTTCGGTTGTGCACTCAGGGGACCAAAATCGGACAGCGTGTAAAATATCGACTGACGGAAGACGGTCTACTAAAAACCTCGCCTCTGCATAAATATATACGAGAGAAAAAAGCCGGCCTAAGAGCGAAATAATTCCATTTATGAAAATTTCTATTTACGCACCTCTACTTCAGTTCTTTAGAAAAATCCTCGGAACAATACGTGACTGATTACGGTCATACTTGGAAACAAAAAGTAAGAGTATCATACACGGTAACACATGAAAACTAGCACTAAACAGGATAACCAGGAACGACATTATGGGTAATAAATACATGCGGTTAACACTTAAAACTTAAGATAGAATGGAACTTCGTTATTCAGGAAACTAGAGCTATCTCCTGAAGATGGCAACTTAGTTGTCGAAATAATTATTGAGAATAATTCCCTTGCATCATCTCAGTCACGAATAACTCACATTAATGGTTTGGGTACTTACGTACGACGGGTTACTAGCAAACAACAGCTATTTGAAGATTTTTCACTCTAACATTCTTCAGGCAACTTTCCACAAAGCAACTTAACATTATATTGTCAACATAAAGAAGAAACTAATCGTGCCAAATATACACCTTTGGAAATATAAAAGCTCTTTCATTTCTTTAGTATGGTACCATTCCACAAAATCGAACTTATACAAAATAAGTTTATTCTCAACATACTGTTTTTTCGGTCTCACAACTAATTTTTAAACAAACTCATTCGTCCAAGTGAACAAATTTTCGAACGCATCAATCATAAATTAACCAGAAAGATCAACACGTCACAAATGATGTCATAAAAATATAAAACCGCCACTTAATGGTAAACCAACAAGCAATTAATTTCCCACAACGATAACACTGGCAGGAGAAAATAATTTCATGACATCGGAGGTTGTAAACATTTATATTCCGGGAACAATGGGGTCTTATGGGGAGATGACGAATGAAAAGCCTCTATCATAAACAATTTTATGCAGTTAAATCAAATTATGGGGAAACGGAAATAGCTGGAAACTTTGAGAAGAAAACTGTGGATATAAAAATCCGGTAATATTTATGGCTTAAAGGGGATAAGCGATCCACTGGAGGAAACACCCATAAGGAAGAAGGTTGTGACCAGCCCGACGAAAACCAACGATAGTGATACCAAAACAACACAAAAATAATTCTGAATCATTACATGATATTAAAAATGGAAAATTGTGAACATAGGGTAAATTAATCCCATAAATTTTAACACTACCATAAAATACAGACAGAAACTACAATTAGTCCAAGCGCAAAAAAACAGCACAAGAATATTACTTTTAAAATATTTAATAAAACGTTAACACTTAAAAAATTAAAAAGTAAATTTATCGTAATGCTTTGGAATATGCCGAACAGTTGAAGAAAGTTCATGGGCTTAAATAACTCTAAACAGAAAATGACGACTTTGAAATCAATAAAAATAATTCCCTTTAATAACAATTTAATCGAAAGATAAAAATTCGTAAGCAACATAAAATAAAATACTCAAAATTCAATGTGCCATTACGTATATATGTATATCAAATTTCGGGAACCTAAACTAAAACCAACTTAACACCAAACTTATAAACCAAAACTCAAAATATGATGATCATAAAGATTTCGAAAACACTATCAAATCAACCGATTTTTACGCAGTTTACAAGATCGCTACAGGACCGAGGACAAGCTGACCTTGGACCATTTTCACCCTCTTAAATACTGCAGTGGCATTCACATCTTTGCATCCATTCCGAAGATAAAATCACGTTTAAACGACATGTACCTCGTAGGTAGGGTTACTTTAAATCCTCGCGAAAGACTCTCCGGGGAAAGTCACCTCTCTAAGTACCTGGAGCACTCTTTCTCGGATAGTTTATTCATTCGCCAACGGCTTGAGAACCCGAGCGAGACGTCGAAGCATTTCCCTGCCGGAATAGGTCCTTGGGGACCTGCTCGGCGGCCTGGAAATACCGTGATTTTGATCGCAGTGCGGAGGGAAAGAATTTATTCCGCTATCGAAGCCCTATCAATGCCAAATTTAATCGCGTTCGGAGAAAACCTGAATTACTTTCCAATTACATACAGCTTTCTGTTTCTTTAAAGAAATATATTAATATTGACAACAAATATGAAAAAATTTACTGAAATTATTTTTGTTTATCTAGTAGTTTTTATATTCTTTTGATGTTTAAATTAACTACATATTTAATAAAATGAAATACAAATACTGATGTTTTATGGTTATGATTATCGTACCGCGAAGTTTATCTTTCATCAGCTTAGACACTTAGCAAAAATGTGTAGGTAATGTAGTAGTTAATGATGCTCTGTAATTACTCAACTTGGCAGAAAAGAATATCGTACAATTTGCGAGAAAGGTGATCTTAAAGTGAGTTCGGAACAGACGTTTTAGGCTGTCTTAAACAGTAGATTTTATGCTGACGAAGGAAACATTAAATTATAACTACATAGATTTGCTCAGAAAATACTACAGGAAGAAACTATTCAACCACATGACAAGTATTGAACTAAAAATCTTTACAATCTGGTATGTATAACAGCACTATAGTACGCCAACAAACGTTCGACTGAAATCATTTACACATTATAAACGTTAGGTCACAATACAATGACATAGTCTTATCTAAATTTTGGTGAAGAGAGTAATTGTTTTCTTCAAAAGAAAAGGAAATAGATTAATTTATAAGTTATATAAATTACCATTCAGTTTACTGTCCCTTGCCATCTTTAGACTAATTACATTAGCGATACCCATGATCAAGTATAAATATTATTTAAAATATTATGAGCTATATTTAGAATCCTTGATATATCTAGGGCTTGATACACATAGGATACCTCTAGCAATAAATTTGAATTTCCTTATGAGAAATACATAAGGTAAATTACCAATGATTTAAAACTTCGTTTTAATAAGGCTTGCTTTAAAATATGAATCTGTACCCGAAGTTTAATTTTATCCTGAATAAAATAAAGTAAGAGAATAAAATGAAATTATTATTCAATATAAAATTACTTAATAATAAAGTCGTAAATGATAGTTGATTACGAGCGGACTTTGGCACCAGACCGCACGAGACAAACGGCGGGTAGTACATTATCAAAAGCTCTCCAAAATCCTTGAACAATGAGAGTTCTGAATAAAAAAAGCAAAAAAGATACGCAAAATAAGCAAAAATAACTAGAAGCTGTTCTTAAATTCAATCGAGTAGCGAAACACATTAACTCTTGAGTCAAGCCTCGTGATGAAATACGCGATTACAAAACAAAAGATAACACGCGTGTAGATCGAACTGGATTAGATAATGCCTTCTTATGAGAAGGCCTTCCATCCGCGAACAGAATGGGACGCTTTTATCTGAAGAATGAAATGAAAGTGACAGCGAGGGAAAGAATAACCGATATTGGAATACGCATCCGATGGATGAAGGTAAGGGAGATGAAAGTGGAAGGAAGGAAGCGGAGTAAATCCTCGCTTGAGCACTAAGGCAAACAAGAATCGTCCTCTCAAATGTGTGTAGACTGCGCGAAACCTTACGTCGGAGAGATGAGTAATGTCACGTGACAATAAGTAAAGATATGCACAAGTGCTATCCGCGATGGGAAAGAAAACAGTTTTTCGCCGTTTGGAGAACTCCTACACCCGAAGAGGAGCGACGTCTGTATAATGGACTATTCCTGACTGAAATTCGTCTTCGCCTTTTTCCTTGCTCTTTCCAGTTCCGCATTTAGGAACTCGTAAATGACGACTTCGCAATGGTTCGAAACGGAGTCTTTGAAAGGGAAGGTCTCCTACTGCTTTGAGAAAATATGTAATTACTAAAGCATCGGTACTTACTTAACAGCTTTTCTTTTATACGTATTCAATAAAATGGCTAAATGAATAACAATAAGAAGGCAATCATGTAGGCCTTTCTTTATGCAGTGGGATATTTTAGCACTATCAGCATATATCTATGCTTGTGCTGTCCGTGTTCATTCAAACATGGATAATTATTACATACAGAAAGATAATCACGATCACCTTGCAAGATGAAAGGTTTTCTTGAGGGCTCCATCGCAAAGACTGGAAGTGTACAATGCGCTGCTTTGAATGATACTAATGGTACACTTCTATAATTAAACTGAGAAATGTTTTGCTTTGTAAAACATATTGCAGCATAGATGAATTCATAAGTGCAAAATATTTAAATGCATAACTAAGTAAGTGAGTATTTGCATATTTCCTGAATGTGTAAATCTGTTCCTTACAATGTGATGCATATCAAACTATTTCTTCATTTATAATTGTATCAT
The DNA here is from genome assembly GCA_947579665.1 of Sympetrum striolatum. Classification (NCBI taxonomy): domain Eukaryota; kingdom Metazoa; phylum Arthropoda; class Insecta; order Odonata; family Libellulidae; genus Sympetrum; species Sympetrum striolatum. The sequence goes on from OX388346.1 coordinate 21,911,431, forward strand.
AATGGAAAATTGGACCAATAAAATTATTATTATAATTAATAATAAAGCGACTGTTATTTGGGTAAGACTCAGACAAAACTCTTCTAACATCTATCCATTCGTTATACAAAATAAAAAAAGAGAGCTTGAAATAGGTAAACAGAATAGAACTATGAGATATGAGATCGTACTTTGAGAGTTTAAAAACCCAATTTTCTCTTAAGAATTAATAGACAAAAATTTATTCTCTTCACCAAAGAATACCTCCAAAATTCACTATGGCTAATTTTAATGTTAGTTTTAAACTTGGATCATATTTCTGGAAGGAAAAAACAGCACCTTCTAAACCTAACAACATGTTCACATTTACATTCAGTAGTACGTACGTCCGGTTTCGAGAATTATTTACCATCAAACAAGAGTAATGGATCCTCAATGGTTACGTATACAAGACTGCCCTTATTGCTTTAGATGGCGCCCGACTGCTAAGCCAAAACCGAACGTGATTTTAAAATTTAGAATGACCAATAAGAAGTTCATGGTTGATTAAAAAACTATTGTTCTCTACTTCATTTATATTCAAGGCATAAAATAGAGGAGGCCAGCGAAACCAGGCATAACAAAGATAATTTACTATTGGAACACTTCGTTAGTCCAAGCGAATTTCCAATAGGATCACTAACATTAAAATATACACAGTTGATGCAAAAGACACTCATTTACTAATGAAATACAATGGACATATTCCATTATTTTAGTTTCGATTTTTAAGAACATTTATGACAAAAAATTGGCTATAAGACGAAAAATTTGAATAAAAATATGCTTTGTACATCAGAAAAGATAAACATGCATACTTTTTCGCTAGAGCAGGCTGTGAATTAAGAATGAAGATATGCTTGCATCACTATACCAAAAAATCGAAACTTTTAGCGAGTCGGGAGAAATCTAAATCAAAATCTTCTAAGTGAGATAATGGGTGGATACTGAGGACTGTGTGTGATTATTGAGTAATGAGTAATTGTTAAAAAAATACATCCAAGGTTCTAGATCACCGAGATACCTGGTGTTAATTGACATGTCTTGGAGCATGCTCGGAAATTTCAAGCTGCGCGCAGAATAAAACGAGAAACCTTAAACATGCAAACACTAAAACCTCGTTATTTGATCCAGGACAGTTCGGCCATCGTCAAACTAGTCATGGGCAATCCCTGGCATCCGCAATTGGACGTCTCGTTCTTCATTGTTCTACGTTTCGAAACTGGCATAAAATTAAAAGCGACATCCTTATTTGGCGAGGTGACCCGCATGCATATCGGTTAATTCGAAAATCCCTGAGCAAATTCGCGATTGCGCGAGTTTAATGCTTTCGTTTCCATTATTCCAAACCCTGTCCGTACATGAGAACGCATCACTTACATTTACGAGAAATAGTGCTATCGGTGTTTATGCATGCCCATTCCAATTCGAGCAGGGTACCAATTTAATCACAGCATGAATATCATACCTCCGAATGCAAAACGAGCCAATGATTTCTTCTGAGCGTCATTTTGAGAGTTGGTTTGTGATGAAACCTTTCGAAGGCCAGAATGGAACTCCTGCGTTCTTCGGAATGCAGTATAATTTTTTTTCGCTACTAAATTTTATCTGTGTGTTTTATAACGAAGCAGAATTAGGTTTCGAGTTTCCATACTAGAATAGAGGGGTGAATCTATGATTTACTAGCTTCTCTCATTCGGTTCCGGATAGTTCGACATTTTTGGGCCCTCGAAAATATATTGAAGCGTTTGTCTTAGTCACAGTGGCAGTAACCGAGTTCCTAAGCGTTTCAATTCAGTTTTAGAGTAGAACAGAAAACTTGGCATCCGTACGAAAGTCGCTACTTCACCGAAACTTTATCCGTGCCAAACTTACAATGTCGGAGCGTAAATAAACGGGCCTCAGTAACGAGAGACTGCAATGAAATTATGCAAAGGCATGCTTGGAAAGGCATTACCAAAGGAGGATATAGTGAAAACGATAAACGAATTAAGAATTACATGCACGATATACTAGTATTCCTTGCAGTTTCGTCCGTCCAAAATATCTAAACACCATCAAAGAAGCTGAATATAATAAATACATTCTTTTGGTATCCAACATTACGCTATTTTTACTCTTGATGCGTTTTTAATGGGCTATTTTCCCCTAGAATACATAAGGGTTAACAACTGAAAAGTATGATTGCAGTAGGTGAAAGTTTGATAAAATCCAGACGTAAAAAGCAAAGTATTTTTGACATTCAACTTCAATTCTTTCTAGCACGAGAATCGACATGAAATGAATATGAGTGGTGTTTAAAAGAACAATACAGATGATGAGAAATAAAAAAAGATCAATCTAATATATAATTAACAAAGCCAAAGGTCATCAAACTGACGCTCTTTCAAAATCGCATCATTTTACCAAAAATACGTTTATTTTATCAATTTTTCAGCGGTTTCGAATCAAAAACTATATAACAAGGTACAAATAAATTCTACAAGGAAATTTTCTGCTTTTGATTCATCTCTGAAGACGATGGGTGTATAAATAACGATTTAATTTCTAGAAGGAATCCACGGTTTAAAGTAAATTAGTGTATATTCTACAGTATTTAGAAGAAAGTTATTAAATAAAAGCTGTAGAACCCGCAATGCTAGAATAATTGTAAAACTATTCACTAGATTAGAATAAAAGTGGAAAAGAAAACTACTAGAAGTGATTATTTCTTCACATTAAAAACTTAGAATCTCAAAAGTTTACTCGGACTCAGCAATTTTGGGAACGAAAAAGTAGTTCACCGGACTCGCTCGACCAAATATTCAAGTTCGAAGAAAGTTTCCGTACTCGTAATTTCCCTAATTAGCTCCAGACGAGAGAAAAGAGATCTATAGTTCTAGACAAAGAGATTTATCCCAAAGTTAAGTAGGATCAACCCTGAATCCATCGCGTATTAATTTAGTATCCGATTTGGGTACTTAACAATGCATTACATTTACACTTCATACGAAGTTTTAATGTATGCTACAAATCATTTTCTTTCCTCTGTTTAACTCCAAGGTGTTTGAACGTTTAATACAAGTAAATAAATACTCAAGAAGCCTCAACTCGGTGCATGACAGGGGGTAATTAGTTAAAGAATACTAGAAAGTGAATACGAATACAAGACGCTGAGTATTTCATATCTTTTAAGTAAATTGCATTACACATTGCTCTCCGTCTAACATCTAACTGCTTATCTTGAACGCATTATATCCACACCCATCGTAGATAAACCTCATTTACCATTGTTTCTCAACTACTCCCTCACTCACGAATAAGTGCATTACAGAAAGTTACTGACAACTGTAAATAGTTATATTGATAACACAAACAGATTACAAAAGATGCACGTCTAATATTTGATAAGTTCAGGTAAAAGTATTCACCTTGAATATTTACGAGGAGATATGAACCATTCATGGTATGTTCTACGTTCACGCACCATTAAAAATCGTCATTTATTTAACAACTCGCATTAAATTAATGGATTTTATAAATAAAATAATTTTACCTAACATAATTTATAGGCACAAGTACTCACGCTTTGGCTCATCTCGTTTTACTTCAAATGGAGGAGTATTGAAGCAAAAGTTTGCTTACCTGTAAAAGAAAATAAAATAAAAATTAGTGGATATTTAAAAAATAACAGCAATTGTATACAATGCAACAATTTTGATTCTAACTTTTCTTATTTAATTTGGATTTGATTGTGCTTTTATTGCTACTTTGATTATATTATATTATAATATTAATAGCATTTATTTGATACTGTATTATACACATTATGTACTCGTGTGTTTCGCGGATTTTATTACACCTTTTTTTTGGAACTTCTCCCGGGCAGTAGAGTATTGGTCTTCTTTAATCTTAATTGAGATTTTTCCCAGCCATCCTTATCATTTTGTGTTATTGTTGCATTATTTCATTAAATTTAACGTGTTGACAATTGAGGTAAGGTGTATACGATCTTTATTGAGGCGAGAATGAGACTGAAAAGCCTCTTTTTCCACCTAACCTTACGTCAATGATATTAAAAACAAGTTAGTGTAAGAGATAAAGATAGAGAGGAAAACTTTAGAAGAAATAGATGTAAAAATAGCTAAGTTAATATCCTAGGAAAAAAGATTCACAGCAGGAAAACACCCACAAAGAAGGGGGTGTGTAAAATCTGCGCAAACCTACTGATAGGACGAGCTAAAATATTAAAAAAAAAATGAATCTGATATGACTAAGCTCAAATTTGCGTATGGGAGCCATCTAAATATATAAAATCGAAATTCTGTGGGTGTGTTTCTCTTAGATTGGAGGCCACACCCTTCGTCCGATTTGCTTCAAACTTTATATACGTGTCCTCTGCGACCTGGAAGGAATCACTGTCGCTTTTTCATTCGACAATTTTACGGGGTTCGAGCCCAGATCGCTCAGATCATTTTCCATAAAGAATACACGTAAAACTCATTTTTATCGCATGCAGGGTTTATTTCTTTTGCAAAATTAAATTAGAAGGAATAGTCGCATGTTAACGAGACAAACACTGATGGAAAGAAAATCGAATGAAGAATCTTATTTTATTAGTGAAATCCTACTTTCTTCGAATTTGCGAGAATAGCTGTAAAATATACGAAAATTTTGTGAAAATTCTAGGTTGTAAACATCTCATCCCCCTGACGATCAATGCGATTTTTGAATCCGAGCTAATGGATTTTCCTGTGTAGTTAGAATAGTTTGGAATTTTAGTTGTTTATTCTAAAAGTGCATGCACGACCGACAACTTCAATTCTACTTCTATATTTCCAGTTTAGATTCAACGAGCGCTTCAGCTAGTACTAAATAAAATAAAAAAACTTAGTAATATCCATAGAATATTATGTGGAAATTATTATATTCTGAGGAAATTACTAAGTGTTTTTATTTTATTTAGTATGTAAAAGAAAGCTGTGTATAAGATGGAAGAGGGTCCTTGGGCCTAACCTCCATTTAATAGAGTTTACACCTTCACAAAAAATTTCGGGAACAAATTAAATCCTCATCGGCAGACAAATACTTCGAAGACTTTCTCTTCCTTAACCCTTACAACCGAAATTTTACGCGGAGATAATTGCAAGAGGCGCCAAAACAGCGGAAATATCTCGAATGGATTCGCGGGAAATCGATTAGCGAACCGAAATGAAGACGCGGTGGAAAGATGAAGAACCCTCGAAATATTGCAGACTCCGGAGGCAATGCTCCCCAGTTGATCACGTACGGCCCCGCTAATGATCCGAGGCGAACATTATTTAGAAAATCGCGCAAGTCGGAAGACTATTAATAGGAGAGTGGCGAAAGAATCCGGTGGGAGGACGGCCTCTCAGAGAAATTGCCAAAATTCTAACGACGGACACGTGGAAAAATTACACTCTCTCCTCTTCGACATTCGAAAGGGAAGCATTTCTTCCTGAGGATGTTCTTGATGACCTAAAGTTGATATATCTTACCTCAATGACTATCAGAAAGTAGTTTTCTACTAGTAGTAGTTTAGTGTTTTGGGGTTTGAAATCAACCGAGCAGTCGGTGTTTCTGATTTTATCTAATACCAGCTGAACTGCCCGTAGATTCTCAACGGGGTACGTAGAGTTATGATTAAATAAATTTGCCTATTTGTACAGAAGAGAATGTAACAACTTTCGTATAAGCTTAACTCAATATTAAAAGATACCAAAAACAAAAATTTTCAATCTTTTCAAAAGTCATAACCCAGAGCTTAAGTCTGACGTTGATAATAGAAATAAAAATATTTACAAAATGTACCTAATACATATTTTGAATTTGTAAATACTGGCTTGTCCTATACTAACTTGTGTTTGTTTATATGGACCAATAAAATAATTATTGTTACGATACAAGGAGAGGATGGCCAATCCGGCAACTCGAAAAACGGCAAAAGTGAAATTAGTTCATATTTCAGTGCTTTTTCAAAGCTGCATACTTTGAAGCTTAACAAGTTTATTCGAAGCTCATGAGAAAAGTAACACTCTAGTACATATACATTTTCTTCACGAAGTAAAAAATGTCTGCTTCTATAACACGGAGCAGGTAGCTGAAAAGAGAGCTAGATCTTAATTATATCAAAATAGTTTTATAGTTACTTCTTGAATTTATCTGTGCACAACGGCGAATCGCAAGAAAGCTTTCGTTATCCTCTATCATGTTCGGGAGTTTGTGACACGGGTATTTCACTACATGGGCAGACAAATTATTATTAATTCATAATTTGATTGTGATTAGTAAGAAAATTATTAATATATTATTTTTATTTACATTTTGATGTCCTCATAATACACTGAAATAAGAAACGTTACTACAGTTCTGCTAACAGTTTCAATTACGTTAGAAGGGCTCTCCGCAAACAGAGTTTTGCACGGAAAAGTAAAGGCCTTTACGGGAATAGGTCAGCCTGTTCCAAATCCATCACGATCACTATTGCTAGAAAAGCACAAGAAGGCAAAATGCGACACCAAGCGAGCTATGCGTAACGCCCACAGCAACTTTAAAAAGAAATTTCTTGGGGAATGTTTAGAGGAAGACCCTAAAGCTTTCTGGTCCTACGTTAGAGAGGTACAGGGAAAGATACAAACAGTGAGCTCGATAAGATATATCGAAGGTAGCATTACTTGCGATTCGAAGAGGAAAGCGAACATTCTAAACGAATTTTACCAAAGCGTATTCACATCAGATTGTAACATAGAGATCCTTCCTAATGTTTATATACTGGATTCCATTCCAAATATAAGTTTTAGGACAGATGGTATAGTTAAAATCTTACACAAAATTAAGTCAAATAAGTCGTCAGGGCCAAAAGGCATTCCGGCAAGAGTGCTTAAAGAACTGGCAGAAAGCGTCGCCCCTTATCTCAAAATTATATTTTGTAAATCGATAAATGAGATAAATGGTCCCATCAGATTGAAAATTAGCTAATATTACTCCTGTTTACAAAAGCGGATTTATATATAAATAATAACTTCTAAAGTAATGAAAAACCTACCTAATGATTTTAAATGGCTATCAAATATCTCTATAGTGAAACAAAAACTGAAAGAATATTTTAAAGTCAAACAATTGTAATGAGTATTGTATTACATTTGTGTAATCGCCTATTAAAAAATAATAATTATGTAATTATAATGATGTGAAAAAAACTATCTTCGACACTCATAGTTTTCAATTTTGGAACCTGCCGACAAACCTAATGTTTGGCAGGACCCTTGCGATATAGCTTCTACTTCAATTTTTCTTCTTTTGGCATTATATATGTACTGTTTTTTAAGCAAATCACTGCTATACCTTTCTGTCATTCTTTCATAATTTTGTATACTGTATTTGTTAATTTTGAACAAATTACTATCATTGTTAAAAATAAACAATCATTTCTAATTGATCATGCGCAAAAATTGTTTGCGTAGATTATGATGATTGAATTAGGGAGAACCAACGAAGAAGCAGCACACACGCAGGGAAATAAGAGGAAATTTTGGAAATATTTAGAGATGATCCGAAGCGGTAGATGTCTACATCTGTCTGGAAATAAAAGAGTGTACGTCTGGATATGAACAAACGGAGGCGTAAAAAAGAAGTGGGTATCATGCTTACCCCGTAGTGGAATAGTATGATCATGGTACGGAATAATGTATTAAAAAGGTAGTTAAGAATCAACGAGTGGATGAGGAATGAGAAATAACACCATGTCCTTCGGAAGTGCGCTTACACTGGGAGGAAAAAAGGGCCCAAGAACAAGGATAGCTTCGCAAAAAACCCTTTCAAGAGGCGGGAGGAAGTAAAGTTGAAGGGCTTCGCTAAAGACAATGGAAGGAGATTAGTTGAAACGATCCGCAGCGTGTTATTGTATGGGTGCGAACGGTTGACTTTAAGAAAGGAAGGCATTAGAAGCTTTCCAGACGTGGGTGTGGCATAGATTAAAGAAAGTAAGTTGAGTGGATAGCGAAATCGATGGGGAAATGCTAAGAATGGCATCAGATGAAAGAGCATTTATCGAAGAAATATAAAAGGAGAATAAAGGAGTGTGATCTTGAGAGAGGAAAAAGTAATAAAGAATGGCTTTCGGGGGGTGGGGAGAGAGAGAAAGCCGAGGGGGTTTTCTCCGGATAAAATTAAGGGAGGGGGTCAGTTATCAAGAGGAAAAATGGCATTATTAAATGTTAGAATGACAGGGTTGAATACCGCAAGGGTGAGCGGCAGAGTTGAGTCAGCGCGTTAAAATCGCCCCAAGGAAGCTTGAAGTATGTAAAAATCAAAGGAACTTTTTCATTTTGTCCTCGAGTCGGTTCCGAGACACAATAAGAACGAAATGGGGAGAGTTTTAAAGACAAGTGCAACCCCAATGACGGGGAGAACAATGAAGAAGAACATTACCGGTGTGAAACGCGTAAATGTTAAGTGGGAGAAGCACTTCTGAAAAATATTGGCCCATCCTTCAATCCCGTACTTCCGCGGCTTAGTTTTGAATAGAAAACTTTCCGGGAAACATCCGACTTTGTAATAAGACATTTGCATCCTTTAAACTACAGCCATTTTGAAAAAGCGTAGTAAGAATTTATTTATCTTTTGAAATTACTACCAACTCCTTCCGTCCCAGCTACCATGTCCTGATTAATGCAATATTTTTAATTTGCCTTTTGGTACAGGATAGAGGAAATTTATACTTTATTGACATTATCACAATCTTGATCATAACTGTGATGAAATGAAAACTAATGAAGTAGGACTGATACTGAATAATGGCACTAATTAAGGTCTCTCGTTTTGGAATTCTTAGAAAAGCGTCACTCGTTGGAGCTTTACCTACGTGGACATGTTCCGCTAATATCATCAATTACTATTTGAACCTAGATAAATCAAGATTAGGCCACGGGCTTTTCTCTCTTGTATGGAAGTCTTATAAATTTACTTAAAATATAAATTGCATAGTGAATATTAAAATAGAGAGAAAAAGGAAAGGATTGGTTTGTGGATGTAAGAATCTTTCGGAGAGGTAAAATAAAATAAAATTATAAATCCCATCACTTCGGTCTTCATTTCATCTTAACATACAAGATAAAATAAATATATACATAGCAATATTTATAAATCATCATCAGCCATTATCTACCCAAAGTAAACCATAAGATTCCCCAAATGTTTTCCAATTTATCACGTAGCCTAATTACCCTTACTAGCTTCTGGCAACTACTGTTGGAGTGGATGAGGTACAAAAAGGCCTTCGGGATGAATTCTTTTCAGACAGACATACTGCTTATACCTAAGAGAGGCTTATGAAAGACTATAGAAAGCAAGTCGGGGAAGTCTCCCATGACACTCCCCAAAACCCGAGTCCCGTTCCCTGAGAATATATTACGAAGATTTTCATATGCGGGGAAAAAATTTAAACGGCACTCAATTGCTAGAAATCGGAGCCATGAATTTGATTTCGAGATCACATTCCTTCCGAATTCTCATTTACATTAATATCCTTATCTCAATTTCAGCCAGGGTTTCTTCTTAACTGCGAGCTATCTCAAGGGCCGAGGGTTATACCTTATTGAGGAAATTAAAATAATTGTACTTCGAGCAATTTTCGAAAATGGGGCACTTGAGTGAATCTAGGATGACAAATAACAAAAATAAGCATCTCTAATAGCCCCTTAAACCTTTCTCTAAGGATATTAAATCTAATAAGGATATTTTTCTGAAAAACCATACGATACTCTACCATTAGATGTAAGAAGAGACTTACCTGTCTAAATCTCTTCCTGATAAAAAATCGTATCATTTTTATTATGTAAAATTTTTCATCATTGAAGAAGAATAAATATTTAATTCATCATCGTATGGTCACATTTTCCTCACGGTCCCGGGTTCGAATACCGGCTAATCTAATTTTTCCTGTTAGGGAATGGTTGTCTGCGTATGCTGTGTTTATATAAAAAAAGGAAAATTCAAAAAATAATAAAATAATAAATGGGGTTCATTGGAAGAATGGCCTTCAAAGGCTAAAATTCGCCCATGAAAAAAGACGGCATCATTATTATTATTTTCCTATCCGAGAAACAAACCGTACATCGCAAATACGGATTACAACATAACCTTTAAAATGAATTTGAACGCCTTAGCCTTGATCTTTCGTCCAACTGATATAGAATCTCCAAATATGGTTGATAGAAATATTCTCCCTTGGACTTGACACGTCCAGTCAGTGAGTATGATGGATTATTCAAATAACTACCACTAATAACTCATACGCTCTAACAATTTCACTTTGTGAAGCTCTTACACTTCAACTGTCACCACCGTATATAGATTCTAAATAAAATTTGAAAAATCTAAGACTGTGTATGAGGTTGTTTAATTATATTTATAATAACGGCTGGGAATCACTAGAAAAAAGGAGAAGGATAAACCGATTAGTAGGAATCTTTCAGGTTAGAAACGGAGGCGAGGCATGGGCAGAATTAAAGGACAGGATAGAGGAACCACATTATGTAGCTCGAGGGTACCATAAATATAGGTTTAAGCTTAGGAAACAACGAACAGATATCGCGAAGTATTCTTTTATAAATAGGGGGATAAAAGATTGGAATATGTTACCTGAAGAGGCTCTCAAACCCTACCTGAAAAGCAAAAAAGACTTTCGGAATATACGTTTTAACTTACTATAAGGTATTATAATGATGTTATGTATGTTTAAATCTTATCACCTGAATTTTGTTCTATTTGTAAGGTTTATTATGTAATTAAATACATAAATAAAGTATATTCAATTTTTAAAACACGATGGAATGTTAACCTATGGCTATCTATCGACGAAAAGGAGAAATAATCAAGATAATTAATCTACGACTTGGAGCAGAATGAATAAAATATATCAAGTATAACTAATTAGTTCAGGTTCACCAGTTATGCTTAACTTTGTGGTAGTGAGAGATATAAAACGCGCCATTATGGAGTTTTGAAAATGTCAATTAGATGAAAGTATTTGTTCCTTCAGATCAGAAATCTAGAAAATATTACGCTTTGTTAAACAACTCTTTACAGAAAATTTTTGAGACGTTCTCCTCTAGCAGTACAGCTAAGCAGGTAAATAACGTTTGCATAAGGAAGATCGTCAATCTCCTTACTTACCGTGCAAACTTCCGTTACAACACGCCTAAAAGTATTTCAAACGAGGGTGCTGCTAGGATGATCCTCTTTCTATCCACGGATACATGCGTACACTTCCTTAGCGGGTCAACTTTTACGAACTTCTTTCATTAGAAATATTCTTGGGAAGCAATATCTTTTACTTCCCTTCCTGAACTCTTTAACCATTATATTCGATACACCCCACTTCTTCGACCACCTCATTGATCTTAATAACGAGATTTTATTTCTATATTGGAGACAAAATTTGAAAAGTTTCCAAAAATTTCCATCTCCAGCCCGTCATTAAAGTTTCTCAGTTTACATTAATTCTCAAAGAAGATGAAGATCGTCTTCACTGAGGATAACCACACGTTTATAAGTTCTAATTACATTAAATAAAGCTTAAACTTTGGTGTAACGAGTTCATAGACCGCATCGTCTATATAAAAATAAATATAATTAAACATCAGACAGTAAAACTACACTCCTATAAACTAAATCAGAGCAACAGTTCTGGTATGGACAGTATCATTTATCCCTTTAATGGCTCTCATTAACGAATCGAGCATTTTTTCTTAATATAGTACTTAAATTTAGTTTTCCTCATGTTAAATTATTCCTTCACAATATAGGACTGAAATGTAACTTCACTTTCATGAAAGAAATATATATATATATATATATTTCAACTATAATTAGAAAAAAATCGCCGGGTGAAAATATTACAGTTTTTCAATTATGGCAGGGATGGCAAACTTTCACTTTCATGTAAGAAAACCTATATTGATTCCGAATAATAAGTAACCTAAAGGGAAATATGCTGGGTGAAAATTAGAAACGTAAGTACTCAATAACAGAACCCCTTCCGTCCGCAATTAAACATAGAATTTACTATCATTAATCAACAACGGAGTATTATATCAGCGAATGAGTATGTTGGACATTTAATATAACAAGTACCCTTCGGTATAAGTTGGAAATTAAATAAGGTAAACATTGGTAATTATGTGATAAATTTTCAAACATGTTACATAATTCCATGAGAATATATTAGCTACAAATTTGGGATGGAGAAGACAAGTGAATGAAAGATTCTCTTTATAGCTATATACGTACGTTGCTTAGCACATAAGAGTAAACAAAACAGAAAAACCTATTATATAACAAACGGAAAGACTATTGTTATTCATATGTATATACAGTCAGCGGAAAACAAAAAAAAGTCTTACGGTAATAGTAAATAAAGTTTGGATAATAGTCGCAAAGCCTATACTACTTTGTGAGAGACGTTATACATAGCTCTGCAACAGGACCTATCAATGCATCCGTGAAAGCAGTTGCAATAAGTCCTATATTCACGAGCTCATACGGACGCCGAAACATACAGCACTTTAACTTCCTTTAAAATACAATTACCTCCTTTCACCGCGCATCAAACGAATTACAAGATAGCAAGGTCACTATAATTTTCCACCTTCTCGAAAGCGTTGAAACGTTAATTACCTCCATGGATTACTTTTTCAGTATCGATAATCGAATTCATCGATTATCGAATTTAATGGGTATGTTTGGGGCTCCAATTTTCGGTGAAACGAGTGTTACGACACACGTTCCAATTTTAATCTCGTCAACTGAATTCAGGCGAGGCACCGTCACGGGGAAATAAAATGCAACGAATTACAATTATTTCATTTGTACCAGTGCTACCGCGTTTTTTCAACAGCATTACCGTCATCATCAGTTTGTAGATTGGTATGCGTAAACTAAACATTAAAAAGACGTCGGTGGTCGTTTGACCAATTTTTAGCGTTTTCCTTCAACATTTTAAAAGTTAAATATTTTTCAATTTTTTAAAAATCTTTGATTTTGTGTGTTACCATTCCGAATTTAATATGAACGAATTAAAATTATTCTTCTTCTATTGTGGTAATTTTTACATCGTGCTTTACCTAGAAGGGCGGCTGGTGTTCATTACACCACTTCCTCTTTTCAAGCCAAATATTTACCCTTTTCTCCGAGTTTTTAAAAATATTTTCCTACAGATATTTATGATTGAATAATTTATTACATTAATAACCATATGAATGACGTTTCAAAAGAACTTGAGTAGAGGGTGATTATTATTCAAAGGCCTATTCAGTGAAAATAATGAACTCTTTGCTGTATCTAGACATTATTTTATAGACAATCGGTCGATAGAAAAAGTATTTTCAATAAATATATAGATACGCCTAAAATAAACAATTAAACGTCTTTAAGTTGAAAAGAATCAATAAGACAGGTATCGAGAAGCGAAGTGGTTAAATGACCACCTCCCGTTCTTCTAATGCTAAGATGGATAAACGTAGGCACGGGTAATGAATGTATATCATCAGTCGTAATTCCTATATCAATGCAAAATAATTTAGTAGGAAGTTCTTCTGCTATTAGTTGCGTATGCGTGGGAAATGTTCGTGAATTGAAACATATCACACGAATAAGGGAAGAAGGAAAAATATCGTATTCCTCGTCTGTTCTGCAGATACTTCAAAGGCATTGGGAAACTGAGACAAGCTCCGATAACGACAATCGTCAAAGAAATAGATACGTTTAACACAAAGTTTCATTCATACCTTTAAATGGGCCTCTTTAAAAAAAACTCCCATGACATATCAAGAATCCACGGAAATACCGTACATATCCAAGTAATACTGGTTGGATCTCAGTTGAAAGTGGACCGCTTAATTTGTGGACAAAAAATTCATAATTTCTCACGAATCTCCAACAGAAGTCAATCCTATCTCCCCACTCCTTTCCCTCCCATCAAAACTGCAAAGTATCGTATAAATTCTGTTATTTCTGTAATACTAATTGCCTGAAGATGACTGTAATGGTCGAAACCTGTCGCTTTGAATAAAATATTGCGGAAAATACGAAGAACTTAAAAAAAATGTATTTGCATAGAAAGAAATATTTGAGTTCAAGACCTCTGTATTCATTCCATATTATAACTCAAAAAATATGTTCTCACTACTAGTGATCTCGTACTGAGAATAAATAAAACTGGAAGACCGATGTTAATGCAACAGACTTTTAAAACACTCTTTACGAAGGTAATCCTGGGCTACGTTATTGTAAGTTTATGAAAATGAAGCAAGACCGCCGTTCTGAGAACTAGAAACGAAATTAAATATCTACTAGTCCACAAGTATTGCCCAAAAGAAGATTGTGATCTTTTCTGTTTTTCTTTTAAAGTAATCATTTTATTTCATATGTTATACATAAAATTCATATGTAAAATACTAAGATATAAATATATTTTTGCTTATGCTATTCTTTTAATTAAGAAAGGCGAAGGTTATTTCTTCGGTTCGAATAATATCTGAGAATACGCTAGCTACGTAAATACGTAGAGGTCTTTTCAACAACGTTTTTATCCCCCATAAATACCTTGAAGAAACTTATTTCCATAAACACCCGTGCATCACGGTGCATTTGAATCAAAAGGGCGCGTATACCATTTTTAACCGCAAGTATATTGCGGTGTACACGTTAGCGACTTTTTTCGAGGGAAATATATATTAAGGTTGGAAAAAAGTCGCAGGAAAGTCCTCCTTGTCCTCTTGAAAGAGCCGGAGCTTGGGAGAGCCCTGGAGCGAAGCTCGGCGTCAAGTAATTTGTCCTCGTAATTCCCCGGAAGAAGAAGGAAAAGTTATAACAGAGTGCGGGCCGGAGTTAGGTGGAGTTTTAACGAGAAGGGTAATCGGCTTCGGTACCTTAGGACAGGAAATGCATTAATTCCTGTTTTGCCGGTGTGTTGGTAACCTCGCAACCGATAGCGGCGGACTTTTTATTGCTACCTTATAGATGCTTGAAAGGTAGATACAAGAAGGGCGCTAATGTACGCGCTGTCTATGTTTGCAGATAACTTCTCCGGAATCTGATAAATTACAGCTGTAGGTTCTCCACGTTGCGAGTATGGCGGTATTAAATGGGATTACGTTGAAGAGTTTACATAGGTGAAATCAAACATGAGTGAATAAGGATGACAGGATAGTCAACTTTCCTGTATATAAGAATAAGTGAAATCCGAATTCGAGGGTAAGAATTGAACTATTTTATGGCAAGAAATAAAACAAACTAGGCGAAAATTCCTTCCTTCAGGAAATGCCAGAACCTTCAGGTCTCAACGTAAAATGTCATTAACACAATTAATTAATTTGTTTTGCTCTTAAGTGTTAATTTCTTTTTAAAGAATGCGTAGGCTAACGAAATAATGCACTAGACACAAATTTTTAAATATTCTTTCCAATGGCGAATGAAATTAAATATCAATAAGAAAAACTTTGAAATTTTCACTAGTAATTTAATCACGGTTAGCTTCACAGGGGTGCTGGAATTTTTACGAACAGAGGAATTTAAATTCAGGAATATAAACATTTTTTATGGTGGGAAAGAAATACATTTCCTGAGGAAAATTACGAAATCATTCTTATTGATGATGTCCTAATACTCATTCAGAGTTTAAGTTAATTGCAGTAAAATGCATTTATCCAATTCTACTGATCTGAAAATTACAAGGAGGAAGGCTTTATATCTATTTTCAGCATATCAGGATGCCATACATATCTGTGAGAACGGAACATAACACAGCGAAAATGAAAAACACAATTACAAAAATACTTTTATATTAAATGACGCCAGTTTCTAGCATAATGAAGAACATTTTTTCTAATTTCTCCTATCTTTTTCTTCATTCTTGTCTAATTCAACTTTTCTGAAAAACGCAAACCAATATGAGAGCAAAAGCTTTTCTAAAATGAAAATATAACAGCATCTGAGTTGTTCTAAAAACCGACTTTTGCTAACAAATACTTAAATCGAAAATTATGATTGGTAGTGTATCAAAATAAAGTTTATTAGAAAGCCATATGCATGGAGGAAATAGCAAAAATAATGCCTGAAGAAACTGCAAGCTCTGAAGCTTCTAAGCATCACGAAAGAAGAGAAAACAATTGAAACAAGGAAATTTATTCCTCCAAACATGCGTTTTGCATTAGGTGATGAGTCCTTTACCTTTAATTGCATTAATCCTTTCGCTATACAAAATCTATATCTACTATATATAGACGCTTCTCCGGATATACCTATAAGTTATATATATATATATAGGGGATCAAAATTCTAACCATGTTCCACAAGTGCCAATGCCTTGAAATTTTTACGACATATTGGCCATAACGTGTAACCTCCAGGAAAAAGCCGACTTTGAACCTCAGTGTCATGGGTTTGATTCCAGAAGGCCCCAAAGTCGCGATTTTCTCCATAAGAATACATGGCGGGGATTTTCGAAAATTTTTTTGAGGCACTTCCCGGAAAAATAAAGAACTGAAACTCGAGGGATCGCTAGACGCTGTGCATATCTAAAGGAAACCATAAAGACATCTACGAAGATTATCCTTGGTTCGATGCTAGGTAAGGGCAAATATTCTCCCGTTTAATTTACATTGCGATTTTTAAGATTTATTTTAATTACTTCCAGATGACTTGGAAACTTGAAACTTGGCACGTGGATATATATCATAAATATATTTTATAATCAAATTTAAGCAACTCGCTGATGGTCCTTGGTTCGATCCCAGAGGGCCATTTACATCTTACAATGCATTTTTTATGGAGATAACGGAAACAAAATTTAGGTACTTCCCGGCATACTATCGACTTCAAACTTTCCATGATACAAGAGCAAGTCTTTACAAATCAAACTGTGCATTCACAGTTTACAATATGTCCTAGGTTCGACACCAGGTGTCTCTGCAATCAGAGGTTGATCCGATTTTTAGGAATTATTTTGAATCCTTTCCCAATAATATAGAAACTTGAAATTCAGCATATAGATAGAGATCATAAATAAGTTTCTGAAACATATTTTAGATTTCCTAGATCGTCCTTGGTTCGAATCCAGAGAGCCATTTAAATTCGTGAAAAGTAGAACGTCTTTTGAGGGAGTTGTAGCCAACATTTCTGATTGAATTTTCACACAAAGTCAGAGATGGTGATCTTCTATAGTGCTGCATAGTAATTTCACCAGTATGGTGGGTTTCACCCGGGTTCGTTACCAGACGATGAAATTGCAGCGAATTTTAAGAATATTTTCAATCCTCTTTTTTTTTTCTTTTGAGGACCGTCACAAAATGATGCCGATATGAAATTAGTATGCCGATCTGCTTGCAGTATGCAAGCTACATTTTACTCGTATATAATAAATCTGTAGAGGGGGTCGTGTCTGTACATTGATCCGATTTCAGAAAAAGTTGTATTGCTGGATACTGGGGTTGTTCCCGAGTCCGAAACACCTTTAAGAAATTTTCATGTCTGTCTGTCTGGATGTTACTGCATCACTCAAAAACTATCCAACCGATTTTGATGAAATTTGGTATGACGGTCATTTGTCATCCGGGTTGTGACATAGGCTACCTTCTATCCACTTAGCTGTCTCCAGTTCGTCTCCAGTCGGGGTCAAAAATATTATTCACGCTATAACTCTAAAGCTAAATATTTTCAAAATTTCAAAATTCGTACAATATTAAAAGTCTCCCCTGCGCAAATGATAGGCTACTTTTTGTTGACGCAAATGTACTCGGTTCGACTCCAGATAGTCGAAGAGTTTCCACAATAAATACATGGGAAGACATTTTTATCATTTACACGGTACTTTTCTTTAATAAAATTAAATTAGAAATAATGGTCGTTGGAAACTAAAACTAACACCAAAACAAAGTAAACGGAATGAAGTTTCTTATTTTGGTCGTAGAATATCGCTTTCACTTCGAAGTTGTGAGAATTAAGAAGTAAAATAAGAAAATTTTATGAGAATCTAACATTGTAAACAACCCGTCGTCGAGGCCAATCTCTATATCTTTAAATTCAAATTCGTTAGCATTAGAGCATCAACAACAACCAAGCTTTGTTTTGAAGCAACACCAGTGTTTGTTGATTCTTTACGTAAAATTAATGTTTATCGTCGTATTTAATGAATCTTCTTTTCTCATATAAAGTAATCATATCTTCTTAGCTTGGTAAGTAGATAATTTTTTCATTCTTATTTTCCGATCTAAATACTTATCGTTAGACAATGTTTCATTTAGCGTCCCGCCGTGCATTTAATGAGTCAATCAAGATCGTTGAAATATCCCTGTATTCAGAGATTGCTTCCTTTGAAGTGTGAAGAATTGGATTTAAAGCAGCAAGGAATCACAATCCATTTTTACCGGACTGGAACGGTAAACGGATTTTGTGTTTTTAGTTATAGAATTGAAAATTAAACCAAGAAATGTTTTAGTGGATCATCTATTGGTGTGTTATAAGTGTGTATGTGTATACTATTGGTGTGTAAGTATAAGTACTATCTATCCACCTATATCTTTTCTTGATGGTGATAGTCATACTTATAGGTATTTTCTTATATCTTAAATATTACATTTAAATGTTCGTGCTAAACGATTGCCGATACGCTATTAAGTTTGTTATACTATAAAATATGGAACACCTCTCTCAGATTATACGCGACTGTCCTTTATTTTTATGCTTCTGTTATATGCCGGCGGCTCAATTATTATCATTAGAAATACGCTTGAACATGTATGTTGCAGGGTTAAATTATTCCAAAAAAATCAATGAAGTACTCATTTCACGGACTCTAGCCAAGCGTCGAAAGAAATAAAATATATATGTATTCTTTTTTTGCTATAACTTATATATTGTATGTCTAGGTAAGGAAAAATTGGATAAACTGAATAAGAATTTAGTCGAATAAGCATCATTTCGAAGAATGACCTCTAACAAGATATTTCACTTACGAAGTCTTTTTCGTTAATATACTTCACATTTTCAGTTACATATTCTCTTAAGAAGTGTTGCTGGAATATGGTTTGCATTTAGTTCAATTCAACTCTGTAATTTTTTTCAGTTAAGTTACTCTATACGTGAAAATGTCATCTTCGAATATTTTAACTATAGGAATCATATCCCTGAATTTCAATTATTTGCCGATATCACCGAAAAAAATCGCAAATGGTTAACAGAATTGACAAAAATTGAATCATTGATATTGACAATTGGTTTTGCTTTTCTTGGTGCATCTTATTTCTATTAGTGTTCGTTTTTGAGGTACTGTGAGGTTAAAGCAGAATTTATACTGTTCGTTCCTGGTTGCGAGTAAAAATCATGCAAATTAAACAGAAAAATAAATGGCCAAGTAAAGGAAATGTAGTTAATTTTTGTTATTTAGATTTCATGAATTTTTGAGGGAAGATAGCGAGAAAAACTTGCGAGCATTTCTTATCACTACCGATTACATCGCTTAAATGAGATATCTCCCATAAGTTTGAATGTCTACTTTCGCTTGGATTACGTTTCCTCATTCCACGTTTATAAACATATATGAAGACATTATTTTTCGTCAACGGGATTTGAAAACATTGAAATTAAATTAAATTCTATTCAGGAGAATAGGTAAGAGTTCATTCTGATTTTGCAACATAATGGTCAAATTATAATTGCGATTTAATTACACAGATGCGCCGCTTACATTATTAATAGGATAAAAATTTTCTTCACAGTTCTTACAGTTAATTTAACAGCAAAGGGTCAATTATTAAGTGTTAGATAATTTAATTGAAGAACAGCCAACGCCATCTTAAGGAAAAAATTAGGTGTTAATTCATAAAAGGACGAGTTCTAATTAGATACATACATATTTCTATACTATACATTGTAATTCTTTTGCGGCGTTTATTTGATAGTTGCGAAGATTTCACTCGCTCGCTGTCTGTCAGACATATTGGACGTGCTAAGCGACTGGTTCATTCGTTTTCGTTTGTGGTTTACAAGATTTGAGTGGCTGTTTTTGTGATTCCGTCTCCATTCATTTTGTACTCAGTGGTTTCCTCTATTTGTTGTAGCGACTGGTGCATTAGTTAAGTCTGTGATTTACATTTGTGTAACTGTTTTTGTGATTTCGTAAGTCACATAGGATGAAGAGAAGCATTGTTTTTTCATAAATTTAACACTTTTCATGTCTAATTTTTTTCATATTTAAATTTCATTACTTTCTATTTACATTCATTTTTCCGTTGAGAATCAACGGGCACTCCACTAGTAAATAATAATAGTTCACGATAACTTCCCTAATGTGGAACGTTTTTTGGAACTAGTAGAACTGCATTAATCCTTTGAATGAAGGCGGATGGGGTCATTTATCTTCGCTTCAAATGCTTCTCTCTTGCGGATGAATTATGCTCCCCTAATTACTCTGTTTGATCGATACCTTAACTTGTTAATGAGCTCTATTATTGCGAACTTCGGAGTTCGCGATGCGTGTTCGTGTGAGCGATTCTCTTTTGATAAATGGTATTTCGTTCGACGTGATTATTTGATGCCTCCATTTCATTGTTATCATGTTGTCACAGTTACGTTGAGGCGTGAATTAATTTTTTTCGATGGTATTTTAAATTAACGAAGTGCAGCCACTGCGGAATTTATTAGCACTTCTCGCACATGAGTTTTTTCGACAATATTTGCGAATATCGTTTTTTATATAATTGGGAGGCTAATTTACAATTTACTGACAAATTCAATATAGTATTTGCGTTTGAGATTATTTTAAATCGTTATATTAAAAATGTACGAAAATCATACATATTAGGAAGGATATATTAAATATGTAGAATGAAATTAGTCAAAACCAATTAGTTAACTTCGAGCAGGAAATGATTAATTTAAATGACAGTTATTGTGTTTATAATACAAATATCTGCAAACAAACAGTTTAATCCTTTGATATAGTAAACAAATTTTAAGTGAAAATGTCCTCGAGTTAATCAATTTTAGTAGAATAATTTAATTTAAAACTAGGAGTTCATTTTCTTTTGTAACCAGTATCACGTACATTATAATTATTTAATTTTCAAACTAAAAGTTGCTTTATTTTGTAACCTATAACACGTTAATCATATTTATTTAATTTTCCAAATGAAATTTGATTTCCTTTTGGAAGCTACAGCACTTTATACAACTTGAAATGATATTATCGCAAAAATATCCTCATCATCAGTGATTCTATGTATTAAATCATTCTTCATAAATCAAAGTACCTTCTGAACAAGCAGAGATCTGAAGATATATAGCGTGAGATATTCATAGGAAGCGCTTATTTGGTTTCTGAAATTAACTGAACTCATAGACAAGTGATGCTGAGCTTACAGACAGGGTGAAACTAGACTTTAATAAATTCGGAAAATTAAAAGCTAACAAAGCTTTTGATAAACTTTGACGCGAAAACACTGAATGATATTCACCGCGGACGGCTAAATGAGAGGGTTAGTAAAACAGCTCGTTACTTCGGGAACTAAAAAAAGGATCGTTTAAAACACAAATTGCGGAGCCTTCAAAGAAAAAGTTTTTCGACATGGGCAGTAGCTGCGAAAAACTGGCTTTTCTCGAAAGGTAGACAGAAAACACGTGCCATTCTTGTTTTATATGAGAAGAGGTCATAAATGGTAACATCAAAGGGCCGAAGCAAAGGTATAGACCGAGGCGTTCAAAGAAATCCCAAGCGAAAACTGTGAGGTAATGACTTCATTTTAAAAATTCACCTACTGTACGCAGTCCTTCTATGAAACGCTCCATACTTTACTCATATCCTCATCATGGTCTACGCTTGGAGATAGAATCATCATTGGAATCTCCAAACGTGGGAGAAAAATGTGACAGGAATTAAAGACGCTGTATTCTGAATTTTTTGGCGTCAGTAATTGAATATTTACAAAAATACTAATAAATGTATTTTTTTAGTAGGCCAGAAAAATTTTCTGTACTGCAATTTAATAAAGATAAATAATTATTTTGGTAGATAATTAAATTTAACACGCTGTATTTTATACAATTTTAGAAAATGGAAAATTTAGTTCCTTAAGTTCCATAGCAATACTTAGTTTATGCTCCATATATTTAATTAATTTTATATCTACATATTTTCTCACAAAAATAAAACATATTTAAGAAATAAAGAAGTTTAGTTTAGTAAGACCCTTTATTACGAGGTTAGGCCCAGATTTCTTGTCGTTAAACCTCATATATCGTTAATATATGTACATACATTAATTAAAACAAACAGACATGATATTGTAAATTTATTTATAATACTCTGTATCTTCGCGGGTGTTTTTTGCTCCCCTTCTTGTGTGAGCGTTTTCCCGCACCGTGGGTTTTTCTCTGAAAGCCTTCAGCCCAGGAGTTTATTTTTCCCACACCGCATTCTTTCATGGGGTTTAATTGTTTTAATTTTTAATACTTTTCTTGTATCGGATTTTGTATCATAATTTCATATGTATGTCTACAGAGGTTAGATGTAAGAGAGGACCACCTGGGCCTAACCTCGCCGCAATAACGGGTCTAATAATAATAATAATAATAATAATAATAATAATAATAATAGTAGAGTGTGGGGTTAATGGAAGGGTTCTGGGGGTTTTACCGGGGGAGTCTCCGTCCTAATCCGGACCCTTTGCTCGCCTTCGGAGTATAGGGAAAAATATTTGCAACTAAAGATTTACAAAAAAATCCGTTGCGGGAAAACACCCACAAAAAAATGGGGATGAAAAAATAACTCGCGAAAACATAGTAAAAAATAAAATTTAAGTATTGAAAAGAAGGAAAAATACTGAATCGGTCAAAAGAAAATCACACCTACAATTTCTCTCACTCATTTCAAACACGCAGAATTCCATCAACGAACCAAGGTATTTGAACGCCGAGAAGAAGCAATATCTAAAACAAATCAAGCGTGCAGTAACGCCATATGGCGCTCTCTATCCCGAATAACTCTCACGGATAGACAACACGGGCGGCCAAATCACCAAATAACGACGCAATCCCCCACGCCTAGAGGAATTCCGACCGCCAAAAATCAGAAAATAATCCGTGAGCAACCCCCATAATATCCACTCCTTTTCCAATTCCCCTCCCATAGCGGATTCCCGGAATCTGGAGCATCTAAGCTGTGGGTACATAACGTACGGGGAACACTTTAAAGCTTCTTACGAAACCGGAGTAAAAGCGGAGGCGGCTTGAGAAAGAGAGAAACGCCGCGAGAACGTAAAACGGACGACTATCGACTTCGGGTCGTTCGGATTCTCATTTTTGCGAGTATTCTCCCCTTTACTAGGTTAACAGCCGTTTCTAATCTAATTTGTGGATTAATAGAACCTTTTAATGGACCTCCGAATCCCTTCCCCTTTTACGGGCCTCCGTCTTATACAGCTTCCGCCTCCGACGTCTTTCCCATTTTTACTCCCATCAAAGACGGGCTCTTTCTCTTGTTTAACTGCTTTAAGTGGGTTTGCCGTGAGATTTAGCCTTTGGCCTGATATACGTGAACGACGTACGAGATATATCATTACGCCTAGAGTTACTAGCTATGAAGTGCTGTACTTTACGTGAAAACCGTTTACGGGAGATGATGTAAAGGGTGTGGGAAATTACATAGAATAAAAAAATAACTCGTTTCTTTTTAAAATTAAGAATACTCTATTCTAAAACTAAAGCGTTTTTCTAATCTATATCTATAATATAAAATAGTGTGGGTGTGTGTGTGTGTATGTTCGCTAAAAACTAGAGAACCGAGAGTCGCAACTTTGAAATTTTCTACATTATTAAAAGTCGACCCCGTGCAGAGTATAGGCTACTTTTTATTTCCCTAAGGTCCACGGTTCGAGCCCAGATGGGTCAAAACGTTTCCTTAAGAAATACACGCGAGGGCAGTTTCTTCGTAGCAGGGTTTAATTATTTTGCAAAATTAAATTAGAAATAATGGTTCTAGAAAGTCAAATCAAGCACCAAAAGAAGGAGAATAGAATAAAGATTCTTATTATGGCCGTGAAATATCATTTGCGATTCGAAATTGTGCACATTTTGATAAAATACTTGAATATTTTATCGAAATTTTGAGGTTATAAACAACCCATCCCCCTGACGATCAAGGCGATTATTGATTTCGAGCTCATGCGTAATTTCGTAAGAAGATATGGAAAATGAATACCCAGATACAATTAATGTTGTAAGATATCTATTATATATAATTCCTTCTCCGGATTCATTCATATATATAAAGATACCCAGATAGGATAATAATTCACAGGCTAAACCACAAGCGTCATTGATTTGAAATTTTACAGCGTATAGGCCCTAACGTGAAACCCACAGAAAAAAGGCGACTTTGAACCTCAGTGTCATGGGTTCGATGCCAGAAGGTCCCAAAATCCCGATTTTTTCCATTTAAATGTATTGCTTTGATTTTCGGGAATTTCTAAAAAATACTTCCCGGATAGGTGGAGAATCAAAATTCAAGGAGCTTACAGATATGGACATCATCTATCGAAACCATAAATGACTTTAACAGAAAACGTCCTTGGGTCGATGCTACGACGATGCAAACATCTCCCATTTAAAATACATGGGGGTAGTTTTTCATTATTTTTTTTATGCATTTATCGAAATGATAGGAAGTTCTTGCTTAGCTAGAAGATGTATATTAAGACAAGGTTTAAGAAAAAAATATATAAGACTATGCTGTTCCCGGATTCGATGCCAGAGCACATTACAAATCCTAACATAAGGAATATATGTGAAAAGTAGGACGTCGTTTGAGGCAGTTGCAGCAAAAATTTCTGCTCGAATTTTCACACATAGTTAGAGATGGTGATCTTCTATTGTTCTGCATAGGGAGTATCGCCAGGAAGATTTTGGTTCGATGCCGGGCGGTAAATACATCTCCCATATAAAACACATTGGGGTAGTTTTTCATTTTTTTTTTCATGCACTTATCGAAATGATAGGAAGTTCTTGCTTAGATAGAAGTTGTTTATTAAGACCATGCTGTGCCTGGGTTCGATGCCAGAGCACATTAATATTTCTCACATAAAGAATATAAGGGAAAAGGAGGACGTCCTTTGAGGCAGTTGCAGCAAATATTTTTGCTTGAGTTTTCATAAATAGTTAGAGATGGTGATCTTCTGTTGTTTAGTATTGGGGTACAAGTCAGCTCCATAATACACTTACCTTCTGCAAAGAATATTCTTCGTTGGTTTTGAAGAAAGTGTTCATTCAAAGAATATGAGATTAAATCTTTAGGTGACTTTGTAGACTAAATTATAATTTTATTTACTTTTTTCATTTGTTTGGAAAAAATTATAGTCTGGAATCAGCTATCTACCAAAAATTATGAGGCAAGTGTTACGATCAAGACAGTTCCAAGAGTAATTATCAATTTGGATTTCCCCGTTGAGAATCAATGGGCACTTCTGCTAGTAGAATATAAAATGAACACAGTTTTTACTAAATTATTTCTGTCAAGAATTTTTGAAATACGTTACATTTATGACGTACGACCATCCGAGTTTACAACCAAAATACTTAACCAAAACTAAACTGAAATTACCCTTTTATTAACATATAAATAACATTTCGACACCCAATGTAATGAACAAATTTTTTCAGCAAGACTTTAATAACGCAGAGTGTAATAAGCATAAAAAAGAGAAAAAAGCAAAAGTTGAAATTTAAAATACAATGAATGTTTATAATATTTCCTTTTGAGTGACTTCAAAGCTTTGGACCTTGAAAATACCCTTTCATGTCATAGTAACGGTAAATAGGGAGTATTTTGGGAGTATAAAGGGTCACGCAAGATTTTAACGCGGATTTCGAACTTTACATTAATTTCACTTACGACCTATGTTTGAAGCATAACTAATCCTGACCAGTTGGCTTTAGGTGTATCAATTACCGCACGAACATGTTCATGACCAAAATTATTTCTCAATAAACAAATATACCAAGAATTTATGATAGTTATGTTGCATAATAATTGCAGTAAATAATACTTAGGTATTTTAACACAAGCGATAACCCTATTCCGCAAAGTGGATAACTTAGGAAAATATTAGTGAACGCTGCATTAACAACCTTTGCCTACCAAAGCGAAGAATAAAAATACAGAGGGACTAAAAATTTAATAAAGAATAGTATAAGATCACTTGTAATTTTATTTTATCTCATCAGAGAAGAGATTGACAGTATCATCTCAACAAATTTTAGCACAGAGAAATAAAATATTTCTTATTTTGCGAAACGTTGAGTTTACGACATAATAGCATACCTTATACTGATTTTTTTTCAAACTATACATTAATATTGAATAACTTAATAGTATTCGAAAAGGCCGACCAGTTATTGAGGTTGTAAATTCATTCCATATCTATTTGCACAGACTGTGAACAAACTAATAGACTTAAAAATAATTTCTATACCTCTTTCTTTAGACTACGTATTAATAATTATAGTTCACATAATCAGGCGAGGTGTTGTAGTAATCCATAATGGACATAATCTAAGACAGAATTGTAATTTTACCACAAATTTTATTTTTCACAAAAACAGTAACACGACCGGTTTCGAATGATTAATCGTTATCTTTTGGAAGATAACGATTAACTGTTTTTTTGAAAAATAAAATTTGTGGTAAAAGTACAAAACACTCTTAGATTCTTTCAAATAGCTATGCTTTTGAAAAATCTCCACACATTCCACACGATTTGGATTGAGCTAAAAGAACAAAGCTCGTAAAGATATTTAAAGTAACAGATTAAAAATCTCGCAAAAACAACCCTACCAAACGGCATGTGTAAATACTTGCAGGAGGAAATAAGATCGTGAACCTTTCAATCCAAGGTAAATAAAAGCTCAACTTAAAAACACGGAATGTGCGTGAGACATTTCTCAGATGCATTAAGAACGGAGTGCATTGCCGCAGTTGCTAGCCAATGAATTACGCGACAGCGTGACATTCGCTAGGCATTACCCCCTTAGTATTGAGTTTACATCTGGTGTAAGTTGGGAACATTCGCGGATGAACTATCGCGAGGATTTCCCGCCGTCTCGACTAAGCGGACAGTTTAACCGCAAACGATAGCGACTCCTGGGACAAATACGGCCTTAGGACTTTACGTAACAAGACGCGGTTTCCTAAACGAAGAATGGATCAATCCATGCGAGTCCGTCAGACAAGAGCGATAAATGCGCCTCCTAGGATTATTCAACGGAGTGAAATATTACGCTGTAAATATAGTAATGATGATCTCTTGATGGGCTAGAATATAAAACATCCAAGTAAAATCTAGGGCATAAATGGAATGAAGGTAATAGTTCTATAATCCATCTTCATGTAGAGACCAGGTATAACTTATGGCCCCATGTATTCCTTACGGAAGAACATAATGCGCCCTAAATAATTAGAAAATTAAAGTTGGCGAAAAATGATTTTGAAACTTACAGAGTAAAAGTAAATAAATATATGAATCACATACGTAAATCAAAGTGTGATTTAACAGAGAATTATTTTACCATAAAGGAAAAATAAGAAGGAGATATTTTCAAAAAAATTGGGAATGAGTTGTGATTTTATTTTAACCGATGCGTTATTGGATGGCATAAAAGTTCTTCGAAAACAAATTCCTCGAAAACAAATGCTTCGAAAATAGACCACTCTAATGAATCTGAAGTCATTCAAAATTTATATTAAAGAAACTGATTCGGATTTGAAATCAATTCGTCCCAATCCAATCCGAATCCGTTTCTTTAATATAGATTTAGGATAACTTCAGATTTATTAGAATGGTCTATTTTCGAAGAATCTGACATTCGAAGAATTGATCGTTCGAATAATTTTCCTGTTACCGTATTATGGACATTTTCCAAATCGATCATCCTATAAAACATTCAATAGGGATTAAATATTGCGTGAAAAAATCCACAAATCAAACTTCAATGTTTGATCACTTCATTATAATTTCCAAGAGTAAAATCAACATCAATTCATCTGGCACACTTCATGGATTTGGTAGAACAAAATTAAAAGAGCTAAGGAGGGTCAGTGGAGCCAAAAATCACAAGGTTATAAATGAATGCTGGAATAGGAAAAGGCTGCATGACCTATATATACGGATGCTTGGCGTCGCTTTGGGTGTCTGATAAGGATGGATGGAAGCAGAATTACTAAATTAGTACCTGAGAGAAGTGGCATTTAAGGAAGAAAAATATCGTGAAAAACTTGGTCAAATGCGACTGAGATGCTTAAGAGGAGAGATTTCACCGGCTTACAAAATGAGTTTATAAAAAAATACCAGGATGTTTCTGAGGTAAAACATGTACATTTATGGTAGAATAAAGAAGGTGAATTACGCGATTACCACGAAAGGAAACAGTGAGTGTGATATAAATATGCATAGAAAATTTCGAATTAGTACCGACAAAATCTATAAAAAAATAGAATTAAATTAATCAAAATTTTGGTTAAAGTTGAACGTATACAATTTTAATACAATCATCAATATAAATTTCGACTATTTTAATTCTAACAATAGAACGACTATATTTTAGATCAAGCTTAAGACCTCTTACATCTAACCCTATGCCATTAAAATCTGAAAGAAAGATCTTTAAAGAATGCAACAAAAGAACATACAAAAACAGGGAAATATTTTGTGTATTTACTACGAAAATCCAACTCTGCACTTAAGAGAAAAGTAAAAACTCAGCAGCAATACACCTACGAGCCAGCCACATGAAAAATCTGAGAAACCAACTGAGGGTGGCAACTAAAATTTAAAGGAAGAAAAAGAGGGAAAAACATGAAAAATGAAAGTGCCAGGGACAAGCTTGAAAAAGGAGTAGACAGCCAATGTTTCTTTCGAGTTACCCAAACACAAGCTTAGAGTTACTTCGAAAATTCTAAGGCTTAATTTCTTCCCACTATTAAAGCACTCGAACTGAAATATCTCCGTGACAACATCATGAAATAAAATTCACTCATTTCTGCGATAATAAATGATTTAATACCATCCCACGCATGATAAAACGGCCTTAAATAAAAAATATCTTAGAGGAGTCCTTTATGCATCTGAACTTTCCTTTTGGAGCCACTGAAATTTTTGGCGGGGAATCAATAGTCAAAATATTTTTCTTCGAAAGATTTCTAGGGGAAATCATCTTAAGATGGAGAACACACTTAATATGTACCCGTGAAATGCATTAGCGAAATATCGCCTCCGTAGGAAGTTCTCGAATTTAAATCCCTTCGGAATGTATTGTGAAATTTTATGAATTTATTCTCTCCTCTTCCTGGACATTAAAAGGTTTCTTACGTCAGTTTTCATTTCTTTACAGCTTTAAAAATGTCAAGATTAGCATAAATTTTCCTGCCAATCGAAAATTCACGAAATCGGGGTTATTTTCGCACAAAATGTGAGATAATATTTAACGTAAGGGAATTTTCAAGTATATGGTACGATATTTTCAACCACGTTCCTCCAACGACACCATTATGTCCAATGTAAACAACGGATACCTTAAAAATATCCTACATTATCATAGGATTTAACTCCCAAATTCAAAATAGTTTGCCATCTTTGGCAAATAAGAAATTTGACAATGGTGCTTACTTTAGAACTAATTTATGACATTCAGAAGAGCAAGAGATATTATTGACATCATTTATTATAGATTGTGACCACGTAAGACTCCAATAAAAACGATTTTACGAATTAACTCAATAAATTACTCAGTAAACACAATAG
This sequence comes from Sympetrum striolatum, assembly GCA_947579665.1. Lineage (NCBI taxonomy): Eukaryota > Metazoa > Arthropoda > Insecta > Odonata > Libellulidae > Sympetrum > Sympetrum striolatum. The sequence continues at coordinate 21,941,295 of OX388346.1, forward strand.
AATTAGTTCCTTCAAGGCATTTGATAAAAGCAGTTTCCGATACCATATCTTGGGGTGAAATACCACCGAGAAGTTGACTGTTGATTTATAATGAAAATACTTAAATAAAAGGGTGCTTTTTATCGATATCACTGACACTAATTGTTATATTTTATTCATAATAATTATACCTTATCCATCTTCAGTGTAGTGGGGTTAGATGTAAATAAGTAATTGTCCTATAATGAATAAATAATAAACATTTAATGAAATCCATAATGTTTTTATACATTAAGAGTGCAACGGCCTAACTAACGCGCAACTAATGAGTTTTCTAAAAACTCCAGATGAAGGTGACATTAATAATTTATCAATTTTTATATGAAAGCTGTTATTAAATGAGTTCAGACCTGATAATATTCTTAGGGTGTCAAAGATAGGTTTGGGCACATTTAGAACATCCACGAATATATTAGTGCCACTTTGAGTATAACTAAATTTCAGTTTTACTGTAATTTTTAAAATTTATTATTACTAAATTTCCCACAGGTCAAATTAACCATTTATAGGGAAATGCCAATTATATTTCAATTTGGACAAGAAATATATGGATGGTGGTAATGAGCCACATTTGGGAGCTGACCTTTTATCGACATTATTGAAACTAATGGATATATTTCGTTCTGAATAATTCATACTAATCCTTCTTCAGAGCAGCGGGGGCTAAGATAATAAATTAATTATGCACGAGTGGCTAAATTAATAATACATCAATATCAGAACTTATTTTTGAGACGAGTTAAATTAGCAAATAGCAAATTTGAACTTTGATAAAATTAAAGAATTCGGACTTTTAATAAATGAAAGAATTTAAGCTATGAAAACTTATTTTATTAGATTCATAGTGAAAAAATAATTTAAGAAACGTGTGTCAAAGGCAATAAATTAATTATTCACAAGTAAATACATTAATAATATATCAATATTATAATTAATTTCTGAGGCGGTTAAAATGATAGATAGCAAATTAAAACATAAATTAAGAATTTGGAATTGAAATAATGAAGCCTACATTATTGCATTCATCGTGAAAAATAATTAAGAAACGGGGTTTAAGATAATAAATTAATTATTCACGAGTAACTAAATTCATAATATATCAATATAATGATGTATTTTGTGGTGAGTTATATTGACAGAGCAAAATTGAACCTAAATTAAATTCAATAATTTGAGATTTAATAAATTATATAATTAGAGTTATAAAAGCATATTTTACTATATTCACTGCGCAAAAAATGTACGACTGTAAACAGGTGTGAAGTGCAATATAGTTTTGTTAAAATCAGTTCTTCACTCCCTCGAAGTAAAACTTGGGTCAAGGAGACCGAGTCTATTCTAAGGTGGGTTAAATGAACGTTAGCTGTTACCATTACCTCCAACGAAGGAAAAAGACGTGGTCAAAGTAGAAATATGAGGAAAATGCTCGCACACCTTTCGACACAACCTCCGCAGACGGGAACATATGACAGGTGGCGTTGGAGATTAACGCGCACAGACGGTGGCGACACGAGTGGCCTAGTGCTGCATAATCGGGCCAAGCTCAAGAGAGTGGAACACCCCTTCATTGGTAACGGAGATAAGGTGGGGATTTGGTGAGAAGGTTGGTCCGATAGCGCGGAACAATCGGGAGGCCCCGGCGATAATGGGTCGAGAGGGCAGAAGTCGCACCGCCGACGGATTTGGCCGTAGACTCCCAATTAACCGGTAGCTGAGGGAATTATTCCCAAGAACGGCTAATGTGCGCAAGATTGATAATCCACGTCGTGAATCGAATAAGGGATATGTTTATTAGCTTCGGATTGTTCGCGCAAAGATGATTTATCTTCCCAAGGAAGAACGGGCATGAAAGAGAAGCATTCTCACCTTTCCTGACTGTGATGATTTATCTTTCTATTTAGGTAATAAGTTTCAAAATTTTCCAACTCCCTGCTTTAATTTACCAAATAATTTTCTTTATTCATTTCCTAAAAGTGGTCATTACTAATAGCTTTTATGCTTATATTCAATTTTCCTATTTCGTACCTTCTCTGATAACCATATTTTCGTATCGTATGCTCCAATTTCGAATTATTCTCTCATTCCTAACTCCATCCAAGAATTTTATATTTAAAGAACAGTTTCAACTACATATTTCAAAATTTTCAGATTTGCTTAGGTAAAATAACTTTTTTTTCCTTGAAGAAAATTGAGGTTTGCTTATTTATAATAATTCTAAGAAAGAGATTACGATTGTTATTTTAAGATAGGAATATTTACTGAAAAGAAGTTAGTTCGGGTTCTATCACACCTCGCTCAATATATGCTGCAAGGTTACAGTAGCAGTATCAGTGGCTATAAAATTGGAGTGTTAATAGGCGTAGTGTAAGTTGTTATTTTGAAAAACCCTTCGCTCCTAGGCAGTAACATACATGAAATATGTACCCTGCGAGCCACCTTTCGGGATGGTATAGCTATGGTTGCATGAACCAAATGAATTATGGTAACCCTAGATAGTTATGTATTTACATTTTTTCCACTGTGACTGCAGAAGGACGCTTAAATTCTTATATCCTAAGAATCCTGAATTGTTGAAATGCTATAATAAAATTAATTTTTATTTTCAATCCCGTAGTTGGATCAATCAATAAATGGGCCATTGTTTCTAGTGTTTTTAACTTGTGGAAGTATATTGGTATTTTAGTTTTACCTTGTGGAAAATAAAAATTAATTTTATCATGGAAATAAACTTCCGCTCAGTCAAGCCTAAGATTATTAAGTTTAATGCAATACTATTTACACTGGCTATTGAAAATGTAGAAGAAATAAAATATTTATAGAAAAACAATTTATAATTCTCATACCTACGCTTATTACTCTCATGTCGACGCTATCGATAAATTTCTTCAATTGTAAGGGCACAAAAGATAGGAGTTAATACATTCAAACTTGCAAATGTCCTAATCAGACCATCACGTATGTTTCAGAGCTGTATCCGGTTAGGTTCCGACTAGTTCAAGCCGTTATCCCCTAATGCAGTATTTCGCTTAAATTAGGTAAGAACAATAAACATTTTACTATTGTACGAAAGGTAAGTACGGCAGGGTTTTGTTCAAAGATGAGCTCGGTAAATTCGTAAGGTATTAATGTTAATCTTTGCTTCTTACTCAAAATAGAACGACCGCGATTACCATAAATATGGAGAATAAATGTAAAATATGTGCTAATGGGATAGTGCGAGCAACCATTCCCGGTGGAGTCTACCCGAATCTCTAAGGGTTAACCGCGATTCAGGATTCAGGGCTTATGAATATTCGGGGCACGTAATGTGGTTGAAGGATTATGCTTTATTACTCGCAACACCTAAACTGCTTATCTCCTTTGGATATTAAAATACGGAACTTGCTGAATAGCTATGAAATCAACAAATACTTCGCACATAAAAAGAATTTTTAATCGTTGAAAAGGTAAATAAATAATTGTACTCTGAAGCAGGTGATGAGTGTATGTAAATATTAAAGTTTTAATTAAAGTTAATTAACGGGGTCGACACTGGAGGGTAGACCAAAAGAGGTTAACAGTAGAATAAGTTGTTTTATCGAGGATGTAAATTTTTAAATGCGAGATCTTTTCCACTGGTTGCCGAATTATTTTCAAATATATTTTCACAGAATTATTAACACGAATTTCTCTTGCTTTCAAAACAAAAATATTGATTTATTTCATTATAAAATAGATTTCCTAACCCTCAAAAAATGTGAGAAATCGAACATTCGGACCATGGGTTCGATCACAAAATCCCGATTTTTCCCATTTAATTGCATTGCTTTTATTTTCGGGAATTAAAAGAAATACTTCCCGGATAGGTAGAGAATCAAAACTTAAGGAGCCTACAGATATGGCCATAATCTATCGAAAACATTAATGACTTTTACAGAAACTGGCCTGGGTTCGATGCTACGACGATGCAAAAATCACTCATTTAAAATAAATTGGGGTAGTTTTTCATTTTTTTAGATGCACTTATCGAAATAATAGGAAGTTCTTGCTTTGCTAGAAGATGTAAATTAAGAATTTGTATAAGAAAAACATTTATATAAGACCATACTGTTCCTGGGTTCGATGCCAGAGCACATTAAAATTTCTCACTAAAGGAATATATGTGAAAAGTAGGACGTCGTTTTAGGCAGTTGCAGCCAACATTTCTGCTTGAATTTTCACACATAAAGATGGCGATCTTCTGTTATGCTATATAGAAAGTATCACCAGGAAGACCCGGGTTCGATGCCGGACGGTAAATATATCTCCCATTTAAAACATATTGGTTGAATTTTCGTAATTCTTTCGGTTGAATTTTCATAATTCTTTACCGTGAAGTCAGACAGTTTACACTTTGCATGTGTATGTATATTTATTTTATACATTTGTTTGCAGCATGCAAGCAGCATTTTACTCGTATATATATATTTCTTCGGAAGTTTCTTTTTACCTTTTAGTTTTTACTATCGGTAAGTTCGTGCTGGTTTTTCACACGATCTCCTTCATGGGTGTTTTCCAATAGCGGATAATGTTTTTTCGAAAGAATCTATTAAATTCTTTCATCCCTAATTTTTTTCGATTTTTATCATAATACCCTTCTAAATTAATCATTACATAATTTATCACGATGGGTAAAATGAGGAAGGAGACTCTAGACCCAATCTCGTCCTTATAAAGACGTAGTTTGTATGTGCATGGTAAATATGAAATCTATTTGGTATGTGCCTATCGATATCTAAGAAAGAGCCTTAATAATATAAAGAAAAGCGCTGAATGATTGAAGTGCGTGCGTCCGATAAGGTACGATGACACGACGTTTTTTCTATATACATTCAGAAAGGGGAAATGAAACGCCAGACACAATCGTTAATCGAATCTGTATCTTCCCTTGGCTAAAAATAAACTCCTCAAAGCGGGCAACGTTGTCGCGCAACCTCGCCAGTGGAAAACACCGAAGAAGCGCGGAAAAGACCAGACCACATCTTAAAACCTTATCTACTTAAATTTAAAAACAGATGAATCAATTTCCATCAATTTCTTATTTGCCAAATTCCACGTAAATTCAAATTTTACAACTGCTTTGAATACGGGTCCTCACGTCCATTAATCTTGCTTGTTTCAAGTTTCTATATCCGGGAATGGGGGAAATTCAAGAAAAAATCCGAGCAATGGGATAAAAAAATTCTTGAGACAGTACGGGGAAAGGTAACTTATTCTTACCCCTTTTTTCCGCGTGTTTCCTGGAAAAGGGATATTTTTTTGGAATCGCTTTCCTATTTGCGTTCATTGCCAATGAATTGGTTGGCTTACTCTGGCATACATTTTTAGTCTACCTTTTACCCACACTATTCTTTATAAAAGCTATTATTTATGCGACATTGTTCCTCGTTCCTAAGTAATTTATTGTTTATAGCATTGATCATTTCGCAGCTTTTTCATTCGCATTCTTTTCGTGGCTGCTTTCTTGTTGTTTAAACCAGAAAGTCGTAGATGTTTTATTCACTGAAATGATTTTCTTCTTTGAGCTTCATTTACAAATTTAATGATTTTTTAAATATTATAATATTGTAGTAATTTTTTTAAATCTTGTAATTTTGAAATATTGTATGATTGTTGTAAATACTAAAATATTTTTATAATTTTGTAATAATATGTAAGACGCACTGCCTTCGGTAGGTTTTGGGGGGTTCTCTTCCCGACTAGGGTGAATATTAGGCAGATTATTCTATCCCCCCCACACAGGAACCACGTGGCCTGATGCCAAATTGTAGTACTCACTAACAAATAAATATTACCTTTTACATTTTTATACAATACTAGCTGAACCGCCCGTTGATTCTCAACGGGGAATCTAGAAGTAGATTAAATTCAAGTTGCCGGTCGTGCAATGCGTAAATTCCCTTTAGAATAAGTCTAAAATCCCAAGCTATTATTACTATACAGGAAAATTCATGAGCTCGGCTCAACAATCGCATTGATCATCAGGAGGATTGACTGTTTAGAAACAATTTTGGAAAATTCACGCGTATTTTGTCGAAATTCTCGAAATATCGATTCGGAAACAATATTCCAAGATCAAAATTAGAATAGTCATTTAATTTCCGTTCTTTTGCTTTTTGTTTCGACTCTGCACGACTATTTTTCTATTTTAATTCTTCAAAGGAAATATAGCTTGCTACCGATAAAAGTGAAGTTTAATTTTTTTTTTGGAAACCCATCTGAGCGATCTTGGTTCAAACCCAGCAAGATTATCGAATAAAATTGAGACAGTATGTCCTTCCTGGTCCCAGAAAACACGTACGCAAAGTTTGACGCGAATCTGGCAAACGGTTTGTATCAAAATCGAAGACACACAACACACAAACAAACCTACAAACCCACAGAATTTTTGCTTCAAGACATCTTACTTCCCTCATCCATGGGCTGGTAATCTGACTGTAATCACGTACCTGCAATTGCTGGTTACCTTCTTACAGAAAATTTCTCGTTATCCATGTAATATATCGTCCTCTTCAATCATCAACTTTATGGGCCTAAAGTCCTCGGTTATTTTTACAAGATAAAACATGAGCTCGGATTCAACAATGGGATCGGTCGTCAGGGGGATGAGTTGTTTATAGCCTCGAATTATCACAAACTTTTGTATATTTTACCAATATTCTCGCAAATTCTAATCGAAAGTAAGATTCCACGACCAAAATAAGAATTATCATTCGATTTTCTTTCTTTCGGTGTTTGTCTCGACTCTGTACGACTATTCCTTCTAATTTAATTCTTCAAAAGAAATAAAGCCTGCAACCGATAAAAGTGAAGCTTACGTGTATTTCTTATGAAAATCTATCTGAGCGATCTTGGTTCGAATCCAGCAAAATTCTTGAATAAAAATGCGACAGTACTTCCTTCCTGATATCAGAGGACACGTGTGAAAAGTTTGAGACAAATCGGGCAAACGGTGTGGACTCCAATCCAAGACAAACAAATAAACCCACAAACAAACAAACAAACCCACAAACCCACAGAATTTCTGCTTTATATATATAGATTTATTGTATTTTAGATATTTCATTGTTAGTTCCATCTTAGGCCATTCCATAAATCAATTTATTTGGGTAATTACTTTATCGCCTTCTCTAGGATGTATTCCTGCAGAAATTCTATTTTTCCAAAATGCCGACATAGTTTTTTACTATGAAAACCCACAAAATATTTCCCTCTTAGTTAGCTTTTTCTTTGATCTAATTCCTAAAAGCTATTTATTTAAATCTTTCACGACACACAGGGTTATATGTAAGACGATATTTAGAAATGTCAATCTCGCCCTGAAGTAGTTTTAACATTATCGCGAGTAAAATGCAGACATTCAAGCTATAATACTTACAGGGATGTATTAGTTTAAAAGTGTGTATAATGATAACACGCACGATTGTCGATCGTGTATAGAAATTTCAGTTTGATGGTCTCCGGTCAATAGGTTAAAGACTCCTAAAATACCTAAGGATTAAAGTCACCGAAACTATTTTAGCGCCCTCTTCAAAGCGTTTACAGTTAATTTCACGTAAATATTTCCGTAGACTAAAAGCTCAAATACTACATCATGTATTTTTATAGTGTAACATTTTACCACCGAAGTCGACCACAACCAAAGTAAAGTCATATCTCTTTGAAATTCGGAATAATGATGGCGGGAACAAAAAATGACGGCGAAAAAGTTTGATTTGACTTATCCGAGTTAGATTCAAAGACAGGCGATGGGGAAAAGATAGACAAGAGGAAAACATAAATCTACCGCTACGTGAAACGCTGATGACGAAGTTGCGTGATTTAACTCTTTCGTACGTCACTATAACGACATCCATAGCATTTATATCGCGTTTCTTTTAGGATAAACAACGCATTTGAAGATATCGCGATAGAAGTAGACATAAATATTTCCATCACTAAAAGGAATTTCTATCAGACTCTCTATCGACGGGTTCAAAAATAACCAAGCATAATTCATTTAGCTAAGTATGCATATCGACGATGCTTGTTTCTGGAAACAACAGACATCTACTGCACGACATAAGTAAGATCCGCCTTGCGTCAATTCGGTCTCAGACTAGCTTTAAACCAACCGGAAACGAAAAATTAGGCTTTGCCTAAATACGCAAACTCATAACGAGTGTTCATACAAGAATGATTAACTCCGCGAAATGCAAACAACTGTCGTCTAAGGACAATATTTCCGCCAATCACAGTTTAGCGCAACTAGAGAGCTGAAAGCTTGTTAATGGGTTTCCCTTAATTTTATACTCGTAATCCTAGTCAAAGTACATGCAACCCAAATTCAACATTTCTGACTTATAAATTTGACAGGTCACATTATGAGCAAAAACAGTACAAAATGGAATCGAGTAGAATAGGATTTGGAAAATGGTATTTTACTTGGGGAGTATGCACACTAAAATCTCGTAAAAAAGATCATGCAAAAACGTAAATTTGAGGAAGCTATATGGCATAAAAACATTAAGCAACAAACAATTCAAAAACTCTCGAATAAGCTACATCACAAAAACAACAGTCTACACCAGATCACATCATTGAACTAAATCAATGTATGTACCACAAAAATGAGATTGCATCAACCCCAAAAATTTGTTCCTGCGATTTTCCTATAAATTATCATGTGCATTTGAGCTTTAGGCACTAAAATTGCCTTCAGCAATTCTTTGAGGTGTACTATTGCTGCTTCCTTGTAGTTTTCCTTCTACAGGATTCCAAATTTGCGGCACTTCAAATAATAAAATTAAGAATGAGAAAAATTATAAAATGCCTTTATAAGCCTCATTAAACCTTCAAGTTGATTAAGAAGAAATGGTTACGGAAAGAATGGAATTATGTGCGCAACGAAATTCCATTTGACGATAAAAACATCTCGGAAATATCAGAGAAATGTTTAGTAAAATTAAAAAAATGTTTATTACACTAGATGTTTAGCGGAAAACAGTAGGGAAGCACTGTGTTTTGAACGGTAGCTAAATAATAACGAGGAGGAATATTAAGTAACTATTTTCTTTGTCTGAGGTAAGGTCCAATGATTTTCGATCGAGTTCGCCCAGCTACTTCGTCCCATAGTAGGTAAGTTTCTTATTTTATTTATAATACTAAAATACACATATATTACGATTCTTAACACGAGATACCTCCTAAACATCACAAACAAAACAACTGAACGTATATACCTAACTTACAACAAAGTTTGGGTTATAGCCCTTCCATTACTCATCGAGTTCGGCCAGCTATTTCACCCGTAGGTAACCTTTAAGTTTCATATTTTATTTGAGAATTACATGTAATACAAAAATACATTACGATCCTTAACCAGCTAAATATCTCAAACAAAAGAACTGAACCTAACTTGCACTTAAGTTTGAGCTATATCCCTCCCAAAGACCCTCCCTATGACGAGGAAACTAGCGGCATCCCTTGAGATAAAAAACACACTTTAATTACCTATGAATTCGTGTTCCCACCACTTGTTGTCGGAATGGACGCAACTTAAAAACGTCGGAAGACTCTTCCACGGGAGACAGAGGACGTCTTTCAGACGCCCTGACACGAAAATTGACCCTCTTAACTTGGAGTGCCATTCTACCTACAAGAGGCTCTTTGGGAACAATATAAAGGGAATGCTTTCTCTCCCATCGACCACCATTGCACACAAGTTATAGGTGCCTCGTGGGACCATCACGCTTCTAATTTCAGTCACACCCAGGCGCGGACTTCAAAGACCCCTTACAGCCATCCCATCATGGATCGAGGTTTATATTTCTCTAAATATGCATGCGATCAAAATGTACGTCGCAACGATGGAGAAGTGGTATTTCAGGCAGTTCGAAGGGAAAACCCACGAACAAAGATGACGGTCATTCGCTCAAGGTCAAGGACTATCAGTTTTATGTGCTATTGATTGTACTGGATAACGGTGATGTTACTAAGGTACGTTTTCAACATTAATTGATACCCAATGCATTAATAATAGAATCAAAGACGCAGAAATGACTTAGTTGTATTCGTAAATAAGTTAAAATAATAATCAAAGGTAAATGGTTTCAGCGAGAACTAAAAGAACAGTTGAATTTCGTACCGTAGATTCTATACCAAAACAAACATAAAATTCAACCTATTATTAGGCCAATAAACAACAGTATTTTTTAGATATCCATATCATTCTGAAATATTAACCGCATACTCTGCCTGACAAATGCTCTCCGTATTTAGGCAATATTTCAATTATAATTGTATTCCAATAATGAATACTTGGTTGGGAAACCTTACGTAAAATGTAAAAGGTTACAGTATCAAAAGAACTTAATATCTATAAATCACTATTCTGACACTATCCGACAACTAGCTAAAGAATAGACATGCATCCAAAATTTAAGTCTCCCGAATAGCCAAGTGTTTTACGTTATATTACGTTGAAATACGTTCGCTTAAGATGGAAACGGTCCTAGGTTCGATTTTTACTAGAGGTCCTTAAGCGCGAAATGACCTCAGCAGTTGAATCACTATTAAAAATACGAATGCCAAATATCTAAAGCATTGGATACAGAGAAGAGTATAGAAACGATAAGAATGTCTTGTAAGAGTGTCTACTTCGTGATAAAAGAGGTTAAAGTCAGAACTATCTCTACTACATGAATCTCTAGATACATGATTAGATTGATAAGATATCGCTAAACAGATTTTAGCTGTTGACAATTGTTTATCCATAAGCCTAGCTTTTACTCTTCAAAGATACCTAGAACTAAACTTGAAGACGATCTCCTAAATTTTGGAAGCCTCTGTAGAATTGAATCAAGTTTTAATTACTTCGGTTGATTTTAATCAAAATTCTTTATTCTTTTAAAATTCGTATTCATTATCCACCACGGTAGATTACGAGTACGATAAAATTCGGAATTGTATAACAGATCAATTCAAATTTGCTCACTGAAGATACGGAGCACCACACATCCTAAGAGGAATTTCGAATAGTTCACCAACAGTCGTCGTGGTTCAGGCATCTCCCGAGACCAAGTTCTGAAAGCATTGTCTACGTAACTGTTAGCTAACCATTCTAATCTGCTCGCAAAGCGTAGCATCATCATCACTCACTAAATTTAAATCGCCAGGGAAACAAAGCATTACCCTGAAAAAAAGTTACGGACAACAACTTTGAAAACGATAGAATCTTCATAAGTTTCCAAGTTCAGGACAACGGATTTGTCAGAACAAACTCGCAAGAAGACGATATCACAAGGCATGAGAAACGGGATAAAAACCATACCGGAAACTTGGACAATTGAAGAACTGCACTGACTTCCGCATAACTTTAACACGAACTGTGACGAAAACAGAGCGAAGTTTATCAAAAGCTAACCCGGTAAGTTCTACTCCGCTGCAATACTGTTGGACGCCACGTTTTCAGCTACATTGAGAAAGTTATAAACAGTAAAAAGCAGGGTATCTGCTAGCTACAGGAACGAGTTGGCCAAACAGGATAGCTAGCCGTACTTGAAAAAAATATTTTCCTTTTACGTTACAAACGAGCAGCTTGAATATTTCGATTCTCAAAACAAAAATTCTCGGAAAATATACGACTGTAGTTCTACATAAGAAATCGGCCATTTAACGTAAAACAATTGGTCCAGTAGGGCCTTAAAAGAAACCCACATCGAATGAAGTAGAATGGTGTTATATGAAACGACATTTAGTGTAAATGTAAACACACTTAAACTAAAATAAAAATTGAAAATAAAACGATAAATGGGAAATGACTAAATCGGAGCCAAGGATTTGCAAAAGTAAAAATTTCCTAAATATTTTTCGATAAGGTATACCTTTGGGAATCCCGTAGCTTATGTATAGACAAAATAGATCCCGCCATATAGAGAACACAATCAAAAGGTACTTACAAAAGAAGTGTTACCACAATACTGGTAGAATGATCATCTTACCTGGAATAGAAAGAATAGACAAAATTAGTACATCTATTACACTAAAGAATATCACTAAACTAAACTTGTTTTATCTCATCATAGTTTGACGTGATTTATTACTATGTAGTATTTATTGTTTACAAATATTATAACACAACTTTGAGAGGCTACCTGTTTGAGTTAAATAAATAAATACATAAAATAAAGTTACATATGTTTAAAGATATCAAATACATTATTGAATAGATAAACCAATACAAAAGGTGACATAAAAGCAAATAGTCCCAGATTCAATCGCGATAAAATACTGATTTCTCTTAAGTGACTCTGCACGAGGAAGAGATTTATGAAAAAGTTAATCCTGTTTAGCATCTTCTTGAAAAAAGAACAAGAGCTGCAGAAATAGGTTTTTGAGAAGCACACATAAGTATATGCAAGCATTTCTGGGGAATATTGAAAATCTGGCTTAGTTGACAATTAGGCAAGAAATCCTTGCGGTGAAATACGGCCGACTCGGCCCCGTGCCAGGTCCGAAAAGAGAACTTCCGCCAAGTTACAATATGCTGACAAAGCGACCGAGATGTAACGGGTAAAAGCGGAACAATCAGACGTTTCTCTCCAGTGACCAACTTCAGAAATTGCTACAATTTCGGCGACGAGTGTACCTAAACAGAACACTTTATTTACGGTGTGATGATTTCACCGCTTTGAGGTAAAAATAACACCGCGAAAAAGATAAAATTAGGCACCAAATCTTATCTTAATCCGTTAGATATGCGGTTTAAATGCGTAACTGTAGAGAAAACTTTATTTACGGTGTATAATTCATGATGACTTCACAATTTCTAAAATAATAAAGTCACCCATTAAAGGGAGAATACTATTCGAAATCCTTAATCAATGTTTTGCTCTATTTAAATGCTTTAACAGAAATATATTCAGTCCACAGTATCGGCCTCTACTATGTGGAAGGTCTTCATGATGGAAGGCTAATAAAAACAAATTACTTCCTCTTATTAATCATCCCCTTTTCTACCTCTACATAAATAACTCATTCCTGTTTTTAAGTACCTGATGGTGACGCTAAGCGCCTAAACCATGGTCGTTAGTATTAAATTTTGTGGTAACATAAGTTTTTTTTTCATTTTCCTTTCATCAGAAAAATACTTATACCAGTAAAGGCGCATTCAAAAGGGGTGGCATAATGAATTTGCATTAATGATTTACTTATTTTGTATGTTCTTTTAAAACACAAAATTCATGTGCTCAATCTTACCTTGATAAAATTTCTTAGAAAGTAACAAAAAAGAAAGATACTTCGTAACTTCCACAATAAAGTATGTTACGTATAAAGTTATGAAGTTAAATCTTTTAAGATAGTTTCACTTTCATACACCACCTATGTAGCGTAATCCATGTTATGAAAATCTCTGGACAAGTATTCCTATCTAAATACCACTTACATAAAAAAATTCATTCCAAGTTCATATCTATTTTCATCGAAGCAGAATAAATAGTAATTTGTTGTACAAGAAGTGAAAAATAGCGATTTGGCTGGGACTTCAACCCGGGTCACCAACTTTCCGGGCAGGCGTTCTTGCCAACTTAACTACCGAGCCACGTCATTCTCACCTCCGGGGGCTTTTATCATCACTTGAAAATTGTAATTTTTATTATATATCCTGTTTATAGGCAAAGAAAGGCATGGACGGACATACAATATGTTAAATCAATTTTCTGCACACTAAATTCAGTAAACTGTCTTAAGGGAAATCATTACGTGTTCACGAATAAATTAACAAAATTTTGCATTTCGCTTAAAAATGAAGGAGGAAACTCAAATCCTTCACTTCACTGTTTTCTAAAGATTAGTTTTACGTCACGCTTTAACTTTTATGACCCTTTTCCTCAACACGCCTGTCACGGATTGATGTTACCGATGACTACTTTGTTCGCGAAGGAGAAATTTCACGCCGATGAAACGAAATTTTCCCAGGAATCTTATCTCCAACCCTTTTCTATTCTTCTTAAAAGCCGCCAGCGCAAATAAAAAAACTACTTCCTAATCGTTTTAAATTCCTCTAACAGTCTCGACTCATAACATGCACTTTCGAGAGCATTAAATGCACCGATTCTAGCTGTCACGTCCCTTATCGCTCCTCCATCACGGTGGGATCTCAATGCGAGACAATCCCAAGACGAAAATCAATATTATACGGTCATCGGCCTGAATTGTCCTAGACTATCCACACTCTCCACGGCATAGCACGCACGAGGGAATGCAGGCATTCCAACAGGTATGGAAAATGCTTCACTTTTCAAGGCGATGCTCGGAAGGTCTAGAGCACACCGGAAAGGTCGCGAGAGGATAGCCATTAATTTTAGTTTATGTTCTTGCTGAACTTTCCGATAATTTTTCCCCACCCGCGTCTATATTTAGATGCTTCCCATGGTCCATATATTCTGACATTTTCCTTCCTTGGGGGGATGCGACATACGGTGGATTCGAAATAGGTTCCTTTCTCCTGACATAAAAGATACGTCAAGTAAAACTATATCAAAAGCAGAGTTTCTTAACCGATGGGACAGTATCGTGCATGTCGTTTTAAGGTATTTGTTTTCCTTCATATTTTTCTGAAATTTTGCTACTTTGCTTTCAAATCTTACAATAATTTCACAGCTATTCATCCAAAAAAGTATTTCTAAAATCCAGAAGGATAATAAAGTGAAATATAGCGAAAAGAAATATTTAACTACATCGATCAGCAAAAATTATTTGCGCATTGATGGGTCTCTGTTGTCTTGAGGACACGGAAAGTAGGCCTACAGACCAAAATTGTTAGGAAACAGATCTTAAGATTGCTGGCAAGGTTCCCGAAAGAATAATTTGTTACAGTTACAGAGTGAATAGTCTTATGATTCAAATCTCTGTCTGAGTACAACAATCATGCCGAAGGCGTGTTCGATCCTCATCTTTGCATCACTGACTACCAAAAGCTTAGGAGAGGGGATGAGGCGGGTAGGCTAGGTGAGGAGTAAGGTGTTTTCTTGCTTTTCTCGCTGAATCAGAATTTAATGAGTCAGAAATAATCCGAAAGGAAGTCAGAATTTTACGAATGGAAACAATTCATCAAATAGAACACATTGACCCCATAGAAAATGCTTCAACATGGATGGGCATAAATAAATACAGGGCTTTCGGGTGCCCAAGTGATTTGCGCGGTCGCCTTTCATGAGAGCTGTCCTTGGTTCAATAACCGTCGGGTGACCACAAGGGCGAAATTATGTATGCTGTTTAAGTATTTATACGATTATACCACATAACGCTAATATGCAGCATTATTTAAACATCTGTAACTTTTACATTTTATAAGCCATGATCATGAATGATTGTATTTAGAAAATAAATTACAAACACGCTACCTGTACTAAAGAAAAATGGAAAATTTTCCAATCATCAAGTTATGGCGGCAGGAAGATGATAAAAATATCGGAATATCAATACAATTCAAGCGATAAGAACTACTCAAGTCCGATATTTAAAATTTCTAAATAATTATCACCTAAGTGCTGAAAATACAAGGTTAAGTAGAAAGTGTTGAGATAATTTAGGTTGATGTGTTAACCAAATCACGAACTCAACGAACGAAATCAATCTTACACTATAAATAATTTATTCTTACTTATGACGCGATGGGGTAACACAAAGTTTTACATTGAAGAAATTACCAACACCGCTTGATCAGCATTTTTATCGCGTCACAAGATTCTCAATATTATATCCTTACGGAATGACTGTCATGTTATAAAGATTTAGATTAACCCTTTTCTTGGACTCCAATCCCACTGAATAAGATGGAAGAGGGCCGGAAATGGAAATTCTCGGTTATTTACATTTCGAAAGTGTATCGTTTGATTAGAAATCGTTAGCCGCATTGGGCGGAAAACAGCAGCTTCGATTTTCACCAAAAATACGCGGAGATCTCGAAAGAAAACAAAAAGCGGGGGAAACGCTCGAAATTGGTCATTTTGAGCAGCGGCGGAAATTGGGAAAGAAAAAGCGTGGAAATGAGAATCTCCAGCCGACGGATGAAGGGAACACGCAACTTGAAGCAATTCCGGCTCATTGAGAGGTATTTACACGCATGCGCGATACGGGAGCTGTGTACTGGCGAACGAGTGTTTACGAGATGCAAGGAGGGAATCGCTTTGGTATGAAGCCGTGATTTGTCACGAGGGGAAGCAAGAATCGAGTTGGTAGATTCCATGACAGAAACCCGCACGACCATAGCCGACACGTCTTAAGTCTACAGTGATAAAAACCTCACATTAACAAAACCCCACAGTGATAAAAGCCCATCCTGACTAAACAAACCATTGATTAAACTCTACATTGTCAAAACCTCTACCCCAACCCAGTTACATATATATTTGTTTATTATGATATACGATTTATGGTGATTTATAATATATCGCAGCATAAATTATACGATAATTATAGTTATAAACGATGTTTTACAACAAAATTAATAACACTTAATTTAGCAATAATAAAATTTTATTTCTTGATTTAAAATTCAAAAAAATCCTCATATCCTTTTTTATAAAATCTTCCTATTTTTGTAACATTTTCCACAATGGCTGATATTTGTATTCTTCTAAAACAAAAAAATGCAATACATAAATAACGCAGAAACAATTTTCTGAAATCCATCACACCTTCCAGCCTCCTATGCCCTTACTAAAGCAGTAAAACACACTTAGTAATTTACACAGAATATTATGTATTATATTTTATTATATAGAATATATAAACCACACTCCCACCTGACCGGAATACTAACTTGAGGCTGAAAATGTAAATTAACATATTTGAGAAAACTAAGTATGTTTAATTCTTCATCTTGGACTCATCACATTACTATTTTCATTATTATACTTGGCCAAGTGCGCATTTCATTATGTGAGCATTTATGCTTGTGAGATTTTATCTCTGTGAACATCTGACAATGTGAGATTTTGTCAATGACAGGTTTTATTAGTTGAGAATTTATGTCAGAAGGTTCAATCGTGTGGACTTTTGTCATGTGAGCTTATATTCGGTCACACTGGGAGAATTTTTCCGCGGACCTCCAAAAGATCAAGGTTGCAGTTTCCGAAGGAAGTGCCTCCGATCTTAGTTTTGCGGTTGAAGCTCAACTGGAGGCATTGACGCGTGGTTCTCGGCTTTCCTAAAGAGCGTTAGAGAGAGCTTAAACTTGGGTGTATCGCTTCGAAGAAGAGCGCAGTTGGCCTTAGCAATGAAACCTCGCGACCTGCTCTTTTACGTTATGCGTTCGTGAAGCGGAAGATGGGACTTAAAGCTGGCTTAACGATTTTGGTTCCGAAGCGCTAATGTGAGAGACGGCGACGCCTATAGAATTCCTGGTTTTCTCTAATGCATTGTTAGAGGTGTTTGTTTTTCCAAAAGGCAAAATAAAGGCAATGTGAGATTGAAAAGGAAGTCTATTTCTAAATCTGTATATGAATCCCGCAAGCCGATAAGTGGAATTTGGTAGGGTGTGCATGCACCGTAGTCTAAATCTCTGCACTGTAACTGTCGCGTATCGTCCGTGGAAAAAGAATCATTAAAACGACTAGTCTCAGGTACACCGAAACCAAGATGAATCTTTACGGTAGAGACCATAATGTTAGATTTCGTAGCAAATAATTGAGAGGAAATAAATGTCAATCATCACAGAATAAAACAAATGATTATTCTTGATAAGATAATAAAAAAATTAATTAAAAATAATGTTCCGACGAGTATGATTATCCTCGAAATTGCTAATTTACAACAGTTTCATAAGAAAGGCCTCAAATAAGATGTATCCTTGCGCTTATACGTCATAATAAAAGTAATCCTTTTCAAACAAACACTCAAAAGTTCATTAATCCATTCCTCCTCTCCATTATCAATCCTTTGTCCAACTTCTTTCACAAACACTAACATTAACTCATTTTAGATGTGAATTTGAAAATACAGAAGCTGAAAACGGTAGCTTTTTCATTACAAACTCAAGTATAATATATAAGCAAAAGGAAAGGAAAATTTTAATCGATACTTAGGGAAATATACATATTTTACATATTTCATATCCTTAAGTATACATTAAAAGTATCCTTTAATGTATGGATAACCGATATATGATTCACCATGGACTTCTATAGTATTTCTTCCTTTTCAACTACAAAAACTCTAGCTAGGGTTATTCTAGACTAACAGCTTTAGAATAATTTCCTCTAACTATTACTTATTCCGTAAGTATAATACATATTAATGACTTAAGCTCGGATAGAGAGTTATCAAATAGGTAACCATGACACGATATTTATATCACGCTAACGATGAGATCCGCAGCGGAAGCTTAAAAAGGAATCAAATTTCCCTTTAGAATAGCAACCTCATTCGGCCCGAGAAACCATCAATCACCGGATTTTAATTCACTCCCCAGCCTAAACTCGGAGTATCTCATTGTGAACTCAAAACCATTTTTATCGTGTCCCTCCCACCAACGAGCGGCGCGAATGTGCCCCGCAGTTCGCGGTGCCATTACTTAATTAAGAATTCGGGAGCCGCAAAAACGACTGATCGACGCGGATCCAACTAAATAACGGTAAGCGCCGTGACGCGCTGTCTCCGACGCTTGACGGATTGACGAATGCGCCCGCCGCGCCGGGGTCAGGAGTTCAAACCCGGACGCCTGCATTCGCGGCTTTAACAATTCATCGTCCGTCATCAAAGGTGCGACGCGACCCCGACACTCGCTGCCGGTTAAAGTTTCGACACCGAACATAAATAGGGAATGAGCCGACGCGGCATTCGGATTCAACCGCATCCTGCAGCCTGCAAAATCGAAAATGAAACTGGGAGAGATTAACGATGTCGCTCGACTCCGCCCGTGAAAGCGAAACGAATTTCTGGCGGAAAAGTTGACACGTTTTCGGACGAAACTAACTCGAAAATAAAATCGAGTGAGTTGCGCGTTACTTTGTGGAATTCCATGACGGAAAATAAATAAAAATGTAACCAGCTGGGCTCACGGACAGCTAAGCGGGCTGGGCGTTCGTATTTGATGATAAAAGTCCCGGGTTCGATTCCCTGTGGAAGCTTGTATGCGAAACTACCTTAGCTGTCGAAACACTTAAATTAGTAACAATACTTGTAGGAAGCTTCTTTATTTTGTAATTCAGATGCAATTTTACTAAGGAAAACTTGGCAATATAAAAATAGCAAAGGAACACGAGTAGTTACATCGCATGAGCGTCATCTTAAAGTCTTTACTTGGTACTAATATTTGAAGATGACGCTTATGCGTCGAAACAAGACTTGTTCCTTTGGTTAGTATGCGTATCGCTTAACACTTAAGGGTGGTAAGCTCTTCAGATTTTGCTTAGCATAAGTGCTTCAATCCAACAGATAGTATTTGATTTCATAGAACTTCTCAATGATAGCTTTAAAACACCTTATTCCTTACTTACAGTTTATCCTTTACTTATCAATTTAGAAATTAATAGGAGTTGGTTTAGTTTTGTGCGAGCTTTAATTTCCTAAACATAGCATGAGAACATAAGGTTAAGGCAAGCAATGTACTACGGTATAGAGCACGAATTCTTTTCTAACCTAAATCAATAACAAATATCTATCACACAGTTCCCTTACGAGGTAAGCACGCTATTGGCCTCGTTTATTCAAAATCCTCTTTCATTAGATCCTAAATGTATCAATCGGTTGCATACACGCCCATGTGGTACGTTGACGAAAAATACAGTTGGTTTGCAGGGTGTTCTCTGATCAGGAGACCATCAAATGAAGAGAATTGCGTGAGTGCACTCGGCGTCATACGGGTTAATGGTTGCACTTACTGCAATCTGGACAAACTGTGCCGAAATTTCCAGGCATAGGTGCCTTCATTGTACGTAGCGAATGCTGCTGATGGTACGAGTACAATTGGGCTGGTGACCTACTGAACTAAATACTCTCTATCTGACTAAAATCGTTTTTGGAACGCATCACATACAGCAATTGCTAAACAATTTAAACTTAAGCGTATCATTAAAATAAATTTGTATGTATGGTTGTTTCTTTAGAAATTCAGATCATATTTTCGACTATATCATTTGCATCTTTGAAACTCAACGGAATGAATAAAGGAAAATTACTGAATAATTTTATCCTTATCTAAATCAATACCCTTACAGAGGAACTTAAATAAAAAGTTGTCTCGCCTTAATTTTACGCTCCGACACAACCCCAAAAAAGTTCACACCAAGAGATACATTAGACCTTAAAAAATAAAACCCATAAAATCGTTCCGATAAAATAATAGAAGAATTTTAGGGATAGAAATGTCGTTTGAATAGTGTAAATTGGTTACAATAAAAAGAAAGGAGAGGCATACATTGAAGTCATCAATGGGTAGCAAAAGCTTTGACTTTTTTGGTCGACAACTTCAGAAAAACTAAGTACTACAGTAGTGGGACTGTTATTACGGACTGTAATTACGTTATATATAACAATAATATGCACCTTCAACAGCGGTAACTCTTCATTTGCAACAAGGAAAACAAATACAGATGAAAATACCTCAGTCCGAAATGGCGTCAAATTTATAAATCCCGCTGATTCGGTCAACTGAAACGATTGAAAATTTAATACTTTCGATGACCATAATTCGAAATCGATCGCGATAATGCCATCTAATCCGATTTTACGAGACCCCAACGTTTAACGGTTGTCAAGGAGCGACTTTCATCAAACAATTCCGGAATAATTCAAACCACGTTGGAGGATTAAAAAAAAACCAACACGGTTAAGAGCTCGTTATTGCCAGATCGATGTAATACGGAATTATTCCACATAATAAGGCACAGAATTAATTATTAAACAATAATTGGATTATATAAGCAAGTTTAACGTTAATTTTTGAGGGAACGCAGATAATCCCTATGCACGTGAAAGCGTTAATCTTCCGGTCAATTCATCATTCCGAACGCTTTAAAAACGAATTCACTGAAAAAACGGTACAGATTCAGGTTTACATAGAGGTACTTATTAACGTGTAAAAAATCTATAGCAAAGCCAAGCATTTACTAGACCATTTTAAGGATGACACGACCCCGGCTTCGTATCATCGCTTTATCTTCAGACAAAACAGGAGAATTTACAAACGAACTACCGCTAATTAACTAACGCTACGGAAAGGGATCTCATAAAAAAATCACTATTTTCTCAGAAACTCTCTCGCTAGATGTTTTTTTCGAGGACGAAATTGGACGAAAAGTAGCAGGCGATACTTTTTCATTTTGCAAGAAATTCTGGACTTCTTCATTCATTTCTGTTGAAAATTTCCCGAAAATATTTTCACCTTCATAAGTATTAACATAAACGAAAAGAGAAAGGCTTGAAGATGAATTTGATGTTAAAAAAATCCCATATTTCTTGAATTAGAGAATTAATAGCAGCAGTTCAAAAAGAAACGGAACAAAATGGCACATTTATTTTAAATGAAACATTTTTGTTTTTTTTGAAATTGTTTGTAAATAAACAAAAAATAACCACGGTGTTATGTGTGGCACCATTTTTACTCAATATGGAAAAAAATTAAACAATTTTGACCAACTCCATAATTTTACGCAAATTTTGCGACGTCGTGCAAGATTCTTCCCATTTAATATAATCGGGCCCGTGTATTTTAAACGGGAAGAATTCGTGCCTTCGTGATAGTGAATGAAGAATAGTAGAACGTTTGGTTTGCTACGTATTTGTTTTTTAATTCTTCGACTTTTTAACGAGGAAGTATATGCAAATGGGAGCAAAATATTACGCGGTTTGGCTTGAGTGAATGAGTGCAACTGGGGAAATTATCAGGTATTTATCGCTGAGGGAATCCTTTGAAGTAGTCGAAGCGTCATGCGTTTGGCGCCGAGTCCAGGCCTCGTAAATACGGGAAAGGATTAAGGCGAAGCAGTACTGCAGACCAGTTGTGATATTGGGCACTCCAAGGTTACTGCTGTTTTGAGTTACAACGACTGCGTTGTTCTTGGCTCTCGCCTCCGAACGACGTTGTAAAGACAAGGAAGGCGGTGAACGAAATATCGCATCTTAACAGCTGACGGAGCGATAGCGAACAACGCAAATCGGAAATCGTCATACCCGTAAGGACTGTAAAATATTTCCACATCAGCAACGAACTTTTTTTTTCGATTTTTTTTCCAAGATCTGCGTCGCTGTTCGACGTAGATTCCCACTGCATAGATGATAATCCCGAGGACTTGGCGACATAAAATATTAAAATCAGAGCCATAAAATCAGTGAAAAATCGAGGAAGCATAAATGGTAATCCCTTAAGAGATTGAACAGAACATTTCCGCTGACTTCCGTTTAAACTTAAGGCATTTTTTTCTCAAACGTTCAGTTGCAATTTAAATATTTATGAATCTATAAACGAATTCTAATATTTTAGGAATATCTTAAAACTGACTTTCTATCATATCTCATATATCCGGTAGCGTATCATAATAAATGTACCCCGGTAAGCGAAAACTCTGGTTTACGACGAAGAATAAATAGAAAGGCAGCTATTATAAACGAAAAATATACGCTGTGAATTACAGAATTTGAATATGTATTTAAACTCGAGGGAACCATTCACTTAATGATGAGTTGAGAAGAAATAAACCTAAGATATTCCCAAGGACAAACGGGCTTGAAAAAAGTCTGACAGGGCCGGGAATTTTGATTAAAATAATCGTAGAAGACAATACGGTCGTACGGCTCAAATTCATCGTCAGTTATCAGGTTTTATTATATTAACTATTTGAACTTTTATTATGCGAGGTTAGGCCCGAGTGGACCTCTCTTCCGGTTAACTTCGTAATTGATTTATTTAATTAAGTATCTACAATATGGAAAAAGAGAAAAATAGAGCTAACGAAAAGATTTTTTGTAGGAAAAAATCTCCACACCGTGGTTGAAAGAGAAGAAGCCTTCGTTGACGGGTAACATCTACAAAAGAACGAGTGGAAAAACCCGCAAAACCACAGACAGAAAAATATTAAAGTTATAAAATTTTAAAAATAATAAAAATTAAAAAATATATAAATTAAAATAAAATAGCAGCCGATGGGGTTTTTCAGGAGTGTCAGCGGATGCAACTGTCTAGAGCTTAAATAACAGAAAAAAAGAACAAAGAACAGCTTCACTTAACCATGCACATATTTAATCTTTCATGCAATTTTTTAGGGATTCAAAAAAACGTACACGTATAATTAAATTACTTTAGCTACTCTTACCACATATAAACCGAGACATTTAATAATTCAGGCCCTCCTAATGGGCAGTTACTCCACTTTTAAACAGCTCTTCAATCTCCTCCTTAGATACAACCCTTGTCTAAATTTTCTTCATCAATCTGAAGCAGTTTTCGTCGGTTTAAATCATTCTCCCAACCTATCCCTCCTTCCTCGACAGAGAGATTTACGCAGCGCACCTGTTGACTCCGCAACAAATCCGCCCAACATAAACGACCCAAAAGACTATAAACTGGACCTGGATAAGCCTCCAATTTATATGAATAAAATAGTCTGGTTAGCCCGCAGTTGGGATTTTTACTAGCCCTTAATAGTGTCCGAGAGATTCTTCACAAGCAACATCCCTCTTTCCCACCCGCAATATTTATCCTCTCCAGTTACTGTCTCCGCTGCAAAGAGAGTCGCCTATTCATGAAAATAATCGATTCGGAGATTTCAAAGAGGACGAGGTCCCTCGAAGCGCCTAGTTCGTGACGGCGCGAGCGAGCCTTTTAACTCCACGAGTACTTTGCGATGCCATTAAAGGCGAGAAAGAATTCTAATTGCTTCTTTACGAACCTTTGAAATGGAAATGGCGCAAAAAGCCGACGATGCCCGCGCTTTAGATATAAAAACTGGATATCTAATAACTAAAGCATGCGGAAAGATTTCACGGGCGACACTTAGGCGTTTTATCGGCGATGTAAATGCTCCTCGGCCGACTGGATGGAGGGGGCAAGACGCTTACTCACAGTCAGATAGACAAAGAACTCTATTTTGCGAATTGATACTGGAAAGTCTCATCCTCAATTGATCCGATACATATAAAACAAAATTTTCATGTACTTGACGTTACATTTCAGGGCAATTATGTAGGCGTAGAGAATAATAAAAAATAAATTACAAAAAAATTCGCTAAGAAAAGAACAAAACAAAGGAGAAGATGGATAAATAATTAGAAATAAAATAGTAAATTCAAATCGATCATTTCAAGCGATATACGGTGAAATTCTACTTTTTCGATATCGAAATAAATGGTGATGCCTACACAATTCCACCGAATGTCAACCCTTGATATTGACATTAAGAATTCTTTAGTTGACAACGATAATGTATGAAGCAGGATATTGCACGAAGAATTGTAGATTTGAGAGATACTGACTTTTCACGGAATCCTAAAGAGATAATGAGCGTATCCCACTTTACCGATAAGTCATTTAACTCACTCACCTTCGATTGGTATCTCTCTCCGTGCCCTAATACTTTTTCTAGCTCCTCCTCAGCCGTCGAGATAAATTTAACAGGCTATATAGTTCATCTTAGGCAACGGAAGAGCAAAGTCAGCGACATGAATGAAGATGAACTAAACGATCGAAAACAAGGTAACAAAAACATGCTAAACAGGTTTAGAAAAACCATAACTCATAAGAAAATTGTGTAAGTGAAGTGTAACGTCAGAGAAATTATGCAGTGCAGCCCAATTTATGTGTCACCTGACTTTTCTATTTCTCACAAAACGAAATATTTGTCACTAGCGAAATTGAGACAAATGCTGTATGAAGACGAACTAAACGATCGAAACCTAGGTCGTATACCAGATATGTTCGGCGAAATTGGACTTGTGTCTCCGATTATTACTGCATCGAAGATTAGATGGAATGGAATATGTTACCTGGAGATGCCTTCAAGCCCTTACCTAAATCAATTAATGATTTAAAACAAAGATGATATAAGATATTATAAAAATGTATTGTATGAAAGGGGTTTTGGATGTGTTACTTAAGTTACTGTTAAATCTATAATATGTAAGTGTGGTGGTTGAGAAAGTTATAAAGTGACGTGTGACTTATCTAGGGAACAATGAGAAATTTGATTATATGGGAAAAGTAATTACAGAATATATCTGGTGTAAATGTATTCGGTGAATTAATTGGGGGATAACGCAAGGAATGGGTTAAGGTACTTTGCACATTAGGGCGTGCACCTAGGAAAAATCCCAAGGAAAACCGGACTTGAAAAAATCGGGAATAGAACCCAGGATCTTCCTCTATTCGGTAGGCTATCTTAACCATCTAGGCTACCCGGCCAGAACATTTTAACGAGCTGTTTTTAATAATATGGGGATATTTGCTAAATTTAGTCTTTTTTGTTGTTGTGTGTGGCCTTATCCTGTTTTGCCAATATAAAGATGTTAATAAAGCATTTAAAATGTAATAATTTAAGCGTGAAAGGGTTTGTAAATTAACAATGTTTAGTGGCAGCACTTAACTTCTGTCAAACTATAGCATTAATAATAATAGATGGTGTTGGTGCCTTTGCGATTTTATTCCCGGAAGAGTTGTTTAGAGTATTTAGAAAGATGGTGAATAAGGAGAGTATTTAACTGTGCATTCCAGTAATTAGTGCCATGTTTTCATTGAGGCACGTGCCTAAGATACTCCGCGCCTGGTCTGCTCGCTGGAAATATACGTGAGCGGAAAAACAGACGTCACGCGCGATAGTTAGACAAGTGTTCGAACAACAATACTGGTTTTGTGTCCGCGGGAAGCTGACGCAAAAGGAAAACTCTCCTTCCGCAGTTTCATCTTTATTGCCCACAGACGTGTTCGAGACGAAAGGCGTACGCGGCGATAGAGAGAGAGAGAAATCCGCGACAAAAACTTCCATAAAAGCATCCTCGATGGACGATTCCCGAATAATTCAGTGGCCCCGGATCGAAGCGATAACGACGTGACATCGGCCGTAAACAAGGCGCGTCATTAGACCGGGCCATATCTCATTTCTCCCCGCAAAAAAAGAGGATAAGGAAGTAAGGGCGCGAAAAAGCGTAAATACGATTTCGCCCACGCGGGATTCGGGGCCCCATCTACATAGCTGCCGCAGAAGAAGAAGAATCAAATCTTTAATCCTTACAGAGAATCTCTGATAATGTCCGTAATATCGGCATCGAAATGAATTCAAATCCCTCTAGGAGTTTATCATGTTTCCTTGGTACAGTGACAACTCAGGGTGCGACAATTCAAAGAGGGACAACTCATCGTACCAGGTCACTTAACCGTACGACAACTGAGCGCGCAAAAGCCTATCGCGCGGTTTATTTATTAGTAAATACGTAAGTAATTTAATCAGTAATCGGTAAAAAAAACTGCCGCTCAATTGTGGGATTTAAATGGCGTGGCATTGGCATGACAGTGGCATTAAAAGTTTATAACAAATTACCTGGATTGATAAAAAATAATAAATAAGTACAATTTTGTAAAACTTTAAAGGAATTCTTTATTACAAAAGCCTATAATAATGTGAACGGATTTCAAAAGAAATATTTACGATATTGTATGCATTTATATTTTAAAATGATATGCTATATTATAAAATGAAAATGTTGATATAACTATAAATAGCGTGATATATATATATATATATATATATATATATATATATATATATATATATATATATATATATATATATATATATATATATATAATATTATATATTTTTTTAATTATATCACATCATTAGTTAAACTGGAAATTCTTATCTTTGACGTGTCCTGTATGATCAGTAATTTAAAAGATTCTTTTTAATATTTTTATATATTATATTTCATAATAATTTGATGATTTATAAAAATATAATATAAATAATAAAATATAACATAAATATAATATAAACAATAATATATTTAGTAATCACTTTCTTTAACGACATTATTTAAAAAGAAACCAGCAAATATACTGTACTTATGCATGTCCATGGATGAATAAAGTAATAATAATTATTATTACTGTTGTCCTTAGATGGCAATAGGATATACTAAAATTTCTTTATTTAAAGAGAACTTGGTTTGAGTCGTTAGGGGTCACGCTCCGTTCGATCCCGTCTGATAAAACGGATCGAAACGTTCCAAAATAAATATCTTTATTAATGCGTCCCTTTGTCCGGTGATATATTCGGGCGCGTGGGTTGGTTGCGTATCACCGAAGGTGGCCGAAGTGACAGCTTTGGTTGATTGTCGTCGTTGCGGAAGGAACGCGTGTTTGTAACGGGCGTAAAAAAGAGGGATGATGGAGTGGGGGAGAGATTAAGTGGTCGTGGATAACGTATTGCCAATGAAGAAAACGTTTCTTCGCTGTTCCCAGGAATTTCGTTCCCAATCCGCTTCACGGGAATGCATAAGCCTTAAAGCCACTCTCAGACATAACCTGCGCAGTTCAATCAACGTTTACCCAAATTCCTAAATTTTTCATTTTTGTCTCTAGGAGAAACAACTGTCACATGGATTAGATAACTTCTGCAGCAGAAATTACCATTAGATCTTGGTGAAAAGTAAGCGAGTATTCCAGAATGATATTTGTCCAACAGTTTTCATAGTGAAAGTTTAATAAGTAAATAATTAATAACATTTTAATGAAAATATATTAACTAACAAGCAGTCAATTAATATATTTTTTATTGAAATGCAGCAGCACAATCAACTAAACCGTTGAAAAGAGTGTAGATATCCCAGTAGTAAGTGTTAGTACTGAGTGAAATAATTGATATAATGAGCAATGTGAAAAATTGGCAACAATTTTTTACATTCATTTTTCATCTCTAAGCCACGTTATTTCTATTTTGTAAATTTATTCAGAAGTTATTTCGTTATTCGATTTTTATATAGGTAATTTTAATATCAGATCAATCTCAATCAATCAATCTTTCTATAATGCCAAACACAGTCAACTAGGTTTTTACATACATGTTGTGTTAAATGTATTAATAATAATAACATAAAGATTAATCCTGGGAAGTCATTAGAGATATTTCATCCCTGCCACGTGCATAAGGGTATAAAAACCTTCCGGCAAGAGGTAATGGCTTTTGTTCGCGAAGCCTCTCTTGCATAAAAACCGAGTGAGCATACGCTGGAAAACTTAAGAGAATAATTCCATTAGTTCGGCATCATAATTAAATGCGGGTAAACGGTAACATTGATGAATTAAATTACAGCGTGGTACACTCCACTTAATTTTCAGTTTTAACTATAAATAACACCAATTAAAAGTATAGCGCACGAATAAGAACTTTTGAAACGAGAGCGGGAATGGCAGCATTCTTAGCGGTTGGGTTCGTACGCAATTATTTTATGGGAATGGTTAGATAGTAAAGGCAATAAATTACCTTTCTTTCGAATGAAAAGAAAAAAATATCCGTAGGCGTTGCCAGTGGGTTCGAATCGTTGTAGATTTAGTTTCAGCAATACAAAAAAGTTATAACGATCGATACGAATTACGCAATTTATAATTTCCAATTTTTTGGAATAAGCAAAAGCATGTGATGATACTTATTTTTATGCCCGAATGTGGTTGTTTTCGAAGATCATGAGAAACTGCCTTATTGTCAGCGGGATCGTATAAAATTGGACAGGGCTTATTCAAGAATACATTGCTACTTTTATTAACTTGTACTTAAAATGTATACATAACATTGAAATTTTCATTCCCCCAACCATATTGGGAGTTTTCCTGAGGTGGATTATTATTTTATAAGAATCTCTTGGGTTTTTTCTAATATATGATGCTTCTATTTTTTCAATTTAAATTAATTATTGTACGATGCATGAAGGTGAGTTAGATGCAAGAGAATACCTGTAATAAGAATAGATTGAGGAATACTCGAACAACTATAAAGAACGATACGATTATTAGTAATGATCGTCCTTTTCTCCTGGACTACGAATGACTACTTAAATGACACTACTACTTGACTACTTAAATGACAATTTTTCACGAAAGCAACTTTCACCACGCGATAAAAAACCGTTATTTTGTACTACTGCAGATTTATTTATCACCTTGTAAGCCGCAAGATATTACTTTGAAAGATAAAAAATTCTCACGACTCACAAATATGATGTCCATTGACTTAATTTATATAAAAGCAACTTTCATCACACAATAAAAAACCTTTCGTTGTAATACTCCAGATTTATCTATCGCCCGTATAAGTCTCGAGACATTGCTTTCAAAGCTAAATAATTCTCACTTAAAAGCGACAAAGATAGAGCCTCGGGCATGTTAACTTCCAACGTAGCGGCGCACTATGGAGAAAGACGTGAGACACAGCCGTTTTAGGAAATTTCGCGGAAAAGCCTCGAGCTTTTAAGCAAAGAGTAATCTGATAAAAGGTAGAGGCACCAAAAATAATTCCGCAATGGCGACCTTGCTCTTTATCATTTACGTGCCATCTAATCTGCAATCCGCCATCGGAGAATAATTTGTCTTCCGGACAAAATATCACAGAGGTGGGTCTTCCACAAAGAAGATCTATAAAGCTTTCAGGATTGTCCTTCCACGGCCATTTTAGCTTTCGGGATTAATATTTTACCTTAGATTTCGTTCCAAAACCCGTTGAAACTTGCACTTTTCTGTGGGAATCTAGGCTTCTACTCCTTCACGTAGGAAAGCCCCGAGGCGCTAAATTTGGAACTCGAGGATGACTATTGCATTCTTCAAGCAGTTGATGGAGTTAACGCTGAACTAGGTCAGACTTTGAGAGCATAGAACATCATACTAACTATATATAAAGGAGTGGCCTAGATTTTTACGACGCTTTAAAAAATGGTTACCATATAAACAATACTAAGTTCGGACTGTAGTAAAAACGGAAGAGAGGAAATAAACTTCGAATTTTATTATCAGCAATGATTTTGTCGGGATTCTTGCCAAACCTTTCCTCGTTATCCTGGGACTTGAAAATTTCTCAGTTGTTTTTTGGTACAGAATAAAATTAATGTATCAATAAATAAAAATGCATCTTTCGTCTACCTCTGTCACAGTCTTACTCACGGCTGCGGTGACATCAAAGCTACTGAGGTATGAGTGACGTAGAGTGGGAATGCTAATTAACGTCTCTTAGCTAGGAATGTCCAGAAAAGTGTTATATTTGTCAGTAATTGTGCTTCGCTTACGTGGACATTATCCGCTAATATCATTCTGGTTATTTGTAGAAAGTAAGGGGAAAATATTTCACTCCTCATCTATCCTATTAAGCCACGTCTAGCTTAGTTAGCCTCATCTAGCCTAGTAATCCTTATCTCATAGTGTATTCCCGCAACTTCCTCTTTTGGATTTGATTTTATTATTTTATGTAATTTCGTTTTAATGTTTTACCTTAAGTTTTGTTTGTCATATTTACTATTTTCACGTTGTTTACAATTGCAATTTTTCCTGTTTCTAATTTTAGTTTATTATTGCTATTGTAATTTCGTTATAGTAATACTTTTGTAATCTCCATATTGTGTACAGCTTTCCTTTACATCTTTTAGCTTTTATTATTGGTAGGTTAATCACACCCCCCCTTGGGTGATTTCCTGCATTGGATCTTTTTTCCTAAGATATTTCCTTAGGTTTATTGACTTCCACTACTTCTGAAGTTTTCCTATCTATTAATAATCACCTACACAAAACTTTTTATAATATCATTGACGAAAGGTTAGATGGAAGAGGTGACTTTTCAGTCTCAATCTCGCCTTATTAAAGGCCTAATCCAGCCTAGTAAGCCTCATCTCCCCACTAGCTGTTAGGTAAGCTAAGGTTCAAGGGTGGAGGTCCAACTGGTCTTTCAGCAGAATCCTTTTCAGACAGACATGCCAAATCAAACTAAATATTTTACTAAATTAAAAAATGTCGTTCTCTTTGGAACCTATGTAGTGACATGAGACTTTTCTGTAGCATTCTTTACGTAAGACAGTCAGATCAATTAAAGGACTTCCATAAAACCGTAATATCAACACGAGGTGCTTGAAATCTAAAGCGCACGCATACTAGCGGGGAAATGCAATTCCCATTTCTAAAAGAACGAAAAAAATCGGACTTTCCAGCGTCTATGCAACGACGCTCGGAAGTTAAACTTTTTCTGACAGTTTCTCACCTAAAAAACTCTAATGGCTTACGCTCGACAGTTGAAGCATTTTCTCCCGTGCGTTCACATCGTTCAATAGTTTTTTCTTTTACGAGCAATATATAGAAATCTCTCGGTGTCTTTCATTCTTTATATTCCCTCCCAACAGTAGCAACATTGTTATCGATTAATTAGTACCTAATTAAATAAGAAAAGAAATAAATAAACTTGACGGATTGAGGATGGATTTGGTGGAACTCCTTCATAATGCAGATAATGAAAAACTCACTTTGCAGAGCCCACAAAATTTATCATTAATTGTTATTTAGTGGACCCTTAAAAAGTGAGTTTTTTATCTGTCAAATATAATATCTAAATCTTCAGACTTGACTTAGTGCAATGTTGCCATAATTAGGAATGAAAAGATATAGTAATTTCATAGGGAATATAATTGACGCGACTATTTTCGTCTATATATAATCCATATCAGTAGGATAAAATGAACTAACTGGCGAGTAACTTTGCAGGATTTCATACCGCCGAAACAGGAAAATCATTCAAGTACATTTACTTGAAGATGAAAGGCGTTTAGAAGAATGCGAAAAGTGGATGTGAAGGAAGATAAGAGGGAATTAAATGGTCAAAGCAAGTATAAAATGAATAGGTTTTAAAGAGGATACATGAAAAAGATCAAAGTTGGAGATAATCAGGAAGAGAAAAAGGAATTGGCTAGAGCATGAATTAAGAAGGAATGGAATAGTAACATCGGTGATGGAAGGATTTGTGGTAGGAAGGAAGATGAAAGGAAGGAGAACAGCAACGATGACCTGAAAGGAAAAGATAGATATGGGAGAATGAAGAGATTGGCTGAAGATAGGGAAGGATGGAGAACAAAATTAAAGGAACCGCTCAAGAGCAAAATACTCAGAACTAGAAGAAAATACTAAAGCATTGAAACTAGTCATAATTCCTGCCAATGTGTGTGTGGTATTTTGCAAACATTTTAATAAAAATAGGATTCTGTTTCCTCTGGAAAGTTTTTCCTGCTACTTATTTCGAGTATCAGTTGAGCCTGATGATGTTGACATGTAGACATCATCAGTTGAGCCTGTGGAAATCATAATGATCTTTTATTCCTTGAGTAAACAAGAAAATCTTACGCCTACTTCCAACGGCACTATCCACTTTAATCATCCATTAATAAGCCCTTCGCTTTCGCATTACCCTTTAAAGAAAATCAATTTAAAAGAAACTGGAAAGGAAATGCGAGTCAAACAGAAAGGAATTCTTTCCCTTAGCAGGAATTCGGAAAATGTACCGAAATAACTCTGAAAGAAATCCGTACACAAAGGGGAATATTTTGAATGATAAAATCATTGAGAACTAATTCTTACAATGCATCCATTAACTCTTTATTTCGAGGGGAAAAGCTCGAGAGAGAAGTCCAAATGAATGTTAAAAGAAAATAATCATTAGGTAACGACAAAATATTAGCTGTAATTAAGATTATAAGCAATACCTCCCCCCTCCATTGGAGGGGTACAGACAAAAGAAATCGAGGGGTATTACACTTTTCCCTACACTTCGAAAGTACCCAAACTTTTGTCGTTTTGGCGCAATATCAAACACGTAAAAATAATGAAAGGAGTCGTTTACTATGAGAGAAACATCAAATGAAAACCTTTGAAACGCAACCAATCAATCAAAGAAAGTTAATCAACTTCCGCAGAAGATATCTTAATAGCCTCACGCCTATCGAAGCTGAAAAAGTAGACCTCTAACCCAAGGCTTGCAATACAATTTAAAAGATATACATTTATGTGAAAATACTTTAGTAACAGATTGATATATTACGGAACTGATAAAGAAATTCTCGCTGTCAATGAGTCGAGTTTATCGTTTACGATTTCTTCATAGAAAATAAAACGTAGGCCCGGCATTATATTACATATTTATTTCTGTAAGTGGTAGGAATGTTCCATTAAAATATTTTTAAATCTAAGAATAAGATTTCAGCACAACCTGATATTTCGCAATCTCCAACAATTCGCAATTTAGATAATTAATTACGATAATTAGTTAATTAAGTTCTCTCCTAATAGAATTCTATGTAAACTGTTACTTGTAGTCTTTTCGCTTCACATAAGTGTACAAGTTCCGATAATGGCATTCTTGTTTGGTGAGGAAAGCAAGGGCAAACTACCTCACTCCTCGTCCCGCTTAGTAAGCCTCATTCCCCCTACTAGCTCCTGGTAGCTAATTTTAGAGGGGGTGAGGAACCAACCGACCTTCGGGCCAAACACAGACAGATCAAGGGGAAAATAAACCAACCGGAACAATCAATTCTTCAGACAACTACAAAGCCGCTAAAAATTACGCTTCTCCCCGATGTTTGGTACACACACGCACAGTTTACATTTAGCATTTAAATAGTTCACGACCAAAGGGTAAACGATCTATTTGCTCCCATCAGCGACATAATGTGCCTTTCTGTCGCGGAGATAATTAGAACTTGTTAGAGGACTGTAAATGATGACACGCAAAGCACGGCAACGCAAATTGTCTCCCGAATTGGGATTATGAGACGAGAATTTGATTGGGAAAGTCATCATCGCCAAATTTCGTTTAGGCCTCGCGTCTAATTCCGATTATGCATCTGCTCGGAGACTTAAACGCGATCGCGCTCAATTATCGCTCCGAGAGCAAATACATGCGTTGGTGATTGGAATTTCGCTGGTGCTGTGAAGTAATAGGAAGCTGTGATATTTAATTAAATTGGTCCGAGGGTTGATTTCGAAGATGCAAGGACGGGGAAAGACTCTTCTTCATTCTCTAGAATACTGAGCTGAAGATTCAGCGTTGAGAGTTAACTGTAGAGTTAAGTAGGGTGTCACCTCTACCGGAATTCTGAGTCTCTCCCATAATTTTGAAATCTGATGATCTGTAGCTTATCTGAATTTTGTAAATTAAGTCAGCCTGGTACATGTAACCCAACGCATGGGAAATATTACATTACAATATTACTAGATGTGATTTGTAAGCTCTAATGTTTAAATTCCTTCTTAGTCTCTATCGCTTTAATTCAACAATAATGTAGACTAAAGCAAAGAACCGCAAGATTTTGTTGGAATACAAATTGTTACCTTAGCAATTACAGACAATTGCTGGCTATATATTTCTTATTGACTGATACAAAGTCTCCTAGAACTTAAGGTACCTAAACAAAAGAAATCTACAGTAATTTTTACATCTATAATTAAAAACATCCCGGAATGAATGATTCGCAAGGAGGCAACACTAGGGGTTAGAGGCCAATTAATCTTCAGAATCCATCTTTGTCAGTAATCCGTAAATCGTCACTACATATAATGGAAACAACAGAGAGGCCCAGATAACTGACCTTCTAAGAAGTATACGATGAACATTTCATAATATCACAGTACGAAACACAAAAAGACGGCTTTAGGAGATTTTTAAACTTGAAATTCATCAACAGCTGTTCCAAATTTCTTTCCTTCCAACTGTACGGTAGTTTGAAAATATATATCTTATAAATCTCTTCGGGTTTGCATATTCACCGATGAGGCTTTAGTCAGAACTACCACGTTCTACATCCATCTACATCTTTACCCTGAAATCCGCCATTTGACGTGTGGCAGGAGTTGCATGCAACGTCACTCTACTCTCCCAATCGATTACCTTAGCGTATCGTTCGCGGAATAAATGAATTCTCTAAGCGAATTGTTCGAGCCCCTATTTACCTGATCTTCCTCGAGCTATCAAAAATGCTTCTAGTATTACTATTACAGAGAAGAATTGTTATGTTATTACGGAGAAGCCGCATAATATTCGCTACATCTTCCAAGATGTAATTTCTATAAATTTATAAAGTAAATGGATCCTTTGTTTGGATGGGAATCTATCGAGGATGGTCCTGAAGCATTTGATTAACGCCCACTGATGGGTCGTAGCAACCTTACGAAACATTGCCTTTCGCTGTACTTTTTTCTTATTTTATAAATATAATTTTTGTCCGACTTCCACTGAACAAGCTAAAAACCATGGGAATGACAGTATTCGATTTGAACCTGACCTATATTTATCATCTATGAATAAGTTAATGTTAAAAATTGTCCATGTTTATTTGAGTTAATATATGCATATATATATATAAAATTTAAATGAATTTTTTTCGTAAGTCAGAAAGGCATAAGGCACTCATTTGTATTGAATCAAACAGCAACAAGGTTTGAGATAAAATTTAAAAAATTCCAAGATATCAATTCTTCATTGGAAATAACAAAACACGAAAGAAATATCTTTAAGAAGTCATAGTTAGTACATGCTGTTCTATGGCATAACCTGGTCCTACACGTTCGTTCAATTTTTAAATCGACTAATTCTTAGTGTGAATATTAGCTCCCAATTCTAAAAATCTCAAAGCCAAAGAGTCACGGAAAGGTTCCAAGAAAAATGTTAAACAAAGGCATAATCACTCAATAGTCATCTTCCACTAGAAAAACAAGTTGGCAGGAGCAAAAACCGTAAAACAGTTCCTCATTATCATCACCATTAGTCATGGTTCTGATGACAAGTTTGCGTCCTAAACAACGAATGTATTCCAGCCAACTCAATCTATTTTCTGAAGTTAAACTCGACCTTTATAGGGCAATGAATGACGCGAATAATCAGCGTCTGTAAATATAATTAGTAAACACTGTGACGAAATGCTCTATTTAAACACTCCCTATGAATGCCGTGACGAGTGAAGATGTTAATTAGGCTATCATGAACGGGGAATAGTTACACTGCCCCATTATGACCACACATACACATCCAGCAAATTACTCCGTTCTAGGACATGGATATAAAACAGTTTGGTACCGATTTATTGGACAAGATTGATGATGCAGTTATACGAATTATCGAATCCCCGGATAAAACGAACAAGAGAGAACAATTCCTTATGAAAAATTGGTTTTTGATGGCTTTCACTTGGAAGCATTTCATTCTACAAAGAGTTTTTTTTACGAATTTTTAAGTGCACACTGCACCAGAAATTGCGAATCATAACCGTATTTCCCTTTACTCATATAATATCGTAAAATTGAAAACCAAGAGGTATGGATTCAAAATTAAACATATGAAAAATAGTGACTTGGCTAGGACTCGAACCCAGGTCTCCCACTTTCCAGGCAGGTATTCTAACCACTGAACTACAACTTTGGAATAAGTCGCACACTTTCACATGCAATGTCAAATTTTCCTTCCATCATTAGGTATGGATTCTTTAATGCATTCTACGCAACGAATTTCAAAGAAACTACCTATGTTTCAAAGCCACGATAAATCATCAGGACTTGATAATGAGACCAAGCTTCGAAACCTCTTCTTGGTCTTGCTGAATAAACTCAATAATTCATAGAACTAAATAAATAAACTTACGAAACATTAATATGGTTATTTGTGGAACTCAACACACGTACAGAAATTAAAAAGAATACTTTTTTCAACATGAATAATTTTACAATTACATAAATATAGAAATTTACATTCATGATTTTAGAATCGTTTTAAAGATCCTAGTTATTAATTAGAATAAACTGTTAATTTCTGCACGATGAATTCCCTTGACAGCGATATTTAATCAGGCACAAATAGCCATATTCATGGTAGTGCGGATGCCGGTTGATCAGCAACACGAAAAATCCAACCACGGATAATCGGGAGCGTTCCAATACGACATCTACATCACAAAATCCAAGTATGGCGACGCAATCCAGTTCAGGCCGTGCCGATATTTTTCGCATGTTTGCGCGCATTCTGTGCACCCGAACAGCTTTGGATGCCTTGCAATTCCGCATTCCATTTCACAGTACACATTAATTTGAGGGAGAAACCTAAGTCGGGAGTGCAAACGCGGGAGAATGCGTACAAATATCGGATAAATGGAAAGGAAAACAGAGATAAAATAGAAAGGGGAGCCACCCAAACCGATTCGGAAGATCAAATATAGGAAAATCCATAGAATCCATTTATTTGTGCCCGTCGAGAGGGGAACACGATGGCTTTACAATGCGAAGCGAAATCACTTTCACCTGCCGGCGTATTTTAATTTGTCTAAATACCATAAAAAAGCAAAAAGTGCATCCTGCAACGTTTAATTTAACGTTCTTTGAGGGTCTGCAAAGCTACTTTTCGCGGAATGTGGCTCAAAATGCACATTCTGTAACAATTACGCTGGAGGAATTATGGTGAACAGAGCTTCTGAACCGCTGTACCCCGACTACAATATAGGTGTAACGCGTGGTGTGATAACATCGATGCGATATATTCATGTGCATTGATAGTGTGTTTTGTGTGTTTTTTCTATGTGTATTGGTATTCATCTACATGAAACATTTGTGTGTTAGCCTAAATATTAGCGTGTTGTGATCGGTATTAATAATAATAACGAATTTATTACGGGTATCAAACCCATTTAAATAATACATCATCAATATAGAAATACATATAGAATAAAGCAAAACATGTATTCAGTGAATTGTTTAAGGAAAAAATATAATGATGGGATTACGAAGCATAATGATGCACCAACATTGATGATAGTCGTTATAATGATGGATTCTATAATTTTTTGAGAAAGTCAATCTAGTGACAGCAGAGTTGAGCGGGGTTGCCAAATGATGCAAGACTTAACAGCAGCGTATGTTTTAGTACCTAACGCTGCAGTAATAATTCTCTTGATTGGTAATGCAGTAAAATACACAGTATAATGATATCTTTTAGTTTTAAAATTAATGATATCTAAAGAGTTACTTAAAGTTCAGGTTAGCAGTTAAACGGCATCCCTAGCTTTTATGTTTAATATGTTGTAAGCTATGTAATGAGATGTACATACTTATTGCTGTAATGTTAGCATACATTCTTGGATATGTTTATAAATTCTAATATAATAATGCCACATGGTCTACGCCTAATGGTATTTACATGATAAAAATAATATTGACATTTTCCTATTCCTTATTACGTATACCTATAATTTCAAGTGCATTTTCCGCTTGGTACGATTTTTTCATATTTGCTGAGTACATTAATACTGACTTGCGAC
Source organism: Sympetrum striolatum (assembly GCA_947579665.1). NCBI lineage: Eukaryota > Metazoa > Arthropoda > Insecta > Odonata > Libellulidae > Sympetrum > Sympetrum striolatum. Next base: position 21,979,641 of record OX388346.1, read on the forward strand.
TATGTAGTTCGCATTTCTTACATTTAAAATTGAATCAATGCTGGAACATACAAACATGGGAATGGAGGGAAGGTCACTAAGTACTGTAATATATTAACACCTCTAAGAAAAAGGAGAGTTTACGAAGTCATCAGTTAAATAAATTCTTTTGAAATGGAATATAAAGGATAAATGGCCCAACAATCCAGACAAAATTATTAATTAATCCCGAGAGATCACCGATAAAAAGAATCACTCGTAAATAATAAAAATATAGAATGATTTATCTACGTCATTCTCTTTTCATCCTAACTAGCATTTCAGGTATATTAGAAAAACTATTTTTAAAGAAATATTGATTTCCCACCTGAAAAAGTTGAAGAAAGATAAGAATAATCACAGACGACAACTTGAAGAGAACTTACACGAAATAGACGAGTTTCTGATTTCATTAGCAGTAGTTGGTCGAAACAGAGAAGAAATTCGACGCAAAGAAAAACTCGAAAAATTCCTTCTGCGCGACTGACGTGATTGCAAATAATAAACCGATCTCTAAAACCAGCAAACAGCACTCAAATCACAAGTTCGGCGGAGTTAAAAAAGTGTGCCACTAGAGAGAGGTGACTATTTCACCACAACTCCATCCCGTCTTTGTCCCATTTTCACCTCAAAGGGAATCTTTTATACCCCATCCATCTTTTATACGCATTGACATCTCCCCGAAGTCATTTCGGTCCTATAAAATTCAGGCGAATCCTATCTAGGCGGAGTATCAAAATTTTTGCTCCGTTGCCGAACTTCGCATTCTGATATTTATGTGGTGTTTGGGGCCATCGACTTTTTTTGCCACCAAACGCGGAAAACAAACCAGTGCTTAAGCCGATTAGGTGAGGGACGAAAAATCACCTCCGCTGGATTTCAAAAGGCGGACAAAAAATTCGCGAAAAAATTCCTACGCAACTCCAACCTTAAAACGAGCTCGCATGGCCCCAACTTTGAGGATGCAATCGGGACTTTGGGGAACTACGAACCAAAGACGAACTACCAGCCAAAAGGGAAAAAAACTTCTGAACTTGCACAAGGGATAGTGCATGATATCAGTTGCCGGAAGGAAATTAAAGTGGCAAATAGGAGCCGTTCGGCTGACTTTAAATAGACTTTCGGATGGATGTTCCAAACTACGAGAATAGGAGAACGATTAAAACTCAAGGGCAATGGATTCGCAATCCTAGAAAATTAGTTCCCCGAAAAAAATGCCGAGTTCCATTAGTCTTTTCCTTTGTTCGTGGAGGAAGGCTATAGATGTTGCCGTCCATTCATTTGGATTCGTTATGAGAGAGTTTAACGAAAGAGCATGATATTATATCTCTTCGTCATTCGGGAGGAATGATTTAATTTTTACGTAATGTAATCGTTAAACTCTCTAGGAGAAAGAGGCAATATCATTTTAGTACGATTATAACCGGAAGAAAATGCAAAATTTCTTCCTTGCCATTACTTGAAAATGTAACTCCGAGGCCAAGATTTGAAAATTACAATCGTAAAAGGTAATGCGGCTACTGTTCCTAAAAAAATTACAACACTGTCAAAGCAAGTGGGATAAAAGGACGTAAAATCGCTAGGAATCTTTAAAAGGACCGATTCTGCTCACGTTAAATCTTTTCTCGTTCGTTTATCCTTTGATTGAAATAACTTAAATACATTTTTTATTCTACATACATAGTTGTAGTCTCTAGTAGAAAGAAGCAATATCATTTCAGAGCGACTATTAAAGTGAGAAAATGCAAAATTTGCTTCACTTCATTATTTGAAAAAGTAACTCCAGGTATTGAGGCAAGCTAAGAGGCAAATATATGAAATACGTGAATTACAATCATGAAAGGTATGGTACTGTAAACTTTTACAAACACTTCAAGCAAAATAAAATCTGGATAGTTAAAGGTTTTTAAAGAACCTATCTCGCTATCCTCAATCTTTTTCCGTCTGTTGATCCTTTGATTGAAATCATTTCTCAAATCGAAATCGTTTTTTTAATTACGATTTCTGACTCAAGTTGAACGTCGATAAAAATAACCATTTATTCACAATATTGTCGTAGGTTAAGTCTCAGAGGGCTAGTTTGAAGTAACCGATAAATCAAATTCAATCTATGTCAATCAAATAAATTAATTTCTATTGTATTCAACAATTAATAATGAATTCTCAATAACAGCAATCGCAAATATTTCAATAAAATCAATCTATAACAACAATATTTACTATTGTATAGCAATTTCGCAGTAGAAGAAATCGCCAAATTCTTCCCCATACTTCATAACGATGAGATTGAAGGAGAATAAAACAACTTCTATTCGTCACCAGCAACTTTTTAAAAAGTAATTTTCATTCCTCTTTCATCGTGAAGAGTTACTACGTAGTCGAGACTAAAATAGTGGAATTTGTTAACGGTACAAAACTTCCTTGTTTAAAGACGCATTCAGTGAGGGCACTAAGCAAAAGCGGAAGAAAATCGACCTTAAAATTACTCGAATCGCAACAACCGTAAGTTGAGCCACTTAACTCGTATTACATCACTGACAAAAGTCTATTCAATATTCTAGTAAAAACAGGGAGTCGAAGCTCGGACCGCGGGAAAGTTTTTGAAGAGCATCCAACAGAACTCCCACCTTGAAACTCAAGAGACCTGCCCTCTCGTGCCTTTAAATGAAATGCTTTCTTTGACAAAGGAGGAGAATGGATGCCTGGAAGGACGGATGTTTCTCAAATTACGGAAAGGGGATTTTTCATGCGAAATAAATACATAATTATATCACGGCCGTTTGTTTGCCATTAGCGCTAGTAAACTCCCGCCATTGTGCTTTCCATAGAGCTCTCAAAAACCCGAAAAATAGCACCGCGGCGCTGAACGCTTAAGGCTCTAGCTAAACGCGAAAAGCTCCACATCTAGCGAGGAAAGCCAAAATGCCTACATAGTCTATTATCCCTCCACCTAGCAAATCCCAACCCCGACCACCTCTTCACCTTCTTGGAAAACACTCCACCCAGCCCATTCCTCACAATTCCTTTAATCTAAATTGTCTTCTCTATTTCGAAAACATCTAAGAAAGCTATTTTCCGCCTAATCTTCTCTTTCCATGACATCCTACCCATAACTACCAAGCTCACTCTTGCCACTTCACCATTGGATGGGACTAACAAGTAGACATAAATTATTGCAAACTGTAATATACTTGTATCAATTTAAATTTACGCTTTCGCGTTTTATTTTTTGCTCCCCTGAGCGTTTTCCCGCACAGTACGTTTACCTCCGAAAGCTTTCAACCGAGGAGTTTTCCCCCACATCCCAATTCTTTCATTTCGCCTCTTCTATGTTTACTTTTTATTTACATACTTGAATTTTTTAAAAACTTAATCTTTCTATTGCATGTGCTAGATATCTTCAAAGGTTAGGTAAAAGCGAGGCTCACATGGGCCTAACCTCGCCCAATAAAGAGTTTTTAGCATTATAATTCCCAGAATTAAACGCATACTGCGTAAATGAGAAAGTAATAAGGTGAACCACCCTTCTTTTCAAAACCCTTCTCATGACCTCTCGAGGGCTTTTTAAACCCGAAAATGCGAAGTGGGAGAGGCGAATAAAGAAACGCGTCGGAGAAGGCGACGAAGGCGCTTTGTTTTCCGTTCGCAGCTCCCGAGAGAGCGTGCGATGGTTGGGGGTTTGAGGGGGGGGCAGGCGGGGGCGGAGAATCTGCGCGCTGCGCAGGCGGTGGCAGGAGCGCGGAGTGTGATAGAGCGGCGGGAGCGAGAGAGCAGAGCACCCTGGGCGAACCGGCAGCCACCTCGCCTTCGGGCGAGAGCGTCGGCCTCGCCACGGAGACCGGTGAGGATGAAGACAACTGGTGGGCCCTGCTTGCCCTCCTCCTGGTGCTCGCCACCGCCGCCGGCAACATCCTGGTGTGCCTGGCCATCGCCTGGGAGCGGAGGCTGCACAACGTCACCAACTACTTCCTATTGTCGCTCGCCATCACAGACCTCATGGTCGCCGTACTTGTCATGCCGCTCGGAATACTTGCCCTCGTCAGAGGTAACGCTTTCCATTAAGCATGCTTTCCCGCCGCAAAGGGGAGCTTTTGGTCTTGTGTGGTTGTCTGTGTGTGTCGCCGAACAGCTGGGAGGAGGCGCCAGAGTTTGAGGGAACTTCTCTGTACATCGGCGTCGAAAATAACTCGGAGGAAGCGCGCGTTGTTCCTTGTTTTGTTCTGTTGGGCAACATCCGGTCTTTTGGGGTTGGTGGGAAAAAATGATGAAATGGCGACCTCCGTCCATTTTCCCCGATCGTGTCTCCAATCAATTTCTTGACCGCTGGACCGTTTAGGGAGAAAAATCTGCACAATGAAACTCGACTAGGTCGATCGCAAGTGGAATTCGCACTTTACGAAGAGCGACTACTTTCTATCGATTACTTTTAGATTTAGCGAAGAAGCAGCTTGAGTTACAAGCATTTACATTACGCGAATAAAAACTTTACGTTCTTCAATTATGATAAGAATTATAGAAGATGGTGATGTTATGAAACTGAATAGTTGCTCGAGAGTTTGCGCGCCTTTACGAACAACTGCCAAAACTTTCCGGCTATTCCAATCTTCTTTGCATACATAAAAGGGTAACGTTTTTCGATAATTCAAGAAAGTGACGTCACGTGAGCCCGCAGGTATCTCCACGTTTGAAAAAGCCATCGACTTTAGTACTTAGTTTATTCATGGAAACTTTATTCAAGTTTTCGGATCAGGGCGCGAGTAACGCAGTTTGACCGGAACATCTGCTCGACATTGCAATACCCAATAGCAATTAGAGGTGTAATGCGAAAGCTACCCGATAACCCTCCGCCAATCGTGAATGGCAGAATGGCCGTTTCAGCAACAATCCGATAACGGACATGGATAGAGAACGACCTTCAAAGACATCTGGTTCTTTAGGGGTTACCCTTCACCATCACGGGATTGGCGAACCATTTGTGATTGATTAAAAACACGTGAAAGCGAAGGGAAGTGATGAGGTTCCTTATGTACAACTACAACGATATTATTTGATTACAGAGGCGCCTTGAAAACTTATCAGAAGACGTTTGAATAATCCTAACAATTTAGATACTTATTTCCATCAATACTAACTGGAATAAAGAGACGTCCCAGGTAATAATTCTTAGCCTAAGCGCACGATAGTGATGAGGTTCTTTACTTACTATCAAACGAAATTATACGAAATAATGAGACGCCTTGAAAACACGGGAGTACATAATACTTGTGCTGCCCTTGATACTTATCTCCCTTAGTAATGAATAGAATAAGATGTAGTCTCAGGCAGTATTCCTTTGACCACAACTCGACTTGGTTCACAGTTAGTAAAAATGTAGTTGCGTCCCCGCTAAACCTTCGCCCGAATTACGAAATCCTACCAGCGTTAAAGACTCTCAGCAAAAGCAATCGAAATCAACCCACTTTCTTCCAATTCCACCAATAGCTTTCGATGTACCTGCCCCTAACACGAATCTGGTTTGCTTCCAAAGTTAGACAATGTTCCGCGCGCGGACCGTTGTCAAGGGTGACTTACGACGGTGTTGTACCTGCGGTGATAAAAATCCCACTGGTGGGAGTCGTTTAAGGGCATGAGATAGGAAGATATGTGGAAGCTGTGGGGTGAATTGGTCGATGGAAGACCTTGTGAACTTCCGAGAATTGCCATTCCGGGAGCCAAGTGTACTCTGGGGATGTAGCACAAATCTTTACGATGGAACACTTTTCGTAGGTGGCAGAACACGGACTATTGTTTTCTAAAAGATCGATTGAAGGCGTTTCATCATTCTTTTCGCTCTTGTATTAGGCTTCCACTTTAATTGGAATAGTTAAGCATCGACGGCGGAAATAGTTTGGTCAAATATTGGGAGGAAAGGGAATGCTAAAGAATATAATTGAGGGTAGAATACAAGGAAGAACTGAGGGACAAAGAAGATATTAGATGAAATTACGAGTGGTCTAAGCTACCAAGAGATGAAAGAGATAGCGTTGAATAAGGAATGCACATTAACCTACCGAAAGGTAAAACACTCATGTAATTAGACTGTTTGTAAAGTATTTAGCTCGAAGGCTGGTTGGTGCCTCACCCCCACTGATATAAGTTACAAAGAGAGTGGAGATAGGAATGAGGTTTACGAGTCAGGATGAGGAGTGAGGTAGTTTACCCTTGTTTTCCATAAATAAACTACTTCCGTTCTTACCAGACGACATAGAGGATTTTTCTGAGAGATTAATTAGAGAGATTCATTTTTCTGCTTTTCGATTTGGCTAGAGATAGGTAGATTTGTGATCTCAATGCACGTCTTGATTAGAGCAATGTATTCTCATCCGTCACGTGATTATGAATGCGGCTGGATGGTCGATTAGGAGAGGAGCTAGATCGGGACTGTTTTCCCGGAGCCATTTCAATGCAAATGTTCGACTCCGCGGCACATCTCGGCTAAGTCCCCCGCTATGCCTCATCTTACGCCGGGAGAGGGTAATCTACTCGCCTGCTGCAATACTTCGCCGTTTCCCACGCCTGCTCCACCGGGATCGAACCCGGCGAGAGAGACTGGTGTCGCAAGGGGACGCGGTGGGCGACCGTCTTTCCGAGATGATTTTCCCAGAGAATGGGACACTTATGAGATCTACGTCTTTTGTGAGAGTGCGCCCACCAGAAAGAGAACCGCTATTCCTTTTTCCGCCAAACTTGGTGCGCCGCTGCCTCGACCCAGATTATCTCCTGGTGCTTAGTCTCCGTCGCGACAATCGACGGGCCCGAGTTCGTTTCTGCCTATTGTTGCCCTCCCTCGAGGTTCCGTCGTCTTCGAGAATTTCCCGAGACGAGGATGTGTTCTCCTCGTCTCGGGAAGTTGGAGGGAATTCGTTATCGGTGGAGAGAGACGTTTCCAAAAGGCGTATTCGCGAATGGGATGCTTATCGCTCCATCAAAATATTACACTTTCATTAGATGCTTTCCCGGAAAACGAGACGGTGGAATCGATATCATAAAGGATTTATCTAAGCTGACGCATCGTACAGGAATGATTTACAGTTCTTTTGAGGGGAATTCCCAGAAAAATACTACAATGTTCGTAGAAATTACAATGAGAAACTTATTGAGTATTAAGAAAATTTTAAATATAACAGTGTAGATTTACGATATTGCTAATGATAGATATGATGATGTAAAATTTAGAAGATCCCGGAAAAAGATACACGACAACGCTAATGACAGCTGTAACGTTTAAAATTTACATGATTCCAGGAAAACATTTCAGAGGAAATCGATTTCAGCAACCAAGCTGACGCATCGTACAGGATTGATTTACGGTTCTTTGGAGGACTTCCACAAAATACTACAAGGATAGAAGAACTAACAATGTGAGAATTATCGAGTATGAAAAAAATTTTAAATAAAACGATTCCGATATATGACAAAAAGCATGATAGTTCTAACGGTTGTGGTTAAAGTTATTTGGGGACTTCTAAGTGAGAGACTAAAATGGTAATAGTAATGAGGAAGTAACATTTTTCGAGCATTAACAGAATTTAAAATATAACTATGCAGGTTGAGAGCAACGCTGATGGTAAATGTAACGATTTAGAATTTAGAATATTCCCGAAAAACGAGACAGAGAAAATCGATACCAAAAGAACTTACCCAAGCTGACGCATCATACAAGAATGATTTATCGTTTTTTGAGGGAATCCCACGAAAAATGTTACAATGGTAATAGTACCAAGGTGAACATTTAAAATGTAACAATCCAGATATACGACAGCAATCATGATAGTTGAAACAGTAATGATTTACAGTTCATTGAGGACTTCAATGTGAAAGACAACAACAGATGAAGTAATAAAAAGTATTTTATTTTTCGGGTATGAAAGAATTCAAAAATATAATAACTCAGATAGGGTATAGTGCTGATTTAAGTAGTAATAGTTTGCATTTAGATGCGCCAAATCTCTGGTTCCATCACCATTTATCACGACTTTGCCAATAACATTTCCGTTTCTCATATGATCCTTGAGTTTGCTGAAATTAATAGTTACTAAACGTATCAGTAACACAAAAACTCGAAGGCAATTCAATAGATTCTTGGACATCTGACAATTGCAATGGACTATTTTTCCGAGGTAATTAAAAACACGGGTGACATTCGTTACCATAATTGATAAACAAATCTCGGAAAGTTTCCAAAAGTGACATTCAGAAAACAACGATACCATTCAAAAGCGCGCTCATATACGCTGGATCGAAAGATGAAATTTTAATTTTGCGCTGCTCAACGGAACGAAATTCGAAAACAGTAACAATTTTGACATCGCATAGTTTAGGAGCGAGGGAAAAAATAGGCAAATCCGTTGAGATACGTTGAAACGCGTTCCTAGCACTCTTTGTTCTCATCCAGTTAAAAAAATCCTTTTCCATTTGAATGGAAGAAGACAGGGTCGATTCAACCATGAAAACATTTCCTCCTTTCATAGTCTAAATATAGAATGGCAAGATCTAACATTTTTTGCAGCGAGGATGCTTTTCTAGTCTTTCCTGGCTCTCACGTAACGTGGGATCGCGCTAATTGATATCTGACGGATATGAGCACCAATATTAGTGCGTGGGTGGGCCGTGCATGACGTAAGCCACTGCCGAAACTGCAGTCGCGATAGTGAGCGACTGTTTTCAAGCGAAAGCCTCGATAGCGGAAAATTTCCACCACCGCCACTCCATCGCGGGAGCGAAAATGTTTCTTCCAAGCACTTATCAATTTTAGCTATCTCACGGAAAAGCTCCTTGAAATGAAAAAGTGCAACGGAGAGCGGATAGGGGATTCAAAATATCCGATAGCCGGTTTCCGGAAACAACGGAAAGATCCGGATTGATGAGAAACACCCTCAGTACATTTTCCCTCATTACATTGCTATTATGGTATTGTAATAACCTTGAAGATGATAGCATTGAATTTCTTGGAAGGTCAATATTCCTGAACTTTCCGTTTTTTCCGAAAACCAGCAGCAACGAGGTGCGGAGCGCTGAGAAACATGGCTATTGAATATTTTGAAGCAGCTCATTCATTAACAGCTGTGTTAAAATTGTATTTCCTTACAAAGCAGCTAGATATATATTAAGTAGAGATTAGAAAGAAGATAACGTTATAGATAGGTGAGAGATTCTCGGTTGGGAAACAATAGAAAAAAGGAGGAGTGTAAATCGATTGGTCATCTTTCGGGTAAAAAACGGAGGCGAGGAAATGATGGAATTAAATATCAGAATATTGAAACCGCGGAAAAAGCGAGATCATAAACATAAGTTTAAGCTAATGAAACGATGGTATGCTATCGCCAAGTATTCGTTAATGAATAGAGGGCTTTTGGAATAGAATATATTGCCTGAAGAGGTCTTCAAACCCAAACAAATAGAATAATGATTGCTTATTCGACAAAAAGGAGCATAAATATTATTAGAACGGTCAATTTTTCGAATTACAAATTCTTCGATAATAGAATGAATCTTAAGTTAACCTAAATTAATATCAAAGAAACTGATTCGCAGTTGAAATCTATTCAGTAAAACTATGAGCCTCCTTGAAGGTTAGGCTGGGTGTGGGCATTGAATTTATCGAAGGATTTTTCGAAGAATTTGCCATCGAGGAATTGATCATTTCAAAGTATTCGATGACGAAGAAATTGTTTTCGAAGCATTTACCTAAAGCCAACAAAACGATTGGTGGCTTAGCTAAGGATCGACAAAAACCTTTACAGTAACTGTATTTACGGTGAATGATCATTAGATTGCGTACCAGGGTGTCACGTAGCATGAATTAAGGTTTACTGTTGTATTTGCGTGAGTGTTTGTGTTGTGCTGTATACAACGGTTGGGACTACCACCTGACGACAGACAAACATTGGCAAATAATAAAAATAAATAAAAAAGCACTTCCAAATCCTCGAGCGAACTCGATCGCTGACAGGGACTAGAATTAATTCGGGTTATGCAAATACTGCGGAGGAAATGAACGCATCGTACGTGGACAAGTCAGTGTTCCAGCCCACGCGGTGTCAGCGGGAAAGCCCATTTCACACCCATGACTTGATGAGAGCATTACGATACGTGTGCGAGTCAACTAAACCGGTCAGGAATCCGCGACCTCACGCGTGTAAATAAAAATCATCCTCGCTACGAGAGAAAACGAAACGGGCCTTACAGCGCTACGAACGTTCTTCCGAGAGCTACACGAATTTCAACAGAAATCCGTGCGGATTTTGCCGCAAGCTGATCCCGATGAAAACCCGCTAAAGCACGTCGAAAAGCTTAAACAATTATCGCTTCACGTGTCCGCGAGTAATTTTTTCAGGGAAAGCGGATTCGTTCGGGTTTAAACAATAAAAAATCACGCTTGGGCACCTCTGAAAAAATCCGCGGGAGCGTTTCGCGGAGGAGGATACGGGATATTCAATTAAAAATTTGCCTTTCGCAGCAGAAGTGGCGGGTCTTTCTCGCCGCCAAGTCGGGAAAATGTTATTTTTTTTAGATGATAGAGAGATGAGGGGCCGCTCGACTTCCCTGTCTAGGGGTCAACGGATTAGCGCCCCAGGCTGGATAACTCTATTAAGTTGATGGGCAGGGAAAAAAGTTATCCATTTTCGGGCGGGATTGGCCGCAGAGTGAATCAGTGGGATTGAGGTTTTAGGAAAAACTCCTCTATGGGGCGGAAATTCGGCAGAAACCATTCTCTGATGAGTGTGATTTATGAAGCGAGAAATATTTTCCCTCCGAAGTAATAAAAAACCTCACCTCCCTTAGGAACTGCGGTATCCAAGTAACACAGCGTAAAAGCTTAAAATATTACGCTAGTATCATGCATCAACCTATGGGAAAATGAGTTCATTTAAAGCTAAGAGGTTCAGGATGATGTACTAAAAACGTTAAGGTAGATTGCATCGTTTCCAATAAGCTAGATTTGTATTCGTAAAAATCTCTAATTCTATACAAAGAATTTCGATTGAAGAGATGCGACTTTTGCAGATAAAAGAATAAGATACGATCAAAATAAAAGTCGTTAAAATACTGGTTGATATTCAGCGGATTACTTGTATATATGAGTTGAAACGATATCTGATGAAATAAGCTACAATTGTATTCGTTGAACAATTCCGTAATTCTCTAAAAGAGAGAAATAACATACACAATGGGAGATGATGAAAATAAAAGTTAGATAATAATACTGTTCTTGATTCATTATTAAAATTATTTAGCATATTACTTTGATATATGCGATGAACCGATATCTGATAAAATAAGCTAGATTTGTATTCGTTTCAAAAAACAAATTCCGTATTTCTCTCGAAGAAATAAATGTGAATTTAGCAGATGAGATAAGAGACAATGAAAATAAAATTTAGATAATTATACAGCTTGATATTTAGCGGATTACTTACATAAATACGGCGAACCGAAATCAGATATCACAGAAATTACAGATAATTAAGACGATTCACCTTGCTCTTAAAGCAATACCCGATATGTGTTTATAAACATCAGTGGGTGAACAAAATACAGAATAACGTTTAATTCGTAATAATGAGGTAACGCAAGCTAGAGTGGTAACCCCAAAATGTATTCACGACATTCCCAGCAAATTAATTCTTTCCTATTCATGACCCGCAATCTCATCCCTTATTTCGTCTTGAAGATAAAAACCCAGATGGAGCTAATGCTCGAAAGGTATTCGCGGGCCATGAAAAAATGATAACGCTCTCCAACATCTCAAACACAAAAGACTACCGTATTCCCGCACGTCAAATACGAGAAGAGGCTTCTACTTGATTGGAAACTTGCGTATTTATTTCCCAGGCGTTACTTCAAGGGGCCACCGCTATTCCTCCGGCTCTTTCTCCAAATCCCTCGATAAATAATTCGGCTGACACATCCCTAAGATAAACCGAGCAACTTCAAAGGCTTTGGGGACCTCGATGTTTGTCTTTCCCTATCGATTTTTTATCGATGTGCCCATGGTGTTTGTTTCCGAGTGGCCATCAATTGCCAATCCGCCAAAAAATATATCTCCGCTGAATAAACCTCCTTGCGCACCTCGCAAACAGTCTTCGAGAAGTAGAACGCTATGGGGTGGGGTTTCCTCCAATTGTTCTTCCGAAATTTTTTCTCTAGACTTATAAACATGTGACCGCCTTCAGCAAGTATGATTTGGAGTTAGAACCTGATTTAAAGAAAGCTGCAAGGAACGTTTCAGAAATTTAGAGACCACAAGACTAACATAAATTTGGAAGAAAATTACGAAACTATATAATCGGATATTCTTCGATGAAATTTAAAATTCGAACAACTTTCTGTAGGGAATTTAATAATAATTCTCTAAGATTAATTTATATTATTATTTTTGTATGAACTTCATCCTGGTTTGATGATAATAGAAGGCATTACTTAACATACTGAATTATCACTAAATATCGAGAAATTAATTTTTTTATTAATAACTTTTAGAAGTTTTTAAAAATTAACAAAATTAAATGTAATTTTAACGATGTTAAAAATAAATTTAACGATTTATCTAAACATAACAAAATCAGAAGATGCGGATAATATAATGGAAATATGATGATGCGGAAAATATATGCTTAACAAAGATGGAATTTTTAAATAGCCTGTTCAATCAAGGATAACCAATTAGCGCTGGATAAACTTTTATGCGAAGCCTAACGTGATATTGCCCTTAAGGTTTATTTGTTTTATGAATTCCCTCTTCATAATTGGAAAAGAAGCCTTCATATAACGAATAATCCCAGACCTCAGGATTCCCTCTTAGCAGATCTCTAAAGTAATCCTAGCACAACGAGGTTGTCATTGCTTTTATACCAATCAAATATTATTCTTAGATTTTACAAGTTATGCCTTAGATTGCCAAATAATTCAGCAAATTCAATTACTTAAATGGATGAAAGAAATTGGAATGTCATTTCCTTGGCTTATTGGACGTCCCCGATATCAACAAAGACAACATTTTTCCGGCTATTATAAGCATGATTTACTTCTCTAGCCAATAAACATAGTCCATCTGAAGGGCTTTGAGGACGACAATGGGCGTCAGCTGCAATAATTCTGTAACATAATATACAGAGGGGAATCATCGATGAAAGCCGGAAGAACCATTTGAGAAATGTTTGCATAACGAGAACAGTGGGGAAACCCGAACCCATCCCCGAAAAATTGTTTGATCATGCTCTGAAATTTCGTGTGAGCGACGAACATATCCGGCGTATGGTTACAATAACAATGGAAAATGACGGATAACTCCGTCTTGATGTTCTGAGAAAAGATAGCCTCTTAACACAGTCGCTGACGTCAATCGGTCCATGCGAAACGTACAGCGCTTCCAATTCTGGAGAAATTTCGGTATGCAATTCACTAGCGCAAGGGAATCATGATTCGGAAATGAATGACTTTGTTGATATCCGTTAAATTCATTTACAACTATGATCTAGATCATATTGAAGCACGTTGGCTAAGTTTGAAGAAAATCTTCCAACCTCAAACACAAGATAATATAGTGTTCAGGAATTTATAAGGGCTCATTTACAGTCCCATTACCTAAAGTGGTAATCGAAAATGAGTAAATTAATTAAATTTAATTAAACAATGCATTTTAATGATTTAACCTTTATCGAGAATGATTTATCTTCCCTCATGGCTTATGCTAAATGCATAGAGATTTTAAACGTTCAACCAGATTAATTCAAAAAAGGCCAAATATTAAAACCCGACCAAAGATATTGATGATGTTACATGGGATACTATTAAATTATGCCAATTACCAAATAATGTTAAACCACTTGTGTTTCCTTGGTAATCACGGTTGTCTAATCTAGGACCACAAAATAATTTTCCTTTAAAAGAAACAAAAGGTGAAAAATAGAGGGTGAAACGGTTGCAAAAGTAATCCTTTAGAATAGAATTTAGGAGTCCTCTAGTAAATCAATTGACCAACAGTTATTGTATTATCATGGACAAGAATTGAGATGCATCGAAACAAAAAAAATGTATTTTATGTAAACTTAACAGAAAATCCCGATAGTTTAAATAAAATATAAGACGAGAAGCTAAAAATAAACGAGTTTTTTTGTATCGGCGATTAATCACAATTCTTTATTAACAATGGCTTAAAATTAATGTAGCCTTCTGTAAAAATACCACTTATGTAAATAATTACTTTCTTCTAAAGTATTAGTTAGAAGACTAATCGAAAAAAGGCTTCTAACTTAACCACAGAATTTTATTCAGCGACCATGGTTAAAAGCCCTTGGGTCATCATCTAGTAGCAAGGAGTTGAAACCATCATCGTTTAATGAAATTCAGTGGTAAAGATAGAAAAGAGTATTTTCTATTAGTCTTCAAGATGGAAAGCTACCACAAGGTCGAAGTCAAACTATTGTATTCAAGTATTATTTAGTTACACATTTGCCACCAATAAAAATATTACGGCGTTCTAGAGTTAATTTTGAGATAATTTTAGACGAAAACAAGTCATAAAAGCGATGAATAAATTCTGTGAGTAATTCCATAATGAATAAAATAAAACCACTATGTATTAATCCCACTATGGTTCCGTTTAGTACGAGCGGATTCAACTAATTCACATATGTTAAATAAAAATCCAGTGGAAGTTTTATAGAGCAATCCTATTCACCCTATAGCCCTAGCACTGATAAATCGTCCCATCCATTAGGACCATTAACACCTAAGAAACACGTCGAAACTCCTGAAATCTAGAGCATCCGCAAGAGCAGAAGAGACCGAGAAAAACCGAATAAACGTCTGAATCCCCATCGCATTAGGATTCATTGAAACCTTCGTGAAACCAGACTTCATTCCCTCTCGCCTATCTAAATATTCCGAAAGTTGGGTGCCTCCCGCTATCCAATCCAAATGGAGCTAAAACACTGTAAATGACCCGACTGGAGTGGTGCAGGGCGGAAAATTAGACGCCACAGATCGATGGCCCGATGAGAGAACACCTTTACGAGCGAAACGCCTCCTATTCAAAGAGTCCTTCAGAATGTTCCTCTTCCCTAACCATGACATTCTGCTACACACCCACCCACGTACTCCCTTCCTCCCTGCCCTATATTAAGACCCGCTATGCGAAACTTAAATCATCGTCCTTTGTGAATAAATTCCTGTCTGGAGGTGACAGGAATTAATATTCATTAGTTACATTTACCACGTTGCGAGCATCCGCTGGGGGTGTGAAAACTGGGGCTTCGGGCCGGGATTATAAATGTAGGCGAGGAGTTAAAATGATCAATTGCGGATTCTGGTCGGGTGAACCTCCTTTTGTGAGCGAGCATCCTGTGCTTGCCCGCCGAGTTTATAAACGATATCGGCCGAATAATAATCATCTCGTTCTCGAGATGTCGGAAAAATCGGAAATCGATTAAACGGCTGCAATTAAATTACGGGAAACCTTCGAGCTGGTACTTTCCACACTCTGGTAGTGCAACCTCGGGGTCTGAGAGCATCATAATGTTTGCATTGCAAACATTACCTTCAGATTTCATGCGCTGAATGCATATGAGCTTCCTCAGCTTCCTAAAATCTCCGATGCAGATAGAGAGTAATTTCCTATACCTCAATTAGCAGCCAAAATATTTGGATTCTGATTCCTTGAATCGAAAAGTATTTAATCTCCATAACATTTTAACCTTATTAAATTTATAACCAATATTCACTTTATTTTTAACGATCGTGATTTGTTCAAATATTGACTAATTTCAAGCTACGATTTTTTGTAACGAAATCTGATACTTCATGTGAAAGCAGGATAAATTTCCTTGAGCTTAAATTTAAAATTTTAATAATAATATTTAAAATTATTATTTGAGCATAAATCTTTATATAAACATGTTCATTCTATAATAAATTTGAAGTTCAACAACAAATGAATAATTTAAATTAGTTTGGAACCAATTCAACTCGAATAAAGAAAATAACTTAAAAAGATCTTTGCTGAAGAAGTCACCACATCGACGGAGAGCAAAAATTATCAAAGATTCTTGCTTAGGTAAGCAAAAACTTGATCTTGATTGAACTTGATCAGTTGATCTCGCACGCTCTTTTCAAATGTTTCTTCTCAATTACCCATCTCTTTCATCGCGAACTGAGTGATCCAAAAATAAAATACATCCTTCAATTCAGAAACGTTTCCCATCGCGAGAAATTTCAATTTTATCGCTTTCCTCAAAAGAGCGAGCAAGTATCCTAATTTTTCCCTTCTACTAACATAATATTAACAAGCGCCCCAACTGGCCTCTCCAATTATCCACTCAAAATTTTCGAGATAAATCGAATCATAGCAAAACTGTTGAAAGCGCGCGGCGGGATATTGGAGCAGTGAAACTTCAACTAATTTTCATTGTATTTGGGCATACAGATTATCGAAGCTTCAATCGTCAGGGTTTTATAACCTAGCGTGCAAAAATTATTGCGTCAACAATTAACCTGTCTGAGAAAAATAATAAATCGCATTCTTTCCGGAATTAATGGAGTTCATGAAATAATTTTCATTAGATTTAGGCGCATCGATCTTAGTAGCTTCAATCGACAGGGTTTTATAACCTAGAGTGCAAAATTCTTGCGTCAACAATCAACCTATTTAAAAGCCAATTAATTAATCGCTTTCCGGAATGAATATAGAAGCTTCAATCATCAGGGTTTTATAACCTGGAGTGTAAAACCTCTTGCGTCAACAATGAACCTGTTTAAAAGCTAATTAATTAATCGTTTTCTGGGATAAATTAGGTGCAAGGAAAAGGTGCGAAAAATTAGCTACTTTAAGCAATTCGAAGAGCTTTTTGCCGTCAGATAAAAACCAGGATATTCTGGAAGGGCCTCTCATCCCTCTTTCTCATCCGTCAAGCATTAAATCAAAATATTTATAAGCAGCCGACTCCTATGATTTATACGGAGGAAGCTATACTAGGCATCGCTAGGGGGGAGAAAAGTTTTATTTCAGCGAAAGGAGAAGTTAGGGGCGATGGGACCTAGAGAAGAAGCAGACGAAGAGATGAACTGTCACATTAAATGGAAGAGGAAAATCACTTGGGGAAAACAAAGGAAGCTGACTGAAGGATTAAGAGATACTGTCTTCATTCCGTGAGAAAAATAAGGAGCGAAAACAGATGCGTGGTGACGCACGACTGACATCTTCCATTATTCTAGGACTTTCATAGATTGAGGTATAAATCTCACTTACGGCTGAGGATGCGGAGCATTATTTTCCACGCCGTCTGCCCATTTAACTTATCCGAATAGACTAAAAAATAGTGTGATGCAGCGGATGAATTTGTTACAGATGTAATTTGGGAATTGAGAGGCTAAGAGAAGATGAAACCGTGTTGTATAGCATTACAATTCTCCGTTATTCTTACTCGACTCATAGATAAACTATAATATTATTATTAAAGACTATATTTTATTTTTTTGACATTCGAAATTGATGTTCTGACAGGCAAAACCTGTCGACGGGACATATGCTTAAATACAAATGCTATACAGCAAATTTTGTTAATAACAATAAAAATAAAATTGTGTTACATTATAGTTAATCTGAGCTACGGAATATAAATGGGGAGTTATGATAATGAAATGAAAAACATTACATGTTTGATCGAGATACCTAAGGATTGTAACAACTTATTGCGCTGACAGAAGGTTGAACGATTCAACTAAAATCAATTATTTGAGCATCCCTCGTTTGAAATAAAAGGCAATCCATTTTAGATCTGATAACAATTACAAAGAGTTTGATTGAAAATCTTCACAGGCAGTGATTTGCAGACAACACTGACTGGTTATATATGTCTCAACTTTATTGTGACGAGTGGACCTTCATCAAATTTCCTTAGGCTTTGATTACGTTTTGGGTTAAATAAAATTATCTACGAGAGCATTTCTATTAATTCCGGCTCATTCTTTCGTATCTGATTAAATACTTCAGAGAAATGACAAGCCCATTACGAAAGTGTTAAGGTTTTGATTATTACCTGCATGAGATTAAATTTTCGTTCACAACCCCTTGTTGACGACGAGATTTTACAAATTTAAATCTTATTCTCATAAATTCCACGGACTTGGTGATAATAATCGCGAATGAATTAGATCTTTAGGGGAACTCTTGACTTTTATTTCTTAGCCAGCACCAAGTTTCGTTTTTCTCAAATAACGCGAAGAATGGGAACTCAAGTTTAATTATACGACTCTCACAGATGTCAGAAAAGGTTGGTGAATGGTTGCCCGTACGAAAAGTTGAATTACGGCCAATTAAGCCTGTTTAGAAACTATTTAAACTGAAGTCAAACCGACTATTACATTTAGTACTAGTAGTAATCGAATATTCGAGGTTTTTTCAGTCATTTCTGAAGCTATGAATCAAAACGAAACCATTACATAAATAAACTCGAAGGCCATTATTCGAACGAAATAAATAAATATATAAAGGCGCAGTACTTAACTTTTTTGGATTAGACATTAAGTGGGATGTTATTTAGTTCTTAAGAATTGGAAGAGTAGATACTGGGAGTTTTTTGGTCTTAAATTAACAGCTTAGCAGGCCATATTTTTTCTTTTAAACACATATTTCATTGCGCTCCATATCCCATCGTGTGCAGACTAAGCCGAAAAATACCATGCATCGTTTTTAGTGAACAGCTTTGTGCCGTAATTCTTTTCCTGCACCCATATATCAATTGGATAATAGCTGTTCAGTAAGACATTCAATAACAGATATCTTCCAAGGCATAAAAATGTATCTAACACCATACATTTCAGCCACGGTAGCTAGCCTAACCGATTTATCTGGGTAGAAGCCAGTGGACTGCGCTCAGCAAGAATATACGACAGAAATACCAAGTTAATAGGTATACAGCCTACGTATACACAGGATTCGTGATAGACATACAGGTTTAATTAAATTGTGTCCTTTAATTTAATGTATTTCCAGGTAGAAATGCATCTATATCTTACTCTCCCTTCCAGTTTTAGATACGTTTCAACATTCAGGCATTCGCATATATCGCTCGGGAAAGATTTCCGTCATATTAAATCGGGAGAATGAATTCAAACCTTTAAAAATATTACACTTCTGTCAGGTGATAGGAATCCAAACCGCCGTAATAGCTAATATACGAGGGAAATTCACAGTCAAAAAGAAGAAAATTCACAGTTAGGGGAAAAGGGAAATTTACAGTTAAAAATAAATAAAAGCAGTTCCAAAACGAACCAACGAACGCAAGAGTAGCTAATCAATTATGAAGATGAAACCGTGATTTATGAATGCTTTTGGAGCCCATCTCGGGAGGAAAGTGACAAAGGGAACTTGGAGCGGAAAAATACTCGGCGGGGAATATAAAAACAGACTGATTCCCGCCAAGAACAACAGCTGAGTACCCGAAGGCTATGCGATGTGAATTCGGCTCTGCGATATAAATTCCGCTCTACGATATAAATTCGACTCCCCAATATAAACTCCTCTCTGCGATATAAATTCGGCTCGTAGATAATAAAACCTCGTAGAGAGTTTAGCTGATCATCAGGAAAGTCATCACTGCCAAATCTAGTCCTGTCCCTTCCGCATTTCGCTTGGATTACGCTTCATACACGGATTACAAACGCATTCGTATAGAACACCTCTATAGAGGGAGAGAGCTCGACCTATTTTCCACCCGAAACGCCGGGATTTTTCAGTTTTTTCCGAGAGAGCATTTTCTGGAAGTCGTTTTGAGCGAAGTAAGAACGAGAGTCATAAATATAATAGGTAGTCCAAGTGAGCACCAAAGCACGTACTCTCCTCTAATATGCAGCTTTAATGTTTATTCTGCAAATGACGGATGGCGGAATGGTTCCGAAATTCATTAATCTTACGATATCGAGACAATAGGGAGGTGGGGTATTACCGACGCGGGGCCAGGGGAATAAAGTGATTAAAACGCGCGCGTGGAGCTAACAGTAATTATTTTGGCGCGTTTTTCATGAGTATTCAAATGTGACGACCTCATCAGAGCGAAATATGCGAAATGCATGCATCTAAGGGTTGTACAATAATGAACGGAGATGCTAAAAATAATGCTCAATGTCAACGGGTTCCTGGAAGTTGCGAAAAGGGAAAATGTTTTGACAAAAACGGCGTCCCTCTTTCTAACGTTCTCATTTGGAAATATTTTGGTTCCGGGAAAATAAATAACTTCCATATCTAAGTCTCAAATTAAACACCGTTAATTATCTTACTGCTCTTACATGTGTCTTAAATGCCATTTCGATTCCTTGATATTATCAAAGGTCCAATATTGCGTTTTACGATTCATTGAATCCTTTCAGTGTTTCAAAAACGCACACCGCAAGTACACTGTACATTCCCAATCGTTTAGCAGTACTGTATTCTAGGGATCAGATTGAATTAGAGACTAATAAGTCTCAATATTGCCTAGTAATTAAGATTTTAGATAATTATTACGTTCTTCTTTCAGAATTTAATCATAGTTTATCAATTACTACAATAATTCTTATTAATATAAAATCTTCCCACGATTTCTCGTCGAAAGATTACCGAATTGAATCAGAAAGTTTCTCAAACTACTCAAGCTAGCGAAATTCAAATATACATGCATCTTCTTTCAGATCAATCAATTCCTCATAATAATCAACTCAATATAGATTTTATTTCTTTTGCTATCTTTAATCGCCGTCGGATATTTTAATAAAATTTTCAACATGTTTGCGAGAAAGTTTAAATTGATCATCCGCAGAAAAATAAAAACTTTATCCAATAGGCTTACAATTTGATACTTTATAAGGGCTTTACCCTTGAAATATTCCCCTAAGGTTCGGCACTTATAGCTTACTAACACGTCTCGCCACCTTATAACTACAGTCTTCGTGGGCACTACACTTTCATTATTGAAGGAACATAGGTAACCGTGAAGGACAGCAATTAAAAGCTTGCTGAAATTACCATCGATTCCGAATTCAAGAACGGATGACTGAGCGGTCCAGAGGCGACTCGTGGGGGACTCCCAGAACACGAGAAATGCACGTACTCTCTCTCGCGATAAAATTGTTACGGCGGAGTCGTCTAATTTTTGACGGCGAACGAGCGATAAGTTAGGTGAAGGTCAAGTCATGCGCTACGGCAATGATTTCTCCCCTCACGACTTCCGCTTTAAGCAGAGACGCCGTCTAGAGAAGCACTCCGACCTGAACACAGTTTCTCTCTCATTAACAGCTTCTCTATTTAAAGTCCACCTTTAAATAACCTCGCAAAATTTCCATAGGTTATTTCTGTGCACTAATGATGGGACGTTTCCGATTGTCGAAAGACGATATTATCCCTTTCTTGCCAAAGTAGATAGTCTTGTTATGCGGCCGATTAAAGACTGGCGTTCTATTTTCGCATGTGGGGCACTAATTTGTTATCATTTCGCTAGAATTGAACACCATTGCGCACACCAAGCTTCACATTTTACCCAAAATGTGAATGGATATTTACTTTACCCATATTTCTAGAATTGCTTCCAGTTCATGGGAATGTTTTTCATTTTTTGGCCGTAAAATCTCTAAAACCTTGGACTGAACAAACACGGACTTGCCATCAACAGCGTTTATTTACGGACTTATTTCAAACAATACGAAAGGAGTGTTATTCTACAATTAAGCCTTAAACGCTCTATTCGAGAGCAAGGATTTTTACTACAGAGACGAGGTGGTGAAGTTGTGATGGGCCTGCAGAAGTAATTGTACTATACCCGAAATATAGCCGTAAAATGTCTAAAATAGTGTGAATGGGTTTTACATTGAGGAAGTTATGACATGGTACACAATTTCGTAGACTGTTCCATTGAAAAAAATGGAAGTATAATCGTTGGTGCACAACTTCGTGTGAATGTGTTGCCAGAAGAGTGTGAGTCCACCAACGTCACCAATTCATATAATTTAAAATCGATGTAATATCAGGAGACACGTCTACCAATTCGGGATCTCGCACCCAGTTTTTCTATAGAGGACCATTCAATATAGAGATAATTTTACTCGATACAATTTTGATGTAGCACATTTGCTCTTCTTACTTCTACGACACTGTATAGCAGATTGAAGCCAAAATCGTCCAAAAAGTAAACGCTGATCAAGTGGCAAGGGCTGGAAAATGAGTTGCGAATTGCATGACTATAGCTTTAGCTAGTGAATACTGAAATTTTAAAGTTAATAGAACTAATGCTTTAATACAATTTCTTTTCATAATTAAATATTTCAATACTTCCATCAAGATTTTTGAGCATTATTATTACAATCAGTAAAAAATCTACTATTTCTGCAAATGCATCAAATACTGACAAAACCGACGCAATTATTTTTTTATTTGCTGGTAGATATTCAATCCATGAGATACTGTCGAATGTGGGATGAGACATGAGGACTCAAACCCATTCAAGTCTTAGATTGACAATACTTTCAGTTTTAACTAAGTTTTAACTATGTTTATCTACAATATAAGAAGCTTTGAGGGGAAAATTTGGAATAGCAATTCATTATCTGAGGTGATTGACTCCTCTTTGATGCCTTCTTGGAAATGGTTTATTCCTTAAGACATTTATTATAGCAAAACATGGATACTAAGAAGTTATTCTAGCTTGAAACGCTATCATTTGAGGTCCATATTATTGCGTTTACAAGGGCTAGATGAAATACATAATCAAATAATACCTTGGATAATTTACAGATAGCCTCCACAAGCATTAACACTGAAGTTTTACTAAACTGCCGATCACGAATCAATCTTTCGATTAACATTTAAACAATTCAACCAGCACAATCAAGCTTCACGAGCGAACGCCGCTTTAAAACTGATCAAATTCGACTCTGAGCAATCACGACGCCCAATTCCTTTGACGCAAATTTCTGCGATAACCCCATCAAGTTTGGCTATGAAATTTCGCATTGTGATCATAAGGCCCTTATGAACTCGTTCGCCTACATCGATCCGGATTTTCGAAACTCATACCGCCCCACGCGAAATGGATGAGACAGATGAATTAGAACGGGCCTTCCCCAACCAACACGCATTCCGGCTGAGAGGAGGAAAACTTTGGCGAGGGACACCTTTGTTTCTGTTAGTGGGGAATGAAAGCAAATGGGCCCGTGTCCAAACAAAGGATTCCTAAACATTTTGACTGAGGAGCAGTATTTGAAAACCAAATAATAATAGTGTAATGGATTCCCTGCACCTCGGAGGGCGTTTAAAACAAATCCGGCTCTGAAGGCCAAATTTCAATTAACGAGTTGGAATTAAAATAATCAGCTAACTCTCCCGTGGGTCCTCTTTGAAAGGGGTCCCTTTGTAGACTAACCATGCCTTTAATCAGCACGTGTATAAGGCAACGGAGTAAAAACTGAAAGCATATGCGAAGTTCGTGTAATGCATACTTAACTGTTAGTATACTCCCTCGTTTCATGTAGGGCATAACTTATCCCAGCCATAAGTATCGCTACTAAGATACCAACCAAGGCGATTTGCCAGCTAATATTTACAAGAAACCTCGTTGCCTGCTATTTAACTAAGTCATCATTTAAGTTTTATCATCAAAATAAAGTTTGATATTATTTTAGCATTGATGGAATTAGCCTTTACTATGTGTAAATCCATTTGGTTAGATGGTAGATACACGATTGAATAAATATACTTAGTATTTGTCCCCCAAAAATTTTAGTCTGGCGACCAGGTTTCGACTAATATAATTTTATTCTTAACATTATTTTTCTCTGTATTTTAGCCAGTTCGTTTCAGCCCTACTTGTGCGGGTGTTTCCCCACAAGGAGGGTTATTCTTTTATCAACCAACAGCTGTGATTTATTTCCCACAAACCAAAACTTTCCTTTAGTTTTCTTTATATATTAATCCTTCTCATACATTTTATAATAAAAGTACATATGCATATATATATAAATAACATACGAGGTAAGGTGGAAGAGGCCAAATCGGACCTAGCCTTGCCTAATAAGGGGTCAAAACACCAATAATAAAAAGAGGGCGCAACGACTAGAATATATTTGATCCGGGATCAAAAACAGACTTTAGTACAAAATCGGCCCATATTCATAGATAGGCAAAAATCATGCTGGAAACCATGGGGTCCTGTAGAGTTCTGGGAGAACATTTTTACGAACTTTTGATTCCACTCAATCAGCGCAAGGAGTACTGGATTAAGTTAGGTATGTAGTGAGCGCTGACCTGCGCGGTATTTCCCGACTATTAACGTCATTGAACGCCATAAACGAGCGTTTAAGGCGTTGGCGTACCATTTTTAATGACAGGCATGAACTCCCGCAAACAAGTTTCGCGAGTAAAGTTCGTTCATTCCTAACGTGCTCGTTTTGAATATGGAGAAACCCTCGCTGTAAGTATCACCATCGTCAGACGAGGAACCACTATGATTAAAAAAACATTCGATGAAACTTCACGAGGACTGACGCGAGAAACATCTAAACTCCCTAACTTCACCGTTCGTTTGCAGCCAAAAAGGTTTGGCTGAGAGTGGGGAGAATTCAATATTGAGCGGCTTATGGCTTTTTTGTTTAATTAAACAGCTCCGGCGAAAAGTAAACAAGTTCTTCGTATGGTGCTCGCGGGAGATTATTTTAAAATATTCGGACGGCTTGATTTATACAGCGGACCAGCTGATCAGGAATGTTGATGTAATTAATTGGATTTAAAAACGAGATATGGATGATAAGTGAAAATTTTACGGTTCCCGATCGTTGCGGAAATAATGACTTGGCGAGTCAATACTGAAATATTCCTAAGTACTTACTTAATTCATTTAGGGCCATATTTTAAAACGATGAAAGGGAGTTCGAATCTTGTTTATATTCCTAATATCTACTCCTACGTGGTGCCCTATTTTCTTTCGGAATGGGCTATTTACATTTATGTCCTAAACCAGCATAGCCACCATGTGTAAATAGTCATTTTCAACTTGGAAGTCAAGTTTTAGTAACCATCGGAAAAAACATGAGTTTCTAACGGTTTATTTAAAAATGGAATAGGATAGATATGGGCGACAAAAATGTACAAGAGAAATTTCCACTCTCTCAATCTCATTAACGTAGCTCTTCAAAGATATTCAGCTGCAGTACTACGGACGAGCAAACATCATCCATCTCATGCCTCGAGCTTTTTATTATTACTAATTAACATCAGAGTAGGAAGAGAACAGGGAGACCTTTAGGAGGTTTTTTTCAAAAAATGACCCAAGTAGATATGCATGCATAGAAGTTTGTACAGCGTCAATTCAGGTAATCCTCATGATTTGTATTAGGTTCAGTAAAATTTAATGAAGTTATTTTTTAGACATTCCGTTAGTATTTCTAGCTAACGTTCCTATCACGATCAATATTCAAATAGCAGAGGGATTATTTCTATATTTCCTAATTCATAAGCATCAAATTTATGCAATAATAGCGGTACTTTTCCAGATAAATTTAGTTCCCTCATTTTGACAGGAAATTCACTATTATAATAGTTACTTACAAATAACGTTAACAAAAAAATCAAGGCACCTGCAGTAAAAAGATACTATACGCATACGTTAATTCTGGGAATATATCAAAGGTTCTAGAAGTATGATTGGAAATCATTAATTTCAAACAAAATGCAAACATTTATAAAAATGCAAACATTTATAAAAATGCACACATAGTGATACATTAAAATTCTTGGGTTAATATCACAATCTTGAGCATACGTGTGATTTTATTCATTCTTACAAAGTATACAGAGTGCTTAAAGCAAGATATTTCACATTTTCCCGTAAAGGCATCGTTACGAAGGGGAAAAGGCAAAATTCGCGAAAATGGTACTATTGATTTTTAGACGGCACGGAATACAGGATGCTCTGATGTAAACGTTTTATTGATGCGCTGGGAAAATTCCCGCTTTTCTCTTGAAATTATGCCAGATTCGAGCGGATGAAACGATTCCAAGTCTCAATTATTTTTCGATTAAAAGCGAGGTGGGGCGCCGATCACACTGCACTGAAGTCTCCAACCTCGTCTGAGAATCTCTTCGGGGCATTATATTCCCCATCGGGAAGAGATTATTCGGCAAATTGGCATACCCGACTCCCCGTTTACGACCCTATCGAGGAATTGTGCCAGAATTTCTTCGAAGGACATCCTTAGGGGAGAGAGATATGTCCCTTTATCCCCAAGACTAAGGTATAAAAACCTTTGTTTACGTTTAGTCTACCGTAAGACGTACTGGGAATCGTAACCCGACAACTCAGATTGCGACAACTAATCGGAACCGACAACTCATTTCGCGATCACTATGACAATTGAAATAATATCAACTTTTGAACTGTAAACAATTCAGCGGCGACATACGTTTACAGACAAACGTTATATAGCAAATTTTGTTAAAAATTAATGATAAAATATTGTTCTATTTAATTACCCTGTGAGCTATAAAATATAAAGAGGGAGTTATGATGCTGAACTGAAAAATGTTACATGTTTGATCGAAATACCTAAGAATTGTGTCAACTTATTGCTCTGACAGAAGATTAAAAGATTCAATTAAAATCAATTATACGATAGGTGGAACTGCGAAATAAATTTAAGTATCCCTCATATGACATAAAAAGGCAATTCATTTTAGATTTGCTAACAGCTACAAAAAGATAAATTAAAACTCTTCACAGACACAACGATTTGCTGGCAACACTGACTTACTGTATACCACTTAACTTTATTTTGACCAGTGGACCTTCATCAAATTTAATCAGATTATTAGTAGGTGGTCTTTTTACCGATAACTGATTAAACTAGTTAATGGGTTATTAATAATATATTTAATAATAAATAAATCGCGCGATAAGCTGTCGCCCGGTCAGTTATCGCACAGTGAGTTGTCGGATCCGATGAGTTGTCGTACTCTCAGTTGTCAGGGAACTTCCCGACTCATGGGCCCATTTACGACCCTATCGAGGAATTGCGCCAGAATTTCTCTGAAAGACATCCTTCGGGGAGAGAGAGATATCCCTCTCTGTATACAGACCTTTGTTTACGTTTAGTCTTCCGTGGGAGGTGCGGGGAATACTCTCACTAAAACTATATTGCTCCCGAAAAGCGGTCGGGAAAAAGAGCGAAAGAGATTTCGGATAAGCGAAGATTTCGAAACCGATCGCGGAGTAATCCTTTAATCGGGCCATCCGTAGGCGACTCTAAGGAATTCATTAAAGGGTATTTAAATATCCTCCCGCGCCTAAAAAGACTTCGGAGATCGATCGTCGTCCCGAGCGGGGGTGATTAATAATGATCCCGCTATAAGTCCGGTATTTGAAAACTTCCGTGCCGGATTCTCCCACTTGTCGGCCCGAAATCATTTGCGGCGGTGCGAACAATGGGATCCGTCTCTTGTATCGTTGATGTGGGATCACTAGGAATTCGAGAAATTAAATCCCCGTGATGGATGGCGATTACTTCGTTAGGGATTAAAGACACGCGTCTTGAAGACGTGTTGGAGAACAAAGCATTTGGAAGGGCGAGGACGAAGTCTTGAATTATTAGCCAAAGCGATGAATTAATAATAAATTAGAAACTACAACACTGAGCATAATTCATACTTAACAAAGTAACTCCATAGACAACTCTGATGTTTGTCAAAGCTTAATTATAATTTTATCCAAATGAGAATACAAAACCGACAACATGAACAGAAATAAGACCACGTGCTTTCATTCATTTTCATGGAATAGATCATTTCCGATCTTTCATTTGAAAAATAATTCATATTAAATGCTTATTCAAATGAGAATATTTAAATGATTAAACGCCTTGAAAGAGCAAGTGTTTTCATTTTCCATTCGGGTAGACGATTTCCGTTCATTCATTTAAATATTCCATTCATAATGAAAGTTTATTTTTTTGATTTCTTCAACAGCCTAGCTCATTTCGCACACATGGTAACTGCAATGTAATTCCCTTTCCTAAAACATTAAAATATATCGGACTTTCCACATCTATGCATCGAAGTTAGGAGGCTTAACATATACTGACAGCTTCTCAGCTAAGAAAGTGTAATGTTTTTGTTCTCTAAAAAAGCTCAAACATCTTAGGTCATATCGCACACACGGTTCCCCATCGGGAATCGAACCCAGGATCGTTTTCACTATTTCCGAACTATACACTTTAGCCCACAAGGCAATCCAGAAGACCAAATTGCCCATTCACAATGTTTCGCCATATGGAGATTCCAAGATTTGAAAATATTAATTTCTTTGTAGTTGAACGAAATATCAAAATTCTAGCGGGATACGAACCCACGACCTCAGAATTAAAAGACTACAAACGATAACCAATTTCAAACTCCAAGCAATCTCAACCACACCAATTTACACTGAAAAAGAACAAAAAATAAATTTATAGTGTAACTTCAACTTTCTAAAGTAGAAGTTACACTATAACCAACGCTTGGGATTCGAACTCGAGACCGCAGAACGTCAACAATACCCCAACCACAAAACCGTCTCAATATCACCTATTTTTAACGCACAGCAGCTAACAAAGCATTTACTCAGAAGTAATTAAAAGCCACACAGGCAATTCTTTGAAATTAGACCCCAGGACCACAGCCAGCCAACACTTCACCCAACCACAAGGCAACCAAGGCCACGCAGGAAAAAAAACACTCCCATACGATAACACATGCGAAGGTTGTTCCAAAGAAATAAAATATCGCCAATGCTAACAAAAGGTACGATTTCGAGATCCGAGTCCTTTCCCCGAAAAATCAATAGACTGCTGAGGAATTTATAAGCCGAAGGACTGATAAAATAAAGCGCCGTTGGGGTAAGGAACGAGTTAAATAAAGAATCGGAAACAGAATTCGCTCTTCGCGGAATCAACCGCCGAATTACTTTGCTACTTCAGGGTGTCCTTGGGATCGTTTCAAATATTTCAATCCCTCGATGAGACGGAATAAGTACTGGCGGCAACTTTCGACTCTTTTCTGATCGTAAATACGAGGTTTTCACTTTCTTCCCGGACGAATCTCCGCACGATCTGTTTACCTTAGAATCGAAGACTACGCTTTCAGCGGCGCGGCGCCTTATTTTACTTCATTTCATCTGTATACGTTGAGGGGAGGCGGTGCACAATCAAGCCTATCTGATGGCGTTTGACGATGACAATGCTACGGAAAATAAAACCCCCGCGCATAAAATATAGGAGAAAAGGGCAAGTGTAAAAGCTTCTGGTGGCCCTCTAAAACTTCCGTTAATTAAACATATACGACTTCGATTAAGAACGGTGCAAAGATGCATATATATGTATATGCTGAAGTAACAAGGCCAAGGTTACGGGTCAAAGAGCGCAAATTGTCATCACTATCAAACATTTAACACCATAGAAAAGGCAAAAATAACGTGGCAGTGCAAGGAATAATACACATATTACGGAAAATTACAATGTGACATAATAACACGAATGACAAAATGACAACAAAATAAATATAACTAATCAAATAAATACCAATTTATCTATTAAAGGTTTAATATCTCCAATAGCCGTCTTTGTCGGCGCTCCGTACCTCATTTCCAACGGTTTTTGGAAACAAAAGGAAAGCCTGGATTACCAACTTCCTAGAAAACACCCCATGAACATTTCAATAGCGATCCTTTAATTAACAGGGGTAGAGGAATTCACCAATTCATGAGCAGATAAATTCAAATATAACTGTCGTCAATTTTCCATAACTCTTTACATCAGTTCTTCAACTTTATGACAACTCTGTTAGGGGTTGGATGGGTTGGTTTGATTGGTTTTTAATGTGTTGGGTTACTGTTCACGCCGAGTTATCACCATACCCAATTCCAAACATTAAGTAAACAATCTTAAGGTTAGCAAAGGCAGTATCACAGCTTAGGCCACTAGTATATTTACATACATTTCCAGTAGGAAACTTGAGTGAAACGCCTTCCTTCTCCGCCATAAAATCCACGAATCCCGAGATCATCGTAACGAGGGGAAAAAACCCGGCTTGGCGTTTTTTCTCCTAGTTTACCCCGTTCTAAATTCGGTTGCGCCCGTAGTGTTAACTTTGGTACCGCACTTCCCCTGCGGCCAAAACATTCTCTCGACACTAACCAGAGACTAAAGAATTCCCGGCGGAGACACTCTCACTTTCCTTGAGAGTTCCTCATCGCTCAGGATACAACCTCTGCCCTTATATTCGCGATTGATAACCTCGAAAGAGAGGCAGGCTAATGCCAGAAAACGATTTCCCGTTTCCTGTATAGACTGGCTCTGTATAGAGGGAGGAGTGATGTACGAAGAAAATCGCCTTTGAGGAGTCAAAGACGGCATTAGTTTGGAGGCTTTTCAGTACTAAAAAAAGCGTAAAAAATCGGCTTACGTAGGAAGGAGCTCAGTATGAAAGTGGAGATTTTTAATGCGACTTTTCATTTCGTGAAATGGATGTTTTTGGCACCTAGATGACGATATCATAAGGGTGAGATGTAAGAAGACTTCTTGGTTTCCATCTCACCCATACAAAAGTCTTCTTTATTAATAGTTTCGTAATTTCACACAACATATATGCTACGTACATGTTATAATATAATCTCATAGAATAGGCTTTTTACTGTTAACTTTCTTTTCATCACCTTCATAATCATAATAACTAGGTATAGAGTTATCAATAGAGTATGAATACATGAGAACCATAACTGGTTTTATTCTTGACTGCCATTACATTCTAATATGTATTTATTATAACATCATCCATTTTTTATACCGCGACTTAACATTCCATGAAATTAGTCATAGATGTAAAAGGAGATCTGCAAGTCTCAACCTAGCCCTTGAATAAAGTCGTTTAGCATTAATTATAATAATTATAAAATTTCAACAAATAACTACTTAGGTGATAATATAGCCACTCAACAGCAATTTATCATGAGCATTCATGTTCCAACCTAGATAGAAATCCCACATACATATAAACTTTCCATAGCTCATCAATTACATACAATGTAAATATTCAAATATCAAACTAGACCGAAATCTAACTCATTACGTACTGACTGTGCATTTCATTTCGTCAAACTCTGCGACACAAAATCACACACCATGAGCATCACCAAACGCGCTGAAACATCAAAATAATTCCATATTCGCGTCTCATTTACGGCAAACCGTTTCATGCATGAAATAACCTGGGATATTTTGATTTACGCGCACCCGCAACTTCGTATATTGAGTCTTGCGGTATTATTGCAGCTCCAATCCCTCCTAATGATTCCCGGACAGGTATTTGTGGATAAATCTATCGGTTCTTCGGCCCTCTGATTCACCTCTTTGGCAAACCGCAGCATACCTGGCTCGAAAAGCAAACAAGGCCCTATTTTTGGCTGCCTTTCCGAAAAAATACGCCAGATACCGGGGTAAATACTGTGTATAGAACCCGAATCGAACGAAGTCATCTGCGGTCGCCTCGATTTTTCCCAAGCTTTGTTTGTATTTTATTACCGAGCAATTAATGAATGCATTAGGACGACGTCCAACGTTTTTTTTGCGGAAAATGAGCGTTGAAATGAAACATGCCGGCAATCAATTGGCCACTTGACTCGGCCGTAATTTTTTCCCCTCCGTCGCGAATTCTCTTTCGATTTACAAACGAATCGATTGCTCCGTTAAATCTTCATTGGCGGCGTTATCGCAAATCGTGGGGCTTTAAATTTTACCGCAAGTTCCATCGGATACTTTCACCGTTCGTCTGAATGGAGAAATCCGCGGCTATGGCTATGGGATAATGCCTTGAAATATGGAACGAGCGATAAAGGAAGATTGCTTTTAAAGAGGAGCAGATGAATGTTTTTCCGATGTGTACGGTACTGATGGTTCATTTATACGCATGTGCTGGTAACTACGCTAGTCGTTGGTTCCAATTGCGTACGATAAATCATGCTGAGATTATACATAGCAGGAATGAACAAAACTGGCATTGTGTATGTGCCATTTTCAGCTTGTAATTTACGTAGAATAGACAAATATAGACTATGATTATAATCCACATGCATTTAACCTGTTGATGTTTATGTTGCTTACAGTAAACGAAATTTCTGGCCATTACCTTAACTAATATAACAACTTATAAGTAGATATTGTCACCATATATCATCAAAAAATATTCTAATTCTCTTCTATTATAGTAAAAAGTAGTTCGACAGCTCAGGTCATTTCGAGCATGGGCTTCCACTGGGAATCGAACCCGGGAACACTTCCACAAAGACCGAACGCGTTGCCCACATGGCTATCCGGGAGCAACACACATTTATTTTCCGATTCAAAATTTTAACCAGTAGTTGGTGTTCTGATGGCTTCTTTGTAGGCTAAATCTACATTAACATTAAGCAATATTTTTTCAATGATACTTGGTGCTTTTATGTACTTATTAATATAACCATCGGAGGCCTAAATTTAACTATTGCGCTGCTCACATGGCTATCCGGGAGCCTAAAATATTTTACTATAATTCACAGTTATTTCCAGTCATTCTCTGAAGATGCCTTCTCAAAAGACTAAATCTACATTAGCAGTAACAAATATGTTTTATGGATTTCGGTGCTATTATCTACTTATTAATACAACAATAGTGACCTACATTTTATTACTTTAAAACAACTTGACAATGAATCCATGAACGCATTCTTTAAGCGAGTTGATTATCTTTAAGTTATTTCGCAAACGTACCCGTTTAATTCCACAAAAAAAACCGTCGCGAAAGAACATGCAACAATGGAGGATTGCTTTTTCAATATTCTTGCGGCGAAAATTTTCCTTTATTCAACCTTTCCTTAAATTTCTTTCTTTCCAATAACGCAGCTCCAACCTACGGAGCATCTTTCTTTTTTGCTCCAAACGCAGCTCATATTCAATGCACAAGGAAACAATATCCACGTTTTTAAGGCTACGTCGCTTGAGGAGAAAACAGGCTTACCCATGTCTATGTTTGTCCAATCCGATATTGAATGCCGCCATATATATTCATGAGAGTCGGCGTTATGAAATTCATACCCGAGCATCAAAAGTGGGTGGAGAATCTTTGAATTACATCTCCTAAGATCGGCCCTCAACCATTTCTTTGAAGTCCTTGATTCTGCTACGAAAATTAACTGAAGATATTATATCCGTAGCAGTTTTGGTGTACATCCAAAGGGATTTCAACATGTTTCCCAAGTCAAACGGATAGTGGCGTCTGATATGTGTATTACTTGAGAAGAAATTCACTGATTTCAACATGAATAGACGAAATGAATATTCATAAATTTTAACGAAAATTTCTCGAGTTGACAAAGATAACTGCAGAAGGAGAGATTCCATGCTCTTTGAGATATGTTCCATTTTCTAGGCCACTTCGTGATGCTGTACGATTTCAGAAATTAAGGGAATTCAACGTGCTTCTTCAATCGCAAAATTGAGGAGTCGGATATGTAATCACTTCTGAAGTAATTCTCCGAATTCAACATAAATAGACGAAATGAATATTCATAAATTAACGAAATTTTCCCGATTTCACGTAGAGAAAGACAGAACGAGAATTATCCTTCTCTTTGAGATATGCTCCAACATTTTCTAGGCCACTTTTTCACGCTGTATGATTTCATAAAATAGGGAATCCAACGCGCTTCCTAAGTCAAAATGATAGCGGAGTAGGGTATGTAATTACTTTTGAAGAAATTAACAAATTATAACATGGATAGATTAACAGAAAGTTCATCAATTTAAACGAAAAAAATCGATTTTACGTAGAGAACGACAAAACGAGAAATTCCCTTCTCTTTGAGATATGCTCCAACATTTCTAGGCCACTCCGTCACGCTGAATGATTTCGGAAAACCTTTTCACGATATGTTGCAACAGCAAGAAAGCATACAAGGGTGTTTCAGAACGAAACGTAGTACATTCCCAAACCGTAAGAAAGATAAAAATCACAAATAGGGGAAAAAGGAATACTACGAATCGAGAGTCAAAATTAAACCCGAGATAACATCATTCATTAACGAGCCGATTTATAATTCACGCGGCACTTTTCATTGATTCGTGAGCCGAGTGAATTAAGCATTAATCAACGCCGACAGATTAAACTTTTCCCTCAACTGGGCACCTTCCTTCTGCATGCCTTTAATAACTAATCACGGAGCCCCGCTTCCGAGCATTCGAAATATGTACCCTCGCAGATGTTACAGCGCAAAAAGGTTTCGCCAATCCCGATGTCTCTGATGCCCGCATATAGATTCCCCTTGGAGCCAAACCTCGGCGGATGGAAGGAATATTAGCGTACTATTGCCCGCCCTCGGGGTCTCCGCCCCCCCGGTGAAGAATCCCGGGCTCGCCGAAGCGTGCGATGGGAGCAAAAACGTTCTTTAAAAGCAGAGTCGGAATAAATCCGCGGCCCAGTCAAAAGTTTGCGAATCCTATTCCGTCTTGAAGGAATCCCGGCTGCTTCCTTACTCTCCGCGCTCCTTTCGGATTTCCTCCAGCAGTGAATAAATAACCACTTCCTTATGTCTCTCTTTAATCTGGATCTTTTCAACGTCTTCCCTCCCGCCCCGCCCCCTTTGGGGCCCCCCGGACCGGTTAAACACACTCTTTCCTGATACCTCCTTTCCATCTCATTACAGACCCCTTTCCCCTTGCTCTTTTCGCGGTGCTTCCCTTCCTTTGCGGCGTCCGATTCGGTGCGTGAGAAGGCCTTTGCTAGGCGGAGGAATTTCCTCGACTTCTGCGTACCGAGAGATCGCTTTCGTTCCGTCCGTGTCGTTGACTCCTCGTCTCGCGTATCGTTCCTCTACAGTTGAGAGGGTATTTGCGAAATGTTCGCGCAGTTTGAATTAATATGACGAGCACCCTTTCTGTTCGCAGGTCGTTGAAATCCGGATTTTCGCAGGAAATGGTTTCCTCAAGGCGAAATGAGACGATAGGTACACATCACGGTGACGTAAAGCATAACGGTGAAGTTTAACATACCGGTTGCGTTAAACATAACGGTGACGTTAAACTTAATGGTAAGGTTAACATAAAGGTGACGTTATACATAACAGTTGCCTTAAACATAACAGCAACGTTAAAAATAACGGCAACGATATTTCAGATCACCCTTCTACGAGCTGAATTGGTTCATTTACCTGGCGGTGTACTATATATTCTACAGGGATTGAATTAAGAACGAAACTTTATTCTCGGCTTTTCATATAAAAAAATCAAGGAAGTTCAAGCAACAAAATAACTAATTAAAAACGATAAACGATATCTTTGCTAACGAGGAAAGAATATAGTATTTCCACTGGTTGTTTAAATCATTAAATATTCTAGACCACATGTCACGTCGCTCTTCGACATTGTTACGGCTCCTACCTTAAATGTTATATAATAATTTAATTCGATCTCAGCACGTTCATTCGGGTTTTACCGCGATGATCTTTCTTTGTGTCGTGTTTTTCCAGCATTCCTGGGGGCGATTTAAGGTCGTAGTCAGACCTGAAGCTGAAGATGCAGAATTCAAACTACCAGCGCTAATGAGACCTCTGCCGCACTATCATACTAATATTTTCTTTCGTCGAAAAGAAACCAGGAAAAAATAATACCATGAAAAATATAATAGAAAAATCTCTTGACGTATCTCATAATTTCGTTTCTTTGGCAATCCTTATATATTATCAACGTTACGTAAATCAACATTATTGAAATTATATTCGGATCGCCTTGTGAATGACAAAAGCAATCATGTCACTGCTTCTAATATTTTTCCTCCTCAGGGTCTAATCGGTTTTATAAGTCACCCATAACAATTAGAATATGAACGGTCAACTTTAAGATATTAATCGCAACGCAATACACCAAAGAGCCTAATGTGATCAGTGTAAATGTTCTTCATCGAGAAAGCTACAGTAGAGAAAAGCATGAGATGAGATGCGAAGATTTATTAAGAAACCGTAATAATGAGGATGCTTGATCAAAGTACGAACGAGAATCCTGCAAAGGAATGTTACCGCATGGTTGTGAAACTTTAAGACAGAGAGACATGAAAAGACTCCGGAGTTAAAAGCGTGGCACAGATTGGAGAAAGTAGGTTATAAAGAAGGAAACACGAGCGAGGTACATCTTCAATGTGATGCGGGTATACATTATGGCGAGGAGCACTTCAATGACCACGAGGCATCCAAATAAGACAGGGAATGATCAAGAAGATGTTTCAATGGAGTGGTTTCTGTACAGACATCATTCTTATAATCTAAGATCTTCATTATTCATCCCTAAACAGAAATGGGATTAAAATAGCAAAATAATAAGGCTTTAGATGGATTAACTACATCGTATAAGGAAGACATTTCGAGCTGGACTAGTTCTAAAAATGAACTGTCGAGATACATGAAGTGTTCTAAGCTTTGGTAGGTTCCTATGCTTCGATATTCCTTATTTAAAGTTACATCTTTTGAAAATTAGGAACTCTTTATGTCATCAAACGAATTTTCCAATATCTTCCCCTCTGTTTTGTCCCTTGCTTTATAACCTCAATTACTTTCTTTAGCAGTCACCTTCTAATATTTGACCCATCTATTTCCTCTATAGACCATCAATTACTTCAATTAAAAGCATCACTTCCCATCCCCATCACCTCCGTGTTTGTTTTCTCTTCAAACAAACTTACATTTCCGTTAAACGGCACACCCACATCTCGAACCATAATGATAAGGAACAAAAAAGATCTCAGATAAGAACGAGCCTGTTGTTATGAGAAGAAAAAAATGACCGCGTTCTAGAGCACTTTACGGAAGGTATGTTACGTGGCTTGCATGTTTAATTTCATCGCCGGAAATTGCGCATGTAAATTCGATAGTTTATTGCACGAAATTTGCAGCGTATGAAAGAGAAAAGACGGTGCCACATTTACGAAAAATCGATACGGCGCTTAACTCGATCTCGTAGTGAAGTTGAATGGAAATATTTACGAAGACCATTAACCTGAATCCACGAAAACTCGTGCATGCGACAGAAAAACATAAAAACAGGCAGGGTGCAGTTACCCATAATGTTGTATTCGTCCGCCGAATCCGTCATCCACACTTTTCTGAATGGGCATTCCCACGTTTCCGCGCCACCATTTAGAACCGAGTCCGAGCGGGCTTTGGATCGTCCCTTTGAATCCCAGGGAGTCCACCTGCTCCTCCTCAATCGCCCTTTTATTAGACAACGCGTTTAGCGACTCCACTAAACGGCTCTGATTTACGCTCGACGCCTGTCAATTTTCATATTAAGTTCTCGCTTCGACTATGCCCATATTCCTAAATTATGGCCACGTCCTGGAATCCCATTCGTAGGAGATATACGCCTAGCGAAACACAAATTGAAACAGAGCGCACACGTTTCGAGTTCTGGACAGATGCGGGCTATCCGCAACTCCACGAACTATAAGAAATAAATAGGGCTCGGGAAAGACGACTTTCGTAACGACAGTTTGTAACTTTCCCCGGCCATAAAGGAGATATAGGAAATAGCCTCAAAAATCGACCATAGCGTTCAATATAAAAAGCTGATGGGTGGAGAAACGGCATAGGTACTTAACAAGTACCAAATTCAACTGAATTGATAGACTTTTAGCGTTAAATAAATCTCACATAAAAACGAACTCCTGGGCTTTCAATAACGAGCTCAGTTATAAAATAGAGACCCGATAATATTTCTGTAGGTTCACCCCACACAAACGAACGGAAAAACTCAGCAAATTAAAACCGATCATCGTAGAGGAACAAATTAATACCGGTTTTAAGGTTATAGAGCGAAAAAACTAGGAGAAACGGTAGGCAAAAAACGCCGGGGGAATTCGCTGAAAAGCTTCATAATTTGATTCCCCGCTACTGGATGAAATTTAATGGACAAACTAGACCTGGCGCCTTTAATTGAATTTCAGCTTCCGATGAGCTCGCAATTCCGGGAAAGTATAACGATCCCGAAATGTACGACTGTTGCGGATCAATGAGAAGATAACGACACTCAACCCTCTAAATTTCGGCAAAAACAGATTCCATTTAATGCGAAAGCCTTCCAAAAATTTTAGTCCAATTATTTGTCATAAAGAGATTATTTTCCTCTCTCCTCGATATCCAACTCCCAGATAAAAATCTCGATAAAAAAAACCTCCACTCCCGGCTCGAAAAGTTACGAATCACTCGATCCACTAGATTTCAGTCCATTAGGTTTCATCGGCAATTTAATTAAGAGGATTTCCATAACGACTCGGGAGGCCCTATATATATTTTTTTTCGGTGGGTGAAAACACTTTTCGGTCGGTAATTTTCCGCCATTCGAGAGAAACTCTCGTTCCCCTATTGACTGATTTCGTGGAGAAAGACTTTCCGACGAGACATGATTTGCGAGCAAATAAGAGCTCCCCTTCGCGAATTCCAAGATGTTTTCGAATCCGAACCACTATATTTCACGAGTTGGGCGAAAACATCGAGGCTGAAAATGACCGAAAAATAAATAAGAGCAAAACTCGAGATTTGGGGAGGACTCGGACGAGTTTACTCGCGGTGGTTGTACAAGGAATATCAACAAATGGAGTTGTGACATCAAAAATACGTATATACTTCATTGACTGCTTATGTAAACCTCGTATATCTCGCGAATGGGAACTCGAAACCTCGAGCCAAACGTTTACGGTCGCATTAAGTTTACACGACTCCTCCCGCTGAATTTCCCCTGAAATATATCAATTTTAATGGAAACGATTAGAAAAAATCTGAATAAAAGGGGTGATACATGGGATATCAGGTAACCGAAAGGCCTGAAATGTTTTGTCCACATTTTGGTGACGATAAAATAATATAAATGAAAATTTATTGCGAGAAATATCTTATTCAAGGTTTTAACACTCGATATCAAACACTGGGGCGATGATATGATAGAACTTCATAGAAGATGGAATTTGCATCAAGTATATTCCACTTATATACCATTTCTTCTTCCCTTGTAATATGAGTGCAAGCATAAATTCCATTTGGCATAAACAAATACTCTTTTAAAAGCATTCAGCTGCGTGACAGTTTACTGTACTTAACACGTTCACTTTATCATTAGATGTAAGAGATATAAAGAGTATATTTAAGCTGTGATTCGAATTATAGTTTTAAATTAAACTGTAAAACATTTCAAGAAAATCCTTTATCAGACTTCCACGACGGAACGGCTTGGACTTCTAACGGAACTACGGTACGGAACGGAACCCCTAATACTGACAAATGATATCTGATTTTCGTGCTGATGTATTTATATATTTCAACTCGCCATAACGGTTCTAAACCATGCAGTTCAGCAGACATAGTTTTCTTCTCTATTTACTTATACACTTATTATTTCGCCCGAATAAAGGCCAATTTTTATTATTATTATTATTATCATTTAATAAATGTATAAACCAAAGAATCAATTAAAAAATTAAGCGTTTAAACAATTGAAACGCACATAGCTTATACAAATGGACTAAAAATGTCAAGGAAAATAGGTAAAGGCTATTTTGCACGAGATGGTGTGCAACCAGGAAAAATACCACGGAATACTCCTTTAGGTGGGTAAACAAGGAGAATAGGTACATTTTTAAAAGTAAAGTAAATTTTACTGAAACTAAACTTTACTTAAAAAATTGCCCATTTTCTTAGTTTACCGACCTAAAAGAGTATCCCTCCCCATCACTATGTGTGGTTGATGCTCATATTAAGCTATGACCGCGAACGATGCCGCCATGCGGACGAACTCGCGAAGTCCTTCGCCCACATAGTCTCCCGAATATCTTGAGAGAATTTTCTGGCGGATAGCTCAACGGACAGAGCACCTGACCGGCAATCGGGAGCCCCGAGTTCGATTCCCGGTGCCGTTAGACTTTTTTCAAGCCAATTCTTCCTTAAAAATATCAAATATATAGTACAGCAAAATGGCCTAAAACTGTTCAAATAAGTGTTTACCTAAGTAGAAATTAAAAAAAAGTAACCGAATCTATATCATTACCATACACGGAAAATAATGATCACTTATTTAAATCGATCTTCAAGAGAACCAGACTCCTAGAGTTGGCAATTCAGAATAAAGATATCCGAATAGCTCTAGAGGGCATAAAGATTCCATCAGCTGTCCGGGACCAGATATACGATCGCATTACCATCACCACAGCGAACACTTACGGGGAAATTTACGACCCCTAGTGTCTCCATTTGCTTAAAAAAATGAGAATAACTCCCGCGAACCTCATCTCGAAAGCGTGAATAAAGGCGGGTCCTTCCGCATTAGTGAGCCCGGAATGAAAACGAAAGTTTTTCATAAAAAGCCAAAATATTCATTCAAGAACGAACTTATTGTCAGACGATTTTTGGGTCCCTTTTCACCTTTTCCGCAACACCGGTCCTTAAACCCGAGGTCAGCTAATCCGCCACGCGTTAAATAGAGGGTTCGCGGACAAAAAAGAAAAAAAAATACACTTTGCATACTGGCCCGAATCCCCCAGATTTGAAACGTCAGCATCAGCTCGTTTGCGTTTAAAAAATCGCCGCGTCTCTCGCATTATTTCCTGCCCTTTCGCGTATTTCGTTCCCGAAGCAGATAACGGAATATGAATGAAAGTTACAAAGACCTCTTCGCGGGGAAACTAAATCGCTGGAGAGAGATACGAGGAGGGGTTACCGGAGCAAATTAACCGATAAACGACATAAATTTTTTAGGTTTGTGAAATTCGCGGATTGGATGCGAATTCTCCTATGCGCGCATCTTAAATTATTACGGATAGCGCGCGTGGGGTAATATTTACGTCGTCCATAAACCAGAAGAGATAGAACGATGAAAGTTGCCAGGAGGAAAAGAACGCCGAATAAATAACTCGTGGAGAGAGAGGGGGGAATACCTGGGAATTTGCAATATGCTGAGGATCAGACGGGATCTAGACTCCTAGGACCCTACGCTCGCAAATTCTTCACGCTTATATCCTTTTTTCAAACAAACTGGTCTGCTAAACAAGCTTTTAACTCCATAGAAAGGGAAATTGCCTTTAAAACTCGGTTTCTTCAACGAACCATTTTTAAATAATTCTACTTAATACTTATTTGGATGAAAAACTTACGAAGATATGCTACTTGAGAACCTAACTCTAACACTGGTTTTATTATAAGCATTATTTTAATTACATATTATATTTATTATAGAATTTTCAACACAATTTAGTAAATGCTATATCAAAATCAAATAATTGACTCGTAGGTTCACCTGCCATACATCAATGAATGAAATGTTTCATGTAGCTATTGGTACGAGGAAAATATGTTTCTAATGTACTTATGTTTTGGTCATCTATAGGATTGTGATAGTATGAAATCAACTGAGGCATGAGTGAATCACTCATTAGGAAATGCTATGAAAAGTGTTATTGATCATGTAACCGTGCTGCCATTAGGGCTTTTTCGCAACTAGCGATCAGGCTAAGTGAGAAAATCAACAGAAAACTAATTCACTCCAGCTCAGCTTCACTCACTCAGTTAAACAGCTCCCCATTGTTTTCTGTGAATAACGATTTGAGGGTTTGGGTATCCAACAAGCCTTCCAGCCGATTAAATCACATTAATGTGATACCAAATGACCTTAGCTGCATAAGCTACTAAAATATACATCCACCACAGAAGTTCAAAAAAAAAAACCTAAACTACTTACACCTCCAATTATATCATAACTGAGACTCCTTAATCATAAAAATTCCATATCTTTCCCCATAAACTGCTTTCCTCTACAACACAGCTTTTAGATGGCCAACACCGATACAAAACTCCCAATTCATCTTAATGAGTTTTCTAATAAATAACAAGTATACATCACTGCTAATACTATCACAATGAAAACAATGGGAACAGTATCATGAGGATCGAACCAGATGACGTCCCCCTAATAGCAGGTGCTACGATAATATTAGGTCTCCCGCTACTAAGAATACACCGACTGAAGATACCCTCAAAACTGCTTCCTCTACACAGAAATTAGTGAAATTTTCGGCAATTAATTTCGGGCGCCACCCGGCACGAAAGCAATTCGAAAGATTCTTCCGAATGGGCCAAAGTTTGACGATTAAAGCGCACAAATTTTCGAGGTTTACGCACGAGTTGACTTCGATATAAATTGAGAAGCTGGAAATAGTGCGACTTCTGGCTGCCGTACAATTTAATTTTGGGCTGTTGGAATACATTACCTATTGAAGGTAAACTTGAACGAAGATATCCCTCGATAAAATTGGCTACATAGCATGACTATTGATTAGACCAAAATCCTGTTATGATGACATGGAGACAGTGGTCCTTGCCTAACATGACACCGCAATTAGAAAACAGAAATGTGTACTGTAATACTTGGAAGTTACGGAAGATTATTCCTCTTGAAATAATTTAAGTTTTCCTATTCCTAGCTGAATTGGGGAATTGCAAATATTAATTTCGGCTAAAGGGAATAAAGAATTGAACATATTTTCTAGGTAATTGTGGCAGCTACCTCTCCTAACGCCAAGACCCAACAAATTCTTTGAAATAATGTAACATTTAAAGTTAATAATTTGCGTTTCCCATTCCCAGCTATATCAGGGAAGTTGCAAATATTCATTACTGCTAAGGGAAAGGGAATTGAAATTTTCTCTAAAACAATTATGACACTTGCTTCTATCACAA
Organism: Sympetrum striolatum; assembly: GCA_947579665.1. Classification (NCBI taxonomy): domain Eukaryota; kingdom Metazoa; phylum Arthropoda; class Insecta; order Odonata; family Libellulidae; genus Sympetrum; species Sympetrum striolatum. The sequence goes on from OX388346.1 coordinate 22,022,486, forward strand.
AACCCCTACAAACGCATAAATATTGTAACAACTAAGGTATAGCTGATATATGCATGGGTACATTATCATTACAACTTATTGAATTTAATGGTGTCAGGATTGAGTGGAATTTCTTCATGATTACACGACAGAAAAGAAACTAACTTCCAATTGAAACTAAAATTTCCAAATGAACAGTTTTATTCCGAACTAAGTATCGTTTTGAGCCACATCATCACCCCTGAGCAGGTTTCTTTGTTCCCTTTCTCACTTTTCTTGAACGTAATCCTTAAACAGCCCTGAGTAAAGCACTGGAAGGGATTTTCCCTAAAATAAGGAAAAATAAGACGCATTTTACTTTCCGTCATCCATGCATTATTTCACACGTCAAGGGGATGACTGATATCATACTTACTACAACTTCCTTGTTTGAATAAGGAAGGCAATCACCTGGCAGGATGATCATTCTAGGCGTTTTTGATTATATTTCCTTCGCATAACTTCGCGGCACAGTTTTCCTCGTAGCTGTCCCTTTTTTCAGCGAGGGGCAACATTTTAAAGCGATGATATATTGAAAAGACGCGAATAATAATAACTACAACGCTTTTCTCGCGCTGGAGATGAATACAGCGTGCGGGAAAATAAACACGGTTAGAGGAAGCTTTGCTTAAAAGGCCCTTTTGAAGTACCTTGAGGAAACTTCTCGTTTAATAACGTCGCAGATGTTACGCGTCCGAATGACATTCCCTGCCGGAATAACTCTTCACTGACGGAAGTGCTTCTTCCTTTCTCTAGGACGCTTCCCCCTCTCGTCTGCGTGGTGCCTCGCCTGGGTGTGCTTGGACGTCCTCTTCTGCACAGCATCCATCATGCACCTGTGCACTATCAGCGTGGACCGCTTCCTCTCTCTGCGCTACCCCATGCGCTTCGGCAGGAACAAGACGAGGCGGAGGGTCACGCTCAAGATTTTGTTCGTTTGGCTACTTTCGATCGCCATGTCTCTACCGCTATCCCTCATGTATTCCAAGGTGAGACGTCACATACATGTATATTAACTGTCACATCATCATGTAAAATTTAATTGGGATCCTTTTGGTCCTAGTAATTGGGTGCGATACTACAATCAAATTCAATTAATTCACTATTTCTCAGTTAATATTTCATTATTAACTGAGAAAAATAAATACTATATATTATATTATAATATTGTATATTATTATCTTAAATACTGTATATTGAAGTGAGATTAGTAACTCGAACGACTATTTCCTAGTAACCATGTATGGTTTATTATCATGTATTAACTGGGGACCTTTTGTCCGTCTAATTTGGAGCAATACTACAATCAAATTTCAATCCTTTACTAATACTCAGTTACTGATGAAGTTATTTCTTAAGACGGATTAGTAACTAAGAATAACTTTTCTGGTTATCGTACGATTTTTATAGCGCCTTCACTAATTAATATATATTTCTTGATGATATAAGAGTTAACTTGAGTGTTATTGATGCCCAGAATTTTATAATAATATCACTACGGATAACCAACGGTACATCTCGACGTGATACTTTTTTCTATACGTAAATAATAACATTCATCTACTGTTTCATAAATCGAAACACTTTACAATTCAATTTTGTCAGCAGAGATATATGTCTCCACTAAGAAAAAATGGTTGCTAGTAAAACTGCATAAACTCAGGATTGATGAAACGTAAACATTTACAATACTAAATGATCAATCTGAATCACAATTGAAATTGTAGATGATGGACTAAAAACTAAATACAAAGATGGTAAAATAATTAATTCATGGAAAGGAAAACAAAAATTAATAAACGCGGATCTTCAAAATCTAAGCCGCTACAATGCTACTAAGGACTGAACATGTTGAACGAACATTTGAAATCGTTTTGAGATGAGAATGAAATGCAGAACATATTCAAATAAGGAGATGAAGCACCACATAGTAGAGTAACGAAGGGTATCTACAGTCATTTCTCACTTATAATTAAATTAGATGCAAACGAATACGTTGATTTGTTTTTCAGGACCGCGAATCCATGCTGAAAGAGGGCACGTGCCAGATCCCGGACCCGCTGTACAAATTGGTCGGCTCGATAGTGTGCTTTTACATCCCCCTGGTCGTGATGCTCGTCACATACGCACTCACGGTGCACCTTCTGCACGTGCAGAGGAAACAATTGGGAGGCTGCGAAGATGTGTGCACGGAGAGGAGCACGTGGCTCAGTGGTCAGCCATCGCCCGTCTCCACTCGCACCACTCATTTGATTCACGGAGACGCTGGGGCCAGGAGGTGGCGAAGGGGAAGGGAACCTATCACCACCGTCAATACCAAAGTAAGAACTCTTATATTCCTACAACCAACTTACTAAGCACATTTCCCACTTGATCACAGACGATGAAAATATAAGATTGTTTGTTTCAACGCTGCATGTGTTGATACAATGTGTATGGCAGTAGTAGCAGTATTGTTAAAAGTACTTCGACAGCTTCGACACCGGGAATCGAACCCGGGACCGCTTTCACCAAAGGCAAACGCTTTGTCCACATGACTATCCGGGAGCATCAATGCGTATGTTCAATTATTTTATGTAAAAATAAAGCATTCACTTTTCCATTCCTGAGACCACAAATTCATCTTGGTGGAAGGGCTTATTTGTTCCAAAGACCAAAAGAGCTATACTGGCTGGAACTTTTTTCCTGCTAGGATCACCCAAGACAGAAAGGTCAATAGTATGGAAAAACATAGGAGAAGACAAAGGCAGAAGATGTAAGATAGCACTAAGAGTGGGATAGGCTAACTAGAAATGAATGAAATGCCGTTGAATAGGGAATTTTGAGGCACATGAACCTGCCAATGTAATGAAGATTATGACACTCAAACAGTTGATGTTTAGGAATGTTTTTATCTTTAAACGTGTTGTTTTTTCTTTCCTACCTACGGGAGGTTTTGTTAGAGATGGTTACCCTCCCGACAGAACGAATGCGGAATAGTTACTTAATGTGTATTCCCTTATGAGTTATTATATCACAGTATTATGACATCCTCAAACAACATAGCTCGTATTGACCGATAATAATTGTTGATGGTGAGGTTTAAAGTTACGTGCGTCTTTGTTAGACATGATGGGAGTTAGGTACCTCCATAAATGGACTGGATAAGAGCATTGTTATCACGGTATTTGAAGATGTTGAAGAAGACCCTTAAAGATGGTAGCATGGAAATCGAAATGTACACTGGGTGTTTTTAAGGTCATTAATCTGAACCTTTCGGTAGTATCCGAAAATCGGTAGCGGTGCGGAACGCTGACGGCTATTGGAGATTTTTTGACACCAAACATAAGACGTTGCCACCGGACAGTACTGCACTTTTAACAGAATAATCGTAACGATAATAATGATAAAAAATACCAAAAAATCAAGGGGGAAGACAAAACATTATATTTCCGCGAAACGCATCCTGCGCGTCTTGTGTCAAATTTAATTCCTCAAAACCCGCGACGTTCCAGAGGCGAACGTCGACCGTCCCGGATCCGCGCAGAAAAGGACGTCATTAAGGAAGACATCGCGGAGAACAAAAGACTAAACGTCCCTGTTTGAATTCGAAGAAAGCGAGATTTTCGAGCCGACGCAATGCGGTAAGATTTCTTGCGAAAGACGCCGTCCGAGGATTCGTATACGGAAACTGGATTGTTCCTAAGTAGGGCACGGTCCGAATGCACGTCTTTTTCTTACTTGAAATGTCCGTAGTTGGGAAAGAATATAAGGCTAATGCTCCGAGTGCGTAGCGGTCCCAGAGAATTCATCTCCCACGGCAACCATTTATTTTTGGCGCTCCCAAACATAAAAAAATAATTTCGAGCCGCGAATTTCTTAGCGAAAATCGTTATTAATAGAGGAAAGGACGTTTAATAATGAACGGGCGCTTTTTTAACGAGCTGAAGGAAATTATTGATCGCAGCAAACGTGACTTAAAGAGATTTCGTCAAGTCGCCAAGGCGAATGCCAGGTATAACTGAGTAAAGAGAAGGCTGATTCATGAGAATAATTCGTCAAGTCCAAAAGAAGACGAATACCAGTTTCAACTAAGCAAAGGAAACACTGATAAAGCAGTACGAGAGTTGATGATGACGGAAAAAGAAGCTAGCACTCTTAAATGAAAATTATACAAGGAATACTCTCTCACAGCTTCCACCAAAAAAGAATAAGACACTACCAAGTTAAAGAAACGGTATTTAAGAAGTCTACATTCAGGTCTCCCGAGACCACGATATTATAATACGAAAACGCTCCATTACTTCCTCACAATCTCAGCCACAATGAAGTTTAATTGCGTAATTGCACTGTACAAACAAATAGTAAAAGGAGATTAGGTCGAGTGAGGGTTCGAAGAAAAGATCTCCAAAATCCACAGGTTGCAGCCTTCTATTCAAACAATATTTACATTACCACCCGAGTCCCTCCAAAGTTTCTTGCGATTTGCATATGTAAATGCAGCTTGGGAACTTGTTTCAGAGGGAACAATTTCCACCCGGCATCTTCATTTATGAACAATATCACGTGATTGTGGAGAGCCTTTAAAATTAACGACTACCCGTCATTTAGAAAGGGGCAATTCTCTAAAGATCTCACATGTTGCCCTTTACTGAAAGCGTACAAACATTAGCAAGAAAGACGAAAATTTGGGATGCATACTAACTTAAAGAGGTTGAATTATTTCTGTAGAAATTACAGTACATTTCAGTGTACGCGAAATTCTTACTTTCACCAAACAATCTCTGAAATGATTTTAATTGCATATGACCAAGAAAAAATACAATTAGAGGTAAATGCGAGTTATACAGTAGTTATTCTATACACTTGTAGTTATTTAGTAGCCCAGCGAAGTGAGCAATGGTATTTCCTTTCATCGAGTTCTACATAGAAAATAGAACGGTGAACAATTTTCCGCACGCATATATAAATGATACCGTGGTTAACTACATCAACAGAGAGAAATAGAATTAATCGCAGTTGACAATACTCATACTTTGGTAGTGATCATAGCATACAATAAGCACTGAGATCAATCCATACATCAACTTGCTGAGGAGATATGCATTTATACATCTTGCACTTCTATGAATATCTGCTTGCACCATTAGTGGCAAAATGTTATATTACCCCTAAAGATAAATTACTGATTGTACCATTAGTGTTATGTGCTATGTTACTCCTAAAGGTAATTTTTATGATATGATATTACAGCTATCTTAACATTCTATCTTCCAGTCTATATGCAGCTCGATGGTTGCGACGCCGGGAAAAACCCCCGTTGGCATAGTCTGCGGCAATAACACCGTTTCGACAACCACCACGGACACAGAGGAAGTGGCAGAGCTGGGTTTGCTGACCCCTGGAGCAGAGCAGTACCCGGGAAACGTGTCCCCCGCTCACATTCCCACTTGGGACGATGAGGAGGGCAGCTCGCCAGAGCCCATGCCCACGCTACACCGATTCGGGGAGGAGATGCTGAAGCTCTCCCGGGGATTGCAACTGGTCGGAGTGGGACAGTCCGCGGCCCCGCCGAGCGAGAGGCCCCCAGCATACAAAATGTCAGTTCAGTGGCCGAGGCCGGACTCGGGAGCATCTATAGAAACGTACTCCACGTGAGCCCAACCTTTTCAATTTCGAAATGAACCGATACACGCTATTAACACCTCACGTTTTACTCAGCATCGTATCGATAAGATACAGGTGCTATCGTACAGCGAACTCATGACACATCGTTCACAAGAAACAGATACAGCACTACACAAAGAAGAGATAGATTAATCCTACACTATCAAAGGTTTCCATAGTAGCTCATAAATGAAGAGAAGAATAAATATCCATCGAAATCTATTAAATTTTGGTAAATATTATAAGAATAAAAATTGCTCTAAACGAACTTGAGCCGGATTTTATCATCACACCATGTTAATCGTGGACATCTTAAAAACAATCAAGCGTACCTGTCTTTGGAATACCTGCGTTCAAAATGTTAAGAAAGAGTTAGCTCATCAATGATGATGTATTTATGGAGGGATGAATATTCGTCACTATGTTAAAAAAAATTCATGACAAACAGAATACTTTTTAGAGAATTGTTCTCATTATTAGGTAAGACAGCTTCACATTCATAAAGGAAAATTTTCTTCAGGAAAATTACCATGTATATGAAGAGAGGAACAAGTACCTGTCGTTCAAATTAATCAAAGCATTTTAATTTATTGTGATATACTACACTGATTATTCTCGCCTAATGGTATTCCAAGAAAAATGTAGTCATAATGCTTCACTTATGTGATCATGTTATGCTTACAGCACTCTGGCTTAGCGAGAAAAGTAATAGCAAACTACCTAACTCCTCATCTAGCTTAGTAAGCCTCATTCTCTCTTACGTACTCTCGGTAACTAATTTTAGAGGTATCAACCAGCCTTCGGGCAAAATCCTCACAGAAAGACCGATTCCCCGCGAGAAGCATTAACGACTAAAAATTCAAAACCCAGCTTTCTTTCAGAAGTTTCTCAAACATCTTTTGAACACTACTCCTTTAAATCATTACGGCCTCGGGGAGTGCTCAGGAGTAAGACATCGGCGATCGCGTGATTGAACTCCCCGTCTGGGAAGCACTCCGATCCGTAAATACTCGCACCAAGTTTATGAGAGGATTTCAACGAATAGTTCCCCAGATGTCAACACGGCACACTCTCACGCATAACTCAATTAACACGGCGAGGGTGCAGGGAAGAAGCTCCTTACGGTAACGATCCCATCAACGTGAGAAAGTGGCACCGCCGAAGCGTGCATATACCTTGTGCAGGAAGCTCCTGTCCCGAATGAAGTAAGCCCATAAACTACTCGAGAAGAAGAATGAGTGCGTGCTGGTGTGTTTACCGATTAGCTTACGTCACTGGCGAGGTGCTAAATCACTGCAGTCTATCTCGCCCGCCCCAAATAATCGCTTTAGAGCCCTATCCGGAGTTGCTAATATTGTGTTTTCCGGACCTTGATCCCTTATTGAGTACCGAGAGGAGAGTTACGCTTACCACTTATCGATTAAGGCGTGCATCTGCGACAGGAAGACATAATAATCATTATCTCCCTCTCTTCAATCAAACGAAACCTCTCTTTTTCACAGCGAAAGAGTAAGGACTTAAAACCCTCTCTCGTGTTTATCGGAATACACTGCTCTTGAAGAATCGGTAAACTATAATTAGCGGTTTGCGGTTCAAGTAGAACCTTGAATGTACTAAAGAATAATCAAGAGGTGAATAGAGAAGATTATTAGCTGAATCACTGTGAATATATCCTAAGAAATTAATGTAAGTGCGTGAGTGATACGACAAGAAAAAAGTTAAGCAACACCGGAAATCACAGGACATATTACTGTAAGCATACCAAACAATTAGAGAAGAAACATTTTACATAACTGACAAGTATTTTCTTATGTTAGCCTATTACAGTCACTGGAAATACTATTTTTCATCTTCCTCACGGATCTATCATAAAATATAATTCAAATAAACATAACATTAGCGATCATTAAAGTCAGAAAAATCAGAAATTTCAGCGCTATGCGTAATTATATTGATTCTTAAAAACTGAGTAATGTAGAAAAGTTAATTCTTAAGATAATGGATTGGTTATTCTAATTATACGAAATTAAAAAGTTTAAAAATATCTCAATTTAAACGACTAATCATGTCGATTCATCTGACTACGAACACTTCTTCACACAGTTCTTTATTGAAAAATGTATACCTGCACATGTTAGTATAAACACATGTCAGTACTTCCCCTTTCCGTATTTCTTCCGAGGATAGTTTCAAGGCTAGATTTCAAGAGTTGTAAAGCCGGCTGATTTAGTAAGCTGGTTAATTAACGCCTAACCCTATCTCCGAGAAAATATCCCGGCACCAACAAACCCCAGGCTCAGCGTATCCTTTAACACCGATCCACCACCATCTTACACACGACCGCCGAATCTTTAAAGGCCCTCGCACCATAGATCGAAGCGGGCGTGATTGGCTTGTTACCCCTTCTCGGATGAAAATAAATTATTGTGTTGGCAGGTTGGCGTCACCTTCGAGCTGCGCTAAAGCGAAGGATAAGATCGAAGAGGACGGGGGAGAGAGAAAGCCGGTGGAGGGCCTACGGATCAACAGAAAACAGAAGCCGAAGAAGCCGGATGATGACGGAGCCAAAGGAGGAGAGAGGAAGGAGGAAGATGTGGCGCGGTCTTCGGAAGGCAAGTGTGAACAGTGACCCGACAACTTAGGGTACGACAACTCTGACTACGACAACTCTGATTTCGACAACTTAGATGATGACAACTCAAGTACGACAAATTGCGCCGATAACAGATCGCTAAGACAATTATTATTAATGGATTATCAACTAAAATAAATCTGATATGATCATCTACTTTGTGGAAGGGACCTACCTTCCTCTCTTTTTCATTGATAACTTCGGTTTTTCCCATTACCCTATCCTCTCTCCTTTCCTCCTATATATTATTGTATTCTGTTTTCGGTTTGCCTGATGATATCGATGTATCGACGAAACTAGTCACCAGTAAAAATTTGTCTGTGGAAGTTACTAAGTGGCATTCGTTTATTTAGTAATTATCAACTAGTTTAATCAGTAATCGGTAAAAAAGATTGCCGCTCAATTGTTTTAACGTTTAATATTTGATATTATTTCAATTGTCGTAACGATGTTGTTGTTCGACCAATGAGCTGTCGTCCGGTCAGTTATCGCACAGTCAGTTGTCGGGTTCAATGAATTGTCGCAGCCATGAGTTGTCCCCGCGATGAGTTGTACAACTCTCAGTTGTCACGGATCCTAACAGATCCGCACTACCCTAAGAGAGAAAGGATATGAAATCTCTGTAGCAAGTACCACAAGGGGGAATCAAAAGAATAGGGAGGGGGTGACTTAAAAATTAATGAACCCGTTTCTTTATCCTTTTGTGAGGGAATTCACATTCATCATCGTCACATCTATTGTGCCTTCAAAACTTGGGTAAAGTCATTTACTTCGCCCGCTGCTAACTGGTCGTTCTCTTTTTACGTATTTCTATGATATTTATATCCTGGACTAAAATCTATTTCATATCGCATCGTTTATCTTCTTCAAAATTTTGACTTGGTTTTATGTACAAATTTTTATTACTCTTATAAGTTAGTATTGACAAATCTGGCTATAGAAGTAAACTCTTTAATATCCACTACTCTATTGTCATTTTCGTATTGTAGGTTTCCATTATTTTTTCTTGTAACCCTTTTACTTGCTAACCACTACGTTCATATTCTTTTGCTCACATATCTGTTCATCTGCCCACTCTTTAAAATTTGCCTCGTTTTATCACTCTGTCCGATTCGTTTCCTTAACGCGATTCATCTTTCGCCGTACGTGCCGCTTCTTTCCTCTGTCAGTTTAACAATACAATCCCACCTGACTTTATTGATCGGGATTTCGCTAACTTAAGCACACGTGGGATTAATTTTAAAGCTTTCATCTCTTGGCTGTTTGATACATCACATAATTCGATAGCTCTCTCTGTCAACCTTTAATGTCTTCTCAAGAGATCATGCCCAATTCCCCAAATAATTTCTCTTGCTGCTTAATCTGATAGTGATAAATTGCTTTTTTGTTCTGCTTCAGAACTAAGTACCTTAAATATGAGATATGATCTGAATTTGGAAATTCCAACGAATGGTATTTGAAACATTACTGATATTCGTAATTATCTTCACTGACTTGCATCAAAAGGTTGAATAATTTTCATTCTATACGCTGATAATACTTGAAAGTTTCTTCCGCGAATCATAAGTTCTGATCAGTTAAGCATATTTACCGGAAAGATGGAGCAAAACAATAAAGTACTAACCACACAATCATACACGGAAACAATAACTGTCATGAACACTAACCAATTAGCTATATATCCATTAAAGATGATTGAAATATCAGCTTTAGCCATCCAAACATTTTCCCAAAAATCGCTTTTTTACTCGAGACTCGTGTTTGGTTTTCGTTGAGATTTTTCTTAACTTTCTGTGTTCTTCTCTGTAACTTGTTACTTTGGTAAGTGCTTGAAAATGTTACATGTACTGCAGTAGAGACATATCGCTTTTAACTCACAATAGTGATAAGTTCGGGGACAGCGTAAACAGGTTGTAAAGGGAAGCAACACCTTTTGTACAGTAGTCTCTAATGACTTTATAAGATAGTACAGCAACATGTCCAATACTGAACGAAACGCTCGTTTCCTTGCTTTTAGACGATCACACTCATTCGACTAAATGGAAAGAAGCGAACTTAGAATCCGTGACTTCGTATTATCAGGTTCTTGGTATCAGAGTCGCTTAGATATTCAGTATGTTTCAGTAAATATTTCCTTAAATATATTTTTTATCAGTTCCTTAAATATCGGTATTAGTATCTCATCAATATACGTCCTGTTTAAGTCAAAGAGTTCGGCAATCAGACATACATTCGTGTACTAATCCGGACTTTTCTCATTCGAATAGGTTGGCAGAGAGGTGACAACGACATCTCCCCGTGCCGCTGCGGCCGACCCCGCCTGCCATGCACCGAGGAGGAACCCCCGTGGCGCAGCGCAGTCGCCGAGACTAAGAACGACCCTCCGGTAACCCGCGGGTATTCCATCCGGTGGACCAGGGGGACGAGGGTCCAGTGGAGGAGAACCAGGGGCGGGGCCCGCAGGGCCGCCTGGTCCAGGCACGGCAGATTTCTCCGACTGGAGCAGAAGGCTACCAAAGTGTTGGGAGTGGTATTCTTCACGTTCGTCATACTGTGGGCCCCTTTCTTCGTCCTCAACCTAGTCCCAGTGCTCTGCCCCAAGTGCGAGTCCCACCTCTCGAAGGAAGTGATGGACCTCGTCACGTGGCTGGGATACGCCTCCTCCATGGTGAACCCCGTTTTCTACACCATCTTCAACAAAGTATTCCGACAAGCGTTCAAGAAAGTGCTTCTGTGCCGATACAAACGGAGACGGATACGCTGAGGATCGCGGCGGAGGGATTGGTGACCGACGGTGAAACCACCTGCCGTCGGATCGGAGGCGAATATGTGACACTTCGTACTTACTATGATGTGATTGATGTTTTTCGTTAGGACACCGAATAAATGTGGGTGTTGTAAATAAAGTAATACATTCCTATATGATCTGGAGGTAAGTCTAAGCCTGTGTGTGTAATTAAAATACTTAACTCGTTGCGTGGTGTGCATCTTTCTGAATTCCGAAACCCTGACGTCGACAGTGTGCTGTTTATTAAAAACTACCGGATGGTTAGGGGGGCAGCGCGTTCGCCTTTGGTGAAAGCGGTCTCGGGTTCGAGTCCCGGCGGGAGCTCACGTGAATGTGAAATGATCTTAGTTGTTGAAGATCTTTTAGCAATACTACCACTCTTTAAAGGTGGAACACTAATTAGCTTCCACAGGAGATTAATTGCGACAGGTTTCATCTATACGTGCTCCCTGATCAAGTATACTACGAGCAATCTTACTACTGTTTCTTAGAATTTAGTGATCCGTATCTGACGTACGCTTTGTTCGTACCGCCATAAAAAATTAAGATTAAATGAAGAAATAACGGGGAAACATAGTTGACGTATCGATCAATCATTTGCACGAAGAAAATTTTACAAATCACAAACACTACCGCAACGGGATACCCTAGTGCGCATTAAAGTTCACATATAGGCTACCGAAAAAAATTGAAAGAGCTGACGAAACATAAAGTCAATCGACGGGTAGTTACGTGAAAGATACACACACCTTTATTTTCCTTCTTTCAAGTGTTTAAATTCGGTTTCCATTGCTTTCTTAGTCCCCGACCGAGATTACGGTAAGGCTGACGATAAGCCGCTCCTACATGGAGACATGGTGGGAAAGCTTTTGGTTTTTCTGCTAAGCCAGAACGAAAGAGGCTGGGGCTTAAAGGATCACTCCCAACTTTCTTAAAAGGTTCACTGGTCTCGCGAAGAAAACTCGGGAGAACTCGAGCGCCCGTTCGCCCCGGGCTCTATTCAAAGGAGGCTACGGTCACTCCTCTGGGAACCCCTCAATGCATTTTCCTTTCGCGTTTATTTTTATAACAGAGAAAACTTGGGGAATGCTTCGTTTTTAAAGCTTTGCACGAATCCCCTGCAGATGTCTAGTAGACACGGCATACTTAACATTTTGATAAAATCGCGGGCAGCAGTTAGACTTTCACTACCTCGGGATACTGTTAACCATAATTCATTTTCACCGAAATAATTATTTTCTCTCTGTTCCCAAATAACGAGAACCTTCTTTCGCAAATGATGTGCTTATAATGAGGATTCATAAGCTTGTTGGGTGATGAAGAAATAAAAAGTCACGGGGAAAGGCCATTTTATTGTTTTCGTGCTTACCTCACTGATCTAATTACGATAGTTTGGAAAGGTGAATAGGTCCCAAGGTCGTGAACTACAAGTAGAATTATGCTACCAGATTCGTGAGTAGTTTAAATAATTCAGAGCGAAGTCATAGGAAAGTTCCTACTACCATACTTTGATGAATGGAATATATTTCATTTGTCTTTTGGTACAGGATAAAGAAAATAGTATCTCTCATCAGTAATACGACAAAGTGATGTATCATTGTAAATCCATTGCACTTCGCCGAAAAAAAAGAAAAGATAGCAATTGTTCATACGAGTTTGTATAGAAGATGCCGAGATAAATAAGATGTATGAGGAAATTTGTCGCAGTCGACAACATACACTTAGATAGAGACCATTGCATTAATTAAAATTTACATTAAGATACATTCATAGAACAACTTGATAAGGACACGTCCAAGTATTTTACATAATTTTGAGTTTCAGATTGAAGCATTACTTATTATTTTGGTATATTTCATCCACTTTTGTCAGTTTTGTTCACGGCTGTGATACATGAAAGCAATTGAGGTATGAGTGATGCTGAACAATGACATTGATTAAGGTCTCTCCTTGGGGAATGCTAAGAAAAGTATTACTCATAGAATCACTTGAGTATTGGTGAGGAAAGCAAGATTCCTTCTCATTGCCTAGTCCCCTCATCCCCTTCTACAGAGCTTTTTGTAGCTAATGGTGTGCGGAATGAGGTTCTAACAAGCCTTCGGTCAACGACGTTAAAGAAAGGGAACAGCTTGAGCATTGTAAATCGAGAAATATTCATTTAATCCCAGTGTGACTCACGGCTTCCATTTTCTAGGGGAAACTACTAAATCTACACAGTGCAGCGAGAGTTTCAATCATTTGCACTCCCACGTGTTGACATAACCCTTCTGGGCCGTGTTTGGACCCTAACAAATGGACCTAACGATGGATGGCCTCGAACAAAAACTATTCGCGAACCCGTCCAGATAAGCAGGGCACTAAGAAAATATCCAAAATGTGATTTATAACACCTGCTGACTCAACCTCATTTTACGGATTACTTGATTCCCTCCGTATGAAGGCTAAGGCAATACATCGCAAATACACGACGGAACGATACTACATTTATCATAAGGAGTACTCGATGATTTTCTTTTAGGAAAATTACGTACTAAAATTGACCTTTCTAAAGAGGCAATAGCCGTCGTTATAACTTCCTCATGCAGTTAAAAATCAGGATCTTGGATTTCAGAGGAAAAGAGTTAGTTTTTTCCTTACCGCGTTTGTTTTTTATTATGTTTTCGCCGTGGTATAGTCAGCCGTGCGTTATCGCAAAGAACACAAATTCGAAAATCTCATGCGAAACATCGGCTAGGTCTAGAGCAGAGAATGTTGCTCTACAAAATAGAAGAATGCAAGGATCGCACACGTATTTCTTGCTTACTGATTCATACTCTAACACAAAACTCAAAAACGCTTTTAATTGAAATTCCGAAGGAAATATACTAATCCAATTTTATTGGGGTGCAGTACTATTTATTTAATAGGTATATTTAGCAAAATTCAATCACCAAGTATAGCTTTATAAATTTTTTCCTTCTGAAAAAATTACTTGAGTAAAACAATTACTCGACGTCAGACGCTCATTTAAAAAATAGAAGTATCCGTTAGCTCTTGAGTTCACAACAGTACTCGACAAAGAACGAAGGTACAATGATAGTTTATGCGCTTATATTATTTTGATTCATACTTAAACGAAAAAATACAAATTTTTCAAATAATTCCAAATCAAGTATGCAAGGGACAACTTATTTAACCCGCATTATTAAGAGTAGATAATCACTAACAAAATATAGCCTTAGAAGACTCTTTCCATCGGTATATATTAATCAAGTGAACATTATCAACGTGTCAAACCTATTATTACTTTATGCTGGTGGCTCTAAAATTTACAAACCTTTATAGTTAAGTATTATTTATGTTGTCTATTCTTTTAGGATTAGTTTCTCATGAAGTATATTAGAAGATTCTCTCCGAAAAATATTAATTACGTAAAAAAATTACCACACGCCAATCACTACGGTTTTACGGTTGCCCCAAAAATGTCCCAACCACTAACGAAGTCGACTCCCCCGAATTTCTTCAAGCTTTCTCCCTACGTGCCGTACGCTCATTTCATTAATCTTAATACGATAATCCGGGACGGGACCGAAACAGAGCGCGCAGATCCCCTCCGAAGGCTTTATGAATCGCCTTTTATCCCTCACGCCGAGCGCACTTTCTTTGATCTACGTGCATTCGAAAACATTACATTTCACCGGAGAACATGATCGCCCTAATTCCATTCATGGTCTTACTATCTTTCATAAACCTAGTGTCAATGGAAATACGCACGAAGAAATTCTCGGAACCGCTCCCAGGATGGGTTCATAATGACATCAATGGATTACTCTCGAGGAACGAATTATAATTAAGAATCCTGTCTCCTCCCCGGTGGAATACTGCTTAATTTCACAGCCCTCGGGGTAAAAGAGGATCATTAAACGAGCTTACTTCCTCTATATTCGGTTCCTTATTTTAATTGCGCCGTGGGACGAGGTATTGTGGGATATCAACTATGTATTAAAAACTTTTTCCATTCAGAAGTCTTTCGGGGATTTGTAGTTACGTGTATTGGATACGATGAGGAAATTTCGACTCATCGATAATATAAAATGGAAACAACCGCCAATTTTTGTCACCCATTCAGAGGCTGAATATCCTTATAGAATTATATTTTTATGGCATTTCCATCACCATAATCATGAGCAGTAATCAGGCACAGGACAATCAAGAATTCGCTTGAGGCTGAAAACATTGGGAGAGAAGATTTTTCGAGAGAAAATATCCTTACATTGTCTCGTTGACAGTCGCTGAACCTCACGAAGAGTTCAAATTAAGCAGATAACGGAAAGAATACTTTCTTATATACCATTTGAAAGTATCGGTCGCAATCGCTGAAAATTACGGCTACTTATTTTCTTTCCTTCAAATCTCTACAATCTTATATCAATCCTATTAAAATATACTCCAGTTTAATATAAATTTGTTTAGTAGTTATTATACATAGCCGGTCCATCACAAATTCATACATAAGCTATGTTACAACAATATTTGAAGTGAGAATGCAGGAAAGCTTCCTCGCAAAAAGCGCCTGAAGACCGTGGGCCGATTCTGACGGTCAATTTGTACCTAATATTTCATCATTCTATTACCAAACACATAAGAAGAAATTTTGAGTTCAATAGAAAAAGAAGGATATTCAATTATTAACTTCTATTATTTTTAAGCACCCTAAATGCAAACAAATTTTAGTAAATATTTCCATCACATACCCTCACATATTTCATCTTGATTTCTACTAGAAATATCTCGCCTTTAAAATTATTGTTATAGTAAACTTTCATCAGTTTTCGTCACACACCATATTTTAAATTTAATTGATGATGTTTATTTCAGCAGTAAAAAGAACCCAGATTATTTACGGTACTGAAAAGCCATTTCAGCCGCCGTTCACCGTTGTTTCATTTACGTATATTAACCAATTATCAACTAAATACGAGACCTACATATTAAAGATTTCGAGAATTTTCAAATGAGAAAGCATACAAGAATCGTTTTAAGAAGAAGTAAAATGTTGCTGTACATTACCCGGAATAAGAGGTTCGTGACGAAATTTAGTGAATAATTTGATTACGGGTTTGGGATGAAGAAGATACTCCTCCTCAGGTAGGTATTACTTTTTTCCATTCCTAAACTGTTTAAATATAACAATTGTGCAGACAGTAAATAAAATTTAGGCAATGTGCACAATGGAACAAGCTGTGCTTTTAATTGGTGAAATAGAAATAAGGGCATAACATGGCTTTCAAAAGCAGACGGGAGCAAAAAGGATCTTACTATCCAAAGGAAGACGACCGCAGCAAAGGGCTAATAGGCATATGATTTGTCACCAATCCAAAACTCTACTTAAGTAAAATATCTAGAGAAAATTTTAATCTTCTTAACGATCTTTCACACGATTGAAATTATAAGTCTTACCTACGGCTACGGTTTGAATATGTATATACAAGATATTTACATTGAAGTACTCTGAAACTAGGGATTATAATCATGCTAATTTTTTGAAAGAGGGGCCGGTAAATCATGAAAATGACAGCAAACAGATGAATGAACAATCGGTTAAGTTACAGAAAATATAATCAGTTACGTTTTCTATATATTAATCAATATATATTGCGTACAGCCTTCCTTATTAGTAAATAGGTTAATAAAAACGAAAAAAGTGTCATTTTATGAACCGAGATGTGGCAGAAAAACATGCGGGCTTGACGAAAACGCCCTTCGATTCATTATGGATAAAAATTAGCTTAGCCGTTCTAGAGTTAACCACGAAAAATCAAGTTAAATCCGAAAAATAAAGTGTACCAATTGATATATAAGACGATATAAAACTGAACTTGTAAAGCGAATTCCATAAATACTTTGATCAATCAGCAGCAAATGGAATGTACTTAGGCAAGGAAAAAAAAAACAAACTTTTCGCCCGAAATGATTCACGCCTTTGATTCCAACAAGGAACGAGATCGGAGCAAACGAGGATAAAAATAGATATATTTCTACACCATTGCAGTATAATCGTACAAATATGAGGTCGAAAAGGCAACTCTCGGGCGGAGAAAAATGCTCAGCACGCTCCCCCGATGACAGTTCATCATCATTTATCACGGAAAATAAATGTAATCAACGCTTTTCGAGATAACGAGGATGAATAATAGGCTCTGAATGAGAAGATGTGTTCATACATACAGATTCAACTAAACAACAGGTAAGCCAGAATGATGATACGAGTCTAGATTTCGGATCTACATGGCAACGGGAGATTCTTTATTCCCCTGGGGGAACCTGTTATCTCTTCAAATTAAGCCCAAGAATGAATCGGTACTATTTTGGATAAGGAACGTAAATCAGTGACCTTGAAAGACTACTATGGAAGGATTTCCGTCAACTGAAATCAAAATGAAAGGATTTTCGAATATTGAGAGATTTTGGCGCTGCTCTGTTATTTCTCTAGGGAAGAAACACATTATTGTGAACTTGAATATTTGCTGACTGAGTATCTTTTGTTCTGCATCCCAGCAATGCATATCATAAAAAACGTTGACTACCATTTGCCTGTAGGGACAAACTGTGAAATTGTGAAGAAGAATTGATAGCCGCGAGATTTAATCAAATAACAGCAAGGGAAACATATGTAAAAGATTAAACCTATCTCTTATTTATGGCATTTCGCAGCAATATGAGATTTGTTTACCACTTCCTTAGAAGCATCCCGTTCAGCAATATAAATCCAGAACTATGAGAGGTTCGAGCAAGCAAAACTCATCATGTGGATCCTATTACATAAGGACTAAATTTTCTATAAAATTCAATTTTTGTTTCCCAATAAAATAACGCCTCTTTGAGAAACTTTGCAAAGACGCATTCATTTATCTAAAAGGCAAAACATTTTATAATCACCCTTCATTCATGTCTACCATTTTCATTCTGAGTTAATCCTCCATTAAATTTCATTTAAATAAGCTGTTTTAAAGATGCGGAATCTTTCTAATGATTGAGCGACTCCGATTATTCGTTATGTAACAATAAAATAGTGTATGTAATATCAAAATTTGAGAAAAATAAATAAAATTAAGCTCATTGAACAACACAAATGACAATTTTGCGATTTAATTTCCTTATATTTTAAGCTGGCAATCCATATATGGATAAAAGAAAGATCTGAAGTAAACCTTATGGCAACAAGGTAACTAAATCGACGACTACAGTCAATCGCATCCCTAAAATATGTAGTACAAATATCAGTTTATTTTACAATATGCGTGGTCGTTAGGATATACTTTTCATTGTTAAAGTTAAGTATAAACTGGTTCACAAGTAAGCAGCTGACATGTTACAACACCGGTACCAGATATTACAGACAGAATATAATAAGAATATTTAATAAAATAATTTCTTTAAATCTGCAATATTATAATCTTATAATAATCAAGTGTCGAACATTTCGACATTTGGAAATGTTTAATCCGAATTGTACCTGAGCCAGTTTAACTTGATATTGCTCCGATTGTGATACAGTTACGTGCGTAGGAACAACAATAAATCATTCTATCCGATTTTCCACTGAGCGCAAACATGCTTAATAGTATTGAAAAGCAGCATTTTAACAATGTGAACGATTAGCACATCCTAAGGTAGCAGTGTTTTGAGTCAAACATCCACAAATTCCAACCTATATGAGATAATGCGGGAAATGTTGAGATTTGGCACGTATATCAACCTTTAAAGATTACGTATACATATATGAATCTAAGCATGAACTATATGCAGTTTATTATCTATGCTGAATCTTGAATTTAACCGAGAAGTATCACTGAATAAATATACTTAAAAATCAAAAATTCTGCATATCAACAACGTACAACACACTGGTGGTATGGCAACAAAATCGGCTAAATTTCGGTCAACCTAGTTCTACTTTCTCCCGATCCAATCACAAGATACTCATCCGACATCGTGGATGATGCCCTGAGCGACAAGTACAGCTAAACATGATACCCGCTTTAAGTGGGCTGTCAATCCCGAAATTTAAATTCCCTGTCAAATGATCCTTTCTTTGTCTGCCCATCCTTGCATTTCATGCTCTCTTTAAACTGCCGTCCGAAAATATCTCCCATCTCTCCCCCTTGGGGCTCTTGTTCTGGACATCCTTTACGCTGTGCTGATGACGTGAGAGCAATGCTCAGCATGGATTAACGTAAACGCGTTTACTATCGCTGAGGAGCTGAATCAATCTTTAACCCGCGAGAAATACCCCTATGCTGTGAGTTCTTTCTTCAATCTCTCAGCACTTAAGTTCACAGATTTTTTTTAAGTGAGAGACACCTTAACGCTTAAGTTGTTAGGAAAGCAGAAACACACAGATAGATGAGAAGTCACACCGAAACATCACAACAATCAAAACAACATACCTATAGCGCAATTTGAATAGCATTCAGCCTTTACATGAATCAAGAAAATAATATCAAAATTGAGATAAGAGAGCAAAGCTTGATGGTATGACAAATAAGCGAGTAAGAATAAAAATTAAAGAAACACGGCACAAGTTTGAGATGCAACCACCACTAATTCACGCATTGGCAGAGTATGAAACAACTGAAATCCGGTGTTATAATGTGCAGTTAAAGTGAATTCTAACTGTAATCTTCACCTTAAATCTTACAAACCGTATTATATTCGACGGTTGAACCTTAACTTGCATTTAAAATGAAGATAAGCCTAGTAGCTAAGTAGCAGATTGAATGAGTAGTAAATCTATAACTATGCTTAATTAAAATACACTTCATGTCGCTATGTTGTAATTACGCTTAATATTCGTATAGGTTGATACACTGATTTATCATAAAACATGGTACCGACAAATAAAAAGCTAATCATCGTTTTAGATATCACAGAATCGTAACTATACATTGTAAGAGGTTTTTTTAAAGTAAATATTGTAGTCGATCTTCATTATACTTTATAACACCAGGCCTGAATGTTTTGAAAAGTCACTTTTGATAATAATAAATACAATATTTATGATTTTTCAAATCGACTGTATGCTCATTAACTAATATGAACGCTTCAACGTTTTACAAAATAATACATTAGCGATTCATTTTCTTGCTTGGCTTATCAGCATTAATCACGGATTAAACACCACTTACACTTGATCTAAATTCTTCAAAATAAGCCACATATTTAAATATTAGAATTCATTGCAGTGAAATACTTATTCAAGTATGTAGCATCACATGCTCACATAACTTAGTAAGGATAGAATGAGCCAAGAATGGCCTCAGTAGGAGTCAAGTACCGACTGTAAATGATATACGTAGACCCCGATTCGATAATTTGCGAATTCGGCGCCTTTCTGTAGTCGACGCGAAATTATTAGTCCTAGAACGGAGCCAAAATTTAAGAGGCCTTTGCCATAAAGGAAAACATTCAAAGGCTTGTGACACTCGTAAGAGCTTTATTTCTCTCCTATAGCTAACGCGGTATCAACGCCGGCCAGCTTTATTTCAAGTGCCGATTAGTTTATTGGCGATATCGGCAAACCGATATCGAGGATTTACTCCTTCAGCCTTTATGGTTTTATCGGAATCCCCTGGCTCCCGCGTAAATTACCCAATAAAAAGTTATATGAAGCATCGATTAATACATCTTAAATATCGAGAAACTATGACACCCCTGAATCAAATGTCCGGAAATAAAACCGAGCAATTCGTTTTATTTATTGCATTACGTAATGTTATTTTCTATCGTGAAGGTATCCCACCTTTAACGATGAATTTATGCTTGTTTCAGGAATCTAACATTGTTTCCAGATAAGTCTAAGGGCATATGCGCTGTTTCCTGCAGTGTACCTTTTTTCATAAGATATTTCCTTAGGCTTTGTTTACATTCACTCTTTCTAAAGTTTTACACTATGTTTCTATTAACTTGTACATTATGTCCGTACCTACCTAGAATACGCAATACATAAATACAGTATTCCATTACTGATAATCTATGTAAATGATCAATATCTTTAAGGTGGAAGCTTTAAGCCACAGAGATCATTCGGTGAAATAATGAAAGAAAAGCTAAACATAAGTGAAAAGTAGCGACATGGATGGGAGTCGAACCCAGTTTTTCCACTTCACTGTATTCTAACCAATAGACTAATACGCCGCATCTAATGGTTACAATACCTGCCTGGAAAGTGAGAGACCCTGGGTTCGAGTCTCACTCATATCACTATACTGGCTTAAGGTTTAAGGTGCACGCTTCCTTTTTGCTACATAAATCTTCATTCCATCATCTTTAGGAAGGAAAAGACAAAACAAAAAATTGCGTTGGTTCGTTTCTAAATATCACGATATTTCTACAGCTTCGTGTTGCGTTAACGAAGGCAAGTAAATGATAATCTCAACATTTCATGCCACAAATTCACGGAAGTGAACGTTTCGGTTTCTTTATGTAGTAGCTCCGAAATGTTATTACGGAATGGTCTAAATTCTAACATCTATTCGCATCCCAAACTGTGCACAGCAATAGGAATTTCAACTTTTCTTCCATTTCCGCAGGGATAAAGCATATAAAGGCAACGACAGATGCAGTGGACCCACCGGGTCGGTGGAAAAATAGAAAACCCTGCCGTATTACACTCAGTAATTGGTCGGCATTATATCTCCGCTCGCAATCCCAATTAATAACGCTGCCAAACCCAGACAAAAGTATTCAAAGGATGTAGAGGTCCCTTCGCTGACATGGCGTACTAAACGAAAACATCTATTCCGGCGGATTGTTAAGAAACCGGATGATATTGAAACACATGCGAGCTACGGAGTCAGCGAAGTAATGACCTCTATAACTCACCACATTCCTCAGTTTTCTATATCCTTACCTCCTTTCCTTCAGAAACATCCATTTATCCCTTTTATTCCCCCGAGTCCCCATTTCTCTTTTTTAAAGAGTTTCATCCGCCATGCTCAGCCACCTTCTCCCCCTTTCGATCCATCCTCTCCGTCATATATCATCCACCTCACTTCCAACCACACCGGCTCACCCCTTACATAGTGCTTTACTTGGGCCCAGATTCATTCATCACCCGTGTATTCCCCGACTCACTAGCTGCCGCTTTTTTGCACGCGCTCCTCATAGAATCCGCCCATACTGCGTTCACCGATCCTCCGTCGATACATTTCTCTACGACATAACAAGAAGCGCCGCCGGATATTAATTTCGATTCTTCCGCCAGGGGAAGTAGATAAGCGGCTACTGAGGTCGTATCAGATAGTGAGATTTGCGCGAAATGGCGTCTTGATACTAACATACGTTCAACGTCCTCCGTCGATGTGATCTCAACGTACCTCCGTGAGAACTAAATATGAGTCTCGCATTATTGGCGATTATATAGCTGATAATTAAGAAAAAAAGGGGGAAATTAAAGGTGACTTGGCACGTAAAGGCGTGAGTACAGGAAATATGGATTCAAAATTCAGAGGTAATCTAAGGTTTTATCTACGTATATTTTAATGAATCTATTCGATGTGTACTTCGCTTATGAAGAATAAAAAACTTAAGTAACCAAAACCAGGACTCAAATTCTTACAACTTCCATGCAGATGCTTGAGCTAACGAAACTATCCACCCAGTACATTCAGGCATGACCTTTTTATAAACAAAAGGATCGAGTTTCGATTTCAAATGCCATCGGACTTTTTTTATGTCCGGTTTTCCTTGGTATATATTACCTTCAAGAGAATACAACCCTACAGAATAATCAACAACGACTAGGCTAAACTTTTTTTTTCCTTTAAGTTATTCTCTTATTCCATCGGTATTTAAAGAATAATAATCAAAGGCGTAGTGTACATTTTCGTCCGATGATAGTAAGTTTCATATAAAATATATCTTTAAAAAGATCTTCCTTTCCTCCAAAGACTTTTTGTCTTTTGTGGAATTTAATTATAAATGAAGGTCACACGTAATCAACGAAAGCATCATACGAAAGGAAATTTCAAAGAAATTCTGATCCTTATCATAAAAGGGAGAATTGTGCTCGATTCGAACTAGAGAAAAAATTGATAGTATGCATTGATTATCGATAAAATTGATAAAAATGAATATTAAAATATATTTAAGATCTTTCTGATGAGACGTCTCTTAAATTTCGGAAATATCGTACTTATGAAACAACGATTATAATTGTATTTTATTGTAGTAATTAAGTTGTTTGTAGGTCACTATGGCATTGTTAATTATATTCCACTTCAACTAATGTGAAAGAAAATTTTTAGGAACTTAGAACTAGAACTATTTACTGCTTTATGTTCGAGAAATTTAATTTAACGGTCCGGGTTACGCTTCGGAATAAAAAACCGCTTTTTCGGTTACGATAACCGGTTCGATTCCAACTCAACGCCCCGTGAAAACGACCCAAGTGTTCTTCTGAAACCAATCATTACGGGCCTTGAGGGAGGTCATTCCAACCGCAATTGGAAAGCGATCTTAGAAGAGAAAGAATTGGGAGAGGGTCTCGTTTTCGAGTCGGGACACTAAGAGAGAGCGATGGGCGGGCATCGGGGCTCAACACAGACGCTCGGAAGTACTTCCACGGATAAGGGACTCGATAAGCGTGGGTGGGCATGCGAGTCGATGGGGGGAGTCCATTTAAAGAGTCGCAAATCAGTTATTATAGTACCGCGTTGTGGAGAGCCAGCACCGAAATTTTCGCTCAGCCACTCTTCGGAGGGGTACATCCCTACTTACGCTAACTCCTTACTCCGTGTACTCCACGAAACGACCTTCACTTTCTCATGGTTGCCAACTACCAACCAGACAATAATTATTCTACTGTTTTTCTACAAAATATGCCATGCGTACACCATGAATTGAGAGAATTTGGCAACATTGCTGTGCATAGAAGAGACGCACTGCATGAGAATGGGGAGAAGGGATACCAAAGGTGGAGGAATTCGGAGGTGGGGTTGGTTGTCGATGCTCCGCTCACTGGAACCGAAAAAGAATATTTACTACGCGTTAGTATAATAGTGATGGGTAATGTGTGAGTGAGTCAGTTCAAATTACCCATTCGGTAAACTCAGCTAAGTGGGGAGATTTGGTGATCTTCGACTCCTTCCCCTTAAACGACTCTTTCCCTTCACGCCTCTCTAGGAGCACAAGGCTCTTTCTTCGAGTAGAGCTAGCTCATTCATCGCACACGACTCTTTCTCAGTTCACAGCTATTTCTGCACTCACGGCTATTTCTTCGTACATGATTTTTCTTCTGCGCTCACGACTATTTCTTCGTACATAATTATTCTTCTACTCTTCCTCCTATCTTATTTATGTTTATTCGTACGTTGTAATTAATTCCTAAGAAGAAAATATTTGTAAGAGATACCTATATTTAATTTTAGATTTGATATTTGTGAATTTAATTTTTGTGATTTGATATTTTGAGTTAGAATATTTTGTAATACATCGTGATAGTTCACTAAATGATCTCTGTATTTAATGAACCTTCCTTCAAAAGAATGATAGAATGCATTCGATATGATTTGACCGTACTTGGTGGAACGCCATCTATTAAATTAGAAAGGGAACTTCGTATTTTCCACAAGACTTTTTAATGTCGACCGGTGTCGACCTTGCAGCCATCGTTAGGTCAATGTCATTCAACTGAAGGAAGGCTGCAAGCCCTAAACCGGTCGACATTAAAAAATCTTGTGGAAAATACGAAGTTAGCTCTCTAATTTATTGAATGACTAGTGAATTCCCCCGTCAAAAATGCCGGAATTCAAAATAAACGCAGTTACCAAAAATATACATATAACAAAATGTATCCAATATCCTATCTCTTCGTATCGATCTCAATTTCGTAAGGCAATTATTTCTGAGTTAATTCTGAAAAGAAAAATGTCCATAATCCATCAAAATGAACATTACTTGTATTTCTTATGAGACACGATTCGTCGTCGAGAGTCGAATCAACGATACTTTGGACAGACAAATATCAATATGTGATACTCCATTGGAACTTTAACAACTCCCAAAACTTTATATCCTATCAAGTAGGGAAGAGCATTAAATCAATGTTCGAAAATTTCTCCCATGTACTTCTTAGGGGGTTAATTACATCTGATGGTTAAATATACATGTTTATAAATATATACCCCACGGTGATTATTATATAAGATACAATATTTGTAGGATCTCTTGATTTTCCCACCCACCTCAAAAACGACTCCATGAAAGTCTTTTTCGTGAGCTTTGAGGCGACTCGCTAAAAAGAGTCGCGTTCGCCATCGGCTGAACACAAACGGTCGGAAGCGCTTTCGCGGATAAGGGACCCGATAACCGTGGGTGGGGATGCGAGTCGATTGGGGTGAGTCCATTTAAAGAGTCGTAAAACAGATAGCGGCGAATGGTAGACGGGAGGGCCTCCTCAAAGGGACCCGAATTACGACCCCGGGAAGAAAAGATGCGATTGCAGTAGATTAGGGATTGCAATCTCCGAGTCCCTGGAGTGGAATTTCTCTTTCAATTTACCCCGGGGTTCACTCGCAGGGATGTTCCTTACGGCCTCCCGAAACGTGCCTACGTTTTAGTTTCGCAGTTCGATAAATCCGGCATCCGCTTCAAGTCTTTGTTTGGGGAAAAACTCGGATGGTCGGACGGACTGGGAGCCTTGGGAAATGTTTTCTTCGTGATAATGAGAAAGGGTGAACTACTCGCGGAGGCTGGAAAGTGATATTTTTGTCGCGAAACTTAATTAAGAACGGCTACCATTGTAGGAATGATGGTGTAATTGTCCAATGAGGAAAGTAAAACATCGACTTGAAAACGAGGAGGATTTGCTTATGCTGGCGAAAATGCGAGCCAACATAAATTCGCCGTGCCGGAAATTACGAAGCTGTGCGATTTGACAAACTTTTGGTAATCTTTTCCGGAACGTTTTTGCGGGGAGAGCTTTTACTCGGTTTAATAAGGGCGATTCATTTCGAATTCATCTCATATATTATGGATTAAGGCGCATTAGAAAGCGAATAAATTCATGTAGCTTTTATCCGGTGAACACTCAGTTTAGTTTGGTAAATTTACAGAATTAGGTTCCATCGCACCATCATCTGTTACGGAAAAATGTTTACTTGAAAATGAAAACTTGAAGTTTCTGTGCCTAATGATATTATGGCACCATGGTCGATAAACAATTAGCCTTTAGTAAATACATACTCCTTAATGTATTGATTATGTATGACGCTCCGCTAGATTTCACTTCACACGATTAAAGAGTCATGAAGTAGAGTAGAATATAACAAGAGTAATAAAAGCGATTTAGTGGCCAAGAGTGATATAGAGTTGGGATTAACTAGACCTAAAGTATACGATAACTTGTTACTCGAGTGGGACTTCTAGGAAGGGAAAAAATAAAAACGTGTAACTAAAATTCGAAGATTATAAATTGCACAAGGGACAAAATGAAAATATAAAAAACAGGAAAGAAGAACTCTATGAATATGAGCAAATACAATTTCTATACAACTTCGATTGCAAGCTTGACAAAGATATTACTGAAATGAGAGAAATAAAAGTTCAGTTCCTTCTACGCAAAGAGAGATGAGCCAACGAACGCAAACACAAAAATATATCACCTCTTATGAATTTTTCAACGAATTTTCAAGTTCTCTACGAGGAACGATCGCTCCTTGATTAACCCACGAAGTAATTAATCCTCGATATTGATTTAGGAGAATACTCCTCGAGCGGAAGTACCATTCTTTCAGATGTGACCTATGCACTTTGCCAACCCCACCACGTTCCTTTCACTCCATTTACTAGAAATTCCCTCATTTACGGACGATCACGCCGCCTTGTCCTCTTTTATACTCATACTTTGAGGGCTAATTAAACATTGGAACTGCAGAAATTAAAAAAAGAATTCCCTCTGATCGCCGAGGACATTACATCCAGCAAACCAGGATGCCTCGAATTAAAGGACCTCAGATATCGAAGGGTCGCATTTGACTTCCGTGAGCTAAATGAACTAAAAATGGTACCAGGAATGTGGGAAAGGGTAGCGATCAAACCGAAATAGCTAAGAAGATGAGGAAGTGGGGGGCGGAGTAGGGGGGACGGCGGGGCGGGGGAAAGGAGGGGAACTTTAATCGATTAACTCACCGCCCCGGGTGCAAATGTAAGGTGGATGGGGGCTAACCTGCAAGAGAGACAAGAATGACTATTAATTCACTGCGAATTTAACTCCTTATCTGCCGGTTCTCAAAGTTCTTCGTAGGGCCGAAATGAATCTACTTGGTCCGGCGATTTATCTGACTGCTCCTTGTGCTATCCGACGAGTAATCTGGCGCCATATTTCCTTATGGCCCATTAACATCTCGCCACCTTACTCCGGGGCATATTTTCGGTCTTATCTGACATCGCGCGGACGCAATACGCCGCGCTTCGCGCCGCTTGCAGTGTGACGTAAGTTTCCAGACGCGAAACTCTGAGGAAAGTGAAACCGATCCGGTAAATAGGGACTTCGGAAACTAATTTCCCGTCAAAGCGAATGATGCGCGTGCCCTTGGCTGTAATACACCTGGTACATTTTCTGTAACTTCTCACTAACTATTTTGGCTACTTAGAATGAAATACTGAGACTTCATAAATGTAGCAGGAACCTTACTTATTATTGAATTATCGCAAACATCGTCGAACACGTAGTATAATGTCAGACTTAGAAAAAAACGTTACACTTTTCATTTAACTCAATAATTAAGTCCTTACTTAAAAGGGTATTTCAGTTTAACTTATTTAGGAGCAAATTTCGTTAAACCGGCCTTCATTCTGAACTTATTTCCTTAGTTTAATTTGTTACCTCAAATTTACTAAATTAACCTTAATGGAACTTTGTAAAAATATTCCGAATAAAATGAGAGAATTGAGGGTATATTATGACATCCTGATTCAAAAATACGTTCAAACGCTGTTTAATTTCGAAACATTATGTAAAATTTTATTTTCGAGCCAAAATTATTGTTTACTATTTTTTATTTTATTTTATTTGAACATAGCACAATGTAAGATAAAATTTAGCAGCATATGAAGACTGTGAAATGTATTAAAAATGTAAATTAACGAAAATATCTAATACAAAATGCACCGCAAAGTATCTAGAGGATATAAACATGATAACAAATATTTCAGATTTGAAAATAATGATATGTTTAATGTAGGTGATGTATTTATGTTAGTTAGTTATTTATAAAGATGTTTCCTAATATCTAATGGAACCCAATTACATCGAGGAATACTAGTGCGGTATTAAATTAAAAGCAAAGATGTAAAAGAACAAAAGATTTGAAAAACAATATGCCAATGAAGCAGAACGTTTACGAAAATAAGCGATTAGCTTAAAATTTTAGCGTTACTAAATATAATGATCCGGAAGCGTGAACTAGGCTTTTCCGAATCAATGTTCATTTAATTACAGTAATCACATTCAGATCACACTAACAAATCACGGCAGACATCACAAATCATTGAATTCGCCCATAGTATTAGCAAACGAAAATGCTTGGTTCCTTGAATCGAGGCAACCCTAATCCGAAATCCCACGTTTGGGAAATTCCTCTGGGATTGCATTCCCTAGCTGCCGCCCTTTATGGCCCCTGGACATTCGTGCCTGGGAATTGACATCTCTCATTCCTTTTCATTTTTTTTTCATGACGAAATTGAATGAAATGTATTTATAGTCCCTCTTGGCCAAGAGTCAATGAAAATGGCAGCATCCCACACAAAGCATCGCCGTTTACTCTCTCTAAGCGACAAATGCCAATATATATAGGCAAAAATATTAACCACTGCACAATTCGGAATTTGATGTATTTCTCTTCAGGTGGACACTTTCATGGATTTTTAACTGAACGAACGAATTAAAGGTGATATGATGGATTTTAACCAAAATTTTTCGATTGAGGAAAACATCTTTCTTTTTTTGAATGTACTGCAATTGAAATTTTTAGAAGAAATTATCCAATTTGAAAACCCTTATATATATTTCGATTCATAAAATTTCATTCATTAATTTCATATTTCAGGAATCGAGAATTCTCTAAAGAAGTATCGTTCGCTTATTCTTATTATACCGAAAAAAGTCAAAAAAAGTGTGTTTAACTTTACGAAACACTAGCTGAAATAATCAAATGCACAGCATTCTATCAAGTTTAATTAAGAGTAGGCAAAATTAGGGTGAACATTATCATCAAAATACAGTCGTTCAATCTCTCTGATAAAAATCAAAACAAAAATGGCCAAAATTCGTATGCGACATATACTATAATACCAGCAAAAAATGCGACATAAGAAACTGAAAAAAAAATCATTTCACAAAAGCTAAACAACCTACACAAGTATTTACTAATTACTAACACATTTTTTAGCGCAGCTCTTTCATTAAAGCAATCCTATAGATTTTATAACCCAATGGAAAGATCGGAAAAAATAGAAGTAAAAATTTGGAAAATTTCAATTCAATTTCCCATTTAGAATAATCGATTTTGAAAAAATACCGCTGACAAAAGCGGAAGACAATCTGTGACAAGGTTAAAAATAGACTACGCTATTTCCGAGCACCGAGTATATTATTGGGAGACAAATGAACTTGTTGGGGGGGGGGGGGGATTACGTGCGCCAACATCTGCTGAAGAGGAGGACTAAATTGATAGACCACATAATGAGACATCAGCGGCAGCCATCGAAGGGTTGACGGAAGGGAAGATCCCATGAGGAGACCATGAATACCCTCTATTCATTAAATGACGTAGGGACGATGAAACGGAATGAAGCATTGCTTTCCTTGCAAATGATGAAGTATTCAAGCTTCTGCAGAGCAAGAATTAATGTAGCCCATGCGATAGCATACTGTGAATTGCTTTATAAACGTTTTTAAAAGGATACTGAGCGGGGTCTACCAAAACTCCCGAGATGTCGTGAGAGAAATGATGACACTCAGTTAAAGTTGGATAGGCCCTTTCTGTCCAATCTCAGGGCTTTCTATAGAAGTGAATTTTCCTCGAACGAGATGAATCGAGGTTCCATTTAAAGATATATCAATGCAACTTATGTCTAAGTGTGCAACATTTTAATTGAAAAATCATGAGGGGAATCATCATTCATTATAACTATCGTTGCCGTAACTATGCTAGTATCAACTAGAGATGCTTCGAAGAAAAACTCGTACGAATTGTTATCTTCAAAGAAATTAAATTTCAAATAATTACTTAACGATTTCTAAGTAAGCGTAATAACAATGGGAAATGAGGTAATGATCCAACCAACAATTTTTATTACATGAAAATCACGAAATCATAGCAAAAATTGGGGACTATTCTGAGTATAGTTTAACGAAAGGTGATACGTCTTTGAATCATTATTATACATAAAAATATGATGTGGCCAGCACATGACTTTCTCCATACATAAGATTTAAATATTTATCTACGACGGTAATTTCGAACTCTATATTCCATCTAAACTTGGAAGATGAGTGATTAATATATATATTATTATCTTTGACGTCAAAAACATTATAAATAATGTTTTTCGGGACATGATCGATGAAAAGCGATGAAATTGGCCTTTCGCCCATAGAGCCCAGAGCGCCCACAAAGTACATAATCAGCAACTTCCGGTTTATCAGTATTTCATGAAAAACTCCTACACAATCAGTGATACAAAAATATATTTCAACCAAAGTTATATTAAATTTTATTTTCTAAAACTTTTATAAATAATAGTATATACCTTAATATCATATTTATGGAGATATTTTGAAAACTGGAAATGAGCTTTGAAGAATGAAGCTTGACTTCCGGTAAACCGATTTACTTCAAAAACTAATCAACTCTTAAAAATATCAATAAAGTACTATATATGAAATTTGGTGTTGATACAATTAATAGTTTTTAAGTTAGAGCGCCCACAAAGTACATAACAGCTACTTCCGGTTTATCGGTATTTCACGAATAACTCGTAATCAACCGGTGATACAAAAATATGTTAAATACAAAAGTTATATTAAAATACATTATCTAAAACTGTAATAAGTAATATAATGCACGTATATATCATATTTATGGAGATATTTTAAAAACCGGAAGTGAGCTTTAATGAATGAAGCTCGACTTCCGGTCAATTGATTTACTCCAAAAACTAATCAACACTGACAGCACACACAACAGTACTATATATGAAGTTTGGTTATGATACGACCAATAGTTTTTACGATAGAGCGCCCACAAACACACACACACATACAGACACACACACACACACACACACACATACACACAGACATCATTCCGAAAATAGGCAAAACGTGTTGTAGGGACCCCAAAACATGTATTTCCGTTGAAATCTCGAAGTCGAATTTTTTCATGAAAACAATACTTTCTCTATACTTCGTATATGGAGAAAGTAAAAAAGAAGATAGCAAGCACCCTAATGAATAAACCTATGAACTACTCACTTAAGGAACTGGTAGAATCAGATTTATCAAAGAAGGGAAGGCTATCAATAATATTAAAGTGGGAAACCTGGGTTTGAATCCCAGCCATAGCTCAATTTTTCACTTACGTTTATCGTATGGATAGATTTAGATTACGGATAGAATAGCAGCTTTCCCTCAAAGCAAATTATCTCTAGAATTACATTCCTCTGCTTTAACGGAATATTCCAAATTAAATATTCATATTAAGGTAAAATAAAGTACATTAAAAACACTTCTTGTTTAATCTTATTATAAGCGAAAAGTGAAAAAGAAGTTCTTGATGTTTAATCCTTGGGCTTACAGCGTCCTTATGTCAAGTTAAATTTCGTTTCCATCGTCTCTATTCATATAAACAATGATATTTAAGCCATGAATATTTTTCTTATCCTTGGCTCTAATACGGGAGAACTTAAAAATATCAACCATTTAAGCGATGAGATTACTAAAACAATAAAGTATTTTAAATGTAAACATACGTGGAGATTTCCGGGTTATCAAATGAACACTCTGGGCTTTATAAATAAAACAAGACATTAGATAGCGTACTGGATTTAAGGACCTAATACTTATTCCGCCACTTTTCGCGTCCTGATTCCTCTAATTCGACGATTCCCCAAAGGGGTCAGCACTGACCGAGAGGGACTCGTTAATGGAATTCGTGTGGTTATCGAATGAGGAAATTTAAGAAGACGGGGTCCCTCCCGCTTCCGGTCGTCCGTATCCCTGCCTATTACACGCCACCTCATTCCAGGTAAACGAGCAAATATAACGAACCAGATTCGGAACTATTCAATTCTCGCAGGCCGTTCTTCTCTAGCTGGAAACTCGTATCTGGCCGCCAATCAGAACCCCGAACTAAATGGAAGTAAATACAGTGCCACCGCACTCCCGCATGCAGGTGGCAATCGGGAAAGGAATTCCACCGAGCGAATGAGACTTTAAAATTGCCCCGGTGAACGAAAAACTTGAAACGGAATTAACGTAGCGGTGATGGCAGAGTGGAATACGCATAAAGTGGAAGGTTGAGAGCGAAAGACAAACCGAAAATAACAGCGAGTTGATGGCTCGGTGTAAATAACCTAACGAAACCCATTGTTGAACTGCATTGTAACCCTTCGGTAATAACTGAGTACGGACGCTTGTTTGGATGAGAGAAAATAATTTATGAAGTCGTATTTTCTAATCGATACCAATTATCGCGCGTTATCTATTACAATCCGAGGAGGTATCAACGCAATATGCATTCGAACTTCGAACAAGAGTATCAAACTTTAAAATCGATTCCTGGTAACAGTAACAGCTGAGCAAATTTCTGAAAACTGAGCGAGGATAATGACTTAAAAAGAATATATAATAGTGATGAATCCTTTTCACGAGGATATCATTCCTGCAAGCGTAATTAATGGTAATTTTTATCATAAATAATCTATATGTTTTTATTGATTTGTCTTTTTTAATTAACGGTTGAATTGTCTCACATGTCATATTTAGTACGTCTAAACGATTATAATTTTTTTAATGTTTTATTTATTTTAAATTTGTGATATTTAAGATTTTCTCATAGTGTTCCATTGCAAATTTTCCTATAATTGATTTAATTTTTAATTTCTCCATAAACGTGGTATTGAGAAAGTATTGTTTGTAATTTGTTATAGTACTTATTTTATGATTTCGATGTCGAACAATACTTTCCTTTACATCTTTTACCTTGAACTATCATTGGGTTAGCGCAGGTTTAGCCAAATTCGTTGAGTAATGGGAAGCCATAATGCATTGAGGATCAATAATATAATAAACTTAATTTTGCTTAAACATGACATCAAAGCAGATTAAAACTGTCGCGAATTTCACTTACCTGCTACGGTGATAATTAGAAATAAATTTGTCTCTTCAAAGCTATGCACAGTTTAAAGAAAAAACTAACGAGATATAAATATAAACGAGAGTATTAAACTGAATTCATGAATATAAATGACTCACGTAATTACGCGAATAGTCTACGCTTTGTAATTTTGATGTATAAAATTCCTCCGAGCTTGGCATCAGGTTAAAATTCTAAATTTATTTTTATCTTTGTGAAACAAGCGTTCAAGTTTCAAAAACAAGGACAAACATTTTCGGCGACGTAAATTTAACCCTTACCGTCAATCCGTGTAAAGAGTACAAACGTACTGAATATTCAAATAATTTAATAATAATGTTAATTTCACTGATATATTTATTTACTACAAGGGGAATTGATCATTTACTTTGGCAAAAAAACGGAATTGCAATACACTTACACAATAAGAGAAAGAATTTCATCACTGAAAATAGAATCCTGTATACCTCTTTTCATTTTCTGCTTCGAAAGATTGCTATCTTCAGGGATTCGTTAGAAATAGCCGCAAAAGCAACGTTGAAACACCAACGAGGAAAGGGTTTATCCGAGAATGAAGAATTTCGATGAAAACATAAGCTATTTAAAGAAGCTCTTGTTTAGCCTTTTTATGGCTATGATGAAACACGTATTACGATACAAACAAAATGGTAAGTCGACTCAACTTCTTCTGGAGAAACCAATAACTTTAGACGAAGTGCGGCGATTATTAGACTGGCTTGAGAGAATTCCTGCAAAAGCGTAGGAAGGCCTTTTCCGCTCCTTTTTAATGCAGTCGGCCGAGCCGAAAATCTTGAAGTAAACGCACTTCACTCACTTCTTACTGAATTACTTACTAGACGTATTACGGAGTTAACTGCACGAGTCAGCATCTCCAGTAAGATGCTAGAATCCGTAGTTGAGTCGCATAATTAAATTTTGAGCGTTTCGAAAAATCTAAAGTAGTATAAAGAGAAAATATTTCTCCGCTGCCATTTACAATCCGTCGACAAAATGATATTGCTGCTACCTTATCCAGATGAATGTAATATTTTTCATTTGTATCTTGGTACAAGAAATAGAAAGATGAAAGAAAAATGAAGAAGAGAGAGAAAACAACTAATGAGGCGAGAGTAATGTTAAATAATGGCACAAATTAAGGTCTCTTCAAATGGAATGCCAAGAAAAGTACAGCTCCTAAAATAATTGTTCTTAATAATAATAAATGGAACCATTATCCTCTTATATCATTTTGGCTCTTTGTAGAAAGTAAGATGAAAATAACTTCATCCTTATCCCCTTCTTTCTCTTGGTATCTAATGTTAGAGGGATTGAGGTATCATCAGGACTAGGGCCTGAATTAGTTTACCAAGCGATTCATATAGATATGTCAAGACATTAGCTGTAGTTCATATGACGAGAATGGATCATATTCAGTAAACAGTAGTATAATGTCAGACTTAATATTTTTAAGAAATATTACTAAAAATACTTATGATATCATGCTTCACTGCCTTTTTCATTAATCGAATCTTTACAACCTTTATCACAGAATTTTATTTTTTTAAAGTTAGCTTCAGGTTAGATTCTGTAAAGAAATCAATGTCCTCTTACAAGAGCTAAACTACCTCACTCCTCTTCTTGTACAGTAAGCCTCATCTTCCCTAAAAGCTCTTGGTAGCTAAGGTTAGAGGGGTTGAAGTACCAACAGGCCTTAGGGCTGAATATATATTTAACGACAATGGTACTGAATGAATGAGAAAATATTAAGTTATCCTGCATCTTATGCAACCTCCACGACAAGGGGGGAGTGCGGGAAGCATATCTACCAGGAAACATCAGTAAACGACTGGCAAGTACCCCGCCTTGGATCTGAATCCGAGTGAAAACGGTTTAAATGGAAATTACGCATGAGAAGTAGGCCAAAAGTATTGCGAGACACGTCTCACGAGATATTCCACAAGTCTAGTTAGTTTACGGAACTGGAAAACTGAAGCCTCCTCGAGTGAAGAGGCTAGCAGAATTTTACGATACGGTGACATCTCCGAAACACGCATCCCATGAAGGCCTTGAACTTTTCGACAGCTAAGATAAATAGAAGCACTGCCTTGAAAATCCTATAAATCCCATTAGCTCCTTCATCCTTAAGGAAACAGAAATGCGAACGTTTCGTAGGTCTTGAAAGAGGCGGCGAATGTGAGGATAAAATGATTCGGTCTCGGAAAATGCAGCGCGTAGTTTAATATTCCGTAGAATGGTTTGCAACGAGCTTTAATTGACGTCTTCAGCCTTCTAGAATAAATACTACGCGATCCGCATTTTCTCTTAATTCCCGTACTCTAAAAAACTGCAATACGAGATTATTTTACCACACAAATTACATGAAGTAAACATCATACCGTTAAATTTTTCGTTCTTAATTTTTCGATTTGGTTTTCGCTCAAGTTATAACTTCATATGCATACAGTTCTTATTTCGCTCTCCTAAAAACCTTTTCTTGCTCTAAGAAGTACAATATTATATCCTTCTAAATGTCTGTTCCACCACTTCTGGTTCTTTCCATACATGTTGTATTACACTAAATTTTAGAATAAAACATAGTAGTTATAATTTTCAAATCATATCAATAGTGCTACGTAAACATCTCTCAATTTACATGTGAGTAAAATGTTAATGTTGCGAACAAAAAACGAAATTGATAATTGGTTTTGGTTCTGGTTCGGAATCTCGAATCAAAAATTTTTCGGTTCGGTTTAACTCTTATAAAAAACCGGTTATTTTCGGTTTAAGGTTCTGGTTCTAGAATTTATTTTCCAGTTTTTACTCCTACAAAGTCTATAAGGTGTTAGTTTTCCGTTCGTTTTCTATCATTTCAATTTTTTCGTTTGGGGTTCGGTTTTCACGCCGACATAAAATAAAGTTAATTTTCGATTTCGGTTCGATGTCAAGGGTGGCAACAAATATTACTGGCATATGATATTTTTAAAATGCCTAGTTACAGTATACTACGCATCTTAACTGCTCTTAGTTGTTACATATATTATAGATTTCAACGCACATGGAATTCCTTTAACATTTTACACAGATAATTAATATATAAGAATTTACAGAGGTCGCCGATTCCAAAACGGACTACTTCAGACCTGAAAAAGGTATCAATGTGAATGACTAATACATAATGTACAGTGCATATGGATAGCTCATGACAAAACAACAAAAATCAGTAATTAAAATTAAAATAAAACTTATTGATTTTATTAAGCATTCTAAGTAGGATTTCGGATTTAAGATAAATACTTTCGTAGAACTAGTCATCGTGGCGATATAGTTGTATTAAAACGAATTTGTTTCGAGTTCATGAACCTTTGGTTAACCTCAAATTGATTTGAAGTCGTTTCGCGTACAATAACTGAAGTTAATTTACCCCGCCGTTTCGTGAGAATTAGATGAAAGTGAAAATCCGCAAACACTAAATTCTCAGCAAGGATAAAGTCAACTTCGGAGAAAAAACTCGATCTCCAGAAGAACGGCCAACAGAAGCGAAATCCTTGACTCAGTCGAGGGAATCAATCCGTGCCCTACTGTTCGTGGACGACCAAAGAGAGATTGAAATAAAAAAACGGAAAAACAAAACGCTGGGCGTAAATCTTGTTACGGTAGCGCCCTGATGAAAATTAACCGCAAAAACCAAGGTCCATCGAGGTATTTAATGCGATTGGAGGGGATTTTTGCATTCGCTTATCACCAGAGGGTTCTCATTCTCGTTTCAGAGCTAATTTTCCAGGGGAACGAGGGCTGGATCGATCCAAGCAACAGTCGAATTTATCTATTAATATTTCAGTTGATTCTCGCTCCCATCCAGACGATAAGAAACTGCGTTAACATGAGTCCGAGGGCAGCTTTAAACAAGGGAACACTTTAGCTCATGCCGGACAGTCGAGATAGCATTTCGGGAGGGGGCTTAGCGAGGGTTTCCCATTTAACTTCATTAAAAATAATCCCGAAAAGTGATTAACATACGTAAACCGGGATTTAACCCCTCAATGGTGGCAAGGTACGTGAAAGGCGTGCGTGCTTAAAAAAACGTAAATAACTCATTTAATCAACACGAATGCGAAAAACCTCTTCATTTGTTACAATGAAAATGTTGATGTCTTTACTATTGGTATAATTAACATTAGTACAGTGGTACCTTGGTTAACGACGGCCTTAGTTAACGACGGACTTGGTTAACGACGAGTTGCTTTAACCAAAAAATATCTTGGGTAACGACGTAGGCTTTGGCTTACGACGCCTCGTCGATTGGTATTTCCGGAGTTTCAGCACGTTTATTTATAATCACTATATTATAAACTAATATTTGGTGTACGTTATGATGTTACATCATAAAAAATACTGAATAGCAGCTAGCGGAGAATATTAAAAACAGTTCAATGCTAAATTATAGCTAATTCACATAGGCACATGTTGTCTCACCGGAGTTAAATCGGAAAATATTATAAGTTTTGCTTCCAATAACTGGGGTGCGTCCTCGACGCCGGGAAATACGGTAATCCATTTCCATTATTATACCTGTGGAAAATCGCGCCTTGGATAACGACGGTTTTGGTTAACGACGATTATCCTGGAACGGATTAGCGTCGTTAACCAAGGAACCACTGTATTCGCTTTTAAAGCATCTATAGATGACTTTGAATTAATTAACTCTGCGTATAATTGCAAAACGATAGTAATATTATCCTGATTATTATTAATTGTTACTTATTATAATTAATTTTTTTAACTCTGATTATATTCTATTATAATTTAGTTAATATTTATAACGATATTTATATAATTTTAACAGAAACATTAATTTAAGATATAATTAATTATTATTTTAAGTAATAGATAACCTGGATGCATCAATTTCAAGAAGGGTAGATAATTTCGCATGTGAGCCTTAGCTATTTTAGAATGGATTGAACGTAGAAAATGTGTCTTTTCTTCTCCACACCACAAAATACTACCTATAAATACATCTGCACTCTTCGACATTCGGATAGATATACATAAAATCTATTAAATGTTATTAAAGAAATAAAATGATTAACGTTTAAAGGTACAACATTTTCGGGTAATATTACTTGGCAGAAAGATGTAATGCAAGAGTGAAACTTCTGACTGCTAGTTGGTTTCTGGCATTCTTTAGCATCAACAGAACCAAAATATCAACTTCAATGTGTAACTTTAGAGAATATAGTACTTGAATTTTACAGGTAGAAACAGCCGTTCAACGCCATTGTAATTATTGTGTCAGAGTTCAATTATTCCGCAATACAATTTAAAATTGCGTGGCAATTCTTTAAATACACATCCGAAATGGAACGTTTTAGATTATACGACGAAAAAACACTACTTATTATACACTTAAACTTACTTATTAAATTACATACAACAGAAATAATAATAAAGATCAGCGGAACGCACTTAATAATTGTAAATTTAACGTTCCCAAAATGGAGCAATGATTTATCCAATCATTTTTTTCGGTTAATTTTGCAATTGAAGACTCTAGAGGCAGAATCACTAGTAAATGTACATTATTCGAACCGATGACATAACTCTCGTCCGTAATTCAATAATTTGAGAACTCTGGTAATTGCTATAATTAAGCCAGGAGGGTAATGCTTGGGAAAAAGTTTTCAAATCCAAATGAAAACAGTCCGATGAAACATCGAAGAATCTTTTTTTAATTAAAACTTAAAAGAGCATTTATTTAGGCTCATTCTGACCTACCTTGCTATAATTAATTCATTCGATGCCAAATATTCGTTAATCCTAGAAAATGTTTACATAACCAGTTACGACTCACCGTGTTTAAGTTCGATCATCATTGATAGGCATGCAAAATTAAACGATAGCACAAAACGAATGAAATCCAATCGACATATCATCAACAGGCTCTTAACCTGAATGTGCGGTTGGAAAACATTTCCTTTGAATGCTTTTTCGGAAAAAGAGAATCGCTGGCCGAGCAAAAGATACACGCGCATGGATCCATAGGCAAATATTAAGCGATTCAAAGCTAAAAGCGGTTAAAGCATGAATTAGAATTTTATCGTGAAACATTCCTCATTTGGAGATACGGCGTTTCATTTGAGCCCTCCGCAAACAAAATGACCCCCCACGCCTCAGTTATAATTTAAACCGAAATGGGAAAATGTGTACCTGAAATTGGACTGAAAACTCCAAACGTAATGAATCTGAGTGCCTTTTTGGAGGAAATATCGTTCATTGGGACTGTTAAAGATGCAAAGACTTCAGCAGAACATTTCGTACTTAACTGCAACGGTCCCGAATTGACATATTTCCCTGTAGTCAACAAGCGAAACCCAATCATCAAATGAAATTAAAATGCCTTTTTAATGTTAGAGAGAAAATATTGGGGGAGGTACTTGCTTATAAATAAAGCAGCCATAAAATCTATATCCTCGTTATGACTCCTTAAAAATTCTTGACGATGAAACACTCGTAGATGCCTAACTTCCCCGCAGTGAATTTGTGATCCTTAAAAACAAATGAGCTATCATTTTAGATTACTTAATTGGATGCTCTAACAAGAACTAGCAACAAACAAGAGGCCATGACTGAATGAAAAATACTTGATACGGTTTGCGTTTGCTAATTTATATTTTAAAATAGAAATGTCGGCAGTTGATACCAAAGGATTCACTTTCGCATCATTCAGTAGATTACCAAAGACTGAACGGACGAGAAAAAAGTTTTAGAGGACTAGTATTCGAACACAGATCTTACATTATAATCCATGAGCAAACCTTTGCATCAGTTAACGTGCTTTATCACTAGACTTTGTATAGTTCTGAAACTTGAGACTACTCTGCAAGATAGCTCAATGGCCAAAGTAACTGTAACTGTTCTTTTACGACGGTTAGTTCTTGCACTATCTCCTGTATATGGGTCCCATCTGACTATTTTAATTCAACATAAATCCTTTCCAGACATCATTTGCTATTCATATCCTTTGCTAGACCAAGCATACGTTTTATAGATGGTATTTCTTATAATAACCAAAAATATATTAAATCCAGAAAATTGTAGAAGTTAAGTACGTGCAGTAAGCCTTAAAAAATAATGTTTCTAATTTAAGTTAAAGCATCTCTTTGCTTAAAATTGTATAAAAATAAAAAAAATAATTCCTTAGTTCAAATGCATACTCGGGATTCACTACCTTGGGCTATTTATTCTTTGTAATGAAAATATATCGTTAAAAACCCAAAATATATACGCTACTCGATAATTAAGAAGATGAAAGAATAAATTATGATCCTCACACAACCACTTCCACGAAAATATTTAAGCAGGGCGACCCGCAAAGTTTGTAATCAGCGTCGAGTATGAATCCTCAGAATTCATCAAAACATCATGAAATACCCTCACTCGGAAGATATCAAACAGATTTTCATAACGCTTCCTTCAAAAAATAAAAAAGTGGAAGTAAAATATTTTTCGGCTTGTTTTAAGGAAATTCCAATCTCGTGAAAATTTCATGCGACGTGCTTTTGAAATTAATCCGCCAGGCAGACGGCCGGCAATATTTCTCAAATTTACCATCCGCGGACGCTTCCCTCGCCTCCTAACAACTAATCTCTTCTTTAATTTCTTTCTCCGGCTGCTT
This sequence comes from Sympetrum striolatum, assembly GCA_947579665.1. Taxonomy (NCBI): domain Eukaryota; kingdom Metazoa; phylum Arthropoda; class Insecta; order Odonata; family Libellulidae; genus Sympetrum; species Sympetrum striolatum. The sequence continues at coordinate 22,063,645 of OX388346.1, forward strand.
CCCCGCCCTTTCCCCTGCAAATCCCCTCTCACGGCCAACTCAATTTCTCTTCCACTTCATTACGTCCACAACGAATTCTTTCTCCGCCACTCCTATTTAACGCCAAATAATTTTCTAATCATCGTATACCACTTTTTCTAATCTACGAAACGAGGAAGTAGCTTCGCTTTCATATCTTCCTTCCTGGAAATTTCATTCATCGAATCAAATGTTATTGACTCGTAATTTTTCTGGAGAATTTGATAAGATATTACTTTCCAACAATTTCCCAGAAAGCGTTACAAGATATACTTGAAGCCCCCTGTGAGATTACAGTACGTTCTTGATAGACATTCTTGCAGATAATATTGTATAGGTTACCTATAAGTCAAAAACTTCACTAGATTCACTGAAAACGTAAACATAATACATTAAATACAAGAAAATGTAGTCGATTTGAGCGCAACTTATCATGGTGCATATATAGTGGAAAATAACGCGACCACAAATAAAGTTAAAATGAAACTCAGCTGAACTATGAATGTGATCAAATTAATAAATTCAATAAAATAAGAGTTTTACAGAGGATTTCTTGACATAAAGAAAAACCTATTTTTAAATGTGAAAAAAAATCCACGGAAACAAAAACACAAATACGTCAAAATCGTTCATGACTAGGTGCGCCTTAATTTACTATTGAAATGCTTAACATCAAAATTGGAAAATTAAAACATAAGTTGTTACTAACGTACCCATAACTGTTATTATATCAAATAGTGACGGTTCGAAGACAAATTTTCTACATGGATGATGTTCAGGCCATATTTATTGCCAACGACTTTTACCTATTCGGTGAATTAAATAATAAAATCATTACGGAACTATCTCCAGCGAAAAAATAAATTGGGAATGAGGAAGTAATATTTAACCTAATAAACATTTTTTCTGATGAAAATCCTAGCAAACATTGATTATTCTTCAGATAACTTCGCGAATTTAGTGAACAGACATGCTTAGAAGATTTCCGCACAACCACGACAAACATAGAACTGTTACGCATCGAGCTACTTGATAGACTTGCAGCAACAGCTTTTTAAAAGTATGAAATGTTAGCTGTAAATGTAAAGCGGGAGAACCGGGTTCTAATTCCCAGTGAAATAAAGTTTACAATTATTATTTATCGATTTCCAGGCAAGTAGAAAGCACAAAAGAAAATGAGTCAGTGACAGTTAACCTAATCAATGTTCTTCTGATGGAAATCAGAAACAGAACATGAGGGAAATTTGATAAGTTCTTCAATTTATATTTCAAGAAAATATCCGTTACCAGCGTATTACTATCAGCCTTGAAAAAAAAACCAATATCAGTCAAACTACTATATGATCCATGGCATAGGAACGAGTCTTCACCTCGATGAAAGCTGGTACGCCCACTTCAAAACCAGCACAAAGCGACGTTAATTATAAAAAAATTGGCCGCGGAATAAATCTGAATAATCTTCCGAGAAAATGTGCCTCCGTTAACTTCCTCGGAAGTCGATGAGCGAAAAAATGCGAACGAAAAACTTCGAAAATTGCGCCTCGCAACTTTCCGAACGCGGTAAAGCCCTGTTTATACCACATAATGTAGGCCTGCTAATCGAAAACTCGGATAACAGAGGGCGGGCGGAGGCCCGGATCAAATCAATTATTAATACGTCGACCCTCCGATGTATAGCGAAGTAAAAGTCGAAATATAACGCTGATGAGCGAAAAATTCAATTACAGTGCGCAACTGCCTTCGCAACGTGTTGACTTCGACTGCGAACCAGTGGTTATTTACTCTAGCAAAACAGCCTTTCTTTGTTTAATTGCAGTCCCTCGCTTGTGTTGACTGTTCCCTTCGCAATGGAAGATATTTACGCGCCACGAGAAAAACACAAAGCTCGCCGGATAATGGGAAAGTTCGATTATCGGTTCTGCCACAATCGATACTGCTCGAGTATGTGCAGAACAGGTTTAACAAAGATCTCTGGAAAAAAGGCATCGGGAAATGAATTAACTTTCACTTTTCGGTTAACCTTCTCTACCTAATCGGTCTATTTTTTCCGCATAATAGGTTAATATTTGATAAGCAGATCTGACGTCACAAATTCGGTACATTACATAAAATATATTTAGTGGCTTAAAACTCACATTGGTGTATGAAAATTTCGAAATATTAAGTATGAAGTACAAAAAATGTACAATAATTTGGAGGATATAAAACTCAATTTCCGCACGTAACTCAGCAGAATATCTATACAGAAACACCATTAAGGCAGAATGCATTTAAATATTTGAGCGCCCTTGACGGATAGGTAAATTTCATTTTTTCTACGACTTGAATTAATTCGTGCATAATTAATAGAGCAGTAGTAATTCAAACTAAATTCAGAAAACTATTATACGTCAGCTATTTGCCAAATGATATAGTGTACCTGGAGTAATATATACAGTACAAACACACAATTAACAACTGATAATGATGGAAAAATATTTATTTCTTAAAATCCCAACGGAAAAACTGGAATGAAATTGGGATCGTTATAGATTATGGATTTTTTAATAATTAGTACTATTATTATTTACCATTACCATCATAATTATTGTCAAATACGTTGCAAAAGAACCAATAAGTTAATTGGTTAATGATAAAGTGTAACTGAATTGACATAAATAGTAATATTATAAATGATGATGATCAAAAGTATTTATTTGATAAAACCCTAATAGAGAAACTAGAGCTAAATCGGGATTATAACGGCTTATTCTATAAAGACTATATAAATAATTTATCAGGAAAATAATCATTATTAGGAATGATCGCGAAAGAATGAATAAGACAGAGGAAACCTCAAATTCAACTGCATATCAACATGTAACTATTCCGCAAATAGATTAATTTTCGCAGAAAATGATTCAGACAGAGATAACGACTGTCTTTCTTCTCCCATCGTCAAGTTATTTCCGCGATTAAATTATTTCCGAGCTCCAGAGAAGGAAATCCTTGACAGTACGAAGCATTACAACCCTTTTTCCCCAAAATTCTCAGAACACATAGGAAGGTAAAAGAAACAATCCTTACCTAACCTTCTACGGGCCTCCAAATTTCACACTAGTACACATCCATCATTCCTTAATGGTCCAAACGTGCTCAAGGAACCCCGAAACGCATTTCCGCTAGACTGTTTACGGAGGGGGCGGAAAGCAATTCTTGTACGGACGATAAAGACAGGAGCGGAATTCTAGCAATACATAAATACGACGGAAAAACCTTCTCGGAGAGAGAGCGAAACTGCTCAGAGACGGAACGTGACCTGCAAATCGAAAAAATCCAAGATAGCGCGGATGCGCGCCTACTTTAGGGCGATTAGCGGAATCCCAATTAAATCCCGCTGGAATAATCCGGAGAAAATTTTCTACACCGGTGGAGATTTTGGCTCGCTCCAAGTGGGTCGGGTTGGGGGTGCATGGTCTATAAGGCCTTTATTAAGGCGAGATTGAGACTGAAAAGTCTCTTCTTCCATCTAACTTTCGTCAATGATATTATATAGATGAAAAGTATTGTGTAGGTGAATAGAAATAGAGAGGAAAACTTCAGAAGGAATTGATATAAAAATAAACTACGGTGATATCTTAGGAAAAAAGATCCACAGCAGAAAACACCCACAAAGAAGGGAAGGTGTGAAAAACCTGCGCAAACCTACTGATTTTACAACTATGTAAAAGAAAGCTGTGTACAACATGGAGGTTACAAAATCAGTACTATAACGAAATTACAAAAAGAATGAAAAAGAAAAATCAGAAACAGGAAAAATTGCAATAGTATACAGAGAAAATGATAAATAAGACAAAAGAACATAAAATAAAACATTCACACCACATTCTTCAAATGAAGAACGTGGAGTGAAACACATTCTGTGGTTAAGTAAAACGTTCTCAACAATGAGTCTCGTTGTATCTCACTACCACAATGTTAAGCCTGAACTCATCGCTTGCATGCAAACGAAATCACAAAAAATAATACGTAAAATCAAATCAAAACAGGAAAATTACACAAATACAGTATGGGAAAATAATAAATATAACAAGAAAACAGAAAATAAAGCACACGAATAAAAAAATTGTTTTGAAAACGAAACATACTAAAATGGGTGGGTTGGGTGTTGGTTGGAGAGTCATGGCTACGAGACTAAGGTATGCGTGGATGCCATGAGTGGAAGCGCTGATAAGGAGAAAACAGGGAGCTGAAGACCCTCCGAAGCTGAGGAGGGCCCTTGGCGATAAAAATAAAGAGGGTGCCCTCTTTCTGGGGAGTGGATGGCGGGGGCTTTTGGGGAAGGAGCGAAGTCAGCAGGGGCCACGGGGAAGGGCCCTCGAGCCAAGGACTTTCGTGAGAGGCTCCATCTATCGAATGCCGGGAGGAAATAATCTGTAAACAAGGTGCATCACGAGAAACAGCGGGGAATCCACATTTTTCGCCCGATCTCTCCATTACCCCCGCTCGGTGGTCGTGAATTATAAGTAGAACATCTGCAGCGACTGATGAAGGCGGGGGACCGTCAAGGACTCGCGGATGGTGTCATACGCTCCGGAGATGACGATTTTGTTTGTCTTCGTCTATCGAATGTGCCGCTCATAGCACCTTTCCCTTTATCGATTAAAGTGCTTCAAGGTCCGCACGATTTGAGATATGAGGTGCTATCGTGTTTCGGAATGCCGCGCAAATGCGTTTTGGGACGTTAAGCCTAAAGGGATAGGAAAACGTGAAGATAAACCCAGCTCAAAATTACAATTTGAACATGCACGAAATCACGTGTGAACCTGACACTTAAAAACGGGCCCAAAGCGAGAGGGCCAACGTGGACTATAAGGCCCGGTTTCTAATGAATTTGAATAAGAAATTCCGCGAAAAGAAAGATTCTTTATGAATGAATTTGAAGTTTCTGAAAACACTGAATTTTGAATTATCATATATTAAATAAAGTCCAGTAATATTATTATGAATTGAAGAAACCATAAAACACTTTACGAATCGTTCTGAAGTTTCTGAGAAAGGTGAATTTCGAATCATCAAACATCATCTACTGTTCAGTATTATTATTATAAAAGTAATAACTGTCTAATAAATGTCACTGGGTGTTTGGTCCCAAGTGATGGAGAATGATTTCTTACGTTATTTCATTTCACTAATTCATTATATTGCGATTTATTATTCACTTTCATGAAAGTTTTCGTTTAAAAGCGATTAATACAGCTAGCGACCTATTGTAGAATATTTCAGATGAAGTGCAATTTATTTCTTGCTGTTTTCATATCTAACAACTATAATGAGCGGAACTGAAAGATATAGATTCTTACAGCTAAGCTACGTATTTCCTATTCGTTTCCTGATGCCGATATTAACATTCAATACACGTATAAATACAATATCAAATAATTAACCTTGCTAGCGATCCTTCTTGGTCATTAAAAAGTGCTTTACCAAACATAAACCTTTTTATAAAATGAAATAAATATGATAATCTGCATCTAAATTCGAACAATCGAGAAGACGTAATATAAAATCCAACATAAAGAAAACTATTGAGACTTCCTGATATAGATCCTTTCCACAGCAAGGAAAACGAAATCACATCATCTTGGTCCGATTTCTTCGCGATGAACTCGTTACCCTTTCACACACAATTCAAATTAATCGAGAAATTGGAATACATCCGCCTTGAAGATGTGTCAATAAACTCTATCCCGACCTAGAAATAGATCCTCGGAGTGCTATATAATCGGCAAATAGGATGACAGAAAGATAGATTCGGTCAATATGTACACGCGGAACTTTTTATACACGAAACAGGGTTCAACTGACTTTATTCAATTAACATTCTCATTTATACGTCATGGAGAGAGCAACCAATCGATAATCCACACTCAGAATAGAGAAGCCCTAATGATTTTTTTATAATTGGGAACGAGGGATCAAAAACGTGACCAAAAAATGTCCATCACCGAAACAAAAACTACAAAACAAAACTAAACAAAAGTGAATGTTGATAACGAAAAATGGAATAATAATGGTGCATCCTTAATTGTACGGCATGTAACGGATCCTATGAGAATCAAATGACTGCTGTAATCCGTAATAGACAAATAATTGCCGCATACATCCATTAAGACCGAATTTATTTAATTTTATATTTATTTCGGGAAAGATAGGAAAAAAACACCCACGAACTCGAAGTTACAAAACAGTAATGCTCTAATTTTTTCTTCCGTAATCTTGTACACACTAACGGAATGTTATGCTTGAGCACTTTTCCCCCTACACTGCTTTTGCAAACATTTTGGAAAGGTTTTAAAATTGGAGGATGAGTAACAAATGTGTAAATAAGCGTTATAAAAGGTATGACAAATGTTTGTTTTAATTCTCTGAGATATCTGAATGAGTGTTTTTCCTCATAATTCCTCCTCTTCGCTACTGAAAAACGTAGCAATAAGATACGAAAATATTCAAATGAAAAGAGGAACCATTTGCGTCAGAATTAACCTTGTTTAATGTTTAGGTTTTATGTTTTTGTACTACTTGTGCCAAGCATTTATTTAAAAAAACGGAACACAATTCCAAGTTCCAACCTGGTCATACTATTCCTGATATTATAACCAAAACTAATAATTTATCGAAATAAAATTTAAAACTTTTATTACGGAAATATATAACTATAAAAATAAGCAACGAAATAAAGAATAATTGAAACAAGAATCTAAAAACAACTTTAGGGACTTTTATGATATACAAGATTGAAAAAAAAATCTTAACCTTACTTAACCAAGTTCATGATTAGAGGATGTAGCCGATATTACGTGCCCTCCCTGTTATTTATATTGTTCGATTATAAGGGAAATACTCGTAGAAGCTGGGACAAGCCGATGCTCGTTTAAGAAATAATTTTTTCCGTGAATGATACCCGAAATTAATCGATTTGGGAAATAGGGTCATTGAGTATGAACCCGCTGCCACACGCCGGAATGCTGATTGCAGAGTAAGCATGCAGATGTAGATGGACCATAGAACAGGATAGAAAGTACAAGAATACTAAGATCGATAAACAATTTAAAACCAAAAAACAGAGCAGTGGGAAGACCAATAAAACGTCTTCGAAGTGGAACATGCACATGAGCCTAAGTAGAACAAAATAATCGCGGAAGACGCACACAGAATTCCCTATTCCTTAAAATCTAAACTGTGTTTCAGCTCCGTAGGCCTAAGATAGACAAACTTTTACGACTCGAGCAATGCGAAATTTTACGATTCCGTCACCGGAGACAAGAATTGCAACTGATCGGGACAACACTAAAACGGAAGTAACCCTGCTCCGGCGATAATCCCCGGAGGTGAAGCTTATTGACTAACCCGACATTGAGACTTCGAGGCAATTATATTGATCGGGAAAATTTTTCAGCCTCAAGGTGGGGGGTCCTTTATCTCGATAATTGGAAGCCAATCGCTCTTGAGAATAGTGGATTTGGGCTCACCCATCGACCCTTTGAAACACCGAGGCGCCACTTGGGGGGCGACCCCATCCCGTCGTTTTCGCTCTTATTAAACCCGTTTCAAACCATTACTTTCCTCTTTCGATGGCTCAAAACTGTAAGTGACGTCGGGTCTATTCCCTGGCTCTCGCGATATCATCGCTCTTTTGTGGAATTCGCCTTTTTCCGGAGCGCCCTGCATTTTCCATTTCGCAATTTAACGCCCTGTTTCCCCCCGATCAAGTTCCTCCCACCCGAGCTCATCAGACCCGCGTCATATGCGAACTTCCTCGACCTTAGACGTTCGTCGCTAATTCTCCATCACGTGGGGCTTTTATCTTTTCTTTGTGAAACGCTGACCTTAATTTACTTCCCGAATTTGCGTTCCATGAATGAATGACAGCGACGACGGTATTATAACTATCATTGAGTTCCAATCCCGATTAACCCTTGAAATAACAAGCCTATGTCGTCACAATGCTCACCTGAGGTCTTCTGAGGACCAAATGGTTTTCCTTTCATTTCTCAATTGGTTCTTGCGTTAAATTACTCAAAATAGGTGTTTTGATTTTATTAATCTAATAAATCCACTCTAAACTAAAATCTTGGTAAATTTTACATAATTAACAATAATTCGTAACTTCCACACTTAGGTTTTGGGTAAGTTGCCACCATCAGGTCGTAAAATATATATTTAAGTGTATGTATATATAAATAGAAGATTACGAAGTTTTGTTATCTATCTGTAATGTCGTTCCACGGAGTCTGACTTATTACTATAGAATTTATTGGCATGTTTTGATTATTTTTATAGCACCAAAAGTAAAAATATTATCCACACACTTCTGCTCATATCAATTTTCAAATTTTTATACTTAGAATTATTTATGACATAAAAACAAACTTTATTATATACCTAAAATTTAAATTTATCTTTTGCCACTGCTACAGCCCTTAGCTCAGGTTAAAAATTAAAGTTAGCCCAGCTAAAGACAGCATAAACCTTAACGTGGTACATATCCTTACTGTCGACATATATTTAGTCTTAAAGGATGTTATTGTAGTTTTACTTGTGATGGAATTATAAAATTATTATCATTATAACAGAATCGCCACAAGTAGATAAATTACCAGGTGGCAATGGATATACTGTACACTGTACACTTATACATAACCAACTTAATAGCCCTATTGGCATATACTTCCTTATGAATATAGCTAATGAATATAAAAAGTGTAATTTATATTTCAGGGGTTTAAAATTAGAAATTAAGGGGAAAATACAATATCTACCTGGCATTTGCCCCAGAAAGAAAGGAAACCTCTCGGAAAACCTCCCTCTGACCAAAGAGGCGACAAATACATAATCTTACAACTACAAATACCATCATAAAACTATCATCCAACCCCATGAACAAAAAAACATCTTCCAGCCCTAACCAAATTTTGCCAAACTATTACAATTTACTTAACTTCGTCTTGAATGTACGCACTTGGGGAGGAAATGGCTCAAATATACCTACAGGAAGAGCGTTCTGTTAATCAGTAGTTCTATAAGAGAAATTACAATTTAGCTATATTAGTTTTTTGGAAGGGGGGAAGGATCTATTATTGTAACCTATGGTCTTATACGCGTGATTTCTATTACTAGTGTTCGCGACTACGGATAGGCATACGCCCTTTCAAACAAGTTGGAAATCCGTCCAAAAAGAAACAGAGCTTTGATAATCCGTGACAGTGACAGAGAAAAAAGGTTCGGGCGAAATTATCTGTCTTTTGCCGAGGGGAATCTATTCCACGGCACGAGAACAGTAATAGAGCTTTCGCAGGCGGCGCAGAAATCCAATTAAAATTGTTTCCTTGCAAATAGCGGGACATTCGGCACAATAAAATAAGTGGATACGTCGTAGTCTCTTGTCGCTGAGGAAACATCGATCAAACAAGAGATTAGTCTGAGTGACTGCGTTAAGGAGATTCTGTTCTTTCTAGGGATACTGCCAACGCTAATTCGATCTTAATCGTATTTGACTGTGACATCAAGAGACAGTATTTATCGCGGAAGTGGGCTTGGGTAAAGATGCTCTTAATCGTCGGTATTTATTAGTCTAATGTACTAATATGATGCCGTAGAAGTCAATATCGAGAGATTATATACTTTGAAAATTAAAGGGATTAGATGGAATACCTCAAACATATCACACATTCGTAATATATCGGGTAAGTAAGAAATTCTACCAGTGATAAAAATACTATCTAAAGACTTAATGCCTAATTGAATGTACCTGAGTACCCAATTGTGAGCAAGAGATAGTAATACACATCCGGTTTCACGGAACCATCAGAAGCTTAAGACAGTAATCGTGGAAGGTCATTACAGTAATTCTAATTCTTCTTGTTATCTATAAGAATTTTGAGAGGCGGGCTAAGTATGTGAATGGAAATGATATACCTATATTAGATAGTATTTGAAGGAGCATCTTTTTTAGTCTTCTTCATATTATTTGCATCAATCTTGAGAAGGAATTTAAAAAGTATTTTTTTCAATGGAGGTATTTATACAATGCACGCAAAAAATTACAGAAATAACATAACAAGAATATTACATGCCTTTTCAATATCCAAGTAAAGGAATCAATTTCAAATCGTACCGCATAAAACCTTTCAAGAGTCCTAGTCTCAGTACACCTGTTCTAATCTATAGAATGATTGTTATAAACTGTTTGTGAACCTAAATTTGACATTAAAAAATCATTTGTAGACCAAGAGTGTGTGATGAAAGTGTGTGAAAATATAGATGTCCAACCTGAGTGGCCACTTTCAGCGGATGATAAACTGTTTCATCATAAGTGCATTGCAGTCAATTAACATCGAATTAGGTTATCAATAACCACCATAAGACAGAAAAAGAATTTAAGCTGATCAAACACGATACTTGAATCGCTGATGTACCAAAATGCCACCGGAACATCAAAGCAGCACATGCAAAAAGGTGCGCTGAAAGTCGATTTCTATTTATAAGACTAATTTCGGGTCGCGAAATAGTCTAATCGTATTTGAAAAGCTAGTGCCAAGCCAATTATCAAAAGGATGTATGTATGTGCATCAAAGATAAATATTTTGGTGAACCTAAATTTCAACCTAGGTACCGCACATTTCCATTTCACATTAGTAGTAAAGAATAACGCCTGAAGAAAAGGCAGAAGAGCTTTTAGTTTTCAAATTTCATTGCTTTTGATTACCTATAAAGAGCAAATAGGTACCTGCACTATCATGTATGAAACTAAAATCTACTATATATTATTATCTACTATTTTGGATCATAGAAAGCTTTTAAATAGAATTTGGAATACGATGCTGCAATTATTTATTTCGCAAGACGAAAACACTAGGGCTAGATCGATTTCAAACTTTCACGCAGATCAACAATTCAAATCATATTTGAACTTTCATCTCACTGAAACAGTAAACGTGCAACTAAAGATAAAATTTCATCTTCATAAGATACTCCGTTTCTTTAACTTTAAAAATCGCGAAAAAGCCGTCTCTTCCAAAAAGTACCGATTTTGGAGTACCTTGGTTTAAATATTCCTTCATAGTAAATGAATTAGTCAAAATTTTCAACCGAAAAAATTCCATAGATAGAACATAAGAAAGTCTTTAATTCTTTTAATGTAAATGACAATAGCAATACGTTTCACAGTAAGACCAGTAAATTCACCAAGTCCAGGTCACATAATTTTCTATCCTACAGTATTTAGCAATAGAAACGAACATCGAAATACCGAATTAGTAACACTGATTACTCTATTTTCGAGATTTTATGGAAAAGGCGACGTAAAAAGATGGACGTAATCCTTTTCTCTGCTGTACCACCAATAACCGTTTATTACGGCAGTTCCATGTTGACTCAAGCACCCAAGAAATGCACTCGAATTTCCAGTAGATATGGTCTTTCGCTCTCATTACCGCTGATTACCAATGCATCGCACGTACTCGGATATTACCTCCCTTTTCCTTCCAAGTCGTCGCCATAACTGTTTAACCATCCGAGTGAAATCGCTGAGCTTCATTTCGCGAATAAGGGACTTGCATCCAACTTCAAGAGTACCACTATTTCAACGTTGAATTGCGATTCTATTTCCACTCCATCTGAGGCGGAAGACGTAACATAATCTCACTTTGTTCGCTGTAAGACCCCAGACCACGCAAAGGTAGAAATAAAATCGAAATATGAAAACAAATCGTATTTGAATAACATTAAAAAATTGAGAAACGAAAAAATCGAAGGATGGAGTAAATGAAAGGCGAAAAGGATTTAAATGCGAAAATATATACCGTTAATTAGCTAAATCAAATCTCATAAAGTTAGCGTAACGTAATGGTCAAAATACTGCGAAAACATATTCTTAATCAAAAAATTATTTTATGGGGCAAATATTCAGAAATTTACTACCTATCGAACTAATGATTTTAATTCCTTCATGGATTCACGATCATAATGAATAGTGATACAAAGACTAAAAAAAATTTCAAAAAATATTGGTGTAACTGTTCCGCAGTTTTTAATATACAGATATTTTCGACTTGAAAACAGAATCGTAAATCATTTGCGTCGAAGTAAAAACCACACTGTGTTGATGCAACTCGATCGCACTTGAACAATTACCATAGAATTGTAAGGTAATTGCCTCATACATTAGCATAAATATAGAGACTGCAATGGGAGAGTAATGATAATAACATATATGATGGAAAAAAAACTTTTCAGTCTCAATCTCGCCTAAATAAAAATCCTTAGAGATATCGAAGAAAACTTTAAAAAATATTTTGTAATGATTGCAATTTCTGTAATGACAGTATGATAAAGCTGAGTTAATGACCTATTTTATTGTTCATGTGATACATATGTTTACTCAGCATAGACATAAATACTTGTTTAAAGTTTACGATGTATGATAATAGTGTAAGGTGTTTAAATGAGCTTTAAATTGCGAAATTTTCAATTTATTGAATCTATTTGATATTTTCTTGAGCAATAGAAAGTGGGCGTCTGTTATCCCTGTTTAGTATATCTAATCTTTACCAATATAATGCGATACCCAATCGACACGGCAATATCAGCGATAATATGTCGATGCAATTTTTCTCCTATGGGAACTTCAATCCAAGTCTTCAACATCTATATGGTTATTGTAAGCACTAATGCATTGTGCCGAATAAAAATCTCTAATCTCTAAAATTCCCGTGATCATTTCCCTTAGGTTTCTAGCAAAATACTAAAAGTTAAATACTTTTGTCGTATATTATTTTATTTGTTTAAGCTACCATATTCTGAGTGGGGTACCTACTAACCTTCGGGCTGAATACGTTACAGATAGAATCCAATTTAATTAAGAATAAGAGCACTTTTTATAAGGAGATTGATTATGTTATCCCTCATTTCTGGATATCATTCATTTAGTTCCCCTCAAATAATGTACTCTATTTATCCAAATGTGCACGCTAAATAACGTTATCATTTACTAAAGACGCGTGGAATAAGAGCAGGTAGCGAGAAAGGATCCCAGACCTCACGAGACGAAACCTTTTTCCACCAGAGGTCATTACGAGGTGGATAATGACCCAAAATTCAATACGAAGACCACTTTCTTGCCAACATGTAACCCAATTTCCTTTCGCCTAGAGTCGCGACCCTAAGGAGATTAGCTCGATCCGGGAAAAAGGTAAGTTTTTATTTGCTTCCAGAATGAAAACTTTCCATTTCTCTTTGGGCTGCCGCCAAAGTTACTCAGAACCGTAAACTGAAAGCTGTCCAAACTTTTGGTTCGTTCTGCGGATAAATGAGAACCCATTAAGTACGCAAAACGGCAGGCTGACGACCAAAAAGGTGAGACTGGTATAAAAAAAATGCATGACGAAGTAGGCGTTGCCATTGCAAGTTTCACTTTCGGAGGAAGAAATTACAGACAAACGGTAACATAACTCATCATGGTTCAACAACCATACCCCATAGAAAAAGTTAACTTTTCCAAGATCAATATTGAAAAAAACATACGGTCCTTCAATCAAACATAACTAGCGTTCCACAAGGCATCGAGCTGGAACCGAACCTGTTTTGCTTTATGAGTGAAAACAGAACCCGACAAAAAAATTGAGATCGTTGAAAAGAAACAAAAACCAGTTGTCGTTATTTATTTCAATTTTCGGTTCCAAACTATACAATTTCAAATATCGTAACTCTTAGCGGAAGAATTTTTACTGAATATTTATAATTACGACTTGCTGCCAATTAAATTAAATGCTCGACATCATCTCATTATTTTCATTATTTCTTTAGAATTGCAATTTTCCTTTCGAAACATTTGCAAAACCGAATTTAAAAAAGTCTACGAAAACAGAACAAGTATGTAACTAAAGTATGTAAATATGTATGTAACGAAAGTAGTATGAGACCGTTCTATCGATAGCTTCCAAGCATACGTCATTATAACAGAAAATATCAATGTTTTAATAATATTTCTTTTAGTGTTTTGCATTAACTTCTTGTTTCTAAGTATCTGACGCAGCATTTTAATGGTTATTTTTTGCTTACCCTAATTTCTCATCACGTCTCTTTCGTCCTTCCCATCTTTTGAAACGCCAGCATAATTGTAGGAATTGACATTATATATAGACATCTACATAATACGTATTAACAATTGTACTGCATATTATTTTCAAATCCAAACCAGTGTTACACCGCAACTGTGACTCCTTTTTGACCCAGAAGAAAACGTGTTGCGTGGGGTCCTATCGACCCCAGTCCGCTACAGGTTAACAACGAAAAATGAGAGGGCGAAATTAAAGTAGCCTGGGGGGATGCTGTGGATATTAGGTCCGCCTTAAAGGTCACGAAACAAGGACGGACTGAGGGGACGGAGAATCAGATTTGTCACTCCTCACCAGGTGGCAAATTTCATAACACAGAGGCGCAGGACAAGAAACACTCGTAGGCACAAAAAATCTCCAGAGATCCCTTCTCTCTGACCACCATTCGGGGGGAAGAGATGGAAAAAATAAAGGGAGACCTTGATGTAATTCATTCTTCGCATAAATGCCAATCCAGCGAAATAATTTCGCATTTCTCGAACCTTATAATGACGGAAATTTCAATAAAAACAGAAATTAGATTTTGAAGCGGCAATTCTCGTGCGGCCTGAAATTAATTGTGCCCCTAAAACTTAATGAAATAACAAGCTCTGCCGGGATCTTATGTGCCCGGCTTTCCTCGGATAAGAAACCGCGATATTTTTTATGAGAGACTGATTTTAATGAAATGCGAAATCTTGAGAGTAACAATTACAGCGTGTTTGCAAGAAAGGGAAGATATCGCAGCTGAATAATACCATCAGAGCTGTTATATGTAAGAATCATAGGTTTGGCCCTAACATAAGACACGAAATTATAAGATCAATGAAATCTTTGTTTAAACGATAATGCTGCTTATCATTTTGGATATAATTTAATATTTTAAACTCCCAAATGGTTTCTCCTGAATTATTTTCACTATTTAAATACAACGTTCCACTCAGGTCGATTAGGCATATTCCATTACTCTATCAATTTCCTTACCTATTAACTCCTTACCTTCTTCAATGTACGGATTCAAATTACCACGTAATTTATCGTTAAAATAATATCACATTATTTTTATATTAATCTTCCTGTTAATTATCTCTCATGTAAATAATTGCGTTATGAAACGTATATTGTATTTCTTTAATTCTGTTATTGTTGTTTGGTTTATAGTTCATGCTTCGTGTGCAACTACTGAAATATTGCTGATTCTGAATACATATCAAAATTCTGGTATAAATAGATTTTAGACATTTCCATTTCACTGTAGGTACTAACGGAATTCAGCAATTCAAATACTTTCATGTAGAGCTACTGCAAAACTGTTATTTTAATTCACATTAAAATTCTGGAATTGCTATACATGAATCATTTAAATAAGTAAATTATAGACATTTCCAGTTCACTAGTCTTTACAAATGTAATTCAGAAATAAATACACCTATCCACATATTTTCTCAGATTTAAAGAAAAATATGAACGAGGGACATGGATGAGTTCCGAGGTAGAAATGGATGCGAAGCTGAGTGAGGACTGAGATTCGATTCGGATTGAAGAGCAGCGATTGGTCAACTTCGAATCGGCATTCGGGCCATGTTTGTACTTCGCAGAAGCGAAGAAGTTGCAAAGACGAACTCTTTCAAAGACGCACTATGCAATCTGGACTTAGCTAAATTCTTCCGTATTTCCGTTCCGGATTTGGTAGGTCCCGAAATTCATGATGTCCATTAAAATTAAAACTGCAGCAATAAACGAACTCTCTTACGCAAACAAATGCTGTACAATAATAAAGGCGAGATTATAATCGCTTCTCTTATTTTTTTAGGATATAGGAAAATACATCAATAAAAATGGAAAATAAGAAACTAAAATGTGTATTAAAAAAGCGCAGTCAACACCTAAGGGAAAAATTGTTACTCCAGGAAAACATTCGCAACAATATTCGTTTAAAAAAACCTGAGAAATCTATTATGTCAATAGCTTAACTTTTAATTTGAAGTAAATTAATATATACATCGATAAGCCATGCATTGTATTCATCATTAATTATAATTAATGATTTATATAAAATAATAATGACTTTATATGAATTATGAAGATTGATTAAAGGATTGCATGGAATCCAACACCATGAAACCAAAAGCTAAATAGAAGAGAATAATATTTTAAAATATATTTTTTAAATAAATAAGATGTTTAATCATAGCATAAATTAAATATTACTTTTCAAAGCTTAGTTGAATTTAATTATAACACTTTCAAATATATATCTTATGTGAATCTTGAACATGCTATCATTGAATAATGCGCATACCTTATAATGCAAATACGTTTTAACTGCCAACTTCACGCAACATCTTTGAGAAGATCTCGAAGAATTGAACTGAATTTTATTACACCAGTTATTGAACTGTTTCCCAACGATGGATAAAAAAGACTAACTTTATGATCTTCGTGCAAAGAAACGCTACTTTTTTAAGAACAACTCATTTTATTGCAAATCGTATTCGGTTGGTAGTTATGGATCTTAAATCAGGAATTCGGACTCAAAAAACTCATCCATTCAAAGGTTCTAGAGATGCATTTATACTCCAACGATTCTAACAGCATATCTCTCTCGTTATAGCCCTCTCGTAGGAGTTACGGTTTCATCTAGTATTCCTATCCACGAGCAGCATCCCCACATATACTTAAAGTAGCACAGCTTTAAAGGATAAAGAGTGTCCAGGGGCCACGCGAGAGACGGTTCGACTAAGGACAGTTTGCACAAGAGACACTTCACCGAGAGAATTCACGCCCAAGATTTCTCATCCAAGCTTTTGCCCAATGAATGTATCTCCAAATACAAAATCGAAAAGGCTTTGGGTTGGACTTGGCAGCCATTTTTTACAATTTTCTCAGAAAATAAATAACCTCAAAGGATATAAACTCTTGAAAATAAAAACGTGTAAAATTTTAGAGACCATTTTTTATAAACGTGCGTGTTTTCATATATTTGAGTCATTAGTCAATTATAATATTAGAATATTTCTAAAATTTAAATGCTCTTTATAATTGTTGTAGGTTAATATGTTAATTATTGCTATTTAAATTGCTGTAGTTTGTTTTTATTGCAGATAGTTGACGGGGTTATTTAAATACCTATGTTGTGTATTTATATGCAGAAATGTTTGTACTATTATTTAGCCTAAGTATTATTGTTTGAATTATTTTGCTGATGCTCTGTAAGTTAACGTCACCAACAGACAAAGCGTCTTACTGAGGATGGAAAAGTACAATAAATAAACATTTGAAAAGAAAGGAAAGTTGGGACGCGGCTGTTTAGGAATTGTATCTAATTACCCCTGACGAAGAATGCATCGCATTCGAAATACGTATTGAGTGCTCTCAAAAAGTGCGGTGTCCTGTTTGTTTTCTCGGAATACCGGGGAATGAGAAGAGGGTAAAAACGGCTATTGGAGATTTTAAACCTCTAAATAAATAAACATTTGTTTATTTTCAAAGTTTCAAACTGCTACCATGTCCTTCACAGAACAGCTGAGTAGAATATTCCAATAATTAAATACGCGTAGCATATTAAACTAATATAAATATATTTTTCTATTCTATAGTGTTTATTCTCAACTAAATTTATAAGAAACGATTATTGCAAACCCTTTTGGAAATAAAAATGGATTGAACATCGACTGAGCGAGAAATCTTCGGAGAGTATAAAAAATAATTGAGCGACAAGTCTTAATCCTCTCTTGAGCGAAACATCTCTTCCCCGAGGCCCTTCAAAACTGCATAAAGCCTATCCCGCATTTAGTGCCGCACTAAACAAATCCAATTTATGAATCCCCGCTCCGCACCCTCGGGTCAATCCTTTTCAACGGGAATCCGCGGCCGAAACGCCGCTTCTGAGCGCCGCGACGCATTCGAACGATTCCAAAGAGATCCCGAGACACAGGAGAGTGTGCGGACTATAAATCTGACTGGGAATCGGGTCAGAGTAATCTCGTAACAAGGATTACACCGTTCGAGTCGCACACGCGGAAAATGCAAACGCGGGCTAGTTGGCGACGTCGCCTTTTCCCTTTTTACTTTGAGCTAAAAATAACGCGGGGAAAAAAGTCAATTCCACGCTGAATCTGTACGTATTTCGCGGGCGGAAATTGAGTCCTCGGGGATATAGCGTGCGCTGAGATGATTCGTCTTCTCCGATTCCATAAAAACCGGCGACCCTCACGAAACTTGCGTGAAGATATGAATCTCCCCTCCTTGAAAAATGCCGAGGGTTGCGCGCCGCACCTCCGAGTAAATTGTTACGCGACGATACGATTTAATCTTCGTTCCGTTCGAATGAGCTCAGAGTGAAAAACGGGCGATTTCACTTAAAGTAATTATGAAGACCGACTTGGGCGTCTCGTGTTGGCTATCAAGAAGCTGCCAACACCTTATCTTCTTTCGTTTCTTATTCTTTTCATTCATTTCTGTGGATTTCTCTTAGGTATTAACCGCGAATGGAAAATAATAAACATAGTAATTTTTCAAATATAGAACACCCTGATGGCTCAGGGGGACTAGAATGTGTATTTTTCTTTCTCTTTTGTGATATCATTATAATATTTATTTTGTTGTTTTGTGAGCCAAATCAAGACAGATTCCTTTTCTCTATTTTTCTTGGGATTGTTTGAATTACTCTTTTTAAATACATTTTGTACTATTAATAATAATAATACCCTTATATTGGCGAGATTAAGACTAAACATCTACCCTTCCATCTAACCCATCGTCAAAGAATAAACAAAACTTTCTTTAAAGAGATAGTATGGGAAAAAAATAGTAGATTTGTGGATGAAAAAACCTAAAAGATTCTTCGAAAAAACTTCATTCACTATAGGACGACAGCCACGAAAAAGCTAGAAAAACGTGCGCAAACCTACCGATAGTAATAACTAAAAATATGAGAAGAAATACGACAAAGTATATAAATTCACTGTCGGTAAGTACATGTAAGTATCAATAAGCAAAACTACTTTATGATCAGAAATAAAAGGAATCAGTATTACTTCTAAGGGATTTTTTTTAGCACGACCGATTTCGGCGTTGCCATCTTCAGATACATACTTAAAAAAACCAAGCATACTTATTTTTCTTATACACCGAAACATCGTGCTAATATTTTCTTCCGTAGAAAAAGTACTGCTTCCTCTCATTTCCATTAAACCTCTTCAATACACAAGCCGCATAAGTTGATTTTACTTTCTAATATTACAGTATAACCTGTTCTGTTTGAAATAAAATACTAGGAGGAGGTGTTCTCGGATAGCCAGGTAACAAGTTCGCGTTTGGTAAAAGCGTTCCCTGGTTCTATTCACTGAGAGAGCCTAAATATGCAAAAGTACCTTAGATTTCGAAGCACGAAAGGTTACTTATAGATACAATAAAGTCAGTAGGGACAATTGAGAGTTCTTCAATAATGAAATGAACAGAGACCGTGGAAGAATAAATATCGCTGACGAAGTTTACCGATATTTTATTCATTGATATTGAATTTACAGATGTTTTATTCACCGCAAAATATTTCGGGATGAATGGTATATCAATTTAACTTCGTAAACTCAGAGACAGCAGATTATTTACTGACAACCGATGGCTATTCATAATTTATTTTTGTTGAAGGAGCAATTTCATTTTCCAAAAATATATTATGAATTTAAATTCTTATATTTGCATTTATTTTATTTGCTCGGCCAAAATAGTCCAAGGGAATTCAAGGTTAAAAAACTAAATCGTAGCCAGATGTGGATTTTAACAACTACATTTTTCAACTTTTTAGGCCAAAAATTGAGAGAGTTACATCGAAATTACGGCCGCTTCATTTATGTTTTGAATGAAATTGCTCTCAACTCATTCAAATTCAAAACAGTTCAGTGAGGTGCACAAAAAATACAACTTTCGCGAAACTGATTTCGACAGTCTTAAACTTTGAGCTATTCCGAATCGACTTTAGTTTCCAAGAAGTAATACTATCAGAAAAAATACTATAATCCTACGCACCGAAATTGACTCGAGAAAATATTGAGATTATTACTGACTCTAAAAGCGACTAAATGAGATACTCCAATTGCTCTGAATGTCTCACACTATAACTCCAATACTTAGTAAAATAAAATATATAATGGAGCGTAAAAATATAGCTTCTTGTTCGATATTAAACGGACATAAATATGATATGCAACCGTTATCACAACCTCGAGAAGAAGTATACTTTTCCAAGATTAACGGTTAGGCACAACAAATGCACAAGCATACATTAAACATTTCCGTGAATTAATAAAAGATTTCTATATTTTCTAATAAGCATTGTCTTCGCATAAACGTTTTCCCTATGACTCGAGCTATCATCATTCTTTGATTACCATGCTGTTACATTTCCGTCCCACACTCCACGACGGACTCCGTATTCGGCACGAACCCCAACACCTGGCGTAAAATAGTTCTCAAGCTTGCGTTTCGCCGCTACTTTCCACTCCATTAACTAATCTCTTTGGGATGATAAATCCGGAATATGTACGTAACGCTGGTATGGTAGTTAAACATTCCCAACAAAGACTACCAATCGATCTTCCTAGCTGGCCATTTTAATGGATGGCTGGATTCCCAGCCCGTAATCTCTCCTTAAATGATCCGGCCAACTTGCGGTGGAATTCGCCTAGCGTTACGAGAGGTCTTAAGTATAATTCAAATCCTGCAGTGAACTATCCGCAAAGAACTGGAAAAAAATCGCGAAAGTGGAGGGCTTGAATGAACTGCAACTATAAATCATGTTTAATTTCCATTCTGGGGCAAGATACAGTATATCTAATAGTCTTTTAGAATAATTTAAAGTTAATGGCTCGAGCATTATGTTATGCAGAGACCTTCACCGGAAATTTATGCTGGATATATAACCAATTCTTGTCTTATCATGCATCATTATTAACAATTCAATGTATTTAGTAGCGTCTCTTGCTATCGCCAATCCACAGGTAATATGAAACAATAACGTTTGAACAAATGGATCTAACGTAATGAATGCAATCATACGTACTTCCACCTGTATCATGATCTATTTCATTTTGCTGCCACGCTTTCGACATTATTGAAATTTATTCAGCATAAAATGAAGCTATTTCTTTGATGCAACTTAAATATAATTTAAATCTTCAAATAAGAGGCGTCAAAACCACGGTCATAAAATAAAATAAATCGTGGCACAGGCAATTTGTATCATTTCATTATTTGGTCCTACTAAAAGGTCGTGCCTGAAACAATTGATGGCGACTATCAAGCATCAGTTATTTCAGCTTTGAATATGTTTTGACAAAATCAATATTCTACATATATACCAGCCACCAAATCATTTTTGGGATATCTTCCTACAGCGAACACAGCTACTTACGATATATAAATTAGCATTATTAAAAGCATAGAAATGTTCCTTGTTCAGGTATTTATTTGATATTTTCTTGCATATGCTTATCTGTCATATTTCCAAGATTAAATTTATCAAATCGCATGAAATTGGGGCATCTCTTGCTTGCGATAAATAAATTAGCATTATTAAAAGCATAGAAATGTTCTTTTTCGGGTCTTTATTTGATAATTTCTTGTATATGCTTATCTTCCATCTTTCCAAGGTTAAATTTATCGAATCGCATGAAATTGGGGCATCTCTTGCTTGCGATATACGTATTATAATCATAGAAATATTACGAACGAAAATTTTACAACGTTTGATTTAACTTTCCAGAAGCTTTCCATTTAAAAAAATTGATTCATAGCAAAATAAATTTCGATTAATACCTAATACCTTATATGTATTAATATTAGCAAATCCTAGGCAGAGACGACGGAATTATTATACTCTACACACGACATCGAAAAAAAGGACACGGGTTTCACCCAAAACGGCAATTCGAACAAATTGACACTTCTTCGCTCTTTCCCCACGGATCCGTGACACCGATTCGAGCTTTTAGAGCGACTCTCATTAACTCCGCGACCCGCAGGTCAGGCGTGGCGCACTCGAACAAGATCGCGCCCTCAAAACATGCAGATTTTATTCCAGAAGTATTTCGCTCTCCTATCCACGTCAAATGAGCGAGTTGGTTATCTTTGACATTCTCTTTGCCACTCCTGGGGGTAATATTTCTGGGGGACGCGGGGGAATCCGACAGAAATTGCTTTCCTTGTGAAACCCGCGAAGAATATCCGCTAGAAGCTTCCCGGGAGTGTAGAGGATGGGTTACCACTGCTTAAAAATGATGAATGGGAGAGTCGCCGCTTGAATAGGATTACCGTGAGGAAGTCAAAAGGATGGCGCTCTCCTCGCATTCTGAATTTCGCCGTTTTCCTTTGAAGTGCGTGGAGGCCACCTCGTCCGCCGATGTTACCGCTTGGATGGGGAAAGTCGACGCCGATATTACCGCGTGAAACTCGGGCCGTAAAAGGGAACGCTCGTGTGATCTGCTTGATTCGTTAAGCTAATGAAATGGAGTCATTACTTTCCTTGGGAGTAAATTAACGTTTTTAGTCCCTTCGACCAATTTAAAAAACTGTACTCTCCCCATTGAGGATGCTTACCGTTCCTATGGAAAATTTCGTAAAATATAAAGAACGATTTTGATGAAACTTATTTCGATATCCGACATCCTTCCTCATCGCTGTCAAATATTTTCCGCATGTTCTGGGCTTCGCAACCAATTCCAGAAGGGCAAATAGGCTTAGTTCTTTTTTTAACATTTTTTGGGTTTTACACGTTTTGCTCGTGTTCATTTTTTCGAACATCTTCATTCCCCAAATACCA
The DNA here is from genome assembly GCA_947579665.1 of Sympetrum striolatum. NCBI lineage: Eukaryota > Metazoa > Arthropoda > Insecta > Odonata > Libellulidae > Sympetrum > Sympetrum striolatum. The sequence continues at coordinate 22,086,619 of OX388346.1, forward strand.
AAATATGACTATTTGAAGCCATCAAAGCCCAAATACATTCTTTTCCTCATCGGGAACTTATTATCGTTTAAAATATTGTAGTAAATATACAAATAAACTATATTTTATTATAGATATCGCCGTAGTTGTAGAAACAATAAAAAAGATATAAAATTAAGAAGTTATATTTAATGAAAATCGGTAATTCCTGTAAGACCGAAACCGCAAGAGAAATAAGTTCGTTTCCTCGTCCATTACTTTAAACATAGATATATGTATATATAAATAGTTTTTGCGTCTAAGAGATAAAAAAATTTCAATTTCGTTAACACAAGACAGGAGTAAAAGATATATTATATTGCTCTTTTGTCATGACACTGACACTATCACTGAGTCGAGGATGAATTTGGTGTTTTGCAGCTAATTTTAATAACGACAACGTGAGTACTTAAGATTGCGTCACCATTCATTCATCGCAATGAACAAACACTTTTCAAATAAGCGTCACTTACGCAATGATTAAGAGAGGTAATTTTTGAGCGCACGTTGTTTACCAGAGAGTACGGCATTATAGTAATAAGTTAAAAGATTCCTAGTAATGTAATAGTGTAAGAAAGTCTACCATAGCTTAGTAAATCAATACTATTACTTAAAAAGATAAGGTAATATAAAATTGTTCGTGCTTACTCTTACTTGAATATTATTTAGTAATACAGAGTCTTAAAAAGTCCTCTTTAGTAATATAGGTAATACCATTACTTGAATACGTTAAGTATTCGAACGTTTTTTATGCCAACTCGCACGTGAAGATGTTTCAAATTCCTTGATTAACTCAAGGAGGAGACCGACATTAAATACAATATCAAATCCTTTACACTGAAGACCTGAAAAAGAAGTACCAATCTCTTTCTCGTAAACCTTAATTCAAGAACTTGTTACGCTCCAACCCCATACGTTCGAAAGGGCCAAACTTCATCCATTTTTCAGAGCCCTTATTGAACCACTTACGACCATACGAAATCGTCAGGATCGTGCCGAAATTAGCAGCCGGTAACGAAGAACCTGCGTTACATCAACGCCGAGACCACTCTTCGTTTCGAGCCTGCCCTTTGGTCTCAACATTTAGTTAGGGCCCCAAACATTTCCTCGGCGACCCTTTGTTGCCTTGTCTCTTCCCACATCACCTCCGGGCGCAATTAACCGCGCGGACGCCGGCCCAACTCGAGCCGGCGAACTCGATTTACGCCGTGGACCCACCGCGCAAAGAAGGCCATTTTTACGCACCGGACTCCGGAGAAATGAAAACGGGAATACGGGAAGGTATCGCGGAGGCAATGGGAGGTGTCACGGGGGAGGCTGGGTGAGTGGGTTGGGGGAACGGGGGGATGAGTAGTGGGTTAAGATCGATACGGGATGCACCGTGAAGCAGGTGAGAGCGGTGGGGGGGACGCCGGGGAGAAAAAACCCTTAGGCACGCAAGAGAGTTCCCTCATTTGGGCCGCTGAGGAGATGACCTCTCTGGGATTTTCAACATAAACCATCTGCAAGGAGGACTCACCTGAAGAGCAGGAACCCAAGTCCGGTGACGGCGGCTCGGCGGACGTCGTCGTTCACGTCGGACACCTGAAAAGCAGAGGCGTCTTCGTTAGAGAATCGATCGCACAACCCAATTTCCCTCGACCCGCTCTGTGCGATTTCTGACCCTTTTAACAGTCCCTCTTTTGTGGAGGGAAAAAAATCCTAATCGCGCCGATTCCAATTTATTCTAGTGGGGAGGCCGGGGGGTGGGGGGCGGTTGAAAGCGGTCACCCTCGGGAAATAAAAGGGTTTAGCTAGGGTTTCCACCCCGTGGGAGGTTGAGTCCGGAGACCGACCATAAAGATCGAACGAGTGCTCCGCTGAGGGCTAATGAAAGCTTGGGTTTCCGACTAGAGATGAAATCGCTCCCGCGGAGGATTCCGCGTTATTTTGAGTCTGTTTTTGAATCTTCCCCGGACCGGGATTCTGAAATCCCGAGCGCGGAAATTTCGTGGGTCGTCCTTCTTGATTATGTTGGAAAGTTCAGGAACTTGAGTAGCAAACCAAATATATTATGAACTTCTTTGGCGTTGGTTTTGGGGGAACTGATCACACAGATGTTTAATTAAATAAAATTGATTGAGGAAGCCGTCACTTGGTGAAACTCCATTATTATTATAACGGTAGAAAGATCTGAAATTTTAAAAATTAACAAGATTTCTTTACTGCGAGCGGTTTCAACTAGTTTAAGTCATCATCGGGCCACAACAGTAGTTGTGCTGAGTTGTTGTACAACTGTTTTACAAAGAAATTTTGTGAAATTGTAACTTAGTTATTTCTAACATAGTTAAAATAATTGAAGAGTTTGGATAGAACATGAATGGGAAATCGCACATCGGTATCAGAAAAGTATTTCATCATCAGGTATTCTTTACAGAGAATAAATATATTTTTGACCTTCATAAGGTTATAATAATAATAATAATTTTAATTCGCTAACTAATGATGATAACAGATAAATAAAACAACGAATAATAATTATTAATAATAAATATAAATTTTTCTATTAATAAATACTAACAAAAATAATATTTAACATATTGATAATAACAAAAATAACCACTTTATTACGCAATTATACATCAAAATAACCATGTCCTAACTAGTATTCGAAACCACGACCTCGGTGTTGTAAGCTAGGATGATATTTCCCACGTAACCCGAGGCTAGAGAATCGCTACAAAAATTGCCAAATACGACTTAACACTAGGACAGCGAGTATAATTAAAATGACGTAAGCAATGTAGATCGGGCCATTTTTAATCCACTCTTTCTTTTCCTTTTACGATTCAGAAACTTTTATCAATGGAAATTAAAGAAATGGCATGCCTTCAATTACTAAGAACAGAATAACTGAAGGGGTTTAACAAGAAGAAAACATGAGGAAATCATTGGGGGAAAAGGTGGAAATTTTCTTGGCAGTCACCTTTAGTAATTAGCATATTTAATCAGTAAGGAAATCTCACGCGAGTGAATTGGTGTGAGGAATATATATAACGAATATAATATATAACGAATTGCAAGCATGGAATTTTATCTGCGGATAATATCCACGTTTCGCACCTTATCGTAATATAACCACCTTCACCAACCTTCTCTTTAGCCCTTGCCCTCAAATCATAAGGAATTTGACAATTCTTATTATAAGGCACAGTATCATAGACCCTGTATCATATTTAAATAAGACATTAACCCTAGTATTTTTTACCAGAAAAGGGTCCGAATCGGGACAAAACGAGCCTTGTGAAACATAGAGAAAACCTTGTTTGACTTTTTTGGGGTAAGACTCTAAATTAAACCCCTTTCCTGAAATATTTTCATGAATGATTGCGAAAATATACCTACATATATCCGAGGATTCGTTCAGATATTACTAACAAAGAAATGTTAGATTTTAAAATAAAATCTCGTTACCCAATAGTATGCTCGAAAACATTTTGCTGGAGTATATCATGAACTGATATAGCGCAGGCGCTGAATTGAACTCGTGTAAGCAAGAAACAAACTAAAGCCAAAGTTTCAAAATTTTAGTAATCTTTTCCGTGTTGGAGCATCAAAAGAAAAAGAGGAACTCAGAAAGGTCCATAAATCCCAGATTCATTACGACCATTTTTGACCCAGAAGCAGAGCGAAAGAAATTCCTGGAATCATCGCTCCCCTAGGGGAAAAGGAGGGATAAAAAAGCTAAGGATCAAAACATTAGAGATCGAATAAAATGGGAAAAGTTCACCTGCATACCTGATTGAGCTATTTGAGCAAAATTGCCATCACGAATTCATTTTCATATAAGTATTTACTAAATTTACAATATTTAATGATTTTTTTAATACGAAGACTCAGTTAGAAATTAACTCCGATGACGGAAAAGAGTTTACAAAGGGTGAATCAAATTTAAACCGCATATAAATATTCAGCGACCATTCATTGGCTAAAATATTTCATAGAAATTAGAGAGAAACTTTTTGGCTTGAAATACAATCAGGTTTCGTATACTAAGACCCCTTCCATTTGCCTCATCTCGAAAAATATTTACTCTTTTTTTCAAAATCACAACTACTGTTTAGTATACGCTTGATTTTTCTTCGGCTACGATTTACAAAAAAATAATTCTGAGTTTTTTTAAAGCAACAGCTCCAATCATCAAGGTTTTTGACGTTGGAGTAAAACAATATGTGCCAGAGAAAAATAATTTAAAGATGATTATATTGTGATGAATGATCATGTTTATGTAAAATTAATGTATATTTCTAGATATTGGGATTTAGTAATTTAAATTATGTGGTTTAATAATGGATGTATTGTATTATATATGTATGTATTCCCTAATCCATAACAATTATTTATTAATGAGATATTGACCGTGAAGTGAAACAAGTATTATTGTAAGATCCACATAAATCATTCAAATTAATTATCATGTTATGTAAAAGTGACGTAATGTTGCAGAAATTATTTTTTGTGATTTATGGTATACGGCGTAATTTTGGATTTTACTGTGCTGTAATCACGTCTATGTGTGTGTGCTTTCCATACCATATTATAATTAAGTGGGCAATGACTAATTTATTGCAAGATGTTTCCACATGGTGCATTTACCAGCACTGTTTCATCAATAAAAATAACTATGAAAATTATGGTTTGAGTAAAGGTAATTCACGATACAAACAAATTCCAATCGGGGAAATATTTACTTTTTTATTGGAACAGACTTTAGGGGAAACTAATATAAGAAATTTATTAGATTAAAGCTACTGAGAAATTAGCTAGACTGCTAAAACAGCCACATATCCAAGCATAGAAATGAAAGCGAGAAACAGCTCATTGTCAATAAGCGTTCCGGGAATCTGCAATCAATAAGTATTTTCCTATACCTTTATCTTAAAATGGGTTTCCCCGACTGTAACTATGGTTTTACTTAATCCATTCCAATTTCCGTAAAAGCGATGAATGGAAATGGAGAATTGATGAAGGACGATACCGTAAATTTGTAATATTAATAGCCCCTGTCGCAATGCGGGAAATTTTATACGCATTTGGGGACATTCGTAAGGGAATCAGAATTCGAGAATTACGGTTTAGAAAGCAATTTCTTTATTTATGGGCGTGATAATCCCTTGAAAGTAAGGAAGGGGTATGGAGTGAGAATGCAATTAAGAATGATAATCATCTCCAAATTTCAATGGCTGTAAATTCAAGTTCACTCTGTGAATGAAGCTGTGAAATTCGGAAAAAAATTTAAGAAAGAAATCAAACTGAAACGATCACTCAATTCTACTCTAATGCTTGAATACTAGTTTAAAAATATTAAACATAGAAAAGAGGCAAAATCTAAATATCAGACGTAAATAAAGATGGAAATAAGGTAAAGGTTATTTGCACTGAATGGCCTGCAGCCAGGATAATAAAGATATATAACCAAGAGCAATATATATTGTTCTTCGCTTAATTCACCAACAAAAAGACAATCAGAATTCTCATCTCCATCAATAGAAAAAAGACGACCAAAATCCCTGAATTGGGAATGAAAGAATAACCGAAATGAGGTACCTTGCCATTAATTTCTACTATTACGTAAAATGCTAACCAGAAAGTAAAACGTCACAATTTTGTAGCACTTTCCACTGTATAAAACCTATATAATATAGGTTATATACTCGTTTCAACTTAAATCATACGTAAATAACTTTCATTTCATCACTGCCATGAGCAAAACAATCATAATGAACAGATGAAAGATACATTTTTCTCTATTTGTCCCGAAAGACAACGAGAACTGTAGCATAAATTGAACTGCTTCCATGATTCTTGGTGGAATTCCATCACACAAAACATTTTATTGAAACAAAAATCTTGTACAATAATATTAAGAAACTTGTGCATGCATTATTGGATTATTGGACAAGATATTTGTTACAATAAATTATTTAGAAAAATATAGCATTATCCAAAAACGTTTACGGGAAGTTACCAAAACAATAAAGATCCCGTTTCTGGCGGAATGAGAACACTTGTTTTTCTTGTTCTCTGCGATAGAGATAACCCTTGAGTTACAAAAACTACCACTTTTTTATCGTAACTCCTTCAGTTTTCAACAGGTAGGCTATAGTTTTATATCTTACAACAGCTACCCCGTGTACTTCCATTGTATTTCCTCCTATAACAAGTCAAACTGAAATATTTAGGAGATAAAAGCAGGTGAAACAGAATTGCCCTTATGTTTTATTCAGCTTATGCCATTGGAAACACGCAACATCTATACATATCAAGGAATGATCGCTTTAAGAGCTTAAGCAAGCCAGGGTGGAGCGTGAGAATTGACATTTAATGTTAACGACAAGGAAAATAAAATTTTAAATTTTTCCACAAGTACTAAATGAATTCAATTAATTTGTCACTGATTCGACAATCGTAACTGGGACTGGTTAGTTTTAACTTAAGTGTTAGTTCAACAATAAAGATTCAATGCGTCCCCAGATGAACCGACGAAGTCTTATCGTTAAGCTCAAAGTTAAACAGAAGTTAAATATAGCGGCATGACTAGGACTCGAACACGTGTCTCCCACTTTCCAGTCCTTTCCTCATTTCTGTTTAGCCACAGGTTTCAAAGCGCAGGCTTCCTCGTGCTATGTTTAATTTCATTACCTCATCTTTTCGTAAATATTTATCCAATAAACTTAAATTAATTGAAAACATAATGAGCATTTTAATGTGACTTTAACCGATGGAAATCTTCAAAAAGAGCTTTTAAATATAACTTTAAGTAATGTCAATTACAAAAATATTCCTCATTATTATTATAGTGTATTATTTGATATATTAATATATATTTTATAAATATTAAGTAGTTATGTGTTAATTATTTATTATTAATATATTGTTATATATTTCGATTATAGTGAGTCATTTATTGTGCATAACAAATGTACATTTGAAAAGCAAAATACACAATAATAGGTTGTGAAAGTGAAACATGGTGACTTTACTGGAACTCGAACCAAGGTCTCCCTCTTACTGGGCAGGTGTTCTAACCGCTAAACCATCTAGCTACGTCCTTCTCACTTCAGTAAACGGGATACTTTATGATCACTTCTTGTTCAACGTTGGGTAAAGACGTCCTTCTGAGCAACGTTAAAACTTAATTTCCATCATTTACACAATAATAAATTAATGGTTATATGGTAACCGTTGACATGTAAGAAAGGATACCCGTAATCATTTAAGTTAAATAGAAATTTACGAAAATAATGTAATTTCCACTCCAGGTTCATCCTCCTCTGGTTAGAGAAAAGACCTAAAATTTACAACTCCATAAAATTCAAATAGATCTGGGATGTCCCTGAAGAGATACCTCTCCACGTTACGTCCGATTCTTGGACATCCAGTCTTTGAACAAGGGAGAGAGAGAGGGAACCTGTATCCGATGCATAATTCTAACTAGCTGCCTCGCTTCCACGCGCGGTTACCACTTCAATAATCGAAAAGCGAAGACACTCCACGAAACGGAATTAAAATCTAAAGCGAGCCACTGCCGTTGACACTTTCCCATGGCACCAAATGAAGCAATTTCCTGCATATGTCCACGGGGACTCAGTCGTCCCGATAATGGCGCATATCTCTTTAAACGCAGCTTTCAATTGATCGAATAAGACGGATTTGATCAATACATATGCATATGCAAGAAGAACGGTTCGGTGACGAGCGTCTGTGGAGTGAAAATCCATTCTCGCCTCTTCGCGACCTTAAGAGCATTCACGTTAGTATCAGAGTTCACATTAAGGCACGTGTCGATAAAAATTCGAAATAATTTGAACCGAGAGATGATCGACAATTACTATTACCACCTATTGTATCCTATTCATGACTCCTGTAAATCCACGATATTTTCATTCGTTTAGATGACAATTGAACTCCTTGTCAATAATAACCGGAGACGAAAAATATGTAAGACTGAGAGACCATATTAACTGTTCTTCCAGTTTCGTTCTTCTCCATAAACTTTTTCTCTAAGACGTTACAGGTATACTCAACTTCAGTGGGATACTTAAGGAAGAATGGATAACTGCAGATTTTAACGTGTTCACAGAATGATAAGATGAAATTATGATCATCTAAAACATGTTGGGTGACAAACCTATCGACTGATACCCTTTATGTATTCAGAATGGATAACAGCAGTTTTTATTTGGTTACAGAATGATCAGATGGACGAATTAAGTTCTAAAACATGTACGGTGATCTAGACTTATTTACCAATACTAAAAATAAACTTTAAAACTAAACGTTAAGCCAATTTGTCCAATAAGTCTTCAAAATGTATTTCCTTGTCTTTCCTTATTTTTGGACTTTTTACTTGTATAGCTATTTTTGCAACTTTTAAAGGTTAAGTTTATCGAATTTTCAATTAATGAAATAATAAGAACTAGTATGGACTTCTTCGATTTTTTCCTTGCTTCACTATTTATTTGCATACGTTTACCTTACACTTTTAAAGGTTAAAGTTGCAGAACTGTGAGTAGTTTGGTCTTCTATAGTTTGCGATAAATCAATTATGATTATTACAATCATACGAACGGAAATGTATTTCCTTAGTAATGTTTTCTATGATATTTTACTTACAAAAATTTATCTTCTATCTTTATAAATGAAATTAATCGAATTGAATATCTTTGGGTCACTTCTTCTTTCTCGCGATACATAAATTATCATTGAAATCGTATGAACTAAAATTTCCTTGTTTTTCACTCATAAATTTAATCGTTCATTTTTTGTGGTAATTTACGATAATAGTACCGATTCGCACGTACTTGGGATTTCTTTAGCTAGCGATAGCTATAGCGATATATTAGATAGCGATAAATTATCATCACTGAAGTCATGTGAAGGAAATCAATTTACCGTGTTTGTATCGAATCGCATGTAATTGGGATTATTTATTATTATTATTTTGGGATGTATTTAGCTAGTTATACATAAATTATCAATACTGAAATAATGTGAACGAAAATTTGAGATGTCTTTAGCAAGTGATACATAAATTATCAATGGTGAAATCATGCGAACGAAATTTTCACAGTGCACGCTTGACATGGCTTTTCGTAGCCATCCTGAGAGCTATCGATGAATGTAACCCTCAGGAAGTCCCCGGAGAATTCCATTCCGTAGAACGTCTTGAGTAGGGAGAATATAACGATATCCCGACTTCAACTACACTTGAGCACCACAAAAACCCGCTGCCACTTGGCGACGCCATCTCTTGAGGGAAAATGAACCTTTTTCTTCCTTTTGGGAAATTATGAAAATAACCAGAAACTTTTGAGCAGAAAGATGAGTTTCGATTTCTCAGGAGGGCCTCGTAAACTCCTCCGAATTCCATCTGTGGGCTGCCATCCAGAAGATGAGCATCGCCTGGTTATTACTCTCCGAAATCAAAGTTCGGTGACGCGCGGAGGAGCAAATTGCGGGAGAGTAATATCTCAAAGGGCAAATGTTAATCAGTGAACAAATAATAATTACTTCGGCCATCGCTATAATATCTCGAAAGGAAAGGAAAACATTGGAAAGGAAATCGATTTTTCTTTCCGAACTTAACATCCTATTTTCCCCGTTAATTACTTAAAATATACGTTGCTTATTTAAATTAATTTATGAATATCACACAATAAGGAATCCTTGAAACTTGAATCGAGAAAAACGCGGGTTAGGTCACGTGACGCAAACTGTATTAGTTCCTGAGCTCTCCGGCAGAGGGTTAACTATCCTTCCGACCACTAATGAAGTCATAGCTTCTAATAGCGCCAAGGACAGCCAAGTTCGATTTCCTAATCCTCCATCAACTGGAAGGTGCTAAACGACCAGCAGAAACTGATTCCCGGGATTAGATGATAAATATGGGAGAACAATTTAAGGGACCCGTCGGAAAAAACGCCATTTCCAGATTTATATTCAAGAAAACATGATCCACATATCCACTATTTATGTAGTGTTACAAATGAGCAACCTCGAACAAGTACAAGTTTTTGATATTAAATTAAATTCGTTAAAAGGGGGGGGGGTAATTGGAATAAGTAAAATTAATTTTATTATAAAGACATGAGAATAATATACTCTTTTTAAAAAGATTAAGTTACAAAGATTCTTCTAACTGCTACAATAAGAAAATGAACCTGCAAGATGATAGCCGAAATATCTGCAAAATATTCGCCGGTTTTACGTAAATAACTTTGCAACACGAATATAAGAATGAAAACAGGGGGAAAATAATGTCTATGTAATCCAGAACATCAAAACTAGAACAACATATCGTGATCACATTATCAAATGTATACTTCAAAATCGTCGAAAATTTCAATCTACTAAATAGTGACTAACTTATACTTGATCACCATAAACGATATTAATATACATTTAAGTAATTCAACGTAGATTTTCGAAGAATTCGAGGTCCTGCGGGACATATCGCCAGGTTTTGCGAGTATAACAATTAACGGATTGAAATAAATAAACTTCAAAGAAGCAAAAAATTAAAAACAAGAAAATGCTATGATCAAAAACAATAACGAATAAATACGCAAATGAATATCATTGTATTTGACTTATCGCAAGGGCAAGGAAGGTGAAAGCTTATATATGTATGATACAAACTTACATATAAAATTAATACGAGAAAGAGTAGTCTTCAGTTATAATTTCTGTCGTCATTTATACAGAAAAAATAGCAACGGGCACTACATCATATTGCTAAGCTATGATTTCTAGGAACTGACAAAGTAAGAAATTTTAATAGCTGAACGATATGAATAACTGAACAACCCTATTATATCAATCACAATGAGCAATATCATTAGGGTATTAAGACCAAGCTGAAAAATAACAAATTTTTCATCATATACTTTTCATTACACAAATCGACATTTAATAAGAACTTGGCGACGACTCAGCTACTTGGGAACGAGAGTCCTAAGATGCTATGATAGTGAAAATCAGAAATTGAAACGCATCTTAAACGCGCGAATCATCCCATGTTTGGCTAACCTTCTGAGCAATACAACGGGATGTCTCAGAATACATCGAGCTTTAATTTCCAAGGGATGGGCTGATAAGAATTGGAGGAGAATGCTCCTCAAGAATGCAGAGATGGTTATAAGAAAACCCATAGGGTGGAATCTGAATTAAAAGCACCACACTGGACGGAACTGCAAGCTATGAAGAGCTCAGGCGTGGCCCACTGATTAGCTAATTTGGTAAAATTATCGTACCAGTTTTTAACTACGTATCAGACCAGCAAAACTTGCAGGAAGAGAAAGGCCTCGAGATAGAAAGGGATCAAAAGCCCGCGGATAAAGAAATGAAATAATAAGTTTTCCCATATTTTTTGTAAAATGAGAGAAATAACCTTTACAAAGAAATCTTTTAAACATAAAGATATTAATTAATAATTAATATGGTATATTCAATTTATCTTCGAAAATGCTAGTAATTTTAAATTAAATTAGAGTAAGATGTTCTAAAAATACCTTTCGAAGGACCTGATTTTGTATACTTCCTTTCACTCTAAACTTCTAAACGCTTGCCAATTTCTACGAATGAGAATTACTAAACCATTACGGACGGTCTTCGCTGCTGTTTAAAAAGTATTATACACCACATTATAGGCGTATCAACGGTTAATCGTAGGTTAAAATTTAACTTAAGTTCTGTTAAACATATCTTCAGTGCTTTTATTTCTTAGATATCAGCTTTAACATTTGAAATACCAACTTGAAAACAACAATTAATTGATCGATCTGGTATAATGATTTTAATGCTTAGGGCCTCAGGATAGCCAAGAGGTCAACGGACTCGGCTTTGGTGAAAGCAGTACCGAGTTTGATCTCCGTTTGAGAGCAATTTCAGATTTTACAGAAGCACTTTTAACAATACGACTGTTTTAATCTGCTACGATTCTAAGTTTCAACCTCAACACAAAAAATAAAAGCCTGGCAATTAGGTGATCTAAGTTCGCAATCGATAATACGAGTGAATTACTTAGTCGAAACTACATAATAAGGTCTACTGATTGTCGACGAATAAAACTCCTCATTAATGATAGATTCCGCTAATGCTTGTAGGGGGAATTGGGCCTCACAAATGACATCGCTACACAGCGGATTCGGAGAATCCTTTTACGTTTTGCATCCCAAACAAAAGTTTCGATCCCATCTCCATGGAGGCATTGGAGACGCCCAAATCCAAGACCGGTCCCAATTTTTCGTCTCAATGTAATTAGTATCGATTGATGGAGTAACTGCAAGCAGCTTTCGCAGATAATGACGAGCAGTAGATTGATGAAGGGAGCGCGAGAATCAGCGAAATGGAGTCATTTGGCCCCGGCATTCCTTTCCTTTATTCTAGCGAAGGTTATCCAGGAGTAAAATGCGGCAGCCCTATACAACATTAATGACTAGTCGAGGGGAACGACTGAAAGCGTTACATTTGCTCATTCATTATCTATTGTTACAAAACTCAGTGTTAAACATTAGTTCGCGCTGTGATAAATAGCCTTCATCCAGTTTCCAATGACATCTGTGAACTCAGTAATGGATGGACCCACGATTACACCATCAATCTAAAACAATTTTAAATGAATTTCTTTGATCTTCGAAATGTTTAATAGTTTAACAACAAAGGAAAATATAAGAAATGATACGGATGAACCAATATTTATTGAATACACATATGGTAGAAACTGGTAAATACGAAACTAAAGGGACCAATTATAGAATTCGAAATATCCAAAAACTTAAATTAAAGAAGTTTCTCATTAAAAAAAGAAAAGAATTCCATAATAGCTTTAACAAACAGATATTCACTTTTAGAATATGAACACGCACCTTGTTTTGTATAATTGATAGTCAAATAATAGTACACGATAAAAATTAATGATGGGCCAATTGAAAACTCGCAACTCAAACTTAATTAATGTGTAGCAGTAGTCGAGGATGTACAGATGAGCAAGTACATAAAATAATCAATCGTAAACAAATTGTAATTGCTGGAAGCCAGGACGGGTTGAATGCAAGGGGCGGGAAGGGTAAGGGTACCTAGACCGAATTTGAAGTCGCCGATTGGTAAGTAGGAGTAGCGTAATTGCTTTATGTTAGTAGTAGAAAGTTCAAATTAACCAAATAAGTATTAACCAAATTAAGTAACCATGATTTGTAAATACTATTTAGGTACAAATGATACAGACCAATGAAAAAGTTCGAATTGATGAAGATTACGATTTATGAAATTCGAATTAACCAAGATCCACGGTGCAGGTACATTGCGAGGGTGGTCTTTCTATACTAAAAAAAATCGCCTAATAAAACCGTAATTTTATTATTACATAGGGCATCTCACTAGGAACAACACGAGGATTACACCTTGAAAATTTTTAAATTCTAAACTTATCGAGAATTTGAGTGACATCATTCCACGAATAACGGAACATCTAGATCCGTTAGTCATATTACGAAAACGATGTCCAACAAAACTGAAGTGCCAAAAGAGGACTTCTGTAAATACGGGTCACTGCACTTCCAAGTGACATTTATTTTGCTATGACCGAACGCGTATATGGGGCATCGCGACTAAAACAAACATTGACGCCGGATTCAAAAAAATGAAATGTTTGCTCCGAAAATAATACACCGCGTAACGCACGCCTTTCTGACGAACAAAATCAATGGAACTGAACACCGACTTCCGCCTTAAATAGAAAAAAAAAATTAAATCGATAGAATCGGCTGTCGGTTTACATTTCGAATATAGGCAAAGGATTCCTTTTAGGAAGTGAGGATGGCAAATCAATTACATCATCTACTAATTACAATAACGAGGAAGAGTAGTTCAAATATGTGCGCGTAATTTACGAAGCCCAATCTCTAGGAATAAAGAAAATTCTTAGTGATTAAAGGGTCGAGGGAACACCGGATATATCGGTTAAAGTTATTTAAGGTATAGTAAATTCATTCGTAAATAACACCTAATTATTCATGGTCATTCCAAATATAGCAACTAGTTACTGAAATTGTTTACACATTACCTTTCGCTAATTATGAAATAATTTTAGTTGAACGTTGAATGACGATGTCTTACATTGGCGGAATGGTATAATGTATAAGAAATACAAAAAGAAAAATTTCAAAACGAATCAATGAAATTCGATAAAAAAGAATTTCCGAATATTCTGATAAAAGGTAAAAACACTATGTCAACATTGGCATAACATGGGTACGCACCAATAATAAAAATAAAAACGAGAGAGAAAACGTTTTACATTAAGAATATATAGAGAGTTAAGGTCTAGAGTTTTTCTTTTAGGTTATGAAGTTTCAAAAAAGAAAATATAAAGTGCCCGCTAAAATATTTGCCATCAGCAGAAAACTTTCTCTAGAGTCTAAACGACTTTTATTGACAGACGTAAGTAAAATAAATGAGTGATGAAAATATATTTGCATTTTAATTTCCACCGAAATAGTACAGACATTTAGATTATTTCACTTAATATACCATGATGATTTGAATTCTTTCATTTATAATACAATTCAGTTACGAAGAAAGTGAATTTTTTGATCCATAAGAAAATTTCCTGAAGATTTCTAGAAAATCGACTATCTACTTATAATGTCTTCAAAATTTACGGGACATCCAACATGCCCGAGGGCAGATGAACGGAACCGAAAAAAAGCAAGGTTTCCTTCAGGTCTAACAATGTATCCTTCCCAATTCTTATTTACTATCATTTCATCTTCTCCTAGAAGGATAAGTGAGAATAAATATTTTTATTCCGCGCAGAGTAAACCCTCTTTCCCGAAAAAATGAAACGCGTCCGTCCTCTCGACAAAACCGCGACGTTCTAGCAAACAGATAGACCGCCAGACAGGACCGGACAGAGTGGTATTGATTAATCCATGTGGCGCCCCCCATCATCTCAAAAAAATACCCTAGGATTTGATACAAGGCCGTCCCTAGCTAGGAGGCGCACCTTCTGCTATGACAAGTCCCCTTTATGGGTGCCCCCAAATGCTTGAGCGCGATATTTCAACATGCCTAACCTGATTCGCCGGTAACTGGTTTGAAAGGCACAATTCATCAAATGAAATCCGGAGTTGAATTACTAGAAAGGTAATTCACGATCTACATTGTGATTGAAATTAAACATAAATTGTTAGCGCTTTAATTGCTAATGTAGTATGCTCATTGAAGTTTGAAGTCCCAAGGAAGAAAGGACACGAAAAATTCTGACAGGACCGGTACTCGAACCGAGATCTCGCGATTCCGGGTTCGAGTCCCGATTAATTTTTCAATTTCGTTCTTCCATGGGATATTTCCTAGGTGCTCGAATTAAAGTCACCTAATGGAATATATTCCGATAAAAAAATTACAAAGCGGTGGTTCGAAGTGAGTAGAAAAATGTTTCAAAAGAAATAAATGTTCCCTTTTGAAGCCGGTTTTGTTTATTGGAGTTGATTAATCTTGCGGGTGGAACTTGATAATCTATGATTCGACCAAGTCACCACCCCCACCCGATGAGTTGGACAACTTACTGTTATAAAAGCGTGATTCCATTCCGTCTTTCAAAGATTTCTAATAAATCAATTTTCTCAGAAAATTAAAGACAAAGGAAATATTAATCTAAATTATAACCGACTTCATAGGTTAATAACTTATTTGACATATATTACAATTATAAATTGTGTTATATAATTATTTACTGTGATACGTTGGAGTTGTTTATGCTTTGTATCTGTATAAGCAGAACGTTGGAATATTGTTTAAGTTAGTTGTTAAACGTAGCCAATTATTAACTTCGCAATCTGACCCTGCGTCTCACTGCGACGAAAATATATAATGAATAAATTACACTGGGCAGTCGATAAAAATTCGTAATCTTTCGGGAAATTTGCAAAAGTAAAAATACCGGAATGACTTGAAAACACCTAACTGAATTAGTGAGATAAGTATGTGTATTTACTGTAAAATGAAATAATATTTTTAAAAGATTTGGTTGTCGATTAGAGGACTTATGGAAGGTTCAAGCTAATATGCTCCCAATTACTCCAAAAGTTAAATTAAGTACATGAAAGGCACACCATAGAAATTTCTGCCATAAATCTTGTGAAAAACGCGCGTCAAATACCTGCAAATACAGTGTTTATATGATAGAACTTCCCTTAGAAAGTTAGCTTTTAAATTTAAAACTAATTGGAAGAACCTTGCGTTGCGAGACAAATTACATTTCCCGGATTCTAATTTGAATTTTTAATCTGATTAGTACGTTCATATTTAAAGACGCTCCAAAAGAGATGAAGAGAGATTAAGGATAAAGTTGGAATAATTCAAGCCCCGCTACCACAGTTTCCTCTTTTAGGAATCTTACTAATTTCTTTTTCATTTGGGAGTAAGATTTTTAAAGAAGTGCAGATTAAGGAGTTGCGCATTTATTGCTAAAAAAATAAAATAAGGTACTTATCTAGATGTTTATCCTCTAAATTGAAACAAATTCTGTAATCCTGCATTAGTGTTCATAGCATTAATGTCATTCCTTGCATAATGGACTTAAATTCATTTCCCCGAAGATCTTTTGACGTATTGAAAATAGATAGAATATGCTGTATAGATAATTGGGGGTTATTCATCAAAAGCAATTTTATATAATCCAAGGCAAACTATGTACCTGTCCATAGAGATATCTCACGAATTCCTATTAAAAGGTGGGAGATCGAAATTCCAGTTGGGCGGTATGAAATAAGCCGTGCGACCGCAGAAGCACTTATCTTAGGAGGAACCTTCCTTTCACCCATTTCGAAGCATAAACGGCCAAATTCATCGCGACTATTCCGCGAGAGTGCTGCTTATTATTAGACCGCGAAACAGTCGCGCTAAATGCGTTTCTCCTGCAGATTAAACCACCCATTTTTCCCTCGAAAAACGTAGGCGCTCGACAACGAGTTTGGAAAACGAGGGCATTAGTCGCTTTTGTCTATCAGATTAGGAAAACGGGCACATTCACCGATGCACTTAGGCAAACATGGCCGCGCGAAACAACTGAGCATCTGTTGCGTAATGGCGATGAGTAATCGCCGTCCCGAGTAATAGCACTCGAGAATATGGGACCGATTGAAGTGGGTTACTTTGTGATCAGGGTATCCACACCAAGTTGCTTCGGAACGCGCGACCTCGTCGGCATAAATGATTCATGATGGGTTAGCGCGGGGCAGCCCGAACCATGCCAAAGTGCGTTCCTCCGGTGTGAGGGCGAATTGATTCGAGCACACGGAAATGGGGAAACGGGAGGTCGGAATCGTTCTTCCTCCGCTGGAGTTGGTTGCGAAGGGTTCGGCTGGGAATGCATCATCGGGGATGGTTTCGCAGTCGGTAGTTACATCGGGAGGGACGAACTTGTCTAAGGGGGAATTGGGCAAGGACTGCATTCGACGAAATGGGCGGACTTCTGGTATTTTAACTCCACTAACAAGATTTGGAACAATGTCCCGTACCTTATGAAATCACAGTATATTTATTCAGTGACTAGCAAATTCGTCGTCAAATAGGCTGGACCTTAAATTAGGAGGAAATGAAAGTCTACGTAGCTCAATAAATAAACTATTGCCTACTAACTATTAACTCTACATGGGAAGGAATAGCCCATTTATTCAGGAAATTTCACGAGATCAGCATTCGCGTGTTACATCGAGGGGACAAATGGATGGAAAAACAAAATTTTACTACAATTTCCTGCATCATTAAAATGTCTGCAATTCTGTACTGAAGCCTATACTTCAAGACCAAAAGAAAAATAAATGATTTCTCTTCTTACGGTATTTAAATCAATGTTTCATGATAATTATTTCTTAGTTAATTTTGTGGAAATAATAAAGCATACTGAAGATAGAAGCAAACTTTGAATGCATTTCTTAACTCTTAAGTAGTCTTGGAAATGCAGTTACTGAAATCGTCACAATCAATGGCACTTTAAAATATTATATTTAGACACATTTATTAAAGGAATATAATGTGAATGGTATATTCAATTTAAACCAGTTATGAAAAGTAAAAAATGATTTTACTGAAAATTTAAAATACCAAATGCATATATATAGTTGCGACTACTTAAGGGTTAAGTGCATTATTCTTAAATCAAAGCTCCCAAATAGCTATAAATCTTTCAAATAAATTATAGAAAACAATTTTGAATAATCTTATTAATAAGTTAAAACTAAAATTTAAGATCATAAATAATTCATAAGAATTAAACACAAGACAAAATAGTTTTGTTGACCTAAGTCATCATCAGATTTACTTTACACCATAAATTAGATACATCAGAAGATAGAGGAATTTGTGAATTATTTCAGTAATGATTGATAAAATATGTGTAATCAGTTCCACCAAGTTTAGGCAAAAGAAACTGATTTTGTCAAAAACTTAAAATTAATAAATGGAAATCGTTTGATAAATAACAAAAAGGGCAACCAGAAGACATCGAAGAAACCAACCGGCTTGCAACCCGAGAGAACTTCATCCACAATGAAAAATAATATCGGACTATGTACAGAAATATTGTACGCAAATCAAATTTCTTATAAGTAAATCATAAATATATTCCAGTCAAAACTTTCAGTCAGGGATAAAAATTGCACTGCGAAACATATCAGGAAGTCAAAGTCACAAAAAACACCTGTTGAATCCATAAGAAATTATAGCGAATTTAAATTATACATGGTAAGTTTGTAAAAGAGGTCAATGGAGCCATTCTTGCCTTCACCAAAGCTAATAACAATACTTTACCCAATCTTTAAGCTCTGAGAGGTATACTTTCAACTACTTATACCATTCAATTTAGTAAAAATTGCTGAGCAGAAATCAAAATTTTCTTTCCTTTAGCGGTAAATTGACTATGATGATATTTACAGGTTATATCAAAAGATTCTTTAGTCTTTAAATCAGTATTTCCCAAGCCATTCTTAGGACAGAGCACTAAATTGATTCTCAGATATCAACCAAACGTTAAATTTTCTAGTAGTGTTGGTAAATATTAGAAATGAATAATTCACTGATGCAAGTGCTTGATTTCTGAATATTTTTTAAATTTCATTCAGTATTGAAATTCATTCAATCAGGAGATTAATCACTCAATACTTTTATAAGAACACCAATAAGCTTATATTGAAAACAAGATAAAGACAAGGTTTTTTTAAAACAAGTGAACTATGGAATATAGTTTAGGAAACCTCGCTTTCAATATGGAGTATAAAATAATTAATCACCTTTGATCACCAGCAACATATTAAATTATTTAATCTAAATGTGAAATAACCTCCCAAAATTTAAGTTCTCTTTTGTTACGCGAAAGGAATATGAATAATACCCAAAGAAATATTTTTGTGAATAAGGGAAAATGAAAAGCATCACTTCAGTCAAATTTGGATTAGGGAAGCAATATCGCTTCACAATAATTCCAAACACAAAGGCAAATAATTGATTTAGGGAATATAATAAATACGGAGAGCAAGCTGAATGAATTGGATAATCCTTTGCCATATTTTAGAAATATCGTGATTGAAGTAAAAAATATTCATACATATAATAGTTTACACAAACAAAAGACGTTTATTGTAGTCCTCCACTTGTATAGTAATTGATAATTTTTCACAAAATAATCAAACTGGAATATATGAGTATAGACTGATAACTTCAGCTCAGTTTCATGAACACGTGTCCTTGTATTTAAATATAAAATTATCCTCTACAAAAAAAATCTAGTCATTCTGTGGATTTGATTAAAAATATAATAGATAGCAACAAGTGTTTTCCTTATTATTCCAAGATTTCCGGGCAGGGTGGGTTTATAATTAATTAGAACTATTAACATACATACCAAATGGGGACTTGTACAAAGATGGACCCAAAAGAAAGACAAAACAAACTTAAAATAAAATATAGAGTAACTAAACTGTGCAATTTAAAATCTTCCATTTGCAATATGTAGAAATAATTATCATAACTTACAATTATTTTTTGTGGGTCTACACCAGACATGCACAAACACTGCCACAGTGGCTGTGGCGCCACGGAATGCCACGGGACTGTGACAACCTACCTCCCCCTACCACAACCTCAACCCCTGCGAGTTGATTCCCTCACTCGCTACCACGACCTTGGTTCGGCTCAACGCTTATGCGGGAGTGAGAGAGAAAACCTCTTTCGCGCTAGACTTGCAGTCATTCAGTCTTTTCTAGTCGAAAAGCACCATGGCAAAAAGGGTTTCGGCCTCGGAAGGAGGTGGAAGTACCTGGGAGCTTTGTAAATATTGTCATACTACTCTTGTAAAAAGCAAACGCAAAATGAAGACAAATATTAAATAATTTTGTAGTTGTCGGAGTTATTGGTTTCAATAATAATAGCAAAGCCCCATTTGACCGTGCTACGTTTGACCATTTATGTCCTCGAACCATCCGCTGCTCCTACCGCCACCACAACACCCTCTTCCGTAGCCACGCCATGACTCAGATTCCCCCTCCACACTACCGAACAACCGAGTTTGCCATGGCAATGAGAGCAGTGGCAGGTGACTGCCACCGTGGCATTTTCTTTGAACATGCTATACTATACTAATATAGGTATACTGTATCAGTGCCTCAGAGAATTGGAAAATAAGTATTCCAATACAAACATTGAATAATAGTATGAAATATAGATAATGGACTGATTATTATGATTCTACTGTAGAGCATTACTCTGAGTTCTACATCTAGTACATTTTTATCTTAATTATTACTATCTGGGTCTCCTTATAAAATATAATGAAACCCCTTATCTGATATTTGCACCAAGGATTACGAAGCTTTACTCTGCAAGTATCAACAAACACTTAGCAATAAGAAGAAGAGATATAGAAAGAAATAACTCACGGCAACATGAAGGAGTTTACGGATGGCCCTGTTGTTCCCAGTTCCACAGAAGGCCATAGCGAGGGTGTACATTCCAGATCTCCTGAGAATGGGATCTTTGTCACGAGAGAGTGACGTAACGAGGGGATCAGCTTCTTCAAGCCGACCGTAAGTAGTGAGGGCAATACCAACAGCAAGACCTCTCAGGATTTTCTCGTGCTGGGTCTCTTGGGCATACTAAAATGAAAGAAAAAATATGAGAGATGCGTTGCAAAACTTAAAACAACTTAATAAAACGAGAGGTATGGTAGACTTTCATTTTCACACACACAACTAAAGGTATATTACTTCATTATGACTCAAAAACCATATAATATAAATAAAAAATAATACCAAAACCTTAAGTAATAGCTTCTATACTATGATCAATCCAAAATCATCACTAGCATATTGTTTAATATCTTCACATAATTTTTTTCAGGAGTATTAAACACTCAGGAAGATTTATAGAATATTTTTTATTAAATATGTAATGTATAGAATAGGATGGTAAGATTTCCATATGGTGAATTGTGAATTTCATGATAAGATATAGCCTACATATGCATGGATATTCAGCTAATACTGGCTATATCAAATAAATTCTTGGCCATCTTACAGCTAAAAGATGCATAGAACCGTAGGAATTGCCAATTTCTAAACTAGTGTTGCCATCTAGGTGGCGTAATTGTGAGTAGAGGCTAGTATTCGACCGTTTTCTTTGTTTTGTCTTCTAAGATACACCTTAAAGGCACAAGATTTATTGATAGCTAAATGAAAGGAAGGTAAAGTTTCATCAACACAGATTGTAAAGGAAATAAAAGAAAGAAAATAATCTAATATTAAAAATTACGAACTTGTCAAGGATTAATATGCAGTATTGCTGACGAAAATAATCAAAATATTACAAATGTAATGCACTGATCCCAGCAGAAAGCAATTTGGATGATGGGAACCCCAGATCTTCACCTTCAGAGGGCCCCATTAAAATCTGAGTATTTCACGGACCACAAATTATTTACTTTTTTGTAACAACAGAGATCCATAACTCTTCCTGACTTTTACAAGTACAGTATTTGATAATTATCATTAGTAAAATGTATCATCTTTTTGAGACAACATTTTCTCTGTTTATTTTAAAACTTTATTCCAGGTCTAAATTGAGCACAGAATGTCATGTCAAAACGATTTGGTTTTTAAGAAATGCAACAAAAATGGCTGCGGCAGTTGAAGATTATGCACTTTTCTCTCTTTCCTAAATAATTAGTGTACCATTTATTAAACAGCAAAATGCTCTTAGAATGCTTTTATTGGGACCAGCTGAAAATTGCATCGTAAGACAGGAAGACTCTCAGAGTTGGATTTGTAAACATTTCCTTCCTTACAAATTGCAACATAATATGGAAGAACTTTTGACTCTATATTGAAAAAGAAATGTTTTACTACTAAAGACAAACACAGATATTGTTACTTTACTAACCACTTGAGTTTTCTATGAAAGAATACACCGCCTAGTGTCTTTCTATTAGCCCTTTCAACAGGCATTTGGTTAGTACATTAAGAACATTGAATCGACTTTACTTGATTATCAGTGTAATGGTAAAACAAATAGAATAGGATGAGAGTAATGATCAGACTCAGGGACTATCACTAGTGACAGTGAGCTTCGCAGTTTTGTTTTTCTAAAATAATTAATCTCTCCAAACATGATTCAAAAGGAGCCCTATATATCAATCAATCAAGTCAAAGATGTAAGAGAAAACTCTGAAAGTGTAAACAAAATTTGTTTTATCATAGCAAATTAACAATAGGCTGATCAGGGGAGATATCAGAAGCAATTTGCAACATGTCTAAGGTATTTTCAAAGTGAAAAGTTGAAAGTTCCACCTCCTCAATAAATAGGGAAAACCACGTATGAGGTAGAACATCTTCCTAAGTTTATAGCATTTTAACACGGTTTGATAGTATATTCAGCATACTTTTGTTTTAAAGACTATTGACCAAAGGTACTTATAACAAGACATGCAAACACTTATTCTGAGTTTAAGTTTCACCAAATTTGAATCATCATTATAGCATTTGATAGGATTTATCAAGAGATATGCTTACAGCCACCATGTCCTCTATTGCCTGGGTGGATTTAGAGCCAAGCATAACCATTCCCATAGCAATACCAGCTGCTTCTCCAGTCACTGCATCGTCTTGATATAGGTTGAACTTCAACTGTTCATAAACATCCTGTCTGTGGGTACCCATTGCTGCTAGACCAAGTCCAAGACAGCCTCCATGTCGAACCATCTAAGTAAATAAAGATTCAGTTTGAAAATGGGTCTCATAGATATGAGATTTAAAATTTTATAACAATTAACTGACAATTTCTGTTTCTGAAATGGCTGGAGTCTTTGAAAAAATTTAATTACTGATGAATAAAAAAGTTACTACATACGAAATTAAAATATTGGTCAACACCGTAGAATTTAAAAATTGCCCTTTTTCTCCAGTGGATAATAAAATATGCAGTTACTTCTTTTAAAGATTGAAAAAAGGTAAAATAATTCAACAAACATCTATTCATTCAAGTTAATTCTTGATTAACTTCCCACCTATTTTAAGAACCAAACCAAGACTTACAGTCTACAACAGTCAAACCTTGCTTTATGATATTCATTACTTCTACATTAATACTACTACAATCACATTACAATATACATACAATGGGGTACCCTAGAGTAAACTTAAAAAAGTAAAAAACACAACCTTGTATGAATTCCTCTAGTGTATGTGTTTTTTACTTTTGTAAGTTTAAAATGAAGTTTCACCAAATAACACTGGAGTTGATTTCTTTGATACCCCAGAGTATTTTACTTTAACATTACTTTACCAATTCTTGTTTAAAGACTATCTAATGTCTCATTTAACATTTATAATATGGGTTGATCAAGGAGTACAATCTTTGCTTAGAAAAGATTTTACATGTTCAAAATTGGTTTTATGCAATATTATTACACCATAATGAAGATAAAAATGGCATCGGAGTTTTTAAATCAATTTGCTCAAGAAAGCAGAACAGAAAACAGAACAGCAGCAAACCAATTGAATACCAAATTTTAGTTTTAAATGTCACCAGTACCGAATCATGACTGTATTTTCTGGGCTGTAAATTTGCATGAAGAGATGTTTTATAGTGCGAAACAACAGTTTTAGCTTTTTTCTGTAGAATATTCTACTTTTTTATAGTGGTCGTACTGCACCTGTGAGAATGCTATCAAAAACCCAGAAACACCTATATTCCGCAGAAGACCCAGTCCTGAAAATTCTAGATCAGCAATTCTTTACTATATTTATGTTTTCCAAAAAAGCTGTTCTGGAAAAACTTTTCAATACAACAAGTGTTAGAACAGTGTTAACTCACTTCATTTTGAGCCTCCTTAAGTTGTCCTAAGAGGTAGTCGATGATGGCCCCTCCGTGGTTGGCATGGATCAATCCTAAGGCATACAATCCTCCACCTTCTGAATAACCTGATGAGGGCCCTGCTTCCTTAGGCAGGTATGACTGCATTAACGCCAGTGCCTCTTGTTCATGCCCTCGGTGTATCACTCCGAGGGAAGCAGTAGCAGTAAGTTTTGCCCAATTTGTTGCCCTAGCTAACCATTCTAGATTATCCCTGGAAATTGGTAACATAATATTTAATTAAAACCTCATAATTAAGGATTAAACCAATGGCACATAAATAAATCTTTATTATAAAGATTATTAGCAGTCTCAAAAACTACATGTGTAATTGGTTAATGCAGAAGAACTATATATTAAATACACTGACTTAAATTGATCATACTGTGACCAGAGGAAACCATAACATAGACCATATTGAATGATCATTGAAACTAGCAATTGACAGATTTCACATGGTAATCAAAATCTGACCCCTCAATGTATGAGAATAAACAGGCAATAGTAATAGAGCCATACTTCATATTGATAACACATACGTACACTGAATAATTTAAAAATAAATGTCTGGCAGATAATAAGGAAAGATGGGAAGATTTTTTGTATAATCCCAACAAGGCTTTCATAATATCTTTCAAAAAACCTGGACAGTACAGCAACTCTTGTGGCTCAAATTTATTGATATATTTTTGGGGAATAAATCTAAAAATAGCAAAAAGTACAAGTTAAGCATAAAGACAAACTAATACAACAAAAAACAGCAAGATTGTTTTACAATCATTCTGATTACTTTTGCGTGAAACATTTATTTCCAGGTTACCTATTTCAATTGACGATATATATTAACTCTTGAAATTGGATCATTTCAGGAGTTAAAAAAAGAATTTGATAGTAATAAACAGCTTAATTAATAATGCAATTTAAATTTTCAACGATATGAAAATAAGAAAATAATGTGAGAATCTTAGAGGGAGGATAAATACCAGAAAATGCATACAGAGCAAATAAAAAAGGATTTTATTAAGAAAAACTAACATTTATGAAGATATACGAATTGAATTTCTATTTATTATCTAACATTTCATTAAATTTGAATTTCTTTTCTATTAAATGAGGAATTATACCTATGAAAAAAGACATTAGAATGCCACACTAAACAGAAGTTACGAAATCATTATATTGATTCAACATTTATCAATACATCAACTTTAGCTCATAATAAAAATACAATACATATAAAGAGAGAGAACCAGCTTTAAAAACTTTAGGAGTGAGATTCAAAACCTTTGCCTGGAACAAAATAAACTATTTAGAAATGGGAAAAAAATCTAAATCAAGCACGAAGATTATGATTGTACCAAGAAATTCAAATAATCATCTAGTTTTAAACACTGAATAATGAATAACAGATGCACTGCTTCAGATTTATCAACAGTATTTGACTTTTTACAAATGAAAGGGAGAATATTCATTACATAATCAATGTCTATTGAACCCTCAATCAAAGAGAAGGAAAGATTGCTGAAGGCTACATAATGAATGCAGTTATCCTTACCTAAGAAACTGGTCACTTGTTGTACCAGCATGCATGTAAGCATTTGCAATGACTGTGGCGGTGTGACATACTGATACACGAACTGCATCCTTGGTTCCCCGCAAGATTAAGAGGTCAGCACGATTACTTCTGATGAGGAACTGGAGCTGTAAACTGATGGACAATTCGCCTCCAAGGATAGATGAGAGGCGTTCCAATCTGCCAGCATCTGCAGACTTTTCTTCTTCCTCCTAAAACAAAGTGAAGTGTTATTAGTTAAATTCCTACAGCTTGAAAGAAAGGAAATACTGAAAATCCTACAAAATAACTACATGCTCATCTTTACAATCTTTTTATCCAGAAAAGCCAATAATATATTGACAGGAATCATCAAACTTAAAAGATTGGCACTGGCTCAAGGCAACTTACTTATTGCATCATGCATGTATTAATGTTTTTCTGTACATGTGCATAAAACATTATTCAAAAGAAAGAATTACAGTAATACTGTCAAAATAGTGCAATAGTTTTGCATCACCAACATATTATCTCATAAGCTAAAACAAACCTGGATGAATGATTAGAAGAATGCCGAAAAGCTGATACATTTTATTCCACAGAATCAGTTGATTTAATTTTAATACACAAAAATTATAATTAATGATAGTAAATTTTACCAGCTTTATCTCAGATATTGCCCAGTGAGGCATCTGATGAAATTTTCAAATTAGATATGAATACAGCATGGACAAAAATTAAATTTTAATATTGTTGGACCTAACTTGAAGGATTTAAATACCAAAATATTCTTTATACTGCAAAATAACATTAAATTACCACTTTAGAATGGATAAAGATGTTTTCTTAAGGAGAAAATTTAAAAATAGTCGAAATAGAGTATAATTAACACATTCAATACTTAAAGAATATCTATAGTGACCAATATAAAACCATTTTCCAAACTTCACGGTACATACTTGAATAAGAAAAATATCATGGGCATAAGTTAATGTATAACTTAACAAGTAAT
Organism: Sympetrum striolatum; assembly: GCA_947579665.1. NCBI lineage: Eukaryota > Metazoa > Arthropoda > Insecta > Odonata > Libellulidae > Sympetrum > Sympetrum striolatum. The sequence goes on from OX388346.1 coordinate 22,113,645, forward strand.
TAATTGCTACTGAATTTAAATATACAACGGCAATAAATAGAGCTGACCAGAATATATTGAAGAAGATTAAAAGTAAGAATTAGAGGGAAGGCAATTGATACTATCAGGGGAAGAGAGTAGATAAAATGTGAACGAAAGACCGTGAAACAAAAGTTTATTAGAGAAGTACACTTTACTTGAAGGGCTCATATAAGAGGCAAGAGAAGCATAAAGGAGCAAACCTACTGTAAAGAATAGGCATTAAAATCAAGTTTACCTTGGTTGTTGGTTTTGGCTTTTCTGCTTCAACTGGCTCTGCAGCAGCCTCTACCTTGGAATCTGTCTTGTCACCATCGGCAGCTGCAGCTTCAGTAGGGGCTGTAGCCTTTATGGCCTGTAGAACACGACCAAGGAACTGCTGCGTTGCACTTTCGTAAAGATCGAATGCTATTTGATAGGCCATCAGCGTACTCTCCTGGAAGAAAATACAATTTCAAAGGTGAGATGGGATTCAATATAAAACTATTGTGATAGCAAAATAACAAATGTCTTTTATTTTATAACAATGGAACTTATTATAAACACTAAAATTAACTTGAAAGTTTTGAAAGGCTTCAAAATGTCATTGATATGATTTGTGAGATAAAAATCTCCTTTACTAATTTCAGGAATATTAATAATTACATTCATTTACAATGGGACGTCAATCAAAAACATTACAATAAAAAATATAATTTCACAGCCCTAAGCTCCATCAATGACTGAGCAACTAAATTAATTATGTCATTCATATTTAAGCCAGCTGTATTGCCAATAAGTATGTAATGGGAAATTGAATTTCACAGAAACATATCAAAATATCATTAAAAACAGTGAAATTTATAATCAGCACAGACAAAATTAACTTCAGAAAATTCACTGTTATAGATATATGACAAACATAATAATGAATATCCAAAATAATTCAATTGAAATAACAAGGATATAAATATAAGCAGAAGAAAATGAACACAACTGTGCAGCACAAAAGAGTATATATTAATTTTTATATTGCTGTTTTGCCATCATGGATATCTTATCATAATCACCCAAACGAATTGCACATTGTGGAGCAGCAATGTGCTATCTAATGAAAAGAAGTTCCATTTATTTCTGTATAGGATAGAATGAATGCACTAGCTCACAAAAATGCTAAAGAGCTCAAAAATGTGCTTCAGTGCAATTTCTCCATCGTTAATGCTCAGTTAAATCACTTTTTATTAACTACATCAGTATAAATACTCAGTCGTACCTCGGATTCCTTGGAGAGTCTATCTAATACTTCTGCTACAGCGAGTGGGTCATCAAGGAAGATCAAGCACTGACACATGTTGACATAATCAGGAGTGGCTAGTCCACGATATAAGCCAACAAGTGAGCGAAGAACAGCATTCCGGAATCCTCGATTTTGTATCAATGACATGGCGACATTGAATGCATATGACAGCATTGCTTGTACATCATCCTAAATAAAAATAATAAGATAAGCTTGCAATTAAGAAAAGTAGTCAAATTTCATTTAAATATAGAGAAATCTAAACATGAAATTTTACGAAAAATGGTATTTTAGGATCACAAACTCACAGAATCAACGATAGCTTTCTCAAAGACATCCATTCGCCGTGTTTCCAATGCAATTCCGACAGCCTGGCGATATTTTCCATCATCAATGCACCGTTGAAACATGCGATTAACAATGGCTTCCAACCTAGGGTCTATGTCTTTAGCTTCACTTGGATTTTCAACCAATGCAACACGCTGCTGGGTGTAGTAATCAATGCACTTGGCTGTGAATAAGAATGTTTCGAATTCGCTTTGAGAGAAATTTTCAAATAAATTTTAATACCTCCATTTACTTCATTTATCTGTTCACATGTATCAGTGTGATACAATCAAAGATCGAACCCACCCTTGTAATGTAGAATCTACCGGTTGAACAATGAAAACATGTTTAGAGTAAAGCCTTACCAATTATAGTATCAACATATTCTGATCTTGAGTTAACGTTGAATAAATTTCCTGCTCCCAAGGCATAAGTCAGGGAATCTTCAAAAGAACCTAGATGATAGTAAACCTTGCTGGCAACCAAAGCTGCTAATTCATGCTGATTAAATAATTTATCCTCGTGCAGTATTTCTCTGTAATTGATTTAAACATAGCTTTAATATATAGCTTTTAACCGTAAAAAAAATCTGACAACGATATAACATAAACGAAAATCGTACATTTTTTCAATGGCCTCTGAAATCTCCGGCCAGAATTCATCCACGATCATATCCAGTCTTTTTAAGGCAAAAACCTTCAGTTCTGGCATAGGTTCATCCAAAAGGGATATTATCCCGGCTGAAAATAGATAGTAAATTCAGTAGATAAACAAATATAACTATATTTTATTCCTTAAGCACAATAAAGGAAAAGTAAGTCAGGAATAGTTGCTATTTTTTCCTCCAAACAAGTAATTTCAACGATTATATTAAGTAAGTAGATTACCCATGTTTGCATTTACTTAAATACGAGATAACAGAAAAATCAACAACTTACCTGCTGAAGTAATATTCATTTTTAAGTTTTGAAAACTTCACGACTAAATGACTTAACAAGACTCGCTTTTCCTTCCTGTATTAACGTTTCGCTTCTCTTTGTTACGGTATTGCCAACAAGCAAATGACTTGATGAGGTCACTGCCTCATGGTGCAAGAAGGCTTGGCAATCGAAAATCTTTGTGATTCAGCGCCAACGCGAAAGTCTCTTACTGGAGTGTTTTTCATAATTATCAATCATATCGCCTAATAACTTGCATTTTAATCATCTTATAACAGCAATTATCTAAAATATTGATAGATAAAATTTAAATGTTGGTTTATCATAATTTCATTCTTTTATGTTTTTAGCACTGGGGATTTTCGCATTTCTATGATTCCTAAGAAAGAGGTACGAAATGCAAATGGCGGGTATCTGGATGTAATGTAAACAGTAGTATGGATGATTATTTCAGCATACTTCGTAACTATTCCCTATTTTTTTGTTTTCTTTGAATTATTTTCGATATATTTGTATTGCAAGTTACGCTCCTTGTATCATAACTGAAATTCTTCTCCTTTGTTGATTAAAGGTTCTCGGAAGATCTGGACAAATGATCAGATTAAAATTAATGATGTAGTAGACGAAGCAAAGTTAATTCAGTATCGGGAGCTCTTGTCAGGAGATTTGATAGAGGTGATATTATTTTCAACAATCTAGTTCATTTGTATTATGCTGGCAAATATGATTAAATAGTGATGGTAATTTGACAAACTCTGTTGATGTAAACAATCTTCTTAATGACCTCTTCACAGGCTGGATCAAATACATCCAAAAATGGCTCTCACCAAAGGAAAGGAGATGAAGCCATTTTGTCAGCATGTATTAAAATGCTTGTATCTGTTGTAAACAAGCAACAAGAGATTGCCACAGATGGAAGCTATTTTAGCAGAGTTATGACAGAAGACATTATTTACATACGTAAAATTATATTATGCATCTTTCGTAAATTACTCCGCTCCAAGAAACCACAAAGAAGGAATTTCTTAATGCTATATTTTCATTTGGTAGGATGATTTGGTTTGATTAGTAAAGATTCCATTTAAATTTATTATTTTTGTATTAATGCTTTATTTTATTTCAGGAAAAAGTCCCTTTGGAAGTCTTTTATGTATTCCAAATAACTGGGTTCAGCCCTGTTACATCTTATTTAGCCAAGTAAGTAGGGAAAAATAGAGATGCCTTGCAATTCATTGAACCTGTATAAAGTCTTTCCGTATTGCAAATCACTAAGCTCATTTAGCCCTCTGTCATTTCATAAATTTGTTCATAATTATTTTCATGATTTATTTGTAAATTTTTTTATACATTTTATTGAGAATCTTCAATAAGCTTCGTTTCTGCTAAATAACTTCATGGTCTGGTGAATGGTTTTAATTAACTTAGCGTGATTTAATGGAAGACAGAGATGAATGCCATGATGAAAATATTAACTTCATTGCAGATGTGGATTGGTTCTTGAAAAAAATGTGTGAAATCAGCTTACATTTTCATCAAATTTCAGAACCAAAGTTGCATTATGGAGGTGATGAGGTTGCAAATAAAACAATTCCCAGTCTTCTATAACTTTTTCAAGTCATCTAAATAAATGATATGAGTCCTCAAAACAGTGTGCTCTATTTTTGCCAGTTAAAACAATTATTAACTAGTCAAGATGGCATATTGTTGAAAAGCAAATAATGATGATGCCATATGCTGAAATCAAATTCACTTAGTGGTCTTTCTGAGGGTGTATTGAATGAATATTCATTGCTTCAGTTTTGCTTGATGAAGAATTACCACCACAATGGTCAAGTATAGAAGTCACAATTTTTTTTTTTATACTGTGAATACTTTCTTGGTGAAAAGTGGATTCCAGTCATAAATACTACGTTTTCATTTTTACATGTAATTAATAGTTTGGCTCATATTAATTAACAGTAAAGTCTATCTTGAATTCTTTCCAGAAATGCTTCTCACCCGGAAAACATTTCACACTTTGTGAACTGTCTAAGTTCTGTTATATGTTATGGAGGTAGCAATGAATCCCATCAAAAAATATCAGCGAGTCTCCTATCTTCACTGGTGGGTGCTGTTTATGGATCTGCCCTTGGTGATGTCTCCAATGAGTTATTATCTTCTATTCAACCCCAGCTTAATATAATACTGACCTCAGTTCTTGAGGAAGTGCATGGGAAGTTGCTTGCCATTCCAGCAAAGGAAAATATTACTGTGAGTTTATTTAAAGTTTTTAATTAAGGTAATTTTTCTTTATAAAATCCAAGATGGTGCAATTTTGATTTTGTCATAAGATTACTAATCATAGAACTAATTCAAATAACCTATGAGAATAATCATAGGTTATTTATACATTATTATTAATCATAATAATAATGTCATTATCATAATAAAATTTTAATGTGTTATCATAGAGTAATTCTATGATGTTATGAAAATGGTAAATTTGAATTTGAAGAGATCATTGATAATCTATGTGAACATCTATTTGTAAAGAATTGCTTCGATAAAACAGTGCATGTTACTTGGATGATACGGATGTGGGATGGGAATCAATAGAAGATAGAAGACTAACTCAAAGGATAAATTTACTAAATAAGTTAAGAGAAATTACAGTCTCAGATGATTTAACCAATATCATGCAACCTCCCTGTTATGCGGGCCATTCTGATGCTGAGAGGAAGATTAGAGAAATAGATTATTATTATTATTAGATGCTAGAACGAATCATTTCAAGAATTAATTTTTTATAATTTCTGCTAACAATACACAATAGCAATTGATTATAAAATAGAGTCAAGGTGCATGCACCTCCTGCCACACACCGAAAGGTGCCTTGCAGGGTTCTTACATAGACATAGACAGTCTATAAATTCTATTGCTGTAACTATTTTCCAATTCCATGAAAAATTTACTCATGAGCAGTTAATCTTGTGTAGCCCAAAATAAATCTGGCTTTGTTAATTATAAAATACTATATCTCACAATCAGATGTAATATACATATATAAATATGTCTGTTGGCATTTGATGTATTTTACTTTCAATTTTGTTTTTTCAACCAATTATATTATAGCTTTTCTCCTACAATATTTGTTTAAAATTTTTTTCAATGATTTTCTCAACCAATTATTAACAGGTTTCTGAGGTAGATGGAGGACCTGATCTAATTCCAGTTGATATTTATGGACTCCTTTGCAATATACCTCTTCTTGGAGGGAAAAAATCTCAACTTATTCTATCTTTCTTCTCCAATCAACTTGCGGAAGCTATTAAATTTTCACCAGATCTGTCTATGAACCAAGCATTTCAGAAGCAGAATGCATGGACTTGCAGTAAATCTCCACAGCATCTTTGTAAGCTGTTACTGTCTGTATGTATGTTTCCTCCTTTCTAGTCTTATCCACCTGGGCATATGTTTGTATTTTATATATTTATTTATTATTAATTGAAATGTATTTCTTTTAATATTTGAAATAAACGTCTTCATCTATTTAGATATTTGCTCAATCATCCATTGTATGGTTATTTCTTTTAGGAGAAAACTATTGCTTTGTTTTGATCACTTTGCCTCAAACCTCTTTAACCTTGCCTCAATCAACTTGCTTATTTTAATTTATGTTTATGGCAAATTTTTACGGAGTGAGAAAATTGGGGCTCAATCTTTTTTTTTTTAATCGTAGCATTGAGTATGAATTAAAATTTATTTAACATAAAATTATGATGACTTACTACATTGGTGTGCTTACTTTACCTATAAGTGGCTCTCGTTCATTATAGACTTGCTTCATATCACTGGCCTCCTTATCTATGTTTGAATGTTTTCACAATTTAATTTTTGGCTAAATAAAAGAAGTAGATAGTTTCAGTTAAAAAAATCAATCTTCCTTGTAATGATTGATAACTATTTTCTACTCTATTAAGTCTAAATATTAGTGATAATTATCTTTGGCTTCTATGGATATTTTAATATAATTCTGTTAAAAATATTTTGTGAAGAAATTGTAGTTGCCATCAGCATAACAAGTATAATTTATTTTATGTATTTATCAACATTTATTATCAATGAAATTTATTTAATTAATTAAAACAATATCAGCAAGCAATTATTTGTACTATTAATTTGTGTGCTATCTCAATAAACAATATTGGATCAAATTCTTTCGCTGATTTATGTGATCCTTGAATTAAATTATTTCCGCATTTCAGATTTCATATGAATTTTATTTAATTGCATTCTAAGTCTATACTTCTTAAGGTAAAGTGCATTCAGAAAATTTTTACTATATCTTAGTCTTCTGTGTATTGACTTTAAGAACTTCACCGTGTATCTGAATTTGTATTATTTTCTTTCAGCTACTCATTCCCTTCGATGCCAAAGATGCACTTGATCTGATTAAGAAAGTAATGCTCAAAGGAAATTTCAATTGGAGAATTCTGTTAACACTTACGTCTGTGTTCATAACTACCAAGGAAGACGCTGGACCTATTATGAAAGGTAAGTGATGCTGAAATTTTAGTGTAAGTAATATATTTATTTAAAAAATCAAATATCTGCAATCTCTGATAATTTAAATTTATCTCTCATTATGAGCTATAATTTTCTAGAAATTCCATTTCTTAATTTTTAGCTAAACAAATTTCTGTCATGTTTTTCAATAATTATGAGATAACTTCTTGTACAAGTTAATTTGATCTTTATTTTCTTTTAATTTGTAATAAAACAGTTTATTTATTATACAGTAGAAGTCCGTTATAACGAGTACGGCATATAACGAGAGTTGCATTAAAGCGAATGATTCTTTAGACGTTGTCCGTCCCACTGCAAAAAGGATAGGGATTTACATCCATTATAACAAGTGATCAAATTCTGAGGTACCGTTATAACGAGTGCCACGGTTCTAAATTTGTCTTGCAGGTAGCATATCTCGTAATCGAAGAGTCTCACGAGTTTCACTATCCCCTCTGTCCCTCACGTCTACTATATTTTATCGCCTCTTATCTTGTTTCTTTTCGGTGATGATCCCTCTAGTCAGCAGTTTGAATAGAGTTTCCATTTTATTGGCATCCACCTGTGGGATTTGTTTTCATTCAAAACTTGGCACCAAATTGTCTAATTGAAGGAGATATAAGAGATAAAAGCAGAGCTGTTTCTGATTTTCAGGGTAACCTTTCCCTCGCACCACAGTCATTAGTTATGAAACGTGTGAATGAGAAATATCTAGAGAAAGGAATTTGATTTGAATTAGGGGTGCCATTCCACATAATGGTCATCAGTCGATCATTAGACGTGAGTCCGTTCAGGAGAGCTTTCTAATAGCAAAGAACTGTGTCCCGCATATTGGACATAAACTGCTCCTTTGATGAATTCGTAGTGGTAGACACGGAAACCGCTGTTTGTGGTCTGCTGACAGATGATCAATTAATAGAGCAGCAAAAGAATGACAGCAGCAAATCGTTGGATATTGAGAATATAGAAGAAGATTCATTTAAAATCCCTACAGTAGCGAGTCCCTCTCACAAACATTGGGGGCTCTTAATTCTTTGTATCTAGCTAAAAACGCCTCAGTGGACGATTTAATGACTTTAAAGTGTGTAGAAGATTTTAGGCCAAACACCGTACTAATACCTTTAAACAGATAAGAATATATTCATTTTTTAAGTTATTGCTTTTTTTATGTACAGTGAGACTGAGAAATCAGGTTTTTACACCAATAGATGTTTATTAATTATTGTAAAGTTCTTATAACTTCTGTTAAGGTTAATTTATTCTTACTTTCAATTTTTCTGAAAAAGTGAATTTATTGTAAAGTTCAAAATTTCGGAAGATAATTAATGTGAATTGACTGGAACGACGAAATTTTTGGGCTAAAACTTAACTAAAGGATGCAAGTACGTACCTGCAAGTGGCCATCAATTTTAATATTGCTCTAAAGCAATTGTTACAATGTTTCAAATAAAATCCCTTTCGTCCTTTCATAGTTTATCTGATTTTTTTCCTAAAAATTAGCACCATTACCAGAGAAACATATTTTCTTGGTTACCTTGATTAACGTATGGGAAGTGAGAGGTGACATGGCTTTGAAGGGTGGGAGTTGAATGGGGAGGTTTCTGTTTGTGCCTGGAGGACGAGAGAGGAAAGATGAGAGCTGTCTTGGGGGAAGACGATATATGACAGTAGAGGAGAAGGAATTCTGCTCTCACCAGCTGCTTTGAAGAGTTGCCAGCACCAGTGCCTAACAAGCATGAGTCTCATAACTACTTATCCTACTGGAAAGCCATCTATAATTATTATGTTACATCATCAAATCCTTACTAATATGATTATCTAATGATATATTATTACTTTTGACGATTATTGAGCAATAATGATCCACATTTTATGTTAGAGGAACACCGGTTACGGTTTTATTTATCAATGAAATAATATTTTTGACGCAAACGTACTCTTTTACGCATTCTGAAGCATTTGCATAAGAATAAAAAAACTCTAAAGTTCCATTCTGACGCATTCGCTGCCCTTGGATTCCATAGGGCGGACATTTAGAATAAGAAAACAGCTATAACGAGTACGCGTTATAACAAGTATTTTTCCAATTTTTGTCAGCTCCAGCTATAACGGACTTCTACTGTAATTGGCAACTTTAATTCATTAAATTGATATGAAATATAGGTTCATATAAGGAATTCTAAAAAAAATACAATTGTGAAATGAAAAATGGCATTGAAATTTGTCATTGCAGATCAGATTAAGGCCTAATGTACTAATTGATAACGTTTCTCTCATTATTACTATGTATTTGTATTCTTTCGAGTTGTATTTACTTTCATGTGGTTGTGTTGATCAAATATAATAAGAAAAATTGCTATTTTTTATTATTAATATTTTTATGCTGTAATCCTAGTAGTAGTATTGTTAAAAGTGCTTTGACAGCTTAGGTCATTTCCCACATCGGCTTCCACCGGGAATCAAACCCGGGACCGCTTTCACCAAAGGCAAATGTGCTGTCCACATGCCTATCCGGGAGCCTTGCTGTAATCCTGTTTTTCTTACCTTTCTGTTCATACTAAATTAACTTGGCTGTAAGACAAAAGTATTTGCTTGTTAATTACAGTTTAGACTGATGCTTGAAGTTCCTATTAATTATAAGTAACTACTTTCTCAATTCAAAACATTTGTAAAGCTTAATAACAGATAAATAGAACTTTTTGGTATTTTTATGTGTACCAAAATATTCCAGTTTGGTTGCTCACCTTCAATCTATCAGCCTGGATCAACTTATATAGATTATAATTTTAACTGATGAACAGAATCAGTTAGAGTATAAGTAGAGTTCCGAAATCATTACCTACATTTTCATGAGAACAAGGTTATTTCTCCATAATATCTTCTTTCTCTTTAACAGAATACATAAACTCAGTCCTCCTCGAAGGATTTTCTAAAAGCTGTCCAGAGACCATCAAATCAGCTCTATTATTTGCCAGACAGTGTGGCTCCGAGGGCAAGAATTTTCCGTCTTATGCAGAGTGGTTCTCATCAATGTTTGGTTCCAAAGGAGGCTCTAAAAAATCAGAAGGAAATACAGATGCCATCCTTAATTCCATGAGCAACTTTAAGCTCTTGATGACCGTGATCACTGATCTTGTGCCAGTGGAAAACATAAGTGGTTTGCGAGCTCACATGTCTTGCCCTCCTCAAGCACTCACATCCTCCAACGTTAGGGCAATGATAAGTGATTATCTTCACTTGGCCAGAACACGTCTATCAGATTTTGGGGTGACCCTAGGAGAGCAAGGGGGACTGCTTCAGTCAAAGCAGTTTGGCAAACAGGATGCCACTACATCGGTTAGTCATGCCACCAAAGTTATGATACTTAATTATTTCACAATCTATAGTTAGATAGAATAAATTGTTGGTTGATACATAAAACCACATTCATTTTATAATTTTTTATTGATATTCAATTGCGTATATATACACTGTTCTTATCCTGAATGGTAGAAATAAGATTTTTTTAAATTTGAGCCTCTCTGAAGTATAGAATTTCAAAAATAATGAGTGGTCAGTAAAGAAACGTTAAGCTGTTATACATTATGACGAATTACCAAAGTAATGCTTATGTTTTCATTGATACTGAAGACCTTTTCTCTTTACTTGCAAACTTGCTTGGAAATGCTGCAAATTTCTTGTTAGAGAATTCAATTATTAACTTTTTATTGGTTCATAAAATTCTAAAATTGTAATTCGTATAATAATAATCAAATGAAAACTAACTGCATGCATGCTTGGTGGTTTGAGTGCTTGGTTTTGTTTTCCTGGAAGATTTTTTCAATATAAGATATATTATTATTTACCTTTGAATTCATGGAAATATAGTTGATAAAATATGAGCAGCAAGAAATTCCTGCTGATCCCATAATTCAACTTCAGTTTGATTGTTTTCCATGAAATGAGTGTGAAAAGAATTTCTTGTCATGTATTTATTTTATAACATTATTTTCAGAGTTCCAGTTCAGTAGAAACTGATATAGAAGCTGTGATGACACATTTTGAGAAGACAAGGACTCTATTGCCAGCTCTTCTGAATGCATCATTGTTTCAAAAGAAATACTTTGAGCAAACTTTTCTTCCTGCATTGCTTGCACCGAGGTATTTATTTTATATTTATGATCTAGTAGTATTTAGAATTGCAAAAACATGTCCTCAGAGTCACTTAATAAATACTTATTTACTAATAAATTAATCAATTTGAATGATGTGAAATTGACTTTCATAGCATCACTATTATTAAAACTCTATTTTATTAGTAATGAGTTGTAAATATTTATTAAGTTCAGACTATATTATATATTTATATATATATTGGTAAAAAATCAAGAATAATATGAAGCCATTTGTAAATGATAGCTAATCTGTGGATTCTATAATATTTTTTGAAATCAAAGAAATCAACAATAATTTTCTGAAAAGATAATAATATATTTTAAAATACAATGTAAAAATCATAAAAAATTATGGCAATAATAGTCATTGCGCAACTGTGTTAAAGAGATAATTGCAAATTTTGCATAATGATAAAGTGCTTATTGTAATTTAATTTTATTATTTTGAAATTCAAATATGAATTGTATGATATTTGATGGATTTCTGAAGCTATTGGTTGTGTAGTTTTACTTTCACTAAATTATCTTAAATTTAAACTGTTTTGGCTTGCCTGCATCTTGAATTAATTGAGTTTTAACTTCTTTTCAGACCTCTTCCGAAGACAATAGACACCAAGATGAAAGTCATTGAAACCTTGCATTCAAAAGGACTCATTTCTGCAGCAATTCATAACAATTATCTTAAAACTTGTAAGGATTTTGGAAAAAGCTGATGTGATAATGTGATACATCTTATATTGTGGCCAATATTTTCCATGATTGTATTTTTGTTAAGAGCTTTAATGTGGAATTAATTGTATGTGCATAAACTGTTATTTTTGTAGACCGTCTTTTATTATTACATTTCTATTTTAATTGATAATTGGATTATTTAAATCCCAATCCATTTTATATTTCCTCTGAATATGGTTGAAAATATATTAAGCATATTTGTGTGGAACCTTTCCTTATTTGTTGATGAGTACAGCCAAACATGGATGCTTTTATTGAATTCCCAAAACTGAGGAATGAGATGGGTCTATGTACAATGTATTTAGTCCTTCATTAACCAGTTAAATAATTCATGTTTGGAATGCAGAATTACATACTCTAGTAAATGTCACCATGCCTTTAATTGATTTTTCAATGTAGTAAAATATTTTAATTGTGACTTAGTTGACAATTATTTAGCCACCTTAAAAATAACCTAGTAAAATTTTAGAGATTAATAGTTTCATTTCATTTTCTTACAAGCAAAGTAACATAGCTCTGTATACAGAAATACTACTAATGTCACGTATTTTGAAACTCATTCTAACAGACAATCATTAAAGATTAATAACAAGGTAGTATAATTTCAGTAACCCCAAAATAAATTGTTTCGAGTATTTACATAATAAATTTTATTCATCTAAGGACATACATATGCAAGTATAGAATAAGTCCTCAATAATCACACCGACACAAAACATTACAATGTACATCAAAATTATAATACAACATATATTTTATTCTCAATAACACATTTCATCTCTTCAATATATTACAGGTTCCCCTCATTCACAAATTCAAATTGAGTTTCTGTAGAGAGTAGCTCAGGGAAAGTTCTCCTAGGGAAGACATGCAAAGAGTAGAAATCTACTTGGGAAGTGAAGTTACTGCAATATTTTCAATACTATTTCCATCAGTCTTTATTCTAATCTGTGAAGAACAAATACAAGTACTCTTTGAATTATCTGTGCAACTCCAATTCTTTAGCTCTAAATTGCAATAAATCTGTTCATCTCTGATTCCATACCTTTCTTCTCCCATAAGCCCCCTTCTAATAATGAATACTTCAATTATACTTCGTAGTCCTTCTGCCACCTTTCTGGACATTCATGTATGTGAAAATGCAGATCAAACACTGAACTGAACTGAATTTTGCGAAAATTCACTTCTACTGATCCTATGCAATTATTTTCTGGGCAATACAAATTATGCTACTGAAGCCTTTTCATTACAAAAGCAATAAGGCATCAAATCTAACTCTGGTGTATATCATCTTACTAATGGGAAGAAGCCCTATTTTCGTTCCCTAAAATTTCTTACTTTGCCTGTAACGTACACTCCTGGCCAAAATTAACGCAGCACCTCCCTAGCGATCCTTACGGCCGGTGCTGCGTTAATTTTGGCCAGGACTGTACATCTTGAACTTTGTAGTGTTTGTCAGAAAATATTCTCAATCATTCCATAAAAATTCTTATTTCCACCACTGTTGCCCCCCCTCAAATATGATGTTCATCTTCAGAACCATAAACTTTCATCGAAAGAACTTCATCATTACTAGTCCATATAATAATCAACAAACAGTCAGCAAATGTCAAATCTTAACTCCGTTAAAAAATATTTGAAAATTTTCTTAATGGAAAAAACATATTATAGCATGTACGAATTCCCAAATGATGTTTATCATATTTTTAAACTCTCCTTTGTGTGCCATATTTCATGATTGGTATTTAAATAGTATAATTATATGTATTTGTAACTGTATTTAATATCTCTAGCTATATAATGTTGATGATTATATTTTGTACTGTATATTTGTTCTTATTCATACTGACCTGCCTCATGCTATTTCATCTGTGGCCTTACGGAGTTAATAAAATATTATTATAAAGACCCTAGTAAAAATCTTATCTTCTGTTGTACTAATCTACGATACAGTTCTCAAATTGAAGAAGTAAAGAGAGACTAATAGTTGATAAGGAATCGATAAATATTTCAATAAATAGAATAAGAGATTAAGTGAATTATTGTGACTCTATCTACCAATAATTATTTCCACCATTGATAAACGAATTTCTATGATAGATCATATTCCGCGGCTAAAAGACAAAGAACGACTAAAAATCGTTATCTTCTCGTTCGCGCTGTAAACTGTGTTTTGGAAAATGAGTGATACAACGTCGATAGTAAATATTGAATTTTTGTACAAATTCTCTCAAACTGACTCTAATTTTATCGGCCCATTAAGATAAGGGAGCATAAAACGTGATAATGTCTTCTGAACACGAAGATCTTCTGAATACGATATTTATTGGAGAGGTAAGTTAAATGAATGAAGTTTCGGAAAAATTTCTGGAGCAATGCTTGAAGCTATTATTTCATAGGTTGCTACTGTCCAAGATTATGGAGCTTTCGTGAGAATACCAGGCAATCCTAAGCAAGGGCTAGTCCATCGTTCTCAAATCTCTGCTTCTGTTGTTGACGATGCCGCGGATGTTCTTCAAAAGGGAGATCGAGTTTTCTGCAAAGTTATAAGTGTCACGGTGAGTATACTTAAATTGAGATATTGAAGCTAATTTCTAGAGTGATTCCTTCCAATAAATTTATTTGATTCGTATAGGATGGAAAGATTGGTCTATCCATGAAGTATGTCAACCAAGATAGCGGTAAAGACAAGGATCCAAATGGAGTTGAATTACAGTGAGTGTTCTGTCTTAAAATATCTTCTCATTGACCTATTGGTCATATATTGTCTATTCGATCTACATTTTGAACGCTTAGCTTAGTGATTTAATTCTAATTTTCATAGATTAGTCTGACTCATTTTCAGTTTGTGTATTCTTTTCCAGGTCAATTTATTATTAAGATTCTTAATGGATAGCATCATTTATGGTTTCACATAGTCACGTAACGTTTTTTAACATTTAAGATCAATGAAGGTTAGTTCTACTCCAACTAGAAGAAACATGTGTATTTCTTGTTAGAGAGGCTTTACAAGTCTTTAACATTTTTATCATACGTGTCATAGATATTTATTTTCATAATTGTACTTAAAATCGATTGTGTTGTGAATGAGTTTGTGAAAGAGAAATGTTTAAATTATAGCCAAGTAGGTACTTATTTACTGTTAATATAAAAACATTGTATATGACTCGACTAAAATTTCTTGCATAACAAGTTATGCTGAAGGATTAGAAGGTACAGCTAACAGCAAAAAAAAGTTACCACCCCTGACCCACCAAGAAATTCTAAGTCCAAAATTCGGGCCGGCGAGCCTTTCTCTCGAAAAGGGAGGGAGAGAAAAGAAAGACGGAGAACATGGTACGTTACGCTAGCTCGGCTCTCGCGTTTGGATGGTGAATTTTCGTTATTTATATAATGATCATTTACTACTATCCATTATCTGCCGCAACATTTGATGTGTTAACGCGTACTATTTAATTTGACGACGATCAACTGGAAGATAACTAAAGAAATGAATCGAATTGAATGCAGCATTCAAAGTCACTCTCACTTTAATTTTCGATAACAGATTATTAAATCATTTCCAAAACAATACAAATGAATTTAACTGAATACAACATTCGGTATCAAATTAACTCACATTTCGTTTTTCGAAAATCGATCGTATAAATCACTTCCAACGATTGATTATGCTCATCAATGTGAACGAAACCAGCAACTTTTCTCTTCTTCCTAATTTCAAATAGGCCAAAAAGCAGGATCTCGGATTCAAAAATGGCATTTGTCGTCAGGGGGACCGGCTGTTTATACTCACAAAACTTTTCGTGTATTCCGTAAAATATCTCAAAAATTCAATTCGGAAACAACAATAAACGACCAAAATAAGGTTTTCTATTCATTTACTCTGCTATTGGTTCTTGTCTCAATCTCGTATGACTATTATTTTTAATTTAATTTTGCAAAAGAAATGAAGCATGCAGAGACAAAAATGAACTTTACGTGCATTTCTCACGGAAATGCTTTGACTCGTCTGGGATCGAAGCAAGGACGAAGTGTCACCATTTTTTACAATATAAACACTTTCGTATATATATATATATTTGAATGCAATGTTCTGTAAAAAATTCAAGTCAATCGACCGAGTGGTTTTCGAGTTTTGCGGGCACAAACATACGCAGGCTGAATTTTAATATATAAGATATGTGCATGATTCGGTAGATCACTGTAATTTGATTGCTTTTAGACACCTTTCGTTTAACTTTCCCAATTGAAAATCGTTCTATTATCAAGAGAAATAAGTAAGGAATAAACACAAGGAAATAAAAGTGCCAAAACTTCCACACAGAAAGTCGTATAACTTTGACAAAATTATTTATTTATTTGTGTTTAGTTACCTATGGAGTTCCTCAAAGTTAAAGCTCATTCGATTGATTTAAATAACGAATATTCTTTTCTAGATTACCATTTCCCCTTACTCTCGTGACTACTATAGATTGTATAATCCATTAATTTGTAAAATTAAATTATCCTGATAACAACACTGTAGAAAAATTCACAAAATTAGCTTCGACGCTTACTATCACTATCTTCAACATTTACATAAATACGCGATCCTCCATATGGCATGTGCCTGGAGAAAAGAAGGGAACAAAAATGTTACCTGCCCTTGAAAGGGTAGAATACCGGGAAAACTGTTAAACAGGACAAAACGAAATAGGTGGGGGAGAAGGGCAAGATAATCCTTTTGTTGCCAAACGGGAATGGAAAGGAAAAACTTTCTCGTTGGGAGAAGAGTATTTGGGTTGCAATTTGCTTGATTCATTTTGATGTTATCTAAAATAATGTGTTCGCTAGCCTTCTCTGATATATGTTTAATTTTTAGCTCGCAATTAGAAGAATGACTCGAAGAAATAAATCTCTCATAAAGTGGGACTGCAGAGCAACAGATTAGAAATATTGTATGTTCTTCGGCCTAAAACTTACGAGATCTCACTGTTTATCTGATGTGGATTAAATGAAAATAATAATAAATAGCTTGATGAAACCACTGTCCTAAAAATTGGATCCATGGATTCCATATCGTTTCAAAGTAATGGCTTCCAGTAAATACAGTAGTAAATGGCCAGCGGTAGACGTCCTTTTGGTAAAATTCTCGAAATTTTATTTCTCAAAAGTTACCCCTCTCGTATTTTTAGCTATTTATTGATCAACGAATCACCTCCGAAGAATATTACAATTTGTTTATTTCAAAGTTCTCAGTATTTTAAGAAAACCATCTTTTAATTATCAGTTATGGAAAATGATAAGACCGCTATCCGTAGATCTGTTACTTTTGCATGACAATGGGTTAATCGAGGTTAACCAAACCTAAGACTTGGCTAGAGGTATGAGTTTTTAGTACTCGACACAGAATGGGCAAGTTATTGCGTGTGTGTTACTGTAATGACGATTATAATTGAGTTTAAATACGTATTTAAATGACATCCTTATTTTTTATTTTATAAACCAGGTGAGATATACTAGCAAATTTTATAAGTGAATCAAGATGAGTTTAACGTTTTGGCTATCATCAACACTGAGAGAAAAAATATATTCACTTGCTTTTGGTGTTTTTTATATTAATTTTAAAGGTTCTTAAAATCTACGAAACTAATAACTGTGTCTATCTTTTAATGGAATAAAAGAATTGAAAACCCTATACATCCAATGATAGTAATAAAAAAGAACCAAAGGAACGCTAGTTTACGCAAATAGCTATCTCTTAAATTTTCCCGTTTTGTTGTTGATTGATTTGTAAGGATGTCCCAAAGGTTTATGAAAAACATTGGTTAGAAGAAATAGCGAAAAAGGCCTGAAAAGTTGAATGTAAATATTGAGAACGTAATATTGGAATTGGCATTTTACGAAGCTTAAGTTTCTACGGGAGTGATCTTTCTATGGTTAATATATGTTTAATTCTACTGCTGAAAGCAGAGACGGTCCGAGACATGGGCAGTCTGGGAGACCGTTCCCAGTGTTTGTGTGCTCTTCTCAGATCCCTTGAAGATTCTCAATGATAAAATTATACGCGTAGCTTACGGAATTTTAACGATTACACCCGGTCACAATATTTAGTTAAACTTTCTTTTATCCATTAAGGGGAACTAGTTCTAAACGTCTGCCTGCCCAGAATATCAATAATTTTCAGATTACCCCTTCCCGATGATTGTAATCAATTTCCTTCGCAATGGATGCAGCTTTCTTTGGTTCAAGTTCTCTGAATAATTTCCTTATAGTCAAATTGATTGAAGAAGCCGTTACTTTGTAAAATAGCGTTATATAAGAAATTTTGAATCTTTGTCCTTAGTTATTTCCGCCATTTCTTATAGTCGTTGAGCAATGACTATATTTTTACGGAAATTATATTTAGTAAAACTACTAAATCAGGCGTAATCAATTTGAGTTGCCCTTACATCGGTAACAGCCGTTTAATAATTAGAATTTAGGCTTCGTATTTTCCCTTTCCTTTTTTTTTAATGAGAGGCCAGTTAAGTCCATCAGCCATTATCAGATACAGCACTAGAAATACTGACATCTCATACTTATTACCCATAATTACTCTTAAATAAGATGGATAAAGCTTCCCTTCTGGGGAAATATTTCTTATTGTCAGGAGAATCTATTACTGCTGAATATTAATGCTGGTTTCATGGGCCTCGCCTATTCTTCCTTAAAACTTTTTGGTTTAAAGATAAGGAAGACATTTACGATATCTTGAAGGTGCAGAAATTTAAATGTGTGAATTCCTCGGCATTTATGATTAACTGGCGGAAGCTCTAATTATATGCATGAATGTATGCAAATTGTATGCATATTTTTATATGCCTACGTGATTATATCCTACTAATTTTCGAAGCAAAATAAATTTACAGTGATAATAAATAATTTCGACTATGATAGGTCTATTGTTAATGGTTTATGAATTTTGGATGTAAATGAACGATTTAGAAGTAAGTTCACATAACACCAAATGCAGTAGGTAAGGAAAATGAAACTTGAACACTGCCACAAAAATCGGAACTTTTTCGAATGGTTGATCTCATTTACATTCTCTCTGGCTGAACCATTGAAAAAATATTTTTCCGGTCACCTTCTAACCTGCATTATTTTCTCTTAAAATAGCTTACATCGTTTTCTCAATCATGTAATTGAACCATTTTCTCAATCTTATAAACAGCCTACATCCCAGGATCTGTGCACATCACTTCTGAGCCTGTTTACCAAATTATCTTTACATTTTTAGATGTATTGCCTTAGTGTTGAAGAGAATCAGCATTCTCTTCTTAGTAAGCATAAAATTTTCCATATCCCCATTGTTTATTTTCCTATCATCGTCTCCATGCTTTATGTAAAAAATATATAAGTAATTAACTGTAACACCATTCATATTCCTTCATTGACGAACTTTTCATTATATTTCCGTCCACATCTAAGAATGGCATTTTCAAGCAATTTTCTATCTCACACAAATACCCTAAGAGATGCGTCGAATTTTAGTCGGACTGAAAACGTATCCTGTCACCACTGCATGGAAGACCCTTTTTCTTTCCTCTCTCACCCCCACGGAGAAGCTACCTTTGTTTCGTCGAGAAGGCCGGTATGAATGGCACTCATATACCGTTATGTAGACGAAAACAAGGAGAGCAGAAATAGCACCAAAGGGGACTGACCGCTGAAATCCGTAGTAGCAGATTTAAATTTATTATTCATGCATGAGTGCATTACGTGTATATTTTAAAAATGGAGTTGTTATGTCTAAAATTGTTGGCTCATACCTTTTTCCAATGTTGAAATTATTAATCGTTTTAGCATTCAAACATTTATTACGGAGAAGGTGTAAATGAAAGGAATTAAATAATTAGAAGTATATTATTCAATTCTTTTGGTGCTTGACTCGACTCTGCGCGACTAGTCCTTCTGATTTAATTATTCAAAAGAAATGTTCGCACATACAATATAAAGCGGTTTGTTAAAAGACTACAGGTTCGATAGTAGTAAGTCCTAAACGACCGGAGCCCTCGGCTGAGTATCCTTCAAGAATATAACTCTGTATAGACAATAATTATTTGATATATTCCTTAGCTGTGATTTACATGACGAAATACGCGACAACATGACCTTATTCTCAACGATAATGATTTTCGCAGCCCGATGGCGAAAAGATTATTGCGAGATTATAGCGAGGACAGATGGCCTATACTGATATCATCTCACATAAAGTATAAAGTGTGCTACTATTTAAATTATTTAAATCAAAATTCCCTGCAAATGTAAATGGCGTCCAAACAACGTGGCGACTTTCACAAATTCGTTTTCAATGAAAACTAGCAACTTATTTCCTATTTGAATTCCACTATCACATATCATTATTTTTAATAGCAGGTATTGTTTCATTATTACCCCATTTTTATTCTTATTACATTTTTTTAATTTACCCTTCTTCCGTTGACCTAATTTACAGTAGTTCATATTCTCTTAATTATCGTATCATAATCTTTACGAAAACGATCATCCTGCGGGCATGTGGAGCATTAACTGAAATAACCAATTTCATTCTAAATCTGCATTGATGGAATATTTTATGTTAGGAGGAGATATGAGCAGCCAAAGTAATTCATGTCCAATATTTTATGAAGAAGAGCGAATTACGCTTGAGATTCAAGCCGATTTAACGAAATACGAATTTAATACTTTCATAATACAATACTGCTTCTACCGCAGCAAAAGCAATGACTTTCAGCAATTATTTATAAAATATATATCGTCACAAAAGCCTTCAAAACGTGCCAGGCATAAAGAGGAAGACGAAAAGCGCGCTCAAAACAGAGAATCTGAAAGACTCGCCCTTCTCGAGTTATGCTGGTTGCATCGAAGGTGGTAACTTTTTTATGCTGCTAGCTGTACATACGGAAAATTTTCCATTTTATTAATCCTGGTGTATGAGAAAAAGGAGATATCTTTGAAACATGAGTACTGAAGCCTGACTATTTGCGATAAGCAATATGACTGTGTAGGTTTTTGTTTGGTGATTCTTAATGATCCTTGTTCGAGATATGGTTTTAGCATAACATCTTTTACAAAGAGAAATACTGGTTATTCTCACTTGTGATCATTTCAAAATGAAATGGTTTATCCAAAACAAGGTGGTTGCAAAGTAAATGTGACAACGCATCTCCTCTTATTTCTATAGAAGAGATGAACAGCGACGAAAAGTACTTGCTCCAGGAGGCAGGAGAAAGATTGAATTGGATGCCGTATTCAATACTACTTGCTCAAAATGTGGAACTAGAGGTCATCTATCAAGAGACTGCTTCAAGGTAATTTTAGATATTATATATTAACTCCTTGGCAATAGCATAGTCAATCCATACAGGTGAAAGAAATACTATTTTTGAAATCATGAATGCAATAATGCATCCTGTTGTATTTAATTTTGCTTTTTTCTAATATTTCATGTTATCCTTTATTACTGCTGCAAGATTTATTCATTTATAATGTTTCATTATTAAAATTTATCATAAATATATGTAATGTAATATCATAATACATTTATTAATTGGAAAAGTTAAATTTTTAATTGAAAAGTATTACAGTTTACCTTTAATGTTTAGCATTAACACTTGTTCACAAGTTATCTACTTACTAAATTTAACAGAATATCATGCATATTGCTTACCTTCTTGCTAAGGATTCTAAAATGTTGTATTTAACAAACATATGGATTTTTTCTTGATCCTTTGACTACTATAATATTTATTTTTGACAGTCTGCCCTTTTAATGTAGTTATTACTTTATTATTTTTATCTCTCATAAAATTCAACGAGTTTGGATCCTCAGATACTATTTTTCTGGGATATAATTTTTAATCTAAGATGATATTGTTTTTACCTCTTCAATATACTTCCATTTAACTGCAAAAATGTTAAATATAATACATTGTCTCCTTTGGTAAAGAAAAAAACTATCTCCATTTGAGAAAAAATGTCATGAAGCTAAAGAGCACATAATATATTTACCTATATTATTACCTATATATGGTCTCAAGTAATTTTGCGGCATCAGCATGCTCTTTGTAAAGTGTAATATGATAATGCCATGTGTGTTTTTTCCTATCATATAGAATATTATTATTGTTTCTCAGTGTAGTTAACCTATTTGTCAATTTAGACTCCAGGTGGAAAAACTTATGACCTTTTACCTGAAGAGGATGATACAGAGGAAATAGCCCCTCCTCCTGAAGAAGAGAAAACTAAGTCTCATGAAAGTGGAAAGAAGACCAAAAAGAAGAAAAAGGTTGGTCTATGTCAGGGCTGGCAAACCATTTGTGGCAAGTGTGCCATATTGTATGAATGTTAAGTCGTTACATGCCACTATGGTGCTAAACCATTCAGGGAGATGATGATATAAATTTCGTAATGTTAACAACAGGATTAAGATCTTTTAATTAGCTTAAATAATCATCATTTATTTATTGTGGGCCTTCATTCTTTAAGTGAAGAATACATACAAGGATAGTGTTGTGAGAGATTCCAAAAATATTCTCTTGCGTGCCACTTTGGATATGCATGCTATAGGTTTGTCACCGCTGGTCTATGATCATTATGAATTAATTGGTAAAATGGATACATATCTTAATTAAATGTAATAATTTTAGGAGAAGAAAAAGAAGCACAAAAAGAAGAAGAAGAGGAAATCTTCCCGTTATTCTTCAGATTCTGAGGTAAGTGCCAATTCAATTAGAAAATTAAGGAGATGCAAATTCAATTTTTACATACCTTAACTTAAAAAAATTGTTCTCTGTTTCAATTATGGAACTAAGACTACATTATCATTCGATATCGATCGACCGTACGGTATACACGCGGTATTGTGAGCACTCCGTTTTTTCTTTATTTACACGATTTTGCAACATTGGTTGTTAAATATAGATTAATTATTGATCACATAATGCCTTTCGTTAATCAGTGCATAATTTGTAAAGATTTACTTGCGCCTGAGAAGGAAATTAAGTGCGACAATTGTTTGTTGCCGCTTCATGCAACATGTGGCGGACTAACCCGAAATGATGTGATTCAACTAAAATTGCAAAATAGACGATTATTGTTCCACTGTGATTTATGTGTAAACTCAAATAAGAATAAGGTGGATAAGCTGGTAGATATAATTAATGAGCTGAAACTACAAATTGAAGAACTTCGTGTTGATCGATCGTCATGCACTAATCATGAGGAAGTCATCGAAGTGGCAGTAGCGGAATCTATGGAAAGATACAAGCGTTTGAGAAACGTCTTGTTACATAATGTTCCAGAGAGTGCTTCCTCTACTAGTAATGAAGACCTGGAGCATGATGTAAAACAACTTGCTGATATCTTGGCCGATGTGGGGATGAACTACGAAGTCAGCGAATGCAAGGTTGTACGACTTGGTAGACGATCTCAAGGCAAGCTTAGACCACTTAAAGTAGTTTTTTGGCAGGATTCTGATGCTCTGGAATTCTTGCGTCTCGTTAATATTCACAGAAAGAGACACACGGACTTTCGTATCTCGGTGTCGAGGGACAGAACATTATGTGAAAGAAACTATATAAATAAGCTTCGTTGTGAAATTAAAGAGAGAAGTGACAAAGGTGAACCGAATCTTATCATAAAATACATTGCTGGAGT
The DNA here is from genome assembly GCA_947579665.1 of Sympetrum striolatum. Classification (NCBI taxonomy): domain Eukaryota; kingdom Metazoa; phylum Arthropoda; class Insecta; order Odonata; family Libellulidae; genus Sympetrum; species Sympetrum striolatum. The sequence continues at coordinate 22,137,317 of OX388346.1, forward strand.
TCCTAAAATTATCCAAAAAAACTAATTTATCGGCAGTCAACCTTAAATTTTTATTATCAAAATTGTAATGGCATTCGTAGCAAAATTAATGATTTATCGTCTTCTGTGTTACTCTCAGTCTATTATCAAAATGTTAGAGGCATCAGAACAAAACTAACTGAACTTAGTTTAGCCATAAGTGTGTCAAATTACGATGTTGTTGTGCTTACTGAAACCTGGCTGACAAGTGACATTCTTACATCTGAACTCAGTTGGCCGAATTATCACATCTTCAGAAGAGATCGTGACCCCACATATTCGAACAAAAGACGAGGGGGTGGTGTTTTAATAGCGGTAAAATCTTCACTCACTTGTTATGAACTAATTCTACCTGATTATAATGTTGAGCAAGTTTTTGTAAGTATCTATTTTGCTGATTTGAAATTTTTAATTGGATCCGTATATTTTCCACCTAACTCTCCGGTTGCATTATATGATAGTCATTGTGTTGGAGTTGAAAATATCCTAACTAAAGATTTTGATGAAATATTTATATTAGGAGACTATAATTTACCCTCTATAGATTGGAATACTCCATCTGAGAACGATGAAGTCTCTACTGAATGTGTTCTTTCACCTCAAGCTAAAGTTATTGTTGACAATTTTTCATTCCAGGGTCTAGTTCAAGTCAATACTGTAAAAAATAAATATAATAAATTGCTGGACCTTGTTTTCTCTAATTCAACAAATGTTACATGCTCCATGGTGGATGATCCTTTAACTAAATGTGATTCTTATCATCCGTCCATTGAATTAATAATAAATATTCCAAAGAAAGTAGAAATGGCCAAGGAAAAAGAGTTTATACTTGATTATAAAAACTGTGATTTCTTTGGCTTAAATAGCTACCTTAATGAAGTTAATTGGCCTGTGATATTATGTAATTTAGATTGTAATGAGGCTGTGAATAGTTTTTATTCAATAATGTATCAAGCTATAGAATTATTCACTCCTATCATATCATTTCGTAATAGCAGTTACCCTAAATGGTTTACTCCCACCTTAAAACAATTAATTTCTCAAAAGAAAATCCTACACAAAGTTTATAAGGCCTCTGGGAACTCCACCGATTACCAAAAGTTTTCTGATATCCGTAAGAAATGTAAAGCACTTTCTAAATCCTGTTATGCTTCCTATATAAATACTGTACAGGACAACATATTAATTAATGCTAAGTCTTTCTGGTCACACGTTAATAATCGTCGAAGAACTAATAACATCCCATCATCAATGTCCTATAATAGCATTAAGTGTGATAATCCTAAAGATATCGCTAATCTATTTGCAAAATATTTTTCTGGAGTCTTCTCATATGAGGATAATTATTCTGTTCCAAATTTTAATTTTAGTCATAGTATTAATATCTCAACAGTGAATGTTACCGTTGATGAAATTTTAAAAATTCTGAGGAAACTGGATGTATCAAAAAGCCCTGGCCCTGACAACTTGCCTCCGTTACTTATCAAAAACTGCTGCGAAGCTTTGGTCTTTCCCCTTTATATTATTTTTAATAAATCCTTAGACTACGGTATTTTTCCGGATTTCTTGAAAACTTCTTATGTAATTCCAGTGCATAAGAGTGGTAACAAAAATGATGTGAACAACTACAGACCTATTGTTATCCAATCTGTTTTAGCAAAGGTACTCGAAAGTTTAGTGACAAATAGACTTACCCCACTTATTGAGAATGTTTTAGATGATGAACAACATGGGTTTAGGAGTGGCAGGTCTACTGTCACTAACCTATTATCTTTTCAGCACTTTGTCACCACCGCAGTACATGATCATCATCAAGTAGACACTATTTACTGTGATTTTACCAAAGCATTTGATAAGGTATGCCATTCCATGCTTCTAGCAAAGCTTAGAGCTTATGGTATTAGTGGGAATTTATTATCTTGGTTCTGCAGTTACTTGTCTAATAGAAAACTAAAGGTGAAAATCAAAGGTATTACTTCTTTTCCCTTTGAAGGCGTATCTGGAGTCCCTCAGGGATCCCATCTGGGACCTATTTTATTCTTGATTTTCATTAATGATATTGGAACCATAATTAAACCAATTAATTATCTTATGTATGCTGACGACATTAAAATATTTCATACTATTGATTCGAATACTGATGCTTCTGCACTGCAAAGGTGTTTGACAGATATCTCTGAATGGTGCAAAACAAATGCTATGTTTTTAAATATTAGTAAATGTAATGTTGTCACCTTCTGCAAATCCAAGTCACCTATAATAACTGACTATTCATTATCTGGAAAAAGTCTTGTAAGATTGGACCATAAACTGGATTTGGGTGTTCTCTTTGTTTCCGACTTGTCTTTCAGTAGGCACATAGATACCATAATTACTAAAGCCTATAAAATTCTTGGTTTCATGTATAGAAATTGTAGGGATTTTAACAATATTTTTTGCTATAGACATTTATATATCACCCTAGTTCGACCAGTTCTCGAATATAGTTCAATAGTTTGGTCCCCTTCTTATCATAAGTACGACTTAGGCTTAGAGAGAGTCCAGAATAAATTTCTGAGACTGGTGGCTTTTAAGTTTGGAATTGAGAGAGAAAGTGGAGAATATGAAAAGACATTGAAATTACTAAATATACACACACTCTCTGCTCGTAGGAAGCAAAATGGAGTTCTATTCTTACACTCTCTGTTAAATAATCATATCAAGTCTTCTTATCTTTTATCTCTTATAAATTTTAGGGTTCCAATTGTTCATTCAAGATCCCATCATTTATTTCATATTCCATATGTATGTAATAATTATTTGTATTTTCTGCCTATTTTTAGAATAATGAGAGATTTTAATAGTCATTGTAAATCCGCTGATATATTTTACTTTTCACACAATGTATTCAGAAATTTTATTTTAAAAAATGTTTAATGGTGCAGAATTATTAAGGTGTATTTTTCTTTTATTGTAACATGTAATGTGTTATCTCCAATTTAATTGTAATTTTCATTTGTGTCAATCTTCTTTAATTAAGCTCATATGTTTATTTTCAAACTTTTCAAATGTTACCTTGGTCATTTTCAACATTTGTAATAGGACATCTGTCCGTTTAAATAAAGTATTATTAATGAGTCAATTGAGATTTTTTCCTTTCTTATAGCAGAGTTGAAAGTTGAAATAAAAAGATTTGCCATGTGATTTTCTAACACTGATGAGGAGTAAATGAGAAAGATTGCTATCCTCAATTCTTATGTTATAAAATGAAGTTTGAGTTTTTCTTTCATATACTTGATAAATATTTTCAAATTCATACATGGATTCTTCTTTTAATCATAATCTTTAATCCTCTATCCATTTCATCTGTCTATATTGTTTTAGTATCTCAGATCATATTTCAATAATATTTTGTTTGTATTGAAGTGTTAACAAAGTATCATAAATATAAATAATAATTTATTTTAATTGTAAAATTTCAGTGTTTATATTACATATTTATGATTTCATAATAGTTTAATCATCAATGAGTATAATTGAATCATGTGGCTATCTGATTAATTTTATTGAAACATGATTAATTACGCAGGCTTTGTATGATAAAATTATATAAAATAGTCAACTTCGTACTTTTTGAGTCCTAAATACTCAAAAAGCAGAGAAAAACTTTCCTCCGGTTTTTTCCTTACCATACATTATTTTAATGCTGATATTTAACAAAATTGAACAAATTGAATGGTAATGGTTTGTGTGACCTTGAAATTCAAGATTGTAGTGTGATAGTGGGACAAGATGTATGTGAAGTGTACTAATGACTTTCTATTAATTGCTCAGTTATCTCTATGAGATGATCTTGTCATTTGCTTGTGGTGTTGTCACAGTACCAATTATTTTTGAATTCCCTTTACTTTTTAACATTAAATGTCTCCAAGTTGTTTAAATTAACCTAATTTATTTAGTACATACCGTATTTGATGGCATATAAGATGCACCTTTTTAACTAAATTATGTCTCGAAAAATTTCCCTGCGTCTTATATGTGAAGGTTCAACCTCCACAGGTTAACTATCAATACTGAATGCTATTTTTAGCCCAGATGGTCTATACTATCTATTTCATAATTGCATTCAATTACTGTGTTAATATTTGGCTTTTACGAAACGTGGCAACTAAAAGAAAGTACATTTTAAGTTATTGTGGTACTGCGCTTTTGCACGGACTATTAAAACTTTTTTTCCTTGTTAGTGGCCAACTTAATGAGGGTGCGTCTTATATGTCGTTGCATCTTATATGTCGGTGCGTCTTATATGCCGTCAAATACGGTAATATTTGTGACAACTTCACTGTTGCAGAACAGCAGAGTTATGACTTTGTCAGAAAGTTGTATTGTATATCTGATTGGAGCATATATGTTTTCCATCCATTTCAATTGGTATTGTTAGGTATACCTTGGTATACGTGTATATGTAATAGCTCATATGATTAAAAAGTAGAGGTTGTATTTGAAATCAGATCAATAAACGTTGCAGAATTCCCAAAATTTGTATTTAAATATAGTTTTCAAAAGTTTAATTTCAAAGGCCTGTGTAATTCATGGTGTTTAAAATATTTAATGCTTCAAAATTTCTGTGTTAATTCTCTTAGGATTCGAGTGATTCATCCTCCGAAGAAGAAAAGCATAGAAAAGAGAGGAAAAGGCATAGTACATCTGGTTCATCTGATGTATCATCTCATAAGAAAGCTAAGCATCATTGATGGTGAATGCGTAAAAGGTTTCACTGTTCATTTTGTTGTTTCTTCTATTTGGCTTATACTAGTAAAATATTTCCCATCAATTTTTTTCAGATTTAGTAATAAAATAGAAAAATGAATTGATTTTTATCTGATAAAATTTCCTTTTATAGATTCAGTCATCATTAATGTCCTTTCTTCCATTTTGTCAGTGATCATGACAATTTTCAAATAGGTAATCTTTTTGTTAAATGATGGAGCATATCATGAAATAAACACCTCAAGATTGATATATCTTCACTTGTGTCGTATATTTTATTGCACTAAAGAATTACCAATATCTCATAAAGTATGTTAAAGAAAGTGTTCCATTTCCTAATGTCCGTGTCTGTATCTTTCTAATTCAAGGATTCAGTGATATTGCCAATGAAAATATCACATTGTATAATTATCGAACTCCTCATTTGGAAAATCTCAGATGCTGCTGTGCAATGAATCTTTCTCAGTGACAGTAATTTAAAGAATTATAACTTACCTCAATGGTTGCTCTTTTTGTTTCTGAACTATTGCATTCCTTTGAATTTGCAAATTTTCAAATTTATTGTAGAATATTATGTGGAAAGTTCATTTGGTTTGAGGAAAACTTTATGGTCCTGCAACTTTTTGTGTGAAATGTACCTGAAATTCCTGAAGGGTTGTACACCTGCCTCTAGTCTCTAAGTATTTTTATTGTTTGATGTATACTTACTGCTGCAAACGGAGAATGTTGGCTGTAATGGTGAATGTAAGAAGAGTGAATAAATAATAAGCCAAAATTTTCTGATGAAATAACTGTTGTTCTTATCACCTCAGAAGATCAACATATGTACTTGTTCCTCTAAATCTTAGTTTCCAACTGTTCTTCTGTAAGTCATGGGCAATTTGTTATTTTTGTCTTTGGTGACTGTGAGTCTCTAGTCATTGACTAAAGAGAATATCATAATTTTGTCAAAATTACTGTATGAGTTTTAATTATCTAGGATAAAAATAATAACTAGAAATTTTTAAGTCTATGCTCTAAATAGGGTATATATTCAACAGTACTGCTTAAAATTCATGTCTACTCATGATTTCAATAAGATGGAGCAAAGGAATTTAAGGTAACTTTTGATAACTTCTGATTAAAAATCATTTATTGAAGTGGAATACATCCTTGGAGCATAAAGTTACTTGAAGGGCATGTATGTAAAACTAATATGGTAGTGCAAGAATATCTCTTGTGTGTGAATGGCGGCAACTCCAAATTTGTGTGTGGTTTAGTTTTGGTTTTGAAGATGTCCAAATATTTTGTACTATTTTAAATTTTTATGAGGTATTTATAATTATTGTGTTTCACTAGCAATCTGCGTCATTTTTTAAAGTTGATCTTGTTCTTACGATCTGCTGATTTCTTAAAGCATTAATTAATACTAAGAGAAAGAATTAGTGAAGCGTAGATTTAATTTAAATTTTGAGTTGAACGCAACGCTGTACATTTGAAGACTGAAACAACAGTTTTGCCGATGAATTGTTTGACTAGAAATGTTTGACCACTTTATTCATAAATGTAGTAAAATCAAAATATTATGGAGTATTTTTTCTGGAAAGATTGGATTGGCAATGATTTGATTTCTATAGAAAAGAAATGTCGCCTAATATCATCAAATCCAAAACCTAGGGAGTTGAAAAGTAGGTAGTGTTATAGATGATTTTATGCTGTTTCTGTCGTTTCCGAATTAATATCATTCTTACATCCTTGCATATATGTATGCGCAGATGTATGTAAAGGATGAATCATTTTATACTAATATTCAAAGTCGAATGCATGCGAAAATCGAACGTTTTTTAGTCGAATGTGTCCATCTATTTTGCAGCATTATATGACCTATGTTTAGTGAAATTTACAGTAAAAATTAAACTCTCAGATCGTAATTTCGATTCTTATGCGATAGGTATCGAGCGCGTCGTCACTTTTTCATAACTCAATATGTTCAGCGAGTTCAGCGGTTGATTCGCAATCTTCAATAGAAGCTTTTTTGAGTTGGACTTTTAAGAAGATTTACCGCAAAAGGTGCGTAAACCTTCACCTGTCGAAGTATGCAAATAGAATCTCTCTGATAAATCTATTTACTATTCACCTGAAGCATCGGAAAGTTAATTTTCCTCTGGCTATCGATTCTTAGCTGATAATGAGGTGTTTCTTATGTTTCAGCTCACTATCATTTAGAAGTCACGCACCTCCTGCATCTCTGAATATTTTGCTTCTGAAAGCATTTTTTTAATTCAGATGCTGTGTGCAATCATAAATCATACCGTTGATGTTTTTGGTAAGTCCAATTTTTTAGTCTGAAGTAAATGTATAAGTCAAAATGTGTATTTATTCTTTAATGTAGCCTCGTATTTCGCAACACTTGGGATGCGAGGAACGTTATAAGAAGTTTCTATTTAAAAAAAAATTTAATTTCGACTTTTTAACTATCAATCTCTACGTATTGCTCGATGAAATTTCTTCTTAAAACATATGGACATTTAAATAACCAGTTCTAGTTGATTTTCTTGAGAGAATTTTCACCTCATGAATATGATACTTGTTTTTAAAGCATTTTATTGTTGAATTGACAAACATGGCCTCATGTTGGATAACTTTCAATCTTTAAAGTGATAGCTACTCCACTAGTATGGTTGAATGTTTCACTGAACGTAACAAGATTCGTAAATTACTATAAAACAAACTATGGCTTGTTTTAATGGCCAGTTTCAGTTATAATTATAATTGAAATAAGGCATCAGAACATTTGATCAACGAGATTAAAAAGAGGATCGAGTTGAAACAGTTTTCTGTTTTTATTTTACGTTTGGAAAGTAATTCGTGATGAGCAGAACTTGTTCCTCCATCATTTTCTAATCTAATGGTTTGTGTGGCACCCCAAGCGAAAAATACACCTTTATACCCTAATTGGAAATAAAAATTAATCAAAATGTTTGCCAATTAATAGTAGCAGACAGAATGAAACAGCTTTTGGTCGTAGTGGGCCCTAACCGGAAGTAATTAACTTTGTTTCCAATGAGTGAACAGAAGTTTTATTAATCGATGAAATATGATTAGTAAAAGGCTTAGTAATTATATATACGAATTAATTCTATTAACATAATTAAAGTTTTTCGCGAAATCAATATCCCATGAGGCTGTAGAATATTTATTAACATAAAAGCCTGACATCAGTTATAATAACTGCTAAGATTACTCAAATATGTCGTGGGTTCATCGGTGCTGTATTTTTTTTAGGAATTCCTCGTATTTCTAACTAGCAGTCTCTAAAGTTTAAAATCACTATCCTTATTACCTCTCCGCTGAATATTTATGAGTTACTTTTCCTCTTTGTAAGAAGGTGGAGGACTCCTTCCATGGTAATGATTTCTATGAATCTCACAATCAGTAAAAGTTCATACAATATGCCTCATATCCTAAAAATTCCCGTTTATATACGTTGCCCCAAATGCGTTAGCTTTTTACAAACGGGGTAGTTAGAAATATAAATGATACAATAGAATTTCATCGTGGACTTCTCTTTCAAAATAACGTCCGTTCCCGCTGATTTTTGTGGCTAGTGAGTCGAAGGAAAATTAAATTTTATTTATTTATTCCAGAGCCTGGGATCTGGGAACCACAAAATATTTTGCAATAACAGTCCAGTGCCTAATTAGGGAATTAATGAATCGTAATGTAACATAGTTTTCACCGAGAGAAAAATTTTTGAAATATTTCCTAACTGATTTTGTAGTTGATTTACAATCATTAAAAGAAACGATATGATCTTGTAACATTACGATGTTTATACTTTCACCAGCAATTGACACTGAAGTATAGAATGCTTTGAAAAAAAAAAACGGTGGCCCTTGAACGCTTCTTTTAAACCCAAAACGGTTTAAATGTGTGCACTTAAATCTCTTGACAATATCAGATAAATTGTTTCAATCTTTCATGTATACAGCCGCGTGAGGGTTGCAGTATCATTTACTGCACTCACCCAGAGTTTGTTGTGCGTTGATATTTATCATGTGTTTAATTGCTAGTTTAGTTATCTCTCTGTGGATTCAATTGCCTTCTCAAGTAATTAATCTCGACTTTAAAGAAGCTGTCTAAAGTAGTGATTAACACTAGTTGCTTTTAACAAGAGATTAGATTCTACCTTCATTTATCCATGAACGACCGAAATATATCATTAACTGAATCATTAATACTCAAGAGTATTAACTCTAGATTAACCTTCGAGATCATATATAAACTTGCAAGGGTTCCGATGCCTCGAAATTGAAATTTCATTCACCATGCTGTGCCTAGTGTCCTTGGTAAGTAATATCAAATCGAGAGTGAAAAGATATGTTCGAAGGAATTTCGTTATTTCTAGGGCGCAACACAATCAATTAGCACCTTGGCGAAGGTCATCTGCCCAGATTTTCATTAAAAATAAATCTAGAACGGCGGTTTTAGATACAAATAAGGAGGGAAAGGATCAGCACCCCTAAACTAATACGTTGATCTAACATTCGTTCATGTGCGCGTAATAAGTTACCAGTCAGGACGTCGTGTTTCTCTCTCGGTTAACAATTTATCGCGCAGAATCCTAGACAGAATATGGGTTGACTTTAGAGGAAGGAATCGAAGTTGAAGGTTTTATGATCGAATAGGCCAAAAAGAAACGGTGCGAATATGGCCGCATGCAGTTAATCCGTGATTTATAACCCAGTGAATAACGAAGGAGATTTTTCTTAATTTCTCTCGTTCCCTGAGGCATGTGTAGAGCACAAGTCAAAATGTTTAGGTAATATAGGGCGAGGCCTTGTACTAATATGTGGGTTAAATGTCGATTGTAATAAAGATTAAGATGCTTAGTGGGTCGCTTGGGGGTGCGAAGTGATTACCAGAGCCTTGGCCACGTGTATGAAATTCATTACCTCTCCTTGCGATGAGTGTGAAATATTCTCTTCGTTTTTACATTCTGATATGTTTGAGTTCTTTCCAATTTGCCTTCAAGCTCTCATTGCCTTCTTGAAAACTTTGTTCTCTGTAAGAAGGTTTATGGCCAAATATTCGGCTACCTTTCTTTATTTTTATTTAGGTTGATACAAGTTTTACTTCGTTAATATGATTCATGATTTACATAACTTTTAATGGGCCGTTTGTGGGAAAGCATAAGGTAATGTCTTCACTTATTCCATTAGTGTGTCGTAAACGAAAGTTCCAACATTTCTATAAAATATTAACGCTTAGAAGAAACGTAGTAGCTATATAAGTGATAACTTTGTAAACATTTTAAATAAAACTTGTTGAAGAATTTCGGTTAGCAACTAGAAATTGAAATAAAATAGATGTATGAAAATGCATAAATACCTACAATATTACTGTTTCGTAATTCTGTTGTTCTGTTTATTGCCTATCAATACACTGACCTTTATCAACGTCAAACATTTACTAAATTAGTCGCATGAGGTCAATAGATATTCTCTTTATCTTCTATAATTCATAAGCTTTCTTCCTAAATCCGATACTTTGTTAATAAATACACTTGGCTCGATTCTAAATAGGTGCGGACTCGCTATGACAGTTGCATATGGATCTAAATTTCCGCTCTGTATTGTTTTCATATTTGGGATGCTGAATGAATGGACTACTTGACCGTAATTTCCACTCTGTAGGAAAATAAAGGCATCATCTGTAATTGTAATATTTGGTTATTTTTCGTATTACACAGTCCATATTTATACCAAATTAACATTTTCATAATTGCGAGTTTTCGCTTAGATTTTCAAATAGAGATAATAGCCACTTTATTGCAATTTATAGAAATCTTTCTGATACACTCTTACCAGGAAAATTTTTATAACACTCCTATTTTTGAAGGCACCTCATCAAATATTTATTAATTTTAATCCATTTCAATGAATTTTACCCTTCAATGGGGATTTTCACACCTTTCTAGGAATAATCTTTTTTATTCTTCTTTGAAGAAAACTGTTTCAGAAGTGTGACTTTATGCATTATTAATAAAGAAGCTAATAAGCTAATGATGAATTATTCAGCCAAGTAAGTTGTTTTTAGTCTAGAACGTTTGTTCTTTGTTTTTGATTTTTTGTTGACGTTTTTACCTACACTAAAAAAATTTCATGCAATTATTTCCCAATTATTTCGTTTCGAATAGCTCAACCATCGATTCGTTACAATTTCCATCTTGTTCACTTATTATAATAATTTCTCGATAAAAAGGATTACTTAGAATTCCCACAAAAATCCTTGCTCTGTTTAACCTCCATCTTACTAACCGGTAGGGCTATGGCGACGTCTTTTAATTTTCATTTCTGGTTCACAATCAACGAAAAACTGAATATTCAGGAAAATCTGGAGCTTTGAAATGTATTCCTTAGTGTATAAGTCTACATTCTATGACTATATTTTAAGAATTCCAGGTAGAGAATAGTTGAGATCTGGAAAAATATCGATAAAGATTTTAATATAATTTTTTGCTAAAGAATTTATCCACATTCATAATACGTCAATTAAATTATATACATACATTTATATATGCATACTTAATGTAACAGTCACTTCCGTATTGCTCTTAATCAACAGTTTTCACAAGTCATCCTCAATGCTTGCTGAACGTGTTTTTATATTGCTCTACCTTTTTATAGGAAATTTTATACGTAATTTAATGCGAATTTTTGTACAAAAAGGTATTTACAGAGTGGTTAACCGAAGGGCGTCCAGGTTATGAAAGCGAGGAGAATAAACATTGGGCTTACTCTAAATATATGTAATTTCAGAGAGAGGTGAAGCTGTTGGTAACATTCAATGTCATTTATGGGCTGCAATGGCAAAAGAAATGCATAAGTTCTTCCCCGACCTTCAGGTTTATATATATCGAAGAGAAAGGGGAAGGATACCAGGCGCGTGGAAAGGTGGTCGATAAACTGGAATGTTTTAGAGGGCAAAAAATTTCAGATTTTAAATTCTTTTTTTCATAACCAATAAATGCGAGAAAAAATGACCCTGAATGATATATGAACCAGGGGTGTAGTAACTATGGGAAGAGGAAGGCTTCGTCGTAATTGGATTTTGTACACAAGTATTCCATAGAAATTTATATTTGATATTTGTATTATCACGTATAACTGACATATCATTCGTATTTTTTGTTTTCTCCTGAATGTAAATTCTTTCACGTAATTTTTTCCAAGTATTTTAAGAATCAGAAGTTATTCCTACTTTAAATCCCACCTACCAAGCTTCTTTTATTTATAATCTTCTGCAGAGATGAAATATGAATCTCATCCATCAGATGGAATTCAAAACCGATATAGTGAAATAAACACCAATAATTATCTCTCTCTACATATTTATTCAAAATAACCATGGTTGTGACGGGGATTTCAACGCCAGATGATTGTGCTAATCCGCACTGAAGCAACAATCGTATTGATTACGTTTGTAGAATGCATGAATTATCAGTATATTTATATGCTAATTAACATTCGACTTTCCTGAAAAAAGTTTTGGCGCCCTTCTAAAAGGAAAGTTTCCTCCAATGACCGAATACTAACTATGTGGTTTGTCAACAATTGTGCATATGTTTCTAAGACTGCATTTTCAAATTGGACTTAGCATTATTATTCCGATGAGATGAGTGCATAATTTCGTGAAGAGCAAATCGCGGTTTGTCGAACAGAGTGTATCATAACTAAATCAGATGAATTTCAAGAACTCCTTATTTTTGGGAATAAGCTAGATTTTCTTGGTTCTTTATAGTGCCTTTTTCGGTAGCTTAACGTAAACATGGAGAAATATTAGGTGATGATAGCAAGAAGTAAATCATAATAATTTTCAGAATTTGAAAAGAGGAAAGGAATAAATACCTACCAAGCTTCCAATTAGGAGTATGCCTTATACTACACACTATTTGTTTTCCTACGATATACATATTTTACACTGCAAGAACTATCGTCAACCTTTAAGAAACACATTGCAGGAAATACCAAGTCCTTCTAAATTGAAGCTTGTGACAGCATTCCAGGAAGCATGTCCCAAGCACATTAATCACATTAAAATAAGCGATGAATATATATTGAATTTTATCATAAAACTGATACACAAATGAATTACTTTGTATCAAGTGATACTCGGGAATATATTTTAGCGGCGAAAATTAAGTATTTCAATAACGTGTTATGTTGAAAAAAATATTGGTATCGCGGAAATAGATTTTCGAATGGGCCTAAAATAAGCGTATCCAGTCCTTAAGTGTATTAATTCATTCATACATATTTGTCGTGGTTAATTTTATTAATTTTTGAAGTGTTCTTCACTAAATCTTCCGTTTCATAACAATTATATATAGCTTTCTGTAATACAAATGATACTTAAAATTGCCTCTATGGATTACTACTTTTCGCTATGTTAACCTCAACAGTTTGCTCAAGAGCAGAAATAGGTGAGTGAGCTGTCAGTTACAAAGTGGTGTTTGTAAACGCGGAAATGCCCAGAGTTGATATGACAGAGCAAGATACGGCACGACACCTCTGGGAATGAGAAGTACGGATGGGATATGACGGGAAACAAAGTAACATGGCATGCCTCGATCATGACTAGAATTATCGATTTTAATGTATGTCTTCTTCAGCTTGTCTTGCGGTTTTATTGGAAGAGATTGTTTGAGATCATGACCTGCTTATTAAGCTAGGATAGGGTGTCCAAACGTCCAGGGTTTTCCGGGATTTATCCCGGATTTTAACCATTACACCCGGTGTCCCGAGTACCATTTTCGATTATTTTGGATTCATCTACTAAATCAGTTTCTGTTAATCAACAGAAGTATTTTTTTACCATTGAATTGTGTATCATCGTTATACATGATCACAGTGCTAGTTTCCATAAATGTTATTTTTCAACCGAAACCCTGAATTGTATTTTGTGATAATTTTATGAAGAGATTTATCTCTTTCTTTAAAATTTATACTCCGAAGGGTTATATATAATAAGAAAATTAATAGTCTACATCTCGCCCTAATAAAAGATCTTTATTATTATTATCATCATCATCATTTTACAAAAAACCTGTGCAATTTCGTTCTATCTCATTTATATCATCACCTCAATTTCACTGCTTTTATGGCAATGTTCCAACTTCTTTACTTGTATAATTTTAAAATATTATGTATTTCATTGTTTTTTGTTAAAAAGTAAAATTATATTACAATAAATACATTTAAAGTCCACTTCGCTTGATTTAATATTATAGGAAAACAAGAGCAAGCAGCTGATTATAAATATTCTAGTATTCCTAACTACGATAATAGCTGAACTAGAACATTATCTCGGTAAATTCTTGGTTGTGTCCCTATTGTCTTTACCTAGTAAATGCCCCAATTTTGCACTACCAGTCTCAGGACACCTTAGGCTAGTAACACTTTCTCAAGGAGAGAGGCTCCTAAAATAGTGAATGAAGTGGTGCATTTGGTCTGTTCTCTCACTCCATGTGATTGGACATCGTTTTCTCCGATTGGACCCTTCAACTATGTTATTCTAAGGGAACATGGAAAGGAAATGACTTAGCACGAGAAGTCGTGCGGCCTTAGATAAACGGAAGAGAAATATAGCGACATGAATGGGACTCGAACACAGATAGTTTAGTTGGTTTTAATTAGTCTTTTTTCTCTTCTGTTTATCCACATATTAATTTAAATTACCATCAGTAGATAGATTGGATCTTTATTGGTGAGGTTAGGCTCGCGTGTGCTTCTCTTCCACATAACCTCGTATGCCATTATAATATATACAGAGATAAAAGCAAAAAGAATGAGTACAGTGTGGGAAAAATCTTTACAACTGAAGATTGACAAAGAAAATCCCACGTTGTGAGAAAGCACCCACGGAGAAAGGGATGACAACATCTCGCGAAAACACAGTCAAAATGTGATATAATACATTTATATTTGTAACCAGTTAGTAGGAACAGATCTCTTATCATCCATTCACACCCTGTGACAGCATTAGCTTCCTAAATTTCGGATTTTTTTCTTCTGGCATCGTTTCATTCCAATTTGTTCCCCATCACCAACCAGTTCCCTCAAGGTTTCCCGTAAGTGACATAATCGAACTGAATAATAAACGATTTGATATAGAATTGGAAAGAGGATCCGGTTCGCCTTGAAATGAGTGCCAGACATTCATTTTCCGAAGCTGTTTTCTGCTTAGTCATTTCCCTTTCTTTCGAAGGTATTTGTGATGCCGATCCCTGTCGCTCTCTGGAACAATTTATTGCTCGTATGAGATGGGTACATTCTCATACCGGGACTTCATTTGCGTTAAACAGCTTCTCCTCATGAAGGATAATATATTTTTATGTGTTTTCTTACCTGTCCGAGTGAGAAACTCCTGGTTAGAAATCGGTAAAGTAGCTCAAAGAAAACTCAATATGATTATACCTTATTCTATTTAATTGAAATCCGTATTCGATGACCCGTTTTCTACGTCCGGAAATAGTTTTCAGCTATTCATTACAAAAGATTACCATCTTTTGACTGGAAGATTATTGGTTTCGCCCGCCTGTCCTTTAGGTCTTTATACCAACTTTATTCTTTTAAACTCACTATCTTTACAGAAGCCTTTTCCCTGCTGTATTTCGATTTTAAAATTAGAGATACAAAGGGCTTAGGCTGTGTGGTTACAGCATAGTGCGATATGCTTGTAATGATAGGACGAATAAAAATATCACAAGTACATGTCACATATTCCAGTATGGCTTGAAATGAACTTTGTTTGAAAATGCACAATTTTTTGAAAACCTAATCACTTAGAGATAACAGATAAATAAAATCACAATTATCAAAACAAGCATCTCTCATACCATGCATTATAATGTTGTAATTTCTATGTTGAAAGAAAAGACTTCGTAATTTCCACAATAAATTTTATTGTGGAAATTACGAAGTCTTTTCTTTCAACTTAAGATGTCGTTCCACGAAGTACAGCTAGGACATATTGATTATATTGTAATTTCTAGTTTGGGTTTCGATTATTTTTATTCATATCTAACGTTCCGATTCATTTGTTTTTAGCACTTCGGTAGGTACTGAATACGGAGAAAGGTATTTCTGTTAACAAATATATGGTTACATATTCTTGCCAATTTAAATTTAAATTATTAAAATCAGATTATAAAAGGTGCATAGGTAAGAGACAAGGAATGGTGACTAGCGATACCACGTATTTTCAGGTACGTGTAATTTGTACGTATACATTAGTTGCTGGTAATTTTTGTTAATTTTAATTAAGTTAATTAAAATTAATACAGAAGATTTGATTTAATAAGTCAAATCTTCTGTATATACCTAATGTAAACAAATATTTCAATCATAATTTTGAATGAATTTAGTGATTAAATTGTGCGAATAAAATGGTTGCGATCTATACTATGTAGGCTAGCGTATAAAAATCGAAAAGTATATATTTCTTCAAAAAGTTTTATTTTTTGTCATTTCTGTTTTAAAAACTTGGGCCTTAATCAATTGACTCTAATTTTTAAAATTGTTTTTCGACTTTCGAAGTTTCTTTCTACCTATGTGTACAGTCTCCAGTCAGTTCTGTATTTGCCATAGTATTTCATATCGTAATTTTTCACCTTTCGCGCTTTATTTAGTTTTTCATTACGTACTTACCAAAGGCATTTTGCACTCTCTTAGTGAAAACATTTCCGCGAACTTCCATTTGATCGAGGTAATTGAAAACTTGATCGATATTCATTAATGATCACGTAAAAAGGTTGGGGAGAAAGACAAGGGTTTCGGATTTCTTGTATCATTTTGGGTCGCAATCTTACGTTAATTTGAAAAGTATATAATTTAAATCTCGACCCGAAATATCAATTCTATTTTCCTGATGCCCTTCACAAGCTCGCGTTTTCTGGTTTTGCCTTAAGCAATAAATAATTGGAGCGAATTTTCCTGAGTTTCTTATAAGGTTATTTCACATTTACCTAAGGTGATATTTCGTACAAAGCGAGTGACAATTTTAAAAATATGTCTTGTTTTTCTCATTTATCAGAAATAATTGCTTAGTAGATTCCAAAAGTATTGTGATTTTATTACCCTGCAGCTGTAGAACATGTTTTCAAGTTAAGTAGTTGTAGCTGTTGGCAGTATTTTTTGTCAAGAAGTAGAACCCGTATTGGTATCTAGAAGACTCAAAATTGATGTGATAAAAGCTTTTATTATGATAAATCAATATTACAATGATTATAGGGATAATTTAAGGGTTTATGTCGTATCGATTTTGCGATAAAATATCCTAAATAAATATTCGTTCCGTTCCGATTGCATCCTGTTATATATCTTTCAACTAAATATATAAAATTGAAATAAATATGAAATGACATATTTTAGTATTTTCCTCGAGAAATTTTAATTCAAGACCGGTTTCGACTCTCGCGAGTCATCTTCAAGGTTACATATTTATTTCGTTACGGCTTCCCACTAAGTAAAGGTAAATCATATGGATTACAGATAAAATTGATTTTAAAATTCAATAAGAGTATTCAATGAAACTTTTTTTTAATTCGCATTAATTAAAAGTGCATCGAATTAATAGTTGAATTCCTAATTATCAATTTTGTGTGTCTTTCGTTTTTTATCATTACATACCACTGTCATTTTGAAGGATAATGAACATTTTATAACATCCCTAATGAATACGCGTTTTTCAATTTCGCTTTGACTATGATTATGGTACTTATCTTGCATTAACTGCGTATCATTCCTGTTTTGTTTCCTGAGTGACTTACCCATGTAAAAAAATTCATGTTTGATTCTCTACGTTGTTTCCATTGTTCTAGATCTCGTCCATAGGAAGATTTTTTTCAGGGTGGTACAGCTTATTTTTCTCTAGTTTTCTGGTTTTACATATCATTGGTGCTCTTGCCATTGATTGACAATTTATCAATACATTGATTCCTTATCGGATCTGATTGCTATATTATCATCTTGGAGTTGCCAATCTTGCTGAATACATCGTTAACTTCAACTTAACTTACTAAGTGAAGGACATGTAAAGATAAATTCTTGAATCTATTTTCAATAAATATCTCCATGGGGTTTGCTGATTTTTCTTCCCACAGCTGCCAAGCACCACGGTTCCGCTTCGACGAACAGTCAATTCTTTTTAACATAGACCACTAGTCCTATTGATTTTTCTGTTTTGTTAATGCTTTCCAATGATTGACATTTCATCGTAACTTTGATTTCTTATCGTATTGCCATATCATCATCTTCTACCGTCCGAGTTTGTAGAATATGTTCTTCAACTTAAAAATGATTAAAAAGAATAGTTTCCTAGCCTAGAAGACTTGGTTGTAATTAATATATTTTTATTTATTTTTATAATGTTTTGGAAGGGCTTTTCTCTCTATTCTCACCATGTGTTCCTCTCATTGTATTATTTGTTGGATATGTATTATTAATTGTTTATGTATTACTTATTTGAGGTACTATTGTTATAGATATAAATATGTAAGATGTATCTTGTGTACGGTTTCCATCACGGACCTGGTTCGAAATTGCAGCCTGTTCAAAAACAATAATAATAAGTTATTTTTGATAGATTTTTCAATCAATATTTCCATTGGGTTTACCTCTATTTCTCCCCACAACCTCATAGCACCGCAATTTCACTTCGACGAGCAATTAACTCTTTTGAACACGGACCTCTCGTTTCCACCCAAAAACTTCATCCGTCCTCCGCAGGGCGACGCCACCGACTCTCCTCGCTCACTTTCCCGCTTCCGCTGGCAGCCCTCACTCCAATCCCATTGGCGCGTGCCGCCGTGACATCACCTCCCGCCTTCTCTAAGGAGGGAATTAAATCACCGCGCGTCAACGTGTTCTGTAAAACGCAAAAAAGACCTTCCTAGACATGGGTGCGTTTTCTAGTCTAGAAGACTCCCTCCCTCTTTTTTCTGGGCCCCCCATTTCAAGAGATTAGAGCGTCCGTGGCCCATTTTATCTGCACATCCACCTCCGCTCCAGTATCCCACGTTTTCGTGCTCTGCCTTTCTCTCGTGATTCCATCACGCGCTTTAGGAGTTTTATGACTCGCTGAAGCGACATTTAGGTGTCCTCGCGATACATCCAAGTGGTCTGGTGGCCTCCGTCGATGGACACTGGGACCAGAGTCCTCCTTGGAACTGGAGGAAGAATCCGCGAGGCTGAGGAGATAAAATGCAAGCTATATGGGCTTTGAGCTACCCTTGCCGAAGAATGGATTTGTATGTTTTGGTTTCATACTCGAGGGCGTTGTTCACGCGTTCGGGTTGTCACGTTCTTGCCGAGATATGTAGAGTTGGGCGCGAGATTAGTTGTTTACTAGCAAATGCTGATAGTAGTGTTTTTAAGGGTTAGTCCAAGTATCACGTGCTGAAATTTCTATTTCATCCTCTCCATTTTTAAATCGTCTGTTAGCAGAGTAGCTCCTGATATATATAGATATATGTTAATACCGATAGTTAATATATTACGTAAATTAAATCAATCAAAGAAGCTTTAACTTTGTAGAACTCCATCCTAATAAATGGGTGGAAATAACTGAGCAAAAATTCCACTTTAAAAGTTTTTAAAAAACAAAAAAAAAAAAACATTTAAAGTGGAATTTTTGCACAGTTATTTCCACCCATTTATTAAATAAATGTTCTAAGATTCGGCAGGTTCAAGTGCCTTAAGATTCCCTATTGAACGTAATATATTTCGTTACTTGCTGACTTATCCCATATTCATATCCTCTAACATCTTTTGCCTTTATCTTCCCCTCAGTCATTTCCCTTGTATTCTACCCTCAATTGCCTCCTTTAGCAGTCCCTCCTCTCTTAATATTTGACCCACCCATTTCCTTTTATCCATTCTTAATTACCTCAATTATAACCTTCTCTTCTCCAACCACCTCCAGAACCTGTGTGCTTGTTTTCCGATCAACCCAGCTTACTTTTTCCATACTAGGCCACACCCACATCTGGAAGGTTTCCCTTTTCATCTCTTCTTTTCGTCTGTGTTTCACACTCATAGAGCAAAACACTCCACGCCAAAGATTTTACCAGTCTTTCCCTGATTACTTTATCGAGACTTTTAGTCATCTACTTACTTCGCTTCGTGAAGAATTCCTCGGCATAGACTATTGTTTTCTAGAACTCATCTTTGCGTCTTCCATCTCATTAAAAACGCTACGCAAATAAGGGAATATGGTAATTCTTATCAGTTGTATTCTAAAATAGATCATTTATCGCATAGTTATTAAATTTTATGAATGCGTTTCATAACTATTCCAAGAAGGAAGGATACGAAAGGAAAGTTATATTAATATAAAATATACACTTTTACTCTTAAAAAACCTGAGGTTTCGAAGAACTTCTTCTTTCTTCACTTGACGACAAGACATCATATAATGAAAAGGATAATTTTCAATCAACAATATTATTAAACCAAACTGAATTTTATAGAGAAGTGTCACCAAAAATAATTATGAAATCTATTTTTATTGCATTTTTTCTCCAGTCGTATTTCGTTTATCGCACTATGATAACGTTTATCAGAGAATTTAAGATACAACGAGTTTGTCACCTGGACTCCACTCATTGTCAGTTAAAGCATACTTAGTTCACCAAATACAGTTATGTATCTGAAATAAGTATTCAGATTTAATCAACTTAAAATGGTTATAAAAATATTTATTTATGTAAAATTAACAACGTATCAGTAAATATCTTAGTAAGAAATGTTTCCTACCGTGAATCTTTTTACCGCAATGGTTCTTTAATAAATGTGAAGACGAAAGGTTTTTACCACTCAGATCGAGAGTGGTTACAAAATTAAATTATTTACTTTTTAAAGTTTATTTTGATTATCTATCCGTTTGCTAACATTGAACTTCTGGGGATGGATAAAAGCAGAGTCGAGTTGCTCTCTTGCAAATCGTTTGCTTTTTAAATAAAAATTATTTTCCCCTTACATTAATTAATCACGGTGATTCTCCAAAACTGAATTATATTCAAAGAAAGAAACTTAATTGTTTACTTGCAGTAATAGAGACTACTCATCATGAATATACGGCCACGCTTCTCATCAATCGGTGTTTTATCTTCCGTTCATTTCAGTGAAATAGGTATATTTGCATAATTCCGGAATATGGATGATTCATAGTTCCTTATGAGACATTCGATAGAAGTAGAACTAGGAATTCTAATTCCCACCAAATTTTTTTCAGACCATATCCGGTGTCCTTCGAGAGAGCGAGTTATTAATCTCATTTTAGCTTGAAGCGCAGAGGATTGGGAACGAAATTTACAAACAATAATTCTCAAAAAAATAATGGTTTCCGAAAAAAATGGTCCATTTGCGTTCCTCGAAATCCCATCCCAATGTTTTTTCTGGATGCACTATTAAGTAGGAATTTGATGGCCGTGAGATCCTCATGAATATTCTACGAGTTGCACCTTGGCAGAATGCGGGGCACCCATTTCTCTTCTTGGAACAAGCGCTCGCTACGGTTTGTTTGGAAACATGGGCAAATATAAGACGCTTCGTCCGATCCATTTCATCATTTCTTTCTTTCTGATAAACTAAATTTCTTGCTACCATAACTTTCAGAATGAAATGAATTTTATAAGTCTTTTGCTTCAGGATTGTGGAAACATTCATTCGCTTACTTTTGTCTCAGTCTTGTTCAGGGCTGTGATCATGTGAAGACTACTGAGTTATCAATGATACTGATTAATAGAGTTCGTTTTGGTTTTGTACCTCACCGAGAATATTTTTATTATATTTTCGCCGTAGAATTGTGGAAATGTTCAATACATTTGCTTACTTTTGTGTCAGTCTTATCCACAGCTGTTATCACATGAAGACTAATGAGTTATCAATGATACTGAGTAATAGATTCCGTTTTGGTTTTACATCTCACCGAGAATATTTTTATCATACTTTCGCTACAGAATTGTGGAAACGTTTATTACATTTGCTTACTTTTGGGGCAGCCTTGTTCACTGCTGTGGTAATATGAAAGCTGCTGAGTTATCAGTGATGCCGATCAATATCATCCATTACGGTTTTCTTATTATTGAATGTCATGGAAAGTGTTATATATTGGGCCATTGTGCTGTGTTTACCACTCGTTGCAATCTGCCTAACAAGGATAGCAAGGGGAAACTGATTCATTTCTCGTTTTGTCTAGTATACCTCAGTCAATCTCCTAAGCATTTTCACCTGACGATGGAAGGGCTGAAGATCTATCCAGCTAGCCAAACTAACTTTTTATCCTCCATAGTTACTGTTACTTAGATATAATCAGTTTCATTTTCAATTAAAGAAAGATGGAGAGCCGACTGTCAATGTGCTATTGGAGAGCCCATCCCTTTACAGGTTGTACGCATTGAAAATTTTACATATTTAGATGCATGTGTAATACGGAACTTAAAATGTTTGTGTTTGACGACTTAAGCCCTAATTGCGCAAAAGCATAAGTATAAAAGTAGGCATATATATCATCATCATCATCATCAGCTAGTTTCAATCGGACGTCGGATGTAGGCCCCCCCAAGTACTTTCCAATTTTCTCTGTCCTGAGCTTCTCGTTGCCACGTTACACCTAAGTACATGATGATGTCTCTATTCCACCTGTCCATAAGTCTTCTTCTTGGTCTCTTCACATGTCTTGGTTTTCAGTTGAGAACTGCAGATGTCCAAGAACATTGAAGCTGTAAATATTCTTAAATCAATATTTATGCATTGGTTAACATAAAAATATCATAGAAAGACTTTGTGCAAAAACGTTTGAGATTAAAAAGAGATAGATAATATCTAAAATTACAGAGGATAAGTTTTCAGAAGTATTTAAGAAATATGTTTTACGGACAGTTGGCGATAGTAAAGCAGCGCATCAATGCAATATTGTACCATCATATGAAGCAGTATTTACTGACATAGAATTAGAATTCCAGTTATATTAGTCGAGAGGCAATGAGAGCGGCATTAAAAAGAAAAGAAATCTTCTCGTTTCATAAAGATAAATCTGAGTAAAAAATATTAATCTGAGTAAAGTGAATTATTCATGCCTATAAGAAATAATATGTGTAAGAAATTTTCAATGCGTATGAATATTGATGTTTCGATTATTGACTTTACTATCGAATTTCGAGTGCATTTAGTCATCTTTTTGTCTTTAATGTCGCCTGATGATTTTTAAAGCCATATACTAGAAAAAAATCCTTAAACATGCAGTGCCACCTTGGATGCATTTAAATACATTCATATATTAGTCATGTTTAAAGAGATAATATATATATCTCTTGAGATATTGCAAGCCTGATCTAAAATATTTATAATGGTGTTAAAGCTGTGTGTGAATTTGACTAAGGTATGACATATTTTGTCACAAATTAAATGTCATGCGTGGAAATTATCTTTTTCTCTTCCGTTCTATGAAAGTCTAAACAAATATGTTGCCCTTTGAAATAAATCTCAAAAATAAGAAACTTCGTTGATCAGCGGCTTTTCCGATAGGGATAAGTTAAATAGAGAAATATGAAGCTTTTAATCGGATTTTTAGGTCATGCTCACTGAACCTTGAATAATTTATTTGATCGAATTTTGAGCAACTTGGGAGAGCTTTCTTATATTTATGCAATTACGTTAGGAAAATTTATCGAATGTATTCTGTGCTGCTCTTTTGATTCACTAAGGCCGAAAAGGAGCGCAGATCTCTATTTCAGATAAGGAGCAGCCTTCACTACTTTAATCCAGCAATAAATTTCCTGTCAGCGTGGTTAGTCACCCTCTCAAGCTTAGATACGTCTACCGAACAGCTTTCATAATCCCTGACCGTCTGTTGTGTTTTAAAAACAGCATCTACACATACCATGTTGCTGTCATTTTCAATTAATTCTGGGGCATGGGAATTTTGCGACCTCCTACAAATATTGACGTTGCTAGAAAATCTTTTGTGATGAATAGCCTTCGTTTTATATTTCTGAGAGGGATTCAACTCCACCGGACGACTTTAGAATCTTCGAGCATACCTTCTCAAAGGTAAAATATAAGTGTGAGGCTTCCCTTAGCTGCTTTTGCTGTAGTGTTTGGTACATAATTTTCCATTATCGCATTGATCTTTTCTCTTCATGTACAATATAATAACAATAAAACTATGATAGGCAGTCAAAGAATAATTTACTTTTTCTGCTGTACGAAATAAAATACCTTATAAGAGAAAAAATAATAAACAAAAAAGATATTCCACTAAAATACTTGTGAACTTTTAGTTCACCCTTTTTTCAACAGAGACTATTCAGAAGAAAGCCTAAATTGTTAAAATATTGCTTTCATTGAAAATTTCGTGCCAATATCTGTAAGATACATAAGAGATAATGGTCTCAGGGTGCAACCAGTACCCTGAAAACGGTTAAGGCGCTCTTCTTGCTAACTGAAGGTCTTACCGTTATGGAGACCTTAAAGGTTTTGTCGTATTTAGGAGTGGATTCAGAGTGGTCCTTGTGGCTCGAATTTACCTCTAAAATTGCTTAAATCCCTTGCTGCAGGTGGTGGTCATTGATGTGTAGAAATAGAACATTGGCTAGAAGTAACCCATAGTCGGGAGGGGATACAATCATTGAATCCTTCCGAAGGCATTACGTCATCTAATTTACGTAGGCAATACATCTATATGACATGCATATATTTACTAAACTTATCAATATTTTTTTTTAATTTCCAGTCGTACATTTGAGTTAAAGTTATAGCAAAATTTGACTTTCTTAAAATAAGCGCGATGCTAGAGGGGAAAGAGTTATAATATTTCCTTAAGTTCCTCTCCGTCATCTCACGGTTATGAAAGAAATATTTACGGACCTTCGTTTTCTGATTAAGCATTGAAATTTTAAATCTAGAGTCATACTAATTAAAGACTTATGAATAATTGAAATTTTCTTTCCAGTGTTAGCAGCCATATGTTAGGAAAAGCATTTCGTGATTCATCGAGTGATTATACAGCAGATTCACAATATAATTCTAAAAGAGGATATTTAATTCACTTAGTTGCTGTTTTTTAAGTTCTGTCAAAGAAATGTTTTGCTCGTAATCCTCAACCAGCCTCCGATCTTGTCAGAAGAAAGTTTACGTATGGTGCAATTTTATTGAAAGAAGAGGCCTTTCCAGCAAAGCTTTTGAGTTAGAGACAGAAAGTCAGAGTTTTTATGTGATATGATTTAGGGTTCCTAAAAAATATCAAAACATTCCAGTTGTTGTTCACACATCCTTTATTCTTTGAAATCTTTGCTACTTCATGTTACGAAAAATATTTTGGGCTATCAAAATCGTCTTTACGATATATGGCAGCTTATATAATTACTCATAAACAACAAATTTAGTATTTCAATTATCATTTGGCCCTCTCTTATTCCTTTGAATGAAGTAGTTTTATTGTCTGAGGCTCCCACCTATTGGCATATCTTTCAAATAATGTATATAATTTAGGGTTTATAAATTCGATCGTCTCCATAATTAATTTTCCATCAATTTAATATTTTTATGGGTTATCCTCGAGCTCAATTTAAAGCCAACTAATTGTAAGTCTATCTTAATGACTACGCACAGAATTATCATTTCTTGAAATGGTGAGAAATCTCAGAATAGGACCTTTTAAAGGTTAAAAGGTAAAGTCTTTTCTAATTGAATATTAATGTTCAAGCGCAAAGAAATTATCTAACTCGTTCATTATTTCTTTCTAGAATTTTCTCTCAACTATCGCTTCTGCAACCATGTTTGTTTTTACCTGTTTTTTTTTAGCAATTCAAAGCTAGACTTCCCTGATGTCTGGCATTATGCGCATGCTTATCCATGCGTAGAGGGTTTACCGTTTGTTTCTATTGAGATTTACTGGAGTTATTTCAAATTCACTTAAAATAATTGAATATCTAACGAGTGAAACTACGTAATGTTATCTAATGCAAAACGCGGCTTATTTTGTAGAATTGAATATGAAATACCTTTGCAAAATTTCGTACGGGTTCGTTTCGGTCCACCAAGGCTATCATCACCGATTACATTCAATGAGTTCAAAGTATTTCATTTGAAACGAGCATGCTGTCACTTCTAAATTCCTGGTAAATGTTCTCAAGGTTCGTACAGTAACAGAAAAACGCCTCGGAAATAACGATTACGCAACGTAGATGTTTTGCAGGGAAAACCTATCTTTAGATGATTTTAAAAGTCACCTTGCGTGACGATTTGAATAGTAATTCGTGAGATCGTTTTTCAAACATATACTAGCGTAGATCTTTGCAGACAGTTACTTTGAAAGGTAATGGAGGCATTTTTTCTATTTTCATTTAATAAATTGTAATAAATAAGATGTATGACAGAGGATAGGAGAAGTTAATTTGAACGGTATAAATTAATTTCAGTGAGACAGAAGAATAACATGTAATCAGATCTTTAATTCCTGCTGCTATATCATTACGAATGGAATATTTTACATTTGCTAATTAGTACAGGATAAGGTAAAATGTATATTTTATTTACTTATGTCATAGTCTTGGTTATGGCTCTGATGACATTAAAGCTTCTGAGGTGTGAGTGATTCTAAATAATGACACTGAATAAAATATATTCTTATGGCATGCTAAGAGAAGTGTTACATATAGAGTCATTGTGCTTCGCTTATGTGTACATGTTCCGCATAGTGCATTCTCGCCTGAGAGGAAAGCAAAGACAAACTACCTCACTCCTCATCTTGCTTAGTAAGCCTCATGCCTTTCTACAAGTTCTTAGTATCTTCTCTCAGAGGAGGTGATGTACCAACCAGCCTTCGGGGTGAATACTTTACAGACTGGAGTTAGATTTATATACTTCAAGGTAATGTATTTGAAAAAAATAACTCATGAATGCAGAGATGAATAGATCGCTTAATTATAATAGAGATTAATATAAGATTATTGAGATAATATGAGATTATTGAAAATCTACTTCAATTTATCAGTAGCGGATCCTATTTGTGTAGAAAAGCGATAAGGCGGATTTACAAATTCAAAGGAATACATAGTATAATAACATTCTCACAATTTTCACATCAAGTGGGAATCAAGTAATAGTTGAGTACAATAGTATTATGACTTGATCGAGGTATTATTACTGCATGGGGCTCCCGGATAGCCATGTGGGCAGTGCGTTAGCCTTTGATGAAAGCGGTCTCGGGTTCGATTTCCGGTGGGAGCCCATGTGCACAATGATTAAGCTAAGCTGTCGAAGCACTTTTAAAAATAGCTTTAGTACTATTATTGTATAATTTTTCTTGTTCACACTCTTGAAAAACCGTGCGATGTTTACAAGATTACAAAGTTAGTCAGAATTTCTCACTCTCTGGTCACATTTCTCGCTCTTCTGGAGAGTGCAAGCAAATAATACCATCACTGATCTTATTTATTTTGACAGGTTAAGTGAAAAAAGCGCATTATATATTTGAATTCCATGAAAAAGGAATAGAAACGTATATTGCGTATACAAAGCACATGATACTCTTCTTATTGGCTTCGAAGCTTTTCTATTTCTTCTTAAAATATTCTGGATTCCCTCTTGTATATATTTCCCAGGTATCTATGCAACAACTGTCTAGAACTATCTCATTAGAAGCCTAAACATGTTAAAATCTACAATATGTCTTCTTCAAGGTCCTGGAACATTGAAATTTTGTTGAATCTTTAGTAAATTTGAATATATTAACCTCAGAAGTGACATTAACTGCTGCGATATGACCCAATTCACTGATGACTTCATCAGAAGGTCATTTTCATCATCGGCCACGCCTTCAGATTTAAACTGCTGGAAAGTTCTGGGAGCTCAATCATATTATCTCTTATGAGGATACTTTGCTCAAACAGGTCATCAAGATCTACATGCACAATATGCGCTACTGATAAATTACTCATCTGAAAATTAAATTGGTTCAGTAATTCTATGTATTCGCTGATTAAGCATAGTATCACCGTATTCTTGTGATTCAATTTGTAATTATTTCATCTCTACGCAAGCTGTTCTTGAATGGCATAAAACATAATTAGCCTAGATTGTAACTTATTAAATCCTGGAATGCGCAAAATAACACAAGAACTTCGTAGATTTGTTCTCTCACGAAAATGTTTATCTTTGCATTTTAATCGCATATGTTTCTTGTCTTTTTCCCCTATGTCCGATACGATTGACTTGATTGTTTTTATGTTCAAATGGTATCCTTTATAAGTCAATATTGAATGTAGTGGGTCAGATTGTTTTCTTTGATCTTTGCCATGATCTTCTCTGGTGGAGTTTGACCAAACTTGATGTTTAAGTATTTGTTTTTTTAAATTTTTTCTGAAGACGTTATTGATGGATAGGAGATAAAATTACGCACTGCAGTTGCCAAATAAAAATGGTTCTATGATTCTGATAGTGATATGAGCATGGACTTATATTTTATGCCAATATGCAAAATGGAAAAATAGTTCAATGTCTACTTGTTTAAAAATGTACAATTAGAAGGCTGCATGGATCTGGCGAGTATTGTTGTAAATTTGTGATCCTTTTGCGATTAGGGAATTCATTTTCCCAGTATTTGATTTATCCTATATTTATCTATAAAGATCCATAGAAAGTAATTATACTATAAATTATGTGTGGCGAAGTGCCCCCTTTTGACCGGCGCTTCGCCATCGATGCCGGTCGACCCACTATAAAGGCGCTGAAGGTGAGTGCTCTTCAGACGTCCTTTATTGTCTGACTATCTGTGCGCCTCGCAGGACACTTTATATACAAAGTCATTAGCGAAATGCCTCGAAGCATCTCGAAGGCGTGCGTAGGGGAGACCGGGGCTGGTTGGCCCGTTTTTTTTTATTTATTTTATATTATTTTGTTGTACATATTTAAACTTATGAAATTATTGCTAAATTTTAGATGCATTCTTACTGAATCTGGATGGCAATTATTAAACTTGAAAATATGAGTTAAAGATTAAAAAATATAATAATTACTGGAGGTATGTCGAGTGGGCCAATCAGCCCCTACATCGGGGTAGGTTGGCCCAGAAGCTGGAGCACGTTGACCCATACAATCTTTTGATAAGTTAAACTAATATAACTTTAGGAAATCAAAATAAAACTAATGGTTATCAGTAAAGACCTTAAAAGGCTACAGGATTAGGCAAGCAAAAGTGGAAGCAAACAATAAATACATTGCCACATCTAATAATAAATCAAAAGCTTCATGGAAATTAATCAAGGCTGAGACTCAACTTAAGTCTGAAAGCTGCTTAACAAATATGTCACCTGATGTCTTTAACCGTGGAAGACTGCCCTTCGTTGATGGTTGGCAGCTTAGGTCGACTGTCGATCGATTATGACTTTGATGCAACCTCGACCTATCGAAAACGGTTAAGAATAATTTTTTGCTTTATCATTACTCTAATGTATGTTATAATGTGATTATAATGTAAAGGTTGACTGTATTGTGTTGATCTGATTGATTGTATATTATTGACATGTCTTATACATGCATATGTATGTCTTGGATAAATAAAAATTATTATTATTATTTAAGATTATAACAAATTTTACAGGTTTATGTTTTCTTTGGAAATGCTTTTAATCTCGTGATTATGACGATCTTTTGACCTCTGTAACGTATCAAAATGTGTTTAACTTCGAAAATTATATTAATAATTGAATAAACAGAACGAATTATACATATTATTATCATTAAAATTAACCTTTCATCGAGTTTAAAAAATATATAGGACGGGGCAGGTTGGCCCGGGTGGCCATAATTTCTTTGGCCCGTCGTTTCTGGGCCAACCAGCCCCATCGCCATGTTTACAATAAATTCTATTGGTGACAAAAACCACTGAAGCTATTTCGAATGTATGCCAAACAGAAATAATCCTTAAACTATGACCTTTAATTATACTACTCACCTGTTGCGCCTAAAGTAAGCAAAAGTGAAATAAAACACATTTAACCGACGAGTAGAATTTTACTGAAGCACGCACAAAAACAATTAATCACTACAACTTATCCAAAACTGCTCCACCGGCAATATTGGTCCTGTAGATGGAGGGGGACAGTACTAACAACCTACTGATTGATTCCTAGCACGATCTAGCGTTTACTGTATTAAATAACTCGACTGGGCCAACCAGCCCCTATGGCCAACCAGCCCCGGTCTCCCCTACTATGGATAATTTTGAGCAAGTACAAATGATTAAAAACAGAAGGAATTCTACAGTAAATGAAATTTTAGATTTGAGAGATAAATTAGAAAAGCTATTTTCATGTTAAGCTCCTCTAAAATGTCACGAATTCAAGTTTAATGTTAAAGAGGAAGAGTTAATTTTATTTCAAAATTCTCATTTAGCTGGCGATAATCATGAGTGTAAAAATCGTTAGTATTCTTTGAGTTTGAAATCCGAGAGATACAAAGAAATAGTGCGTTAAAATACTTTCGTTACTGAGAGTCAATCAAAAGAAAGGTGTAAGGAAATAAATTCTGGAAATTTCATATTTCACATGCCCAAAAATACTAAAATAAATTTTCGTTATGATATCTTAGATAGATAAAAAGATAAAAAAGATAAAAATGACATAAATATGTCATTAAAAAATTATGATTTTAAAAACACCCATGAAAAATGTTTGGCAAATAACCTTCAATACGCATCCAGTTTCGGCACTTGATGTTATCAGCAGGTCTATTAACATGTTAAAAGGCTCTATGCAGTCAAGTCGTTATCTATATCAACATGTGTATCCTGCTAGGCGTCTTTCGACGTGTGGCAGGGGGAACATGCACCATGGCTTTATTTCCCTAATCGATTACTTTCGCGTATCATTTGCGGAAAAATGAATTCTTGAACCAAGTTGTTCTATCAGTTCTTAAGTTCCCCATAATCTTGTTTTTTATCATTAAAAAATCTGTGCTTAGTCATAAGGCTCTTTTGTTATTCTTTTTATATTCGTTGATATCACTCCTGAAAATTTTATAAGTTATCACCTAAATCGGTTACAGAAGAAAAATTATTTAAATTTATTTCTAAAACTTATAATTTAATCTCCTAAAAAAATTGAGGATTTGTTGCCAATTCTGTCTAGCACACTACACAAGAAATGCACCATTTTTACAGCATGTTGATAGTTCCTAATCTTCCTATACGGCAAAAAGCACTCCATCGTTATAATTTTGCCTCGCATTAGTTTTGAGAAAGCCGCCCCAGATATTTCGTTTTCAAAGTAATGAGGAAAACTGACGGTAATGCCATTCTCTCGAGTTGAACGCCATGGACCCGGATCTCGAGATAATTTAAATCGTTTCGTTCACTCTTCAACCCCTGTCTATCGCTCTCATTTCGTTCTCTACCCTTTTATTACCCACTCTCTTGTTTTTATCCTATGGAATGCATATACATCCGTGTTATTGATCTCAATCAGTCATCGAACCGGTACTGTACCAATTTATTCCCATATGGAATTAATGCGAGCGATAGAATCTCTTCCTAGTGAAATTAGAATATAATTGTTCAACGCGGCTTACATGCACGATAAATATGTGGAAAACATTTTGTTTCGGCTCCAGAAAATTCCGTTTTTAGAGTAGTTAGAATTACTTTAATCAATCGTAATTGATTATGGGGAAGAGTTATCGCAATTTATCTTCATATACCAGTATTATTGTTTTAAATGTCAATTAAGAGATGTTACGTAACTAAAGGAAGGGAACACGGAGGGTAGAAAGTTCCTCGTACCTGTAATCCTTAGTGCATATATTATCATGTAATAAAACAAGTGCATGCTAAATGGCACATTTGGCTGTATTTACAAATTTATATTTAAAGAATTTCAACTCGGCTAACAATTGCTGTAACTTCTACCATATTTTCATGTCTGAAATAATATAACGTCTTTTGGATCAGGATGGAGAAAAATTACATTTTATTATTCATAGTTCATTTACTTTTCCTTTAGTTTTATTCATATACTGAGAGCGCTCTCGAAGTATTAATGAAGGTGGATTTATTTTATAGCGATTACCTATAATAGTGCCACTTATAGGATCATAATGTTACATTTTTTCTAGAATTTTCTGGCTTTGTGAGGAAAGCAAGGGCGAATTTCCTCATTACCTCTCCTAAACGTTTTTTTGGTTCTTTCTACGAGAAAATGAGGATCCAACCAACCTTCGGTCTGGCAGACATTTAGGCATTTAGCTGGCAGACAAATTTTGCTTCAATGATTCTATTTTAGAGCTCGTCAAATCTCATTCTAGTCCTGGTGTTGAAATTGAGAAAGATCTCGACAACCAAGCCGCGCTATATATATCAGAGAATGGGATAAGGAGATAGGAAAGCAATATTCGTAAAACTAAAATATTTTAAAGTCTCACTTCAATAGTTACAACTATTTTATATCACATCTTATAAGTATATGCAGATTTTATCAAGCTTTCCATTATTATTCAGGTTCGTTTATGTTAAAAAATGAATGGATGTAAAAGTTAGATGGAATATTTTATGTTCTGGTTAGTCGAATTTCCGGGTTATAATACTTATTCTTTGATTACCGAGACCCTTTAAATTGCCAGCCCTTGTTGGCTCGGGGCCTGGGGCTAAATACTAGCTAGCCCAGCCCAAAGGGTGCTACTGAGTGTAAGCATTTGCAATATTGTAGAATTAAGAATGATTGAATAAATTTATTTGGTATTGAATTTGAGATGGGGCTTTCTTTATGCGTTGCCTGGTTTTCCCATAAAAATATGTTTTTGGACAATAAGAGGTGGAACGTAAACAAAAACAATG
Organism: Sympetrum striolatum; assembly: GCA_947579665.1. NCBI lineage: Eukaryota > Metazoa > Arthropoda > Insecta > Odonata > Libellulidae > Sympetrum > Sympetrum striolatum. The sequence continues at coordinate 22,169,957 of OX388346.1, forward strand.
GAGCAACACCAACAAGCATAAACATGCCCTAACCTAACCCGGAAAAGCCCGATTTAGCCGAGACTCGAACCCCGAACCCTGACATTGATAGGATTAAATATTGCAATTTATAAGATTATTATTCCATGTGTTAATATATGCAATGGTTATAATTTATGCAATCCACAGTGAATTTCACTCTTCACTCCTTTGTTATGCCGGAATTCTCCTTCCCAATCGGCGCAAGACATGTCGGAAATTTAAACCCTGCTCTAGCGTATCTCTCCTGGACCACTCCCCCCTTTGTCTCTCTTTTATCCTTCAAATCGGCACAAATTCCTTTCAACAAATTTTTTCGCGAACCCCGCCCCAAGCATCTCTCGCCTGCATTCCTCAGACGCAGATCCTCGCAAATTGCCTGCTCAGCTCCCGATCGCCCGCGAGGGACAGACACCCTTTCATCGATTGAAACAAAAAGGGACCAAAGAAGGCTGTTCGTTCACTGACCCATCGCCCGCAGTCCTCCCGCGACCCGGACTTAAACCAGGATCTGACGCCGGGTCAGTTTAATAACCGGCGATCAAATCGAGAGTTTTATAACTGTTCCTTTCGCAAGGTTTTCGCGAGCGAAAGCATTCCATTATCTCGATTGTTTTTGTCTGAAAATAGAGTTTCGCTCTCGGTGGGGGTCCGAATCGCTGATTCGGGATGAGATCACCAAACGAGCCGCCGATCTGCTTTCGTTGTTTATATCACCTGGGTGATGTAAGATGCGAAAGTGGAATTCAGCCTTGGATGCAAAAGTTGTTGCGAAACAATACGCATGCCTACACTAATGAGCTGGAGATATTACGAGCCCATTGCCGAAAAGAAGCATGTCATTTTGTCCTTTGTCGAAAGGTTGATATGTTCCCTTTCGATAGTAAGAACAGTTCTCATTTATAATCGATGTGACTTAACCTTAATAGGTGGGAAGCCATGGAGAAATAATTAAAATTGCTTATTAGTTTCCACAAAACAATTTTTTTCGAACAGTTTCGACTACATCATCTAAGGCTCATCTCCACCTGAAGATGACTTGGTAAAACGTAAAGAATAAATAGAGAAAGATTTTAAAAGGAAATCGTAAATGGGAAAAAAATCTTAAGATTATGAAGTCCTACCGCAAAGTCGTTCCTGAATCAATTGATAATATGATTTGATATAAATTCAATCGAAGAAGCCTTAACTTGGTGGAATCCCGTAATCGGGATCATATTAAAATAACTATGCAAATTCCACAAAAACCTTTTAGTTGCACGAACGGTTTCTAGCTAACCGCTCATCGTCAGGCATAAGATACAAATGCAGGAAGATTTAGCTCTAAGGCGTAGGAATTGTGGATGGGAGAGGAGGGCGGGGGGGCAGAAGACTGACTAGAGATAAAAGGGAAAGTGATTGGTGGAAAGGCGATCGTTCGTGAGTTTGTAGTTGCGTACATTGTGGTGTGTTATTTCAATTATTTCGAGATTTATTAATCTTCGGTCTTCGTGCTCACAATGTAGCAGTGTGGAAATTAAGCTAGTAAAGATTACAGTCTCTGAGTTTGACTTAATGACCGTTTCTTCTGTTCTTTCTCATCATAACTTCAGTCTCCTCGTGAATGATAAAGTAATTTCATATTTTTATTGGTCTGAATAAATTTCTCTCTTGGTATCTCATTTCATGCCTCGTTCAAGTGGGGTAGGTTGTTTTTATTTACTCCATTCTGATTTCGCTCTGTCGTGTTATATGTCAACTCCATTTCCGTATCGTGTTCTTTATCCATTCGAGTCTATTTTGCTGAGATATAAAAGAGAAACATAAAAGGTTATTATTTGAATTTCGGGAACCTGAGTAGAATTTATAGGCTGTTAAGTGATGTATGAAATAAATATGGCGAGCTCTTCTTAAACGAAAATATTTGCTTTCGCTTGTGAAATGTTCATTAAAACATGATGATTATTTAACTTCATAGACAAACTAACTGAACTCAAATAAAATTATTTAGATTTTCCTTTCAATATTTTCTTGACCTCATTTTTCTATGATTAAAACAATGAAATTCATAAACTTGTGATAGATGAAAGACATCAGTTGAATATAATCATAAGAATGTGATTTCCGATCACTGTTCATAATAAATAAATTGATACTCCTCTTAAATTCATGAAGGGCAGTTCGCTTCATTCAGCAAACGTAATTTTGAATACGAAGATAGAGATTTATGAAGATACTCTTGTTTAGTTTCAATAGTAAACAGGAGATAGAATTTGTAGTAATTTAAGTACGTAAAATATTTCGGCATCGGTCAGATATCCATATTTATGAAAGTTACGAAAAATAAATGACGCGGAAAATACCCAGCCACTCGGAATTCTAAAAATTATGATGATTCATTCCAAATAACAGGAATCCAAAATTGTTACCTTGATAAGTATGCGTTGGAAAATTATTATGTGGAAAATAATTCCGTTTTATCGATAAGAATTGTGAATAATATGTGATTATGTTCCTCATTTCGAGACTCGACCTTGGTGCACAAATTCTTCGGAAATAAGTTTAATCCGTGCCAAGGTTTCGTTGAGTTAACCAAAGATCCTCTAAATGCTGTGATCCAATCGCATTACTCGAGTAGGGCTTCGAAATAAGTGATTTTCGATCCTAGAAGACTACTATTTTCCGTCTAGAAGTTGATATAGGATAGCGTGTTTTCTCAGGGAAGTCGCGCATTTTATTTTCTAGGAAAGGCCAATTTCATAAGTAATCTCTTGACGTGTGAAATATTGCAAGTCATAGATGGGATTGCAGGAAGAATAGGTTCAATATCAGAAAATGAATTACCGATCAATAATCTTGAGATCTTAATAGTTTAAGCCTTTTGTATAATTTAATAAACATTCGATTATAAAAGCATCAGTATCTTGGATCTTACACCAACTTTCGTGGATATGTTCTCTGATACTAAATTGCTTTAAATGATCACATAAAATAACCTGTGTCCATAGATATGTATACGATGCGAAACTGGGATATTTACCGGGTAAAAATATCCATGATATGACCGGGACAAACATATTCTCCCTTTGGTGGAACATACACGACAATTCAATTAGTATTACTAAAAGTGCTTCGACAGCCGAGGTAGTTCCGCAAATATGGACCCTCAATTGGAATCGAACCCGGGATCAATTTCACCAAAGGCAAACGTGTACTTTTTTAGAACATTTTTAACTCTACGTTTTCTGCCTACTTGGCTATTCAGGGGCCCGCTGTATAGAAATACGAATAAATTTAGGATTTGATTATCCCTTACATACGAGTATATCGAGAGAAGTCATTGTAACGGAAAATCAAGTTGATCGATAAAAATTTCTTAATATATATTGATGCAGCCTCATAAAGGTGGAATAACTATATCCTTATGTATGTTCTTCAGGAAATGATTTCCTATGGAATATACATGTGACATAGTTATTTTTTTAACGAAAACTCTTTCGGAGAAGACAGAAATAACTATGTCCGCAGGGAATAATTTTCTTATTGACTTACATTGACTTAGAGATGATTATTTATATTCATTTATTACCGAAATACATGCAGTTATAATAAATTAATTTAATCAGCTAATCAATGTTGGAGATACTTTGAATGCTCTAAACAACAGAAACTTTTTTAGTTTTACAAACGTATCCGAAAGAAAACGAGAGGAATGGGAAAATTCCGAATCAAGTAATGAAAATTCCTATACGTAAATCTAAAAAACAAAACAACTAAAACATCATTTTATTACATTCTCCGTAGCTCAGCAGCAACTGTCTTCCCCTTCAATCTTAGTGTTTACGGTTTTGGTTTACGGCTTCCGTGATGCTTGGAAAGGAACACCCTTGAGATTTCATCCATTGTTTCCAAAAATCTGATATCATTCGATTTGTGCAGATCAACGTGAAAGTAAAGTTGAATGGATCTGTCTCATGGTTGGTTGGTGTAAAAAGTGACGGATTGGTTTTAAGTTCACGGTCTTCCTGTGGCTGGAAATCAGGGCCGACAACTCCCCGATTTCCGCCCAAAAACCAAGAAATCCGAAACTTTGTGGAGTTTGATGGAATTTTAACCCGGACCTGGCACAATTTCAGAACCATGTGTTAAGGTAAAATGCGTGCCTCCTCCGCTGTTAGCAAAAATGTCTCGAAGAAATCAATTTACTTGGATTCGACAGCCATATTTTCGGCGGGGATAGAAATTCATAGAACATTTTGCGTTTGTCCTCGAATGAAGTAGATAACTGTATCCATTGTTCGTAAGGCAAGTGGTGGGGAAAATATGGAGTTGGTTCACTCGTCACTCGCCTCGTTCCTCGCCTTGCCACTCGCAACACTCGCGCCAGTAGTGTTTTTTTGGGGGACTAGTCAAGGGTTTTTAGGTGCTTTAGTGAAGCTAACGCTCGGAGAGTGTGAAAACAACATTTGCGGAGACGAACGTGTGAATGGAAATCACGAATTTTGGCGAGTGACGAGGCGAGATACGAGCGCGAATGTGTGATTGCAGTGATAATGGAAAGTATATATACTTTGAATTTTTAGGCATGCAACTTAAACTCAAGGGCAAACGGAATTGAAAATTGATATGGTTGGGACTCAAGACCAGGTCTCCTAGTTTTTAGTTGTACCCACTGAACTGCTATGCCGAACCGATTCTGCTCCGTCAGTTCCACCTCCTTATCCGCTCTATCTTTAGCAGCAATACCCAACACCAACAAATAGAATGAAAAACTTATGAATAATTGATTTAATAAAGGTAGGAAAGATACATTTACAGAACGCAAAAAGGGAATTAGTGTCTACTAGCTAAATTTGTCTACAGGGCATCGCATAAAAGTAAGCGAATCCTGGCCGTTATAAAATCACATATTTCACAAGAACACTTCGCAATATCGAGGAACAAGGAAAATAGCCGAGTCAAAAACCTGAGATATTCAGGCCAAATATGCCTTTTCCTCTTTCGATATGGACCTTTCCCTTGACTCTTCTAACAACTCAGGCTTCATAAGAGCATGATTCTGATTAATTCATGACGTTAGTTTAAGATTGATAAGCAGTAATATAATTCAGATTTCAAAGAGATTAAAGTCGCTCCTAAGGCCACAATTTTGATTTTAGGCTGTCTGAATAAAATACATTACTGAAGTGCGTCCTGTTTTCACTTGCGACCTTAATGATTTTGTACGTGACCTAAAGGCATATGGCTTTCCGAGGGCGCAAGGTCCCCCGTATTTGGTAAGACGATTCATGCACTTCAAACACAGGCCGGAAGGTGTCTCGTTTGGTATATTGGCGGATACTGTATACCAGCACAGCTTCGGTAGAGTTGGCTACAATTTTACGTAGCATCATTCTTATCTCGTTAAATATTTTCATATTTTCGGAGCTAGTCATATTAAAATTGTTTTCAGATGTTTAGTTGTGAACATTTCAATCGATTTTTCTCTATTATCTATTTTCTCAAAACTTCCTGACTATTCTCTTTCAACAGAACTCATATTTTATTGTTTTCGATAAAATATGCCATTTTAAAATCTATGAGAGTCATTAACGCCTTGTTTGTAAAAATTAAGATTATTGGTAATTTGTAAAAGCATTAACCCGCGTAAGCATCTACGTGAATTTGGGAAAATGCACTACTTAATTTTGATGTCGCAGATTTTGTTAGATGGGCAAAGTAGCAATGAAATAGTAGTACTGCACTGCTTTTTTTTGCTCAATCGAGTGACTTATAATGTAAACCTTTCCATAAATTTCAGGCGCAGCACGCTAATAATGGATGTATGGGGATTTCTTTTAACCATATACCTCTTTTTTTCAATTAATATCAATATTTCTACCTTGACGATGTTACGTTAGCGATTATCGTAATACTTCTCGATTAGATAGTAACGGAATCATTTGAAAAATCTTAATTTTGCTCAAGCGAAAATATGTGTTGAAACCAATATACAACCCTTTGCGCTTATATATGGCACTAATATGACAAACTACCACGTAGAACTACTTTAGAATGTGCTTCGACAGCTGAAATGATTTGCACATAGGCCTCCACCGGAAATCGAAACTGGAATTGATTTCAGCAAAGTATATCAACTTGGCTTGGGAATATGTAGAGCTGATTAATGGATGTGTGAAACATGAACATGTGTGTATGCTATTAAGTATGAATATGCCATATATGAAATAATATGTGCAGATCAGAACATCTATTCACCGCGTTTCTTGCTTAAGAGTTATTCGTTCATTTGATATTCAAATGGTGCCCTTTATATAACTACGTCATTTTTTTAACTCTTCATAGCTACAAATTAGTTCGTATTTCTTTCCTTCGACCGCAACATTGCGACATTCATGGCCGTTGAGAACATTTATTTTGCGCCTCATTTGTTTGGGGCAATGACCAACGATGTTAGAGGTCAAAGGTCGTATGGTCTGCGCGTTTCTTTCAAATCGCCGCTCATTGTCCTCCTACGCCGCCGCCGTTGGGTTATCTTGCAGGGCGTGGGACCCGATGTCCTTGGCCCACTTCGCAGGCTAAAAGACACCTGACCAAGTCATCCCACAACGGTCCTCAAACGCAGCCTCTCCTTGCCATCCACCCTTCCTCTCTCACCGCTCTTTATAAGGGATTAATCAATATGGGCTCATAGTGAAGTCTAAAGACTTTACCTGTTGATCTTATCGTCTCCATAAAACTCCAAAAGGGAAGCTTAAAGAATCTAATGAAAAGAATGATGTCAACTGGCCGCCCAACTCTTAACGTTCGCTTACGAGATAAAAGAAACTGGTAATTTGCACAGGAATATATATTGCGCGATTAGTTTGTCTATGTCATATTTTTCCAAACTTTTTCTCCGTAGCATCTTGGCGTTCTTTCTATTTTCCGTGGACCTCCCAGCCAGCTTAATAACAATACTTTTATTGGCTCATAAAAACATGAGTAAGCATAAGAAAAGTCAAATAGTAGATACAAATTTACAATATTAGATAAGAGATAATTACACCATCATAAGGCATCTTCATCATCATAAATACATAAATACATACATACATCATCAATTAGATAAGATATTATTAAAACATATAGCTAAAAACAGGAGTATACAAAAACAAATACTATAGAATTTTCTGAACTTATTAATTTCCAATGTGGTCATAATGCTGCCCTCGGTGATAGGTTTTTTGTAGACTAAATAATCGTGAAAAGAAAAACTTCTACATTTTTATTAACACCTATACAGGGTGTCCCGAAAGTCATAGAGCAAACGAAACACAGAGATAGAACATCACCTGGGCTACAGGTTGCCGTACATCTTGGTGACCGATCTTCTTTTGTTTTCGAGTTACGAAATTTTTTCGTATTTTCTGAGAAAACCATGACTTTCCAGACATTTGTGGTCAAGGTGACGTAAGTATTTGAGATACATTGTTGAATTTTTTTCTAAAAATAAAAAGTCCATGACTTTGTATAGAAAAGATAATGCTGTTTATTGAAAACTAAATGTTAGTAAATTTTTATTAGGAAAGAGACAAACATAACCTAGTGAAATTATTATATGAATTGAATACAAAAATAAACGCTGTGAATGAGAGGGTTGAGCCTGACGCTCTGAGAGCATTTGGTCAATATTTGGCTTCAAAGTTAAGTATAGTGGTAATTTTCCGTTCAATAATTTGTAATCGATTTCTTCATTTCGAAAGAATAGTGGTTATCGCGGTAAAAACTTTTGAAATAAGATTGGAAATGGTAAAACTTTGAAAAAAAAAAAAACTGGACAAGTGTGATGTTTTCACTGCGCGGTGCATTGCTTCTGGTATGGAACCTTGTAAAAAATTGCACATGGGCATTTCTGTACTGATGCGACTCGCTGTAAGTCCCAGTAGGGTTATCACGCTGCGATACCATACATGCAGTCTCAATGGTCTCCGGTCTATGGACCATATGGACATATATGGATCGCTTGTAAATCCATATAGACCACTTTGGGAAACTTGTATATGAATGTCTATATGAAAAGGTGAGAGAGCAATTACATCATACAGCTACGTATAGATTTTATATGATATAGAAATTTCACCTTGGTCATCTGGAATATGCGGCAGGTACATGGGATCAGGCGGATGAAACGTGTCCAAGGGAAAAAGGACTTGAGAAAAGTCTGACGGGGCCGAGGATCGAACCCGGGATCTTCCTCTATCCGGGAAGGTGCCTCAACCAGCTACGCTACCCGGCCAGAACTTTTAACTAGCCGTTTTTGGGAATACCTTCTCCTCCTTTACCCACAATTCCTTCTCCCTTCCCTCCCTTTCTTTATTTTAAACAAATCCTCTTCTTTACAATATTAAGTTGCCTGTAGATGGAAACTAGCCGTGAAAATATGTTTCAGCGGGACTTAGAATGTTCTTTTATTTCTTAAGAATAACATAATTCCACTAAGTCGAGATAGAACTTTATTCTCAACGTTCATCAATGTATGATTTCACGTGAAAATGATTCTGGGCTCTTCGCTTCAAACAATTCATCAGTAATTATTCGCTGGGGAATATCCATGCTGAATGAGAACCTATTGATAGCTGGTGTTAACTACCAAAATAGGTATCGCGAAAAGATCTGTTTTCTCTTGAAAGTATCTTATCAACCCAACTTTTTCTATTAGTTTTATTTATTTATTTTGTCGTTGTAAATCACAATTTGGTCGTTAAACCAGGTTGCAACAGTCGAGGGAAGAATAGTATGTCCGGTATTTGCTCAAAAGAATTTAAAAAAGTGTTTATTTTTGACAATTTTTTGGCATTGCAACTAGAAGTTCTCCAGGAAAATCATTCCATTCTCTTATATTGGAACACATAAGAGAAATGAAATTTTATGGAAGTGCAAACCACTTTATCTTCTCATTTAGTATTTCAAAACACGGAATCGATATAATGAGTAACTATGTTCGAGATAATAAATAAATTTATTCTACTGAGGCAGGAAATATTGGTGAACTTGAAATGAATTGCTGTGCAATCGGAATTCTATCAATATGAAAAAGGTAGCACTTTCTCGTTTTTGTTACACAATCACTTCTCTCTAGAATACGCCGGATTAAATCTGAAACGTTTTCAAGGCCGTGGGACCATCTGTTGAGATACTGACTTGCCTCTTGCAAGATCGAAGAAGAAAAGATTCAGCATCAGTAGATTAGATGGAGGATGTTTGCCTTCATCGGGCAGTTGAAGACAATTAGATGACGGTGAAAATTCACCGACCTTTTACTGTTGCAATCTTCGATCATAGAATCGTCCGCTCCAAAGATTCAAGCTGTTATCTCCCATTTTATTTTGGTTGAGAAATATTTCTCCTTCCTCTTTTATTCATAAAATATACAAACCGGTCAATCTAAAAATTTGATTTTCATCTTTTTCATATTGCTGACTTCTGTCTCTATTTAACTGAAGCATAATACCATTATAAATTTAGGAATAGATGCATGCTGTGGCCTCACATTGAAACGGATCGCAAGCGTGTTATTTAATTTATGGAATAGTCGAATTTTGTATCTTAATTTTACTAAATTAAGAATAGATAAAATTTATATGCTGAAGCGTGACTTCGTGGAATGAACTTGACATTTCGGAAAAATGAGAAAACTTAGTATCTCCCACAGAAAATTTATTTAATCACAACCGGTTTCGTCACCGTGATGACATCTTCTGGTGAAGATTTGAATTTGAACTTATATCCCGCACCTTTTTGTTTATTCATTATTATATACCAATAATTTTACAGCTTATAATTTCATAATTGGTCACATTTTCTAAACGAAATAACAAAGTTTATGAACACAAAGTCTCAAAATGTATGAACAGACATACATGTAAACAGAATTATCATGTTTCAAAATAAACCGTTTCGTTAATAAATCCATAAAAGCCATATGATGTATTGGTCAGTATTTTATTATAGATAGAAACTAAAATAATTATAATTGAATATTAAAAGATTCTCCAAAGCCTAAGCTAGAGTTTGCAAGAGGTAAACTATAATTTTCCAAGTTAAAATTTAGGCTTATTACTTATTGATAAAGCTCGGTTTTTATTTTATTTAACCAATTTTTACCTTTGCGTTTTGTCTGGATATGATAGTTATTTTTCTAAGGTCTTGCCCAATGGATTGGTTTATTTTAATTAAATTTCTATGAAAACTTCATATTTAATTATTAATGCACTTTCATTTCGGTTTTCTCAATCCATCTGAAACGTTCCTGCGTGCCACAAGTGGTACGCGCACCACCGGTTGGGAACTCCTGCTTTAAAGTAAAGAGTTTAGATCAGTGGCTCCCAACCTTTTTCAGCTGGCGACACACCTTTCTTTAACGGAATACCTCCACAGTCCATCGGTCCAGGGTGGAGTAAAAACCTTATTTGTTTTTGTGTGTTATGTGTTATTCTAGTCCAGAAAATCGTTCAGAAGTGGTTATTCGTTGGTTTCTGATAAATTTAGGATCGAATCGCAACCCACCTGTAACCCTTCCGCAACCCACCGGTTGAGAACCATTGGTTTACATGATTACGATGAGGTTTATCTTAGGGGTTTCCCCTAGGTGTATATACTACCCGCAACTAACTTACTTTCTGTCAGTCGTGTATCTACACCTTCTTCTTTCACTCACTAGATGGTGCAAAAATCGAATAGTCGCCAATTACTAGACTCTTTTGGATAAAAAGATTCTGGTCTCTTTAGAGAAAATTAGATTTTTTTTATAAGCAGATTTGATGATCTTTAGAGTATTGAAGGTTCTACTATTTTCACCGCAAAGGTTTACATTCATTGTCAGTTCTATAGATGGCGAAAGCTAAAATTCACTTATTAACTTTTTCACTTTTATGCACTCAGGAGTCGTAGCTGGTGACAAACTGCTTGTAATAATACCAATACAAAAACAGGTACAATATGGTAAACGTAATGAATTAATGTAATATTTTATAGATGTTTAATCAATTTATCCAGTGTGGGTGGTAATTTTTAGCATCGAATTTTCCAGAATTTTAAAATATAAATGTGTATACGTCGTCTCTTAGGTAATAATAGGTAGAATGTTAAGTGTGAATGATTTTATTCATCCCTGAAGAACAGAATCGATCACCTGCCCTTTCATTATGCTTCTTAGTAAAAAAACTCTCAATCATTCGTAAACGTTGAACTATCCAGGAGGAAAACTTAATTTCTCCTTTATTTTCCGATCACTCTTAGGAAATGAAAACATTATCTCGAGCGCTCACGCGTAAGAATAATTATTCGCTTGAAATTCATTGATTACGAACGTCGAACGTAAACAGATATTAAAAATATTTTATCGCGATCAAATTACTCTCAAATGGGGCTATAAAAATAAACCAACAAAATAACCATCCTTCCGTAAATACTTAGGAAATTACGAGTTTATAAACGGGTTCCATATCTTTCATTTTCCTTTATCTCCCATCTCCAACAACTCAGTCATGAGTATTCCAAATTCACCCAAATGTTTCGAAAAATAACTCTGAGAACTCAGAGATGAGTTTATTTATTTAATTAATCGTAGCAATTTGGTACAAGAACCAGAGTATAACAACACAATTTGTCCTGCATTAGCCCAAGGACGGGAGGAAAACCCCTCCAAAAATCTCCCGTGGACAATACGCATCTTAACAATAAGCCCAGTTAGTACGATAAGTCAAATATATATTATTCAAACACCTCCACCAAACAGAGATACAATTTAATCAACATGAACTGGCGAAATATCATTCGCTTGAGAATTCAGTGTCAGCGAGATGTAACATCGTCATTTTTCGCCTCTTTTTCCTTTGAGATATCCTTGAGACGTTCATTCCATCAGATCTCTTAACCTTCACTTTTTCTCGTGATAAGTAATTGATACGCGTTTACAAAGGGAAGTAAATATTCCGGTCTAAAGTTCAATTCAAGCTTCGGAAGATTGGGGATGAATTGGGAGCAATCGAAGAGTAGACTCTGTCACACCTGTGTGAAGTGCTTACTGCCTTGTTTCCTGTATCCTTGCGGTTATTCTAAGCTGAAATGCACCTCTCCAACCCTATTACAAGGCGAAGAAAGTATCTCGGAACGCTTATATGGTGTTCATCTTAAGATCTTACGCAGAATTTTTATTTAGGCTACTTATTATATTTTAAAGATATATCTCAAAGCTATTTTAATGTAATTTTGAAAGCTCCCATTGAATTATGTGGCGAAGAAAATATGTTTTATTTTACCAGTCATTCAATATAGTAATTTGTGAATTATTTTGAATATTTACGGTAGCTTTCATTGCACGTATATAAAATATTATTTTTATACCTTTGTTTTATTGTTAATCAGTAACAAGGAACTGCTCAGTTATGGACCTATACTATAAATTCAGTTAATTTATTGGTAATCAATCATAAGAGAATCGGTTATAAATTAAGTGGTTCATTAATAAAATGTTGCTGAACCTATAAAATAAATAGGTGTTCAAAAACACGTATCTATCAGTTTCTTAAAAAATCTTTTTTGAAATACCTGTGCGGATATGCTGTGTGGTTGCTAGTAATAGCAACTTGGCATGTTTTTTTTTAATCTCAAAATAATTATGGAATTACTAACGAAGCTACTTGCAAGCTAACTTCCATTTCAATATATTCTTCCTGTATTGTCTTCGTTAATGATGGTATATCTTAATATGGAACCTCATCATCACGCATTGCTAGTTACATGGTTTTAAGTCTTACGTACTTTGCTAGAAGTTGTAAACATTTGCGATGATGAATGCGGGTACTGAAGTGCAAAGCTGAGAGTATCCTCTGAATACTATTATATAACTAGATTTATTAAGCCTGTCATATTGAGAGGATGGTAGGCTAGAAGACGCAGTCTCTGGCACTCATCCTTCAGTGGTGGAGGAATGCAATTAAATTATAACTATAATAATTAGTACCACGATATACTGTACTTAACGGAGGGAGTAGCGCTATTTAGAAAGTAAAATTTTCCGTATTTTTCCAGTTTAGGTGTCGAATATTTGATTTAACGGAAATAGCTCAGTATCACGTAGTGGAGGTCTGTTAAACGAGCCAGAACGTGGCAGTTTGCCTTGTTTACCAAATTCTTGCCAGAATCTTAACACCTCTCCCTGTCATTTTATGATCTCCATTTCCACGATCTTTCTCCTCATTCGCAATTTTCTCTCGCCTTCTAAGTCCATATCCTCTGCGCAGTATAGGTGGGGGAGGTGTTTGCGAGCACCTCAATCTCTCATAAGGCCCTTGAGGGACTTCGGTGCCCTTCACGTTCTTCGGAGGCGGAGTAGGTGACAAAGAGAGCAATCTAATTCACAATAAGAACCTTCCCCGTTTTTCCTGCGATCGAATTCCCCTGTTCCTCTCAGTTCACACCAACACCTCCGACCGACACTTCGCCCCTTGTTCTTCGCTTTATCCGTGGTCTGCCTTTGGGCTTGCTTCCTCCATGGTGAAACATCGTACCTTAAATGTAGGCAAACCAATTGGAGAATGCAGTCTGAATTCTAGTTTAAGACCACCGCCTATCATTATATTCGCGACCAAGGACGTTACCACCTCCATAGTTTTTCTATTGCCCTTAGAATGCACATTGTGGTTCTTTTAAAAATTTCAAAGGTCGAAGCGTTATTTGGAACCTATTGTCTTCGCCCGATTATACTTAATTCCCCCCCGAAAGATGTAAGCTTTTAAGTTTCGCCGTTCTAGTTTTCAGTTTGGTCTCTCAGTCCCCGATTCCGTTCCTTCTCGCGCTCGAGATCGCATCTTCCGTCTCACGTTCTCCTTCCGTCGATACATTTTCGTAATCGATTTTCCGTCGCTTATCTCGAGGAGTCTCACCGTCTAACCGTCGCCTTCCTACAGATCCACGCCGTGATAGACTAAGCGATTCCTCGCAGCAGCCGAGAGTCGTACGTCGAGTGTCTGATGACTCACCCCCTGTCGTTCCTGCACCGCGGGTACGTCCACAAGAAGCACTTCTTCGCGGAGGGGTTTCCAGGAAGCACGCAGATTTGGTGAGTACCATATTTTTACTACTTGTGGGAAATTTGCCATTCGAGGCTGCTAATCGGTGGATTTACTGCGGACGGGGAAATCATTTCGATTTCCTGCGGGTAGGCCTCGATCATTCCCGCTGCAGGCGTTGAAGTCTCTCTGGAGCGATATGCGGTCGTATCTGTTATTTTTCACTTTCTAGCTCTTCGGACCTGCAGTGTTCCGTATGGGATAGGATGATACTCGTCCAGTGCAACGTGTGATAAGAAAGAGGCTATTCATTTTAACAATTTCTCCATGTGCTGCAAAATTTATCAGATAAGATGATACTCGTTCAGTACAAGTTATGATAAGAAGGATGCTGTTTATTTGTAATGTTTCTGCAGCTACCGCAAAATTTATTTGTTGGACTGATAATCGTTCAGTGTAAGTTGTGACATGACTGATGCTGTTTATTTTCCCTGTTTGTCCATGTTCCGCAAAATTTTCGTAATACATTTTTGTATGTTTCTGTAGTTTCGCTACTATTCCAGGTTCTGCTTTTATTCTCCTGAAAAATTAGCAGCACTTTAGAGAAAATTTGGCTTATATAAGTACTGTTTCGCTTATTGATATTTTACCTTAATCTCTGGCTAACTTCCGTAAAAGAATTATTATAATACATTATTCAGCGAGTTACCGTCAGATTATAGTTAAATATAAGCCTTTAGAGTCAAGCCATTGGTGAAAATAGAATTGTACAGATTTGATATTTCCCATTTATCGTTTGTATAATTGTGTCTTATGAAACGTCTTAAATTTTATAATAAAAAACGCGGATTTTACCGTTATTTTGGAGCAGATCTTAAGAGGTATTGCGAATGAATTTCCTCACATATAAATGGGAGTTCCTGTGGGATTTTTGAAATCAGTGATTAATTGAAATACCGTAAGCCCCTATCAAATGCAAATTATTGGATTATAAGCAGGAGTTTTTGAGTGAGATATCGTTCTGATTCAGTTGCTAATGATGCCAACAGTGATTTATTGGATTCCTCCGTATGCTGCTGGGTAGCCTAAAAATTGTTGCGACGTCGGTCTGTTCATCGTTAATGGACAATGCATATATGATATGAATGTTGTTAGATTAATGGAAGATTTGAAAGGATCCTCATCGATTTTGATGTGAATACGTTGCTGCATATCGGCTTCTACCCTATGGAATTACAGTGTGATGACATTTTAAAATTTAAATGAAAATGCTCCTAAATGAAAATACTCTGAATTTTGATTACGATTTACACGTTTGTAACGATTTATAAACGAATTTTTGACGGAATACATTCAATCGTTCATTCCGCCTATATCTGTATATTTTCGGCATTATATTAGTTTCATATTACAATATTGAAATGGATTTAAATATAAACTATTCATGGCTAAAAAACATTAATTTATCTCTTAATTACTAGTAGTTATTCAATCATAACTTACGTAATATTCAATCATAAATTACGTTCATAAAATGGAAATGGATCGGCTCCCAAGATTAAGATTAATAGCATGAAATCAATCGCGAAGTCGAAATCATATACTCACGTCTGGCTCTATTAACATTTTAAAGATGTGCTTTCCGGAAAATTTTCTTCTTCGGAGAAAAATTCAAGTATTCGTATAGCCAAATGCGATTAACCATACAAATTTATGTACAGGAGAAACTAAAATGTTTAAAATTGAATTATGTAGATCTATTCTAGTGTACATTGTAAGGTTAGTATGGAATCAATTACGAAATCAGAGTTGCATTTCCTGTTCTTTGGCTACGGTACATTTACGTTGTTGATCATGGAGGGAATACATCGTATTTTGCCAGTAACTCAAAACATCGAATTTGAAATTCGTTTTCAAACGAGGGCCGGCGATGTTACTTCTCGTACCAATGACGCCGATAGTCATCGATTGCGACAGCTCGCGAGCATCACGACATCTATTTTTTCCTAATCACCGAAAAAAAATGGACAAATTCCACGCTCGCACACTGTTTTATAACTTCATCTCCTTGGCGGCGCTGCGGGCGTTAGAACGTCCATACATTTACGCAGCTGCAGCGCTCCCTTAGAGGCTCCTCCATCCATAATTTCAAAACCGATGCCCACGCAGATCGGATCATTCGAGAAACACTCGAATGCTCTAAATCTCTTCAAAACTCGCGCTGCGTTTCATGCAGATCACAGCACCAACCGCCTCGATAAAGTGTCGCAGTTTACGAATAGTGCATAATAGATTCCGATTCCGATTTAAAGAATTAATGTAACACACATGTTATCTTAATTTAAACATAAGTTTCTCTCATCGTGTTCATTCGCAAATACATACGAGTTTCAAGAGCTAAGTTCTAAATACGGTGGATATTTTCGTTTATTGTTTGCTACATGATCATTTTAATTGAAGGTAATGTAAGTTCAACTAAATATTATATGTTTGAGTATTGATCGGCTACCTTTTGGTTGTAAAAATTTAGTAAAAACTACAGAAATTCATCGTTAGTACTGGAATAGAATCTCTCGCTATATCTCAATTGAAAACGGCATATTACTCCATTTATATACTCAGGGTTTAGGCAGAGATATTCTAATGGAAATGTAAAGAGGTAATATATGTAGATATTTTTAGATCCGGAAGTTTATGAAATCTAACAATTTTCGTTCTTCGTCCAAGTAACTAAATCTTGGTTTAGACTCTAAACTTTAGAGTTTTAAAAATCTCCAATTGCGTTATTTGTCGACGTTCCGCAACTCATTGCCACCAGTTTCCGGAAACGACAGAAATTCCCGGATTACCAATTTTTTGAGAAACACCGAATGTAGGTACATATTACATGGATTGCCTAATTTCTAAGAAACTCCCATAACAATAGCCATCATCAGGGCTAGAAGAAACTTCCCCTAATGAGGATAGAATGAATAATATGAGCACCTACAAAGACTGCTATTGTAGATTTAGAAACTTCTAAATTTATAATTAATTGTAATTAACTCATTAAGAAGTATATGGGATCCGGCGGATGAAACGTGTACTCGCAAACTCGAGAAAGTGCAGTGTAAAGCGGTTCGTTCTTTTAAGAAATGCTACGATAAGAAAGCAAGCGTTGCAAAAATGCTCTCAGTCGTAGGTTGGGAATCCTTGAAAGACAGAAGAATGAAAACTAGGATGTGATTGCTTAATAAATTCTGGGAAACTACAATTGCGGAAGATACAACCGGTATCATGCAACCCCCTGCGACCTCGGTCGATCCGATAATGAATGTAAGTTAAGAGAAATAGATGCTAGGACAAATCGTTTTAAAAATTCATTCCTTCCGCGAATGATACGTGACAATAACCGAGTAAAGAAGTAGTTTAGATTCAACTGGTGTTTACACCCCCTGCTACACGCCGAAAGGTAGCTTGTAGGGTATTAATGTAGATGTAGATTAACAGCTATATTCCAATTTTTCTTTCCTTGCAACCAAATCTTGGGTCTTGTGTTAATTTTATCATGGAAATAATAAATTTGCACTGCTCTTGTAGGGATGAAAAAAAATTTTAAAAACTAATGTATGAATAGTAAGGCATTGTAGGAAAGTTGGTAAATTTCTAGACGCTATACACTTTCAAACGCTCTATATCTTCTAATCCCGCTCTGCTTCACGAGGATCACATGCGGCTCGATAAAGTGTCGGAGTTTATTAAGAGCGCGATTCCGATCCCGACAAACGCTTGAGCCCTCGTTTTTTTTACGTTCGCTTTACGATTGTGGAGATCGCTTTTCTTTATTGAAGGAACGCGGTTACATAAAGCTGGGTTATGGGCTCATGGGAGGGAAAATAAGCGCGTCTAACGTCGCCATTTCCGCTGATTCCTGGGGGAGGAACCGGGCACCCTTTGTGCACGTTTGCCTACATATTTATGCAAGCTTAAAGTGCTTTAAAGGGGAATGTCCAAGGCGAGGTCGCTAAGTGGGATTTGTAGTTCAAGGCACTCTGACTTTAAGGAAATGGATTTGGTAAGAGATGGGAACACGTGGGTCACGTGTGTATCGAATTGCATGGGAACTGCGGGACTATAAAAGCCAATGCGAAGTGGTGGGCAATGAAAGGCGAGAGGAAATGGAGGATTCCTGATAGCAAATGAGGCTAAGGAATTTGTAAGAATGAACCTGTTCCCTTTAACCTTCCAAGGATCAGATGTCCCAAGCAACAATCTCAGGACACTTATGTCTAATTAGGAAGCGTTAAAACAATTGTAAGCCGAGTATTCATCTCGAAAGGTGACAAGGACTCGAATAATCTCTTACGAAACTCCTCCTGATGATGTTTCGCGGCTTTATGCTCAGTTTTATTTCCTTCTACGTAAATAAAACTGCATTTGATACGTTAAAAGAAATGTATCTACAGTGCCACGTCGTAAAATTTGGCCCCATGATTTTCTTTATATTGCGATTCAACGTATAACTTTAGGTAGAGGGTATAAGATCAGATTTTTTCGTGAGTGTATGTATATCGCAATGTCTTTCGTTTCAACAAATTTCCATTTTAATGATCTTTCAGTGGACAATATACTTCTCTTTATTGGAGTCCATTTGAAAGGTTCAGAAATAAGAGAAATCAGCCGAATTGCTGAATAAACCTTGCAAGCGCACTCAAACGAAGATGTCACATCTTTATGATACAATTTCCGAAAATTTGCATCAGTTACAGTCAAACTTATAGTTACAGTCAAACTATAAGCTAGCTATCAATGTTTTATTCTCCTCCTTTCATTTTTAACTAGTGAATTTTTAGTTTAACAGTTATTCGTGAATTAAATTACCTGGAACCAGTGCAATGTTATCCTAAACTCATCAGCCACGTGATGCATGCCATGAATTGCTACATACCTTGGCATGGCTAAAAATGATGGATAGAATTTTGTGTTATGCATTTTTAAAAAACATCGGGATATTCACCCAGCAAGCCACATTGTTACGGTTTTGGAAGTGATTCAGAGTTTGTTTTCTTGTGGAAGTCAATTTTCCTAAAGTTAGTTGAAAGAAAAAGGGTTACGGAATCTGCTATCATAAAGGCGTGTACCCAGTATATATTTTTATCTATTTTCCTAGGAGGTTCTAACATTGATTAGAACTTCAAAATTTCATTTAAAACTGTCGCAAATTGATACCTTCATAATCTTCAGCCGATGCCTGAATATAATGGGAAAATTTGCAGGAAGAAATATTTTTGCGGTATGTCATGTTCTTCATAAAACACTAATTAATTTTAGTCCCATTAGGTACGAAGAACAAGATCATGAATTTTAAATAAAAATGGAATCTATATGGCTATCTGTCCATCGAGGATGTAATAATTTATGCCAAAACCTAATTTTAGCATCATATTCTCCTATATGATTAGCTGTACCCATAAGTAGAAAATACTAAGACTAAAAATTTAACGCAGTCTATTAGATAATTCAGAATTCATTTTATCCTCCTCCCTTTTGAGAGTGTATCTCGCTCAGCATAATCTTAGAAAATAATTACCGTAACTTGTACACACTTTTACATCCATTTTAAGAAGCGATATTACGAAAGTTACCTTTCGAAATACTAATAAGTTGGTAAATTATTTTCCTCTTATTATTCCCACCCCACCCATTTCGCTTTTTGCGGTAATAATGAATGTAGTATATTAGCTACCCCAACTAATGGAACAATTTTGCGCCTTGTACGGCTTTCCTACATATTTACGACTGTCAACATCTTACTAATGATCGAGTTTCTCTCGAAGAGGTCGTTTATCGGAAGGAGGCCTTCTTCCATCATTGTTGGCTGACATTAACATTCAGCCGGCTAATTGGATAGATAATAAATTGAAACTATGTTCTTATAAGTCGTGGAAATAGGATTTGTATTGATGACATAGTTATTGGTGTTGGAAACAAGGTCTGAAGACGTCCTAAAACTTAACGTCGAGCATTCATAGAAATCAACGAATTTTTTGCTAAAAGACGTAAGATTAGTAAGTGCTCATAAATTTTAACGCTGAAGGAAAGATATAGGAGTATAGTTTTCAATGTTTTTTTTTACTAAAAGGACGTAGACGTCCTTTATTTCGGAGCCCATTTATCTAAGAGTGTTATTTACATATATATACCAGTATGCTGATGACATTGTAAAACTATATTTAGATGACTATATCGGAGTTAATATCTTAAATACATGTTTCATATTGGATTTAGATGACTAATTTTCTCGGAGATTTTTTTAAGGATAATTTATATTTGGAAGTTAGAGTTCGTTTTTTATAAATTAGTAATATCTAAATTTTACCATTAGTGATACTAACTGGAACATCGCTATTTTGTTGGTAAAAGTGTTATACTTTTAGAGAAATCTCAGGCTTAAATTTACAGAGGAGATCCATCTATCCTCAAATAAAAGAGTTAATTTGAAATTATTTTTATCCATTATTTTCAACAAATGAATTTTTCGCATTACTTTCAATAGCATACATACGAAGTTTTAAATGCAGCTCCATAATATTAATTTCCATTTTATGACAGTTTGAATTGAGGATAAATGTCAATTTAACTATCTAATTTTGTTGATAGATCACATTTTGTTTGCGTAAATTTTATAAAAAACTAAAAGAATGAAGTAGCCATCGGCAATACCAGAATGGCATCATTTGCCTCTCTATTCCCACAAAAATGCTTAATAACTCCATTGTATTGAGTTAGTGCTTGGGAAAATACAGAGCAATGGAAACTATAAAATTAAATATTAATAGATCTTTTCATTCCTGAATTAAATTAAATCCAGAAAGTTTCTCACTCCATCCGAGACAGTAAATCTTGGATCTTATAATTTTTTCGCGAGGAATAAAAAAATCTTGCTGTTCATTTAGGGATACCAAATAGGTATTGCATTGTAAGAACGAAAGTAAAAATTCGAGGAGCCATAAACTTTCAAACTCTTACGGAGTCTCAGCACTATTGTGACCGTCAAATTATTTTTAAAAGAACTAGAAATCTAAGGGCAGATTTCCTGATCAACCATCGATATTAGCTATTCTCTCTGTCCTTGCACTTTTCAATCTTTATGGAGGGTGTCCTAGATTTTAATAGGCAATAATATTTAGCGTTAGGAGTGTATATTGTATCCTTCGACGTACAAGTTGAATCTCTGAAGCTCAAAGTCATCCAGCAGAGCATTACTTTCTCAAATACGTTCATATTGAATTTTATAGCACATTATGAGATAATAAAGGGACACTATATATTAGTCATCTTTGGAAAAGTTATTTCGTTTGCAATTACTAATCGCAATTCACGAGATCATTTCCCTCAGAATAATGAAGTTTATTACTTGGCAATTCATCGTTTGTTATTTATCAATTCGATTTTTAAAATATACTGATTCTCATTTCATGGATACAAGATTGAAATCATTGCACCTTGTATCAACAGCAAACGTAAATTATAAGTTCTGCACTTGAAACGTCTAAAAATATCTTCTTTTAAGGAACTTCAGCTGAGGCAAACCATTCATATCCTTTTATGCGAAATAAAAAATCGTTTCCCATTTCTCTATTGGGCATTAAGTGTGTCAAGGAATCGTAAGTGTTGGTGGATGTAAAGGTCTATTGGAAAAGCATCAGTGCTAGATTTACCACCATGTTTCATATTTTTTCTCATTTCCTTCCTAGGATTGGACTGTAAGTGCATAATTATCGTATGCAATCATACTTCGAGCAGTAATTTACGCCGCACGGACCTTTGAAATACTCTCCGTGTTTCCATCATTTTCGTTTTGCCAAGGGCGTCTTACCCGTGAATGATATCTTTCCATCTCCCATTATAATTGCCCGAGAATGCATTACTCACTCTGTCTGTAACCGATAATTTCCTTTTGTGCTTCTCTTGTGCTTTGTTTCTCCCTTGATCCGTGGCCATAAATAATGCCGTCTATGGGCATTGTTTGCCATCTCTGAAAATCGCGGCTCAAGGAAATATGGTACAGAATGCGAAAAGTGGTGGCCTATATGTAAAGGCGTGTGCTGAAGTGTTTGAGTTAAAGGCTTTTAAAATTTTTAATGTTGGCTGTTAAATGATATGATATAAATGAATGGATATTTGAAATGGTTATTTTATGTTATGATAAAAATGGACAACTGAGCCGTAAGATTTCCAAATAAATTTATTCCATTGAATATCAAGTATTAATGTATAGAGTCTTCTTCAGGTCATCGGCAATAACTAAAAAGTCATTTCGAAGGCTCCAAACTTTTGGTTTTTTCCTTTTCTCATGGTCAATGCTTTACACCTACACAGAAAAATATTCCACACCAAAGATTTTACCAATATTTTCCTGATTCCTTTATTGAGACCTCCAGTCACCGATTCCCTTCGCTAACGAAAGCTTCTTTGATCAGTGATAGTCTTTCTTTTATATCCTTTCATATGATCTTCCAATTTAAATAAGATTTCCAATAAGATTTTAGTCGTAAACAGTCCCATTTGTCATGTTTTATCTGAAAATTACGATCTTTCGTTGAAACTCCATGTTTGGTATTAACCAAATATTTGTCGATCCCTTGCTACTAAAGTTTTTACTTTTCATAATGGATAATAAGATCTGTAGGTAAAACCGAATTCGGAATTCATCTGTTTCATATTGTAATATGTTTTCTGTTTTGGTTCTAACCAGATCAGTGGATATTTAGTTATCTATTCGTTTACATCTGCGTAACCATATCCATGAAATAGGTATGCGAAAATGCAGTGAGTATCTGAAGGAATGCTTTTAGGATTATTTGTATGGAAGAAAGGTTTCCTAAATTAAGGGTTTGTCCGATTATTTGATGACATTACTTCGGCGACATTCGGGTTTGTATCTTTAGATATCTCCGATTCTAAGTTGATAAACAAGCCAAATGTCAGGGAAGTGATCCCTGAGCCTGTAATTAAGCCAGAAGTGCCCAACTCATGAAACGCATACTCTAAAATCTCTCTAAAAATCACGTGTGGCTCAGTACATAATTCTTTCCTGACGGTTTTATAAGATTAATTTAAAAACTAAGCTAATCTATGATTCATAATCAATACAATAATCATTCATAATCATTATAAATTAGAGGATGAAGAGAAATTCGAATAAAAATGCTAGTTGGAATTTACCCTATGAATTGAATCTCTATATTAACTCTACATATTATTACTGTAGAACAATAAAACAGGCGCTTTTCCATGAATTATCATTAGACTCAAATAACGACAAGGTGCTACATTGTATGAAATGAACAGTAATAATATTGACCACTATATATTAAACCCAAGCTGACTCTCAAACGCGAATAAATAAATTATACCCTGCGCTAGGCTACTGAGAGAGACAAATTCCACCAAATCAGCAACACATTGGTGATCCCTCTTACTCTGAGGTGAGTGAAGCCTATTCACAATTCTGTTACGTTGCGTCCTTTATGCGCTTATGGGCACCCTGTTTTGAACCCTGAAAAATCCCAGCTCCGAAGGATTCGGGGTGTTTGGAATTCGTGGGAAGGAACTGCCGAAGGTGAGGTGAAGGCGGCTCGTAAGAGGCAGTGATAGTATGGAGTGTCGGAGGTCGAAGGAGCAGATAGCGCGGAAGGTAACAAAACCCTTGAGAGACATGAGCCCCACCCGCATACGAAAACACTTCGCCCTCGTAAGATTTATTTCCGCTATTCTTCGGGCGGAGGATGTTACTCGGCCTACCCAACGGTCCTTGGCACTACGCTAGGTTATGCTGTTATCTCACAGAAAGCAGCTCCTTATATAAGTTTTACTTGATAGAGATATCTGCTTTGTTAAGGTGTTGGTTGAATAAGTTTAGTAAATGTTGTGTAAACAATTCTAGAATTTCTGTGCGATTAACTTCTCTGATGGAAAAACTTAGGAATGGTCAAGGTGTATTTACTATTCTAATTGTAGCTGTACTTGCGTGATTAAATCATTCATGAGGTAACCATTCTCCTGGCCTCAGCTTGAAGAATTTATCTCTTCGAGATTTAATTGTACTAATTGCGTTACTTTTCCTATTTACGTAAAGGTACAAGGCGTTCTATTATGTATTATCAAGTTAATAAGAGATGCATACATGTTTATATGATATCTCAACTTGAAAAATTCTTAATTTCATTAAAATATGTTAGATGATGTCAAAAACTGAGGTTAAACCGCTAAAATAAATTATGTGATCTCCTTCTTCAAATCATGTCATTGTAATTCGTAAACTGGATGAGATCAAAATTATTATCCATCTCATTCAACTACGATTCACTATCTTCATAAATTTTGAATATTTTCTTTGAATGCAATTTTGGAACTTTTGATTATACCTGGAAAAGTTTTCAAAATGTTTTAGACTGAATTGTTTTTCATATATTTTCCAATAGCAAATCAATTGGTATCACAGTCTTAATCGCAGATTTAAAGGTTCAAAAATCGTCTAGTTTTGGCTTTAACTTCTTTGGAATGTCTGTATTCGAAATATATCGAAGATATCTAAAATAATATTGTTTTCTAGTTGATCTTCTCAGTTTAAATGCTTTGTTTTCGACTTCTTTTCTCTGGATGCAGAACATTAAATAATACCAACATCCTGGATATAAATCTTAATTTTTCACACTGGAAATACTTTTGCAAGAGTACCTAATATTTTATTTATTTATTTATTTTTCTTTTGGCAAAGATCTTCCGTAAACAAGTTAAGACCTATCTAATAGAAAAAAGTAAGGTACATACGTGATTATTTTAGTTCTACCAAAAATAGTAATGAAATAGGTAATGTGCGCTTGTAGCATGGAAGTAAGTACCCTCGTATTTCGAGGTACAACAGTAAAAGTTTGAATGGAAGTTTCCGCTTTGCCACGACGAAACGAAAGCAACCCACTCAGGCATGTTACCGTAAACAAACTCCGCAGTTGACAAATGAAATGTTTATCCACCTTAGTGGACAAATGACATTGAGGTTAATAGTCCGTAAATAAATTGTCTCTCATTTCAAGGAGTTTTTGCGGATGAGCAGAATTGAAATCGGTCGGCATTCCATCGCGAATCTGCCTTTACCAGCGGAGGGATTTATTTTTTGCATAGCGCAAGGGCAGCTATAAAATACGTGGAAAAAGGGCCTTGGTTCCGGGAACTGGAAGCCTTCCAGTTATAACCGATTCTCATTTTCCATCAGTATCCATCGAACGATCTATTCTGGCAGAGCTCCCTTTCCGCTGTCGAATCAGCGATTTTTATCGATAGACTTGTATAATATTACGTGTGCTATTACGTTGCTTCTGGAACGAACCAATTAATATTAATGCCCTTTTCTTTCTCGATTCTTTGTTGATTTTTATGCTGGATGCTTTTCAGGAAGGTTCTAGAGTTTACATGTTTATAATATCATGGTTTTCTTAGTCAATTTCCCTTAGTACAACTTTATAAAATTTACAATCACAATAAATAGCATTTATATTTTTTATGTTAGAATAATGTTATATTATTAGAAAAATATTGAGAAACTCAATTAATTTGAACTAAGTTCCATCCGCATTGTCATATATTTTTATATAATTTCCCTTATACTTCTATTTAAAATTATTCTATAAACGATACTTCGATAGCCTATAGCTTTATAGTGATAGCAAACTAGTTTAGCTGTCTTTTATAAAGATGTTAAACTTATCAATGTTGTACTTTTATTGAAAATATGGTGGAATAAAATCCATTTATTTATTATAGTAAAGGAGTAAATTATAATTAATAATCAACAAATCATAAGTAAATAATATCAATAAGGAGTAAAAAAATAATCAATTCTCAACGAATGGTTTAGAAGGGGTTTCCCTTGAATTGAGCGAATGCCACTCAATTTTTAAATAATTAAGTATATTAGATCAAGCGTTGTCTCGTAAGAAAGTAGATTTGAGACAAAGAATATACATAGATTTCTGCAAGCTTACTCAAATATTACACATGATTCAAATATGAATATGGTAATATCGAACTTAAAATTTCTTTAAGTGTCGAATAAACAGATAATTAATTCCGACTGAACTTCGTTATAATAGTTTATAGTTTGAAAGCGTATAAATGCTCAGCTTTTTTAAAATTTTCAAATATCTCGCCACCCGTTGATGCCGAACATTATCAATCTAATAAGACATCTTAGTAGTGATGAATTGAGAAAAGATTGTCATCGTTTGAAGCTAAGCAAATTATTGAAAGAAGATGAGCTCAGGAGTGATATTCCTCTCTAAAATGCGATGTACATAATTCTTAGTGGAAAGATATGGAGTTGCCTCAGAAGGCTATTACAACTGGGCATGTTAAATTGAATAACATGAAAGGTAGAAGGTAGACAATTAATATAAACATTTTCCTTATAAAAATCTATTGCTAAGGAAATTAATGCAGTAGGATAAGATAATACGTTAGGCAAACGACACGGTAGACATAAGTATCACATCCGGCCTTGAAGTCTCTTATGGAGGTAAGGACAGTAGTTTTCTAGAAAAGCTCCGGTATAAATTAATGGATGCCTGCAATGCTAGCTTTGTACGCATTTAAATAATGTAAAAGTTATGCATCGGAAAGGGTGACAACAAAATATCAGCTAAATACAATTTTAACGTGTAATTTAATCCTTCTGGAGCCAAAATTTGTTGGGTCAATTGCTATTTGAACTCTGGAATGCTTTACGAGAAAGACTCTACCCATAATATTTATTTATAAGATTAAATGTTATCTTGCCTGCCTTCATAGTGTTTGGTTTAGGGTGTTGTTTCCATAGCGGTGAGATATCTCCTCATAGTCGAGGTTATGGGCTGCTACTGAGTTACGCGATCAGGATATATGGATATTACAGGATCAGGTGCATATGCGGATGTAAATGTTAAATTCTCATTACATATGTTAGCAAGAACTGCGGTTGTGGCCTTAGCTTATTGTTCTCCTTTAGTAAAAAAATGTTCCATTATTGTAAGGAAAATTGATGTCAGAGATATTGACTAATAGTTGACTAATTTCAATGTTTTTTGCCGAAGTTTATTCCGAATCCAATATCCAGATTTTCTTACAGAAACCGTAGTGAAATGAAGTCTTTTTGCTAACAAAGTTACACTTAAATACTCTTTTTGATTGATGTTTTTTCTAGTATTTCTGTCAGAAAGTAGATTAGAAGGAGATTGTCTTAAGGAAATTGATAGATGTTTAAAATTTCTCTAAGACTATCTTTATCGGCGTCCAGTAACGCGTTGCCCCCAGTTCTGGAAACAACTGAAGGCAATTACTGTCCTTCTGATAAACTCCCAATGTAATTTCAATTGACGTACTATCATCTTCAAGGGTAAAAGAAAATCATAAAGGAACTTTAGTTAGGTAATCATAGGTAATAGTTACAAAATAATTTTAATTTATCTTGCTACTGATGGAACAGCCGTTGAAATCTCCTGCTTAATAAAGCTATTTTGATCCCGAATCGGTTGTCATTAGGCGGCGCGTTCCATGCCACAGCTCCGAAACTAATCGCTTTCGGTCATTTCCTTTTTCTTTTAATCGCGAGTGGATAGGCACGGATGGCTCCCTTTGTAGGTGTCCTGGCAAGCGTGTCCATTGTCGCGTGCTAAATTGCGACACCTCCGAGGCCTTGGCAGTGGACTGCGGAAGCGGACACCAAGGCCGGGATCGTGCCGAGGATCATCCGTCATTGCTGCACCCCTCTCATTGCTAAACCTCTTAACTGGTATTCTAATCGACCGCCGCGACCACAAGAACTGCTGTATTCTTCGAGTTGGCGTACATGCATTTACATCAGCAAGCTGTCCATAGCGTTTCTCGGGGGGAGTGGAACATCAGTGTCCCTCGCTTGAATCATGTTCGGTAATCCCCAGGTGAGGGGATTAGGTTACCGTAGTACTTTGGAAAACACGAATTTAACGTCCGCGGGACACTGAGAGGTATCGAGGGTTGTATTCATCATGCAGTTTGCACCTGGCTTTCGCATTGGGAGGAATCTTTCGTGACTAAAAGGTTAAACTTTTGGAATACAGGTGCTGAAATATGTTCAAGATATTTTTATTTAAAATGTGCTGGTGTACCGATGCGTGCTGCTTTCACTTAATCTTCGGACACTTCTAGGGGAGGAAAGTCTGATGATTGCTTTAAATATGTACGGGATGAAATGGTAGGAAGAGGGGAATTGGAAAGAAGTGGTGAGATGGTGGTAGCATGGTTATTGGAGATATGACCAGGCTGATCGTATTCGAACGGTAGTCAAGAATGCTACTCAAAAATACAAGTTATATACGAGATAATCTGGGTTTATGTTAATCCGGTAACTTCGTTTTTATCGACACCATACAGGTGCTATTTAGAATCGATAAAGGAATGGATTTTTAATAATTTATGAACGACGACGAAATTTTAACTTAGTTACTCAAAAAATTCGATTTTTAATTTTATTGAATTTTATCCTATACATTTCTTTACAGTCGGGTGGTTGATAGTGCTGTGCGATTCGAAAAGATGTGTATCATTTTATGGAAACAAACGATATCATAAAAAAGAAGAGGTTTTTATTTAGTTTTACTGAAAAATCGTTTCAGTTGTTTAGCATTATTCAGTAAAACGGCCCGGGGATAGAAATTTCACATTGTTTTCAACACAGAGGTGCTAAAGAGGTGTTCTTCCTATCAATATATTTGCATGCTCAAGGCACCCAAGGATTAGCGGGAAATACAGCTAACCTTCGGCCCTAAACGGTCGCAGTACTTGACATTCATTCTTCTTCTTGTCGAAGGACGAAAATTTCCTTCCTAAGACGCTAGAACAAAGACTGTGCGGCAAATGGTGGGAAGGTGAAATTCTGTTTCTTAGAACTGATAAGATCCTGACAATGAATCCATTACCTGATGGCATAGAAAAGGACTTGTGCGAAAATTTTCGTAGAAATGCTCTTTAGCGGGTTTTCCGTCTGAGAGTAGGTATTTCCTCTTCATTGTTCATGGGCCGCAGTGTCTCTAAAATTGCCACATTTGGTAGTATAAGGAGCATGTTACCTTCAAATATTAATCTCGGGATGTCCTTGCTCTCAGATCATATCCCTAAAGAAGCTTTTGGTTAGGAGGCTCTGATATTGTTTCCATTTAATCGTTTCCAAAAAAGTGTTATCCTCTGCCTTCTGCTAAAGCAGTGCGAGAGAGGCAGTTTCTCTCTTCAGGAATATTTCAGCATACTTTAAATTTAATTAACAGTATTTTAATAATAAATGATTTTACTCATTGCAGTTTAACCTGAATAAATTATATTAAAATATCACCGTGGTTACCATGATTAAAGTATTTTAATTTTTCTAAGTGAAATACAAGTTCTTTAGTGAAAGTCTAGTTTTTTTCTGGTTTTCTGATTGAGAAAATGCAAAAACTATTGTACACATTAAATTTTTCGCTGGAGCTCAACTTAGTCCGAATTACTACACCCATTCTAATTTTTACGAACTAAAAAAAATACTAATGGTTGAACAAAAGCTGTATACTGTAGGTTATTTAAAGTAAGACAAAGTAGCCTAGTTTACCGAAAACAAGAAAAATCCGTCGAATTTTTCGAAGCACATCTGTACTTCAGCACGAATCCTTTTCATATAATCTGATTTGTATTAACGTAGGCAATGTTCTCTGGATCAAAGAAGAATTCCTAAAAAAATATTGCTACCATAGCTCAAGTGTATTCTAATATACCATTAAAACTATGGCAGAATCATTCTTGATATATGTTTCAATTTCGGTTAGAAGTATACGTAATCTCAACTAAAACTAAGAAAGGTAATAATAACACGTAATAATAATATAACGTAAATACTATTATGTAATGATTTTTCTGAATCTGGGAAATTTTAAGTTTAAAAGAATGAAACGAGACCATGAACGTTATCGACAATAATGAAGAAATGGATACGTGATGATCCATGAGAAAGCGGGACTTGGAGACAACATATCTAGGGTTACCAGATGCTCCGAGTCGAAAAAGCGGACATTCCACGACCATCCCCCCATTACCAATCGAAAAATGAAAAAAAAAAAAAAAAAAAAAATTCAACTGAAAAATTAAAAAAAATTGAATAATTTATCAAAAAAGTGTTACTTACTCGTTGAGTCTCGTACCACGATAGTTTTTTTTGTGTCTACCAACTGTAAGGCAAAAAATATGCTGAAGTACTTGGTGAAAGATTTGGTAAGATGGAAATATGTATAAAAATAGTTGATTGAGAGAAAAAAGCGGACATTTCAGTAAAAAAGCGGACACGGGACAGAAAAAGCGGACGTCTGGTAACCCTAAACATATCTGAATTGGAATTCTTCCGCAAATAAAATGTTGTTCGTTTCATCAAAACGGAAGCAGTAAATTGATTCTGGAACCTAAATTTGACTGAGTGGTTATGATAACGTTATCTTACCGTATTAATTCCTTTGGAGTAATCATAAAAGAAATTCATAAAAGGTTCATGCTGGAATCAGTTGCATCAGCAGTCGACGTCGAATCCTACAGTCAAGTGTACTTCATAGAGATAATTTGTTATTGAATTTCTCACAGGAAGTAAAAAAGAGGAATCCATATAAGATGAGATGTGATGCACGGAGAATTGGTAATAGTCGACTGCGTAGCGTAGGATGCATCGATGGAATGAGAGGCAGATACTGTGATCTACGGCTATCTGATCTCAAGCACCTTTTGTTCCATGATGTTGCATTCCGTGTGTCATCCTCAAGGATAGATACTCATGAAGAGGCAGCACGCATCATTATCTACGCCACTGTTCGCCGGATAAATTCGCTCTTGTCATTTTTCCGATAGTTAAGTCACACTGCTTAAAGGACGTAAACCTCCCTCCCTATCAAGATGCAAGCAATAGAGAATGGAGCTTAGCTACGTGAATATCCACTGTGTAAACGATCTTTTAGAAAAATAACTATTACTAAACATTCAACTTACATTCGGTAATCGTTTTCGGTAAACTCTACTGAAGATTAAAATTTCATATCTCTTCTAGATACATTCTGATTGTTCTCTGGAGGACTTATATAATTGATGCTGTAAATCGTTCGCCTGTAGTCTAATTAGAATTACATTTTTCATCTGTAAGGATTGATTATATTCTTTTATAGATTTACACCTCGCTTGTTTTTAGTTGTGAATTAATCAAGTATGTACACTCCTGGCCAAAATTAACGCAGCACCTCCCTAGCGATCCTTACGGCCGGTGCTGCGTTAATTTTGGCCAGGAGTGTACGATAACTACAGTTTCATTTCCAGACTCACAGGAATCAGTCATAACTTTGATAAGTAGATTTTCGGTCGTTTTAAAACACGAGCATAAATAATTTCATTTGCCGAAAGGATTCCAATCCTGTAAGTTGTGAGACAGGAAATACATGATATATACTTTTATTGCTAGCATCATTATATTTTATCTCGTGAATTATTCATGATATCCTTTTTAGAAACTGTACATCTTATTGTTT
Organism: Sympetrum striolatum; assembly: GCA_947579665.1. Classification (NCBI taxonomy): domain Eukaryota; kingdom Metazoa; phylum Arthropoda; class Insecta; order Odonata; family Libellulidae; genus Sympetrum; species Sympetrum striolatum. Next base: position 22,201,590 of record OX388346.1, read on the forward strand.
ACAGCTTACACCGATGATTAATTATACATTTTTCTGATCTAAAAATTAGTTAGTTGAGAAAGTTTTAATTCTTCAAACCTCTATGCGGATTGGTTTACTTGAGGAAATACTAATAAGGACGCAACTCTGATAATTGAAAACTAAGGTTGGAAGTATATAATTACCAAAGATATAATAATAATTCTTTTTTAACAATTCAAAGTAATTTTTATTCAGAAAATTCAAAAATATAATAATGCAATGTAAGTAATATGCCCTGCCTGTGAACGGCTTACAAATGAATTCACATGACATTTAAGTTCAAGAAACAGGATTGTAAATATTCATCTTTTTGGTCCTCCTGAGCCAGAAAGTAGGCTCTTCAGGAGGTCCCAGGTGAAATAACCACAAGTGTAAGATTACAAATTATTTAAAATTTGGAGTATTTTGTAGATTAATGATGAAAATTAAAAAACAATATCAAACGTTTCTAACAAAATTAATATTAAGTTTAAAAAAAACAATCACAAAAAACCACTTAAGATTCCAAAATTGTAAATACTGCATCTACTTGACAATTGCACTAATTATAAAATGAAAATAAATTACAAATTCAGCAAATTATATAATGATTCACAACTCCATGCATATAATTGGTATATGCGTGGAGTATATACCAAGTATGTATTAACAAGACTATAGAAAGCATTATATATAAAATCACAAATTACAACAGCAGATATCAACTTAGATATAATCATTAGCATCCATAGTTAGAGCAATAAATATAAAAAAGCAACTCAATACAATTTTGACATATATCATAGTGTGTATATACATAAGGGATCTGCTATATGTTTCTCAAAATTCAGTACAAACTTTTTGAAGCAAATATTTTTTGATTTCTTTCTTTATATTAGACATAGTATTTATTAAGAGTAAGTTATAAGGTAAATCGTTAAATAATATAGGTATCAAGTCGATTCTGGCCGTACATATTATAATAACTTGGTACATCGTACCTTATTCTATCCCTCCCTATCATGCCATGTTTTGTAGCAAATTTTTCCTTTGCTTATTGGAGAGGTAATTTTCTGTAAGCAGGATGTAAAAGTGTAGGTATTGTAGAGGTAAAAGATTTAATTTGCTGTATAGCATTTTTGTGGAATGATTGGGAGAGAATTGTGAGCCAACATAACGAATTAGCCTATTTTGTGTAACTATTAGGGGCTGTAAAATATTGATTGTAGCGTATCCCCATACACTCAGCCCATATCTTAATAACGGTTCGGTCTAGGATGAGTAAAGTATTCGTTTAATCTTTGTTGTAAGCATATCTTTAAGATAATGAAATTGGTATGAAACTATTTTAGTAATAATAATAATAAAAGGACTTTATTCAGGGCGAGATTGAGAAGTATCAAGTCTCTTCTTACACCTAACCCTTTGTCATGTGAGAACAGAAAGAAAGAGATAAATTGAAAAAGTACGGAGAAAAAAACTACTATGTGGATTAAAAAACCTAAGCTAAGAGAATAGGAAAAAAATTCCACTGCAGGAAAATACCCTCAAGAAGAGGGTGTGAAAAACCTGCGGAACATACAGATAGAAAACTAAAGTTAAATATGGTAGTAGATAAAAGAGCTATGTAAAAAAATCTGATGTGGCCAGCACATGACTTTCTCCATATATAAGATGTAAATATTTATCAACGACAGTAATTTCGAACTCTATATTCAATCTAAACTTGGAAGATGAGTGATTAATTTATATATTATTACCTTTTACGTCACAAACCTTATAAATAATGTTCTTCGGGACATGCTCGATGAAAAAAGATGAATTTGGCCTTTCGCCCATAGAGCCCAGAGCGCCCACAAAGTACATAATCAGCAACTTCCGGTTTATCAGTATTTCATGAATAACTCCTAAACCATCAGTGATACAAAAATATGTTCCAAACGAACGTTATAGTAAATTTCATTTTCTAAAACATTTATTTTTAATAGTATATACCTAAATATCATATTTATGGAGATATTTTGAAAACCGGAAATAAGCTTTGAAGAATAAGGCTCGACTTCCGGTTGACCGATTTACTACAAAAACTAATCAACTCTAACGACTGTCATAATAAAACAATTTATGAAATTTGGTGTTGATCCAACAATTAATTTTCATGTTAGAGCGCCCACAAAGTACATAATCATCTTCTTCCGGTTTATCAGTATTTCACGAATAACTCCTAATCAACCGGTGATACAAAAATATATTAAATACAAAAGTTATAGTAAATTAGATTATCTAAAACTTTTATAAGTGATACAATATACGTATATATCATATTTATGGAGATATTTTGAAAACCGGAAATGAGCTTTAATGAATAAAGCTCGACTTCCGGTTGACCGATTTACTCCAAAAACTAATCAACTCTGACAGCACACACCACAGTACTATATATGAAGTTTGGTATTGATACGACTAATAGTTTTCACGTTAGAGCGCCCACTATCACACACACACACACACACACACATACACACAGACATCATTCCGAAAATGGTCAAAACGTGTTCTAGGGACCCCAAAACATGTATTTCCGTTGAAATCTCGAAGTCGAATTTTTTCATGAAAACAATACTTTCTCTATACTTCGTATATGGAGAAAGTAACAAGAAAAAAAGAAAATCATTAGAATTTACAAAAATCTGATGTGGCCAGCACATGACTTTCTCCATACATATAAGATGTAAATATTTATCTACCGCAATAATTTCGAACTCTATATTCCATCTAAACTTGGAATTTTAGTTATTAATATTATATATTATCTTTGATGCCAAAAACATGATAAATAATTTTTACGGGACATGATCGATGAAAAACGATGAAATTGGCCTTTCGCCCATAGAGCCCAGATCGCCCACAAAGTACATAATCAGCAACTTCCGGTTTATCAGTATTTCATGAATAACTCCTACACAATCAGTGATACAAAAATATGTTTCAACCAAAAGTTATAGTACATTACATTTTCTAAAACTTTTACAAATAATAGTATATACCTAAATACCATATTTATGGAGATATTTTGAAAACCGGAAATGAGCTTTGAAGAATTAAGCTCAACTTCCGGTTAACCGATTCACTCCAAAAACTAATCAACTCTAACGACACAAACCAAAATACTATATATGAAATTTGGTGTTGATCCGACAAATAGATTTCATGTTAGAGCGCCCACAAAGTACATAATCATCTTCCTCCGGTTTATCAGTATTTCACGAATAACTCCTAATCAACCGGTTATACAAAAATATGTTAAATACAAAAGTTATAGTAAATTATATTATCTAAAACTTTTATAAGGAATACAATATACCAATATTTCATATTTATGGGTATATTTTGAAAACCAGACATGAGCTTTACACAACGTACATAATCAGCAACTTCCGGTTTATCAGTATTTCATGGATAACTCCTAAACAATCAGTGATGCAAAAATATGTTTCATACAAAAGTTATAGTAAAATAAATTTTCTACAACATTTATAAATAATAGTATATACCTAAATATCATATTAATGGAGATATTTTGAAAACCGGAAATGAGCTTTGAAGAATGAAGCTCGACTTCCGGTCAGCCGATTTACTCCAAAAACTAATCAACTCTAACGACTGTAATAAAAGTACTATGTATGAAATTTGGTGTTGATCCGACAAAAAGTTTTCATGTTAGAGCGCCCACAAAGTACATAATCATCTTCTTCCGGTTTATCAGTATTTCACGAATAACTCCTAATGAACCGGTGATACAAAAATATGTTAAATACAAAAGTTATAGTAAATTATACTATCTAAAACTTTTATAAGGAATACAATAGACGTTTATATCATATTTATGGAGATATTTTGAAAACCGGAAATGAGCTTTAATGAATAAAGCTCGACTTCCGGTTAACGGATTTACTCAAAAAACTAATCAACTCTGACAGCACACACAACAGTACTATATATGAAGTTTGGTATTGATACGACTTTTAGTTTTCGAGTTAGAACGCCCATTATCACACACACACATACACACACACACACTCACACACACACACACACACACACACACACACACACACACACACATACACACAGACATCATTCAGTAAAAGGTCAAAACGTGTTCTAGGGACCCCAAAACGTGTATTTCCGTTGAAATCTCGAAGTCGAATTTTTTCATGAAAACAATACTTTCTCTATACTTCGTATATGGAGAAAGTAAAAAGAGTAAATTATAAGATATTAACAAACAATTCTGACACAAAAGTATAAATAATTTGGAATCGAGTTATAGAGTTCTAACTAGCTTAAACTAGTTTTGTCAATTACATGTTAAATTATATAAACATGTAAAGATGATACAAAATGTTAGAAAATCATATTGCTACAATTCAAAAATGTGCCAGGACACCAAGCGATCACGTCGCTTACGACCCTTTTCCTATCTGTTCCTACTTTTCTTGTTATACTGATGAAAAAGTTTGGCATTTGCGTTAAACTTCGTTTCTTTTTTTAACCAGTTAGTACAGAAAAACTGCGCAAATTTAATGTTAAAATATCTGAAGCATTGGTTTGCATTTTAAAGTCGAGCGTCGTGACATAAAGCCGTGCCTTCTCCATCCGATGTGATCGAGAATTCATGCGTAGCGCATCTTTAGAGCAAAAAGTAGTTCTACTTCAAATGTCGAGACGACCTGCTTTGAGGAGTCTGTTCTTTTATGTTGCGATCTTTATTTGTGGGATATTCATGACTTCTTTCTCCGATCACTTATCTATTTCCACCTTGGACAGGTATGCAATTCCTTCCGTTGAATTTCATAAATTCTTCTTTCTCCTATATTTCAAGGTTAAAACATTTCTGATCAAAAAAGTGTTGTGTTCGAAAAACTGTGTTATTGGGAATTATTTCCCACTGATTACGGACGCTTTTTATTTCTGTCATGTTTACGGTTATTGGAGTGTACTGCGTATGGGACTGCCATCCAGTGGACATATATTTTTAATTTTACTTTACCATCTTCAAAAATAAATGGTTCCTTATTAATCGATTACCAATAAATCCAGATCTCTATTATTCAACCTTCTAACAACGTTATACTCGTCAACTGCAAAATTCATAGCGTGAAGTCGTAAGATTTGGTAGGGGCTGCTACGATGCATTGGTTTGTATTTACACTCGTATACACCGCTTGATAAAAGGTGGATAATAGGTACAAGTAGAAGATAAACGATCAAAATTTGGGTGAAACTTTCAATTATATTCAGAAAAATCTCCGGGGCATTTAGGAGATTATGCGTAGTTAACTGAGTCAAAGTTATCATATATTGCTACGCCATGGTGGACGAATATACGGCACTAGAAAAATCACGGTTCAGAAGCTCATTCTCTCACATGATACGTGAGAGTAAGAGGTAAATAAAGTCGAGGCTTTACCCCCAGCTTTCAGCTCATACTGCATTAAGTCATATTTGAAGATTAAGATAATTTATATTTTTACTGATGGAAAACCGAAGCCTCCTTGGGATGTTAAAAGGAATCGGAAGAGATCCAATATTTTCGAGGAGCCTCAGGTAAACAGTCATTAGCGGCTCTTTATCTATCATTACCGAAGTCATTTAGTTAAATACGCCTTTTCTTTCCTCGATCATTAGGACTCTCTCCCTACATTTCCCTTTAACTTTCTCTTTCCACCCAAAGTAGCTCTGATGCGATATCGCCCTTGTATTTACACGTAACCTGTAAGGCGTTCGCAGCGGATGGCAGTGGGTTTGAAAATGCGGGAGTCTTTGGTTAGCCCCTCTGTTATTAGCATTCCATAAAGCTGTCGTGGGAGAGCGACCGCAAGTAGCTGTCTCTTCTAGGCTTAATTTACCGCAAAAGTTCCTTCCGATGGTTTCGAAATCCACCGCTGCTGTAAACAGGATCGCCGATCTCTCATCTTCATGCTTCATTTATAGTTCGAAATTCACTAGCTACCTAGGAAATTTATTAATTTGCTCCTTCTACTAGATTTTGATATTCGCCTAAGATTGTGCTCCTTTCACTAGTTTTGATTTCTGAATACACATAACGTTGATACAAATTCGTGTCCAGCGCAGATGGCATCAAATTAAAGGGTTTTGTGAAATAGCAATCGCCGCGACCGTGAATTTGACGTAGTCTTATTTGTTGCAAAATCACCGTTTACAAATTTGGCTTTTTTCTGATGAAAGAGGGACCACCAAACAGCCGAAAGAGAGATTTTGGCATTTTTTCTTTCAAATCACGTAAAAACAATTTCGATGTCGTCCATTGTAACTTATCTCTACATTTCTGCAGTGATCTATTGTCAACCTTGCATCATTGTTGATGAACGTATCAATAGCCGGACTAATTTCAAGTTTCTTAGTTTGAGTTATTTACATAGCACCGCAATGTTCTAACATTGTCTATCCATCATCGCAGCCTAGGGCAGTCGCTTCCACAATTCAAAGTCCAGGACAGGCCCTGTTCTGATGAACGTAATTTTTCAGATCTTTGAGTCTTTTGTTGATTCAGAAACTTTTTTATTGTAGTTGAAGAGTAGCTGTAGTCCCTATTGCTCTGGGTTTATAGTTTTTTCTGTCATAGACAAGGATGGAATAAAAACTCTCTATTTAGTCTGTAATTAAATCTGTCATGTATATTTCCTTCTTGAAACCGGTGTTAGACCGCGGTGTTTTGTTAAAAACCTCTGTGCGTAAATGAAGTTAATTTTTGTTCATATCAGAGTTTATATTTCAACATTAATTCAAGACTTTACCTATGTTTTTCTCAAAGAAGCTTCATTGGAATTGTATTGGTATTGGGGTATCGTAGTTTGGCATAATCGATTTGAGAAAACTCTGAATTTGAGTTAAATTTTTTCGTCTGGATTTAATATTGCTCTATGAGGATATGTCATTCCAGCAAATAAATATGTTGCAAGACATTTTTATCTCCTATATTAGAGTGTGTAAGGACTTGGTACTCATATAATTTTATTTTAGCAATTCAGACTTCCTTACACGCACATTTTTTTGTCAGCAGTATCCGTAACTATGGGTTTAATAAATCTTCCGACAACTGGACTCACTTTACGATGTCCCGTCATCGAAGCCATGCTATTATAGGCAGTAAACTATCCAGGTTAGGAAGTGTCTAACTTGATATTCCGATCGTCTCCGGAGCGTCACTTGCGGCGACGGTTGCATCGCAGCGGGATTCCTCTGTAAGGATTTGTCAGCAAAAAAAAGCTGCTCTCACCAAAGTGCGTCTCCAATTATTCTTTCCGTTTTCGTATGGTTCGAATAGCGCATGCTGTGATTATGATAAATTTCATGACGTCATCGATTGGTGAAATACTCAGTTCTCATGTTTTATCCAGGAAATAGAGATGATACAAGGCCGAGAAGATCTTAAATTTTATTTTAACATTGTTTATTTTTGTTCGTATCTTCTCCATTTATTCAATTTAAAACAATCATTTCCGTCTGCTCCTTCTAAGATTGCTGTCTGTTTCCTCAAATATATATATTTATATCTAGCTAACAATTATTCCTATCTGAAGCTACACAGAAAAATAAATCATGATAGTATTATGAGCTGAAACAGTAAACAGAATATGCAGAAATTATTTAAAAATATAATGTAATTAATATAATAAAATGTTGGAATTACTGAATAGAAGAATGAAAAGAGTTTCCAAATTATATCATTCAGGGAATTTCCATTCAGTATGATGACAATAGTTTCTCGTATGGATTCTCGAGAATGTTATCATTAATTCTTCTTAGAAATTATTAGAAAGAATAAGGTTTTTGATGGACGGGAATCTTGTCTTGACCTGAGAGAATGGACCCATACTCTCTTCCAGGGACGGATCCAGGGGGGTGGTCCTGGGGGTCCGGACCCCCCCCGAAATATCACTTGTGCCTATTTTTCGAAAATGAAACTCAAATAACGCAAATAAAAACACAATTAAATAAGCAATCACTAGCGAAAAAATTCGAGTTTGTCTAACACAATTCTAACGTCACGTTTTGTGAATGCCGAAATATCTTCTATTTTTAAATTTTTCGATCGAACCCCCCCAAAAATTTTTTCTAGATCCGTACCTGCTCTCTTCCCACGAATTAGATCCTGAATTTCTGGATTTAACTCGTTTTAAATGTGGTATAGCTTCATTTTGGAGGATATCTTTTAACACTATTAACTAGATATAATATATCACGAAAGGGGTTTTTTTACTTTTTAGATCTCACTAAACAGTAGATTTTAGTCATTCTAGTTATAGCTCTTACCGAATATCTTACTTTTCTTTATTATTAAGACAACATTTCTTTGCGATAAAAACCGGAGGTTCTAAAACTTAAGATATGACCAACCTTTTTAAATCTGATGGGGCTACTGAGAGGGCTCATTTTTAAGTAATATTTCGCATTTGATGGTATTGCGACATGTTTTAAGTTTTCTGTTTTTTCACGAATTTTCTTAAATCAATGTAGACATTCATGGAGTAAGAGATAAAGATGAATCATGCTGGTTTATTAAGTCGTTCATATTCGGAATTGACACGGGTGGCAGGTTTTCTCGAGTCATAAAAACGTAAATCGTTGCTTCTGGAAGAAAAAAGGAAAGTGTTAATCCCGCATACGGTTTAGGAGTATATACCTTCAAAAAAAAGAAAGCCGAATATGGTGGGAAATATCCAAATTGGGAATTTTGGGCTTTTTTTTTAAGTGATGAGTTCATATGGAGGTAGCCGTGTGAGATATGAGGAATATGTAGGTCAGGAGGGCAATAGGATGGGGGTTTAAAGAAGGTAGAGTTGGAAATGGGACAAAATATATCTCAACAGGTGAGAAGAATTAAGAGAAGTAAAAGTACCGGTAGTAAAATATCTAACGTCATCCCGGATGGTTTTCATTTTCTTTTATAATCGCGCCCGTTTTTTACCTGTTAAATTTGGTTGCGTTTCTAGTAAGGACATCGCATTTACAGTTTCAATGGTTCCGTCTTGAATACATTAATTAAGAGCCATTTTCAGAAAGGATGCTGTTTTAATTGGATTTTGCCATAATTTATAATTATCTCACAGACTATCTGAAAGAATGATTAGGTTACTTTTAAGTGTTCGAGTAAGTTATTATTGACCTACGCTTCGAAAAAATTTGATTTAACATGAGATATTTTTTGTTTTGAAAACATCTTAATCTAATTTATTGGAAAGGGTTTTGTATTTTTATTACCCATTCAATTCAACAAAATATCCAGTTTCTGAACAGTAATTTTACTTTCATTCGGGAAGTATTTTCAAAATAAACAAGATCTCGAATTCATTCTAGAAAAATTTATGCGCAAGGGTAAAGGATGACTAGTAGAAGAAGGCTTCCGTCTTTTATTCAATAAATAAATTATCAGAATTTTAATTGGTTCATTTATAAAATTATGTTGCCGAAAGACGCGGTTTATTTGAAAACTTTAGTGTAATATAATAGTATCACAAAGACGCAACTGTAGATAATCTATTCACCCCTAACGCAGAGGTAGTTTAAACATTGGTAATTACATGGCAATGCTAAGTTCGTGTTAAATATTCAATGGGTAAAATATATGATGGTTCCTATGTAGATAAGTGAATGCAAGAGCTTCTCTATGCCAAAATTTGAGGCAATGAAACCACTATAAATTCCGTAACGTACGTTATTCTTAAATCAATATAAAATTTTTTTAGTAATTATATTAACTCCATTATAAGTAAACAATATAATAAAGAAATTTCTGGGTCCGATTGCCCATATGTGGCCTGTTCCAGTGCATTCATAGAATATTTTCCGTGGATTTCTTGATAACATTGACTGCCAAATCATCAAGGGTATAACGAATTTTGATTTGAAGCATATATTCATCATGGAGCTGATAGAAAGGTCCCACCCGAGCTAATTCATTCTTCTGGGAAGCGGTTCGTTGCGAAACATCGGGAAAAGATCATTGATCTGTGATTAGATCTCTGTCATTGGCCGGAACCATAATTTCTTTTGGAGGCCATCCTCGCATTGAGGACGAACCTTCGGCATAACCAGCAATGACGTAAACCATTTTAATATCACGTTCCATTACTTAAGAGGGAGTAATTTGGAACCCTTGAAATGATTCCTTGGCACCGTATTTCTCGAATGTTTCGGAGAACAGATGATTCGGCAGATAGCGAGGGAAACTTGTATTTACGGCGATAAATCGGAAGGACGGGCCGCAATTATGCAAAACGCGGTCGCGAGGGGGCGAAGTCCAAGACGAACGAGCTAAGATGAGGAAAAAGATTGAATGCGGAACGAGAGGATGGCGATAATGGTCTATTTGTATTCTAAAATCGTCTCGCGCCATCGGAGGCCGGCCGTGTACTAACAAATAATGCCGTCGTATGGAAAGCACTTTTTCTATTACGTATTAGGTCCCGTTCTATTAATCTTTCTATCTTTCCTGGAACTTTTATCTGTTTATTACTTATTTTAATTATATACTCGATGAGGTTGATGTAATAATTCAGAGGTGTTTTTGTCGAACTTACGAAATAATAAAGTAAAAAGGCTTTGTATTCTGTTTTTATTAGTCTGCTGCCTCTATGAGGACCGGAAACTGGGAGTCCTGGGTTCGAGTCCCTATCATGCCGCTATTTCCACTTCTGTTTATCGTTAGGTTTATTCAGGCCCACGCCTTTATGTGCAATTTCTCTCCCTTAACTTTTCTATGGCATTGATTCTATATAGTAATCATCCTTCTTTCATCCAGAAGAAAAACTGTCTTTATCTACGTATATACCCTGCAAATTACCTTTGGACGTGCGCCAGGGAGTGCATTTACCATGAATCTACTACCATATTCGATTAATTTCGTATATCGTTTACGGCAGAAGTAAATTTTTCAGCGACTTATTCTAGTATCTTTTTAACCAATTTTCTTCATGGTGTCTGAATGGCCTATATAAAAAGAAGGGTGAATACTATCAGCTGCATCTTCTGAGAACTGCTTCTCTCTAAATTTATTAATTAAAGTTTGCCTTCGTTCAATTATTGTATACTCTTGGTTATCTAATATTGAGAGTAACCCGTTTAGTAGTGAACCAGTTCCTGCAACTGACGCTGCTTTTATGATTTAGTAAAATTATTATTCTGTGGGAAAATTTAAAAAATCTTAATTATGATTTTTTTTACTTTTATACGATTAAGTTATATTCTGATAGGTATTTACTAAATTCAATAATCTATTTCTCGGTTTTCCTCTTCCTTTTTGCCAAAATATACTCGTGCATAATCCCTTCATATTATCCGTTTCCGTTTTGATTCGCATAACCCAACTAATTGAGTATATGCATTGAATTTTGGGATTATAAATTTGTTTTGGATATGATAAGAGTTAATCTTTTTTATAGTGGGTGGAATGTGAAATAATAGATTTTCTGTAGGTTGAATGGTGAGGATTAGGGAAATTTCTGGATATATAGGTTAGGACATGTCCTGCTGATGTTCTATACCAGTTTGACCTGAATTAGAATTTTTGGATTGGTAGTTCTCCAGAGAGGATCCAGATATCAAATAAAATATGTAGATATTAACTTTAATATTGTTTTGATAGTTTATCATGTATATCGAAGCAAAAAATCTCCGAGTATCTTTTTCCGTTTGTAAGAACCCGTTGCAATCAACACTGTCCTCCTATGTTGCTCCATTTTGAACTGTACTCTTGAGATTCAAAGTCAACTCTTATTCACAAAGCTCTTGTTTTTTTGTCTCGAACCCAACCACACCTCCTGCGATCATTCCCCTATTACAATATTTTTTTGCTACTCAATGTCACCGCTATTTTTATGAAAGAAACTTATCCAAAGTACGTTCACCCAATTCAGCGACAAGGACAAAACTCTCTAAAACTACTGAGGTATACGGGGAATTAGGTTGGAAGAAGAATGGAGAGAAAGAAAAACATTATTGCTTGCGAAAAAATGATCTTGCCTAACTATGATGAATTAAGCGCTTCGGAATCTATAGAATTTAAAGTACTGCTTTTGCAGCAGTATTCGTAAGAACTATAAGGAAGATGCTTTTTATTGAAATGATCAGATCAGTCAGTCAGTCTTAGTCACATCAAAGGATTGTTGCAGATGTCAAAGCTCTCCAGCCCTCTACCAATTGCTTCATCCGTTCAAATTCCTAATTTTAATAATATAGCCTACCGATCCTAATTCGCCTTACGTGTTCTTCTGTCATTCCTTTACCATCATCGTCTCTTATATTTTTAGATGGATCTGTACTCTGTATCATCTACCGTCACTGCTTGCCTGACAAATCTTCTCCTTGGAATTTTATTTAAGTTTTCCACACACCTCTTTTCTAATCGTTCTTCGACGGTATTCAGGTGTCTTCCTGTTTGTTAATGTACATTTATAAGTTAAAGAAACATGGAGCATACATTTAAAATAACTTGTGTTTTAAATAATCAACTGCATCGGATGTAAAGTATTAAGTCAAGGTATTTTCAGAAACACGTAATTATATCACAGTAGGGGAAGACTAGTCCTAGAGCTATACTTATCAAATAACAAATAAGATATAGTAAAAAAGGGTTATTATCTCAGAAATATAGAAAAACAATAATATGTGACAACAAAATGAGAACAAAAAAGCCAAATAATAATAATTCACCGGCCGTAGAGGATATTTACGCTATAAACTCTACGAGCCACCTTTCGGTGTGGGGAAGGGGGTAAATGCATCGTAAGATTTATTCCCAATTCAATTTTTATCGTTTATGGGTCTACTGAAAAAACAGATATTTGAATCTAACATTCCTACAATTCATTACAATGTTTAATTTCCACCAGGTAATGTTTAAATTATTTATTTTTTTAAATCGAGGAGCATTGTGGTAACGATTATCGCTATCTTGTAACAATTATTAACAAAAGGAACGGTTTTATGCTGGACCTTCTCCAGTTCATAAATGCACAATTTATGTGCAGATCCATAACCAGTCATCCATACGCTGCATGCGTTTTCTATATGGGATAAGGTGATACATTAATGCACAAATTTGATATAAAATAATAGGAATGGGAAGATTAAAGAATGGAAATACTCTAGATTATGCTCTGCATAACTTAAGGATTATAATGAATGGTTTAATTTTCATAAACAAGAACCTAAACTTTAGAAAGTTCAATAAATTCAATGAAGAGTAAAGTGAACGGTGCTTGGACCATTGTACACCAGGCATTGACCATTCAAGACGGTGAGAATGATTCTATATTTCCTCAGAAAAACATGTAGTTTTTGCTTTGAAAGCGAGCACTGGTTTATATCCTTTGAGAAGACCTAATTTAGACTGACAATTGAGAGACTTTTACTCTTTTGGAAATTCTGCGTTTTGAGCGCTGTCCGTCTCGCGATCAACAAAAAACGTTAGATTCAGCCGCTATGTTTTTTGTAGCAAACATCTTTTTAGGTCAGAGAGAAATACAATGCTGTTCGCGGCGACTGTTAAAAAGCATAAATTTAATGGCGCGAGAAAAGGCTTTCGAGTGATCGCGGGAAGCCTTGACTCAAATAGAAAAAATTGACGAATTTTGCGAGGATGGAATAAATGGAAGTGCTCATTCTCTGTTCTCTGCCTGAGAAAGTTTAGATGGAGCTGCGATCGTTCAAATCTCGCGACTTGATTTTTGCAAAGGATATGAAAACATATAAAATTAGCTCTTGAAATGGGTCAGAACATATTCAAAGCCCTTTTCACTGTTTAGTTATCTCTCTTTATTTTATACGGCGTTACATTTCTGAAGTTTTTTTTTTTTAATTCTTGAAGAATCAAACAGCGATCGAACTGCTATTGTGCACTTCTACTTTGCGAACATTCACCTTTACTTTTCTTTATTAATTCGATATTTTACGTAATCAATATTATTATTATTCTTTTCCATTTATTTATGATTTATTTTTCAGTCATGCGTACGTTATCATGTGCAATTTTATACGACAAAGCTTAATCTTAAAGTCCCGTCTTTCAAGTATATTTATCGGTTTTGCAAGAATGTTTTAAAGTGAAATGTGACTTAAACTTTGATCACGATTGTTATTTTCAGTATTCAGAAAATTGTGTGAAAATTGAGAAAGTAATTTTAAATATGTCAATTATTATTTTTATTATTTACTTTAAAAATGAATCCCTTGCTAAAAATTTTAACTGGAGTTAAATATTTTACTTGTTTACGTTTAGCATGGATTTCTTCTTGAAAAATGAATGAACACAAAATATGTTTCCATGTTTCTCTAACATTTTGAAGTTACTTTTGCGTGGAAAATATACTAAGCTTAATTGAGGAGTATTATAAGGAATGAAGAAGCATTGAACTTTAGATTTCAGCTACAGCATTATTTGTAGATGTACTCAAATGTCTTTTTGTACTAATTTGAAGAAAGATCCAAAGTTTCCATTGAAAAAATTGGGAGTGCAGTAGCTCCGACGACGTAAAATCATTTCTGCGAGCCTTTACAGTGGATCAAACAATTTTATAAAGATGAATTTGCTATGATAATTTCACTCAAGTTCCTATATAGTACTACTTGATATTGTTGAACAAATATCTACGTATGCTTCAACATAGCTCGAACCCAAATTGATGACTACTGTATTCCAATAGATGAGATAAATTGGAAGAGAGTTGAATATTGACAACGCTGATATCATTAATTAATTTTAATCTCTTTTAATAAATTCACATGATTTAATTAATATGTTTAATGTGATTTCCAGTATGTTTACCTTTACTATTACGTGGTAATTAGTTTCTTCCTATTGATCAAGTTGAATTTTTTTTTTCAAATTTATTTTCATATTTCGCTCATTGATCTAATCACAGTTTTATAAATGAATATAGTAATTAAATGAATTTGTTTACCTTTAACTCCAGTAAATTTACTGTTAGTTAGTTTCTTTTTGTTGATCCGACTACATTAGTCTCCGTGTGGGTCTTTACGTTCATTTTATAGCCTATTCGGATTACGCTTTTAATTAATTTATCCCACAGAATTGAAATCAATAGAAAAAGTGAATGCTTTGAAATTCAAATGAAAAATAAATTCACCCAAGTTGTTCATTAAGACACGACCTATGACGCCTAGTAATTAAAAATTCTTTTCTACATTCGCAAGGGCGAATGACACCTAAAGGAACGTCTGGCGCGTACGTCTCCAGTTCTCCCATATATCTCGACTCAACACAACGGCGTGTCGCGAATAACGGTTGAGAACCACTGCACCAGATAAACGCGGCTCATTTCAGTCTTCCCCGCGCACTCCTCTGCTCCCTACGTGATTGCAATAAGGGCAAACGTGCATCTCCTCTAAGCGCGCATTTGCGATTCAACGAATGGAATCCACAGCCGCCTTTGCTCAACCCGAGCGCCGCCTGGAGATTAGTGTCACGGTCCCTTCGGATGCAACGACAAGTCCCTTTATCGACCGGGTCTAAAAAGCACAAGCGAAACGTTATTTTCGCTCCGAGCGAGAAGACAATGGGAATCGGTGACGAAATTGGCCGCGGGAGAACCCTCCGGAATCCTCGCGATTTTAAAGGGCAATTTAGAAGGTTGCGCAAGTCCGGTTGGCCATCAATCTCTTCTCGTTAATCGTTTTAGGCTTTTCAAGTACACCTTGGAGTCGCTATCTTCGCCTTCTCCGAATGCTTCGCCCGTCTCGTGGCAGGTGATGCACTGTCTTTACTCGTGGACGGTCCCGCGAAGTTGCGCTGTTAACGTCGCACTAATGTGAGGAAGGGCTAAAATAGGGGTATTTTGTGTTCAGTATTCAACCCGGAAGCAGGTATTAAACGCATAACCTTCACCATCAGCTACCAGTGTGAAGTACTAGGCAAAATGAGATATGAGATTTCTTTTTCTTTTCTTTCTGTGTCGGTATGCAGTGGCAGGAGGTTTCTTCCTAATTTCAGCAATATTTTAAGAGTAATCCTTCTTTAAGATACGATTAACCAAGTGAATGCCAATGTTGTGCATTAAATATACGTCGATTACTTGGACGTTACCATTATGTTTATTTTATTAATATGAACAGAAGGAGCAAATATGTTTCATGCTTTCCGTATTTACAGTAGTCTTCTTCTGTGTATTTTTTTCAAGCTATCTATTTTTAAAATGTATACGATGAATGAGTAGATGAAAGAAGAGGAATTATAAAGTTAATGTAGCCTTAATGGGCGAGTCTATAAACTCTTCTTATGAGATAATGTTTAAGGCAATTTATTTATGAACTGATTTCCAATTAATTTTGAAAATTTCATTTAGATATGATAGATGAAATATATCCATAGTAACCATCGGAAAACTCATAATCTTTATCTCTTTAATCTTTAATTTAAGATCCTCGTGAAATCCTAGGTAATTGATTTTATAATAATTGATTAGAAGTAATCAGGTGATTGCCATTGTTACGCATAAATTATTTCTCATTATCTTTGATTCCATCACTATCTTGATCAAGGTTGGATGGAGAATTATTTTTTGTTATATCGAAACAACTTAAAATTTATTTCTGATTATGATTTATGATGTTTATAAGATATATAAATCCCACAATAAATTCATAAATATTAAAGTTACAATAATATCGCGGTAGCTTAATTGGCTATAGCCTCCAGCAGGGGAGATCCTGGTTCGAGTCCCGGATCCGGCAGGCATTTTCACCTTCATTTCTTCTCTTTTATAATATATAAATGATAATAAAACTATCAGGATGTGAAGATAATTATTATTAAACTCTGGAAACCGGGAATTAATACAACCAGAGTCATGCTTGTGATTTAGTCATTCAATCAATGACTTGCCTAATGTGATCACAATAGTAGTTTTAAGATAAAGTCATTATTATTAGGAGTAAATAAGCCATTCCATATGGGAAGGGAAGCTTATTGAGTTACGCTTGATGTAAAGATCTGTGGATAGTTGTGTTACGTGCATCATCTGATTCCGAGAGGTATACTATACACATTACTTTATATTGTAAAAAAATATAAGAAAAATATTGGATTATACACTGTATAATAAGCATTCCCTTAAAATCGCTCTCTGCAGCTTAGAGATATTTAAAATCTTTCACAGCTAAATATATCTTTGAGGAAATTCACATGTCTTTGGAAAAGAGGAAGCAACTTTGAATCTCGTGAAGAGGGAAAAACTATGATGTAAGCACTCCAATGTCAAATGTCGAAAAGCAAACAGATCAAAGTGGTTTTACCGAAGTCACGAGTAGTAAAAGTCGACATCGTGAAACGGGGAGAAGACGTCCCCTTTCCAATGCAAGCGAAAGAATAGTTAATTTTGCAATTTTAGCTCTCCGTATTCTACTCTCGAGGAGACCTAGTTTGTATACCAACAAAGCGCTGCTCTGAAAAGAGAGCGACTAAGCTCGTCGAGTTAATTTTTTTCCTCGTTGCGAAAATTAAAGGATTTACTACCTCTTGCGTCTGTTTCTATTTGCTTCCGATGCCCATTAATTACTGTCCTTTATATCGAATGCGCCTATTCCCCTATATGCTCGCCACGTATACTCCTTTTTCATTGAAAAATCGATGTCATTATGTTCAACATGGGAGATCGTACATCTTTGGAATCCCAAAATAAAGTAAATGCTCTTATTTTCTACTGGAACATTTCTTTATAAGTCTATTAACTATCATAAGCATTATAAATACATATATATTATCGGTACTTGTGAAGTGCATTCGGTTATGGATGAAATAAAATATAGTCCCTGTTTTTGCTAAATCATATCTTTTTTTTAAATCATGGAATTCGATACGTAAGTGTAATTATTTAAAAAATACTCTATTATTTATTACTATTTAAATATTTTTATTTCAAATTATTGATTTAATTTATATACTCTTATTAATTAATATTTTTAATATAATAATTATTATAATTATTAATACATGAATTTGATGATGTATTATTTGAAATAATAAGTGAGTTAAATGTTTAGTTTTTTATGCAACTTTTACTTTCGCTCAACTTGCTTTTGCTGGGAAGTCTTATCCTTTAAAAATATGCTGCAGATACTATACGTTACTTTCTAATATTTTTAATGATATTGCATTCATAATTATACAGTATCTGAGATATTCCGATTCTAAGATAAATAGGAAATCGTTAACCTCCTTGTTAATTATGTATCTTACACCTTAAAAATCCATATTCATGTGCAGGTAGGTAGGGCTTATTCCAAAGGCTCTCTCCTTTCACTCCTATATTCGGGACTGATGTTTCAATTCAGTCCATAGGATTTGGTAGTAAATGCCATCGATTTTGATAATCTTGAAGATATCGGGCAAAGGACAAAGTAGAAGAGATTGAGACAGTACCACATCTAAAAATAGCCAAAAGAAAAATATCCACCGCAGGAAAACATCCGTGAAAGAGAAAGTAAACATTTTAATGAAAAAGATTTATAATATTATTGTTAAAAGATGCGAAAATACAATTTTACGGCATTACGAGGTTGAATAATAAAAACACAGAGAAATTAAGGATACATTAAGGAAAATAGGTGAGAATTTTGATTGTCAATGGGAAGCGGAACAGGCTTTCATTGATTAAATTACTAATAAGTTAGTCGACATTTGAAAGCCAGAATGTAAAATAGAAAGAAAATTGTTATTCTAGTCAATTACTGGTAGCTTTATCTCTTACGCGTTATTTTCCAACTTATTTTTCACGGAACTATTTTATTTCGAGTGTATTACATGTACGAATCGATTCAAAACATTCTCCAAAACAAAAAAAAACTTGTGTGCGAGGCACTGACGTCATTCGAAATATCGCTCCACGTTCCGGCTTAATCGAGTAAATTTAGGCCAAACTCGCGAATGGCACAGGCTTTTCGGTGAGTTGATATTTCAGCGATTGGCAAATTCTTTCCCTCTGCTTTCATCGACTCCACTAATCCTTCTCCTCAACCAAGCACTCAAGATTTCGCTCATTTTCAGTTCAACTCCTTTCGTATGTTTGAATGCGATGATTTGTGGATTGGCAGGAAAGACTGAATGACTTTTAACTCTTTGCTTTTTCGCAAGAGGCGCTAATGTGAAATCCATTAGAGCGGATTGAAGTTAATTTTGCTACATTTACATCATTCAGCCATTCACGTTCGTATCATTCAGTTATTCAACATTTCGTTTGAGTTTTCCTTCCCACAATTCATGTGAGATAGTGATTTCCTGACATAATGAAGGGTGTCCCATTATTTGAGAATCGTATATTATTGGTGCAGCAATTGAGATTTCCTTTATAAATTTCCACGCAACTCTTACTACTTCAGTATGTCTTTCCAGTGTACTTGTTACATCATTTTTTTTCAATTCTGGAATTTTGGAATTTGGAATACGCATAAATTTAATTTTATAGGCTTATTTAAGAAAGAAGTATTTGGAAGTAAGATGAATTATTATAAATGGTAAATATTTCGATTATACGTAAAACTACAGACTTAAGTACACAATATCGTATCAACATTACAAGAATTAATTCGGTGTTAAGGCCTTTTACAATACTAATACTTCCATAGTTAACAATAGTAACCACCAACACCAGCTGGAGGACATGAAGGAAGTTCCTCAGTGATTAAAACCGGCAGTAATCAAATATATTCACATTTTACGTAAAAATCATTAAATTTTCTTGTGCATGAATTTTCATACTCTTGATATTTTTATGAAAGAAATTTACTGCAAAATCAAGTTAATTTTTTCCTTAAGTGAAGTTTTATTTCGATGCTGATGGTTGGACTTTTGGCGATCTTTCGACTTCCATCTGTGTATTTACGAATTACCTTATGTTGAACAGTTTAATGTATAATATTTTCTTGAATTTAGCATTTATAAGAAAAATAGCGTCATCATTAATATTGATCGAAATTTAGTAAAGGTGATAAGAAAACGAAATTTGTCTGTTAAATTTGGCTTACATAAAATGCAAATAATATCAATTCTTAGGAGCCCATTAATATTGGTTCCACTGGATTTGATCTGTTTCTTCTGAATTCAACTTATGCTAGCAAAACATTTAAAACAGCGATATTTTTCTATTAAACGGCATTTTTTTAATATTCATTTCTCAATATGTTTGATTAGCTCTATCTTTAAGAATCTTCCTCTTCCTGTTGATGTGAATAACTTGTTTTGAAAGTTCATTAAATATCATTGCATCCTTCATACTATAAATATCGGTTTCCAATAAATAAGAGGATTTTGTAATCATCAAAAGCTTTCAGGAAACACGCCTAGGTAAAGGAATAGCTCTCTCTCCTCATTGGTTGGACCCGCATTTTGAAACTATCGTTGAGATAAACTTTCTGTATCAGGAACCATGCGGGCGTTAAAGTTTCTGTGGCATTCAAGATTCTCTCCACATATTATGTGTCTATAAGGATATGCGAGTCTCGTAATCCGTAACTTTATGAGTTTCTATGCCTATTTTATCGCTTGACATCTTGGAAAATGGTTTACTTAAGAAATTACGTGGAGCAAGTTTATAGGCAGCAACTGTTTCTTCATGTCAAAGCATGGAAACATCGATTCAACTAGATTCAGCCTTGTACCCAATCTTTCTTTTACCAGAATACTGTATCTGAGTTTGGAAAGGAAAATAATTATAACATTATATAAGTTGTCTTTATTTTTAGATTTATATCGATTTTTCGCCATGTCCCAAGGTATTTTAAGGAGCCATCAGTCCTATGATGTGTTATAATTGCAGAGAATCAGCTGACAGAATGCAAAGAACGAATATATTTAAAACATCTCTTCTATTTTAAAATATTCAATTAACATTATAGCTCCCGGATAGCCATGTGGGTAGCGCATTTAGCTTTGATGAAAGCGGTTCCGGGTTCGATTCCCAGTGGGAGCACAAGTGCGAAATGACCTAAACGGTCGAAGCAAGCAAGTCCCCCCAGTTAACATTAAATAATCAAATTGAATTTATCGTATTATATAAATACATTGACGTACAAACAAGAAGTATAGAAATTTTACTTTATTGCCACTTTCCTGTCCTTAGAGAATCACGCGCCTTTTCGTTCGTTTAAAAATAAATCTCGCCGATTGGCTGCAGGCAAATAATTTGACTGTTAACATTTAAAATGGTTTTAAATGATTTAAAAGTAAATATTGCGGAATATTTTCAGAACTTAAATGGCCTAAAATAATATATTTTTAGTTAAAGTTATTGAAATATTTAACACTCAAAAATAACGATATTAGCGAGCCAGGAAAAACTATGGTTTTAGTTTTGTAAAATTAAAAATATTACTAATTATTAAGCAGTATATACAAATTATGCTGGTAGTAACTTGGTAAATTACCTATAATGTAATAAATTCCGCTGATGGCTACTTTAATGATTTTATAATGACAGGAAAGCTTATTGTTATTTTGTTGTACAGGGTTTAAAATACATTCATACGTATTATAAAGAAATTCTGACGGAAGTCTTGCCAGTTGTTAGGATGCCTTCCTAATTGAATTTCAGTCACCTTAATTTCGGTAAAACTGAAGGAACCCACGCTGAACATGAGGCATAAGTGACGTTTTCAATCAGAGCCGCTCAAAAGAGTAGAGACTCCCGTATACCCTTCAGCCTTCGGAGAGAATTCCGCTTAAAGAGGATGCCAATTTCAAAATCGGATCGCAGCGTTTATACTTCTCCACCCGGCATGAATTGGCCAAAGCTTAAAGAGAATATTCCTTAAAAGGGCTAAAGAAGTATGCGAAGAGCAGCACCCTTGACCCAGACAATTCGGATAAGAAAATCGGCGAACGGAAAAAGTGTTACGGGCGAATGCTCGTCCCGTAAAAATATCAAGGTTTCCCCGCTTGTCTTCTGGGTCATCAGCATGCGACACATGCGGCTGCTCTTTTGCCCGGAGCACAACTCACCTTGATTAGCATCGACTCCCGTGGAATAATGCGAAAGTTACGGGTGATTTTTTTGCGAAGAGTCTTGGTTTTCCAACTGAGCCCAATGGACGCAAAATCCAAATATTGCAAAACTGAAATATCGCATGAGAAAGTTAGCTGAATGATTAACGTCTCGATTAAATTGGTTAGAGATTTCGTGTGCTTAACCCACGTGTTAAGTGCAAGTGTAATAACTCAGCTTTTAACTTCCCTAAGATTGACGTATTCTTTATCGTTATTTATTTTAGTAACCATTTAGCGCTCTAACTAAGAAATTTGCTCGAAATGGGCTCGCTTCTTCATTAATGAACAGAGGTGAACTTACCTCCGAAGAAAATCCATTACAGATGCGCTTGTCCAGAAGAACTTGCTTAGTCTCTGTGGTATGAGAGAAAGTTCAAACTGAAATGGTTAAATGAAAAAATAAGTAAATATACATCATTAGTCAAGTAGATATTAATTAATTAACTATATCACATCTTAGTTTATAGAAGAACTGCCTGTCGCGATGGATAGAGGAAAATTTCTAGATTGGTTATCAAGTTACTTAACTGGCAGGGAACAAGCAGTAAAAGTAAAAAATTTTATTTCTCTCCCTTTTCACTCCACATCAGGGGTTCCACAAAGATCTCACCTTGGTCCAATTTTATTCAATTTATTTGTAAATGACTTAACTTTCAATCTTACAAATGTTAATGTACTTCTTTTTGCTGATGACTTAAAAATCTTTAAAGAAATAAATAGTGGAATGGACTTTGTTGCCTTGCAAAATAGCTTAATAGAATTAGAGACATGGTGCTCAAATAATCTCATGTTCTTAAATACAAATAAATGCAAAGTTGTATCCTTTACAAAATCAAATAAGCCAACAAATTACCCATACAGCATCAGTGGTAACATACTTGCAAGGGAATTAATAATCCAAGATCTTGGTGTGCTACTAGATTCATCTCTCAATTTTAATGCCCATTTCCACTTTATTAGCAATAAAGCCTTGAAGATGTTAGGATTCATTACCAGGCATACTAAAAGTATGAATAACATAATGGCCTTAAATGTATTGTACTGTACTATTGTGAGACCTATCCTTGAATATGCATCCACAATCTGGTCCCCATATTATACTAAACAATCTAAATTAATTGAAAGAGTACAACATAAATTTCTTAGACTTATTAACTATAAGCAGGGTAATGATGTACAAAATATATCATATGAATTTATACAACAAGAGCTAAGACTTTTTCCTCTTCGTCATCGACGTATATTATCTGACTTAAAATTTTTGCACAACCTACTCCACAATATAATAGACTGTCCATCAATTTTGGAACATATTAAACTCCGTGTGCCATCCCATGTTACTAGAGGTCAAGACCTATTCGCCATACCTGTTTCGAAAACTAATTACTCTTATAATGCACCCCTCAATAGGCTACATCGATTAGCAAATACTCACCTTAAAAATATAGACATATTCCACACTAGTTTACATACAATTAAAAATTTAAGCCCCATTGAATACTAAACATAATTTTAAAAAGAATTATAAATCATTTACTGTAAATAATACGTAAAATATGTTATTGTATCATGCATATGTATTTTTTATAATTTATACCTATCATATATGTTAAAATGTATTTAGCATTCTGTTCCTATTATTTTTCATAAAGCTTTTAATAATTATTCTCTTCAGAAATGCTGTATATTTTTATTACTTGTAACATCTTATACGTAAATTTTATTGCTTATAATGATGATAGTGATATTTATGCTTAATTTCCAATAATTTGTGATATTAATTTCCATATTTGTGATATTTTATACTTATAAAATCCTATTGTTTATTGTATTTTATTCTTTTAAATTCTGCTATGTGATATTGGTGCTGTGACATTTTTTGTAACAAAAGGGTACATCCCGTTGAATAAATAAATAAATAGTAATATTGATGCAGTTTGATAAAGCTTAACAATGGGTTACTTATGAAATAAGTAGTGATTTGCTTCGAATTGGATAGATCATGAACTTATTAATATAATGGCATAACAACTTAGCTTAATGATAGCTACAATTATTCAAAAAACATTTTGTTACAATTTTGTGTAGCTTTCTAGATGAAGTTATAGCAATTAATGCCTTAATCACAATTTTATGATATTTTCAGATTATTGATATTTTTTATTTTTCAATGAGAGTTTACTATTCTATTCTATAATCCTATCGTATGTTAAATATAAACCCAATTAATCCACGTTAATTTTTTAAAACAAACATGAAGATATCACATTGTTTCATATTAAATTAATTTATTCATCAATATTCGAGAATTCGTTAATTTCGTATCTAAATCATATGAATTATATGATGATTATATATAATCTGCATATATTTTATAGCTGATTAGGATTACAGGGAATATGTTTATAACTTAAGTATACATAATTGATTCCGCATTCTGAATTTTACGAGGATTTGCTGTTCACAATAAGTTTTCCTCTATAAAGCGCCATCTCTGAAACTAAAACTTACCTTGCATTATTTTTCATCTCTTCAGTTATTGGCGATGTTTCTTCATTCCAGGACTTCAGTACTTCCATTGCCCTACTGTTTTCACCAATAAAGAGGTTAGTTGTAGTAACAAAAGTTCGCCTACTACCGTTTACAATTGAAGTAAATGTGATTGTAGCTCCTCTGATGTCTATGAAAGCAATTGTAAGGTGAAATTGTATAAGGTAACCGTGTGCAATCACGCGTGTCGAAATTGTTATAGCCGACTTTACTACTTTTTTCATTGGTTTATTCAATTCTTTTCGTACAATTGATCTTGATACGACTTTGTTCAGAATGCTCATGTGGCAACCGTCTTGGTCATTTGATGTCACGCAATTCGATACCTGATCCATTCTTGTCGCTCTCTTTTCTCCTTCGGTATCAATTCTTTAAGCTCACTCTCGAGCGATTACAAACGCTTAATTTTCTTCTGTCTTTAGTTTCCTTCTCTCATAGCAAAATCAGTTTGATGAGAAATGTTACTGAATAATTTGACAGTAACGCAAAATTTAGAAATTAAACAAACGATTG
The DNA here is from genome assembly GCA_947579665.1 of Sympetrum striolatum. Lineage (NCBI taxonomy): Eukaryota > Metazoa > Arthropoda > Insecta > Odonata > Libellulidae > Sympetrum > Sympetrum striolatum. Next base: position 22,226,734 of record OX388346.1, read on the forward strand.
AGCAGCGCCTACATTCTTTTAATCTTTGATTTTGTGTTTTATTAGAGAATATCATTCACGTTGGCTACTATTTGGCATGAGATGTTGCAAGGCTTTGCGAAATATTATGCATTGCTGTTGGGTTTCGTCATTTTGGTTAATCTGTTTTTTCTTTACTGTATGAGAGTTGATATGGTGCTTTCTTGGAACATTAAAATTTAATTATGAATTTATCTAAAGATTTTAAAATTGCTACAATTTAGTAGTATGGGGCGTATTTTAATTAAATGTAATTCTAATATTTGAACTCTGAATTTTAACTTTGAATTAATTATTGAACAAGTGACGGTTTAATTATAATACGCATTGCCAGGGTTAAAGTGAAAATTCCAGTTAAAATCCATTTTATATTTACGTTATCATTCCGGATAAAAGTAATAAGGATGAATACTTAGGATAATGATACGAACACCGGTTGGGAAACACTTCTCAAATGAACATATGTAAGCTTTCTTCCATTCCTTAGGTTCATGCATCTCAATAATCTCTATTCATTGCCACTTATTAGTTTCTTGGTATCTAACATCTTCTGCCTTTGTCTTCCCCTCTGTCTTTTCCTATGTATTCTCCCCTCAATCTCCTTATATAGGATGTGATAAAGTATTATCATTGCGTTAGTAGAAGTTCATTTTGAATAGTGGTTGCCACCTGGATTTAACATGCTTGCAACTTAATTGTTTACCGGCCTTAATAGCAGAGTAGATTGCATGCCATATAAGCTATCGCTTTTACCCCAAGGTCCCAGGTTCGAATCCCGGCTGGTCCGATTTTTCCGATCAGGGAATGGTTGTATGTGTTCATTGTTACTGTTGCCTCGGTAAAGCACCTCCTGATAAGTTCATCAGAGCTTAGGAGAACTTCACCGGTAAAGGGCAACAGTAGCTAGGCATGAAAAAAAACTCTTTAAATAATAATTTTAATTGTATGTGAACATCCAAATATTTTATCAATGACTCATTTATCTTCTCATTTACCTAGTCCGTTCGTGCACGCCGTGGATCTGTAACGAAACCCCCCGTCGCCGAAACCCAAAATCAGGTTAAGGTGGAAACCTGTGGTTATGCAGACTGCCGCCAGCGACGTCGGACGGATTTAATTAGTTGTGAAATGAGAGCGAATCGGTCAGCCGCGCTCTCACGGGCTGTTTGCCCAAATGATTCGGTTGCAAATTCAAAACACACTGTCAAAAAATGTATATGTCGCCATCTCTTACCACTTTTTCTGCATAAAGTAAGGCTAATTACGGTCGATGCGAGAATTGCGTCGATGTCGTATTACGGCGAGGAGGAGGTTTCTTCTTCTCGGGAAGATTCGGACGTTGGCCAAGTCGAACACTTTTTAACATCCGAGAAAGAGCGTGGAGATGCAATTTAGCCGTGGGTTTTTGTTGTGGGAGAAGCGTACGAATTACTGTGATATTTGTATTCGCCCATGTACGAACGGATGACCACGGGTGAATATACAGAGGCGCACAGAATGGTCCATGGCTGTGATCCTTTAGCCGCGAAGATAGTGTTGTGATAATAGTTCGCGATTGCATCGCTAAGTTGTTTTACATTTAAGAATGTTTAGATAAAAACAAATGCATCAATAAGTAGATGAAAGCTGTACTGCGTTAAAAAATATCATTCAACTATAAAATTAGATAAAATTAAAATTTCGCGTGAATTTTGTAGTACAATTGTCGATTTTTATATTGTTTATTAGGCGTGGAAGTTGCTAGATCCATTAACTTGTAGTTTCATTAAGAAATCGTGCTTCATTGGAGGAAATAGGCTGTTGACGCAGCCAAAAATCTTCTACAGAACAAAAAGGGTTCAAAGAACGAACTGGTGCAGGGATAAGATATTTTAAATACAAGAATTCAGATAGAATGATGTAAATCTTTCTGAAAAATATGGTAATTTAAAATATAGTAAGCTCCAGATTCTTTCAATATAATGGTTACTAATACAATTTTTTTGGCCATTTAGAAATTTTAAATTTTCTCACATTCAATTACTACTTACATATTCTCCGGAAGAATTCGTAGATAGTAAAAAGGACTGTGAGAGATCTATATTGCCGTTTTCTTTGTTATGAATTAACCTGTCAGTTATCCATCTACTTAATAGAACATTGGTACGAAATTTATAATCATGACTTCAGGAACTATTTTACGTTACCTACTGAAACATTCCTTTAGATGTTAAGGAAAAAACAGTCGATTCAACAACTTGTGTGGTAAAGAAGCAATTACGTAATCGCTCCTATTTTATTGGTATGAGCGCAGAATCTTTAAATTATGCTGAACAGATCGGCATTTACCCATTTACCTCGCTAGCGAAGAGAATGGCCTTGCGCCCAGCCATCAAGCCGTTGCCATTATGCAAGGAATGCACCTCAGACAATGGAGAAGGATGCAAAGGTCGAGAGACTACGGTCGTGTGCGGTGTCCCCTTATCTAATATTTTCAATGAAATTGATTTCCAAAATATATATATGAAGATGACTTGGATCCATTTTTTTCGAGTTTTGAAAATTTTCCAGTCTTCTCCTCCAAAGATTGGAAATAGAATGTTACTGATTGCATTAATGCAATTCATTCTTATTGCAAATTCAGCTTAGCTATATTTGAGTTCTGTTAGCAGTGAAAACTAATTGCTTTTATGGCTTTCATAGCTTTTTATTTTGTAAGTTTAGACTTAAGTAGCAGATAATTCGTTTACGATTAGAATGTAAATGGTTACACCATGATAAAAATAATTAAAATATCTCCTCAATATGAAATGTTTCATAAAATTATTCCTTAAATAATCTAATTAGTTAATTATCATTGGTATATATTTACATAAGCAGCATCTGCGAAAATTAATTTTTATCCTCCTATATTCGGCGAGGAAAATTTTCGAGCATGTGTTAATTTGAAAAATACTTTTCGGTTTAAACACCCTCAAAAGTCACTCTTTCGCTGGATTAAAAAAAACATTGTCTTTGTGCACTCCGTGAAATTGAGTTACATTGACCTCTAGAAATTGATTTCTATTGAAATATCCAGACTGAATTCATCTCGATTACAATACTTTCTCTTCGATACGGAAAAGGTGAAAGTAAATATTTGATGGGACAAATTCATCGGATGCCTTTTCTGCAGGCTATACATATGTCTCTTTATCAATTAACGTCTCCGTATGATAACTCTAAATGGGTTGATAATTACAGATATCCATCATAGGCTCGCTCGTGAAACTAAGCTTAGGTGTAACTAACTAATTTTACTGAAAACCACTCACTTTTTTGGGAATGAGTAAGTAATTTCAATCTTCAAACTTAGAGAGCGTATTGAATTTTCTTAAACATGTTTTATTGACATCCGTTGATTCAATTATGAATGTTTAATTGTATAATATATATTTAATTGCGTGTAGTGTGTTTAATTGTGTTCATGTGTTTATGCAGGAGGAAACGTTTATCGCGTGAGTTTCTGTTAATTTTGAAGTACGATGATCTTGTAATCAGAAAAAATGACTCAACCAAATAATTATCTTCTATCTCCCTACACCTTAGAAATTTAATATCCAATATTGAAATTTCCGTTTCTCACTTCTAGCTTTCATATTCTTTACAGAAAAGTTTATTTGGAAATTGAGGTTTGTAGAAAAACCGTCTTCTTCCAACCCTGATGTGCTGAAAGATAACGATGAACCAGTAGACACTAGTAGAAAATACTCTAACAGAAGGAATGAATAGTAGAATTAGCAAAAATATCTGTTACTTATGCAATATTATGGAGATAAACGATGTCTTCTTATATATTCTCGACAAATCAGTTTATAATTTAAAATTTTTGAATTTAACCGCATTTTCTAATTCCTCTCGATTTAAACTTTAAATTATTGTTAAACCCCGCGAAACGCATTTCCATACTTTTGAGAAAGCTATTGCGGCATTATCGTTTAGCTGAACAATTTCCGAGACCCCATCAGTAGAGGAACGAGATGCAAGTTAGTTTTTGAAAAATAAAACGGCCCATACGTCTCTATGAAATGGAAAACTTTATATAATGCTGAAATTACGGAAAATATTTCTACACAAATTTTCTTACATCTTTTAGGAAATATATTGTAAACCATGCATTTACCTATTCCACTCGTTGATATCAAATTACGTACCGATTTCATCCTAGCTTATTCAAAATGATTATCTTAATTTTTATCCTAACTTTGACCCGAAAATTGAATCATGTTTTTACTTTTGTTTTAGAGAGTTATTTTGTGGTAAGCTGTAGGATATTCGTTCAGACCAGAAGTAATAACTGTGAATTAACATCATGATTTTTACTTAGCCATATCTTACATAATAGCATGATATTAATATCTTATTTCAGCATTATTTTACCATGAAGTTCTATGTAGAGTCTAAATTAGTTTGAAACATAGAATACTGATATGACTAAAAAGAATTAATCACAGCGATGAAAAATTACGATAGCATCCATAAGAATTCAATTTTTAAATTATTTAGTGTATTAATAAGTAATAATTGGTTGAAAGTTTTCATGAAAATAGTATGAAAAGTTTTATGTTGGATTCCATTCCCGAAAAAATAACAGTTACTGAAATATTTATGTAAATTATTCTATGGAAAGGTACTAGGTTGATGTCGTGGAGCCATGTCATATGGGGAACTGAGATGGTGGTGTTGCTGTGAGTAAGAGCAAAGAGATCTGCTTTAAAGAGGTCGCGTGGAAAAGACGAAAGTGCTCAAATGACTCACTTACTGTAGCAACTTTTCTTGAGAGCTCTCATTTACAGGGCAAGAATAACATGGAATGGCTTCTTGGCCATAATACTTTCTCAAATTGTTTCTGTTGGGTAGTATCCGATTTTTTTGAACACGTCATGCGTCCTGCATTTCCAATCTCCGTATGGTTTCCCAAACATTTACGACTTAGCTCCATTTATTTAGGTTTTTCCTGTTTTCTACTCTATTTTAAAACTTTACTACCGGAATTAGAGATTTTAATGACATCAAAAGTTTATCTCAAGCCATAACGACTGATTTGATTGTCAAAATGTTCCTAGGCTTTCTTCTTACCGATGCATTTGGCTTCAAGGACGGTTTTTTGTCAAGGATAGTATTAAGCGGGTTAATTGTCTGGAGATTGTTAATTATACGTCGCCAATAAGGCAAGGTTTTTTGGCTAATTAAGATTCAAATGAAGATATAGTCATTAGCTACGTATTCTATTGATGGGAAGCAGTCTGATCTAGAGATACGTGCTCATATTTTATTCTAGCTCTATTGGAGCTGGCGGAAGTTCGAGGAAATTTATATTTATTAGTAGAAATCGTCCAAATTATTCATATTCAGATAAAATTAAACGTTTTTAATATATAACCGTATTTTTTGAAATCATGAGGTGTATGGCGGTAAATATAAATAAAAAAAATTTCTCTGAAAGAAATACACTTTTCTATACTGTAAATTGTACATCTAAACTTCCAAGTGCTAGTTTAAGTATCACGTTCCACCGGTTTTTACTGGAAATAATCAAATAAAAAATAACAGACGGTAGTTCCTTTCAAGCTCAAGCCTCGAAACAATATTGGAAATATTTTAACTATCCGAAACTGCTACCTCTAATTCTCACATGATACCGATCTATCTAATAATAGATCCAACTACTAATATGCTACAAAGAAGCCGAAATGGCCTCTATCTATACATCTTTCTTATTCTAAGATATTCTAACTTCTTTTATTTCTATGTGAAGGCTCCCTTTAGTCAGCTCATGTTTCTGCTTTAAATGCTAAGTGACCGTCAAAGTTGGAGTAGTCTCTCTCATTCCTGGCAATGTAAGGGCATACGTTCTAAAAATAATTCAATAATCTTTAAAGCAATTAAACTCAGTAGGTTATCAGCTGTTTGTCTTCTTCTTATCCAACGAACCTGCCTCACTTTAAGACGGTGTTGTCCTTCAAAATTGCATTCGGAATCTTGAAAGAGAGAGACGTTAAAATTATGGCATTTTTATTTTTTAGTGATTGATTTATAGATGTGAATAAATCTTCTCGTATGCTTTGAGAGTGAGTTTTTACAGTGAGCTTTCCTGTAAAACGATACATGCTGCGACTATTCTTCTTTTGATCTTTTTTTTCAGAGTTTGTATAAATTGCAATTGAAAATCTAACTTAAACAAATTTGATATCTTATATTGATTGATACTGTACTGTTTTTAAGTGAAAGAATACGGCAATGAATAGACCTTGAAAAACAAAGTGGTTCCTAAGCTAGGATTGATGAATTATTAAACGAATTGATTCATCTTCGAAGTTCACTCTTTATTTAAAAACTATGCTATGAATATTATTATTAGTATAAAATTTCAGGGCCTTCTCACTATTCGTATCGGAGATTCATAATAGATATCGTTTTATTTAAATAAATTAAGTATAGCAAATTACCCGAGTATCAGTGAATACAGTATTATTCTATGAAGCTAATCACTGTTATAAATCGTGAGCTTGGGCCCCGATTAAAAAAATACGAAATTAAAAAAACGTTTAGATTTGCAAATAAATAAAAATATCTGTATTCTCTGACGTATGGTATTTCACCATGCTCTAAACCGTATGGTGTTTAATGAAATTTACAAATGAAATAGTTGTACAGAAATTATGGGAAAATATAAATTGGGAATTAACGCTCAAGGTTTCCAACCTTTTATTTGCATTTATAACGATCAGATTTTTTGTTTATCCAATTATTTTATTTATTTTGCATTATGTTGAATTTAGGTCGTTGTACTAGGTGGGAGCAGTCTAGTTGACTTCATTAATCCATATTTCTGTATTTCTATCAGAATAGTATCTAAAAGCATTCGAAAAATATTGTAAAGGCGGGTGGGCATTTTCTTATATTTGCGTTGCATATTGAATTTCTCAATTTTGGCATTTTCGGAAAGGAACTTGCTTAATAAATGACAAACAGAAAAACATCGGTGAATGGCTTTGGAGGATGCTTAGGAATGGGTTTGTTATTAGAAGATGAAGGAAAAGGCTCAAATAAAAACCGTTGAAAATACTATAAGGTAGAAATAATAGGATAATTGCGATGATAAGATGGGGTTGTATATCACGCTTAAAATAACAGATGCCTAAGAAAATTTTTGAGAAAATGGTACTTTGATAGTGTATGGATATTTAGAAGTTCTTACATGTGACACATGTAAAGCCACATTGTAATTACTCCGAGAGACCGTTGAGAAACACTGAATTCCTAATCTCATCACGTGGTGATTTAAGCACCGCCGGATCGCGGCCTCAGATCAAGATGCTCCAACCCTTTAATCTCCAGTCGCAGGATAAGTCGAACATCGTCTCAAGTTCCTCTCCCCAACACAGCATCCCTACCGCCGCACAGACGATCTCGAGGAGTTGGCATTTACTTATCTCATCCTGGGAGACCCGGGCTCTTAGCTCGCGTGAGTAGCAATTGTCGGCAGCAGGGGGGGGGCATATTGGGGGGGCGAAAGGAGGGGAGAGCGAGAGAGAGAGAGCGCGAGCCACGGCCTCTCTCAGTTCCAGTGTTGGAGCCATCGACAGAGGACGTACTCAAACCCATTCGCCCGCTTTCGCATACATAATAGAGACTTCAACGACCGACGCCGACCCGAGGGGGATCGGCGAACTTTTCGCTGCGAGACATCGCTTCGCGTGGTCCCCATTGCGCCGGTTATTCATACTGTAACCGAAGCAGACAATAGGGATCGCGTTCCTTACGAAAGGCACCTGGGACCCCCGCCACGACCCTGAAACACCCCGATTCTTCGAGGCCCTCACCGGGCGAATACGAGCACGCCGTGAGTGGTGTGCCGTTTCTAGAAGCGTTCGCTTAACGGTTTTGTTTCACGAGGATGTGATTGGTGCTTTTTGTGCGTGTGCAACATTGTTCCATTTGTGAGGTGTCCCTAGCTACGTTACCGTAGGATCTGCAAGAGATATATCTGCATACCTCTTGAACCCATACCCGAGTCATACTTACTCCACCTATCAGTGTGAATTTTTGGCTTTTTTAGGGTCTCCCGTGGTAATTAACGTGTTCTAACGGTGGCTTTCTTCTCCTGTTAGCGTTTTGTCGACTTACGTCGTTCGCTGTCCCTTCTCGGATGGGACCTGGGATAACCGAGAATTGGACTAGAATCGGCGGCGTTCCTCCCCAGCATCTCTCTCCCCGCAGGGAAAAACAAAAGCATTGAAAAAATCAATCGGTGTCTTCTCCATCTGGGAAGAGAAAGAAGACTTTTCCCCAGTCCCCTCCAAGAGTAGGGGAGGAATGTTTTCCTTTCGCACGGGCGAATTATAACCACTTCCCCGTTGTCGCGAGTGTCACAGATTAACAGCTCGAAAGGGACCCAATAGCGAGGCGTTTATAGCCGTAGAAACACCGCTCGTGAAATAAAAAGAAATACAGACTCCTGGACTGTGCTTGCAGTTGCCACATCCCATGAGATGCCCGGTCGTTTGAGTGCATCTTACGACACGCGAACCAGGACCAGTGGGCGGATAGGGGTGGGAGGAGTCGGATAAGACGAGGAGGGAAAGAAGAACGAGGGAAAACGGTGAGGAATCGTTAAAAGATTGAGAAGTCACCTCGGTCCGACACGAAAATACACCGACGCCGACCGGTCCTGTCCTTGAGGGAACGAACCCCGAGTCCTCCGAAAGGAAAGGTCGCTCCCGGAAGGTTCCGTCTGACTCAGCCGACTTCCGTTACCGAAAAATCAGCCAAGATGTTGAATTGTAGCGTGTTGGATTGCATCCTGCACCCACACCATGTACATAGGCACCAGCTGCAGATCCTGCATCAGCTGTCTATGCTGCACCATAGAGACGAGGATCCGGACCATGGTGAGTGGATGGGCGTGGTCTACTTAGCCGAGGCTGCGCTCGCCGTGTGGGTGGAAAGAAAGGCTATTTGGGAAACCCATTTTTTTTCAGCTCTTTTTCGCAGGACTTTTATTTCAGCTATCTTTCCGCATTGCAGAATATTAATGTATAATATATGCTGAGCAAATCAGTAACATAATAATTTGTTAACTATTTTTGATAATATTTTATTCGAAATAGACTAATCTTATATAGAGCTTAAAATGGTTAAAGGAAAATGTTTATAATTGACGTATATTATGAATTTATAGAGCATCAGTATGTTTACGAATGAAATTCTTTGAAATACTTCTCTGAATTATGACTTTCCTTTTAAGGCCGCGTGTGCTTTTCTTATTCCTCAAATAGGCTAATTTTTCCTCACAGAAAAATTAAAAAAATTATTAATTTTATTTAAAAAAAATATTTCTGCTTTCAGATAATATTTCTCAAGAAAATTGTCAAATCCTTGCGTACTTACTGAATATTTTTACTGTTTGATATTGGCATGGCCTTCGATGAAAAATTATATCTCGATATTTCCACTTTGCAGATGTTTCCTCATAGAAAATCAAAGAACTTTCATTTAAGCGAAATATTTCTGCATTGAGATAATAATGCTCATAAAAACCTTCACACCTTTTTCGTATGAACCGGATGTTTTACCGTTTTATTTAAAACTTGGCCTTCGATGATGAATTAAGTCTTGATATTTCAAACTTACCTTTGATTTATCTTTATCATATTTTATTGATAACACTCTCCTGATATTACTTAATATTGATAATTTTCTTACGTATGTCACTCAGCATCTATTTCAAATTTTCAAGTCTTCACTCATTTAATATATAGCTTCTGTAATTTCTGCTTAAATAAAATTGTATGAGTCTTCGTGATAGCCGTGAAATTTTGGAGAGCTAATTAATGAATGTTGCCAGAATTTTATACTGGGTAGGCGTAATTTAAGTCATCCAGACCCATGAGTCGAAAAAATAACTGGAAACTCCGTCCATCCTCAGTGCGGACATTACTTGCAAAGAAGCGGCTCCGTTAGCCTCTCGGTGCATGAAGGGAATTATCATGGAAGTGATACTTTGTTTTGGAATTTCTCTTCCCTGTCCCCCTCGGATGTGGGACATACCCTCATGAAAACGCAATTCCGCTGGAAATCTGCGAACAAGCCTTAACGGTAAAAGTACTTCCTTTTTCGTTGACGACTTTTGCTGCGCTCAAAAGCGGAATTCAGGAAATTCGCAGTCTTCCACTTATTGGCTCCTTTCCTTTTCCCGGGGATCTCGGATTGGCCTGCGGCCAGCATTCGGAAATGGCTTATCAGAGAATGCCGTTTGAAAATAATTCAGCGTTTCAGCTGGGAGCTGCAGCGGTAGGCACGCGTCTACTCGAGATTCTCACTCCATTTATTCCCATCTCTTTCTCCCTGTCTTTCGCTCTCTTTCCAATCTCTTCTGCAGCTAAGCCGTCTGTTCCCGGGACGAGAAAGTCACGAGCTCCGCAGCAGCTGATATTCCGCACTCGGTTGGCGTTTATAATACGACAGCTTCCATATTAGTTTCTTTTCGTGAAACGAACAGCTACATCTCTATTTCACGTGGAATGGAAGAGGGAAACGCGGTACGGTCAGTTTCGGATCCTAGAAAGCACGCGGCGTTCCTCCCTTACCTGAGAATGTAGTACACAGCGGAGACATATTTACCTGAAGTGTGGAAGATTAAAGTGGAATTTCCTTAATTTGTATCAGAAGATCGGAAGGAATTTGAATATGCGATATGTTTAGAAATTATATTTTATATTATTCACCTTCATAGTATAAATATCATCTGTTCTTACGCTTAAACTTAGAAAAATATGTAACCAAACCAGTCGTTTAATATGCCGTTTGGTTTGATTTGTTTAATAACATTTAATTTAGTATTATAAAAGTTTTTCTCTCTATTTTATTATCAGTTTGCTCTTGCAGGAGAGGAAAAATTTCGTAGTTTTCTGCACTATATATTATTTAAAATGTTGGAAAACTGTTAGTGCTATTTCTGCATATGTCTGTGGAATATCCATATAAAAACCTATTGAATAGGGTGAATTAGAAATCAAACTGCAGATTAATTCGTTAAAATTGCAGCCAAATAAGTATAGATTAGGCAAAAATTTTATTTTAAATCTCATGATGCTCTCCTCTCCTAAAAATAAACTTTTTATCTTTCTTCTATATCTATGAAATCATTAAGATTATCATCGAATAAGTATTTAATTTATGTATGCATGTATATTTATGAACGAATATACACGCGACCAAAGTTCCTTATATATTTTTCCATTTATGGGCTGTAAGAAAATTTCTGCAGGCGATTTGTTTATAGAGCCTCTATTGCCAATTTTTATTTCGCAACGATTCTGATTTATTTAATTAAAATGACGAAGCCAACTATGCGATGGCATTATTCATATTTATAAAATGCAAAATCTGTCTTGCGTTTATGAAAAATAAACAGCTTACAGCTTAAAATTGTTCTATAAATAAAGGACGATAGACAAAAAATTAGTCGAGCGGCAAGTACTGCGCGACCGTCAAGGCGCGCAGCATAGAGGGAACCTCTCACACGACGTGCAATGCATACTTAGGTAGGTTCGTATAATTTTGTGTTGGAAAGAAAGTATATATATATATGAATTCCAAAACACGGATGCTTCATGGGTTCGGTCATACTTAAATGCCAGCGTTTGGAGTAAAGGAAATGACCATTAGTGTAAAGGTTCCTCTATTCCCGGAGGGACTTTCTGTTTGCTTGCATACCTGGAGGATGTTATTTCGATCTGCATGTTTGTCCCGCTTTTGGAATTTTTGATGTGATAAGCTACACAATTCTGGTTTGAACTCGTTTCTTCATGTATTTCCTTGTCGACGTCATACCTGAAGTTTGATCATATATTTATACTCGCTCGCACTTTTGACCAAATAATTTTCATTTATTTATGGAGCTAAGGGCTATCATTAGAAGTTACGTCCTTATTCAGAACGATTGTTCTAAAAAATAAAACGTTAAACTCATCAAACATGAGCTACATTGTTTAGAATCCTCGTAAATATTCTAAATTTGTGTAAGTGATACTCCATAATCAATCCTGTTATATATAAATTAGGACTATCCTGACCGATAAAACAATGATTAACCAATTAACTAACCAATCTTTCAAAAATGAAGTAGTGATTTCGAAATCAATTAAGAAATCCGTATGCCATTGCAAAATAATTGAAGATAATCGTTTCATTTGGAACCAAATTTTTTATGGAAAGAATTCGAGCTTATTCTGTGTAGGATATGAATTACTCAGTTACAATTAAAAATCATATATTTTTACATACACACGGTCTGAAATCTCATTTATGCCCATTTGTTTGAGAAATAATGCGTCCAGGAGATAATTTTTAGACCCAACAATTTCGCTTGGAGTCTATTTCGTCTTGTTATATTTCTATGGAAGTGAAACTTCCATAATTTGTGTCTCGAGTGAGAGTAGGTCATACTTAAGTTAGAGAAAATTCGAATTTTGGCAACTCACTTTTTCGTTATCGTAATTGAAAAAGAGAAACTTCGATTGTCCAATGGAAATTACAAAAAAAGAAGTACAACTTAAGTTGTTTTTTTCCAACAATTGGTACAATGGCGTCCAATAAGACCTCATAAACGAGAGTCTTAGAATTTTTATATTTTGTGGTTAATGGTTCATATGATCTGATTAAAATTGAAATTAACAAAATCTTAGAATTATAATAATTTGCTTTAATTTTAATTTTGGTGTTATTATGTTTAAATGTTTTGATGAATTACAGCGAAATTTACAGATTCTAAGATAAAAAATACCGAGATATCCGCTTGTTCGCATCGTCAAATATTTTAGCTTTAAATTGAGATCTACAACAGTAAATAACCAGTATGAAATAAGTATGTATAAATAATGTATGAAATTAAGACTATCACACTGCTATGCGCAAGAGATTGATTATCGGGCGGAGATATTCTGAGTACTAATTAAAAATATGATAATTCTAAGAAATGTAACTAGGAGTAGACTAGTTTTTGTATTAAGAGTTATAAAACCCTCTATGTATATTACGAATCCTATTGAATCTAAAATTAAGAAATCGAATTTCAAGCGTAAACTTCCAGAACACTATTACTACTTAAAATTTTATCAAGAGGTTACATTTTTTTTAAAGACACTAAAAATTATTCATCACTCTCACTTTTGAGCGTATGTTTTCTAAATAAACACCATATCTTTCCTTATATTTTCTGTATTAATTTTTAATTCAGCGCGTAATTATTGTCATTTTTTCAAAACAGTCAGTACATCAGTAGGGTCTTGGTTGGTTAAAGTTACATTTTATGTTGCGCGGTAGAAGTGAAGGAGAAAAAGTCTGCCGTAGCCAGGGATCGAACCCAGGTCTCCCAATTGCCGGTCGGTTGCTCTAGACCTGGGTTCGATCCCCGGCTACGGCAAACTTTTTCTCCTCCACTTCCAACGCGCAATTACAATAAAAATGTGTATCATGTGAAAGTTCCTTCATCTTTATTACATTTTATGCATGTTTTTGCAGAATATTGGGCTTGGTGACTTAAACTCCTTGCCACTGCCTCCTGATATACATATATGAATATCCTCCAACCATCAAGAATAAATATTAGGAATTATGCTTATAAGGACCAATATAGGAATGTGATGAATTCAATAAAAAAGCTGAATAATAAATATTTTGTGATAGGACTGAGAATGGATTTATATAAATATTCTTCCCTTCTTGATGTTTAACTTAAAAAGACAGAAGATGAACTATCGGATAATATTACCTCGTGTCTATCTCCTCCTTCCTATCGCTTGATTGTTCACAAACTTAAAGTCGGGTTTTCATAGGGTCAAGTTGACGTGCCACTAGACTCATGCATGAATTGCTAGTACACGATAGCTGTGCAAGTTTTTTGTCGTTCTAATGACATTCTCATCAGCATGTTCAGTGTAGTAGGTATCTTGATTGATCCTGAAATTTTAGCCTTTTCTTTATATTTTACAGAAACTCCGTTTCGAGATAAATATTAAACTTTTGAACGCAAATCTTTTTATGAAACGACATTTTGCCCTTGCATCCACTTTAGTGCGTGCGAGCTATTTGATTGACTCAGTAACTACTCTCTCCGGACTACTAATGGTTCTCACCTCTTGAGAACCCGAATTAAGAATATCCGAAAGGTCTCACAGCTAACTACATCACCTTTTCGGGGAATCACTGATTAAGGGTCTTCAATCATCCGAAGAGAAACCCTCAACCCCTTCAGATAAGCTAGAGATATGTGCGCGCGGATACAAGATAAAAAAGGCGTAGTCCAAGAGGAAATGTGTGGTCTCCGGCGTGAGTCAAAGGAGGAGGTGCAACCGACAGCCTGGCCATGATCGCATTTTGGACAATCGCGTCGTATAAGTGGCCTTGAGCGGAGTTCATTCTTGCATCCAACGAGATCCGAAACAGTCCTTGGTTCACCGATTCGTGAAGGGAGCGAGATACACTTTCCTCGCCGTCAGACCTTGCTGAACTGTTTACCAAAAGAATGGGTTTCCGTGGTAATCTTCTCCGATAGGGAAATGGCGGTTAGAAAGCTCCGCACTGATCCATTGTTATAGATGCTCGAGGGACTCCTACAGGCATAGTCTTCAGGGGTGTGGTCTGGGCGGGGTTTACCAAGAGAAACCTCTGGAAGTTTTTCGGAAGATTTTAATAGGAGGAAAATAGCGTAATAGGATTTAGGCAGGTTTTATCTGTTGATCTCTCTGGGATTTGGTGCCGCTAACTCTTTAACGTCGTCTCTAGGAATCGGTCAAGGAGTCTATGAATTGATTTTTCCGATACGTATCGCGGCGGAAATGGAAAAAAATATCCTAGACCTGCGGAATTGGGTCAGAATTGAAAGGAAATAAATTACTGGTGTTGGTCGATATGAAGTTTTAATTATATCGGATTGCGCTTTTTACGGAAATATTTATGGAATGTATGAAACATGAATGCGGAGGGAATTAAAGTTTTCTCAGTATCTCAAAAACGAATATAGTGAATGTTTGTTTTGTGGAGTATCTGTGACAAAATGATCCTTATTACGTATCATTTATTGCCCAGTCTTTTTCAAGGATAACCCAAATCCTTTACTGGTTTAGAGATTAAAAACTCTCCAAGAGAGAGCCTTTGCCTGCCTTTCGTGCTGGTTTATTTTCAATTGCGTTATTTCAAAATTACGTTATTTTATCTATGAATTCTTCATCTAATAATTTTACTCTTTACAATAATTACATTTTGGTTTGCTAACAACCATCAGCAATAGTCATGCCCTAAAAAGATAAAAGATAAAGTATATATGAGAAGAAAGTTTATCTATTAATTATTTAACTCGCCTCAGATGATAAGGCGTTGAAAAATTTGTTGGTTTGCATGCAAAAATATGAGGTTTAGCGTAGAAGAATCATTGAGTTTAATTTCCCATTTACTTTTAATCCTTTGCTTAGGATAGTCTCTTTATTCATTCTTTCCTGCAATTTCGCAGATTTTTCACAGCCCTCTTCTCTTTGTGGGCGTTTTCCCATGTGATATTTTTCTGTGATCAAAGTTATTACAGATGTTTATTATCCCCGCAAAACCATTATTTTTATTTAGTAATATGAAAACAGAGAGGTAATTTCACATTACTTGTTCAAATATGTCTATATTATTGTTTGAATTCTTTTTTGTTTCTTGTTTTAGACAAGGATGAAATAGAAAATAGGACTTACGTGTCTCAATATCGCCCAATGACTACGTTTCTATGTATGATAAATGTGGCTTCATCACTCGCTTAAATTCTATTCATTTACTGGTTAAACTCTATATCCTGCCTCCCAAAAAGCTACCCGAAAAATTTGAAGGTTTTTCTCCAATGTCGGAATACCGGGTTCGAGTCCCTTGCTTGCGGCGTGCACGTCCCCGAATATCTAATCGAATGACATTGGGCAAAGTGACGTAAAGTTGCGTGGAAATTCGGACCGTAATTCCTGTTGTCATTGACTTCGCGCGAGTGACCTTCCAGCGTTGTTTTCGGGCGTCGGACCTCCACTGGAGCCTGTAAGGAGAGTGACATTACGGAAATGCTTTTTGATATATGCGATATGATTATCAATTTTAAACCGTTATAACACACTGCGATTATTTCTTACCATTGGTTGATCCCCCTTGCATACTTCTGGCAAACGGTTAGAAACGGCTCTAGTTGTAGGAGCCTAGTCTCGCCTAGTCGACATTTAAGTAAAACCGTAGATCTTAAAATATTGCAAAATCAATTACGTATTCATATGTCTTGTTGGAAAAGCATTTGGTCTACTTTTAGATATTCGACGATGTTAGATCTAAAAATGGACTACAATAGTCTTAATCTCGCCGTAAAATAAACTCCTTCTATTATTATTATTATTATTATTATTATTATAATAATAATTATTATTATTATTATTATCATCATTATTTATGATTTGGAGATGAATGTTTTCATTATTAATTTCAATAGATGTTCAAAGATCTCTTTGATTTTGCTTGGAATTGGCATTGGCAACATTGAACGCAACATAAATAATAAATACATACAAACTTACTTGTTATACTCGGACATCATAAAAATTTATGCTGTGACAGAGACCCCGCTTTCAAATGTTATATCTATAATAATTCCGTTGATATACGCATGAATTTCAGAATTGTACAATGTTATTATCATTGTCGTTATTATTACTTTCCATTGAGAGATTTTTTCCCACGCTACTGATCCGACCATAAGGATTACGAAATGATCTAAACGGTAGTTTCCTTAGAGGTCCCAAAGACTCTTATAAAAGAGATTCAGCCTCCAAAACAGCCACCCGTCATCCGTCGTAACTAGTCTAACGCGGAGATTCGGCGAAAACGTAACCTGAAAAAAATAAATAACCTCACCCAACCACGTACCTGAGGAAGGTTAAGGAGCATGACTCAAATCGGAGGTTAGGCCGAATGCGAAAGGAGTGCCTTGTCATCCAACCTTGCCGTGTACAGCGGGTCCCAACGAAGGACGACTTTTGGAGGGCCCACACTCGCAAGGCCCCGCCCTGCCACCCCTTCCGCACTCTTCAAATGACTCTTTCGGTATAGGAGTTGGTGGAGGTAGATGGATGAATGGCGACAAAGCAAGTGGAGAAAACTCAACGTGGAACGTATTTTCTATTCTGAGATCCAAGTTTTATAAACTTTTTTATCTTATTTTTTTCTCATTTAACATAATTTTATTTTATTTCATTTTTTTTTCATTTTAGACTATTGTATGATTGCATTTCCATGCTCCTTTGTTGATGTTTATACATATTCTTATTTCAATTTATACTTTTTCTCCACTTGTTATTGCGATTCCTGGTAATTGCCCAAAATTGGCTGTTAATGAAACAAATTTAAATAAATAAATAAACTTGAATTGCTGCTATAAACCTTGGGATATACTATCATACACCGCCAATTTAGCGTTCATGCTTCCGTTTTGTTCATTCAGCAAAACGTCACGGTGAAGCACTGCGTAACAAAGTTGGTTCAGTACCGTATTCAAAAGTAGTTTAATGGCGGCAGTACATCGTTTTAGAAGATACAAATAATTTTCATTAGAAATACCAAAATTTTGTCAATGGTTAGTTAATAACATAATTATGATGGTACGGCATCAATCTGTTTGACATTTGCCATAAGTCGGAATATCCCTCGATAACACTCCCGTAGAGAGTTATAGTATCTAAAAATCTCCATGTGATTCAATAAATAAAAATTACGAATGCGCTCAATCTTAGTAATTGTAAAATACTCTTGGATAAGGCAGAGAAAGACTTAAATGGAGATACTCGAGCAACTTTTCAACAAATCCTGCTGTTTATGATACTTAAGTTGTTTATAGAAGTATTATTTTATCATTACGAGAATAGAACTAAAAGAGCTGTTCGCTTGCATTAAAAAGAAAGCTAAATATTGTGAAACAACTCTTAGGAACGCTGAAATTGTACCAGAATGCACGTGCATTCAAATAAATTTCAATATTGACTTTATGCTGGTTGATAGGAAAAGCTAAATGAAGAATATTGCTGGAGAACTACTTATACAATGGCTATGTGAGCAATGATTTACATCATTATGACATAGTATAAGTATTTATGATACTCTTTCTTGATCATTGCGTGTAATTTAAGTGCTAGATTTTAAACAAATGAACTGTGTTAAAATATTTCCACTGAAACTAAATCTAGAATTTATTCATTTGGTATAATCCTTTCGTTATAAATACGTATTTATCAGAAATTCAGGCAAATTTCATGGGAAAGTTAGTTTCTGTATTTGTGTTACCATCTCCTAGGTTATGGTTGATAAATAAAAGCTAAAACTTAAATAATAAAATGTTACGTTAAAAATGTCGAAATTTTGTCATGTGGCTGCTTAGATAAGCTTTGAGGCCTTTGAGGATTGCGGCTTTTATAGTCGTCAACATAAACATTTGTTATCGCGAACCTTAGATCTGCTTTGAACCTTGTTAAAATTCGCAACTCGTATCTTGAGGAACTGTGTCCTTATCACATGACAGGAGACATCTTCAGATTTTAGAAAGGCAGTTCGGATGGTATTTCGCAAGCTATTCGTGACATTGGGAAGATACCTCTTAGAAGCCCATATGGCTTGGAGAGAAAACGAGAATTTTCACAAAAACAGACATATTCATGTTTAGAATACTAGACTCGTATTTCGGAATTTCTATAAAGTATGCCTCCATTTTCTTTTTTTCTTACAGTACTTCCTAAACGTTTTAAATCTCTGTGGAACGATGTTACAGCATGATCCGTATATGATAAATTAGTTATATTTTATGTGAAGTTATCAAGACATTCTTATCTCTGACAATGATTCTGGTGTAGCGGTAAGGATTTCTCAAATTACGCTTCAGCATTCTGCTATCGGGAAACCTTACTTTTTCCTTAGGAAGACATGTTATTACGCTTACTGTAATTTAGTCTGTTATAAATATAAGGAAACACTTATAAATTTCCCATTGAAATAATATGAGTTCATACAATCTGTTAGATTGAAGGATTACAATACAAGAGAATAGAGTTATTGAAACTTCCAATATTTTTTCGATTCTCTAAGTCTTCAAAATTCAACCATTCAAATTATATTAGAACCCCTGTCTTAACGAAACCAATAAAAGTAATATCATATCCTTTTCCTAGATAAATTACGTACATTATTTTTATTTTTTCATCTATTTTATCCACTCCTTTCTCACTAGTATCATTTAGTCGCTTTCAACTATTTCTCAATATCCTTTTGCTTGAAATATTTCATAAATGCTTGCTCTAAAACTTTTCATTTGCATGAATAATTAACATTTGACACGATGTATGTATTTATTAAATTACAGGTTTAAATATAAATATTGATTAAACTAAGCAGCGAATTTAGTAACTAATGTTAGTTAGTTACTAAATTCGGGTTGAGGCTCTTCCAAAGATAATTTTAGGAAAGAGTATTAGTTTTAGTTGTCTTCGGAGATCAAATAAGGTTTGACAACTCATTTCTATTGTAGTAACTATGTGAATAAACCATACAATTTGTTCTTCTTATTCTCCTCTGGATAGTATAAAGGGAGAACTATTTTTTCTGATTCAATCACTGAATCAAGCCCGAAGAAATATGTGTCAAAGAAAATTAAACAAGTAACCAAAAAGCACATCAAACCGCATTTCCCGATTCATTTCGACCTCTTTTTTTACGACTATGATCCTCAATGACTCCGGGAGTCATTGAAGCGCTCTCCCATTTCCATTTAGCGTTTTTCAACGAGTCCCCTTTGATTTGCGAACGTTCGTTAGAAGCTCGCCGTTCCCCCGACGGCGGACCCAATAAATCCAGCGCGCTCCTTGAATTTTATTCCCGATCATCTTATTGCCTCTCAAAGATTCTCGCCGATAATAAATCCCGCTCCTCGATTCCGTATCTGCGTCCGCTTTTCAGCGTAATTATCTCCCCGGGATCTTTTCGCCGTCGTCTCCTCCGCTCCTAAGGACATATCCTCTCATTAGACCCCGTGTTCCTACAACCTTCCTCCGCACCATACACGCGATCCCATACTCCATCCTCAGGACAGCACTTTAACAAGTAGTCCGCCGGGGACTAATGAAGGCTAAGTTCCGACTGTTGGGAGATTAAATTATTTGCCCCATATCGCCTCATCGCCGGCCATTGATTCCCCGATGGTCTCCGTATATTATTTTTGGTTGAGGGATTTCGGACGGGAGGTATTCCTGCCGCGGAATGTCGCTCTGCTTTCGTTTGATCCGGGGGATGCGAGATTCGCGTTGAGATATTGGAGTGCGGAACGTCAAAAGTGTGGTGTTGATCATGTGAGCTTTAACACGTGGATTATTGTTTTAGAATTAATTGATTCATTAAAAAAATTCTATTAAAATTTCTGATGAAAAATCCACTTTTAAAATTCAATTTAATTTCTTCTGGTTAATTCTATGTACTTTGAACTTTTATACGCTGTAAAGTACTCTATTCGGTCATTTTTAGTTTCTTCATGAACTACTTTTGGTTTTAAAATACTTTAATACCTATAAAAGCTTCAATTTTAGAAATGTAGATAATTTTATTGAGGTTATTCAGCTATAAAACGATTCGAAAAGTTTCTCAATTCTCAATGACTTCATTCTGTCATTCTCTATATGATTCGTGTATTTAATAGTACTGTTAATGGTTAGCCATTGATGAATTATTACTGGAAAGACAGAGATCATTACACCTTTTCTTCTTAATATTCATTTTGATCAATCAACAATATTATTTGTGAGCATAAATTTTTATTGCTTATCTGTGATTCCGTGAACGCTCTCTTAACTAAAGAGCCACTCATATTAATAATATGACATAGTTATTCATTATAATATCCTTTTTATACGAAATAATGCAGTGCTTGTTAGTGGCTTGTTACACAAACTTCAGCTGAAGTATTTTGATTATCTAGTTCGGAGGTGAAATTGAAACTGTCGTGAAACTCAAGCGCAATGATTTACGATTTTTTTACCTTCCGGCATACAGATAATCAAACCTTTGATTACCAGTGAAATCGAAAGGCATTTATCCGAAGAAGCCGAGCATGATTCCGCTAGTTACAGAACTAACGCTGATTCTTACTCGAACAAAATGGCACACCGATACACAAATAAAGCAGATTCCTTTTTTAACAAGATGACCGACCAATTTAAATTGTATTAATACGAGACACGATGTCTCACACCTATGACCGCTCTTCCCTTAGCTTGTTTGTCGAGAAGTAATCGACGGAGTAGCAATTTCCCAATCGTCCAGTTCCGGTCAAATTAAAGCTCGGAGAACGAGCTGAAAAATGCTCCTCAGAGTTCGTTTGTAGATCGAAAAAGACCTCTTTTTTGCCTCACATGTTCCAGATCCGATCGCCTTGGTATTTCTATCCGTCATTGTGGATGCACAGTATACAGACAAAGTCCCTGAAAGCGATCTCCCGAGCTCAGCCTTCTCCGAAGAGCGGACGGAAACGTATTCCGCTCGGGTTTGCCGATCTCTTGGTCTAATTATCATGCCCCACTTTACATTTACATTCTTAATTACTTAGGCAAACACGCACCTAAGATACATTCCGTAGATCACGCGTAAAAGATCGGTCACGAAAACGAGCCGTTGATAGGTTTGCGCAAGTTTTTTCGAGCTTAATTATTCGGGACGCAATGAGGCATAAAAGTTTCTTATTATTTTTGTGGTAAGAATGGTGATTGGGAAATATCTTCGTTAATTCAGTTTCCTCTCTCAGATGATTCACGAGCAAATAGTCTTTCTTATGGAATGGCAGTTAAACGTTATTAACGTTCATTGTGTTTGTTTTATGCAGTTCTTTTGTTCGTTTTATTTATGATTACCGTGTTTTGTTCAAAATAACGGTTAACTTTTCTTTTGTAGCAATACGAATGAAATATTTCTATTTCTCTATCAATGACTCAAATTGGTAGTGTGAATATTTCTTTACTGGGCAAGATTTTTATCGTTTATTAAATGCATGTAACTTACTGCAATCGAGGATTATCAGATACTAACTATCAAAAACTAAGGGAATCCAAATTCCAAGTCCTGTTTCTTCGCTTACACATTATAATATATGAATTAAATATTAAAAGTTTATGCATAAAATATTGGGTATTTTTATTGGCAATATCGAGACAATAATCCTAGTATTTTCGAGAATATTAATCCTAGTATTTTTGAGAATATTTGAAGTATTACATCTATTTTTTGCGTTCATATTTGAGAAATGAAGTTACAAATTATGGTAATAATAATAATAATATATCGTCTTTATTTGGGTGATATTGAGACTTAAAAGTCTCTTTTTAATCTAACCCATAACCCATAATGATAATGGGTAATTAGGTAGCACAAAAAGTAATAAGTTTGATTCTACCATTTTTTTCTGTTTTCATTTTATTCGCAAACTTTCGTACAAAATATTTTTGTGATTTATGGAACACATGAAGTTTAATTATCAATTTTTTAATTGCGTAATATGGAAAATGATTTTTTCGATTAACATGGATTTAATGTCATTTGTAAATTTCGCTTCAGTTATTTCTTTCGTCACTGTTAATTAGCCTACAAGTACTTTTAGCAATTCGAATTACTCCATGCCAGTTGCAGTTGCCGCACAGAATTTGAGAGTTGAATGAAAACAACTACGTTTCATTTCTCATCGTTAACATCATTACTGTCTAGATTTCTCTTTCTCCACTATCTCCAACATTGTCAAAGATAAAGTGGTATATTTAGTTATGAAACTTGAAGAAAAAGAGGATTCACTTTTACAGCCATGCCAATTATAACTTGGTATCATCGCTGTTATCTCAGATCTTTATATTTTAAGAGCCGTTACTATAGCCAAGCTAGACTATTCCCAGAGATTTATGCTGTCTACGCTTTATCAAACAATAAGGAAAAACGTTGTTCTGACTCATAGATTTACGATGTACGGATGTCAGACTTGAACACATCGCGACTTTACTCTGTGTAAATTTTTAGGACGACACTTAAAGAAATATACTTGGTTAGTTCCCAAGGAAAAACGGACTTGAAAAAAGTCTGACGGGGCAGGGAATCGAACTCGATTGTTGATCGAAATCGATAGATACTTGGTTAGCCCCAGAAAATTTTATTTATGCTAAATTTTAAAACATTATGAAGTAAAATAGAAATTAATTTAATAAAATTGAAATGAAAATTTTGATGTTATAATTACATTTTTAATCAGAAAATACATTTAAAAAATTCAATATAAGATTTGAAAATTAAAAATTAAGTTTTGATAATTGAAAATAGATTTTAGAAATTAAAAATATTCTAAAAACTAAATTTTTTAATTAAAATTTTAGCCACATCATTTTAAGATCACGCTAATATGTGGAACTCGCCAAGTAAATTTATTGAACTGTCGTAACGATTACTCTTTCGTCCTTCCTTCTTATTCCGCGATTCCTGAAATGCAATGACATACCTGCGTGATTGTACGCAAAGAGGTACAATAACACACACATTGGCCCTTGTATTAAAACACGCGAGAGCAATTAAGATTCAATGAGAAATTAAAGTTCCTGATGAAGCGTGACGCGCTCGGTGAATAATGACCGGAGCCGCACGCAACAAATCTAGCCATGAGCCATTTTTAATCCCCTCTCAATGCGGCGAGAACAGCGATACGCCGAAAGTAAAAGTAAGATAATCGCTTTGATGATCGGCGACCGGGGAAAAACGAATCTTTTTCGAACGTATCCACAATCCCACGGCCGGCAAAGGTATCCGCGCTTAACTGGTTTGCGATTAGACCGTTATTCGCGGAAGGAACAAAGGGGTAATGGGATCCTTCTGTTAAATATCGCTCACTTCCGACCGTCCTTCCGAAGTACTGCGTCGCGGAGATAATTCCACGACGCCTTTTATGCACCGCTTGAAATCGCAAGACCCAGAAACGAACGCCTTCGAGCAACGCCTATGATATATGATTTACGACGATAATGAGGCGTTTCCCATGGAGGAAGTCATTGAGTCGGGGTATTAAAAAGCGTGTTTATCTTCATCGTTTATGCGTTTGTGAATGGAAGCCGTTTCAAAACTCCTGCGCCCGATCGACCGTTGGAGTTTATTCAGTCGGAAATTGCACGGCATTAGTTCTATTCCGCGGTGATCAAGGCGATTGGAAAAGGGAAATAATGGAGAATTGAGAATTGGATCTATAATATTGAAAATGCTCAAATGAATGCCACACTATATATTGGTCTGATAAAATTAGTGTGCGATGGCTGTACTTCGTGGAAAGCCATACAGAGATGGTTAAGAAACTCTTAATTTCTAAGTTCCAGCTTTTTAGGCATTTTCTGCTTTATCAAATTAATGAAAGGCAGAGAATTATTTGAATAGTTTTTTATTAATGTAAATTTCTCTCGTGGAGCATAAAATGTTTTGTTTCCTATCCATCTCTGGTATGATAAACATTCCCAGTATTTCTGGTAAGTAATCTTACCAAAAGTTACGCGTTTAAGTCGGAATGATATTAATGCCCAATATTAATGGTAAATATCCTTTCCTCTGCTTCTGCCTGCCTGTATTAACCTCATATTTTTCTTGGGCTTCCTCTTTTTTCATGCTTGTTTCTATTTCGAGTTCTCTCTTTGCCAACTCTTTACTTATCAGTTTTACCACTAAATAAATGTCCACGTTGGAAAGTTCTATTTTAGAAAAATCCCATTTTAGTACGAGCAAGTAGCATTTCTTCTACTTTCGCACGATTTACCGATAACGATGATGAAAATTAGAAGCAGTTGTACGAGTTTCTAGCGTTGTAAAAGAGTATACTGTAGAAGTCAGAGTGTATGAGAAAATAACTATCCACGGCAAATAAGGAACTAAGTGGGTCGACTTGTGTTCTGAAGTACGATTTGATCCTAATAATTTCTTCATGTATAAATTCATTCTCATGTACTTGGTTATGGAAGGCATAAATCTTATCATATTGCAGTTAGGAAGACTAAAATTGTATCCTTTAAACTGAATTATAATTAAAACTGGAAACGGAAAAATCAGTTCCATAGTTGTTCGCATGAATGACCATTAGGGTGTATCATGAAAAACTTTTTTTTCGTTATTCAAACTTTCAAGTCGATAAAACGTTGTTACTATGGTCACATATTTACCCAAAACAGTTTTAGTTAAATTGAAAAATAATTAGGTCTCCCGCAACGGGCCTAAAGTTTGATTTTTTTGTCAAAAACGAAGATTTTCATTTTTTAAACATAAATAGAAATTAAATTTTTCTTTTCATGAACGGACATGTAATGTTTAAAATGTTAATGAACAGTATTAAAAATTATGTCTGTCATGTAACAATTGCGCCTCCGAAATTAGCAGTAAAATTTTAATTTTTTGCAAAATTAAGGTCTATTGTTGACCTTATGATTTACTTTCAGTCTACTTTTTCATTTAGAAATTTCTTAAAACCATACAGATAAAAATCATTCCAAATAATATAATAGATATTTTCATACTGTTAAATATTCTAAATTTAATATTTTTGTACTTGCTTTGTATTTATGTTTAAAAGAACGTAAATATTCGTTTTTGACTAAAAAAAATCAAACTTTAAACCTAAATATTTTTTAATTCGACTAAATGTTTTTGAGTAAATATGTGACCATAGTAACAACTTTTTATCGACTTGTAAGTTTGACATTCGAAAAAAGAGTTTTTCGTAATACACCCAAATGACCATGATAGCAATCTATGCAATATCTATATCTATCTAACTGATGCATGCCAAGAAGTTCGAAAACAGAATGAAATCGAAATTCATCTCTTATTTAGGCTTATTTCGCAACTCATTTGGCTGCTGCTCGCGGAACTGGCCCAGTTCCCATACGCATTGCCTTTCTATAAATATTATGTTTTACTTTCTAAACATAAGGGTCTGTTTCTCTGGCAAATATTCTACTTCCTTTCCTTGAAGTTATATCCATTTTAAAATCCAAATCTGCTCATTCAGTGCGCTCATTCATCTCAAGCGCGAAAGGGTTAAGTTTGCACGTGCTCATATCAGTATGCATTTAAAATTAGTTTTTCAATCTGCTAGGCTGTTGTAATATTTGGTGCGATTCTATGGAAATTTGAAAATTACTTTGTTCATTCAAAATTAGAAATTGTTAAGCTAGAGAGAACACATTGTAACTTGTAATATAAAGTATGAAATATTTCGCCTTTTGTTGCTGACTAGGATCTTCATGGTGATTTATCGTATTGAGAGCCTGCCCAAGGAAGGCTGAAATTATTTTTCTTCCTTTTGCTTAGAGAATATCAATTTTAAATTTTCTATTACCATTTCAAATTAATTTTTATGACATCCACTTCTGTACATAAGGAAATAAAATTGATCATTGCTTTCTTAGTTAAATGGAGGATTAACATTGAGATGCAATGTTGGTCGCCATTTTGACCGGAAGTGAATGATTACATTTTTTCAACCTTCTTCCCCTCTACAAACATTCTAATCGACCTTATTCTCTAACATCTTAGTAGTTAACCAATAGTAACGCTCCATTACTTCCTTAGCTGGAAACCCACGCATATGCGCCTTTCCATCTCCTCATGTGTACTCTTGGGACTGGGATGGGATAGCATTAACACAATCGAAAATAGCAGATAAAAGAAATGAAATTTTAGTGTTGGAAAAAGGAGGCATTGTATTGAAATCGTAATATGAGTTGTGGAGTTTCAGTAGGTGGAAAAACTAATTCACATATAACGCGCACAGTAATAAAACACTGGAATATCCAATATAATGATTTTTCATAAGACCTCCTACTTTTTCTTGCCCTTGAAATGAGTTTATAACCAAGGATCTTTCGTTGCTATGGGAGATTCTTATTATCCCCGTTCGTCGTTTTTTCGAGACTTTAAAACTTCCTTTTGATCCCTTTTCGGCAATATCTTTAGACGCGGTCATTTTACGCACCGTGATTCAGCAACTACGGATGAAGTTGTTGGTTTATTTTGGGGGAAAATGTTTTATGCCGGTTAGTTTTATGGCGACGCCTTTGAAACCCATGAACGAATTTCAATGAAACTATTCGCAAAAATCGACGATTGAAGGTGACTTGAAGAAAGCACTGCAATTCCTACTGGAAAGGTCTCCGAGGGTCTCAGTTAACGAGACTCCTTAGTACTTCGTATATTGAAGATTACCATGCAGTTTACTGCAAGAAATACGATAAAAACTATTCCGGAGGCGATCTGAATTCATTTAAGTTAGCGTATGACTATATTGGCTTTTAAAGGCACGGTGTATTAAATCCGTCTACGTTTTTATGAGCAGTGTTTCACAGTAAAGATAGTGGTGTAGATTCATTTTAATATCTCGATTTACCTTTTCCGCGTTATTTTTCTTTACGCTAAGAAAACAGTTACCTTCATGTTGTAAGTGATCGGTTTTAGCAATGTAATTAATTAACGATATTTTTGCAAAGAAAACGAAGCTTAATATTTATCATTCATCTTTTGTTTGGTGGATAAATTCTTTTAAGATTATTCCTGCAAATGAACATCGCAATTGACATTAAATTTTATGTTCCATCGGACTATAAATAACTGGAAATAACGAGAGTTTCCTCAAAAATGCAAATTTGAATAATTTGAAACACTTTATGACCGTGGAGGAATAATTTAAGATATTGGTGTGGAGGATTGAATCTATTAACATCAAGATGTTTTCGAAGGGGTAAACCGAGTGTTTAGATTGAAATGTGGAAATAAATGAGAAAGTTTAGACTGGTTCGAATGTTTATAAGGTAAACTTTATAAGAATGAAAAATTGCTTAAAAGGATGAATGAGTATTGTACGAAGTAAACAAATTAGCTAAAGTCGCTAAAATTCCGCTTAGAAAAAGTCGACCGAAAACAGATTGCATTTCCTCTAAAACATTTGAATTACTTTTAAGTATCAACATGACATATTTTAAATATATTTTATATGAACTTTCAGAGAAGGTATACATAATAAATACAATTATTTTATATACTGCTAGCATCAATTCAACCTATTACGGATATTGTAGGTAGACAATGTTTTATGAAAAAATTAGTAAGAATTTCTATTTTACTTTAATTAGCGGAAAGAATTCTACTTAAATAAGATTTGTCAAGGAAATACGGTAAGGTAATTTTGCACGTTATGGTGTGAACCCAGGATAAAATTTTCGTCTTTTCTTCCTTGGGATCAGATTTGTCGGTTTTCTGTGAATCGTGAAATAGATTGATTGTACTAGCATAGTTATAAATCGATTAATAATGTTTTAATTGATTAATAAATCTCTCTAAACTTAAAAAAAAACATTTTAAAGCTAGCCTTGGGATAATAATTAACACCTTTGTCTTCTCCAGAAGTATATTTACTCATCTAAGTTATTCTCTTATTTACGTAACATTATTATTTTCCTGAAGTACGTATATTTTACTCATATCATATTACCTTTCCTACCGTATTAATGTCATATCATTTTCTTAGTTTATTTTTATCGTTATATAATGCTTGAATTTCATGATTGATTCCCTCTTTTTTTCATTAGAAACTTCTCCCTTAATATCCCGTCTCGCTCCTTCTGCCCTCCACATTTTCACGTGGCTGTTCAATGCCAAATTATGTAACCGTGGAAAATCGTGCTTAATTTTCGATAATTCGAAAATGGTTAAGGACGGGGAAGAATTCATCGGTAACGGCGATTCAAGAAATAATCCATAAGAGCTCGCATTCCGCTAGTGTGTTCTCATTTCCGAACCATTACCATAATCCATTTTCCTTGAATGGAACCATATGGAGAGGGAAGCAAAAATTCTCACTCGGATACAGACATTTTACGAATGTTCTAGGACACCCCTCTCCCCGACTCAACCCGAGTTATATTTTTCACTTTAAGGATCGTCTTACCGGCCATCGTAAACCGATCGATGCTTATTGGTGAAGATTTATGGCTACATGAGGATAATGATGGAAGCTACGTGGCTGGGGTAGAGCAATCAGAATGCTTCTTAATCTGGTGAATAGAATGAAATGCAGTCATGCATGATTTCCATCTTTGTTCATTTTTTTACTTTTAAGCGTCCTTTCTTAGTCGAGGTCAGCAGGCAAATTTATCTCAATCTCTATTCTTCCTGTTGTAAGTGAAGTGTTAGGTTTACAGCTCCACGAGACGGGTCTATTAAAACGTGGTAGGTAATAAAAAGTGCCCTCCTAACTCGACATTCTGGCTCAAGTAAGGATACGGTTGTATGAAGGGATTAAGTATTGATACCTTTTCTAAGCTAACCGCACTACTATGTGGCTGGTTTAACACATCCTTTCGCCATATTTGTCGCCACTATAACCGTAGTTGAAATAATTATTTTAATTTAAGTATTATTTTTTTTAGAGTCGATGAACACTTTTCAAACAAAGGAATGATGTTCGCTTGAGAAATATCATTTGCGACTGTAGATAACTTTACATTCAACTAGGTTGTTTTTGTTTTAACCAATTTATAGTTAGAAAAGTCATATTTACATCAGTCTCTCAGTTTCATTTAAGAATGGTGATGGGAAAATTTAGTTGCATCAAAGGGAAATTAGAGAAACAAGTTGAGTGACAGATAATTGTATTAAAGACTTCCAGTTACACTGAATTTGCTCATTAAGTAGGGCAACATTAAAAAAGGAAAGAAAAATCTCTATTGATACCCTTTTCAAAATTTTAAGGTGTGGAATAATACATTCTTGAATTGAATTACGCAAAAACATCCTTGAAAATCTAATTAGACATTATTTATATCAGTAATATAGCAACAGTAATGCGTTCAGCATACACAAATATCTTAAAATTAAACAGATCCACCGGTACTGAAAACATTTTAATTTCCCTCCAAGCTTAAGCTCATCTTTCCACTTATACATAGCAAAGATATTTACGTCCGTTCGTCCACGAATACTCGCATTCACGTATTTACTTGAGAATTTGTATTCTTCCGTACAAACAAAATGGAAAATGGTCGCTATCAAGTCTAAATGAAGTCCCTTTTCCTGTAAAGACCCTCTTCCTGTACACAGCAAATAAATTCAAAACTCGATTATCAATTTGCATACGATATGCTCCAATCCGATCTGCTTCATTATCGAAGACTCCTGACCTGATCTAATTATGACTCACGTGCCTTTACCGGAATCTTCCTGCACGTCCGATCAATTTCCATTTCCTGTTATTGGTCCATTCTCTCTCTCTTAATTGACACGCGTCCTTCCAGCGCCTTATTTATCAGGTCATTCGGCTCTCGCCATTCGCTGTGCAACTTTTTTTCTTTCTCAGTCCAGCATGGCCGCTGTCCTTCCGACCAGTCTCTCACCTGACGTTCGTCCTTCCGAAACCGCAATTTACGGCCCCTCTTTTCTTCCATTTTCCAGTTCCTTTATCCTTACACAATATTCAATTTTCCTCCATTTGGATCATTATGAGATACGCTATGAAATTCCATTTCCGTGCAGACAACAACATGTGCATATTAGTAAATTAATTTTTCACCCTTCCATCTATAAACAAGTTTCTGTTAAAATTATTTTAGCTCTTTTCCATCTTATCACACTCAATGGGGTTATCTTCTGGGAATTAAAACATCAGAAATATCTTAGTGGTTATTTTTGCAGAGCTATCTGGCTGTTTTTGCAAAACTTCTTAAGCGACATCCTCAAAATTATCAGGTATATATTAGAAATAGCTTAGAGATGGATTTGTGTTAATTAGATATGACCAAAGTATGGCATATCCGACTAAAATTGCCCTCTTTGCGATTATTACTGGTGCATCGATTCGATAAAATATTAAAATGTAAATATATCATACATTTAATACACAGTAGTGCTCATACTGAAATCATTAATCCCAACCCTTTGGTTAAATCTCGAGAGAATATATTATATCACATTATCATAATTCATGACGAATTATTACAGCTTTTAACTCATAATCATACATTGTAAAACTCTTCTTAAAAGAAAATGAAATAACTGACATTTGAAATATGAAAGGTTGCCCACCCATGGGTTGTATCATGCAGTAGGTTAGAAACAGATTCTTCTTCGAATTTAATATTAGGATAGCAATTTCAAGCATGTATTGGTACATGTGTAATGGTGTGTGCCGCAAAATCTTACGCAAGGAAATTATTGAAAAAATGCTTTTATAAAAATAAAAAAGTAGGCATTGAAAGTGCTCCTTTACGTTCATAATCTATGAAAATTTTATTCAGTTCAGTGGACCGGCGAAAATTTTTTGAGGTTCGTCAGATACGATTGACTCGAAGGGAACAAAAAGGAACGAATCCGGAAGAGGGAAAATTCCTTTCGTATAATTTGGAAAGTCTATATCTCAGGGATTTGTTGGTACATGAATTAACCTTGGTGTCATTAATAAAGTTGATTAATCACATTTGAAATCACTCGGCCATTTTGCACGGATTTTGGCTTTAAGTTATAATTTTTTGGCAACAAAAGAAAGCGTTTAACTCTCAATTTATGGTTGAAATTATTATTTACGACATAATTATATTCCTTTCATCTTCAAAAATATTACAAGGATGAAAGAAAGTTGTTTATCTCAATACGAAGAGCATGCACATTGGCGCTTGAAGATATTATTATCAAGAAAATTTAAAAATTAATAATTAAAGCAATAATTAAACATAATTATGCTTTGAATGAAGGAATAGTTCATAATTTGTATGAATTCGGACACTTTGCTCGTATTTACTGGTATTCTAATGTAATTTTTCAAACTTATATTAATTTGATTCATTTTTACTACATTATTCTAGTTTAGCGGGAATTCATGCATCTTAGCATTCTCATGTAAATGCATTTTGATTGAATTAGTGATTTGAAAGTAAACGCCGACATAATAAAGCGAAGTCTGGAGGTTATATTCAAACTTCCAGAACAAATAATTCTTTATTTAACTTTAGAGTGTCATACTACTATGTTATATAATATTCAGAAGCGTTTATAAGCGGGAATATATTCATGTGCGTGGGCGATGTTTTCAATTTAAAACCGAATTTCCCAATCAAATTTCGAAACGCAACCTTGCTCAATGAACCGTGAATTTTGGACGCTCATGACATTGAAATTTTCAAAGATTTAAGAAGTCTTACGCGTTAATCGTTTTTTATGGACCCCACTTAGATGGAGCAGTCCAACGTAGCGAAACAACCTCGTGTTTATAGAGTTGAAAGAATAAAACACAAGGCCCCGTAAAAAGAAAGAGAAATCATTTTGAAGGAAAGTAGAGGTGGTTGAAAAAGGGGATGAGATTTTTTTATTTTGAGGAAAGCTAAATATTTATCAAATAGCACAAATATGATGAGATAGATGCTATACATGTTATACATGTACGCTAAGCTAAGCTAATTTTAAGAAGTATTTGTGAGAGGGATAGAGACATTGGATCCAGAAAATAATATTTTTAAATTCAATAGATGCGGACTTTTTATTGAAATTATTATTAATAAATGTGGAAATTTTTATCTTATTTTTAACTATAAATAATAATAAAAATTACTGTTTTAATAACAGTTCTAATTATAGCTTTTTAATGTCAAGTTTTACTTAATCAACGAGTTTTGAAAAAGCTTGCAGCAATGTAATTACTTTGACTATAGAATTAATCAACACAACCAGATATTCTTTGACAGCATTTTATTCCCTTATTGCTTTACGTTCATTCTCCACCATTCTATGAGCTACCATAAGATTTATTACTACACATAAAATAAACCGACACAATTAACCAACGATGAAATATCCTCTTCGCACATCCAGTTTATTGACCATCACCTTAGCAAAAAGACATTTCAGATGAGTATTTGATGAGGATTCATGAACAGCGTAAATAAGTAATTTAACTAAAAAGGACGCGAGAATTTTTTGCGGTGACATAATATCATCGTCCGATATGAGGAAAAAGTTTTACGAGCTTCGATGCGTAAATTATAGATAGGAATGAGTGGGTGGAGGAATTGCTACCACAAGAGACGCTCTCCGCTGTTCTTTCCGCATTGAATGAGACGATGAAGCAAAAAAGGATCCGTGGTAATGAGCGGAAGTCCCGCGGAATATTTCAGAGAGATGAAGGGAAGAGCATGGAGGGGGGAATCGGTACAGGAGGAAATGAAATTTATTCCGAGAGGTAAAGATACGACGACGTTCATTCGAAGCTAACAATTTTCTCCTACCCTCGGATCGATCTCTTAAAGCCTTCGAGAATGCTCGGCGGGTATTCGCTGAAATTCGCATCTAGGAATGAAGTGAGAGATATGCAAAATGGAAGGGTCAGTAGCTGCTGAAAGATTGACTTGAGTTTTAAATTCGAGAATTTCGAAAGTTTTCGAAAGAAAGGAATTTTTGGAGTGAAAATGCCTTATATAAATAAATATATAAATAAAATATGCCTTATAAGTTATTCTGTCATTTCTAAATAATCTCTGGTATTGATATAATCTCATGAACGTCAATGTAAGGAGCTTATTAATACTTACAAAGCACTTTCAAAAACATCGTTAATTTCTCGCACAATTCCACACGCATATTTTGTTTACTAATGCGTAAGATTTACGATCAGAATGATTTATTTATAGGCTGCGTGTTAAGTGAATTCGTTTGGTTTATTTTTCACTTACAAATTTCATATCTTCATAAACTTCCACTAACTTTAGGGTTTTCTTTCCAAACTAATCGTTGATTGATTTTTGTAAGGAAATATCGGTGATTAAAGCTGAAATGCCACTGAGCAGAATACTATTTTTTAAATAAACAATTTGATAAGTAATGAAGAAAGTGTTCTAAACAAATTAAAATAAATTATGCTTAATAGTTACAAACGGTGGTTAAACGTGTATATTTTAGTTTATAAATCAAGTGGTTACTTGTTCTGGTCGTGATTAATTATTCTGAATCATTACAAGGTATCACAAGTATATATTCTGTTTTTTTAGTTTATTAACAATTACATTTTCCCATAAAACATTTTAAGCTATTAGAATATTTTCGATTTTCAACCTACATATTGGAAATAAATTTAGTGCTATATAAGTTTGGTATTAAATAAAATTAAAACTACAAGTTTGGAATTGATGTAAAATTTTCACTTCACATAAACATATCTGTCAGTCCTTGTAATATAAGGTATTGGATTTACTTTTATTTTCGTATTTCACAAATCAGCCACCAGTCGACGCGAATTTAATTTTCTGTAGGTTAAAAGTGGTATAATTTAAGATATACATGTAAATTTATGATTGCCGGTGGCAAATAATATTTTTAAAATTCAGAACATGTTTAACATACTTACGCACATCGTCATATCGACATCCTGATATACTCAGGCTTGAAATATCAGTTCGTTGTGCCTGGTTTATCGTTTCAATTTCCGATTTAGATTGGTTCAATAAGCGTGTCTCCGAGGGAGACCACACTTGCCACCCTAGGGTGCACTCGATTTATATGGAAGAATATAGAAATCGTCGACGTATAGCGCTCGATTGAAAATTCAAGCAAAATCCACGCCGTCTCTCGCCTCTTGCATCCGGGCACAGCGGAAAACCATGGATAAAAAAAGCAAACGTAGAGTTTTACGATTTTTGCAACTTCTATCGAAATACGATTTCCCGGTCCACTTAGATTCCCCGATGCTCCCGTCCCTTAAATTACAAGCGCAAACATTACAATTTGTAGCCTTTTCGAAACCCGTCCGCAGACGCTTCCTCCGGGGTAAAATAATTGGACGTATCAATCAAGAGCGCTACACGCTTCTATTAACTTTTTGAAAGTTATATCCATTTTATAAATCGGCGAGGCCGAGAGGCTGGTAATATCGCCGCGAGGGCTGAAGTACGCGGAATATATCAGAGCACGCGATGGCATACAAGCAAAGAGTGGTGGGGGCGATTTGTCCCCACCCCTTATAAGGGGGCGGTGCCATTGACTTCAGAAACAAGCCCCTTTCATCTCTGCCCTCCCCCCACCCTCCGAAACAACCTCAACCTCCTTTGAGGAGCCCTCACCCCCTCCTTCCCCAAGGGAACTCACGTATGCAGTGGGTAATACGTCGCTCTCTGCAAGGAGGCCTTCCGAAGAACCAATCAACGATATCCGTGCAGATCTGAGGGGGGATGGGGTGAAGTAGCGGTCGGGGAGAAATTAGGTGTCGAGGGTTGTGGAGGAAGTGATGTGTGGGTGGCGAACTATTTAGATTGATGGATTTGTTTGAAGGGTGGAGGCTTAGAAAGTTCCATCTCAAACGTGCCCCATTTTACCAGCGATGCAGTCCGTTCGATATGCAAATCGGTTGCATAAAATGGTTTCCGAAACATTTGCTCTCAATGGCTGCATGTGTACGTAAAGGCGTATCCTCTATGATTGTCAGTGGGTATGTATTTACTGCGATATAAATCTGATTTTAAATGAGTGTAAGAATATAATTTTGGAATGTAAATAGAATTTTCGCTATATACAAAGAATATCTGTCATTAGTCGTGGAAATAATGTAATTTAGGAGACGATCTAACATATTGATGGATTTGTTTGAATATTGGAGGCTTAGAAATTTCAATCTCAGAATTCACTTCACCAGCGAATGCAGCCCGTTCAAATGCAAATATGCAGCATAAAATAGTTTCCAAAACAAATTTCCTCCCAATGGCTACCTGTTTACGTGAAAGGCTATTCCTTGGTGATAGCCCGTGGAAATATGTTGGATATGGAATCGATTTATTCCGTTTACCGTAAATAATTTGAGAACTGCCTTAAGAGCACCTATGAAGTTTTCTATGTAAGAGATGTTTTTCAAGAAATAGAGTGGCATCAATTTAAGGTCTGGACATTGAGATACGCCAAGAAGCTACCAAGACACTGATAGTGGGACGAAGCATATTGCAGAACTATAAAAGCGCACATATTAAAATTTAGCCTAGAAAATAACAGAAGACTTTACGTAGGAGTATAGCATATTCGGAATAATGATTATTGAATGAATGAATACAAACATTGTCATTGATGGACAGAAGAGATTAAATCGGAGAATGCAATTTTCTTCTCATTTGAGCCTATTATTTTATTACTAGCCTAAGGTCATCAATTCATTCCTCTAATTGGTTTAATCGTTCCATATTTTTAGAGATTTGAAATTTCTTTGAAGAAATTTGCAGTGCAGTTGTTCATTTCAGGCCAGGCTTATACTCATGAATGAAAATAGCATACTCGGAGAGAAAGGAGCAAGAAAATATGCCATTCCTTAACGGTCATTAGCAAATTTAAAGAAAGAGTACCGCGAACAGAAAAGAATAAAATATACAACTAATAAATGGAAGCCGACGGAGTTGAAATTTCTCTTTGAAAAGGTTGAGCTGAATTAAATGCGAAATTTATTCTTTCACTAATTTAATACGAATTACTTCGCAATAAAAAAACATAGAGAGGATAATAAATGACAAATTTATTATAATTTCTTTCTTACGAATATCGGAGTATCACTTGTAAGTATAATTTGTTTGAAAGCATAATCGATTTAGCCGTTCCCAAGATTATTTACGATCCTTCTTTTATTTACGTGGAGTCACTGTCGTAACGGCCTACATATTATTTGTAAACATTGGAAAACCTAGATTTTAGCAGTTTTACATTGAAAGAGAGACAATTTGAAAGAAGATTGTATTGAGAGACTTGGAAAGAGAGATTTTTCCGTTCAGGTAGCGATGGACTAGGCTCATTAGCTTTTATTAAGAGAGAAAGCTTCGGACATTAATTAATTCAGACTAATGCAAACTAAGGTTTCGTAGCAAATAAAAGTTGTTGGAACCAAAACTGCCCCTCGCTTTCTGCTTCGAAGAGTTTTATTGCGGTGGGAGGGAAAAATGTTCATTTAAGCGAGGAATATTATACAAAGTTATGTACTTTGTTGTGACAGTAAAAGATAGATTTTCTTTTTATTCGTTGTTTAACCGAAAGGTATTTTGAAAGCACTGAAAAGACTGTGAAAGGTGAACGAAGCAAAATGGCAAAGATAATTTAGTTGATTTAATA
This sequence comes from Sympetrum striolatum, assembly GCA_947579665.1. Lineage (NCBI taxonomy): Eukaryota > Metazoa > Arthropoda > Insecta > Odonata > Libellulidae > Sympetrum > Sympetrum striolatum. The sequence continues at coordinate 22,263,985 of OX388346.1, forward strand.
CCATAATGATTTTAAGCTCTGAGTCTCTCTATCTACATATATTATTTTATATTTTCTTGGGAGTATCCTCAACTATATTCGTCTATTGAAAACTTTCGCAGGAAATGGGTGTGAAACAACGATATCGTGGATAATTTTGTTTTAATTTTTGTTCTTTATTGTTATACCTTTACACATATATTATTATATTTCAATAATATTTACCTAAGTTATACAGTTATATTTTCCCATTTTCGATCGCAGAAAATCTTAACCAAGAGATCTTACACTCTAGATATTCAACTTTTCTGGAAATTGAAACATGGTACGCTTGGTAGAAGAATCTTATAAACGGTAACGCTTATATACCTTTGCAACTCATTTCAGAAATATTTATATATCCAATCGGTGTCTGAGTTTAGCGAATCATATACTTACACATGTATATATTAATTATTACTGTGAGTATTGACAATAGCATACATTTTGTGAATTTAACTCATGAAATGTCAAAACATATGCATAACTACGTTAAATCTCGTAGACAATGAAAACTCTCTTGAACAGCATGAATTTCTACTATTTGTCCTCGTAAAATATTGGACATTTTATTTTCAAGAGTAACTAGTGCTATCAAACTTTAATTAATTTAAAGTAGAAAATTATTTTGTTTACAGTCTCGCATATGGATAGGGACTCAAATGCTGTGAATCAAGGTAAGGTGATTTACTAAGAACAGTTTGAGAAATACCCCTACGCATTCACTTGATCGTTTCTCGGTAAATCTGAGGATCGATTCGCATTAATCATCATATTATACGAATCGGTTTCAGTAAATATCTATAACGCACCTATAATGCCACCGTTTTTCCCAGAGACATTTTCCTTGACGCAACCATTAGTCAGGATAGTTGAACAGTATCCACGGATATCGATCATCCTATAATGGATCTATCGTGGCTGTCTACTTAATAACACCTATATTGCGGAATTAGCTTCAGCCTGTTTGTTTAGCTAGGGGAATAAGGAAGGGAAATGAAGTTAGTTTCGTATTTTAGTGATAGTAATTACGGCCACATACTTCGTGTTCTCAGGAAGGTGATTACAGCCGAAGAAATTGGTATGATAATATCCGAGCTGTTATTCAGCGTTTACCTTCGTGAGGCCACTGGGAGAATTAACCTTGCTCGTATAAACTCAATACATAAATCGGCGATAATCTATTATAATTGGTGCAACTTAATTAGTAATCGATACCGGAAACAGCTAAACAAACATGTGCAGATTATTCTAATCCCACGGATTTATCGCAGTACAAGATAGGCCTAGAGAGTCATTTGGTAAATTCAGGAGATTTAGGTCAATGTTCTTTTTTTCCGTTCGGATCGTCCATCATCCGAATCCGACATGTCATTTAAATCGGATCAACAAAGGGATCGTGACCTTTCGCTTTAAAAACCAGAAAAAGTGTGGGGGACGATTAGAGCCACTCTCGATCTTCGTTCCGCACGATAATTATGGGATATATAAGCGCAATTCAGGAAGGAAGGGATGGCCTCGGGAAGTTTACGTTTCGGCTTCATCAACGCGTGAAATACATTCATAATCGGGTAGAGTAAATTCCATTCGACATGCTTTTCAGCGTTCGAAATCAACTCTTTTCCGAAATTTTGTTTATTTTTCGTTTTCTGTTCTGGGTAAAAATGTGCAAATAGAAGTAGTGCAGTATACAATACGAGCTTAAATATGTACGATTTGTGACTTCGTGGAAGGCTATGAAAGAGAAGAGTATACAAATTTGTAGTTTCCACGTTGTATATTCTGTTCAGGGAGTACATTTAAATACTGTATGGTTGTATGGATAGGGAGTACACAACGTGGAAACTACAAAGTTGTGTACAATTTTCCCTCCTGCAATACAAATAAAGAAACCGTTATTGAAAGGAAAATAGAACCTTGCCAAGCGTGATAAATAGTATTGTACAACATACATATAATACTGCGTTTTCAAATTTTTTTATAGTTTTATAATAGTTCTACAATGTATGTAGGATATACTATGTTGAAACTACGAATTTGCATACTCTCTTCCGTTTCACACAATACAAATGATGAAACAGTTTTTATAGGAAAATAGAGCATTGCTAAGCGCTATAAATAATACTGTACAATGTATGCATGTTAGTACTATCAAAATTTTTAGATGACATACAATAATATGGATAAATATGAATTAACTTTAAATGCTTATGCTACATGATGATAACAAGTTTACATTTTAGTTCTCCTGAGCCTAGATATTGTCAGGACTAACTATTTAATAATAATGCCGTCTTTCTTCCTTTTGGCGAATTTTAGCCTAGGAAGGCTAATCCTCCAATTAATCCCTTTCCTTAATTTTATTCCTTTTTTGCATTTCTATTTTATTAATATCACACACATACAACATACACAGAAAACCATTCCCTAACCGGAAAAATCCGATTAGCCGGGATTCGAACCCGGGACCGTGAGGTTGGAACGTTAACGCGCTAGCACGTTAACCACTCCGCCACCACGGCCGGTTACTGTATTTTGTGATGTGAATAACAAACCAGTGATAAATCCTGCATTGAAAACAACGAAGGGATTCCACAAAGTTACGCCTGAAACCGACACTTTTGTTGTAGTTTGCTATTTAGTCGGGCATGAAAATTTTATAGCTACTTATCATCGAATTGAACATCTATCAACCGTCAGTAACAGAAGCAATCTTTTAACCTCAATATTTAGTTTATGTATGCTTTCCGCGTTTCCTAAGATTGCTCTTTTTCCTCTAAAAAATTAAATATCATTTCATAGAAAAGGTGAAAAATGAATAATTCCCCCGACACTTCCTTTCTCGCAGAGCAGTCAGAATCGAGGGCAAAGCGCCAACCAATAAAAAAATGCCCACCTTGAGTCAATTCTCCGACCCTGAAGGAATTGTGTCAACGACCCCCAATAGGTCGAATCCGTTGTGCAGAGCAAATCACTCGAGGCGACATGTCCAAAGGACCGAATAATCGTCGCAGTTACCCAACAATTCACTCCCTGCGCACACTTCCTCCTCGGCATGGCCTTCCTCGGCCCTTTCCACATGGTTTCTTGCAGTTTTAGGAGGGCTCTGGGCCTGGATAGATCGGGAGTGTCAGAGGTGTCAAACGCACGGTCGCTAAGGACCTGCGTAGCTGCTAATCCAGCTCAGTGTCTATCTAGTGGCTGTGTGATATCCAGAGGAGTGGGTGATGAGTGAACCCGTGGATCCAAGTGTGGTGATCTTTTATTTTTTTGCCAAGGATGCGCTGAGGGTGGTGTTGATTTCTGCTCCGTCGCCGGAGAGGTTGCTTCCTGCAGATTTAGAAGGTAAATGCCGTAATGGTTGTTCTTCGCCTGCGTCATCTGTGCGACAAAAAAGAGCTAGTGATAAGGTTGAATCTTATGTGTGGAACTTCGTTTCTGCCAACAGTGAATTATTTAATCAGGGAATAAGTGTGTCGCTCTAAGGTTCCATAATCCACATTCTACGTCTGCGTCATCTCTGTATCGAAAGAGAGCGAATGATGTTTGTGTGAGAAACTTTGCTTCCGCCATCAGTGAATTCTCTAAATTTGGGAGTAATTGTGTATCTTACCTATAAGAGAGTGAAAATTAAGCGTTTTCACTGTGTTTGCCCTCTCCGCAAAAGTGAATACGCAGTGTTTACATGTTTATTTTTATATTATATTATTGCAATCTATTCTTCAGTTAAACAGTAAATTCTTCGAATATAAGGAAATATGAGAGATGATCCTTTATGACTTTCTATGCCTAAGTTTTTCCTTTAGAGGTGCGCGATAATCTTAATAAATCGTGATGCCAAAGGTTTTGCGGTAGTTAAGTATTTTTGAATTACGAAAGAAATTAATTGAATGAACCAATGCCTATGATATCAACGGAAGGAAGCAATTTGTTAGTTGATTTTCTTCACCAAATTTTTGAAGAATATTATGGAAGTCATGCATTTATACATAGGCATCGAGGAGTCTTCTCCAACTCAATACTATGCATCTTCTACTATACTTATTAGTACCTACTGATCTTCTTGATGCGAGAGTTAGGCGTAAATTATTACTAGTATGGGTAAACTAGAAGTTTCACTCTACTTGCTATACCTTTTGCGTTACGTCGAATTATATTTATCTCTGAAACTTCTCCTATTACCCGAGCAATTTAAGCTTCACGGAAGTTAACGTATGCAATTCATAGGGACGAGTTTTAACTACGACTTTATTCACAAGACGAGTCCGGCCAAGGCGCTCGACAGCATAAGTAGAGTGTTCGCAGGTTATAATTGCTCCTTTCCTATGCTCAGAGTATACGTTATTATGGATCAGACGTCAGCCCGAGAGTACTTCATGCGCTGTTATTACGGGGATTTCTCCCGCTCTATCTCGGATCTGCCTCAATCAGGGCTGGCCGTTTCCATAGTTGGGCCGCAAGTCGGGTCCCAAAGGAGGGAGTTGTCTAGCGGGTTGTCGGGTATAAATTGTATCTCCTAATTGAAGGCTCGCAATCAGCACTGGAACGCATGACAAATCACGCTCGGGCCGAATTAATTCATCGCGAATGTTTACGTCGCGCGTAAAGTAGTGCTGGTGAATCATATTGCATTTTCAGGGTGAGGTTGACCCGAAGAAGGTAATATTTTTGAATCCAGTTTCTAATAAGGTTTTTCAGGGAGGGGTTTGTGTTAGATTTCCAAGGGAGAACTTCATATCTGTTTGAGTATTTTCTAAAGGCTATCCATTGAAGTTTCTTTTTGATTGTTTATATTATTAATCTTTGTTTCTAGAATTTGGATGAAGTCGCCTTTAGGTTACAATCATTGTATGCCAATACATTCTTCTTCATGGTAAAACTGAAATCTTAGAAATAAATCCCTTTAGTCTACAGATCAGTGAACTTACAATTTAGTAAGCTACAATTAAACTCATATACATCTTCTGAAGATGTCAAAACCATATTAAAAACTTTATAATTTGCTCCTCAATTTCTGAAACCAAAGCAATTATTTTCAAAATTGAAATTAGTATTTTATAAATTAAAATCAAAATTTTAAAAATCAAAATTATAATACTCATTATTTTAAAATAATTCATTAAATAAAAATTTTATTTTATAAGGAAAAGTTAATCTCGTTTATGCAGTTAAAACAAAGTAAGCACCTTACTATTGATTTTATTATTTGGTCCTAATTGTCAAAATTGAAATTATTACACTTCGTAATCCAAGGTTGTTTACCTAGAGTATGTTTTACGAATAGGAGTTTTAAATAGAATGTTGTGAAAGTTAATATGCTAGCTAAGTTTTTTACAGTTCCTTTCCCCTGATAAGTTTGTGTTTGAATGATAACTTTTAATTTCCCAACTTACTCCATAAAATATACCTTATTTTATATAATATACCTGATTATAGTATCCGATAATGATTTCCGTTTCACCCGCAGTACCTTCTTGTTCGAAGACCAGGTACGTTTTTTGTCCTCTCGCGATTCGAATTATTGATAAACAAATTGGCTATCGAATGTCGATAGGATATCTCGACTCCGTTTCATTAACGCGGTAAAAGGATAGCCGTGTTTCAGGAAACAAGGACGAGAATGATGCAGTCAATAAGGGGGAAAGTAGTTAATGGATGTAATGAGAGGCTCTCATTACGAAGCTAACAAGAACGCAACATGGAGTAATCCAAGAACGACGCTGAAATAGTAGAGGTGCTCCCAAACGAGATGCGTCCAAATGTTAGATGGACTTTTATTAATTTCCCACGCTTCAGTTGCAGCATCTGGAGCCCTCTTTCTGTGTTTCCTTTTATGTAATGTAATGCGTGGTTGATTTAATGAACTACGGGAAAGGATTCTAATGACTGAAAATTTTAATCATTGAAGGAGAATTTTTTTTCCGAGCTGCAAACTCACTTTCGTCCTCGGATAATTAACACATTCAACTCTCTCTCTCTCTCTCTTTACAAATAATTAATTTATCATGTTTTCTATCACTGGAGGGAATCTTGTAATTGAATTTCGTAATTATTCAAGTCTTTAAAGGCCGCGATGATATTAATGTGTTGGCATGGAAATAGAATTTTAGATTTGTTTTTGCGTAAATGAAAATCGAAGTCTTAATTAACAAATATCGAAACGTTGAATGCTACCTTTTATGATAGATACTCGACAAAACTATTTTCTTGGTAAATTAAGTCGATTATTCCCGCAGTCTGTGTATCGGAAAACCTGTTACATTAAATACTCCAACGGAGCTTCGCCTTTTAAACATCAAAGCCATAATCACATTTAGCCAATTACGAAAAAATACCGCCTTTCTCGTATTTATAGGTGGATTTAGTAACATATTTTCTTTAATTTACAAAATTGTACCGATTGAATGGAATTATTTGAAGAATCACCTCAAAGGTCGAACCAATTTTAGAGGACGGATTCCAGTAGTAACTTCAGATATATTTTATTCAAGTGTGACATTTCGAGAAAGAACGAATTTGCATCTCGATTACTTAAGCTTTCGAAAGCAGCCGCAAGCTAAGAGGAGCGAGAGAAAAGTGATTAAGGGCAATTAGCTAAAATCCAATCAAAATTAATTTCGCGATTAATGCAGTAGACGAAGCCCTTGAATTAAAATGCCAACAGAGACGACGCCCATGATCTTTTCTCACCCCAAAATAACGGTGCCTCTGGCTATCTCTACCCTTAAAACCGACCGTGATCCAAGAGATATTAATGGGAATATTAGCTTAATTTTGCTGAGGGGAAGATTATGAGATTATTCTGTTTCTTTTGGCCTTTAATCTTCCTCTGTTAAGGAACTGGGATTTTCTTGGATGAGTTGGTATTCTTCTAGGAATTTTATTTGACTGCATTATTTTTTACCGAACGTTTACTGTATTAAAAAATTACAATTTTAATAATTTGAAAATAAGTAATGTCTATGTCGCTGATCTTTACAAATGAGGATGCAGCGAACGATGAGTTATTTAGCGGAACACATCCAGTTGGCTCTCATAGTACATTATCGTAGTTCACGCTCAATTGAATTAATTCATACACAAGTGGATAGACTTGTAAATAAATACACAAGCGCTAATTGGCGGTATTAGTTAGGCCGATTCGTCCATTATTAAAGCCGTCCGCACGATCTAATTAATTTTTAGCCGGTTCGAAAGAGTGGAAAAAGGTTGGAGATGTACGGCCTCGCTACACGCTGAGAAGCTGCGCTCCTCTGATTAAAACTGGCATTGATACATTCGCCAGAATGGGAAGCTGTGGGTAAGTAGGGAGAGGATGACGCAGTCTCCGGTGGCGTGGGAAGAAGAGTTAAGGTGTGGGACTTTACTTTTGCTATACTTTACCTGGGGGAGGTGAGGCCAACTCTTCCCCTCCCCCAGGGTTTTCTCTAAAAGTTACATTTCAAATAAAAAATACCAAAAATACATATAAAATCAAGTTCGTACTAAATATAGTAAGAAATAAATAAATAGATATGCGAATAAATAAGTAAAGCACTTACAAAAATTGGCATGCTTAAGGATTAATCATAATTGTCATATTCAGAATACTCATATTTATTTATTTATCTATGTATCTCATGCAAGTACTTCCTGGTAGTGTATTTGTATATTTTATCATGTTCTTTTTTCTCGTCTTTTAGTTATTACTATCGGTAGGTTTGCTAAGGTTTTTCGCACTCCCTTTCTCTGTGGGTGTTTTCCTGCAATGGATTATTCCCCTAAGAGTCTCTTAGCTTTTTCACATTCGCAACTCTTCCAGTTGATTCTCATACTTTTCTTTTTAATTAAATTACTCTCAAATTGATGAGGATGGTTTAAATGGAAGAAGAGACTTTTATTTCAATTTTGCCCAAATAAATACTATCATTATTACTATTGTTATTATTAATACGTATAAACTTTTAATTATTTGAATAAATATAAAAAAGCGAGGGAGATAAATAGGTAATTATATACAAAAATTCATATATATTTACATACAATAACAGTACAAAGGGTTCCTGGATAGTCATGTGGACACCGCGTTTGCCTTTGGTGGAAGCGGTCCCGGGTTCGATTCCCGGTGGGAGCCAATGTGCGAAATGACTTAAGCTGTCGAAGCAGTTTTAACAATACTACTACTACTACAACAGTACAAGGAGATATAAAAGTGATGGTAAAATATAGAAAAAAATGGAAATATAACAACTACGGAATAAATAAGAACAATGAATAGGTAAATCTGGTAAAACACTGTCACTGTAGGCCCGAAAAATGTTGGAAGTTTATTAAATATATAAATAGTTAAAATTCGGGTTCGCCACTCCGCACTTGGGAGAGAGAGTGAGAGTGCAGAAGAAAGTCCAAAGAGGGGAATTGTTGAGGAGGTCAAGATACTTTGCCCGCCTCCATTAGTCACTGGTTCTGTGGAATCGGGTTGCGCAACGACCGCGTAATTTCCTCCCACCGTTTTTTCTCGAGGAATTCCCCCGCTTGCTCGATAATTTTTGACAGGTACAGGTAATAGTGTGGGGAAGGTCGGTTGGTTTCGAGAGCGGATGACTCTTTCTTTCGGTGAATGAATTATCTCGCGACCTTTGCGAAGTCTGGTTTCTTTTGCCCGAAGAATACCTCGTGTTTATATAGCTGGATTAGCTCTGGCCGAGTTGTGTTAATTAAATGGGCGGATGTTGCTAATTATTCGAGGTAATATTTTTGCAAGAAATTGCGCTTGGGAAATTGAGCACCGAAGATAATTTCTATTTCTTATTCCATTGAGGTGTGCATGCGAGAGAAAATATTGAAAATAATTTTAGTGAAATTTTTTTTAATTGCTCTTTATCAAAGTATGAAGAACTAGTTAATATTTGGAGGATAAATCGTTACTCTTGGAAGCATTTTGACCCTTGGGAGTTCTTCCAGTCATTGCGAAGGAGAAAACAATATATATCACCAATTTAATCGAAAGTAAAAACTTTTAAGAATTAACCTAGTGAAACACTTATTTGTTTCCTAAGGCTTTGTTTAAGTCATGAAGTTTTTATATGATGAGTTATTTAAGCAAACAGATGATTTAAAAAATCATGTTCTTAATTATATATCCTGAATTTTTCAGTATCAGTATCTGCGTAAGCTGAGAGAAAGCACGGTATACTGATTGATTATAAATGCTATAAGTTTATCTTTATCCATGATATTACTCTACATTGGAGAGTTAAGGCAGTGAGGATTGCACATTAGCTGGAGTTTATTTTAAATTTTTTTGAACGAAATTGCAAATTTTAAAAATATATCAGCTAATAAGTGTTTTCGTATTCAATAATAAAAAGTTTAGTGCAAGGTGCCTACATAGATTATGGGTTTGCCGAAAGAACTTATCGCTTGATCTTGGTTAGAATATTGTTTAATTTTTAAATACAGAGCAAAGTAGCGAAGTAACATTTTAATATTTTATTAAACGTGGATTGATTCTGCTTAATTTCCTCATGCTTTCAATTCATCCTAATTATAATGCATAGGTAATCATAAAAATTATCTCATTCAGTCAGGACATTTGTTGAAAATTGGGTAAATATACCCTTCCCATATCAGTGATTAAGCTCAAGCAAAATTTGGCCAATACCCTTGACTCCCGTTCTTAACGATTGACTTTTATTATTGGTCTTTTGCCATCGCCAACTGTCGCGCTTTCTCACTCTCAAGGCTGCGCCCTTCCTCCACATTCTCCATGGTTCCTTTCGTATAATTTTCATCTTTTTACGGCCTGAGAAAAAGCATCCTTGACTATGACTCTAAATAGGGCGAATCCATCCCAAGTGATGGGTGTCTGCGGCGGTGATGGGTTACGCGCCGTCCGAATGGGAAGCGAGCGGAAAGGCGGTCTTCGGAAGGGATGCTGAGGAATGATAACTTAAGAGGCTGAAATTACGAGGAGTGGAAAGGATGAAGGGAAAAGGGAAGAAACTAGAAAAGATTTTTCTGAATACGGCTTTTTGCCTTTTCGCGACGTTGCCGTATCTCCGATCGTAGGAAGAGATTTCAACGACCGATTGCTTCGGAGGAGTTAGGCCGTAGTCGTTTCTCTTTGGTATGTGCCTCATCGTTTTTTTCCTTTCCCGCGGAATTTTCGTTCCATCCCCTTCGTTGTTATCTGAAAGCTTAGAATAAGGAGGTAAAAAATTTTTCGAATTATTTTTATTGGTACACAAGGGTTGAGTTGAGAGTTGTTCCAAATAGGTGTTTTTTATCATTTCTCCATTTTCGATCTATGAAGCCAACTCAATATTAATGTCCTCTAAAATATTATTTTGATATTTATTTAAAAATACAGACGCATGTTTGGCTTCCTTGGTGAAGAACTAGGTTTGGTAATTTAGAAATGTGGATATTTATGTAATGGGTCTTTAGAATTCCGTTCGATCGATTTATCGAAACTTTATTAGGCTTAATCGATATTAGAATATAATACAAAAGATTATTACAAAAATAGAGGTTATACAAGTATATCTACATGTCTACATATATATCTAAATATACGTGAAAAATTATCATTTAAGGAAGGATAATAAGAAGTTGTTTTATTTTAATAAAATATATTAAATTATTAAAGGGTCAATTATCAAGATATATATATCTAAATATTTACCATCTTTCTCCGTCTGTAAACAATTCCACAATTCCTTAATCACAATGATTCAAACACATTAACAGTTGAGTTACTTCAAATAATAATATTATAATAATAATAAATTACCGCATTTTTATTCCGTAATTTGATTGTAGAATTGATTACGGAATATAATAATATTTAATTATAAAATTTAAATGTCTAGTTTAACGGAATTATATGATAATTTTAAAAAAATATTATTTTAAATTAAGATATAATAGAATATAAGATATAATAATTTATTAAATTAAATTATTTTTAATCAAATAATTTGATTTAATGTGTTTTATTTAAAATTTGATAGAATACGATACCTGTGTTTAATATGAGAAAAGAAGTTTGAGTGCAAAAAGAATAAAATATTATTTAAGAATTGTTAGAGCTAAATAATTGTATGTTCCTTTAAAATTGTAATGTGTTGTTTGTGATTGCGCCATAATTCAAAATTTTCATGCTATTTTAGCTTGAGAACATTGATAAAACACTGTAGAAAAGAAGTGGTTTAAAATTATTGTTACTGAAACTTATCTCAGATCCATGTAAATTCAAATTCCGCAGAGAATTAAAATCGATAAAGAAATCGCAGAGAATGAGCATCCCTCTAACTCATGGTCAGAGTTATAAAAGATCATCGTAAAATACATCTAATTCCGAATTGAAAATCGGTTTCTTTATCTCGTGCGAAATCGCCCGTCCTCTAAGCGCATTACAATAATTTTTCCATCGCAATCATTAAAATCGGATTCAGCTCACTGTGCTACTTTTATCTTTCGCTTCGAATCAATACCTATTCAAAAGCGATTATTTTTTCCCTCCGAAGGTTGGTTCTTAGTTACATAAATAGAGAACTGAAAGGGCGTGCTCAAGGGAATGGATTTAATTTATGCTCGGCTACCAATTAGTTCCACAAGATCGGCGTCCATTAGACTCGGTTGATAGGATTGTGGAATGGATCGACTTAAAGGTATTTTCCGACGCTAAGGCAGCTTTTACACTGAGGCGATGTAAGATTAGCGATATATCGCTTATGACGTACCATTAGCGATATATCGCTGGTGAGGTTCACACCAGAGCGATACGATTCGGGCGAAAAAACGTGCCGAGGGCTTTGTTCTTAGTTTTTCAGTAGCGATCAAGAGCTCAAATGACAAAGAATAGGTTGTGGTGGTAATATTTTTCGAATTATTTCTACCTGTTGACAAAAGTTATGAGTTGTTCCTAAATGGTATTATTCCTTTATTTCTGCTATTTTCAATCCATACAGCCAACTCAATATGGTCCTCTAAAATATTAATTCTCTATTTAATTTAAAATACAGAGATATGTAGTACTTTCTAGGAGAGGAATCAGGTTCGGTTAAATTTAATTTAATTTAATTTTTCACAATTAAAATTTTGGAATACTATATCATGGATCTTGAGATTTCCGCTTGGTTGATTCATCAACACTTAATTAGGCACCCGATATTTATTATTTTTTAGGATATAATACAAAGGTTTATTACAGAAACAGAGGTATTACACGTATAGCTACTTGAATTTTATGTTAATCATTATCATATAATTCGGAAAGATAATAAGAAGTTGAAGAATGGGCTAGTGATAAATTTATAGAAGGAGAAGATGAGGTAATCATTGTTTCATCTATATAACTTGGCTACTGTGCATCAAAGTTCGGCAGTTGTTACTCGGGAATTATCTGAACGCGAAGTATAATTCAGATAGTTTAATTGTATAAGTCCAGGAAGGGTAATTCCACAAAAATGTACTAATTTCTACTTAATTAACGAAAAAAACCGAAAGCACATCTTTTCTACTTTTAGCTACGTTGAAAAGTTCAGATATCGTACAATACATATCGACCAGCATTCAGCACGTCAAGCGATATATCGCATGCGATGTTTCGTTTGGATGCTTCATTATGAACCTTTTCTAACGCCTCCCTTTGAATTGTATGTATCTGCTCGCCCGGTATCGCTATCACATATCACCTGCGATGTATCGCTTATCGTATATCACCGCAGTGTGAACGCTGCTCAAGTTCTTCTCGCTACTGTGTCAAAGCAATCACTTCATTCATGGATATGGGTGAACGCAACGAAAACTTCATTTGCGAACGCATCCGAAATACGTGTGGGATTCGCACTGAAAGATTCCAGCATTATAGAGGCTTGATTTATGGCTTGACAAGTTGGTATATTCAATTGAAAGGAATATAGAAAGCTTCTTGTCATTTCCATCCTACTGTTTTTCTCTCTTGTACCCCTTCAGAGATTAAGTATGTCATGATGGTATCGTAAATCTTGGTGATGCTAGGAGAGGGAAGAATGTATAATATTTAGGTGACATGTGACATTATTAACTGAGCTCCGAAGGAAAGAGTTGATATCTAATTTTATAGATCAATTGATAATTGAATCAATTCTGCTGGACCCTTGTTTTTTATAATAAGAGATATTATTTTGAATTAAACGTGTGCACCAACAGGTTAACGAATGTGCTTAGTTATTTAAGCTCTTTTAACTATATGTACGATACGGCCTGGTAGTAATTCTTATTATAGTTTCGTTTTATTACACATTTTCTGACTTTTTTATATCGAAAGCTTCTATTTAACTACCGTTGTCCTAGTAACCGCACGAACATAAGTCATTTTTAAGTATTTGTTGTTATTCATTTTTGAGAATGTTAATTATTTCCAGAGAGGCTTAATACAGAGACGTATACAGCTTTTTAACTTGATAAAGGATTCCATCCTCGATTAAAATACCGAAAACCACATCTCTCTTCTGACTCATCACAAAATTATCAGTTAAGATTATGAAAGTTATATGGCAGAACTTTGAACCAAAGTGTTTTTGAGGGATTATGTTAATTAATGTCCTACTATTTACAAATCTAAAATTCCTGACTTGTTTTCGTTCATTTTACTAATTGACCGAACCCAAGCCAACAGGTGACTTAAAGAGATTTTTTTCCCTGTACCACATCTATCCAAGAGAGAAAAAGAAGGTAATTTCTTTTCAGCATAATATATTTTTAGTGGGCTACGTAGTAAACCAGTTTATGCACGTGTTGAGGTTTCCCCCAAAACCTGTTGATGAGTTTGCGCAACGTTGTATAGTCTTATAATGTGCAACACCTTACTCTACATGTATACCGAAAACGAGTATCTTTTAGAGCTTAGGCCACATTCACCACTGCAGGCATTTCGTGCATCAGATCGTAATCTCCTTCACGAATTCGCGTCAGCGCCATTCACTCTTCTCCACATCTCCCTCAGAGCTGTCACCAGTGCACCAGCGCATCGAAAGACGAACTGCACCATTCCCCGGCGGGACATCGGACGGGTGATCGCACTAGGTCTGGCACGATCACGAACCGGGTGACGAAATATCTCTTCTCTTGTTTTCTCCGATCTTTCCCTATCCGCTTTGCTTTCTCCGCCTAAAACCGCCCATCTCTAGTATTTCATAACGACCAAACGAGGGTGTGGTTTCTCTTAAAAGCGATATACTTACTTCAGCGGATTTCCCCATTCCACCCAGTGTCTCGCCTCGCTACGGGTCGCCGATTCGTATCCCAGGTGCCGTCACGGATCGTGGCTTATGTTAGACAAGTTTATTTTTTGCCTTCGATAACCTGACCCGTCTGTCCCCTATTCTGGCCGTAGTTTTTCCGTGCCAAACCGCATCGCATCGTCCAAGACTGGTGCTTTATTACCTCGGGCAGAGTCCGGGCTGACACGTAATGTTTGCTCATATGTGCCCTAAGCGAATATTGATTTTGAAGGCCTAAATGAGTTTCTTGACGCCTTTATTTTATACTTAAGAGTATTATTCGAACTGAAATGAAGGAGCTATGCTCGTAGCATTTGGTAGCGATATCTAATTATTATTTTTTTCTGGGACATTTATTCGATTTATAATAAAATTTAAAGTGTTAAATAAATATAACCGTAAAACTATCTAAAATCAGATTAGAAAATTAAGATACGTCTAAAATGAATTTACAATTTACATGACATTTTATTGAATGTAGTTGATCTTTAGCATAGCGATATCTAATAATAGCTTTTAATATAACTATAGCGAGACAATGAGAATGATAATTTATTAATGCAGAAAATATTCCACAAAATAACACACAAAAATGTAAACAATCCTTTGAATTAGTAGTAATCGTAGAAATCAACATTTCCATTTATTTCCTATTGAATTTATAAATCATTATTGGACGGCATCAGGACTAGGAAGTCCCATCTTTGATTTAATCCTTGTCTAATAGAAACATACATAAAAATTAAATTAAAAACTATTATATTTACAGGTTTGAAACTTGTAATATGGCAAACTAGAGGAATTTTAGAAGGAAAGAATGGTTTATAGCTTTAAATAAAATACTGTGCTCAATTTTTTCACGAAAAAATATTTCCAGTATAGGAAAACAAACTCTTACCGAAGGGAGTGTGAAAAACCTGTACAATGTGTAGGAAAGAACTAAATAAAGTGAGGGTTAGATAGCCACATAAAGTATAATGAAAATCGCATATCATAATACGGATTTCTATTGACTTCAGTATTTTCGGAAAATTATTCCTGGAGAAAATTTTAATAATTACATTACTCTCGTCGATGTTATGTCAAAGAAATTCATACGTTATTTTGCATATACTTTTTCTCAGCATTGTGTTAAGTAGGCCACAGCTTTTCTCTCTGTAATAACTAGCAGTCCTAACATTACCTTGTTCTCGGGGTAAATCAAATCTGGAAGTACCTGGCACTAGAAGTACTTACCTAGCTCTTCCTGTTTGGCAAAAAAAGCAGACCTCGCATTTCTACTTAGAAAAAGAGTTTCTTTATTTATTATGCCTCTCTCTTTTAAATACTCCACCCCCTTTGGATTCATGTAATGCACTTTATACATTCTTTTGCAACTTATTGCCGTTACTTTCTGGAGCTTAATGTGAATTACAATGTTCAAAGTAGTGCTACAGAGCACTTCTGCATACCTCTGTAACCCTTTCCAAAGACATTATCTTAATACGTCAAAGATAACTGCTAAAACTCCTATCTGAATACATGCTTTTCATTTCTTCATAGCTACCCTTTCTATTTTATCCGTTCTTGGTTCCGGAATTCCTTGAAAATAATTATTCTCATTTTTAATTCAACTCGACGGTAAATGTTAACAAAGAACCAGTACTACAAGCTCGTATTATTACATAATACAGTTTTATATTATTACAATATTATATTACTATAATATTTCAGTTTTACAGAATTATTTTACTATAAAATGATACTATTTTTTTATTGTTTCAGTACTATATCACTATACTGTTCGTTTTTTCGTATACATTAAAGTAATTTACCATAATTCATCATGTATATAAGCACCTTTATACTGTTATTTCGATAAATTATGTTAAAATAACTATTTTGATAATTCCAAGTATTACATCAATGTTTGCGATGATTTCTTATTCTTTATGGACTCTAGTAAAGGCTATAGATTTTAATATGAATTTTCTCTCTGAAGTTCCTCCTGAATTTCATCTTTATTGGAAAGTCATTTCGTCTGATAAATCACCTGCCTCAGGAATGGAGAAAACAGCTTTCTATCATTCTCAGATCGATTTTAAAATTAGCTTGCTCGAATATCTTGCGTTACTGCTGCCTTTCGAAGTCTTTCAGAGGCAGGTCTGCGTCTGTTAGATTTTTCGGTAGATTGGCAGGAATTCATTCGCCCCGATACGTATGCAAGAAGAGTTGCAAAGAACCTGTCACGGTGAAATATGACAGCCAAGCTTAGCCACCTCCCGGGAGAAATTCAAGCAATAGCCCAAGGATAAGGTCTAGAAAATGGAGAAATGGGCTTCATTTCTCTCTATCTCTTGTTGGCGACGGAGTATTTATTTTTCACCTTCCACCGAACCGAGTTATACTCATACATTATGTATAAGCGAGTTATGAGATTTCATAAGGAATGGAATTCATTATAAGAATTAATCAGTCATGCTAATCACGTTGCATAATTTGCGAGTAGCTCAATGAAAAAGATGTCTTGCCTGTGGTAATTTAATAAAACTTCCATTAATAGTGTCATATTTTAAAGTTAATAATCGATTAATTAAATCCGATTTTTATATAATTTCGTTTATTTATTCGTTTCTATTTTTTTAAAACTTATATTTGTCGTCAGGAAAGAACGTTCATCAAATGGGTCAAGTCACTTACTACTATAGCGAACTTTTAATCTTTATATGCCTAATTATTTTTAGAATCCTTGGTCAATAAGAATTAACATAATTTGGAGTACTATGTGCAATTAGTATTACATTACATACATAACTCATAGAATACTTTTGTCTTTAAATTATTTTTTTCTGAATCTCAAATATTTTATATATTTATGTATAAATATACTAAATATAATTATTTCAAATAGGTCAAAAATTAATTTATTTGAAATTGAAATTAAATTTAATTGATTTTATTTAATTTGCTCTACAGTCATTGCATTAAAATCATATCATTAAAACCTTCCTGAAATCATGTTGTATAATATTGAATTTATATCCATTTTTGAGCTCATAATATTTTTAAATTGTTGAATTTATGTTTGATGATATGATAAATGAAAGCAATTCTTATTATTATTTTTAATTTTTAGAAAATATAATAGCATATTATCTCACCAAATATAATTTGGAAATAGTAGTTTTATTCATTGATAAAATCATTTGTTAGTGATTTCACATTTAACACGTCATTGACAACATAATGTTGATGCTACTATATACATTTACGAATGCTACCAGTATTTAATCAAATTTAAAGAGCAGTGCGTGAGAGATTCAGATTCTTAGAATTAAATTTCTGCATCAGTCGCCTTTCCATTTATTTCACTGACTCGGGAATTGTTATTTTTAATTGTTGAATTCATGATCGATAATTTGACTGAGTGAAATAATTATAATATTACATAAAAAATTAATATCGTATTATTTCATTAAAATATTTGGAAAGATTATATTCAATGATAAATGTTGGCGATTTAACATTTAACACGTTAGTTACAACATAATCAGTTTATAATTCAATGTTTTACATAAGGAAATGATTTCTGACATACCCCGGAATTACTTTGAATTATATAAAAAGCGAATGCAATTGGTGTTTAAACATACTCAAGAGCATTCATTGCATTTTCTTTGTTAGCATCTGATTAAACAGAATTAACTTTCTTCATCAGTTGCCTTTCCATTTATTCCACAGACTGGGGAAACTATTTAAGTCTGAATTCAATTATAGAAAGCCGTGTTTCAAAGCTCATGATATTCCGCGACTTAAATATGCCCCTTTAAATGGGAAGCGATTGTCGAGGGGTTTTCGACGCAGTTACAAAACGGCAAAAAATGGAGCAACTCGTTACTATTCCTCGGGAGAACTTGTTCGTCTTTTATCACGTAACGTTACGAAATAAAAAAGGGAAATAGATTCATATGCATAACTGCCCACAGGACATGGAGGGAATATCTTAGAGAGGGGAAAAATGAGAGTAATAGTGTTTGCACTTTCTTCCTGTCTCTCGCATGTCTTACTAATTCACTAACTCCGTGTTGTTACGCTCTCTTAGCACTCTCTTTTCATATTCGCTCGGCATCATTTTCAAGTAGCTATACACGAAATGTTAAGAAATTTACATCGGTGGAATACTCTAACGAGATCAGGTAAAGGAATAGGATTTTGAATAACCCACAAAGTAATATAAAAGCTGCGGAGGCGACCGAGAAGTTCTGTAAATCTATAGTAACAAATGAGAACTGATGAATACTTAAATAAAAAATCTATTATTGCAGGACAACCGGTTTCGTTGTTATTTTGCCATCGTCAGACCCGCGGTAAAACTTTTATATTACTGATTAGGATAATAATGTTATTAATAAAACATTTTTCTACTTTTACTGTGGGCCTGACAATCGCCACTTAACACTAAAAAAGAGTGTCCAGCAGTAGTAGATTTTCTATTTAAGCATTCATCAGTTTTCATTTGCATGAAGATAATTAGAGATAACTCGTAACCGGAGTTGAAATTAAAACTACGCATATATTTTCCCTTTACTTAGAACTGACATCTTAAACATAATGATGAATGCTGTAAAGTTGATAAAGTGCGCGATGATTATTATTCAACCCTGAGTCCAACCGCTCACTAAATTCTAAACTTTTATGGAAAAATAACGAAATAAAATAATTAAATATCTTTGATTAATTGAAGTGTGATTTGGGGTGAATCTAGTTTGCGGCCATTTGCCACTCAGAAGCTTTTTAATGTCTTATATATTTTACAATCTTCTTACAATTTCAGCCGCATTTTACACAGCATGTCTTTCAAGCCTTGTTTCGATACCTTGTTGGTACTTATTCAATAATGGTGTTGAACTTGTCAGTCTCCGTTCTTGGAATACTTTTTCGTTATATTACATAATTGGAAAAATTATTATAAAATATTTAAACTATAATTTTCTCAAAATTTGATAGATGAAAAACCGTAATTTTATTTGAAGACTTTCATAGCATTTGAGACGAATTGATTTTAAGAGATTCGAAAGCCCTGGGTCTTTTTTCCTGACCGTTCCTTACAATACTTATACCATTCACATCTTCAGTTTAACATTACGGTAAAAGTAATTCGGTTATGCATTTATCGGACCAGAAATCTCAAAGAGGCTGAACCATACACTCAACTTGTTTCTGATCAACTGATCAAATAATTTTACAGCCTTTTATGCCTGAAAACTCTTTAGCTCGGTAGTTTTTCGAAATAAGTATCCCTTGACTTCATAATCGTTTTTGTATAATGAGTGACTAATTTGAGTTTTATGAGACACATAACCCTTGAATTCCTTGGCATCGAAATCGTTTTTAAACGATAAGTAACTAATTTGACTATACACATTAGCTGCTTAATTTCATCTAATATGATTCTAAATGCTGTATCGTTTGGGGAATGTGGGCCAATCCTTGAGCTAGCTTTTTTTGCGAGTCGGTTTTTGTCCTCGGAATTAATCTTAATCTCCGGTCAATTTTGCCTACTCTTTGTCGCAACAAGGTCAATACATGTCCCCCTTCCGGTTTACCTCTATCCAACCATCCAGTTGTTACCTGTATCGTATCGATCTTTCATGCTCGGTGAAGTCGTCTTGATGATCATCAATGCTTGCGTCACGTAACGGCAACTGATACTGTAATGAACAATTCATTAAAAAGTTGCATTTTTCCGATAGATCCGGGTTCAATGAAAGTAATGTACAAAAAATCGATTAAGTTGCATGTAGAAGTTAATAGATGAAAAATAATGTTTGGCTTTACAATTTACTGCAAAACAAAGAAAATATCGTCTGTGTCATATGCTCCTAAATTTCAGTAGAATGTTCTTGACATAACACTGTTCATTTTTGAAAATTTTGTTTTTTATAGATCGATGGTTGTTTTTCACAGTTATTCTGAGATTTTTTTCTTTATATTATGACAGATTAAACTTAGGATGGATGGATATATTAGCACTAGTGAGCTACCCCGTAAATGTGGTAGAACTTAATTTTTATTTATTTTAAATTATCGAATTATAATGCGTTACTAATAATATGATTCATAACTTATCCGAAAAATTGTTTTCTCTTCAAAAATAACCTTCTTACTATCACTTTCAAATGAGTCTAACTTCCCTATGTATTCTTACGGAATAACAAATGAGAAAAAAATAACACTTATACATTTACCACAGTAATTTTATTAACTCACCACCATTGTTTCGGATGATGATCTTATAGATTGAAACTATGGTCGTGAGTTAATAAAATTACTGTGGTAAAGGTATAAGTGTTCCTTTTCTTTTTCTCAAGTTGTATTATGGAGAACTACCACAAATACGAGGCCGAATGGGCAGATTCTAGTATTCTTACGGGAAAATGTATGAGCTCGGCCCTAATACAGTTGCCTAATCGTCAATGCAACTGGATCTTTATAACCTCAAATACTAAATATTAAAGCTTCCTCTATCTTGTCGGAATCCTCTCAATTTCAAATATGAAACGATATTTCACAAGTATAAGAAATTTTGTTCAGTTTCACTTCGATTGGAGCTTGTCGAGATCTCGTAGGACTATTGATTTTAATTGATTTTCGAGATGACGCTTGCAAGATATGAAAAAATTAACGTATTTCTTATTAAAGTATCTTTGAGTTGTCTGAAGTTGAAAAATCCATTGAAGCTCTGGTAAATCCTAAAATTTTGTTTCCACCTCATCAGGAAATGGGTGAAATTAATTTCCAGATTTGCCTTTAATGTATTTCCTACGAAAAATTTCCGAAATCAGATAAAAAAATAGAAGTATTCTTATTTGCTCAGTTAAGGTCAGTTTCGCAGATTGTATGATTTCCGTTTTTCGCAATCATTCTGCATTTTGGTTCCCCGAAAAAAAGTTAGAGGAAAAACTTTAAGTTATTTAAAATTCAACCTATTCTTTTGCAACGTGATTCCTCTTTCCCGAGTTCTCGACAGAAACCTCGTTTTTCCTGAGAAGATCAAATACCTATATTTCAAAGTTTCGTAATTTAGAATGTAACCTTGATTAAAGATTTCGTAACAGCTTTTTGGTTTCGTTTCCTATAATTCCATCTCGATCTTAAGGAAACGAAATTTCCAGAGATAAAATACGGAAAAATTTTCATGATACATTTTCCTCGCCGAGCATCAGCTCAGAAAATAGGTCACGAACATTTTATTTCGCAGTATAAATGACCGAATGAAAACATATAAAGTTCGTCATTTATGAGAAAGAATTTTTCTTGGAAGCAAGTGTGTCACCCATTTTCTTTTTGTGCGTAATATGATAGTAATTTAGATCTTATAATATTTCTGTAACGATGTATGTCGTTTTTTTTCTTAAAGAATATGAACCTTCGTTATCGTCATCACCCTTTTGGCTGGAAGTTTGTTATTATTTGCATTGAATATCATAAAAATTTGTAAATTGAAGTATTTTATTCACTACCATCCACCTTTCGGAGTATGGCAGGGGGTGAATGCATCATTATTCTTCCCTCATTTATTTCATTTGCGTGTCGATTTATGAATTTTATAAGAGATTCACTCCAACCATTGTATCCCTGATCTTTCTGTTGATGTCTAAACGCTCAGTATGACAAGAATGCATAAAATTCGCTAGATTCTTAGGGAATATACTTTCTCTAAATTTATTAAGTAAATTAAGTCCTTGTTTAAATCTTCCATCTTGTAAAGACTCCCATCATGCATCATGTAGCATCTGAGTAACGCTCAATTATTTGGTGCAATTCTTAACGAAGCGTATACCTTTACGTTGCCCTTTTTTCCAATTCGCGAATACCCTATTTTCACCTGGATTCCATAAATTACATGCACGCTCTATGGGTGGGGCCTAACTAAAAATTCCAAGAAGACAGAAAAATTCCATCTATATCGGATAATATTCGTTTCTCTTTCTCTACATCGAAGCTACCACCTTGCGGCATTCCGTCCATTCTGTGATATTCAACCGGGTTATTTTCACTGCATTTTTTCACTCCCTTAATTTACGACTTAGTACATTTAGTGGCGAACGCGCGAACTGTACAGTCGCTCACGTTTCAGAGCCGGAGAATTCCTCGGTCCATTTCATTTATCAACCCTTTCACAGCCGCCAAGCAGTCGGATGATGATGCTGCACTCCGGAATGTCTCCCCGAGCGATTGTTACGTACAAAGGCTTAAGTTTTACGCCGCTCCTTCATCCGCGATTTTTCATTAGCGCGGATAATGCTATCCGACAGAAACAGCGGGAATTATAGTCCGCCCGCGGCTTCGCCGTGCAACTTTCGAATAAAAATGCATCCCAAAGAGGCTTATTCGTTCGCTCTCTTTCGAGTGCAGCGGCGATGTTTCACAACCAGGAGCTCCTTTTGGTCCGGCTCTCGGTGACAACGGTCACGACGCACGCGTGAACTAATCATACGAACATGCCGTTACAGCTTAACGTGAGCTCATGAGGCATCACGTCACGGTTTGTGTTGGTGGCAGCACGTGGGATTGGTGCAATACAAGCTTTTTTGAAGGCAGTGACAGCTGGAGATGGATATTGCCAAGGTGTGACCGAGGCGTTTAAAACAAGAGGGGTTATTATAAACTGGTTTCTACAGTGAGAGCTAAGAAAGCTGCATGTGATGTTTGATGAGTGCATACATTCCATTCTGATCGCTAGTGTTTACTTTGGCTTAATTTTCATTCCTTATAAGCCGCGCCTGTTGTATTTTCTATCAGTGTCGATGGAGGGTATTTAGCCACGTTAAGATGCTAGTAGGTTGCAAATATTCGTATTTAATAATAATATTATAACACTCATAAGAATATTTATTCATATTCTCATAATAAATAAAAATTCAAGGAGTATTTATTGGTTACTTTAACTGGAAATTTCCTCTGCAAGGCTGGCATGCATTTAATATTTTGAGTGAGCATTTTCAGATGTCGGCACATTCATAAGTATTGCTTGATATCTACATAAAGTATTGTTTCCTTAGCAAGCAAATATTCTGGAGAATCTATTACGTTGGAATATTTCTAATATTTAACCTGGATTTAGGTAAATATGAATCTTTAAACGCAGTAGGAAATCAATGAACCTTCTTAGGGCATTCTTTCCACAGTGTAACAGAAAAGATGCTAGGGTAGCTTAGGTAAAATATAGCAATACTACCACTAATACTAAGTTAGATATTGGTGTAACTAGACTCTCTGCCACACGATACTGTCGAATCGCAGTATATATACCTAAATCAAGCTTTTGTTCCTTTTTTATCTTTTGAGTTACCTCGCATCTCAGAAGAAAACTCTTTCCAAATAATGCGAAATGGATTGTAGTAAGTCGATTTATGCTGTCCAAGTTTCTTCTTCTCTTTCTGGCTTTTTATTTGTCTATCAGGCTAGCACCAGAAGTATTTGAAATATCAATAACATCTCATTTAGTTAAATCAACAAATCAATTTAGGACATTTCTCTCCTTTGGGCTTCCTTATTCCATCCTCGGACATTCTCTATCGTATTCACTCTGCTATACCACGAAACGCTACTGAGAGTATCTGTTGATAATCTTGTCAGCAACTCATCTTCTTGTTCGATATGTTATTGAGCATGTGCGACATGTTTCTCTTCAGGGCGTGACCCCAAACAATTTCGGGAGTCGTGACTTGACAGAGTATATGCACACGAGAAACAGCAGCAATGGTTTCCTACCTGAACAGTCCATTTCCCAGCTGATTCCCCCTTTAAATCCATCCGCTACATTTCTATTACCTTCTGCATACTCCACCCATTCAGAACTCTCAAACCCTCAAGCACGCGTGACTCCATAGCCTTTGAATAAATCATCGCGCACGCGCGCGAGCAATCATTCCCATTCGTCCACTGCGCCTTACGTCATCAATTCTCTGCGCGTTTTTTTTTGTTCTCTATAGCGTACTCGTTGCGCGTTCGGTTTTAATCTCAATCGCAGATCAAGGAAGGAAATGGGGGCGAATGAGCGGAAAAAATTGCCCGAAATTCGCTCAATTTCGCCACTTTTGGGATTAATGCCATGGCAAAATTACAGTGTTGGTATAAAAGATAAGTAGTTGCCAGATTTGTGGGGCCTGAAATTTTTCGGATGATTTACTCGAAGATTTTTCCCTTAGCGTTTCTGCAAAGCCGATTCTTGAATTTATGCGATGGACATTTTCAGTTGTGAAAGGAAAATACTGCCAAATGAGCGTAAAATTGCTCATAACTCTATTTCTGAATTAGGTGTTTTTTCTTTTGTACAGTAGAAGGCAAATGCAAGATTAAAAACACAGATTTGAATGTATGCAACAAATGCACGTGTTTTCGTCTGAAGATGACTCCTGTAAATTACGACAAATGAAAGACAGTTGTGATTTCAATCTTGTGTTTTTAAATGTAATTTTATGAAATCGAGGCTGATGTGATTGATTTTATTTTTTGATATGGTTCAATGAAGAAGATTTGACTCCAATTATTTCGGTAGTTGTTGTTTTTAACAATCTTCATTACATTAATTTTTGATACTTTAATCGCCGTAAATCGGCATCGATTTTTTTTTGTCTTCAGGAAGACTTATTTAGGACAGAGTTCAGATCATAAGTTAATGATATGAGCAGATTAACCTTCCCACAGTTTACTGAAGGTGGCGACAGATGGCGATCAGGCGCTTAAATAAGTTCATCTCCTAAGAATTATTGGAATGAGTGAAAGATAAAACTGTTGATAAAGTAAAATATTATTGAAAAAGGAAGAAAAATTGTGTAATTTTGGTATGTTATATTTCACACATATCTACAGAGTTCTATAAGAAAAACTTTAAAACTAGTCATAGAGGATATTCGTCTAGCAAGTTTTATTTAAAAGTTATGAAGTCCTTTAAAAGGTGTCATTCAATATAAATTATGGAGATTTTTTACCAATTTCATCGATTAATATTATTTAAAAAGTAAACCATCGCAGTGGGATAAAATTTAAAATTAATCATGAAAAGCTTTCCTTATACAACATTTATTTGAAAATGTATTAAGTACTCTAAGCCTAAATGATAACAAGGAGAAATAGCAGAAAATTTTGCTAATGAATTTCATTATCTAATATTCGAGTAGACCATTTTCGTTTGGATATTTCTGATTCTTTGCCGATGAATTGCGCAATTATGAAAGTCTGAAATTCTTAAAAATATGAAAACTATGTTCAGCATTATCGGTATGTGAGCAACAGATTCAGAATGGTCAAAGAATACGAGAAAATTTGGACATAAGGCACTTATATTGAAATACGGCCGAAGGCGTCTCGACCTACGGTGGAGGGTATCTTTGCAGACAGAAGAAAGAAAATAAGCACCTTTCGGAGAAGATTGAAAGCGATACAGCTTCCCTAAATTCAATGGAAAGCGACGCACGTATGAAAAATTTCCTTGAGGTGTAGAAGTTTCTGAAATATATTCTGCTGTCTATAAATTCTCGATATTGCTGTATTG
This sequence comes from Sympetrum striolatum, assembly GCA_947579665.1. Classification (NCBI taxonomy): domain Eukaryota; kingdom Metazoa; phylum Arthropoda; class Insecta; order Odonata; family Libellulidae; genus Sympetrum; species Sympetrum striolatum. The sequence continues at coordinate 22,289,791 of OX388346.1, forward strand.
TTAGGTAAAGAATCATGACTGAGAAGATATAGACGTTATTTAATGGCAGTTACGTAATGGTATAATTCCTTTACCTTTCAATTTCCACGTCAATATTCGTGTTTTAATGCAATTTGCCTCTCATGTGATAATTAAAGGCATATATTTCCTCTTTTATACTACCTTGCTCTTCCAAGGTTTAGCAAATGATAGGTTTATTGTAATACTAATATGTTAAATATAATGTAGTCTACATTTGGCCAAAAAGTGTAGTTGTTGCAGAATTTAATAATTGATCATCTGAAAGTCTTGTACGTTTGTAAGTCTATAACAACAAAAATTATTTTCACCATACATATTTCTTATTAAAAGTTAAACAAAGAATTTAGTTCTCTTCTACCATCACTTTTGGCCATATTATCCATAGATTATATTAAAAGAAGAAAATTAGACTATTTAGGTCTTCTATTATATTAGATGTAATATTAGAAGCATACAGATCATACTAGAAGCATAAATACCTTATAATTATCATAGTTATAAACAAAAACCTTTATCTACTTTCAAATGAAGCAATTCATTTAAAGTGGCATCTTTTACAATGCCAGCATATCAGGATGGATCTTTAGACATGTCTTGCTGTAATAACGCATGAGAATTTTAGTTCCGATGGAAACTTCAATCAAATCTTCTAAAAATACATAGAAAGATATTGAGTGCAAATTATGAGCTTAACTGTGCTCAAGTTTTCTACAAAAATCGAAGGAATGGGAAAAATAAATATCACTTTCAAATATAGTCAAACGGGTTTTCACGAAAATTGAAGGTAAGGGAAAAATAAATAGCGCTCCCAAATATGGCCATTGGAACCAAACGGAATGGGCGACCTCGCGTATCTGAACGCGTCTGACCTTCCAAACTTCTTTCTCTTCGGCTCCAGGTTGTCTAGTATTTACAACTCGGAAACCAAGCCTAGCTGACCTTCGTTCCGATTACTGTGTACTCAACGATGACTAAGAAAAATCAAAGCCGATGATTATTTCCAGATCGATGCAAATTACGGAGATTGTATCAAAAAGTAGCTAGGTTTCCCTTTTAAAAACTAAAGGATTGTATTTACTGTACTTTTTAAAGTAATACTGATATTGATGACGGTTACAATTAGCGTATTGTAACTTTTACCTGTAAATGTATAGTATGTGCATACAACTTAAAGTTAAAGAGAAATCTACTGGAGAATCAATTTAAATGTTGTAGAAAATATAATTATAACCCTTGGTTAAGTAGCAATTGATAAAACCTCTTGTTTGTCTCATCAGAATTGTATTGTTTTCGCTGTCTTCTTGAAATTCCCCTTATTCCATATTTTTATATTTTTCTTCGTTAACTTCGGTAAGCTAGTTTTTTGTTATAATATAGTAAAGCAACGGGAAAATAAATGAGCATTGATCAGCAATCAATACTTTTTTTAGTTGCCACATTACAATTGCATATACAATGAAGGTGTCCGTTCTTTTTATTATACGAGTAGTTTTAAATTTCATTTATTGCATTGAATTTCGTTTACAAGTTAATCGTTAACGTAATATCCAGAATAATTTTCCACGGACTGTATTTGCTCATTACTTCATAGTTAAGAATACATCTACGCCAATTCCCTCTGTCGTTGCTGCTTCCTTTTCACGTGAATTACCTTCTTAACTCACCGTTAAACCCTAAAAGTTGGAGTAGTTCATGAAATCTGAACTCCGGACCTTTAACGCCAATTAAGATTTGCTCTACGGGTGCCGGGCCTCTTCAACGAGGGGTATTTACGGTAAACTTGAGGTTTCATAACATGGTACTAGAGGGCCAAAGAAAGTGGTTCAGCGAGAGTTGTGGCATTCGCGAGTTTAGACCAGTTTCTGGAACCCGTTCTTTCAGGGATTTCTCACATCCCCAAAATGTCATGACAATGCACTAGAAACTCAAATGTCTGGTATTTGTAAGGAGTGACGTAAAAGGGTACCGTGTCCACGATGTCTGGCTATATAACAGGGTGGAGTGCTCATAACTGCAAAAATAAGATTAAATTGTCTTTTTGAATAAAATTTTTTCGAAAGAAATCCAAACTTCTAAAGAGTTTGATATGCCTAATTTTGTCTATCGTCTAGCGATAGTCTTTCTGTTGCGCAGTAAGTACTTTCTGAAATGTATTCAGCCCTAAAGACCGTTTTAGTCTCTAACCTCCCCTCTAACAGAAGCTGTCAAGATAGGAATGAGGCTTAATACACAGGATGAGGAGTGAGGTAGTTTTTTCCTTTCATTGCACAGCAAACATGGATGCTAAGTGGAACATGTCGATGTTAATGAAGCCCAATGCCTGTATTAGTCACACTATTTTGATATTCGGTTAAGAGAGAGTTTAATCATTGCCCTTATTCAGTATCACTCATACCTCAGTAGCTTATATATTATCACAGCCATGCATAAGATTGGGAAAAAGTAAATGAAGAAAAAACATTTCTCTATCCTGTACCTAATTAAATGAAAAAAATTCCATTCATTAGGATATGATAGCAGGAATATTACGTGGTACATCTTCACTTCATTTACAAGGAATTCACAGATCGACTTGAGAATGATCAGCTAAAATCTCTCGTCTAAAGGTCATGGATAAGAGTTGACCTTCACCAAGAAATCACTTTCAAGCTGGGATTAATAATTGTCATATCGTGATTTCCATACACGCGATCTCTAGCAGAATTTTTAACCCCGGAGGCATCTTTTGATCGCTGTCATTAAATATGGAAAAGGAATTACGAGATAATAATTTTGAATTCTGGCAGTGTTCTAGCTGAGATACACCAGTTGGCTCGATAGAAATGAGTAACCGGGAGTTCATCTCCTTTACGGGAATACAGCATGCTGACAGCATTATTTATGATATCACGCGCGTGTGACTTCTCTATTTTTTACTAACCTAGAACGGAAGGAGATGGAAAATGTTGATTAAAATACTCAGCGATATGCAACGCATGAAGTTCAGTTCATGTTATATTCTAATGAAGTGAAGCAAAATGACGGCCATTATCTCTTTATTTAGAGTACACGTTTCTTTACAATGATATGCTTTTGGTGAAAAGTTTATATCTTGTCATTGTACATCTTACAAGATTAGCTAGATAAAAATAAACTGGATATGTATTAAAAACTATACTGAATACTATACTGAGCTCTGCATGCAAAAAACTAAAAATATAGCTTTATAAATATTGGTGCATCACTTGACAGGAATTCCGGACAATATAAGAAGAATCATTGTAATTCTTAAATATTTTACAGGATCCGGATTTTTTCTTTTAAGGATGTACTGCGATACTTCTAATGCAATCAATAAGTATAAAAATACTTTTTGGTGAGATTTTAATAAATATTCGAATCAAAGCCCTTATTTGGGCGTAGAATAAGGAATTTAATCTTTAATCCCCGAGAAATATATTTTAGTGGTATGATATCAGCAGTCCTTCCAGCACCGTCTATCTTTTTGTGGCATTTGCTTATGTTCTTTCTTTCTGATTATAATTTTTGTATTTCATTTCACCGAATTGATTATTCAGAGAGTAGATTTATGGAACAGAGTTATTCTGAAATTATTTTTAATCTCAAATCTCCCATTTCAACCTTACGTCAGTGGTAACTTTCCATAATAGAGGAATAGTGCTACAAATATTACCCGTTACCACAAACATTATTATCACACATAGAGGTTACACTTCACGTCATCATAAAGTGTCGAAACCTATGTTTTTAAGAATAAGGTTTGGGGATACGGGTAAAAGTGTATGACTTTGTTCCTCTTATTTTTTAATCAAGAGGTTTTTCTATGTCTAATAATTTTAATGCGAAAGTAGTATTAAAAATATGATTACTATGCAGATGTGTTTTTACCATGTCTAAATTGTTTCCTTAAGTAATATTTCCTGTAAATTATAATGAAATTTATGATCTCACGATTGCAAAGGCACACTTCGGCTGAACTTGCGTCAGTCGTTTTTTGTCTCTCACTTTAATAACACATACGGCTAAATTCGCATTAACGTCATGAGGAATTACCTTCGAAAGAGATGTCAAGCGGCAGATAGCGATAGAAGTCAGTGAAGGGATTACACCTCGCGAAATTAAATTTTCACGGAAAATGACTTTATCTAAAATCAAAAGGGAAAAAACACGTTTTGAATTCACTCTGGAATCTCCTGACGTCTTCCCGCTGACGATTTTACGTGCTTGATCTGATCCTAGCTCGAGATGGAATAATAATCAAAGATAAACGGCGATTTTAATAGATTCCCATGCACCTACTTGCATTCCCACTCGGAATCATAATGACTCGTTACGTAACCCCTTTTGCTTTCGTATAATAAGGTATTTCCTTTGGGATAGGCTACTTTCCTTGCACGCAAATTGAGCCCTGAGGCGGTGTTATGGTTATGGGGAAGATTCATTCAGTTTTCATGTTCAGAAGTTAAAGTGAGAAGAGCTAAAAAATAGATTCGGTAATAACGATTAACTGCTTGGAATTTCACAGTGTCTCACCTACTTTCGCAACTTAACTACGACTTGGTTAGCTCCGTAAATTATACTGCAGCTGCCGTTGTAATCTTCCAAACGAGGTTAATAATTCCCTTGGAACAACTATCGCGGAAAATGATTCTTGACATAGTTGGCGGGTTGTGAGGTTAATTTCTAGAATTTTTATTTTCTTGATTACGCTCGCTCTAAATCGAGGGTGTCCAACATTCAAGGTGTCTTACTTTAATCGATTCCTTACGTTCCAGAGTATCGTTTTTTCTAAAATGTTTCATGAAATTCTCCACACGAATACTAGCTAGTGGCAGAAAAAATAGTAAAATATGGTCGTAATCTGGGGGAATGAACCAATTATCTCAACTTACGTATCTTTGAAGTAGGAGAGTACAACCATGTATTTCCAACGAATTTTTGCTAATCTGCTGTTTACTGCTCATTAAATTTATCACAATTACTGAGGAGGCGGAGCAAGAACAATTAGTCATGTTATCTTCCTAAATGTAATTTTTAGGCGTTGACTGGAGCTTAGGAGTCTGTTTCGAGGTTGATGGAAACATTCAAAATTAAATTTACTTGTACAGCATATAAAATAGATAGAAAAGAAATGCTCATTATTACACCTTAATGGCTTCGTTTTTCTTGCTCAGCTTTCTCTCGAGTTAGGTTAAATTAAGAATGATTTCATTTTTCGCGCGTATTGTATTCAAGTATACTCAATGAGCATACTTGAATACATTTCGCGCAAAAAGCATTGCTCATTCTTACGATAAATCCATTTTTAACACTAACAACCATACGCTGACCAGGATTCGAAGTCAGCCTCAACTTCAGCGTTACTAGAAAAGTACCCTAATCACTACATCACCGATGCCTGCTAGTAGTTTCATTTATATATAGTAATAAGGTATAGCAAGGATAGAGAGATGTTCATTTTACTCAGTTACATTTGGGAGACCCATCTTGTCCAAAGAAATCACAACATCACGTCAAGTAGGATTCGATATTTTGGTCCGCTTTATGCAACAAGCTTCGATTGCATAAAACAATCGGAGTCGGTCATTTCCTCGATGACCTCATCCCCAATATTCGTTGGCGAAATGCTTCCGGGTTGGCACTTATCGTTGGCGCTATTCGCGAGACAAAACTTTTGAGTGATGACCGCCTCGGAGCGTGACATGGCGACCGTGTGAAGCAACCACCGGCGACGGATACACGCCGAGCGACGTAAAAAGAAATTAAGGGATACGAGGGAGGAATCGAAATACTTTCAGATTTTCAGAATCCCCTTTCTCGAGATTTATAGGAATTCGATTAGGTTGGGTTTTGTTGTCGAAAGTTTCGTTCAATTTGCATTAAGGAAGTTCCGTTGTGAAGAAGTTGCTTCGACATTTTCTGTCATCATGGGAAGCTTCAACAAAAGAATGGGTGTTACGATTGACGAGAACCGTGACTGATCACGTTAACCATTTCTAAAGTATCTCAACTAATGAGACTCAAGCAAAGATTTTTTGACTACTCGAGATTTATTTCTGATTGTTCACGAGCTCCTAATGCCCAGTCGCCGTTCAAAAATTTAAGTGAATAAACGCGTGATCAAGAAACTGAAAAAAATTCAATACATTTTTGATGTTGCTCATTCTTTTTTTTAATAGAGCTGTTTGGATTGACCGTGTATACTTACGACTGCGCATATACTACGTATATACTTTACGATTTGATAGCGTAAATGTACGTAATTTTGACCATATATTTTACCCACACGCATCCTGGAAGTTACGATTTCCATTAAATATATATAAAATATTCCTTTATATGTAAAAAATATGTATTTATAAGTATAGTCATTGAAAATAAAAAAGTTGTAAATTGTGAGTTATAATAGTTGTAACTTACAAGGAACATTAACGGAGTGTTACTCACCGATTTCATTCAAACTCGGTAGATTCAGAGCTGATGGTGAAAAAATAAGATCTGTGAAATCATTTGTTCCCTCGTGACCTAGGAGCCGAGATATTCGAGGTCAAAAATTGCAAACTGACCACCCGGGCCCCTCGCTAAGACGCCGTACTCCTAGACGCGGATACCGGGCGGGAGTGCCGTCGCATGCGGTCGCCGCGAAAACGAAGCGCGGTCGGAAATTCGAATGGTTTTCGGCGGTTTTCATTCTACAATTTGTAAAGAATGAAATAAATTTCGATTACATGGATTCAAATTTGATTTGTATTTACTTCGTATTTTCATACACAAAAGTGAATTTTTTCAAAAAATCTTTGAAACACAGATTAAGTTCACAGTGAGCATTCACTTTATGAAGGTTGTATTCCCACATACAGTTTCGTCCTGTACATTTTCGCATCGACTTTCATAAATATTTTCATTAAAACAATGCTGCACCGGAGTGAGAAGAGAGTCGTGGTGCTGCTCTATATATCCTGCTTTGAACCACACGCACTTAATAAAATTATTAAATCTGGGGCCTGGAATTGAAAATGCGTAAGGGATTGTAATTTTGGGATACTATCCCTCTGAAAAAGGGAAATGTCTAGTTGATCTAACAGCACTCGATCAGAAACCTTCCGCACGAAGTCTTTCCAAATTCTAAAAAAATATATATCCAGTGGCTGAATAAGTCCCGTGGTCTTTGGAGGAATCACTTTAATGCCCACAAACTTATTTTGCGGTTTCACTTTTTCTATGAATTCCCGATCATTGTAGGATCCCCAGGAATCTACTAAAAGAATACACCTGTCTTTCATGTACGGGAAAGAACAAATTTAAATAATCCTGCATTAAAATATTGTTTTGTTAACAGGCCAGAGGTCGACGCTATGACATAGATATTTAAAACTTTAAAGATGCTTACATTTTTGGAAATAAACCATCTTTATCCTGTAAACAGATCAGAAGAGGGGAGAGAAGTTCACCCTCTACCGATTTTGTTGGTTGGATCGTATAAGAGTGTGTAGTAGAATGTATAGACTGGGCGACTGATTCCACTGTTTTTGCACCTCGAAATTCTGTCGTACGGCCGGAATGAACTTCTTTTTTAAAACTGCTCTGATCGGTATTTAGCTCTTGCGATGCGCCACTTTCTCGGATCACACGCCTCACTTCTTCCACGAATTTCTTGGATTTTTCGATAATAGAGTGTTGTTCCAAGGAATATTTTTTTTGAAACAACCTTTGTCACTTTCCTTGTCAACTATCTTGTTGGCCCATTTCCATAGCCAGACAGATGTTGCTTTAAAATTAGGGATACTATGATCCATTTTTTTATTTCCTTCCAGTGCCCACCTACATAAGTCTCTGTCATGAACGATCAAGCGGATTATTTTAAACTTTTCTTTCAACGAACCAGCTTCCATAATCTACTTTTCGTAGCGATGTAACAGCATCCTGCTGGTTACGAAACAGAAGTTGTGTCGAACTGTATCCAACTTCAATGGCCCTTTCTTCCCAGACTTCAAAAAGTCAACAGCCATTCTCTTCTGATGCATCGATGGTTCTGGTTTCCTTTTCTTAATGGGGGAAGCTTCATAAGACGTTGAAGATGAAGGAGAAGTAGGAGATGTATCATCTTGTTCTCCCAGGGACTCACTGCTGATGTCTTCTTCAACTGTCTCATCTCTTCCATTACCCAAGTCAAACAACAAATCTTCTTCGATATCACAAAATATTCGTCTCCTTGAAGGCAGGACTTACTTTAATTACTTATTATTATTAATTACAGGAGTTCTTGTAATTAATGATTTAAGGATCCAGTTTAATTGTGATTCACCAAAATAATGACACGAGGGAAACAAAATAATGTCATTTACTTGTATACGAATTATTGATCTAACTCGTGAAATACGTACATGCTAACCTTTCTGCAAGATCCATTTCCTTCTCCATTGGTTCCGAATACGTAGTTGCCGAGGCAAATGTTTTTCCCTACAATTTTAAAACGTTCCGTACATTTATCGCCATGACGATGTATGGAGTAGAAAATGATAGAAAACTATCCGATAAAAAGTCCAATAGAAAAAATGACTAGAAGAAAAATGACCGAAAGCTATACGCGATGAGTTTCGACAGCAACGAGTGAAGTCGTGGGTGTCCGAGCAATCCGTGAACCAAACTGGAAATTAACAAAATTTTCTAATCTTTTGAGAGCACTCAAAAGGTGCGGTTTTTCCTTTCTTGTATTCTCAGAATACCGGGGAATAAGAAAGGCTATTTACACACCCACCGGTTAGTGATTAAATTGATTCCTCCAATGACTACAGGACTTATTCAGCCACTGGATATATATTTTTTTAGAATTTGGAAAGACTTCGTGCGGAAGGTTTCTGATCGAGTGCTGTTAGATCAACTAGACATTTCCCTTTTTCAGAGGGATAGTATCCCAAAATTACAATCCCTTACGCATTTTCAATTCCAGGCCCCAGATTTAATAATTTTATTAAGTGCGTGTGGTTCAAAGCAGGATATATAGAGCAGCACCACGACTCTCTTCTCACTCCGGTGCAGCATTGTTTTAATGAAAATATTTATGAAAGTCGATGCGAAAATGTACAGGACGAAACTGTATGTGGGAATACAACCTTCATAAAGTGAATGCTCACTGTGAACTTAATCTGTGTTTCAAAGATTTTTTGAAAAAATTCACTTTTGTGTATGAAAATACGAAGTAAATACAAATCAAATTTGAATCCATGTAATCGAAATTTATTTCATTCTTTACAAATTGTAGAATGAAAACCGCCGAAAACCATTCGAATTTCCGACCGCGCTTCGTTTTCGCGGCGACCGCATGCGACGGCACTCCCGCCCGGTATCCGCGTCTAGGAGTACGGCGTCTTAGCGAGGGGCCCGGGTGGTCAGTTTGCAATTTTTGACCTCGAATATCTCGGCTCCTAGGTCACGAGGGAACAAATGATTTCACAGATCTTATTTTTTCACCATCAGCTCTGAATCTACCGAGTTTGAATGAAATCGGTGAGTAACACTCCGTTAATGTTCCTTGTTAGTAATAGTTATATCAATTTTAATATATATACTTAATAATTGAATTGTTAGGACCGTTAACTCTTATAGATTATATCGAGGAAGAACGGACATGAAAACGTCTGACAGGACGGTACTCGAGCCACGGTTGCTTTAATCATTGATCTATCCGACCTAAATATTCTAACATGCCGTTTTGGAGACTCTTTAGGAAGTTAAGAACTGTAGGCAGATTAAATTTATAATGATTAGAATGCTATGGTCGGATATCTCTTTGGATAGAGCCAATGGGAGATCCGGGTTCAAGTCCCAGACTTGGCATTTTACATACCCGTATCTACTTGTGAATATTCCTAGTGCACGCCTTTATGAGTAATGTGTACCTTCTTAATAATGTTAATAATTTTATTCCTCATCCAATTATCAAAATGCAAATCAAGGGACATTGCTGATCAGTTACCTAATTACATCCCTTTTCCAACTGACTAATCGTTTTCCCTCTAAATATTACGCGGTATATCATGAACGTATGAGACTGAAAACAAACTAGTAGAAAAAACCAGAAAAACGAGATGCCTCGTAAATCCAAATTGAAGAAAGGCGAAAAGATCACATTCCTAAGACGATTCGTACCACCATACGGCGTGGAAACGCAAAAAGAGCCCTTTGAGAATACGACCGCAGCAAGACGTTTTTTTACGGCGCGGTATTGAGCCTCTTGTTCCTTAACGAAGGCGGTCTCAAAGGCGCGATTTCCTCCGTCGAGGGATGATCATAGTCTATTGACACTCGGTGGGGATGCGGGCAAAAATTCACACGCCGCGGAAACTGGGAAAACCCTTCGCTTGGGAGAGTTTCAAAGAGTTAACGCCTTTGGAATTGCGGTGCTGTAAATGTTCAAGGACGCTTTTTCCGCATCCAATCCCTGAGGTTACTTTTGCGCTTCGGAGGTTTTTAGCGACGGGTGATTAATTCATTGTAAAAGAAATGCAATAACCAGCCGAAGAATTCGGTTCATTCATTAATTTTGCACTCTCCGGAATCCAGAGGGAAAATTAATAATAACTTAGTAATAACAAACAGGTTAGAAATTACCCAGTTTTATGTGATATAATAAAGAATGAAATTAACAAATGAAATAAAAATATATAAATGCAAAAATACGTATTTTTTCAAGAAATACATTTAAATTTAATAAAAATATATATTAAAAATTAATATTTTCACACATATTTTTAAACAAAATTAATTCAAAAATTGTTACATTTCAAGAAATTTAAAAATTTATTATATTAAAAATAAATAAAGATTTTGTTTTTAAATATAAGGAGTAGAAAAAAATAATATACGCAATAAAATATATACAAAAAGGTGCACATTCCTCGGAATAGAATTTTCTGTAGAAATCTACGTACATACATGTAGTTATAAAAAAACTACTCTACTTCTACTCCCTTCATTTAATTCCATCCTAAAAATTACTTTTGCGATAGCATAATTAAAACAAGCGTCAATAATTACGTGTGTATGTATATTTCCATTTGCGCAATACTTTACCTTTGAATTTTAACTTTATCTAAATATAAGGATTTACCATCTGCAATAAATTAAGTAGGAAATAATTCACAGTTTTGACCCTATAAACAACATAACCTGTTATACTCGCAATTATCTCTCGAAGGGCTAATTTAATTGCAAATTTATTGCTATTGATACGGACATGGTTGATTCAGATGTAAGAAAAGGGTGAATAGGTAAGGAGAAGCGTATGATAAACGTCACAGCAGATATTTATGGGAATGTTTGCTAAGATCATCGCGAAAGATTGGCCTTCCACTTACTCATATAGATATTGCTTAAATACATTCGTTTCCATTTTCATGGGGCCGCCGTGGCATTCAGCGAGTCTTGTAAAACTGACTACAAATTATTATCTGATTTTAACTGCATTTATATGATTGCATAATTTCCGAACGTTAATTTTGGTTTTTTGTCTTTTCTCTTCTAATTGTCGCCGGATGATAACATGCATGTATCTCTAGTTAGCTTCCTGTGAACGCTCGTATCATTGTAGTAGTTTTATTTCCTCTTTTACGTTTCTGATTGTTTTCATGCCTCGATGGTGTCAGTGCAGGAGTTTTTTCATCCCACTGTTCATTTTTCTTCCTCAGATTACCAGCTAACATCTATCTAAGTAATCGAAACTATATTAAAATTATTACCTCTTCTCTATTCCCTATCTACTGATTATTTATTTCATCACTTATAATGATGTTTAACACTTTTTTCCTTAATGATTATATTATTGTATTTCTTTTCTACAATTAGAAATCATTTCTTATGATAATTCATTTTTACCTTTGTTTATAATGTTAATAGCACGAAATGAATATAAATTAACTCGCTCATTCCACCATTATCTAAAAGCTTCATTCCCTCCATCAAAACACAGGAAAGGTAATGGGGCGAATAGAGAAAATAAATAGTGAATAATTTACTCTGGTTTTTCTCACCTAGCCAGAACGCTGTAAGCAAGGAAGCATAGGTTACAAAAATGTCCCAATAAATAAAACTTTTTTATAACACTCGCCAAAATGAAAATCACTTTTCAGCATCGCTCAAACCTTAACTTATAAACATTTCTACACCCATGAACAAGAATTATACTAAATTAAAGGAGGGATTTCCCTTTATTTGTTTTAAAAGATAATTATTCCATTACCGGCCGTGGTGGCGGAGTAGTTATAACACGACTCCGTGCTAGCGCCAAGGTTCCGGGTTCGAATCCCGTCTAACTGGATTTTTCTGGTTAGGGAATACGTTGGTATATGGTCTATGCCTCTCCTGTAATTGTCCTTAAGTGGAAGTTTGGGAGGGTACCAACGGAATATCCATTCATCGAGATTCCTATCGCTCTTTATCTTTTAGGGAAATTCGAGTTGAGAAATCTGCTCTGGATTAGCAAATTTATTCTGGTTTGCTGGCTTCCTTATTGGTATCTTTTGTTTTTGTATGCATCTCGAAAGAAACAAAGTTTCGTCACTCTCAACTCGAGGTGAGGTAATGCGGTCAATCAAAAGGGATGAGTAGCGTAATGCAAAGGCGGCTTGCCAATGCAGAATATAAGTGGGGGTTAGATATTCCCGGAAAAGAATTAAACGGTCATAAGAAAGTGGATTTTGTTAGAAGGCGTTAATGAAAAGGAGGAAATGTGCTCTGATAAATTGGCTCGTGAGAGAAATTGTAAATAGAAATGGATTGTCGCGAAGGTGACGTGAAAGTGTTCAAAGGATGACGAGGTTAAACAAGAGCACTCAGAAGTGAAAGGGGCCAAGATGGAACGAACACTGAGGTAGCTAGAACCTTTTTTTATGTACATCTTTAAGAGTTACTTAATTTCATTTAGTGGAATCCTCTATCCTACAAAACTATTCCTCATAATTATTCCCTGAAAAAATAGCATTATAGTGACCAGAAGTGCAGATTTAGGCGGGACCGTCCCGATCTGGCCTAGTAATTATAGATGCTAATTCAGTGATTTTTTCCCTTATATGTAGCGTCTGTTTTCTTTCTTTTAGCAACTTCTTTCTGTTGCGGAAACATATTACACTCCGTCCAGTATATTCTATTGTGTATATGATTCTCATTGTTACCACGGTATAATATGTATTACCTTCATACAAATCAAATATCATTGCTATTACATGATTAAAGATAGTTCATTTTATGTTTAATTCATTTAACATCTGAACAGATATAATTTTTAACCTCTTAATCAACACCTTAAGAATCTTCTTATATAAAACCCTTTCGATGAAAAGAGAAATCTAATTTACTTTCACATTCATGGCTCAATAAAACAATGAGAAGTTAATCATTTTATCATCTTATAAATTACGTTTATACCGGAGGTTGAATTTCCAAAAAGAACACTCTTTTAGCAACATTTTTTGCATGTTGACTCCATTCGAAAACTTATGATTAAGATAAGTTGACGAGTTGTAAATGTCACATCTATGGCGCAACCGTTTTTGTATGAGTGCCTTAAAACTTCCCAAGGTAATAAAGGAAGATGTCGGCCAGTCTACATGCATTTCTCTATACGACCATCGAAGAGGATATGGTCTGTAATGGTCCAGTGTGGATTTCTTTCCTGCATTAGCCCGTTTCCCGTCCGTTTTATCATTCATCTTTAGAACCTCTCCCCGAAATTGCGTCCGGCGCGTGCGACTTGCAAAATCTCTTTCAGTCGCCGATGGTTTTACGGCTCGCGATAATCTTTCGGAGAGAGTGCTCGCGGAGTAACTCACTTGATTTTATCTCCTTCCCGTTCTCCATTAGGCTGACGCTGATTAGGGCAAGTGTTCTCCCCCGTGTCCCCTTTTGTATTCTGTATTTCAATACCGCTCTCTTCCCGCCACGCCCTGCCCTTATCGCTGCACCTCTTTATTCCCATCTCCTATCTACCCCGTTTGATGTTTCTGCTTTCTCTTTTTCGTTACATGAAAGTATTGTCGACACCATAAAACGTCGACTTCCAGATGGTTTGGTTTACACCTGCGAGGTGTCAATGAGAGGAAGGTAGTAATCGTCTCACGACGTTTGATATTGTGTCCGTTTGATCGTATGGATCGTATAAACAAAATTAAGCTTATACAGGGTTAGTAATAAACTCTCCTCAAATACATTATATATTTACGAGTAAGAAGGAGAAGAGATACTTTTCATTTTTCCACTGTGTTTATATAAGTTGTGTAGAAAAATACGAAGTTTGGCTCCTACTTCTTACAATGACATTCTGCAGGGTTATTTTTGAGAAAATTGATTTTATATCTACGAGTGATATATTTTCATTTCATATGGATATCTGTAATCCGTCTGAAAATAATAATCTACCCTCACGTGTAGGGTTGAATGATTGTATAGCCTTGTGAGTAGGCAGTGCCATAAAGGTGATGGTCTCTTATCTGAGGAAATTTTGTTGTAATAATTTATGCTACGTTTATTGAAAGAGAGATATAGCTCATAAGAAATTAAATTCATTTTCTCTTTCCCCTTCAGTCACCTATTACGTTTTTTCTGATACATTTACTATCATATTTACTGCAATTCCCTCCTAACTTTTGCTTTTATCCGTATCATTTCCCATTATTTTGATTATGTCATCCTCCTTATGTAAAAGTGGTTCATCTTTTTAATTAGTTCTAAAAGCAAGAATTTCCCAAAATGCAAAATGCGAGAGGGTAGCTTAGGCTGCTGATACTTGTGTTGTAATGAAATATTTTGCTCCTTTTATTATAACACCCAAAATAAATATATATACAATATATTTACTCTTACAGCGATGAAACTTTTTCTCACTCTTTAAAAATGAGTTTTAATGAAATTTGTAAATTGTTTGTGAGGAATTATTATAAAAGATGCATTTTTGGTAAGTCACGAAATGTATAAATGCCCTGGTATAACCATTATTAGATTATGCTTACCATAACAAAATACACACAGCCAATACCATACACAACCAGTATTTTATAATTTGATTAGTTGTATCCCATCGCAATTGTATAAATGGTTTTTGATGTCAGTAATGTTTTTCGTTGAGATGTGAAATAGGATCGCAAGACTGCTTCTTACATCTTGGGATCAGGATTCATGTTATTATGTTATTATTATGTCTCCACTGATGCAAAAAGTGACATAATACCTCGTCCTCTTATTTTGAGAGGCATCAAGGTCGTCTGTAAAATTTAAGAACTCATACGCAACAGAAATAAAATGTCGACCTCGATGCTGAAAACACGTAACAGAAAACTCGACAAAACTAGCATTCGCATAGGAACAAACACCATAAAATGTCTCCCAGCCCCATTTCCCAGTCATGAATTCGAGGAGAAGGCAAATACACGCATCCACTCATTCCTACTATATTTATTTCTCGGGAATTCTGCAACTCGACCAACAACATGGAAACACAAATATCCCAGGCGCATTTTGTAAGAGTTGTCTCCACGGATTGAGCACAGGCGTACTGACTGCTTCCGTGAACGTCGCGACGACTTAGTAAGGAGAAAGACGTTTCAAAACTGCGTTTATATATTTGTGCTTTTTTACCTCTCACATAATTGCGCCTTGGAGATGCAATTAAGCAGGCATCTCTTGAAGTTGATTAATACTGGGGAGCGGAGACGCGTGAGAATATTTTTAGATCCGCGTTTGTTTGCGGAGCTGAAATATTTTATCGCATGCGATCTGCCGTTTCGTTTGATTAATTGGAATGTTTAGGCACGTGAAACTGAATGATGAGGCTCTCATGCTATTTTCGCTGCATCGCGGATATCGATCTGTTCATTAAAGTGCTTAGTTTCCGTTCATATTTGTTTCATTTCCATTCGAAAATACATTTAAATGGCTTAATAAATGCTATTTCTAGCTTCATCTTATCCTTTGTTAATTGAGACGTTATTAAATGTCACGTGTATACTTAAAAATCGAAATTTATAGGGTTTTTTATTACAATTGTGATATTTATTCCGTATATTTTACGCTGAATCACATATAATTAGTTTTATCTAAAATTAGAAACTAGTCTTTTCTGAAATTTCCTTATATTCGATGTTAGTCTTGTAGAATATTAACTTATATGCTCTTACTTTTACTTACTTTATTTTTAGGTCCTTAACTAACTTTTAGGCCCAGTATTATTATATATAGGTAAAAATGTTTATTAAGTTTAATTTTAATCTTTACTCTAAATGCAACACACCATATTTTAATCTTTAGTTAATTTTTTACTAGCATTAAAGTCAATATGCAGAGGTGTAACTCCGTGGAAAGCCGTTATAATGGTATAGAATTACTTCGTACACTCCCACAGAATTTATTAATTGTCCTCTTGCGAAGCATGTAGTATCAATAAATTCTGTGAGAGTGTCCGAAGTAATTCTTTTCCACTATCACGTTACTTATCCACAGAAGCGACATATTGTGTGAATTTCAAATTTTGAAATGTTTTAATTATGATGCACCCCATACTGCTACTTTTAAGTTACTCAATTAAGCTCAATCTTCAGATTATTCAGATTGAATTTGAATAGTCTTTATGATATCGAATCTCAATCTGATACTTACTAATACTTAAGTTAATCATCATTTGAAATACCAGTGATGGTTTTACTTCCAAATGTAATACTGTTTTTTAAAATGGAGAGTTAAGTCCATTTTAACTATATATTGCAATGAAAGGCATCAATCCTACAAATTATTATACTAACTACAAACAGTTGATACTGCGAAACTAGAATCAAATAGTTGGTATTCACGTAAAAACTTAAATGAATTATCGTATGTTTTGTATAATAAATTACGGTTACAGACTTTTCCTTACCCCTTACATTATTACGGTTAACTGAGGAATCTTTTGAACTAGTTACAGTTTCAATCTGTGTAGAGTAATAGTTACTGCTAAAAATGCTATAAATCCAGGTCTTTGTAGATGAAGAATTAATTTTTTAATTTTTCATAACAATTCGAAGCTATTGTTAACTCAAAGGTGTTTGCGGGTTAACAATAGATGGATTAGTTTACATTTAGAAAATAAATTAACATTTTTATCAAGGAAATTAATGTCTTGGAAAGTTGGATATGGATAGGTCAATGCTTCTTAATGATAACGCGCTTCAGAATGGTAACAACTTTTTGTACCGTACAACAAGAGTTAATTGCGTGTTAGTTTAATTCCCTTGCAACATCTCGTGTATTACACCACTTCAATGGAACGAAATACAGTAAATTATCATCTCAGTGAACGATTTCTCAAATTCTCTTAGGCAAGCAATTAAAATGCAATCAGCATTGTAAGGTAATTGATGAATAAGAACTCGAGATCTAGTCGCTTGTAATCGCTAGCATACAAGTGGGATATAGGAGTGTATTGGAAGAAACTATTCCCGATGTAAACACGATCTTGAGGCAATACGGTAATCACATCAACTGGCTTTTAGCTATCATAAACGCCGTGCATTTTTACGGCTATAATTATCTTCCGTGTTTCTTTGCGGAAATGGCTATTCTATTTTAGTCTGCGGTGAAACATTCTCGCTGAGACACTTTTTTATTTAAAGACGCCATAGAAGGACGTTTGCGAATCACTTGCTTCCAGTGTCATTCCTTTCCTCGCTTCTCTCATTAGAGGAACACGCACTGTAGAACAACGGAACGGTCATTTAGGAACGAAGGGTGGATTTGTGTGTAGTGGTGGATAGGAAATTGCTGCTCCAAACGCTTCGTTGAATGACTAACAAGACCTCTCAAGGTTGTAATAATAAATCAATCGAAAAACGTCCTATTATAGTGTAACGTCCTGCACCATAGCGATTTCCCTCCTAAGATCTGTATCACTCAAGCTGGATGCTGAGGCTATATTCTCTAAGATACATCTGGGATCGGAGTTGAGGCTAGTTTCATTAGACTGCAACTATCTGGAAACAATGTATCGAGCATTGTGTATTAGCTACTATCTTCGACGATCATACCTCTGAAACATGATTTTATATGATTTTTAAATTGTGCATATTTGTGCTTGCATCGCAGATTCTTAAATTTACACAAAATTATTTTGAAAAGCTTTCTTTTAGTGGTGATTATGAATGAGTGTATACCATCTGCATTTCATTTTAAACTTACTTCCGGAAGTCGTGACAATCAAGTCGTGAGCACTATTTGGTTCCTTGATTTTCCGTATTTTCGCCGAATTTAATTAGTTTTTAATTACTCTTATTTAATCTTATTTCAGGTATTCGAAGAAAAATAACGACTGAGAAAACTCTCTAAATTTTCGCTGCCGAAGCGTTAAATTGACGCTTTCGATTTAATTTTAGGTGGTGATAATGCATTAATGGAAAATTTCTTAAGTGGGAAAGGGTTGGATTTTAAATATTAAATATTTTCAAAACACGCATTTAAACATTAGCAATACAAAATTATTTTTGAGGGCAGTCATTTGAGTATGTAATTTGAATATGAGTAATGATAAGAAAAAAGTAATTATAATACATAGAAATGTTATGTATAGTTATATTATTCTAGAAAATATGTAGTTGTTAAAATGAAAGGCTTTTAAAAGAATTCATACTAATCTTCGGCGAAATAGTCAATGAAAAGGAAATATAGAAAAATGTTTGATTTTTTTCAAACATAAAATTAGCTTACTAAGAAAACAGAACACAATATGATATGGTACTTATGTGGAAGAATTCTTGTTTGGAAATAGCTGCATATAATTATAATAATAATAATAATAAAAATAAATCTTCTTTATTTGGGCGAGATTGAGACTTAAAAGTCTCTTCTTCCATCTAACCCATATCAGGCTCCGCAGTGCCACAAACTTTTGCGAGATAACTAACTTACAAGCCAATAAAATATCATGTGGAACTGTTTTTTGATTTTTACGCATCACCTACTCTGAACACTTGTTATCTTGTAGAATATTGCGTATTGATGTTGTATGATTTTAATATAAGTCAAGCATTGTTTAAAATAGCGTGCATTGTATGATAATCAGGCTTCCTGTTTCCAAATTGTAGGTAGGCATCCACGATAAGATAATCAATTTCCACCCACTGCTCCACCTTTCCCGAACATATTACTACCGCTTGTTGTAAGTGTGGTTGTGCAGATATCCGTGCATCTCTCCCGGAAAAGATGATTTCACGTCTAACCTTCCTCGCCCCATCTCCCCTCCTCCGAATAACTAGTGAATCTCCGTTCCCACAGCCCGTGAACAATTGCCGTTGAGCAATCGCCGTGTTTTTCCTCCCGCTGTGCATCATGCATCGAAGAGACCTTGAGATCTTTGGAAGAGGATTTACGGTAAAAAATGTCCATAAATAATATTTCTTCCGTTTTAAAGCTCAGAATATTTGAATACGATATCAACAAATCTTCCAACCCCTATTAGGTGTTAATTTACAATGGGAAAGAGAATTCACATAAAATCGTAAGCTCTTGCATATATTCACCAAAATCTGTCAATTCAAAATATAGATAAGTTTACATCATAAATCACTCTTCATATCTTATTCTTATCCATATTTAAGAGAAGCAGAAAAGTCAATCTGTCAACCTGATGAACCCATAATCATATGGATTCGTAGTTATGTATCGTGTGTTGAATGTATCATAAAAAAAGTTAAAAAGTTTTCTCAACAGTCATCTGCGGGTTGATGCAAATCGATCGTGAATTACGAAAGGTGTTAGGTCCTATCTTTGATTCTTATGTACGGACCTTCTTGTAAATATAGTGAGGATGTTTGTTTCGCATACAGCTAAGCAGCCGTAGAAGTTGCAAGAATGAATTAATCAAGCAATCTTTAATTCTGTTTCCATAAATATATTTATAATATATTATAGACTGTTATTATAGCGGTAAATTGGCTAATAAGTAGGCTAATTGAAAAAAATAAAACGCTTTAGGAATGAGTAAATAGGAGGATAGATAGATTCGTTAGAGGTTTAAAATTTCCAAAAGCCATCTTTGTCGACGTTTCTCCCCCTACTTCCCGGTAGTCGAAGAAAGCAAGAAAAAATGCCTCACTTTTATTGCACCCAAAGTACTTTTCAAAGGCGATGCCTCCGTCCTCAGGGATCGTAACATACATAAATAATATATAGATATATTCGTAATTCACACACTCCGAATTCACTTGGATAATTTTTTTATGTAAGCGTAAATACAATAAAGTATGAATTATTATTTGATAGTTTTCAATAATTAATTTTGTTAAAATATAATATTCATCTCGTATTTTACGGTTTATACTATATTTCTGAACCAGGGGAAATATTTTCAAGCGATTAATTCTAGCACCTTTTTCCCTGATCCTCCATGCAGAATCTGAACGGCCTATATAACAGAGAGGACCCGAATTAGAACACCATTCATATGAAGTGTTACAAAATTTTGCTCAGGGACATAGCGGTATTTCCGAACCACTTGAGGTCAGGATTTTGACCTTCAAGGGTTAAACCCGAGCGTCCGCAACCTTCGCAGGCACCCACTTTAGCATCAGATGAGGCAATATCCTCTTTAAAATCTCCGCGACGGAGCCCATTGTCCCCAAACACCTCCTCACACTCATTACGGTGCCCGCAAAATAACAACCAATTACGAGGTTTCCTCGTGTGCATTATTTCTCGTGTGTTTCTATTACTCTCCCGTGTTCCGCCCTCAGTGCCTTTTGTGGCCGCGGAAGTGAATGTTGGCGAACGGGCTGTGTCTGTTCTCCACGCATCGGGAATTTCCGTAACAATCCGTACCTCAATGACAGCACCTATTTACCGCGATTTGCAGTCGGTTGGTACAACAGGAAAGGGAGGATTGTCGGGATGTGTCATTCCCTCGACGGGGAACCATTTCGTTGGGAGGCGGGCGCGAATCGAGCAGAGAACAGACGCAGTTTCCGAGCGTCGCAGCTGTGCAAGCGTTTGGAAACTTTTGTTATTCCGTGCGATTTGTGAGTTGCGTTGCACTGATTATCTGTTTTGCCATATCGTTGGTGAAATTATCCTACCTCTTGCAATAGGAAAACTTTCATGCACTTTTACAAATTGATCAATTTGTTTGGAGTGAATATCAACGTTTCGGAAGGAAAGGCTGATTCAGGATATGTCACGATTCCGTGCACCCGATTTGTACTTACTTTCAAGGATGAGGAAATTGTGGGTAACGAAATAATATGCATTACTCTCCATGGCATTGAGCTAAGTGGTAACATCTATTCGGTATTTTGCTTTATTGGTACGTTTTACTTGGTGGCGCAGTGATTGGCGTGCCAGAATTCTAAACTAAGGGTCTAGGGTTCGAGTCTCGCCTAATATGAATAAATATTTAGGATTCTGGATGAGTAATGTTTGTGTCTGACCCTCACACACACAGCTCGGGTTAGCTGAAGAAAGGACCGTAAAATCGGCTCCAAAACTAAAATATTCATCATCATTACCACCAATAATCAATGGGTCAATCCCGTATATGATGGAAATATGATTAAGAAGTAAAAAAACTATATAGAAAGGTTTTATTTGATAATTTTCTGTTTACATACATCGAAATCTTTCAAGCATCAATGTCTATGAAAGAACCCTGCTATCCGCCTTTCGGTGAGTGGCAGGGGGGACAAAAGCGTCATGTATTTGGTCTTTTCCTCTTTCTACAATTTTGATTTTGACAAAAAACTACATTCTCTTGATGCAGGACTAACAATAAGCAGTAACCAGGGGAAAATGTTTAGATATTACTTATGGAGAGTAAATGATTATCATAAAGGATTTACTTGATCTCAATCTTCTTTTGATATTTATCGAAATATTCCCTAAATCGAATTATATAACGCATTATTTATTTGGTAGTTTTCTGTTCCTGCGATTGCGATTTTTACCCTAAATTCTTTTCACTATATGTAGACATATAGTGAAAGAGATATTTTATGGCGAATGAATTATCTAATTTTTTGGTTGTTCTTGTATTCTTTCCTGAACGCGTACGAAAAGAAACACTAACTCCAACCTTTTATAGTTTAAGCTTGATTATCTTATTTTATGCATGAAATTTATCAAACTTATTAACTATATATTGTATTCAAGAGATTTACCGAAAAATCGTACTTCGAAAAATCTTACTTTTGATAGTTGAGAAACAAATTTCCAGTTTTTTAAGTTACTCCCATCAAAAGCCAATTAAACTCGCCAAAGCGGCTTTCCCCTTAACGACGAGCCTAATAACGGAATTCATCGTGCTTGTAATTATACGGGCGATACTTCCCTAATAGCAGATAGAACGAATCCAAAGTTTCGATTTATGCTAGATAAAAATCATATTTCGGAGAACCGTTCCTCATGGTCACATCTACTTGTCATACGGCCTTTTTTTCGGGGGCGAAAATTGCGATTTTAAACAAAAGAAGGTGTTGGAGCGAAGATCCGATTCCTGGTTTGCTTCCGCTCATCATCGTCGCCATTAGCGGACCACTGAACTAATTTCTCGTGCGAAAGAATTCGAGGGCGTTCTCCAGGGAACTTTTCCAGTTTGCCCTTCTAGGGCCTACGCGATTAGATTGTCTCTGCACCGCACCGCGGCGCTGCGGTCGCTCGATCGGCGTATCCTTGCATTCCCGAAACAGGTGTTCTGCGATGAGTCTTTGCGATTCTCAGCAGGTGCAGCGGTGCTTGCTTATGCCGTGGGATATTTTCGACCTGCACCTGAGTTGCAGGAAAGCGAAATTTTAATTGTTTCCGAGATTCACTTCCACTTTTTCCAGAAGGTGTATCCTTCTGCATGCTTTGTTGTGATAAATGTTGAAGTAAAATTACTGATTATCTTTGGTAGTTGTTCCTAAGTGGAAGCATTCATAATGCATATATTCAATTACGTTAGAAAAGGTATACATTGTTAAAACCGCAAATGATTCTTTCAACGATGTCATGTTCACATTAGATGGAGATGAAAGAGAGTTCCGACCTGAGCAAGTCGTTCAAATTGTTTTGCTATAATTTTATAGTAGTTAACCTTTTAACTCGTATTTCCATTTATTGTTCGTCACTAAATATAATAAATAATATCAGTAAATATAATTTTAATGGAGAAATATGAAGAACTTGAGTTGTTGGTGATGCCTACATTTTTCCCTTTACCACTTCGCAAAGTGAACTCCTTTCAAATTTCTCATCGTGCAAATTCGAAACTTTTACTTTATTTTTCTACTTTTAAATATTCGATACTCAATAAAGATATATTTTAGTCGTTTAAACTTGAAATATGTCCTTACCAAGAATCGGGATTAATTATACACCAAAGAGATTCAAGGATACAATATATAACAATTTATTCTTAATAGAACTTGGGCTCATGGTACTTTTCAGGGTAATGACTCAGAAGTATTACAAAAATCTTAAATCAGAGTTAGAACATTATAAACCATTGAAGTATGACTTCAAAAGAATATGTCACTCTTTTATTGACTTCATTTCAAAAAGACTTGAGTATAACCTCAGGGTAACACAGGCATATCTCTATTTGTGATAGAAATTTACATCAAAAATTTCCTTATGGAAAATCATGCATTTCGTAATTGATATGTCTATTCCTCATTCAATTTGTTTTTCTTCAAAATTCACAACCATTAACATTTTACATCTAAATAGATTTAAGTTGAATAGTTTTAAATAATGAATTGCACAAGCTGATTATCCCTTCTAGTCAATCTCAACGCTTGTATCATTCATTAGGTATTCGGTTACAATGCTGCAACTGAAAAAACGCTATAAAAGACACTTCAGAGAGTTTTTATAGCAGTATAAGATATGCTTATACGTCTACATCGGATCCTTTACTAGCAAATTCACACCCGAGATTCCGACTTCATTATCCTCCAGAGCTCATTTGAATACTCCGCGCACTTCTTTTGAACAATGGCTGAAAATAAGGCATGATATATTGTTTCTCGTGTCAATGATGGAGGCGGGATCGTTTGTAAGAGAACATATCGTCGCGTTGGATTAAATTACGCTCAAAGTCATACGAACCCATAATCTTCATCAGCGATGCTTTTTTCCTCGCCGATCTCGAGGTGGAGATACGGAGCTAGTGTTTCTGCCGGTATCCCTTTTCCCTCCCCCGCACCGCAACCGGGTCGCAGAGGGTCTCGCGTGGGTGTGGCCGCGCGAAAGCAAGCCGCCCGCGTGCAACATCTATGGGGCGATCACGCGAGCCGCGGGATGTATGCACGTACGAGTTAAGTTCAGTCGTGCTCGCACCGCTGCTTATCTCGAGACATTTCGCCTCTATGGGACGATCCATCAAAACGCAAGTACGACCCAACTTTCATTGCTCGGCTTTTAAAGCTTGAACTCTTCCACCCTCGAAGAAAACTATTTCTCCACGCCCGGAGATTATATTTAATTACGTGTTGCGAAGTTTCTTAAGTGTGTTTCAGTGTTTCGAAAGAATTTAAATATTTCGCTATTCTCCTTGATTTTCTATGCACTGTATTCATTCATAACGTTACTTCAGTTCTTTTTGTGGTGACAGCTGCTAAAACTACCAGCATATTAAGAGGTATACCAGGGAAATATACATATATGGTACAATATCACTATAAGATTTGAATAGTATAGATGTACGATTATATTGATCCCGAGGAATATATCTTAATGGATAATAACTTATAGTTTATATTTTAATTACTTCAAATTATAAAACTGGATATTAATTACTACTTTCCGGAAATAATTGTATAATGTAGATGATATTAAACAAAAATAATTGGCTTTAATTAGGAGAACAACATGAATGTTTTTTATTATGTTTCAGGTCTTAGGATATGTATTGGTACAAATGAGATACTTAAATGTTTACTCTTTCGAATTTATACAAAAAATAATTTACCTTATTTTGGAACGGAGTTTACATTTTCATTGCAAGAATTTCATAAAATTATGCTATTTTGGTCAATTTTAAAAAGCGGGTGAGCAGGAAATGCCAAATAAATTAGATGTAATATATTTTAATTATATTTTCCAATATCACTAGCGTTAATTTTAAACAATATACCATAGATGCCAATCATACTGTAACATTTCCTACTTATATTACCCTTTATCCGGTTTCCAATTTACTTTTGGTTCTCTTTTGTTAGGCCTTTCACTTCATATTCCAGGTCAGCGCCAAAATATGAAATGTTATTTATAATCACTTTACCTGCAGTTCATTACGTAAAGGCTCTACTTTGAGACTTTCTCTCCCCATGCATTTTTAGCCCTTATCTCCAGCGAGCGGTTTGGAGAATTCGTCTTGCCGGCCGTTAATTTCCCCTGTCATAGGCCCCCATCATTTAAAACTCAAAATTTACGCCTTCGAACCCGAGAGGCCCCATTTCGCTGCGGAGCACAAAGCCATTAGTTTTTCGGACTCCGGCCCGCGGTAGTTGTTTCAGACAATGTCCGACCCCAATATACCAATGGGAAGCAGATCGCTTTACCATCTCCTCCCTATCCACTTCCACGTAATTGTTCCTGTCCGTGCATTGTATGGACCGCTTTCATTTCCCGTATCCAACGGCGAGCGCGCGTTGAAATCTCCGCCGGCGGCCCGCCTTCCGCCACCGATTAGTCACTTATCACTCGCTCCCCGAGTAACATACGGCTTTTTACCTACCTCTTACCCTCTGTATCGTCGCTTGGGTTAAGGGCTCCCGTAACCTTTACTTAACATATCACGCAAGGCGTAAGCTGAGGCCGGACTCGAAGGATTGTATTCCGGGTAGACTTGAAATATACGCTATTTATGTGCTTTGGCATATGGCTGTTTATATGGACTCTACCTGGACCTACCTTGCGCTACGAAGTTCACTCGTTCTTACCTCATCATCTATCCTTCTGTTCTCACTCTTATTTTATTCATATACATCAAATTTTCTGTATATTAAAGTAGTTTGTATCGATGACAATGCTGGAAATAGAAACTTGGAGATATTCTGATATCTAGGATAACTCTGTAATCAAGAATTATTATTTAGTCTAATTTTATTTAAGAGTTCTAATCGGTCACAACCCGTTTACGACTTGTTGTACCATCATTAGTCATAATTAAATAGTATTTACGATAATGTACGTGATCCCTTACTTCTTGTTTTTCCAAAACTTTTTTATTTTATTTTATACTTGTTGAACGTCGATATGAGTCGAAGCTAATAATTTTATAACAGGCATTTGTCGGGTTGAATTCGGTTGAACCTATGCAATGTTAAGAAACTTAGTAATATTTAATTGACCATTGTAATCAGTATATCTATAATAGATTACTATCAAGAACCGAAGGATAATATTATCTTTTATCGTAAGTTATTGTCATAGTATGACTGGATATGATGGAGGAAAATCTGAGAATCTGAAGTTTAGATACAAAATTATTAAAGGGAATAAAAAAACATGTTACAAAATAAAAGTTATATGTTACTCGTGTAGTAATAAGCATAAGGCAACATATTAACGATGTATCGGAGTCACAGTTTAAGATAATCTGAATATATATGAAGGGAAGAGATTTTTAATATGAGGAGGTTTCCCATAAGGCAGGTAGGGAAGATTGGATTGCCATAGAAAACGTAAAATTGAAAGCGCTTTCAAACGTATCGAACCAAATTTCCTTCTGGTGAATGCTCTTAAATTCATATGGATGCCGTATGCAATCAGTCTTGCTTTCTTTTCGAAAAATATTCCATAACCTCACTTCCGTGTGGTAGCCGCCAATTCAAGAAATTTTCCATTATATCGCCCAAGTGAAAGCTGTAGATGATTCAGTGCAACTTCGGTTTATGGCAAATTTTCATCTGATCTTTTCCGATAGGAAAACCATCAATTTACCATTGATTCGTTACGGGAATGTTCAAACACCTTCATAAAATACAACAATCTAACCTTTGAAATATTTAATTTTCGCAACCTAAATGAGCCGCTTAAAATGAAACTTTGTAAGAATTGCTTTCTCTGTTAGCGTATATGGAGAGAGAAGTGGGCAGAAATACTGGAGGAGGAATTGATGAAAGACTTTCTCTCTTTTCGAGAATCTTCCAAGTATCCTCCCATTACCTCAGCTCTGCACCTCCGTAACCCTCTGCCGTAAGGGTCACTTACTCCACCCATAGCCATAAGTTTGGCCACCTTTCTCCACCCTTATATTTCCCATACAGTTAACTCGCTTTTTCAGCCCCACCCATTACCTTGGAGGATCGTTGATTTTTGCGATATACATCTTTTTGGAAAGTCATTTCAAGGACCATTCCGATTTCCTATTAGAATGTCTTCCAGGTGATGCGTATCTTTTTTTCCGGTATTTTCCCTGACCTTTCTCATGGAAATAGTTTTTCCATGAATTTAGCGTAGGCAAACGAGCGATTTCTGAATAAAATTCTTTTTTTGTATCTATCTTCCTCCATATTCTACATTGTCAATGATTCATACCTCAAGAATGGAATACATAGTAATACTATTAAGATTTTCTCACTCATTGGCTGCTAAATCAAAAGCACGAAAGAGAAAATTGCTAGTTTAACTTAATTTTTTAAGTGATATATCTCGTGACCAATTTTTCGCATATAGTATTCAGAAATTTTGCAAATTCTCCCTTATTCGGAACCGCTTCATTGAGAATATTTATTCAAGATTAATCGCGTTGATTCCCATCGGATAGGAACCCTATCTGGATCCGTTGCTCAGGACGAAGAGCAACTTCATCTAAACGTCTCGTAAGAAAATATAAATTCGATATTGTTGAAAGTGCTTCTGAAAGTCGCTACCTCCACCAAATATCCCTAAAGGTAATGAAGGATTCTAAATAGCAAATGAGTCAATGAATACACCATACATGTTTCAGTTACAATCATTTATCGTTAATTGATCCAATTATTTTTTTTAATTATTGAGAATATTGCTCAGAATATTACGAAGGTGCATGGATTAAATTACCTCTTAAAATAAGCAATAAATATATTTGTGAGGAATGTGCCGAATTTGTTTCTCATCGACTAAAATTTAAAATTCTGAGGATTCAAAAATTATAAAGATAGAAGTGCTCGATGAAAAAGTTGCGAAAAGGTGAGAATGCATATGGTCTTGATTGCTTATTCCCACTGAAAGAAATAAATCCGATTAAAGCAGCAGTTGACTTCCTCATCGAACTAATAAAAATCAATTTTAAATTTTAAAAACCTCTAATACTTTAAATTCTATAATGGGATACGCAATTATTTCATTAGGTTTGTAGGAACTCTTAAAATGCTCAACTCATCCCTCTCGTTACTCAAATATCGTTTGTGGCGTAGAAAGGCGTGATAATATGGTGGGAATCTCCTCATGTTTTCATCACCACGTCTCCACTTCACTTGTGCGCTGCGATTCTTAAATCCGGAATCGCAAGGATGCGTTCTGAACCGGACACTCTCAGCTGCCCTTCGCCATCCCCGGCAATCGACTGACCTTTCGCCGCATATTTACCGCCACAGCCGAATCGCAGTCACGCGTGATTCCATCCATCCGCAGTCGACTCCTCTTCCGCGTGTGGATCCGCCAAGTGAATGGCAATGTGATCGCGTAACAGTCCAAGCAGGCGCGGGTTTTATACGCGGACGAAACGCGCACACTGCCGGGGAGTCGATAAGAACCACGCTCGCATTATGTGCGGCATTACCCGGCAAATGGAGCTATTACACTGAATCATATAGACGATATTGGAAGGATTTGGGCGGGGTCTCTCTTTCCCGAAAAATTATTGCGTCTTTATGCGCACGGGCGTGTTTTCCGTGGAAATGTCCGCGTCGACACATGGGAACTCACTTTTGCCGCGGCGTCAGATGAATACTCACTCTTGCGAGGGGCATAAGCGTCAACCTTTTTGATTTGCATCGGCACCGCCGACCTTAGAATATTTACGCAAATAAGGGTGTAGCCGCGACGTTCATCCGCGCGGATTTATCTGCTTCCAATTTATTTGCCTTCCAAGTCCTGGAAATTCTTCTTCTTCGACGCTGCTACATCGACCTTGTTGTAGCATTCGGTTTTTTTGGATTTTATTTCCAAGTTACCGAAAGGCGATGAGTACCAACCATTGTCTAGAGATCATTTCTAATATTTCTTTTTAACGTAGATTTTAAGAAGTACCTTGTTTTTTTACTTCGTATGACTCAGTTGTAGATCAAGCTCAACTTGATCTAATCATCGATAATATTAACATTTCATTGGAAAATAGACTTTTTTTATCCCCCTACGATGGTTGTTATACATCCACAGAGGAATTCAGTTTTTCTAGTCACCAATGATGGATTATATGGAAATGAAATCCTATGTATATTTTCTGTAATGCAATAATAGTTTCACTCCAGGTTATTCCTATACGGTCTTGCTTGATCTGAGGTTTGAAATTGAAATTAATTCACATATAAGAAGATTTTAATTGCATTTTCAGCTACGCTATCAAAATTTTCATCAATTTAATAACAGTAAAGAGAGTTGATCATTTTTTTAACATTATAGTAGTAGTATAGTATAGTATAATACCTTATACTAGTATTCAGCAAATTAGAAATTTACTTTATTCAATATTTGTTCAGATAATTTGGAATTTTCATTACTTAAATATAATCTGGAATAATAGAGAGAAATATCTTAACATTTATAATAGCATCGGTAAGACCATTGTAGCTGTTTTGTTGTGAATGTCGGACATCATCGGTAACTGCATAGGAAATAACCTGAAAGATCATGGAACAAATTTGCTTTCATTCATTATTTTTATTTCGGAATCACATTCTCATAATACAAACTAATTTACCATTGATTGTATAAATAGGTATCAGTATCAGTAAGATACAATGTTACGCAAGATATATACCATCAACTTAGAGCTTGAAAGAACCTGTTTAGTTTTCACTCTGCTTTCGTACCGCATAAAAGTATGATAATTCCCATTTAATTAACTTGTTTTGGTCAAACGCAATTACCAACGTACGAATCAGGCGTGCAGCGATTTATTTTTACCTCATTGCCTCTCCGAGTATGAGATATTCTCTTTGAGAGCCCCGCTATACCGGCGACAGTCCCGTGCGGCGAGCCCTTTACCTGACTTCGCTTCATTTCACCTTGAGGGAATACTCAATAAACATCACTTTTATCTCCTCTGGCGCAAAAAATGTTCCTTCCATCCCATTTACGGCGGTGACATTGACCTTCGGGGACATTAATGGACCCTTCATCCGTCCATTCTTTGCTCGGTTCCGTCTCGGCTTTGTCACTTCCATTCCACGCGGATCGGAGAAAATTTCATTGTCTCTTATTTTTTTCGAGGAAGAGAGGAATTTTGCAAAATTTTTGATTGACGCATCCGCTTCCCGCAACCACTTCTCTCTCTTCCTCGAGAGGCGTTTGCCGCGCATTCAGTCCGCTTACGTTATTTTATCTTCTGTTTACCTTATTTGCTTCCGTTTGGACATTCTTTCATTCACGTCTGCGGTAATTTTTTTATTGCTGTCTTGAACTTCCGCTGTCAAGTGGGGTTTTCGTCTCGCCATTTTTGTTTACTGTCTCCAACGAGGGGGTTGAATCACGAAGGTGGTTTTAAGCAGATTTGTCGTGATTTTATTTCATTAAATATATCTCGATGAGAAAAACATTCGGATCTCGCGATTTCCTCATTGGCTCTTTAGGTTTTTTTGCTGCGCTTCTGTTCATGAATGAAGCAAATTTGCGATGCTAATATTATTGTTTTATAATATTATGTAATAATAATTGTTATAATTTTATATATAATATCATGTTTTTCGAAATATTTCCGTTTTGCCAAATATGTATTCTCTCTCAGTAAATAATTGAATTAAATCTCATATTTAAAATTTTTGGGAAATTATTTAAATGCTGAATTATATCAACATCTGTCCTCACACCGTCTCTGTAAATTTGGTAAATTAAGTTTGCTATTACTTGCTATTTCCAAATCTTTTACTCGTCATCTTCAGAAAGAAATAATAAAGTAAAATAACTTGACAGTTTCCACGTGAATTTTACCTCATGATGACTTACGAAGTTGAAACTGATCATTGTAAAATTCATGTGAAAACCTTCAAATAGTTTTATTTATTTTCCTATAGCTTTCGGTAAGTTAAGATGGAGCACATATTTTAGAATTGTCATGTTCACTATTAATCTCCCAATTTACCGTGTATTATCGCCAGTTATTATTAAGAGTGTAAACATTTTCGTATCAATTTTTAATCTTTTATGTTTAGCTTGATCCGATTTGTAAGAGTGAGAATTTCAACAGTAGGTAATATAATTGTTTCTTATACTTATTTCAATTTACCTCATTGCAACCATGAGTAAACTTACACTACCATAGTATTTCCATTAAGGCATAGTTTCTTTTTCGTATTTCTTTTTGGGATAATGTGGCATATTTCTTCAATAATGTCCATTAGGTTGATGCGTAAAATGCATATTGGTGTTGCGAAAAAGTTACTGCCATACGCGATTATATTTGTAATGGTTTTGTATAGGATTACTGTTGATAATCGCCTCCTACCAGTCACAAACATTTTCCAAATTTAAATAATTAGGTTGAGTATTTAAAATACTGATATACTATAAAACTTGAAAATGTAAAACGAATTGAAAATTTTTCTAAGATTTTAAATCCCTTTAGAATCAACTTCAGTTTCAAGATTTTCACCGAAAAACTTTTCGAGCGATTCGAGGCTCTATTGAATGAACTGCCGCATTGTTTACGTCGACACGGCTGTTTCATTCTCATGAGAAATGAGCGATTAATACCAGAATCGATGATTCACGCACGTTCGTGTGCTCTCCCCGTTTGCCATGTTTCTCGCTAGGAACGCGTGCGATCCAAGAACGCGTGCTCGATCTGTTGCGTTCCCATGTTTTTGCCGACTTATATCGCCACTCTCTTCTGCCGTTATCCACGCGGTTGCGTCCCGACTTGAATTCCAAATGAGCGGTGCCCAAGAGGTTGTGGCGTTCGAACGGAGACCTCGGCCAGGAAAGGCGCTTCTTCTCGATCGAGAGATATTTGCAGAACCATTCCAAACACGTTTCATAGCGATATTTTCTCGTCATATATGTTCCAGGTTTTAATCCTAATAAGGACTTGGAGGATTAGTAAAGAAATAGTCTTTATTCCGATATGGTTATGAAAAATTTCGTCGTTTTCCTAACTCATTGCCGACGCCAATATGTATATATGGAGTTTAATTGATGTGAATATAAAATACTTTTTAATAGGTATGAAAACCCTTACTGAAGTTAAAGACGAAAGTAAATATCCTCTTACACCAACAATTTATATAAATATTTGAAGTTAATTTGGTTTAAATGAAAAATTAGAGGACCCAGGGGGTTTGACAACCCTTAAAGCTCAGGACTAAAATATCCACAGCAGGAGAGTACCGTCGAAGTGGCACCAGAGAACTTACCACCAAAAAATCTGAAATACTAAATTCGTATTGACAAGGATATGCAACAGAAATTCACCAAACAATACAAGCAAATTAATTTGTAGCAATACCATACAATTAGGTAAAATTCATGTATACCACGAGTTTATGAAGTGCTGACGATGAATGAAGAAGTATACGATCATATCAATGAAGTATAGGGTGCCAAAAACTGGGTATTAAAAAATAAAATAAATAAAAACGAACAGCGATAGATATGTACCGTTTGCCTCAATATACCCTGTGTTACAATTATTTATTGCTTATTAATTTCTATCCCCTTATGTCTCGTATTAAAAAAGAATATCATTCGTAATAAACGATATTTGCTAATATTAAAATCCCAATATTGCGATATGAATTTGCCGTTTGATCTAAGTGATGCATTAGATTAGAATTTTTTACAGTTCGAACAACCTATGAGTGTATGAAACATTTTACGACACACCGTGCATTACACACTATACTTGCAACAGTTTGGTGAATCTTGCACGCGCCAGTAAACTGGATTATTCACCACAGCTAATAAAAGTCTTTAAAGCTCTGGTTTGTTGCAATCCGATTGAAAGAAATGTTACTAATGTCCCTGATATGGGATGTGTAGAAATTCCCTTGTCTTCGTATGGTCAGTCAGTCACTGCTATATAAATGACCTCGCAGTGAATCACGGAAGGTG
Source organism: Sympetrum striolatum (assembly GCA_947579665.1). Classification (NCBI taxonomy): domain Eukaryota; kingdom Metazoa; phylum Arthropoda; class Insecta; order Odonata; family Libellulidae; genus Sympetrum; species Sympetrum striolatum. Next base: position 22,323,052 of record OX388346.1, read on the forward strand.
AAGGATCTGTTCAAACACATACGAGTGGCTATCCCAGTTTAATTTAGTTCCATTTCCCATGAATAAATGATGCATTAATTTCGAATTATTAAAACATTGAGAGAGCATTCCTGAGACAACGAAGGTCAGTCGGAACATGGGTGGAGAGAGAGAGAATGAATAATTAAGTTCAAAGATAATTTTAATTACTCCTTGACGGTCGAATTATTGTGGGAACTCATATATGAACCGTAGCTTTAATTTCCATACACAAAGATCAAGAGAGTGCTATTTGTAAGCCATCCAGTTATGGGAGAACGCAAGCGTATTTTTGGATTGGAGGTCAGGAAGATTTAAGTATGTGAAGGGGCTGGGTAATCTCCAGATTGTTTTAAAAATTAAAGTAAAATGGGATGACTGAATCTGTTGAGGAAGCTTTTATCTCAACCATCCCTATCTCGAAATAGATGAAGTAAACGATCAATACATTACTAAAGGATACTCAAGAAAAATATAGAAAAAATTCTAGTATTTGTTGCAATGCTTCTTTAGCATTCACTGAAAGATATTTTCCTCACAATTTATTCGCGATTAAATAGTCAATTTTGAGCCATCTTACTCTTTCATCGACTAATAAAGTTAAAAAGGACTTTCCTATGTACACTATATATATGCATTAATTCTGAAATCTTTTCCTGGTGTTTAGGGAAGACAAAACTGGGTTTATGCTTTCATTCGAACGGCACGCTATGAAAGCTGAGTTGCATATTAATTTGCATTCCTATTAAAGTGGATATAAATCAAGGTTTATGCGTAGATCTAGATTCACTATTCACATCCAAGGTATCGATTATCGAGATGAGCTATTTGCAGTTTTATTTTATTTTAATCACATTAAATAAGCAATTTACTGAGACTCGCTTTTTTCTCTTTTTTACTGAGACTTTTAGCCTCGTAAATAAAAAATATGATTAAAAATCTTTCCATTCAAAGTTTCGTAAGTACTCTATAAGAGTGGTTATATTTATCCTATTTTATTTTTAGAACGTTACAAAGATAGAAGTGAGAGAAAATGCGAGCTTGTTTTCCATTGGAAGATCCTTGAGAGCAGTATGTAGCATTGAAAATTTAGTCATTTCAACATTACTCTTTTTTCATACAAGAAATACAATAGATCAAAAGGGGCTAGCGATATTGTGATCTGGAACGAGAATCATTATTTTGTTGCAAGACATGCTCTCAGGTGCGCTCTGCGAGAAACCTGTTATTTTCAAGGAGAAATTAAGATAAGTAAAAGGTAATAGAATTAAATGTCGTTGTTTGAACGAAGAGAGGAATTCTGTGTCGCATCTTATTATCGTTTTAATGTAAGATTGTTTCACTTTGTAAAATAATTGTGAAAAATAAGAAGACGCATGCACAGCTGGATTGAATATCAAACGTTTTAATGTAAATTGAACTAAAACAATGTTTGATTTGGAATTTTAGTTTTGAATCACCTTGTGCGTGCAAAGTAATATTTATTCAAAATGCATAAATTATATGTTCTTGTCAGAAGTTGGTTGGTTCGTTAGAATTGAGTAATTAAAATCTTTATTCTTGGGAGGTTAAGTCTGGAAGTGGCTCTTTTAAAACTTTCCATATCTGTTCTTCACTTTCATAACTTAATAACAGCGGATCTTCGATAATTTTATTATCTTTCTTTCATGTAACATTATAAGAAGGAAAAGAAATTCATTAAATCTATCAATTTCATAAATCATGAAGAGAATCGCCATAGAAAAGAAAAAATATAAGAAAATTGCGCGATACTTATTTGAAATATTTTATTTATTTTTAAGGTAGAAAAAATGAATGGTTTCTTGGTCCATCCACAGTAGGTTACGCCTATTTTTAATTATTATTAGTATCAATTAATTAAATTATCAAATATAAATCGAAAGAATTAAGGATATACTTATGTGGAAAATTGTAGCTTCTCCTTGCTGACAGAAATTTCTGTAATTATCGTTAATCATTCGTAAAAATCAGTTTCTGTGGTTAACTACACAAGTTACCGTTTTAAAGTTAAAGTTTTACTTAAATTTGTCTTATTTCAGTTTTTAAATTGCGAGCGAAAAAAATTCTTCGTCGTTAAAATTACTGAGTTGAGAGCAAAAAGTAAAAAAAAAGACTAAGACCCTGCAGTCAGTAAGAGAACTATGGCACAGCGCTTTTGGTGTTTTACCTATATTTACGACTCACTTGATCGAGTAGGAATACCGAGGAAGGGACGTAGTTACAGCACCCATCTCTATCTCGTAAGCTCTTCTCCTCAGCATTTCACCCTCCCACCCACATCCGTCCTCTCTTTCTCCCACTCTATACCGTCTTATTCACCTCCCTCCGTTGTTTTCTTCCTTCTCCTACTTCTTTCCAACTCTTCTTGTCCGAGCTCAGTCATCCTCAACACACTCTCCCGCACGGAGATTTCAACGCCTGCTGCCTTCATATTAGATTCCCCACCAAGTGACTTCAACGCTTGCTACGGATTCCTCCGGACCTATCTTACGTCGCGTGTCGGCCCTTTTCCGCAGATTCATCGTTAGGACGTTATTCTTGTGGTGTATTGGAGACCTGTCAGTGCAACGGAGAACCTATCGGGACACAATGCCGAAGGTAAAATTATTTCCAACCCATGTCTTCGAATTCGTGATTCCGCGCAGAATTAATTTCCCTATCGTAACTGCGATCTGTGCGAAATAACTGTGAATGTCAAAGTAAATGAAGTCATAATAAATTAAGAATTTTCGGTAATCATTTTACTATTTTTTGTGATGAATTAAAAAACATTTATGATTATGAGCCCTTTTTTTCTTACGATGTCTACATTTCTATAAGCATGGATTGATTGATCGAGAGTAAAGCTTCACCTTTGCAAAACGTATTTACATCCCTTATTTGCATACAAATATTTAATTTATATTTTTCAAATAACCAAAAGGGTCATATTCATGGAGAGTGAGTGATATTAATTTTGATGCCTGTAAATCCTGCGTAATTAATTTCCTGTTGCATAGTTCAGTGGTTCATTTCGCTCTAAAACTGTTCAAATTAACATATTATTATGGAAATCAGTTTTCTTATAGGGATAAGAATATCCTATGAGGATCTCATGAATTTTCAAGTACATCCACATTTGAAGATTCAATTTTCTTAGTGGAAGTTACTCATTATTTGAGTATTTACATCAAATTCGAAAAGAAAATTTATTACTAATAGAGAGACATTGCTTTTTTGAAAAATTAAACAGAGTAAAATTATGTAATTATTTTAATTCATGTAAAATTGTTCAAATTTCGTTTACATTAGATAGAAATTTTCTCAGGCATATCAACTTTTAAAGAGCCATTCTATGGGGGTATGAAGAGTTTATTTAAGTCTCACTTTAACTATGTAGAATTTGATGCTTACAACACCGAGTACTTCAGATCAACAAAAAGCTCAAAAATAGTAGCATTTGCACTGTTTGGTTACTTATCCGCTTCGTGATTTTAAAATTGAAAACCATCTTGTGTTTTAGGATGGACTATATTTGTGAAATAAACTAATCAACTCGCTTATGCAATAAATGAATTTAAATTCTCTTATGCCATTAGTTGATCCAATTGAGTTATAATTTCTAATACAGTATAATTATCTATTCCAATTTATTCTATATCTTCTCATATAAATATTCATGAAAATCTTAAAAATTTAGCTACTATTTTTTATAAGGAAACGAGTAATTTCAGTATTGTATTCCAGCCCAAGAAATTCTTACAATTTGTAATATAGTCACAGTTTAGGACAGCCAAACCGGTTCAAGATCAAGGACAATGCGAATATTTTTTGTGCGTATCTTTATCCTTGGAAATGAGGGAAACAATAGCCACTCTATGAGGTAGAAGTAATTTTAATTTTGAGTTTCTTTTCCTTTGAATTTTTGGTTATTCCAACGTTAATCATGGAATTAGTTTAAATAGACAGGTCAAACATGTTTAGGATGAATATTATTAAGCTTTATAAAGCAATAGGAAAGTAATAATGTAAAACTGTACCTGAAATAGTGATAGGTACAATTGTTTTGTTTTTTAAGGAAGCTCACAAGATAACGATGGCGTAGAACTGTCAATTGCGATTAAGTTTGGCTTTCTAGTCCTTTACCATAAATAGAATAAACTTAAGGAATTCATTGCTCGGCATGGAACTGTCAGTTCATTCTGCTTTATGAATGCTGAAAGAAATCATGGAGTAAAACGAGTGAACTCATGATAACACTAAGCCTTAAATTTATTTCTTAACTACTTTTTAATTAATTTTTAATGTATTAATTTTTATTATTTAAGTTGTTGCTTCATAAAGGCTTGAATCAAATGAATTACACCAATAACAGCATAAGTAAAATTCAAGTAATACCCTAGCATTATATCCGAGGTAAATATAACTACAATACTCTATGTGAACTAATAGCTTATAAAATACTAATTTCATGCGTATTCATTACCGTTAGGTTCTAGTGTTCCTCGATTCATTACTACCGGATTCCGATGTACCTACTTCTTGCTCAACAGAGCTTTTTATATTTATAAACAGATTGCTAAACGTTCAGCGCGACAATCTTCTTCAAGACTCCCTGATGTTTCAGTTATGAAACATGTATAGTAAAAACTCTCAAGGTACTCATTTCTTGTGGGAAGGTTCTGTATTCTTTACATGCTTTGAAAAATATTTAGTGGTAGCTGATAAATAACTTGCATGGTATTACCATAGAAGTGGAACCTATTCCTTCCGTTGGTTTGTGTTTTTTGGAAATATATAAGAAATAAGTTTCGTATTAATGGAGATGAAATACATATATCCATTCGAGAGAGAATATATATTTCATTCAGAAATACTATTATGATATAAACACGATATCGACTGATAGTTTTTCGTACAGTTAGGGTCGAGCGCTTGCGTGAAAACTGAAGTTTCTCTCGAGGTTTCCGAACCGGCAGCAAATCCGCCGTGGAACGCTCTTGGAAAGCAAAACCGCGGTTTCCAGGCGGAAAGCGGAATATGCCCGGAATGCATTGGGGGATTGTGTTGGCTCGCCGTGAATGAAATTCCATCGAAGCCTTCCTCCACCACTCATCACGTGCGGATAAAATCGCGGTATCCGCTATTCCCTTTTACTTTCTTCAGGTTTCGCAAAAGTTCTCCCACGACAATATGTATCGCAATCCTCTCTGGCGCCTCCTTTTGCAGAAGAAGCCGCGGACAGACTTAGTGGCGACGACCCTACGATACCGATGACAATCAGCGCGACCGATTAGCCTCAGATACCGACTTTCGTAACGTTCAGGATAACATATCGCAATAGGTAACGAATTCTTCGAGAAAAATAAGGTATCATACAATAGAGCATGAGATGCCGCAGAATTTCACTTCCCTGCTGACGCTTTCTGTTTTGTTTATAGGAAATTTGAAGGTTAAATTCGTTATGCCTCCGGAGAGAGAGGGGATTTCAACGAGGGACTGTAGCTGAAGCTGGGGTGCCAGAAAACAGTTTCTTCTGGAGAAGCTAGTCATTACTCTACCGTAGGTTCAGTACTATATATCATTAATGTGCTTAGACGTAGAGGATGCATGCTATATTACAAATAGTTCCGTAATGGTTTATTTTTCTCACGGGTATAATTATCGTAAACACATCATGGAGAATGAATGTCTGCCATTTTGTGGAATTTCGACATGTCGAGGAACTACTGAATAAAACGCATTTTTTAATAATAAAGAAAAACATAATTTGTAAGGGCATTGTTAATTATGGAAAAGTAATAGTCATCAATGGTATTCATAGTAATTTTAGTAAAAGTTATATTTTTCTTTGTTGTTGAAACACATTCATTCAGCAAGTACTCGCTATGATAGATAGAGGCATGTTGTGAAAATGATGGAAAATAACACAGAAAATCATGGGAAGGATAAACACAACACAATGAAACCACATATTTATTGCATGGAAATAAACTGGAGCAAGGTTGTTGATAAATTAGAGTTTGAACAAATTCCCCCTAAGCTATCTTTGTTAGTGTTTCATGCCTATGTTGCCATTGGGTCTGAAAACAACGGAAATTTCCGGATTACCGACGTCGGTAAATGGAAAAGTTTTTAAAGTTCTTTCAAAGAGTTCTTCTTTCCATAATGTAGCGCTTAGGCATATTTAATTTTAAGGTAATAATAGTTGGTATACATTCTCCAATACATACAATCTTGAGTTAGGGAAAATCAGGAGAAATTATTTGTAAGTTTTAAATATGTGTACTATTTCATAGCTAGCAGTAGTTTTTTAAAGTGCTTCGAAACGTCGAAATTTCATTCTCCACATTGGCTTCCTGTGGGTATCGAACCTTGAACAGCATTTAATAAAAATATTTAGGGATACCATCCAGGGGTTACCCTGGTTTGGTGTTCCTGGGTCTACATAAGCTCCTTGTTACTTTTCTTGCGAAAAATCCCATAATAAGAGTCTTTGAAGTAATATTAGAAAAAGTTGTTTCCCTTATCTCAAGGAATCAAAATCACGGAAAACAGTGTGACGATACTCATTTCCAAGGGTAACAAGGAGGATGATTTACGTAACCGCACGATGAATTGTTTGAATAATGATGATGTTATGCTTCCCTCACGGAAGTTAAGCGTTATGGATGCGTTGCATATTAACGCATAATAAACTGTTATAACATTCTTGCTTTTGATACGACAGCGCGGACTTCCGCCGGCCTTGGTTGCGTTCCATCCCTCTGTTCACGTCCGCCGATATCCAACGGGTTCGCAACATCTTCAATGGTCACGACGCGCATTTAGATACTGCGATAGGCAAAGAAATATTCTCCTTATGTAAGAGTGATTACTTCTCATCCCGGACGTGCGACTGATTGTGAAGAGCCCTCAGTTTGAGCGGGATGAATCCCAGCCGAAGCAACTCAGGGTAGATGCGCTCTTTCGTTGATTGGTGACCTTATGGTCGAAGGTCGAACACCAGAAGGTTTAATGTCCCTTTGAATGACGCCGTATCCGAAATTCTAAAGGTGAATTAGTTTTCAACAATTCTTCGGCAGTAACACGAAGTTGTTCGCGCGCACCAAGCTAGTTACTTAGCGGTGTGTTGTATATAAAACATTTCCTGGCTTCTGGTCAAATTGTCGCTCACGCGGAGGGATATTTCCAGATCGACATTGCGGTGACTCTTTGGAGATAAACTACGCCTCTTTCTCTTTGCTTCAATCAAGATGTTTAGATTTGAGCCGACTATGAGATTTGAGCCCTATATGAGATTTGAGCCGTAACCCTTTCAGCTGTTAGATGGAGTATTATTAGAGAAATATCCTTACAATCTCCATTATGAAGTTGTAATTCTCTCTGACATGTCGCCCTTTAACATATTTAAGGTTGATCACATCATACTTATTCTAGGAGCATTATCTTTTATTTGTATAGGTATTGGGAATCAAAAACATCCAAGATAGCCAGTTAAATCATTACGAAAAGGTTTGTATTAAGAAGTCATTATTTCATTCGACGTAATTAATGAACGTTTAAATACACGGAATTTATAGTGATGAATACACAAAATTGATTCTCTGAATATTGAGACTGTTTTATGAACAAATAACTAGTAAAATAATGTTGCGAGTACATAATAATCTTCATTATTGATTCTTCAGAATCCAATATTTCCTTTATTTTACTTTGCAGAATTTCATGAATGACATCTGAAGAGTTCCATTGACATACTTACTATCTGGATATTTATTTCAATTGATATTTTCCCTATTAGTCGGAGTATGAGATGCAATCCGTAATGTGCTGAAATAGATTCAATTAGGATATGTCTAGTAAAGTCTATTTGCGATCCTTTGTAAAATACTTGGTGGTCGCTGTTTCCATACTTACTTTGAAGGATTTTACTGTTCATAGCAGTTGTTTTTGTTCGACTGGGCGCAGTTAGCGGTGAGTTCATTAAGAAAAAAGAAACCGGACAGGTTTTCGTAAGGTTCACATTTGGGTCACTCGAACATTTTTCGTTCGTTGAAGTTCATGGTTGACAGGGAAATCAGGTGCGCATAAACAGCTCCTATATGTATCAAATGTCACTGTTTATTTACCTCCTCACAACCTCAGCTCCTCCTTTCTTTGAGGTTTGCAAACGTTTTCCATTGTAAACTAACTATATGCATTTATATATATATATAAATCACTTTCACTAAGGTTTTAACATGATCTTTGTGTCTATCTACGTCTCTCTTCGCATTTCGTCTCCTCTCCTCTAATTTTCTCACATCTAGGGTTGGATGGTAGAAGGGACTTTTAGCCCCAATCTCGTCCAAATAAAGAAGACTATTATCATCATTATCCTTATTATTCCATTTTTCTCAGCGCTGCTGGATTGCACAAGGGTACGGGTGTAAATGCCAAGTACTCCCAGAGGACAATATTTCTGATACTATAATAATTATTTACAAACCAAAATTTAAAAATTTCCTTACAATATTGCATGTTGAAATAATAACAGCCTTTTGAATGTTCTTATAAAAACTTAAAAGTTTCCAGGCTATGAAAGTGTTCTTTTGGGATTATACCAGTTTAACACTATTGGCACTATTGTAACTTGTTTCATACACCAGATCCTTAATATTTCATTCGATAATTCTTGATATTTGCTTCTTCTTTCATGAATTATTCTTTCTATGTTATCCGTTAAAGGGACTTCTATATCTTTTAGAAAATTATTTTGTTTTATTTCTCTGTTAGAGTAATTTCAGGTGTATTGTCTTATCTGTCATTACAGTGTGGTCAAAGTGTATTTATACCTTTTATTTTCCGAAACAGGATCACGGTTATTATTACTAATTTGATTAAATTAAGTAGCATGGAAATGGATTCAGAGGAAACCTTACCAAAGTATTTACGTCTTTATGGAAAAATCTGTATAAATATAGAGATATTTGTGGTAAATCAAGAAAATTGTCTTTGAATTAAGAGTGTGACCGAAGCAATGAGATCGAATCAAGATTTTTTATATGATTTTCCAGCTTATAAGAGTAAATGAAATTCTTGAAATAAACATCAATAAGGAGTTAAACACTGACATTAGTTTCCCACGTTAAATTATTATGCAATTCATTTGGATGTTCTGTTTTTTTTTTCAAGCTGTAAATAGTTAGCTTTTTAATTAAATATATTAAATAAATATTAGGTTTCTAATCTTATAGCCGACGCATTCCTTGATCGGTTGAAGATTGAGAATAATTCTATAGCTCAGGTGCTATAAATCACTAATCACTTCAGTTTTTCATCAATTAATACAAGGTATCTCACGGTGGAGTAAATTATCCATTCGATTAAGATGTTGAAGGCAGATACTGATTAACTTCACGATGAATACGATTAAAGAACATTAAGTATATGCATCGCATTTTGGAATCAGTTGTTACTAAAAGCAAGATAATGAAATGTTTCGTGCGATTTTCTGTTCAGAACCGTGTTAATTATTCGGCTCGATTTATTTTAATTTAAGAGTGTAAATTTTTTTATAAATACTCTGTTTTCTTGGAAATTACATTCACGAAAGTTAAATGAAAATAATTAGTATAACATAATATGGACATAATTGATATATTGTTTACTAAAAAAGCCAAAAGAAAACAATCTTACAATATCTTTGCATATTTGAGACGAAGCGTATTTCGAAAGATTTTCTTACCCATCTCGATGGGTAAGTCATTTAAGTTACATTTAAGTGCTTAACGATTTTGGCAGTATTTCATTTTGATCATATTATTTCCTTTTACTTTTATAAATCAGACAGAATTATTCATTCGAATTCAAAATATTAGTCTCTCCCTAAGTCAATATGGAGTGACTCATTAGGAAGTACTCAGGTTGGTAACATTAAAATAATAAACAATAAAAAATTTTCAAAATCCTTACAAAAAATTGGATTATGAAATATGGTACATTGGGTTATTAAATATTGGGGAAAATTAGTTATTAGATATACATAATTAGTTATTAGATTACAGGTTAGATGGAAGAGGAGACTATTTAGTCTCAATCTCGCCTAATAAAGATCCCTAATAATAATAATAATAATAATATAGGGAAAATGTTGCATGTACTAGTGTTACTAATAACACCTCTTTGATTCGAATCTGGATCGCGATTCTAGATTCCCTCTTAGCGAGCCTGTTATCCCCATTCTTCTCTCACTCATTTTCTCCCTCCCCTTTGCTCTGTCTCAATTCTTCGCGACTCCAATCATTACGTCAGAGAAAGTCAGTTCGTCAAGTAACCTTTGCGATCTGGCGCACTGAGTCTGCTCACCTGTATCTCGGTCATCAAAACCTCAAAAGCGAAAACTAAAATAAAACGACGAATCGGAAAGGGAATATGCGTTATTATGTTCCCACCGTTAAGTAATCGCTCTGTTGGGAAACGATATTATGGATTATTTTTCTTCCTTCTCCCCCCGTTACAAAGACCTCTGAGGAATGTTACCATCCCCGGATTTATTCCTCACGAATTTTCGTTTTATGTTTACAAGCGCGTCCTATATTCGTTCAATTTCATCGCGCCGTGCTTTACTCGCATCGAATCACGTGATTTATGCTACACGATGTGGAGATGGAGTGGAAAGATATATGGCAGGGTTTGTTATTATTTATCCTTCATATGAGTAGTCATTTATCTGGCAGGCATTGGTATGATAGCCGACGGTAATCTCAGTTTGCATTTTTTAATACTCTGAGGTACACGTAGCGCAAAGCTGTTATAATTTCTGTTCCTAAGTAATTACAAGTGATATAGTATTTAAAAATCAGGATAGTTATAAGAAGAAATTTATTTATTAGCATCCAATGTTATTGTGGACTTAAACAAAATTAAGGACGAAACCATCCTGTTTTATTTAAAATTGCTTGTGTAATTAGGAATAGACCCAAGTATAACCTAGTATAGTTACTGTCTACACCAAGACCTCTGACAGGAGTAACTACCAAACGTTTTTGCAAAGTAGTAATTTTTGAAGCTTAATGAGCTAAGGTATAATTAAGTAGAACTGTTTGTTTGGATAGAAATAAATCTAATCATTACTTAGGATAAGTTTATTTTCACTGAATTACTAATTAAATTATAATGATTAATATAACTAAATGTTTTATTACATACTTGAATAAAAGAAAATGTAGGAAAGAAAATTTGTTATATTTTTTCGACCAATGACTAATTAACCGCATTCTTTAATTTGGTCAATTTGGACACTTTTGATATAATATATACTTATGTATAGTATGGGATAGATACATGCTCGAATAGGCTCCTCTCATTCATAGCATCTTATTTTTTCGCGGAACATTTGTGAGTATAAGTTTTGCCTCGACGTTGAAGTAATCTTAGATAAGAATCGATGTTTCTGAATTAAATTTTAAGTCCTCCCAGAATTGAATACATTTCTGTAAAATGTTCAAAATGGAGTTAATTATTAGTTTAGTTGAAACACATTTACAGAAATTCTCCAATAATATATTATAACGGTGCATATCAACACCCATGCCCTAGGCTGGATACGAACTCGCTGCAGCTGAAGGCGAGTAGACTAATCGCTACACGAGCGAGGCCGTCGAATCAACTTTTAATAATTCAAGCAGATAATATCTGCAGTGAATTACGGCCTTTTTCCTTAAGAAGAAGGAGACGTGGATTCAAATGGAAGAACTTATGTCGTCGGTGGCGAGTCTAAGAGATGCCGATGGAATGGAAAACAAGCGATCCCGGCTGTTTTTCGCATAGACTCGCGTACGTTACTTTACATCATGACGAGAGAAATATTTCATTAACTGTCAAGATTCTTGAGAAAGACTATTGCGTTGAGGGTCGCATTGATTGACCAACTTCCATCCTCGATGGAGCATGTAACATATCTCGAAAGAATTTTCGTGCCATGAGAGGAATAGATGACGTAGAAAGGAAACGTATTTGATACTATTTTATTTTGATAAATTACTTCAGGCATGAGATGAGTTCCCGATTAGTCTATAAAGTACATCACCCTTACCAGTTGGAAAGGGTTGCAGGTTCGATCCCGGTAGTAACCCAATTTTTCCGAGACGATTGAGGAGCTCACAAGAAAGAAATTGACACCGAAATAACATGACTATAAAACCGATCGTTATCTCCACTTTATTCAGTCAATCTCAAGTAAGAGTTTGGAGAGGCTAAAGCCGAAGAAAATGGTGCGTGAAATATGTGGAAGAAAATTTCATTTAATACTTCTTATCGTAAAGTATTTATTTATTTTACTATACCACCGCATTCAGTCGCTCAGACAGGAGAATTTGACTTACTCTACACTTAGCAACTAACGCAAACATTGTTTCAAAGTTCAATGCATACGACTACAAAATATTTGTATTTAAACGCTTTGTACATGAAGTACATTAGTTTACAAATTACGAAAATTTACCACTGAATACAAACTTGGCTGATTTACCATTACAAAACAATCTAAAACAACTACAAACACCATGTTACTTTTGAAATCAATTCGAACAATTCTCCAGAAACCTTACTTATACTAATAGAAAATGTCATTAGATAGATTTTAAAAAAAAAAAGAAAAATTAAATTTCCTTGTTGCCGCCAGCATAAGCTTCTTTCCATCGTATTACTTATCACCTAAAAGTTTTCAGGGTTCCCGATAGGCTTTCTCGGCTACCGTGAATCAAAAAACAAATTAAGATTAACAGTCTTCACTAAATTAGTGAATTTGTGGAAGATACACACGGAATTTTTCTGCGTTCATCATAATTGGTATTTAATAACGGAAAAAAAAGAAAAAATGTATTAAATTTGCTTTGTTGCTAAATGTCTTCAGTTGAAATATCCCAAAGACAGGCAACCGTTCGATTAATCGAACTGGTTGATGTCGTTGATTCCTATTCAACGAAGCTCGGCTCCGTTTCTTCACCTATGGTTGATAACTCATCCTCGTTCTTGGCGTCGATACCTCAAAACTCGATCTCGATTCTTCCTCTGAATGGATCGACTCAGCGCGGGTCTCCAACCGTGAAGTCCTTCGCTACCTGCCCAGCGCCCCTCTTGAGGATTTGCATCGGTGAACACGGGAATATATACGAGGCTCTTCGAAATTGGGAAGATCCACGATTGAGAGCTTTCCTCGATGGCCTTATGAATGGGAATCGATTGTGGATCGTGGGACATTTCTCATTGATCGAACGACGAAGCTGAGAGCCCCCCACCGCTGCTCTTTCAAATCGTCATTTTTCTCTCCAATATCCGTCTCAGATTGGTTTCTAGTGTTACTTTCGTTAATCCGATAAATATTCGAGAGTGGCTTTCTGTATAGCGTTAGAAACCTACTGTTCCTATAAAGGTGACAGTGATTTGAGTAAATAAATAGAATTTACTACCTCCAACTTCGGTTTGAGAATTTTATTCTGTCAGTCATTACAGTATAGAAGAATATGTATCTTTAATTTACTTTTGTTTCAACCTTGTTTATTACTTTAATGTTATAATAATATCTTTTAATGATGTTGCAGAAAATCTGAATTTCCATAGAAAACGAGGTGCGGGATGTGGAAACATGTTTTTGTATCGAATCGCACTTTCTATGGAGTGAATAAGAATTGTTTCAGGTGTAAACAATTGTGTGGCCGCAAGTTAATTAAACCCAAATCGATTATCAAATTAATAATCCAATCCGTTATCACAATAATAATCCAATCCGATATCTAAATAATTAAGTTATAGGTATTCTGTGATATCGCCACTCCAGTTTTATTCATGTATCCAATTCAATTAGCTCTATCAAAAAATAGATTGTGCAGTGGTTATAATCAGATAATTAATATTTAATCAAAGTTTTACGTTTACTTTTGAATCTGGTAAATACTTTTTGACCGGATTAAATGCATTATAATTTACGATCATTCCCCTGTATAGCAGCATAATATATTCATCTTCAGGAGGACACCTTTCGCTGTTTTCCGTTAGCGGCCAATATCCGCTGCTTTAATGACCTATGTGTATTTTAGATTACCATGTAGGGTTACATCGTTATCTCGATAAACGTTTTATAATTGATATTTTATTTATGACCTGTCTTAATTTCAATCCCCGCGATACACAACTATTCATGTATCTGTTCCGGATGCAGCAGTGGGGAAACGTTATGAATATAATCAATGGGCTGGATCCAATACAACCCAAGCCTTAATATTGATCATTCCCGCTGCGGATTAAAACATACGAAGACCTGATTTGTGGGGAATAAAATGGGGCGATCGGGGAGAGGGCAATGCGTCATCGCGTCATGTAACCACCGGGAAACACCGCAAAATGGAGGCTTTACAATCGCAATGAAGTCCTCAAAAGTCCACCCTTTTGACAACCAATGTAATTGATTAAGATTTACTTACCGCGGACTGGAGGAGATTTTTCCCTCTTTCTCTCTCTTGATCTTTCGATAGCAGCGATCGATAAATTCTCTCAGAGCCCCGCTCCATTCGTCTCCTCGTCCTCAATGTAGGAAACAGGACTCCGGGGGCGTTAAGGGGGGAGTTATGGGGGAGAGGGCGTGTTCCAGCCCATACATGACTACATACATGCCTGCCTTCCCGTACCCCTGCATATCTCCAATATCTTCCCGCTCACCGACACTCTGCTATCCCGACTATTTTTTGCCTTTGACTCCCGCCATTGTTCCGCCGCGCTTCCCATTTTATTCGCTGCACATAACTTTATCTCCTCTTCAAACTGCACTTCCCCGCAACGTATCTTCTCGCTCTTAAAGATGTCCCTGAAGCCCGCAGCATCTCGTGCTTTTTTATGTATCAGGGACGGGAGTCTATATATAATGGAATTTTAATGGCTAAACATTCTTGTGATTAGATTTTCATAAAATATCATCGTCTGAAATTATAGAAAAATTACTGATTTTTAGTTTTTATCCATCAGGGACGAGAATCTATTTATAATGGAATTTTAATGGACAAGGATTCTTGAGATTAGATTTCCATAAAATATTATCCTATTACATTGTAGGAAATATACTGATTTTTGTTTGTACATATATTCATTTTTATTTTTATGCATCAGGGACGAGATTCGGATTGCAATGGAATTTTAATGACTAAGGATTCTTGAGTTTAGATTTTTATCAAATTCATCCTGTTAAATTATAGGAAATACTCTGATTTTTTAATTTGATAAAGATCCAGTTCAAGTATTTTCTACCGCGGTATTTTCTCACAGAACTGTTACTCTACTTATGCGGTATTCCTGGGATTAATCTAATCATACCATGATTATTTTACATTAAAACAGGAAAATTACAGTGTAGATTGCAGACAGCTCGTACATTTTAGATGCAATTTTGATTATAGAAGATAAAATGTTGGTAATCAGCGAATGTTTGTGAGAAAAATATACACTGATACTGATCTTCTGCGCAATTGTAACCATCTCATTGGTATACTATTTACGCTTTAACTTAATGTCATTCAGCACTCTTAATCAAAGGAATTTAACGCCTCATGTAGGTGCTTAAATTTTGCTTTTAAAGCTAACAAAGCTCCTAGATATATATTTTTCAAAGTCCACTTTTTTCTTTGAATTCTGTAAGAATCGTATACCCTGATTGTTAATTTAATTGTAAATTCGACGGATTTAAAAGTGTTTATCGAAGAGTTGAGAAAATTCCTTCGAAAATTTGCTTTAAGAGACTGAAGAAATGTTTCATTATCCCTTACGTCGTACACTTCCCATTGAATACCTTAACTTTGAATACGGGGCAGGAGATTTCTGGAAAGTTGCCATACGTATTTGAGCTGCTACTTTACTACTGCATTGTTTCCTTTCTGACTCCGAAAATGTTACATTGTGCATCATTCGCTGACAGTGTTATGTTAAATGAACAGATTTAATATATTATAGCGCTGTATTGCGGATGATTTTTCGATAAAAAGTTACGATACAAAAACAATAATTCTTCTCCTATCTATATTTTCGGGAGTATTATTACATTAAACAGCTAGTTAATTACTTTACTATTGGATGATTTTCTTTTTTGTGGTACTCATGGAACGTGCTTCACTGTAATGTTTATCTGGTTTTAGTGAATAAATCGACGCTTTAAATTGTTATTTGCCGGCAAAGGTCTTTTCTATTCTCTTTTTGCTTATTTTACGAAGACGAATTTCGTATTCAAATCGCAAACTTGTAGCATAATGAAATTTGAATTATTTGCTTCCATATTCGATTCGATATCCGGCAAGGTACGAGATTTCTTATTCGACTCAGTTGAAAAAAATATCGATTACTAGATTTTGAATCAACCGCAAGGGGAACATAATGCAATCCTTATTCATTTCGAAACCTATTCGCTGTGCTTTATATGCGTTCTCTTTTCTACTCAGATGTTGTTAACCTCGACGATAATCGGTGAGAATCCTTTCTCGCAATAATTTTGTTATTATATCTTATTTATCGGACTCTCCGTTTCAATTTGAACTTCATTTCGGTGAAAATTATATTGCATATTATGCTGTGAAAAGCTTGTACCGATTCTTAGGTCCCTAATTTCTTCTCATGCAACACTTGCAAGAATTATTCCTATGAGACTGAAATACTTTGTGATTTCTGTACCATCATCGATCCAATATCGCGAAACGACCGTGACGTTGCCTTCCACAACAGCGATTTCTTCATTTAAAAGTGCAAATCACTCCAAAACGCCGGCATTTCAAAGACGGCGGTTCAGCTCCCGCGTCCAATTTTTATTTTCCTATCCTTGGCTCCGAATCCTTCCGCAATTCCCTTTTCCTTTCGTTCCCCATTTGTATATCTCCCGCTCTCTCCTCTTAAGGAATGCGCTCCTTTATTTCCATTGTGGCTTCTCCTTGCTAACACGTGGCATTGTACCATATTCTCCTTCGCCTCGACACGATAGCATCTCGCCGTAAGGGGGCACTGCCGTCGTCGCACCCTCAATGGCAGATAATTCACCATCCCTACCTCTCCCCGTGACAACCAATTACAAAGAGACGGGGGAAACCGAGTCCCCACCGTCTCACGCACCATTTGAATATGGCCGACTTTTATATTTGCCTCTCTTAACACTTCCAAGGAAAAACGGACTTGAAATAAGTCTGAAGGGGTTGGGAATCGAACCCGGGATCTTCCTCTATCCGGGAGGCTGTGTTAACCAACTAGGTTACCCGGTCAGAACATTTTAACAAGCCGTTGCTGTTACTGTTGATACATTGTTAAAATGTTCAGGCCGGGTAGCCTAGTTGGTTAAAGCAGTCTCCCGGATGGAGGAAGATCCTCGGTTCGATTCCCTGTCTCGTCAGACTTTTTTCAAGTTCGGTTTTCCTGGTTATTTTTCCTTGATGCACGCCCTTATGTGCATAGAAACTATAACCCTTTCCTCTCTTAACACTGGAAGGACAGCGGTGCTCAATTGGCTACTTTTCAGCGTTTTACTTCAAAATTTTGTAAGAAAAATATTTTTCAATTTTTTTAAATACTTTGACTTTATGTGATACCATTCCAAATTCAATATGCGAAACGAATTAAAAGTTTGCTAACACTAATTTTGTAATTTTTACATCATGTTATACCTAGAAGGACGGCTGGTGGTCATTAAACCACTTTCTCCTTTCAAGCCAAATATTTACCTTTATCTCCGAATTTTTTAAATAATTTCCTGCAGATATTTATAATTGAATAATTTTTGTCATTAATAACCATATGAATGATGTTGCAAGGGAACTCGAGTAGAGCGTGATTATCATTCAAGCCATATAAAATGAAAATAATGCATTCTTCACTGTATCTTGAAATTTATAAACTCTCGATCGATGGAGAAAGAGTTATTTAATGTTGCTCTAAGTATATAGGTATGCCTAAAATACACAATTACCGTCCTTCTAGGTAGAGCGACACTCC
Source organism: Sympetrum striolatum (assembly GCA_947579665.1). Classification (NCBI taxonomy): domain Eukaryota; kingdom Metazoa; phylum Arthropoda; class Insecta; order Odonata; family Libellulidae; genus Sympetrum; species Sympetrum striolatum. The sequence goes on from OX388346.1 coordinate 22,341,067, forward strand.
CGTCCTTCTAGTGTTAAAGGAATAGAACGCCGCTTTGTTCCGCTTGACCTCAAAATTGGAACGATAATGGCCGATGTTTATATAGTCGGTTGTGATTCCGCGCGACGATGAGATTTTGCCCCCGTCGCATAATGTGCAGCCGGGCAACATTTTCGACCTGCATCTCTCCAAGTGTTGTAGAACAGACCTTTTGGATACCGGGATTGTCTCTCTTAACGGTGGCGGAGTGTAATGTCTTCTGCATTCGTTTTTATCGCGGTGGTCGATCGGCGATCGTGTTTGAGCGATACGGAATTGCCGTCCTCGCTGAGCGCTTATTTGGCCACTGGAATGCAGGTCTTTGCATACGCTCGTTGAGATTGCGCTTCACAACCAGGGACGACAAGAAATAAGTCAATCATATAGATGTACAGCGAGCTAGGCGCATGAATAGTACTTTATTCTAATACGTGAGCTGTCCCTTGTTCGATTCCTTTGAGGTGCCTAGAAAATTTCTCGTTTATTACACCCAAGCTAAGAGAAGGCATAATACTGATAAAAATTTAAATAGTATATCAAAGAATATATATCAGAAACTCTTGATATATACCAGTGGTGATTATGTTAAACAGGTTCAGGTGATGTTTGGAGTACTCCATCCATTGTTATTGATCTGGTTCAATGCTAAGTTCATCTTCTAAGTATTCTTATCTTCATGTATGGGTAGATACCCATCTCTTCAAAGGCCTTTTCTTATAATTCTATATTATATTGGTTGTTTCACATTAATTTTCCATACGTTCTTTTAATTTCGAACTTGTTTCGGAGAAAGGATACTTTCTTGTAAAAGGATTTCGAATCGAGCTTATTAACATATTGATCAATAAAATATTATAGTCTATTTAAATAGTCACGATGCAAAGGTTTACCTCTCTATAGCTCATACTTACTCTTCTTTTTATTGAACAAACAATCCGTAAAGATTAGCTTAAGTAAAACGATTCCTCTAAAATTTGAATGCCCTGTAAATGTTGAATAATTCCTTTGTAATAAATTCACTTTTTTTATGTTCTATGGATGGATAAATATCATCAAACGTTTAATCAATGAATGAGGTTACTTCAATAAAACCGTTAGATTATGAACGTTACTACAAGAATAAGGTATTAATAAACTAACATCAATGGCTAGGCTGTCAGCGTGGTAGAAAATAAATACAGACGATTATAATATATTATGAAGGTGTTTCACCAAAGTTGTCTTCCATTATACAGGTAATAGCGTAAAACATAGGATGTCTGCCAAAGCCAGTAAGAAAGAAGGGTTCCCAAAAAGGAGTCCAAGTTATGTTGGGAATGGGTACAAATAAAAGGAGAGAATGGATTAAGAGGCACTATAGGATAGACAAAGGGATGTCTATATCAGACTAGGACATTTCCTGATCTGTCGTCCTATAAGGGTAGACAGGCTGGAAGAGCCCTTCAGTTCTCTCCGGTAGACGGCGGGGGTTTCGTTGTCTGCACGATTCCGCATTTGGCCGTTAGCATTCAGATCGGGTAGTACTTCCCCCAAATGGGATCTCGAAAATAACCGGTTACAACCTCTGTGAGTGTGTGAACGTTGAGACGCGGAGTCATGCGTACATGTGACATGGCGTGCGTGTGTTCGTAATGTGCACGAGAAGGAATTCCCTTTTGCTATTTTGGGGCGAGGAGGAGCCGAGTGTGCGAAAGCTGCACAGGGTATGTTTTTGGACGTTTTTTCCTTGCACGAGATCTTTTTCGTTCAAATTTCCGACCGAACTATTTGGGTCGAGGATGAGTTATAACCTTGGTAGAAGTATTACCACGCTACTGCTTCATTGCAGCTTACGTTCAAAAGTAGATCGATTAATCATTAGGAATATAGACGTGTGATTGAGAAGAATCCACTCCAAATCTGTATCGAATGAAAAATGTTTCTTCAACCAATCACTTTGTCTTTTGAAGGCAATGTACTCGGTGTAATTTTTCTACATTTTTATCATGTATTGTATCTTGTTCCATCTTAAAAGTGACTCCTACGTGTGGTATGACGGCAACATGTAACAAATTAATACAAACGTGTTACTGAGTTATACGTTGTTGTAAACAGCAAATGTAATTAAGTTAGTATGCATTATATATCATTCATGCTAACGGATCATTTTATATGAAAGAAGATGAAATTTCTATTCCCTGCCTAGTTGTTCCCTAGTTGATTTTTTATTCCTTTTTTGTATTTATCAAGCAACTTTCTCGTTTTTCTAACAGAGGAATATATATAACTGACGCTCAGGAATACAATGTCCCTTGTAAATGATCCAAAAGATCAACTGCCAAATATTCAAGCGGCTATTGAAACAGATAATTGAGTTCTATCGTCATTATCTGCGTAGTTCTTCTATATACTGTATTCAAAACATTTTCCGCTATCAAATATTATGAGACTCTATTTGTTTCTTCAATTGGAAATGAATAATACAGATAACTTGCTGAAGTGAAACTTTTCAAGTTACTGAATCTATTCACACACATATTCAACATTCAGAAGTGCACAAATGTACCGACGATTTTGACGCAACAAGTTGAATTTATCAAGGAGGGTACAGAAAAACACAACGTTACGCAAGATATTGATTGAAGAACTTGTCATGCAAATTTAAGGTTGCTAAGCGTCCGCTTGTGGAATAAGAAGTGCTTCGTAGTGAGTCATTACTCGGTCCAGAACGCTTGTGACAAGATATATACCAAGGAATGAACGTTTTCCAGAGTCCTTGGTATTTTTTGAGCTCCTCCGTTTGTTCTTTCTTTTCAGCATTTTCTCCAGACTCTTTCCGCATATTTTCATGTCCTTTCAAATACTTTTTTCCCGAACTAAATAGTTTTTCAAATAATTTTCTTCCAATTTTCTCGAAGGAGAAAATTTTAATTAATTACTGTGGAAGTAGCTGAATGTCTACGATGACAGAGTAAAATTCAACAAAAGATTTTTCAACGTTTAACTTAAATTACCCTTTAATTTTGATCGTACATTTATATATTCTGACCTGATTGAATTTAAGTGATATATTATGTTTAATTTATTTGTCAATTTTTGATATGAATGTAAATTATCAGCTGCGTGAGGCATTCAATTTAATATTTAAAAGAGCTGTTTCGATTTTATTTAAATTCAAACAAACGCACAGCAATAAAATCTTTGAGATCAATCAATTGATAGCATTGGGATGTCTCAAATAAACAAGTATCACATTTCAAACTAACCGCTTGTGAAATAAAAATCGAAGCTTAAATACAACTCCCGCATGTATGTTTTCATGACGAGTTACTGATTATCAACGTAGCAAAATATTTTCGAAATTTGTAACAGTTCGGATGGGCATAGTAAACGTTATGATACTAATATAATAATGCTAATAATAGTAATCATCCTCGTTAACATTTAATTATTTATTAAGCAAAATCTTTATTTTCATTTTTAGCTTCATGAAATTATCGACGGAAGTAAATTTTCGACGGAATTGACTCAGAGAAAATCAGGGCGAGAAATCACAAGATGATTAGCTAGAAGAAGATGATAAAGTGTTGAATGAGTGAAAAATATTTAAATGTATTTATATAAGGAAAATTAATATATATAATTCGTAAATTTCTCGCTAAGACTGCAAAATAACATGTAGAATAAAAATTTATAGTTATGTTAAGAATAGTACCATCAGACAATATTTTTAAGAAACTGAGAAAGACTGTGGAAGAAGAATCTCAAAAAGAAAAAATATTCATACATACAGGGAAAATGGATAGCATTTACTTGATCACTTTTATTCATTTTAGTTACTTTCTATTCACCTCAATCCAAGTATTTATTAAGCACTTATTCGTACGATAAAGGTGGTAAACATCATTAAGAATAAATCTATTGATACGATTTCCCTCATTTTATTTATTTTACAGCTCTTTTCGCTCGTTATTAAATGAAAGGCAATGTTAGGTAACAAGCTAATGCTTTCATTCCTTTGTAAATCTCATTTTCCCATTGTCAGACATTCATTCTTGGGTGTTCAATTGTTTTTTCATTTTTTATTTCATTATTGACCTTCCATGTTTTTCAAATCAGTTGTCATCGAGATATTAAATTTTTGCGTGTATTTCAATATTACCGAGGTATATATGGGAGTAATACCGCGTTTGTATATTGAAAGGATTTTCTGAGAAATTTCATTTGGCATTGTTCCTTTCACACACGCTTCAAGTATCATTTTTCCCCGAACAATGATTCTTAGTCAAACTTATGTCATCCAAGAGTTCTTTGACGACTTACGCAATTCCACTCTCTTGAGCCTTTGTCCCGCGCTGTCTGAGTTATCGACACGCTGCGAGCTTTTAGCACACAATAAAATTTGCGTTTGTTCACATTCAGGACCGTTCTTTGTCCATAAAATTTGTGCTTTCTACCAAGGACTTCATTCGCTGTTCTCCCGCTCATCGATTCGAAAAATACAATTCTCAATTCTCGTGAGCGCAAGGACTAATTTGGTTTCGGGTCTTTCGTAGCTAAACGGTTTTAACATATCGGATGATTTGAGCAAACGCTTATCCCGTAAAACACCGTTTTCCAATCCCCTCTCTCTTTTGAAGCTTCTCAATAGTTCCACAATGAAGACATCTGTCAGATGCTTATCGTCTCTATTTTCCTAACCTTATGAAAGTTCTCCCGCTCAACAATGGTCGATAACTTCAACTCTATGACCGCAGACACAGCTCTTTGGGCTGAGATGCTAATAAATCTCGCATTTTCTGTCTCGAAATTCATTTGTCCCAGAAAGAGGAAAATTTACATATTGTAGGCATATATATTCTTTCGAATTGAAGATTTTAGAAAAAGATTTATTTTTTGACACATATTTGAGCTATAATTATATTTAATAAAAATGGATTTTTATATAGATGATTTTTTTATTAATTTAGTTAATTTGATGTAAATTCATAGCTTATAAAAAACCACATGCTTTTTTGTTGATAAAGATAGTATTTACCCTTCCAAATCAATCTGAATCCCAGTGACTTCATTTAAGTAGATCCTCTTTTCCACCGGTGTTAAGGTAACTTAAAAGGTTAAATTATATAACCTTCAATCAAGCAACTCACGCTGACGATTTATAGCTATTTATGGATTGATGGATTTCCTGCAAAAGAGGACTATTTAAATGTCCCGGGATTAGAATATTTACTAATTTATGTAGACAACTTTTTCTTATTATGGGTATAATATATGATTGTACGTGTTGTTTTTTTATACTTAAAGTGTTTTAAACCTAATAATCGAACCGTGCTATTCGAATGCAATGCTCAGCATTTAATTGGTATTATATAAATCATTTACTTCATTTTATTTATCGCATTCCTTATAAATTTTAAAACATCCGAATCAATTGTTTAAGCATTTTTGTTTTTTAGTTAGGATGCGTTTAAGAGTGAATAACTTTCCAGCTTTTTATTTGGATCCGTAAACCATCTCCGAAAATTTATGGAAATTTAATTCGGTGATACGAAAGGTCTCGTGATTTTCACTTACCTTTTCAACGGCCATCCTCCCGGAGCCAACCCCCCTGTAGTACGACCTCCGATAAGTCAACCCGCAAAGGGTCTTTTCCCTCCCCGCTCTCCCCGACCTCTCATCCCTTTAATTACCCGCAAATCGCGTGTAAAATCTTCCATAATTCCCGGAGCACAACTCCGTGTGAACACGGATTCGTTTGAATTTCTCCGGCGACCGCCGTTTTTCAGCGCTCTGTAACTCAGCGGAGAGAAGAGATGGAAATATGCGGACTGAAATCGCGCTAAAACACGGCCCTTAATTTTTTCCATTTCCTTCTTTTTTGGAGAGATTTGAACGACTGCCCCATCGGGATCGCTGTTAGGTCGTAATCGTTTTCGAATCCACTCTACCCCCCGCTCCCTCCCATGTCATATCACGCCATGCGGAGGCCATTAAACGCCAATTTATGGAGCAGTTTCCAGCTGCACGGGTGTCAAAAGGGAATCCACCCGGGAGCGCGTGGACTGCGGTCTGCACGCGATGCGGAGATGCAGCGGTATCTGAGGGGAGCTCGCGGAAGGCCTCCCGCGAAATTCCGCGACGATGGACGCGACCGTCCATTAAACAATAAATCGGAAATTCTATCCAGGAATTCGAGCGGAACGCCGGGCAGGGAATGGCCGTTTAACTAATGTAGGATTAAATCAGTACATGAATGACAATTTGTCGCCGCTCTGCATATCTACGCGGAATTGCTACAGCGCTCTTCCTATTCTGCGGGAGTTTCTGTTTTTAATTTTCCATGTTCGTAACTTGCTCGTTAAGCTGAAGCGGAGTAAGAGCTAAACTGTAAATTTTTATTCTGTTACCACTGGCGTTTAGATGCACGAGGCCTTGCTCAGAATAGTTGGAAGCTAATAGATGCATGACTTCGATAAAAAAAAGTTAGAGCTATTCATTAATTAAAATATCAATGGATTTTTGTACAAGAAAAACCCAATTGGATGACGTTTTAAATAAACTTTCATTAGTAAATTGATCTATATTTGAAAAATGCTAAAAAGCCATTGAGTGTCTGACTTACTTTAGCTTCCTGTTCTAATCTTCCATTAACATTTTAATGATGCCCAGCTGCAACATTAACTCATTTTTACCCATCATAAAGTGTGAATTTTAGGCAATTATAATTATAGCCATCCGTAGACCAATTCTTGTTATCCTGAAATCTATCCATCCATATGAAATTAAAAATTCTGAAAGAAACTGGTCAAAATCTTACACAAGCAAATACGTTTAAGTATGCCTTTATAGATTCAACAGGATACCCCTGTTACCCTCTCTATAAAATTTCCAGGCAAAGTTGTGATCAGAATCTGGATTTATTCCCCAACATTTGAAGTATTTTTGTGTTTATTGGAGTGGTTTATTAGTCGCTCTTCAGCCATTTTTCAAACTTAATCTAGCAATTTTAATTCGATTCGTATAGGTTGATTTCCTGCAAGTAATATTTTTTAATTAACTTTATTCAAAGTAGTATTTTCTTATTTAAAAAACTCCCACCAAACAAAAAAAATCCACTCAAAAGTGTACCAATAAATTTTCGGCAATAGCATATAACTCTCTATCTGAATATTTTTTAAAAGTAATTAGGATCATAAATAGTTTTTAATGAATAGTGAATCTATGGAAATTAATTCAAACAATGGAGATTCGAAGTACTAAAACGATCAATTCAATGGACAAGACAGCCACATGTACATCTTAGCTCGCAGGAAAGTATCTAGAAATGATTATTGATCACAGTAATTCATTGTGGATTCAATTCCTTATCTTCGCCAGTTTATTAAGTCACGGAAAGAATGGCTCACGAAGATGGCATAAATATATCATTCCCGTCTCGTAGATTTCGAGTTTCTCGTAGATTATGTCAGCGTCGTTCTTCGCTGTCGGAACACATGAAACGACATTTACCTCACTCTTTATTGATTATCGCAAGACACTCATACGCTAAGGACATGACTCAAAGAGAATGTATATGTTGTTAGGAATGCGCTAGTCCCTTCCAGAACATGTCGCATCGTTAAAATAATCGGTGGATTGATAGTTTAATCCCGTAAGAGAACGGCCGCATGACGACAAAGCGATCACCTAATGTCGTCACAGCGATAGCTTGAAGAATTCAGGGTCAGAGAAAAGAAGTAACTTGTGGAAGGGGAATTGGGATTGGTTGCGGAATAGGAAATGGAGGAGGTCAGAGGTCGTGGATGCATGTAACAGTCGGGATTGACAATGCCAATATAGAGCTAGGATTGAAAGACCCTTGTCGGAGGTGGCGTAAGGTTGAATGAAGGATCTCTGCTTCATTCGGAAAGACAGTATGTATCTCAATTGCAGAAAAGATATTTCTCTAGCTCTCAGAACGATGCGATAAGGATTCTCTAGAGTTTAGTTTTATAGATTATAAAGTGGAGATAAGATTGGTGAAATAATATTGCGTAGCAAAATTTTGAAGAAGCTTTTCTACGTAGTTAATCACTTGAGTATATTTTAATGAGTTCTAGGCAAATTTCATGACGGCAAAAAATTAAAGTTTTGACTGCATTTTTTGTATTTATTCTTTTTGAAGAATCTCGTATATCACCATCTCCCGGAATTCTTTTATTTTAAAAAATTTTTTCCCCTCAAGATATTTATGTCTCATGCTTGTCTGTAGTTTTGTATGTTATAAGAATTCCGTTGAATAACGCCTAATGCAAGTCTCCTAAAATGATTGAAACTAGCTTACGGAAACAGCTATAAATTTCAAATAACATAACTATAATGATAAGCATAACAGTAACAAAATTCTTAAAATATCTGCAAGAAAATAACTTGAAAGCAAATTAAGAAGCAAGAACTTTAAAGAAGCCTGAGACTCAGAGGTCAAGTTAAGGAAGAGAGGAGTTAATTGATTGGGGAAAAAGTTCGAGAAAAAGGTTGAAGGACAAATGAGAATTGAAAAATTATGGGATGCGGTAGAGCATGGACCTTTGAGGGGTAGAAAGTCGGAAATGAAGATTGAGAAGTAGGCTACAATAAACGGGAAGAAACTCAGAGCGATACAAGGGAAGATATCGTTGGATCTACATCAGAAAATAAAATACACGAAGATATTTTAAATCGAAGATTTCGTGAAGAAGAAGAGAAAGGACGGACGTAGCGTTGCAAGTAATAAATCAGTTTGCTTTATTCACACTCAACCAGGGGATTGATTGAAAATTGCCCCGGATTTCAAATAAATATGTAGTGGTCGAAATCTGCAGTAATTAAGTCTTTTTACCGCGTATCTGCAATGCCCTTTCCAGTGACAACTTACCAAGAGCTCTCTCGCAACAATAAAACGGAGTTCCGGGAACCGTAACCTTTAGACCTCTGAGGCTCGTCTAAAGGAAGGCCTTCAGAGTCCTTTGCTACTCCGGGAACATCAACCGCATATATTCTACGTCAATTATAGGCAGTCCATTCCTCAAATCCTACCTCCCCATACTCTCCCTCCCCTTCCTTTGCCCTTTCCCATCCGAGTCCGTGAGCGCATCCTTCCAGTCGAGGACATCTTCAATGGGAAAACAGTTTCCATTTCCAGTTTTTATAATTTCAGATCTCTCCAACCTTCGCATAGTTGCTTTTTCGGCACTATTGGAAAATTTTTAGAATTGCGTAGCAGATATATCTTTCCTAGACATTTGCGCAATAAAGAACTTTTTTCCTTTTCTGGCTCAAGAATTCTACAGAGGTTGAAAGCGGTATCCTGGAATGTTAGGGATATAGATGTAGCATACTTATCCGTGATCTGTGTTTATTGTGTTTTGCCTCGTTCGAGGTTTATTTTATGGCTCACGTGCCAATTGATGGCATTTTAACCGAAGATACACGGATCTGAGGAATTCTTAACTTGCCTGAGTATCCTAGAAACCAAAACTCCAAGACTAATCCCTGTGGCTGTTAAAACCCCATGTAATGTTTGCATTGGAATGGGATATTCAACGGATATTATTTCACATTTATTTAAATATCTATGTAAAGTGACTTCATGTTGCATGTACAATGCTTTTTGTTCTATGTTCAAGCGGAGTGGAAAATTAAATGAGCAGCCTGGATTATGGTTTATCATATGCTTACTTGTTCTTGTTTTATGGACCGATACATTTATCATTAGGTGCTTGATTTATGATGTATATTAACAACTAAATTCACCACATTTTCTGAAACTGTTTTTCCCAATTCATGTAAATCGTTATTGTCTTTCAGTGGGATTTCCTAGTTATATTATACCGGAATAATTGCGTATAGCGTAATTATCTAAATATGTTTGTTAGCTGTTAAGAGTCAAAATGTCACGATACATAATGTATTTAATTCTACATCATATTTTAGAAAAAATATAGTAATTGTTATTTAAATGACCCTTTTCTTCTCTACATTTTCCTTACATTTTGCAGTTAATCTCCTAAATACAAGGAAAATGCAAACTAAGACTTAAGTTATTAATTTCCCATTTAATTTTCATTTAAAAACCATCAATTTTTCTAATCATAGGCATTTTCTCACTTTACCATGGCCATGGACCATTTTCTCTTCATCTTATATGTGAAAGCCTCTATCTAATGTATCTGATCACCCGACCCATAAACGTATCCACCCAGATCGTATAATCGCAAATCTGCAGACGTATCCGGGGCAACAAACCCAGTCGCATCACTGCGGTCCGTCATGCGATGACACGGGGAATCCAACATCGCTGCACCGCTCTCCATCACATAGGAGAATCGGGATGCTGGAACTGAAAAGGAGATGAACATCGCCGATAAGACCTTTCGATTTATACGACGGGAAGATGAAACGCTCGGGGTCATCGTTTTGAGTAACGAGGGCCGAAGAAGGCAGCAGGAGAGAAAATTATATAATGGTCAATGCGCCACTACCACCTTCCGATGCTCACAACAGTGCGTTCTGAGGAGACCGACTATGAATGCGTATTTGCCTGTTGAGGATGATGCTGCACATTTTCTATAATTCGAGGTTCGCTGCCATTCTGCGTTCGGTGAATTTATCTCTCGGTGCAAGGGCGTAAATCTCTCTAATGCTCCCTTTAACGCCGATATTCAACCATAGTTCCACGCTGCCCTGCAGTTCTAATGGGTTTATCTCAGAGGTCCTTTGTTTTTGATCTGCCATGATTTTAAAATAGGGACCGTATTGCAAACTAAAACCGGAACCTAGAAGAACCGCGAAACTTAGCTCGAATGGAATAAATAAAAATGTTTAATAAAACCGGCAAATGTTCGATCTTATTCCGAATTCCGGTATTCCTTCAAACCAAACTGTTCTATTAGTTTGAAACACTAATTATCCAGTATGTTTTAATTACCTTTATTATTTCATTATTAATACAAGATCTATGATGAAATTAGAGTGAGCCAATTCGGTTCGATTAATTATTAGTACAAATCCCAATCCTCGCCAATAAATTGTTTATAATATTAAAGTTTCAGAAAGACTTCATAATTAATACTTTAAGCGAAAAAAACGGTTCTACGGTGGCCGACAGAGCGAAATCAGACATGAACCGAGGAAGTACCTTTTCAATTAACTAGAAAGAAAATAATTACAGCTATAACTCCTGTTTCAAAACGAAAAGAAACAATAGCATCAAGTAGTTGCGATGATTTTACGACGCAGAGCTTATAAATGAGGATATTGCACTATATTTCAATATAGTGGGAATTAGTGGCTCCAAAAATTATCTGTGGTTTAAAAATTTAATTTTTCTTAAGGTAAATATACTTCGGCATACTGGCATTTAAAAAATTTTAAAAAAGTGCTGGAAAGAATAATAAAGGAAATGTGTGGCTTTTAAATAAACTCCCTCTCGCTCTTACTTAAACGCAGCAATTAAAGCCAGCAGGTAAACATAAATATTCCTGAATTGAATGTCATTCAAATCCGGGTAAAGTTACATAAGCGCGCTGACCTTTTCCATCTTCGTTAGTTTACCAAGTAGCCACTACTAACCAACTAGGTATGAAAATGTAAAAAATATGACGGAATAGTGTAGCAATTGAGAGCAAAAGGGTCTCTTTGGTTAAAGTATTAAACAGATGTGTCTGAATGCGATATCTCCATCTACTGCACCAAAGTTCCTGAAATAGGAAAACCTTGGAAAAAATCTTATGAAAATTTCTCGTCGAACATTTTATAGCGTATTACCATTTATACTCGGCAGCACGTTTATTGCGCACGCGCAGTAACCGGACTTTTTTAAACGCAGTAATGGACCTTATGAGTTATGGTAGGTGTACTTGGGATCATTTTTATGCGAAAATTATCGGATGGAGCTAAGAATCAGAGAGAGTGGAGTGACCCCCTGAAGGAAAAAGAGGCGCGAGTGGAGATGAGGGCCTCTGGCGGTAGAACGTCAAAGCACCAAAGACTTACAACACATGCGCGCACTATGGACACCGGCGCTAGTAATAACTTTCCTTTCCACTCGTTTTCGTGTCAATTTTCTTGCATTTACTGCAGTTTCCGCCACGTCACTTACATTACGGTACCGCTATTTTGCTCGTTTCAACCTGTGGCATCTAATTTTCAGCATCCAACACAATGTACGATCCTTCCTTGTTACCTTCTTGTTTTGTTTTCGCAGCGTTGTCTAGAATCCTTTTCTTTTCCGTGACCTTCCGAATACAGGATCATCAGTCATTCTTCCTAATTGCTCCGTGCACTTTTTAGTGCTGGACTTTCATTAAGGAGACAATCGGTGGATACGAATCCCCGCCGTAGATTAATGTGGTATTTAATCGGTCCGTGAAAAGGCTAATGATTATGATGGATCTTGTGGTTCAAACCGAGTAGTTGACTTCCGAGCCATAAACCAGTTGCAAAGAGGTTTCCAAGTCGCTTGATGAATCGTGGATATCGATCTCTTGATTATTTTTATAGCTGTTAGATGTTTGGGAGCTATTTCGTCCAGAAGAAGCATTCAACGTTGATAATTAGTAGATAGTTGATTCATATTCTCAAATTAAAGAATGAATCATATACATTAAGGGATTGTTTTTTCCTTAATATCTCTGGGCGAATTTGGTTAGTCTTTTATTTGAACCTCACCGTAGGAAACCTATATTCCATTACGTATCTCCCTCTTTCTCTTCTTTAGAAATAAAATTAATTACCCAGCGAATCCCAAGAAACCCTTTCCTTGTTAAAATTAATTATATTTTTCTAATGTTAGCAATCTAATTTAAATCACCATATTTATAATGAATGATATCTGAGGTTATTTAGCACATATGGATCCCTACCAAGAATTGAACCCGGTATCAATCATTTTACTGAAGTGGGAAACACCCCAAAAACTCTTTCTTCGTGTTCGTAAAACTGATACAAACCATTAACCTATATTACTACTCTACAAAATGATCATTATCTGGTTATTCATTGACGGATATACACGGATACACGGATATTGAACCTTGTTGCTGAATTCGAAGCTCTTTGATGCACTTGGTTATTTGTTCACCATGTATATAAAATTCTTTTTAAATATTTTTAGGTATTAGAAACATTAATAGGAAATCAAATTTTCCGTTTTTTTTAAGGGTAGACACGTAGTTTCATTCTCTAAATTCATTATATTTCGCTGGATACGATAATTTTTATTTTTCAAGATATAATTACGGTGATTCTTGTATTCCGTTAATTATTATTTCTTTAACGTAAACAGGAGCTCCCAATTACATCCGCTTCATTAAATTAAATCACACACGGCGAACATAAACACCCTTACTCTAGCTTGGAAAAACCGGGACTTGAACCTGGAACTCAGTGATGGAGAGCTAATGCACAAACCACTACTCAACTGAGTTCGGGATTTCCAGATCTTACGTTATTTCCAACGCTTTCAAATTATTCATCACTTATTCATGTCTCTTGAAGTTATGACTTTAAGGTTATTAGCATGAGCAGATTTCAGGTAACTATGATTCACCTTGGAAAAGCCCATCATAAATTTAATTATTATTTCGACTCGTGGTGAATTTGCGATTCAATCGTAGATAGAGTACACGATCCACATGATCTCCAAGGGTACTGAAGTTGCCAATCGTTATTTCCTGGAATTCCCGGTCTGTCCCTGTTTCGATCTGTCCCGCCCATTTCCCGCCGAAAACAAGAGAAGTCAGACGTTTTGTTCGCGGCGAAGGCCATAAGAGGAGAAAAGACGGGGGAATCGTGAGAAGATGAGCATCGGAAGGCGCATTTTTGCAGCGAACCAAGGCCGCCCTGCAGCCGGATGCGATAGCAGTCCCATTCTCTCTCATCTTCTCCCGATGGAGCCATCCCACTTCTTTCTGGAAAATCGCATTTTACAAGGCGATAAAATTCTGCCACAAATGGACCCCTCCGGCTATATCACGAATATAAGATTTGACGGATACAAAGTGGATTCCCCCGGTGGGAAATGTTCCAGCTCATATATGGAAGTGTATTTTTGCCACGAGAAGATATCGTAGTTTACTCGTTTAAGAATTTTATCATACGTAAGATGATGAGAATTGTTCCTTCATGGGTTGCTATTGAAGGAGAATGCCTTCCATTGATTTGCACGAGCATAATTCAGTAGTTTTCCAATACAATGTAGTATTTATTACTTGATAAATGTCGCATCTGAATAATGAGGCTTAGTTTATTGGTAGTAAAAGTTAACCGCTTTTTTCTACGAAAGCATGACCTCTGTAGGACTTGTTCTACAAACAGTAAATTTTAGACATTTTTGGTAGAAATATAGCACTTGATATCTGAGAATGATCACAAACTTCGAAATGGAACCTATGCTATTCTTGATGAAAGTTAATTGTTTTATGACCTACGAAAGTTTATTATATGACTTTCTCCAGGATTTGAAATTCTAGACATTTATAGAAGTAGAAACATAGCGCTTGGCATCTCAAAATTATCGAAATTTATTTGCTAATATACTGTGATATATTTTGCTAGAAATCCTCAGAAAAATCTTCTCCAATAGTAGGTGATCTATTTATAAATTATTTTTATCCATTGAGGATATTATATAACCCTCATGATATTATATATACATATTTGTAGATATGTGAACTCGCATTTGAAAAATATTCCCATATGATTGCTTATGAATAATTTTTAGCTTTCCCCAAAAAAAGACTATGGCTATTTGTTCTTCAAAGTACCTCATACTTTATTACCCCCTATCCCTTTAGAGATACTTCATTAACAGTTAACTTAATCAACAAACATCCGTTAAATCATAATTTTACTAGAAAAGTCAGCGCCCTTCGATTGTTGCGCTAGCATTCTTCTCATACATGATATCAGGAACGAAATTAAAAATGCATGGAAGAAAGTCAGAGACGAATGAAATTATTATGATTATGAATTATCACGGTGTAAGATTCATTTTTTAATTACAGCATTAATTCCCATTGAATTGCATCCCCTTTTGCGTATGTGCACGTGAGTGTGATGTGGGTGCAATTAAAAGAGACGCTTAGCGGAATAATAGGGGAGAAAGCGACAAAAAGAGGATTCCCACAACTCATCACTTCTTGCACCTGATGGAATGCTGATTCACCCCACTGGTCATATGGATGCACTCTGTACCGAACACGCAACCTCATTGCATTCTCATAAATACTCCTTCAGGTTACGCATTATACAGCATGAAAGATTAACATCTTTTGTTAACGGTCGTTTCTCATGCTCGAGCGTAACCCTCTTTTACGGCAACTTATTGCAGATGGAGAAAAGTAAACTTCATTAAGGCTTTCAGACCCTGTCTTAGGAGTCACTATGGGATGTAAAACACTTTTGCCTTTTGACTTTTTCCGTATGAAAACCGAAAGTATTATTAATTAAGTTTCCTTCTAACCTTCACATTGGATATTATGTAAGGTGCTACTCCAAAAGGGTGGGTGCTTGCATTATTTGCGTAAATGTTTATTATAATGTTGAAGTATTTGTTAGTTGTGATGAAGAGGTATCTATATAATGTCGATCTACATTCAGAATTTCCAAATCCACTGTTCTTGAATAATGATTTCCCGTGTTCGGTTAAAATTATGTTTAATTAGACATCAAAAATGTATCGCATATGAATTAAATTTAAGGAGGAAATTGCTCGCGTAGAGGACAGTCAAGAATAAAAGGGTAGTCTTAATTACAACCCTCGCCCTTGAAAACTATCCTAATTAAAGACAATTTGGCTTTCCAGTTTCTGGTGTTTGAACGGACCGTTGAGCTTTGGAAACAGTCCAAGGATTTTATGCTTCAACAACGAAAGCTAGACAATTTTAGTATACATATATCAAGGAAATCTACTAATTATTTGTGTATGATCGATTATTCTGCGGCAATCAAATCCTTGCTGTAGCAATACTTAGTGTATAAGTTCTTCAAGTGGCTGAAAAATTTATTTTGTGATGGTAAGATATGTAGGGAATAGGGTAAACAGTTTGGATTCTTTTATTTGTTTTATCGTACTTTTATATCCAACGATGTGAAAGATGATGCATTGACGCAGTTTAAGATAATTTACAGATTTACCCATATACATTGTAAATGAAAGCACAATCCGGAGAAGAACTGAAATATTGTAGGCAATAAAACCTGAAAAAATACGGTGTCGAATTAAACATGGATGAAGGCAATGGAGGGAAAAATAGTCATATTAGATGAGAACATATTTCATTATTGATGAAAGAATTTTTGTTAATGTAAATAAATATACAAATTATGGAAAAGACTTTAATCAGATAGATAGGAAAGAGAACGTTTATTAAGGAACATTTTAGGATATGGCTGATTATATAAGAAAAGAGAGTTGGTAATACCTAACGTAGACTGAGCTAGTAAACCAATGTAAAAGTTTATTTTTTTTACGCATCGACTTTTGTTTGAGATAGGACGTTCCTCATTTTACTTGTAAAATGACTTTTAAAAATGATGTAAGAGATTTGTTTATAATGTGAAAACCTCGTTGCAATGAAAATCCGAATCAAAAAACCTCCTACCAGTTTTCCTCGAGATATGGGCAATAGTCCAGCGCCACTTATCAGCTGAGCAACCGCTGAATTCAACCGATTCGCTGAAAACGAACGTCTTCGACGGAATCCTTAATTGTTCACGGTCAACGCGTATCCCATAACAATCTCGATGACGCAAAAGACTCGGGAGAGAAAGGGATCGACAATTATCGAGCTATGTGCGTCGATTGCGAAACGGGAGAAAATCGAAAGAATCGCTTTTTATTCGAAAAATTTGATTCCGAGTTGTCTCACGTCATTTCCGGAGATTTCATGGGAGAGAAGAAATTCCTCTCGGGTCTTAATAAGCCCAGGGATCGCAGGTTGAATTCGATTTGACATTGGCGGGAAAATAGCGTTCAATTGCGAAATGTTCGATTGTTGGCAAGATGGCGGACAGCGCAACAAAAGAGGGATCGAGAAATTATGCATCTGCTGCCAGTTCCCGCCAGAACGCACTGGCTGCGGGGTAAACGTATGCAAATTAGTCGTTCGAGGTTAGCGATTTCCTCGTGATGCCCGCGTTAACTGCGACCGTCCATCTTCGGTGTTTAATTGCCATTTGCCCTCCGCGGCTGGTGCTGGGTGCGGTATACACCCCTTTTCCGTTTTTATTGCGTTGCATTTCAATGCACTGCGCTTCGGAATACCCTTCACCATCTTTCCCTTTGGAATTTTCTAAATAAGGGCTGCTAAATATATTTTAAAAGATGTTCCTCATTTCCTCATCGAAAAAATAACCCTCTCCTATATATGATCAGAAAGAGAAGGCTTAACCAGGTGACTCCATTATAATGGAACAAATTAATTTATTTTACAGTAAAATAAAATTGAGTTATACACTTAAAAGATACCTTAGAAAACACCATGCACTGCACTTTTCTTGAAATCTCATCTTATAATAGTCAAAGTTCGCCGAATCTGTTGATGTTCTGTGTGAGGAGTTTTCTGACGAATCTGAAAATGTATAACTATTTTATTGTACTCTAAAAATTTTTTTCTTGCTGTTTTAGATGATATACAAATTCTTATTACTTAAAGGGTGACACAAGTATGAATTTTATTTCTATTACTAGGTTTCGTATCCTCATTGAAAAGAAAGGGAAACTAATTGAATCTTCTCCCAGTGATTAGATACCAATTCATATTCCACATTGGGTGATATAATAATGAATTACAATTACTCAAATGTTTTCAGAGAAACTAAGGTTTCGCTGCCTTCACTCCTTCTTTGCCCCGTTTTTCATCAGTGAGGAAGTCCCAAATATAACTTTTGACCTGCTGATGAGTGCGAATTCACCAAAACAATGTTCACTTGAAACATGAGGAAAAAATAATTCATACATTTGCGTATAAATTCAGTTTGCCCCAAACGAATTTTATAGGTACTAAAATTCTAATACCAAAATCGTTATCATAGTAATTAAGTAGAAAAAAAAACACTTTTATAGTAACTTTGCCTCATTAAGCTTCCATTAAAAATTTTCACGTTTATGTTCTTGGCTTCAGTTTCTTTTAATTTTTTTCATCACAAAACCCAACTATCTCATTAATCATTCGATTCGGATTTTTTCCATGTATTTACTTTCCTTTTCTAATTGATTTCGACCGTGTTTGGAAATTCCCCTTAGGTTAAGATTTTCTGGTCGCACTGTCGCTCAAAAGAATATATTATTCTTTAATTGATCGTTGATTAACATTCATTTACATTGATGGCTGTGGCGTAAATATTCAATACAGCCTTTAAGTGGACGAATTAAAGGAGGCAATCAAAATTCATTTACATTGAGGCAGTCTTGTTAATACGGTCTTGGTCGACAGAAATTCTGATACCACTGTTTGCTCGAATAAAACGGAAAGAAAACAGACACATGTCAGAGATCCAAACTTTTTACCCAAAGTTGATACAGATATTCATGTTTAACTGTTAAAGTTTCTATTTAAACGTGCATTATTTGAAATCTTTTAATCCTTCTTATAAATAGATGAGAATCCGAGTTGAGTCCCATCAAATATATCGTATTGACCAACGCAGTTTTATTTGTTTAGAGATTTCGTTATAATGAAAATAGTTCCTTTAATGTAACATTGTATTTTATATTATGCTCAGCTGTAGGCACTGAAAACGTTTTTAGATACATTCAAATGCATTTTTATTATTGATATGACTCCCTCTCGGATCAACACGTTAGTTTTTATGCTGTACTCCTCGGTTATACAATATGCACTTATATGCAATGCATATTATATGTATGCATATTATATGCACCACTTATATGCAATACATCCTCCACTTCAGGAGCATCAATAAAGATTTTCACATATTCCCAGTAGCTTTACATCTACTCACTTCCGTTTATTTTGTAATATCAGAAAATAATGCACATGAAAATCACTGCTCAAACGAGGACGACCATTATCCCAGAATGCAGAAACCGAACCTGTCTGAACCAAAGGAAATACGACATAAGCCGACACTAAAATTATCTCATAACTACAGTTTTGCGAACAATATTGACAGGAGTCATTTATCACCCAACAAATCGAGTCCAATGAAATGTATTCGTTTCGGATTGAAGGTTGCGGTGTGTAAAGATTGTGAGGTAAGAGAGAGCTTGCTCAAGCCTTATCAATGAGTCGCTGCCAACGCGTGATATATCCATATCTCCAAACCTTTTCCGAGACCGCGAATCCGCAGCCTTTAATGGAACAACCGGTTCGGGCGAAAAATTCGCCCGATATCGCAACTCGTCCTATCCCGCTGTGCCACTGGCATTTTGCTGTGTTGATGTATTATGCTGGCATATAATGTACTAATGTATATAATACTGTAAAAATATAATAATGCTAGTGTATGAATATGTTTTATAGTATCCTATGACTGATTGTGTTGACGATGTTATGGGTGCGGTTTAGCTACGTTTTGATCATTATTTCACGTAATAATAATTTTCTTCCGAACCTTTCTGGAAAGGGAACGATGAAATCGATTTCTTTTGTTGGTCCCAGACTTGGGTTTACTGCCAGATCGAAACATTTTCGCAAGCAAATTGAGGAGCGCATTCTGATCTGGTTACTAATGAACCGGACGCGCGATATTAAGTAGGTTTCCTTGGACTGTTTTAAATGGCAGATCTCAAGTTCGACCATATCATTTGATTTTGGGTCAATCTGTGAGGATGATGGGTTGGATCATGATAGCTTCTGCTCATAAATGTCCCGCGTACGTAAATTAATTCGCATTCATTAGTTACTGCATTTTATTTAAAACTAGTTTAATAATATTTAACTGAATAAAAGTATGTAAAATTCTCACTTAAAAATTGTTTTATTGAAGAAATTTTGAAGAAATGTAGTTATCATCAATAAGTGATTCGGTATTTTAAAAGCTGTAATGTGATAGCTCTGCGGTAGAATATTTTTGGTCGATTAGATTTAAATATGAAGCAATAAAGAGTTGTACAGTTTAAAGAAGTTGTAAGGAACCGTAAGTCCATGAAATGCACCAAATATCGTTAGTTACCAAACACCACAAAGTTATAGCAAATAATTTATGCATTTCTTTTCATCTATGAATAGACTCTTTATCAGCTGCCAGATAGAAATCAGGAAAAATTTAAGATAATTTTACTAAGTATTTGAAATCCCAAAACCGCACTTCAAAAACTATTTAATATTAACCATAATGACTGATTTTTAGCACAAGTTTGTCGGTGATTGATAGAATATTGTTATAAACTACTATCTCATCAGTAATTCTTTCTATATATGTGCATATATATTAAAAAATTCTCATAAATACACGGATATTGATGATGAGGAAACTTCAAGGTTTAAAAGAGAAAAGTGTTACGAAGTTTCAATGAAAAAGAAATGATCCTCGATGAGAGGCAATATAAGTAAAGATAGAGGTCTTTCTCTCTTCATCTTCTAATTCAGAACGATGACTCCTTGAGGATGCTGTTTACCGCGTAAACACAGCAAATCGACTTTTGATCCGATGCGTGCGTATTTATTTGCATGCGAATGTATTATTCCTCTCGGGAAAAATTTCAAAGAGAAACATCAGAGTGCGCTATTTACCTCCATACGACTCATGTCCCAGTCAACGAAAAACATTTACTCTCATGGCTTGCTCGACCCCTTTTACTTTAAAGTTATGCAATGAAAATAAACATCTTAGAGCTCACCGCGTTCTCTTTGAGCCACGATTCTGTATCTTGGACGGCCGTCTTGTGTGGACGAAAGCCATCTGCAGAGGCTAAGCGGTAGGCTATCGCCCGAAGATGCCAATTTCGAATCACCAGAAGATGGCTTTACCTCGATATTCCCTAGTTCCTACCTCTTTACGAACGTCTTTATCTCTCCAATCGATCTTTCCTACCTTCGCGAAGGAAACACCGGCTTATTATTATAGTTTCCCTTTTTATGGCAAAAAGGACTCGGGTCAAAATTACCGCTGTTTCTACCTCGGTTGTTTTCCTTAAACTGGGTATTTTTATCGCATATACTGGTTTCCTGTCTTTATCTCGCCTTCGGATTCAACGTCTCATAGGTTTAACGGAAGGTAATGATGAGATGAATTCACTCGACAGCAGAACCTGAGGTGGTTATAAAGCATGGGAATGATCTAGCACGGAACAGCGAAATAAGGGCGTGTTATTAGCATTTAGTTAATCTTAAACACTGATGAACTAATTCTCAGATCGAGGCTTATTCTTTGAATCAATCAAATTTCGATGGTTATATTTTCTACCATTTGGTATTTTCATGTTTCTTTATATTTCCTATGCAGTGCCATTTATTTCGTTTTTTGGTAACTTACCCCATCCTTAGTGTCATCTTATCCTTAGCTTTTGTCTTCCCCTATAATCTTTTCTTTTCACTTGTTTTCTACCCTCGATTACTTTCGTTAGCAGTCCTTTTCCTTTCAATATTTGACACACCCATTTTCTCTGTCGGCGCTTAATTACTTCAATTAGAGCCCTCAGAGGGATGTCGAAGGTGGTCATTACCCCCTAAGTATTGTGAGAAAAAATCAATCGTATGAATGAAACCGAGGTTAAGTGTGCTAAAATTTGAGCCAATAAATTTTGATTACTATGTTGCCATTTACACGATTTTAATTAGTGTATTGGCTGTACCACATATTGAAAGGCTCGAAGAAACATCTCACATGAAAGTAAACCTCTAGCAACTTGAAATGGACTGAATTATGACTTGTTTTAGACATTAGTTACATGATTATTTATGTACATAATCCAGCGTTATTTAGTTAATTGATATAACTGAAAACAATAGAGAACGTTTCCTGGGATGTTTTCTCGCCTCAGAGAACAGAATATTCAATCGCACAATATCTTTCCTTTTAGTTTCTTGATGGACCAATAATTTTGAAATATTATTACTTTTATTTTCTCGCTTCTGAAATCAATTTTCCTGCCAGATCCTTTTTGTTTCACATTCCTCGATAATAATTGAACCTAATTACCATGAGTTATCCGACTCCCAAGTTTGGTTTCTTTTCTTGTAATATTTTTATTAGAGCGTGTCCCCATTACATAAGTAAATTCAACTACCAAATACGGAAAATCTGCCTTTGCTACTGGAAGAAGTTGCTCTTATAAATCGCCTTCCAACTCAACTTGCTCCCCTTAGGGTAATGAATAACTATGCATGTATAATTTTCTGTATCATTTCAGCTTAAAACCTTTGGACAGTCCTTATAAAATTCGAAAGGTCAAAATTTATTACACATAATTTGATACGGTTTATGGAAAATTGAAGGAATATTCTTTGCCAGCTTAAGAGCATATCCGTATGTTAATTTTGGGATGTATACGCAGCATTTTATAAAGTTTCTTTATTGTCCACTATTTCTCATCATTTTGTAAGGCATTTTATAAAACATACATGTCTTCTACCATTCGGTAGGTTCAAGTGCCCCAATATTCCATATTCGATGCTATCTCCTTCACTTCTTGATATCTTACCCCTCCCTTTCTTTTACCTAAATTCTTTCGCTTTTGCTTACCTCAATTTTTTCCAATTTCTTCTGCCCTCTAGGGCTTTCTGTAGCAGTTCCTATCCTCTTAATATTTGACCCACACATTTCCTCTGTCAGTTACTTCAATTAAAGTTCCCTTTTCCCAATCATTTCCAGCGCCTACATGTAAGTTTTGTCATTATCACAACCTACTTTTAGCACTCTGCATCAAACCCGCATCCCTTTCTCCAATCTTTTGATTTCTTCTTCCCTTAAGTTCCATGTTTCACACCCATAAGGCGAAACACTCCTCAACGAGATTTTTAATTAGATCTTTCTGATTACTTTATTGAGACCTCTAGTCATCAACTTCGCTTCTTAAAGGTTTCCTTGGCCAAATCTACTCTTTTACGCTTCTCAGATTTAAATCTTTCATCCCAAATGTGAGAATTTATCCACCAGTTCACGTTTTAGTATATTTCCTAATTCGCACGTCTCGTTCTTATCGTGGCGTATATCCTCAAATTTTCTCCGTGAATAGCGTGGTCTAAACTATAAAAACACCCATGAATGAGGGACGAAATAGACGCGTGCGAATTCTCTAAGGCTATTAAGGATCTAAGGTATTTATTAGGTTGGTATTTCCGTTGAAGGGAGTTGTGGAGGATGTGCGAATCGTGACCGCCCTCAAGGGCTCTCCATCTCGTGCCCTCTTCACCTCAACGCCCACGGAAAACGTCGCTCCCGGAAATCTCAAGAATCTGCTCATCTTCGAAATATCTCTCTGAGAAGGAGATTTTGCGGCGCCTTGTGTTGGGTGGAGGTTAAATGTAGATAGGCCCGTCTTTGATGAAAAGGAGGTGAATTTAGGAGAGCGGTGTAAAGAAAATAGTAAGCTACACAAAATGTATCATCAAGAAATGCGCGCCTAATAACGTGAGGAATTTTGAAGTATTCATACAAAATACTGTATCGTGAACTGATAAAAATTATGATCAAAGAGATTCACCTTTGATTTTTCTCAACAAGGAATATTCCTATTGCTTATTACAAGTATGTATAATATACATGTAAAATATGCATTGTATATTTTGTATTTCTATGCGGATATTTTATTTACCCCACCATATCTCGGTGGCTTCAGATGCTAGCCTAATAATACCGACGTTCAGGATTCAAACCCTGTTTTTTTGTTTGTCTTAGGAAGCTTAATTGTAAGTGTGGTCTCATTAGTTCAAATTCGGCTAAGAAAGAAATTTTTATATTTTGAACCTTCGCCTAAAAATGTACAATTTTCTGCATGATATAAATTATAATAGAATATAATGTAAACTTCTAACTTATAGTAATTTATCGATGAGAATGATTTAATTCCAATCAATAATACTGTCATGTATAACGTTAGCATTCCTTTTCCAACAACCTTTTATGAGATTCTTTTAATTCGTTCTAACTAGATAACGGCGCTTGACAAGGTCACCATGTCTCAGAGATGAATTTTGATAGTTTATCGTTGGCCATCGAATAAGTAATAAAATGGTGTTAAATGTGTGGCTGGAGTGAGTCCTCAAGAACATTTTGGAGGTTTAAATTTATGATGTTTTTATTTTTGTGGCTGTTTCAACCATCTTAGACTTTTGTCCTTGAATAGCCAAACTATCAAAATAATCTACCTGAAGTTTACGATACAGGAATCATTGTTTTCAGTGGATGAAGTGAACATAGATAAATAATATAATGCGATGCTATGCAATGAACTCGGTTAGGGATTTCCGGCTCTCAAATTCGACTGTTTTTCAATTTAATCCTATTACTTCTAATCTATATTTTATGCAAAATTTCTTAGTTATTTCTTTGAATTTGTAAATTTATTTAGTTAAAAATCATGTATTCTCTCTCAAACCCCTTTTAGTTACCTAAGAAGTAATTATTGCCTTTAAAGCATCGCTGTCTACTACGTATAGGTGCCTCCTTGCGCAGCATTACGGCATGAATAATCATTATATAGCGCATGAGTTACAAAAGGATTAACGCAACTATATAAGGGAATTTAATTAATAGCTAGACACACTTGAGGAGTGAAGGTGTACGTGTATTAATGGAAAGGGTGCTTAGAATCACGAATGATTTTCAGCTTAATATGTTACGTAAAGTGAGGGGACTGGAAAGTCGCAAGATTTAGGATGAGGCAGTGATTGGATTGGAGGAAGAAGTCTCCAAATGATGCGCTATGCACGTTTAGAAGGGCGACACGAAAGTTGGCATTGTTTTGGAGAGGAGAATGACGTTGTCACGAGTCAAGAAATTCCTTAAATCATTTGAAAAAATGATGTGAGAGTAAAAGTAGAGGCAGTTCGTAGGAGTTTTAAGGTCGTGAAAGGCAAGAATTTCGAGAATGTAGAACTTTAGGAAAAATGTCTTATTTTTATATTGGAAGTTTTTATATCCACCCTTTAGATTCGATTAGCATCGCTGTCTAAAGCTCTTAAATCAATATCATACTTGGCTTGAAATGTCTTTATATTATTTTTAGCTGATACTAGTTTGAAGTCTGCTAAAAAAGTAAGATATTAATTTTCCCTTTCACAAAATCCGTCATTAAATACTTCGGCTACATACTTCTGCCTAAAAAATTTGAATTTCGTTTTAATTTGCTTCTGAAATCAATATCACTGCATTTGTAATGTAAATTTACTTTTACAAATTTTATTTAATATGATATAAAACGAATTTTTCGGAATCAGAGATTTAAGTTTAATTTTGATATAATTTTCACGGAAAATTTAACTTTTATAATATCAAAACATGTTAATGAACGTCTTTAAATACTTAAACGTAACAGAATGCACAGAAAATAGGTTATTTTGTTTAATACTTTGAACATTCACAAGTATTTCAAAGTTAATGTTAAAAAGAATAAGACATGGTAAGCTAAAGTCGTGCAATTTTTCATATAATAATTTTTAATAGTAAAAGATCCATAATTTGTAATACCCGCCTTCGAAATAAATGATAAAAGAGCTCACATATCACAATTATTATTGAGAGATCGAGTTGCTCGTAAATGCTCAGATTCGACGAGATAATCTATCGAACGGCTGAGTCTAAACCTCCCATGAAGAAAGTAATCTGCAAGGCGTATTCGTCAACGACAAGCCTTCAATAAAGCGAAGGTAGTCGTTGAAAATGTCATGAAGTTGGGAATGTACGGCCTTGGGATTATAACCGAAATCTCAGCCTGTCTCTTGCTTGCTGAAGCTCGTTTTGGCAATTTCTCTTCCTTCCCTCTTATTAAGCCCGTTATAACGGTTAATAATTATGTTATGTTTCGCTTATTCTTAGCAAAATTCTTGTTTGGATGAGGCATATAATTTCAAAATCGAGTTATATAATACTGCTATCTCGAAAACAACTCCAGAGATGATTCATTGGATAATACTATTATCAAGTATAGAAAGTTTAAGCATCTTTCTGGATAATCTCTTCTCCTAAGAACACGGCTGCGTAGACCTCTTAAAAAATGGAGATAAAGGAAATTCATCCGAAGTACCTATACGGAAATTTCCATTACATCGAGTAACGTAAATATATAATAATTATTCCTTATATAGCAAAACTTAATTAATTAAGCGCATTTCCACGAAAATAATGATACTATTACACATTTTAATACTTAGCAGAAATATAACTCCATATTTTTATAAAAATATTTAACCGTGAAGAGGTTGCTGTGATAAATATTTATTCAGAAGTCAAGGTAATATCAGTAGTGAAATTATTTTCTTTAAACATTTTTTCTTGGAGTGATGTGCCATTCAATTCTGGAAAATATTGGAAATAAATTGATTACTAAAATGTATTGGATTTGCTGTATCTATAATTAACATTTGGAAAGAGGAAAAAAGTTCAGTTTTAAAGAATTTTAATGGATTACTTCTGCCTTCACTTCGTAAAACTTTCTAATACTATTCCACAGGAAAATTACTTTTCTCGTGGGAACCAAAATTTTTCGGAATATTAATCCACCTTGAATAACTTTTAAGAATTCGTTAAACAATTTTATTAAATATATTTTGAGCCATTGTGGTTAGGTCGAAATCAATGTAATGCACCATTCAGGTAGTAGTGTTTTGGTCTACTGGAAGAGTTTGTAAGCAAGGATATCCTTTCGGAAATACATAGATGAGAGATTTTCCGAAGTAAAAGTGCTATGGACCATTGTGACATATCAAAGGAAGAGTACTCGTAACTGTTATGGTGAAGTGCTTCTTGGGATCGGAAATGTCACTACGCCTGCGCGAAGCTGTATTGTTCTCATATATGGGTCGCGTCCTCGCCGGCTCAAATGTTTATTCTGAGCTATTGGCAGTGTAAAGGATTAAGAGATTACGAAGATCAAAATCAACGGTACTCAATCATTCGTATGTAAACATGCAAACATTGTGAAAATGTTTATGTGCGTATCAGACGTTTGTAGCCACAAGAAGAAACTTTGACTGAGACGAGAATGTTTTCCCGTATTATATCCAGGCGATTGCATTCTGATTGAGTACCAGATGGGGAAGGAATCCGATGAATGCAATTAATTTGAATTATTAGTTCGTTTATCCGTTCATAGTATCGGTTCGTTTGCCGATGAATTTGATTCTCTTTGATTACTATCTGGTTAAGAAACATTGATTCCATCTTGTGATTTACCAACGAAGATAGTATGAAAGAGTAGTAGGATAGTAAAGGAAATAGTATGTCAATAGTAATGTTTGAAGGAAGGAAGGAATGGGTGGAGACGACGAGATGATGGCCTGAGGCAGCCTCCCCGACGCTGAAAGGCTGAAGGGGGAAGAAGAAGTAATGTTTGAATCATTTACAGGTTCGTATAAATGACGCGGAGTTTCCCTGAAACTTCGTTTGAGTTAGTAGTCCCTTCTCGGCTATAATTTCTGTCCGAAGAAATCCTACGCAGTGTAAGATTTTCCTCCATTTCCTGAAGAACGTATCAGTGACGGTAAAACAATCTTATTTATTCTCGTTGAAATCTATTATTATTTTTCCCCTTTTCATCCGCATTGACACTTCATCTTTCCTGACAAAGAAATGGTATTTCTAGCATTTTACTGGATTGCCGAACCATCTTTTTCCATGCACATAATTTGATGAATTGAAAACTTAGTAATTAGTCTCTTGATAAATGCTATAGGAAAATGACAGAATTGAAACTGACGATCGTTTAATTGCTCTCGTCTCTTTCTTATTCATGGCAGAGAAAATATGAAAGTTATTTAGGTCAACCTTACTGACTTCATTCATTTTGATCTATTTTTGTTGAATGTTAATTAAAATTATTGTTTATCAACGATAGAAATATGTTTGTTATTGTTCTTCGTTAAGGTAGACTATTTCCGCCTACAGCGGTGTAGTTTTGTGAGAAAATCAAGTGAGAACATCCTAATTCCTCACTGCGCCAGTCTCATCCTCTCCTATCCAAAGCACTTCATAGCGAAATACGCTTTTGACTGGGTGAAATCAATCTCGATTTCGGTTCGAACTGAGACGGAATTTCCATTAATTAACCATCTTAAATCTCCTTCCATCATTGTTTACATTGTGAGAAAACTCTTTATCACGGATTGGAATATTTATTCAGAGAATACATAATGTGTTTATCTATTTTTTCAGAAATCAAGATTATCTTTCCTATTTATAAATTTTTATCTTACCGGATGTCTTCAAGAAACGCGCCACTATTAATTTTTCCTCCGTCCTTCCCTCGTTCTCCACCGCTTCTCACGGATATCGGAAGAAAAATGAGCGTCCCAGCCTCCGCTCGTTCCCCATCCATTTGCTCCCTTCCAAAGCGACAGGGTCGGATTGTCCACGCGTGGCGATGCTTTTTTGTCGAACTATCGGTCGAATGGGGCAATTAAAATCGACTCGCGTGGCGGGCGATCGTGTTGGAAAGTCGCGGAAAACGAACCTTCGAGGACCTTCGGTGGGCGGGCCCTCTTGTTTCCGTGCCACAGATCGTTAGGAGGAAGAGGGGAGAGGTTGATTAATTTAAAGCACTGTTAGCAAGGCTACTGGTACATTTTTTATGAATGGATTCTCACATTTCCCGATCGAAGAATTGGAAATTCCGACATTTGGTGGGCTCACAATCCCACATTATAGGCTGAATTGTTGTTGTTTCTGTGTTTTGGTGAAAGAATATTTGTTTTGTCTTTTGGTACAGGATAGATAGAAATGCATTTTTTCCATTTTGGGAAAGCTTTGTTTATAGGATGCTGCTGTTATAAAACTGCTGAGACGTGTGTGATGTAAGTAAAGAAATTGGAACACGGCTTTTAACGAAGGAAGAGCTCTAAGAGATCTCCAATAGCCACCTTTGTCTGCGCTCCGAATCTTGTTGCCGCTGGTTTTCGCCAGCAGTAGAAACCCGGATTACAAACTCTATGAAGCACCCAATGCACATTTCGTAACCCGTGCTACCATCTTCAGTGTGAGTTTAAGTAAAACGGCTGTTAGGGATCTTTTAAAATGCTAATGATAGATAATGAGTGATGCCCAATAATACCATTAATCGTATTAGTTTTTATTGAGCGCTAATAGGAGTCTTAATCATTAATTTACCTTCATTCCTTTTCCAAAGCCTCTCTTAGCTAATGACGGAGGTATTGAGTATTCAACAAGGTGATGAGTCTTCAGAGAGCCAGAGTTTACTAATTACTAATTTTGGAAATAATAAGATTACTAATTTTGGAAATAATGAAAGATAAAATATTATGTGAACTAGTTCGAGCAACGAAGGCTTTGTTCACATGTACTTGCGAAAACGACTATTGAAAGTAAATATTACATGTTTGGATGTTTTGAAAGCAACTCATATGAATCTATATATGAAGCGTCCTTCGGTATGTATGTGAAATATGACGATGTCAACGAAAGAGAATGTTGGAAGAGTTGAAAATTTTAAAGATGGAGGACATGAATCACGTATTATACTAAGGCAGGGTAGCTTCCTAAAAACGATGCTGCACAGAGGAATGAAATACTCTCTTGAAGGAAATTTTTGTTATGTAGCTTGTGAAGAATATATCTGAAATCGTGATAACGAGGACATTCTTTTTATATATATGCGTACGCTATATGTGCATTTTTTGTTTATTCGATACCTATCTTCGTTAAATTATCCTTAATCGGTAAAGCTTTTGAATTTATGTCAGAGCTGTATAATTATTAAAGCCAAGTTGGCAGTCTTGAAAAATATTCAATTGGAAACACTTCGAATTCAGGTTTTCTCCCGTATTTATCTACCAAGTCACGTCCCAGCCAAACTACAGCGCACGAAATCGCGTTCGAACGAGTTAAATCATTCCAGTCGTGGCTGGAACGTCTATCCCATAACGCATAGACCCGACTCATAGACGAATAGGGAACTGCGTCGCTTTCGGAATGGTTCAAATAATAGGATTTACGTCCAAAGACCATGAGAGAGATATATAATTATCCGCTATGCCCCACCAATGCCGCAAAAATGATTCAACAATCTGGGCCAAGGCGGATCATAAGGACAGAGATCAGTTCCCCGCTCTCACGATATTTACGCAGCGTTTCCAAACGTATCTCCGGACCGTTTTTTATGTTCGGCGAAACTCCCTCTGCCGGCGATCGGGGGAGATTCGCTCCCGGTTACGCCAATGTCAACGCGAAGATAAAGAATTGGCTCGTTCGGTAAGGACTTCCGCAATGTCAGTGGGCTCTTGACGAAAAAAAATCGGGGGATTAAGGTTGGAAGAGAGGTTGTAGCCTCAATAAAGTCGCGCAGGGCCTTTCGGAGAATACGCGAATTTTAATAGTTCTAAATTTAGAACCGGACAAGGTTGTTTCTGCTAAAAATTTTCGCAGGAACGCAACTAGGCTTTTTGTCGTTGGGGTCAAGATGGGTTAATGAAACATAGTGGGGGCTTGAGGATTCGGCTCATGGGCCGCGAATAAATACTTATCTTTGAGTGTTTGAAAACGCCGGCTTTTAAGGTGAGAATGGATGGGGAATTTTTGTTTAACTGAAAGACTGCATATTCATACATGCAGATCTTAGACAATTGATGTGTACTAATTTTTATATGGGGTGAACAGATGGGACAGCAAAACATTTTCAGGAGAGCTATTGATTTTTTTTGCAAATTCAAATTTTGGCATAAAGAAGGCTCTTGCATTCTCTTTTCTTAAAAGAAAACGACATTTATTTTATTTCACTATAAATGCATTAGCGGATGTTTGAAAATATATCACGAACTTACCAATATTGCCTTACCATCTTAATATAATTACTATATCGAATCAGTTACTCGATCAAAGAAGTCTTAACCTCAACGTCGGATGATAGATAAGTTTATTCTGGTGCAGAAGGAGGATATCAGTATAATTGCTCTGTGACGTATTTAAAGAGTAATACATTTCTTCTGGTTTCCTAAACAATTATCTGCAGTTTCAAGTAAACTTAGATTCTGAAATTTCAAGTTAAGGGTTAGAGTAAACATCCGAGATAAAGCATTGAACCTATTTATTTATTTATGACTTTCAATTATCATTTGTGGATTTTTGTTGCAGTAAATGCTTCTATTTGAGATTAGTAACAAGAAGATGAACTTCAATTTTTTCGTCAATATCAGGAATAATTTACAGCTTGGATTATTTAGCAGAAAACGGAATTATATGTATTCAGGCCGGACTGTTTTTCAGCTTACACATACTTTAAAATGGGGCTCTAAGATTTATATCGTATGTATTATATATATTCTTGTGTGGTAACATGAATGTAAATTTACCTTTTAAACTTTCACCGGAGTTCATTAAAAGTAATCGGAAGCAAGCGAAAAGGCAAACAGCATGAGATAGGATAAGCAATGCGAAATCCAAGTGGATAGTTGGCCAGAAAATTCGGGTTTTATGGTGATTAAATTTGGCAAAATTTTCTTCGAGTTGCGACTGGCAGGAGATAACTCGATTATCGTACATTTACATTTTTCAACTGGGTTGCGAGAGATTTTGCTTGTGAAAAATCGCTGCCGCGATTCAAATTCGCACCATGTTAACAAATCACCCGTTCGATTGGTTATTCGTGGAACCAGTTTGCTGAAATGTGAAATATCTGTTTAATTTACAAATGATAATAGTTTCCTCAGGTGACCGCTTTATTTTCAAACCAGTTAATTCTTACCGTTATGAAATCTCAGTTTTGGTAAACAAAGATAAATTCGTGGTAAAAGTTGTTCCTAAATGTAGGCTATCTTAATAAACCAGTGTGACTTGTGTCGATGCAGTTTTTATTTTGAGAATGCGGATCTGTATAAGGATTTCGAGTTGTGAAGGATGTTTGTGAAGTTTGTCTTCTATTTCTGATAATTTTCCATTTTTAGAGAAGGCTTGTAAAAATTTTAATTTTAGTAATAGAATTTTAATTTAGTTTAATAGAGGCCGTAATAGAGTTTCATTTCATACTAAAATAATAAACTATGAGTACAATTAATCTATAGTTTATTATTTTTACCAAAATTTTTTTCAAGTCATGCATGAAAATTATTCTCTATGAATTCATACTTATCAAAATTAGGTAGACATTAGACAAAATAAGTGGTCGTTTAAGGACAAATTGGGCTAAATGTTAAATGTGAGGAAACTAATCAGCAAATTTGAAGAAATTATGTACATATTATTTTTATAACTTTTAATGTTTCTGAAACTGGATTGGTATTCTCGTGATATGAAATATTCAATGTTCATTTTAAGATCGTAAGAGTAAATTAATGAGTTTTGAAAAGAATGTATGAAGGGTTTGAGTTTCTTCTCGTGTATTATTTAAAGCTTTAACCATAGGTTCTTGCTTGGAATTCTGCTGTGAAATAGCATTCTAGATTTATCCGCACGGAAAATCCAAGCAATGGTTACATGAAAATTTCCGAAAGATTGTCCTCCTCAAACGCAGACTTGGAAGCACAATGTTCAACCAATACTTCCCAGGTATGCATTCCGGAAAAGTGTGATTTCCTTGGCTAGAGTAGGTAATCTTGTTCCTTTATTGTTAATCTAATTGCCACTCGCTGTATTTTTTCATTTGGGTGTCTATTGGCCTTTATGGGATAAACGGCAACGCTGGGTTTTTACTTTTATCTTTTCGCTGAAATTAGGTAATTTTGAGTTATGTATGATCCTTCCTTATTATCCTCTTTATATCTTAGGCGAACTATGATTTTATGTATATTTATGATTATTTGATGTATACATGTTATGTCGGCAAGGTTCTACAATTATCTTTCGGAAGTTTTTCAAACCATAACATTAGTTTCATACAACCTTATCGTCCATCAGCCTATATAGCACAATAAACACCTTCCTGTTAAATCTCACTTCGGATGACCTTTCCCGCCCTAGCATGTGTGTCACACCCATAACTAAGAACAGGTCGCATTCAAAAGTATCGTCCGCACTCTTTCTTCCGACCTCTCCTCTCAGCCTCCAAATTCAGCCTTGCGTTTTTCGAAGGAAAAGATCGAGCCATTATAACGGTTCCCAGCGAAACAAAATCGGCGTTTTGCCTCCTACATTTATGTCACATCAAGACATTTATATTCATGAGATACGCTAAATTAGTTCAATACGTAACTCGAGGAAAATATTGCCTCAAGCAGCAATGTCATAGCATTCAAGGGCCATATGGATTCAGTCAACATTCTTGGAGCAAATTAGTGTTTGAATAATCATCGATATGTTTAAATTGAGAATATGATTGATTTTTGAACAGCTGAAGAAGTGGAAGGGTAGTAGAGGTTTCGTGAACCCAATCTGTTATGCATTTTTATCATGTATCTTGGAGGAAATATAGTTGTTAATATTAATAACGTTGACATTCGGATAGTTGTTATAATTAATCAAAGCCTGCATTCGTCTGTGCATTATATTATAAAATTAAAAAATAGATATAATATATTCAATAAAATCAAGTGTTAAGCATTGAATTTTGAAAACGAGAAATAAAGGAAGAAGTAATTTTTAACCGTAATTTCGGCGTGAAGTAATAAATTGTTGTGAAGCTATTGTTACGACCTTGGGAATGATATAATGGAAGTAGTTAGTTATATGTGGCCTCATACCAAATTAAACGTTCCTTTTTGAAAAAAATTCGATTTCAAATCATAATTTGTGCAATTTCAATTTTAATGATGATTTTTTGAATGATGGAATTTTTATTTATGCATATTTTAAAATTCATTAATAAATCAAAATATATTATCCACAGAATTATTTATTTATTGTCTATAAATTATTCTTTGAACAGTATATTTTAATTTGTAAATACAAATGCATGAATTTTCCGTGTGAATTTAGAATGAAGTTCAAACAGATTTCATTTAAGACTATTGATTATAATAAATATAAAATTCGAATGTTTTGTTATATTTACTGTAATAACAAGTGATGCGTAATAAATGAATTTTTATATATTCTATTGAGGTAGCTGTCACTTTGTGGAACTCCATAACGGAAGGAGAGGAAATAACTAAGTCTCAGTTCCACATGAAATGTGGAATGTGTGTTCATGTGGAACTGAAATTTGGTTATTTCTTCTCCTTCCAATGAATTTTTATTGGTGGTATAGTGTTACCGCGAGTAGCGATAATTATTTTCATTCCAAACCCAGATTCTATGAAAATATGCAGTAGTCACTTCGTTCTCCATTGCATCCAGTCTCTCGGGTGGTTTTTACCGTATTATTGCAATGATTGGCCCACTCGGATCTGAGCTCACCTGCATGAAGCCTCCATTCATTCATCTATCCTTCCAAAATCGGATGCCGTCGTGATACTGTAGACGGCCCCGTCAACGATATGCAGGATGTAATGTTTTCTCTACTCACGAATACCTCAGGTTTTGCAACAGATCCGCGTGTCAAGGTTTCGCAGAATCCGAGAGTCGAAATTTCTCGTCACCGAATTAATAAATGTGTCTTCGCCCGCATTCATTATTATTTATTCAGGTTTCAGTCGGTGATTCAACGTGCGATCAGGCGCGAGTTGTGAGGTAACGAGTTTCACAACAGATCTAGTGGGCACGTTTTATGAACGGAGGTATTATTCCTTTTCGTTCCTCGCGTTCATAACGACGGATAACCTTGCGGGAAATAGTTTATAAAATGTGAATTACATCCTGAGGTATTAAGGAGTAGCATTCCTTGCCGAATTTCGGTTTTCCAATGCTTCCATTGAAGTTCCATACGAGAAACGGTTTCAGATCGTTAGAGATATGTGATGTAGAAAGATAAAGTTGTTTATTATTCTTGTGTTTTTGATTTTTGAAGTCCCTTGAAGTTAAGTCAGATGTGATTTTTTTCTATTATATGTATAACTTCTATTTAAGAAAAGGAAGAGATTTTTTTTGTTTTATTGCCTTGGGAGATATATTTCACGTGGAAATTATCCTCTATAATATCTGTTAGCTAATTAAATCAATTTTATTGAAGCCCATTAAAAATCGTTAATGCTAGGAAATAACTGCCTTGTTAAGAATCTTTCAGTTTGTTTGATAATATTAAAATTTTAAGATCAGTTAAATTTCTTCTAATTTAAATCTGTAATTCGTCCGTCTAGTCTTCCAAAGCCTCCATCAGCACTTTACCAATTGATTATACCTGATAAAACCGGTCGAACTAAAGATTTTGTTCATGCATATATCAAGTTTTTCCTCCATCTTCAAAAGAAAGGACAACCTGAGAGAATAGGAAACGAATGACTCGCATAAATAAAACATAACTCAAGATTCACAGGATTAATTAAGTTTGTTTCACTTCTTCAGCCACTATATATCAAATATTAGTCGATGGCGATTCTCAAATTATAAAGATTAATTAACGAACAAGTGTTGAAAGAAAATTATTCAAAATAAATAAAAACAACGTGAAATATTACTTCCTCTGGTGTTAATTTGACGTAATTTTTCATTCTTCGTGAATTAACAAAGGCAAAGCAAAATTAATTATTTTTTTTAGAGGATGTTTAGAGTATAAATAGAACCTTCCTGGCTTAATCATTTAGGAGTTATTGGAGGTAGTACAAGCATGGTATTTTTATATTTCTCAATTATATTCTCTCTCTCTCTCTACTATGAAACCGTCTTTAAGCTATTTGAGCTTTTTATAAATTTAATGATGCTTAACTAAATAGATTTTTCAAAATTTTTACAAATTAAAACATTTCGTATCCTCTCATTAATGCAAAGAAAGTACGTTATGGAATTATTATTATATAATATCCATGAATTTGTAATGAAGCCTGCTTTAAATTTGAATTCCTTTAAATGCATCGAAAAGCTTTGTGTTTGATTAATCAAACTTCAATCTCGTAAACCCACATAAGAAAAAATATCGTTTCCTTTAATTAATGATGAAAAAATTAACAGTGATCGAATTGTTGCATATCTTTGAATCTGCAACGAAACCTGTTTCAAAATAGCACTCTCGTTAATTTAACGAAAGGCTGCGTTTAATTAATGAAATTTTAACCTTGTGTACCCACATATTAAAATATGTTGTTTCCTCTCACAATTAATAAAGTGTAAGCTATTGAGTTATGGAATGTCTATGAATATCCTATGAATCCTAATTAAAACATGCATTCTTTTAAATCCAATCTCATGAAACAACAAATTGAAAAAATAATATCAGCTTCTTTAATTAATGATGAAAAGAGTATCTTATCGGATTATTGCATAAGCATGAATCTTCTATGAAACATGTTTTTAAATTGCATTATTTCAAATTTAACGTAAGCATCAGTTAATCAATCAAAATTCAACCTTGTGAACCCACAAATTAAAAAATATCGTTCTTGTTAATTTGTAATGAAAAAGCGCCGAAAAAACAGGCCCCGAATTCTTGCATCTCCAAGTGTTGATATCGTTGTTTGCCCATTTTGGATCGGCAGCTTCGTTGCATGCAATTTTTCACGACTGGGCAGGAAAAAAGTCCCCATCGGTCATTATTTGATTGATGGCAGCGCCGGCGGCAGTCTTTTGTTTCGGTGACTTTCCACGCGCTCTTTCCTTCGCCCTTTCACTCTTCCTCCTCACAGTCCCTCCTCACCTTGACCTCGATACCCCTCCTCCGAGGCCCCCATTGACTCCCACATATGACACTTCACCGCGTATTTCATTCCGCACCAGTCGCGCAACACGCGGAGATGTCCAAGAAGGTGGCAAATGTGAAGCGTTAGAATGGCTTAGATAACTTGTTTTTTACTGCGTGGTTTTCATAATGCATCGTTAAAGGGAGACAGATATGGAAGAATTCGCGGGTATAAATTATTTGACGTATTCCGACAGGCTAGACGAGATCTATTCTTACGGTGTATTGTTTCCAAGTATTCTTTACTTTGAATTTTATTCTACATCTAACTAGATGGAAATTATGATTATAATTGAAAACCAGAGAAAATCGCAGTGATGCATATATGAAAAACAATAAATTTTGAGCTCATGTTAACGAATAAAGGACGGTTTTATTTTATTTTTAAAAAGATTTTAAAAATATTAATTTATTGTTTTTTTAATCATTATATTATATATAAGTAATTTATTATATTAATTTATCTTTATTTGGATTTGTGCGTCATTTTTCATTTAATGTTTTTAAAGTTAGATTCAGAAAATGATCAAAATTTGCATTTATTATTTTCAAGATTAATTTGGAAGAGGGAACTGGAATAATAATAATAATAATAACTCTTTATTTGGCGAGGTTAGGCCCATTAGGGCTTCTCTTACACCTAACCATTAAGGATAATTAATGTTAAATACAAAAAAGGTGAAAAAACAATACAAATAAATAAATAAAGAATAGAGAGGGCAACATGATTATTAAGCATATTTTAATCAGCTGGAAACTAATTTTTTTTTTCATTTTCATTGTAATAAATGTGCTTCAGCCAATGCAAGAAAGCCTAACAGTTACTCCATAAATTGTATCAATAACATGAGGAATTTCTAAATATTTTCCTGCTAAATGCACCATGTGTATGTACATGTTTAATTAAAAAACCTGCAACTACAAAAAATACTTTCATTACACTAAATCTATATTCTACTTTCTTAAAATCAACGTAAATTAGATAAGAATTAGAACGTTGTATTTTATCAGTGAATATTAGCTGGGAGACGAAGCGCGCAATATTCAATGATAACTCTCGATGCATTACATTAATGTAAAATTTTATTGATGTTTTCATATGAATACACTTTGGTAATTTTTAAACGAAAGTACTACACCAATAAATTCAAGGACGTCAATCGTTGGGATAATAAAAAGGCTTATGTAACGCCTGTAGACATAGCGGATCCTTAATAATATTCTTTGTTTGCATTTCCTCTTTGTCCGGATGACGAAAATGCAAACAGTTCGAGGTTCCAGAATCGAAAAGTTTGTTTGATATTCAGTTATATAAATATGAATTCCTTGAGTGAATTCGCAAATATATCATGTAATTATTTTTGCGTTTTTGAATAGCGTTAGCAAGCAATTAATATGCTCAGGAAATGCATTATGCACATCTGACAGCTATTATTGCTGAAATTTCATTTTTATCTCATGTAGGCCATATTATGATGACTAATACTACTCACAATCAGTTATGGTCTTCTGTTCCTTGCATCATTCATTTTCTCGTATTAAGTTCATTCATTGACTTCAAGTAGTATATCTACTTTGGTGCTCATTTGTTTCTCCTGAATGGTCTAGGAGGAGGCTAGATTCTTTAGAATATTTATAGTATACTTAAGTTGAATATTTTCTTTACTTTACCTATCTTAGTTAAATAAAGTATTAGCTGTAATAAGTTTACCATTCAGCACAACGGCAGAAAAATGTAATTCGAATTAATTAACATGGCATAATATACGTCTTTCATTTTCCCTAAATTTACAGCAATGTAATTCTCATTCTTTTAATCCATTTCTTAAATTAAATGAGAAATGATCTCTTTAAATTCCTTGTAAAATGTCTATTTAAGATTTTATGCGGACTAGACGAGTTTTTACTTACCCTCATAAAATACTATATATGCGTCAATTTAATGCTTTTTTGACACAGTTTTAGTGCTGTTCGAGGATCAAGAAATATTTCTGTGTAAATGCAATTATCTCCGTTTTGTCTACTGTCGTAAGACTATAATTCTTCAGGTAAAAGTCCTTGGTATGATACCTTTTTTTCTATTTAATAGGTTCGGAAGTATTTATATGCGAAGTAAATATCCGATAATTGCGCCATGTCACATGAAAATGTTTAATTCTTCCAACGTACATGCAGAATAACAGAAGAGCTTTCGGGTCGTAACTCATTTGCTATTTTGCGAGCAGGTGTTCATGTATTCTTTCTTATTCCTAATTAATTTAAATCTTTCGTGTATTTTTCCATTATACAATGAGGCTCGGTAGTGATACATGCCACACAATGGAAGTCTTACGGGGTGAAAGGAAATAAGGTGACGGTGGATAAGTAAAAAGCCATTGCATACATTAGCGCTTTTAATATGAGACGTACGGTGACATTCCCTACTCCTGATCTTTACACAATGCCATGTTCCTCATTCTCACCTTGAGAGTACAGAATTCCTTGTTTTTCCTACTCATGAATGAATAATGCAATACATCGAAGGATTATGTCTCTTAACGTATTAATGGATAAAGTTGCGAAAATGCAACATTAAATTTTCCCTTCGATCAAGAGGGGTCATGTGTATTTTTTAAGAAATGAAGAATGGAAGACCTTCAGAGGATAATATTTTTTGAAAGGTTGTCAATGTAATACACTTCAAACTTCGCTTGCTTTCTGAAAAAAGTTAAATTCTGGTTGGCCCATGAGATATAAAATTCGACATATTTCATTCTTATGCATATAAAGTAATTGTAAACTATGATATATTGTTCTACAATTCTTATGCATCTGTGTAACTAATATGTCTGAAGTTTATGTATTCTGTGATTTGTAGTGTATTTATGAGAATTCAAATTTAATTAAGTTTTTTTAAGTCATTTACATTTTGTATTGGCAATGAATGAGTGATAATTCTGTATGTCTATATCAGAACGTTTATAGCATTTAATGTAATTTTGTGCCGTAATAAATGTTTGAATATAAATATTATGTAAATATAGGCGATAATAAATATAGCAATTATATTTCAATTAGGTACTAACACAAAATTATGTGAATAGTGAGATAATATGTAAATCATGAATGCATAATTTTTTTTTTAATATTACGATAGTACTTCATATACAAAATAGTCCATAAAATAATTGAAAATATGATTGCAACATAATAAAAAGAAGTAAACATTTAGGTTGCATTTTGCGACTTTGGGCAGTAATGGATTAACACAATATCGGTTTTCATTCTTTATTTTAGTGATTGTATTGAGAAATCCTCGCTGTTTATATGGTATTCCTATAAATGTGGAAACTAAAAGTTATATGTTATTTTTCTGACGTTACGTAAAACAATGTGTGATCTGAATTTTTCTTTCCTTTCAGGTAAGTTACGTGGAGGGATACCATTCCTACATTCTTCCATATCCAGAGTGTTTACAGCAAAGTCCTTAAGTGGTAACATAACAAAGGTAGGTGATGGCCTTGTTTTGTTCGTTGCTTTGTGTGGAATATTTTCACTAGGAAGTGGAAAGGATCGGCGTCGGCTGAAAATCTTGTCTGAACGAAACAATGACGTTTTATACATGAGGCTGTCATTAAAAGCGGAGATAAAATGTATTACTCAATGAAAATTCATGACTCAGAATTAGAAAGGATTTATATTTTTATTGTTAAGCTGCTTTGCGCTCATTCTGATCTCACGAACGCTTTGCGTGAAGCTAAGAATGTTATCCTTTTTTACCAACGTAATCTTTTACTAAGTAATGGTGAGTTTTATCTATTTATTCATTATGCTTTATCGCCCTGGTTAGACCCTAAGTAAAGTAATGACATTAAGTACAACTAATACAGAAAATGTAACAAATATCTACGTAATGTTACTAATATCCTCACTGATGGTTTTGGTACTTCATGACAATGTATTCTACATTTAAAATACTGCAATATTTTGTGCGTTAAAACATTATTATTCCACATCATCTCATCTCATAGCTCATAGCACCATTTATGTCATCTAGCATCTTCTGATTTTTTCCTTGAATTCTTCCCTCAATTACGTTCTTAGCAGCCTCTATCCTCTCAAATTCGACTCACACATCGAATTATTAATTACTCCAATTAAAGCCCTCTCTTCCACAACCTTCTCCAGCGCCATCTTTGTTTTCCTATGAACCCAACTTACTTTTTCCATTCTACACAAAAACCCAAATCGGAGGCTTCAAACGAACCTTGTACTTATGTTGAACGATTCTTCCGACATAAGCTGTTCGGTCCAGGAGATAGCCAAGTAAGCGTGTTGGATTCGAAAATCCGGATAGGTTCTCCCAACCGAGTCTAGTCTGGGAAGAGATGGGCGAAATTTTATTCGCGAGCAAAAAATATTGAATAACGGTCCCCATGCGAATGGTTGTGAAACGACAGCGGCGTCTTTGGGCGATTTGGAAAGTTGTTCATCAGACTGCCGAGCGCCATTGCCCATAACGCATAGGATTTCTCTCATAAAAGCCTCTAGCGCTGACGATCGGCCCAAGGCGTATTGAACTGGGAGCCGATTCCCAAGATACGTTCTTAATGCCAACGAATACTACGGAAATACTTTCCAAAAATATTTCTTCTTTCATTAATCTCGTTGTTAGCAACACATACAAACTTGAAAGGAACGGGTAGATGAAGAAAAACCTTTGTCAGTTTATTTTTGATGTTATATATAGTTATTAGCAAAAGCGTAGAACATTCATTGTTATAGCATTTTTAACAGAATTTAATTATGTTATGATTGGACGATTCAATATTCTCACCGAGATTATTAGTTAATTTATGACTTTGGAGACTGACAGTGGGAGTTGTGGATCAAAAAGCATTTACTCAAACAGAGAAAGATCTTGATGCCTGCAGGTAATGTCTGCCAAAATACAAGTGAGAATGGTTGTCTAAGGTATGTTAAATCGTTAGTCATTTTTATTATAATCCGTAGAAGTCGTTCGTGATTGAAATATAAAGTTATTAACGTATGCATAAAGACTCGTATGCTCAAAGCATATTAAAGTGGAAGTATACGACATTCATTATGCACGTCCCGCTATATGCTAACGTGGCAGTTTTTGGCGGTATCTTCAATTTAACTTTAATATAGTATGAGAGATAAGGTTAATGTCGCTCTTCGGCATTGTACAAAGAAATATATTTATCAATAAGCCAGGCGTTTTAATATACATAGGCACGTATCCCTTGCTGAGTTCAAGTTCCCAAATATTCCCTTGCTAAGACTCATTCTTTTACAATTTGATATTTAACTACCCCTCTTATATCGACCAAGAACTTTCGCTTGAGAAATATTTTATGGCATCTTTATGTGGAATCCATGAATAATAACATGGATTAAATCACTAAGAAACTATTTTCAATGTTGACTTTATAAGTATATATATATATATATATATATATATATATATATATATATATATATACTTTGACTTGACTCTTATTCACAAATATTTGCCTCCACAATGAGGGAGATAATTATTTGAACAATCACCACAAATAATTACCTATCATAATAACATAACAGGAGTCTCATAATATCCTGCAGCGAATTTGACGAACTTTCCTTTCCGAAAGCATCAATGTTTGATGTCCTTCACTCACTTAACTTTGTAGGTAATAAGGTTATTATCGATCTTCCATCATACCGTACATCCTCATTTCACTGCTATTATCCGCAAGTATAGAGTATGTAGGCAAGTGAGGTCGTGGTTCCTAGATCCTGTCGAACAAGAAACAAAGCTATCATCCAGTCAGTTTCTCGCATCTCTCAGCTCAAAATACATTGGGGCAAACTAAAAGTGGGTCGAACATCCTTCAAGCATTTATTGGTCCATTAAGAAAATAGAACGAAGAGTTCTGCAGGTGGGAAAACATTCGTAAGAAAATATGGCCGAATCACAGCTCCGCATCTTTAGCGTGAGTCAATGCGCCCGCCTGACTCAATCGGCCCGAGGATTAAGACATAAGCAATACGTGAAAAATGTCAAGGTCGGCTTCATTCATTCCTCGGCACATACAATCGGGAAAAGGGGCTACGCTTAAATAACTTGGGACTCTTCGGCGCCCCACGCGAGTGTGAGAGTGCCATAAAAAATTCGCCGACTGCTGGTCTTTTCTGATCTCATAAATCACACGGCAGTTGGAATATCAATCAGCTTAATCGCTCATATACATATTAATGTGTTCATTTGCTTCAGGCGCGACTTTGGGGTAGGACACCATAACAGAAAAAAACAAACGTTTACCTGTACACCTGTATGTTATTCAGTACTGATACATATTAACGTTTTCTACAGTATTACCTCGCTAAGTCGAACTTCCCTAAGTTGAATTACTCGTTAGCCCCAGGTCGAATTCCCATAACACCAATCTATTTTAGACCTCCTAAACTCGAAGACTTTTAAGCTCTTAGTCGAATTTTCCGAGGCCTTTGGGTTTTTATTCTAGAACTACATTTCATAAAACGTGTTTTGGAATACCAGGAAAACGTACGCAAGTTTTATTTTCTTATTATCATCCACGAGGGTCATAGAAGAGATTGAGTAAATTCTCGAGTGAGATGCAATGGTGAAAATTGTCACCAACTTTAGACGTTCAACCTTATAAATACAAAGCCAACAGACTTTTTTCTCTAAAAGTTGTTTCATTGCACTGTTCGACTGTAAATTTACAAGCTGCAGTTCCTTCAATTCACCCTTAAGTAGGCTTAAATTCAAACCAAATCATTATCCTATTCAATCATCCTAGTTCACACTCTTCGAAGAATATTATGCTGTTGTTTCTTTAATTTTTATCGTCAGATTACAATTGAGTCAATGCCTCTCTGCCACAGTTACAGACACATTTTCATAGTTAGGCAAAAGAGCACTTTGTGTATGTAGTTTTTTTCAACCTTTTTCTTATTATATCTAAGAATCATTCGCTGTCACCAGCTTTATTCTGATTAATTCCTTCTTGTGTGAGGTAATCTAATTACTAGTTTCCTTTATCACTTATAATGCTGTGGTATTTTATAAATCATGGTAGATTTAGCGGTAGTTTTATAACCTCAATCAATGTTTAGTATTTCCTTTATATTTAAGAGGTTTTTCGCATTTCTCATCTGAAAGTATTTTCTTGTGAAAGAACAATTTATTTCTGTGATATTAATTCATACTCGTATGTATTACTACTTATTTACATTATAGAATTCTATACAATAATAAATATTTTCTTAGCATATTTCTTGAAATCCTCCCCCCCAAATGGACATGCTAATTCTAATTTATTTTTTGACATTTTTTCTACATTTTAATTGACAATGGGATGAGTGTAAATTATGGGAGATCTTATTTTCAGTCACTCCAAATACAGCCTATCTTAATGTGAAGAGATGTTAGAGTCGATTCAGCTGAAATTATTTCCGTGCTCGTGCGTTTATTCGAAAGCCAAAGCGCGTGCAAAGAATCGAACCCAGAGGCCTCCGTTCCAAGGGTCGAAGATTACAGGGTCAAGTGAGCAAGTCCGTTTGAAAGAGGATAAACGATGACGGATGGTCATTTGAGTCAAAAACTTTAATCCCCATCGATGGGATCGAACTGGAGTCCGTTCAATGAGAGATGATGTTACGAGAGTCAATTGATGGACGATAGATGCAACTGTGAGGATATCTCGAATGGAATTTATTCCTGTCTTCGTTTTCTTTCCTATTTTCTGCTCCATTCATTTTTCTCTCTTTTATTCCCATGTAATGTTATCTTATCCAGCTTCACCCGAACTCCTTTTATCGAACATTATTTCTCTCTGTAGATACATTTTCAGGGATAAATGTAATTGTTTTCACTTTTTAATGCAAGTCCCTCAGTTATATCGGGTAAATTATGCGTTTATTATGCATCGTCTACATTTTCCCTTACAGTCTTGGATATATC
Organism: Sympetrum striolatum; assembly: GCA_947579665.1. Taxonomy (NCBI): domain Eukaryota; kingdom Metazoa; phylum Arthropoda; class Insecta; order Odonata; family Libellulidae; genus Sympetrum; species Sympetrum striolatum. Next base: position 22,385,832 of record OX388346.1, read on the forward strand.
ACATTTCTCATCTAGCTTTAGTTATGAATAGTATAAGGAGATATAATGAGGTCTCAGTTCCACCAGATGTGAAATTTATCTTTCATCTCTACGAGATAAAAGCAATTTCAAGAGTTGTTTAATGAGTGATTATTTATAGCATTGTTAGTGTATCGATTATATCATGTTTAGTGTATCGATGATAAGAGAAAAAGCTCAGATTTTTAAAGCTATTGAAAATCATTAATATTTTTTATGATGATACCCACAATTATTGCTTTTTATAACTAGGCCGTCACTTCTTTTACTAACTCGCCATTTCAGTACATTTTTTAATGTATTTCGCTCCCAATTTTCTGTTACGGGAACTGTAAATTCTTTCTTTCGTGCATGAAAAAGGATCAAACGATTTAAAATATTTACGGTGTTTGTATTTTTAATCTTTGCAACCTTTCTACCTTATTTTTTTCTTTGCTTAAAAACAATATCTGCCTTTTTGGTGGTCTTCTTCCACATTATGTAAATTAGAATGGAATGAACATATGTCTTTTAAAAATTCTCAGTCAAAGAGAATGATAACAAGTAAGTTGAAATTTTGATGTAGTTAATCAGTTTCCGAGGAAGAGAAAATAAATGCAGACTACACAAAAAGTAATTGTAATTAATTAGTTTAGATATGCACCTATATTTTGAAAATGTTCCCGTGATTTAGATAGTAGTAATTGTACCACCATTCAGGTGGTAGTTAAATCTAAATTGTACCTCTGTAAACGCTAAAATTCGATAAGTATATTTTTTAGTACAAATATGTACAATTATTCTAAACTTGAATATTTTTATGATGAACTATTGAGGCAATTCTCTTCTAAGTAAACCATCTTGCATCTTAGAATCCTCCTCTTTCCATTCTTCAGAAAATTACAAATATTTCAGTTCCTCAAACATCTAAGATACCTATACGAAGAATACTTTATTAAAATGTTGCAGTGATTTATCCCAAATCTCACGTGCCTTTGACTATGTGCCCTCGTTTAAATTTTCAGCTGCGACAAAATAAAATTCAAAGAAATGTGTAGAATTTCTTCTCGGCCATTAAAGGCGATGCAATTCATCTGGTCGAACTTCTCGAAGAATTCTCGGGCAAAGTCTCGGACGCGGCAAATGCGTTGTACGGAGTAAATGGTCTTTACGCCTAGGAATCCAATGCATGTGTACCATCTCGTTCTCTTCACCCCTTTTTCCCATCTCTCCAGCGAAATGAATCACGTCAGCCTCCCAAACACAGTTCCACTCTCACTTGCTCCGCTAAACCATGTAATGAACGAATCGATTGAGAGCGGGGATGCTTTATCCGCAGTCTCCTTCCTCGCCGAAGATCGTAAATCTCGGGATGCGACTGCATTATTCCCACGGTTACCGATCCGCCTCTTTTTGTATGCGATCCGAGATGAATAGCTACTTCTCTCCGACATTTACCATTACAACTCTCGCTGGAAATATGAGTTCAGACCTTTGCAGCTAGATGGATTTTTAAGAGGGAAATTATTTCCGACCATTTCTCTCTCCCTGAATTATTCTCTATCGGAAATGTTGAGGTAATTGAAAGGACTGTAATAGCATGAAGGACCGTAGGATACTGGTAATGATATTTCGAGAGGACTCGCTTCTGGATTTAATGGAAGAGATGATAAATGTGCCCCTCCAAAGCTAGAGCAATCTCTTTCACCATCAAATATTCCACTGATAAGTACATTTTCATTAAATAAAAACAATTCTTGGTCATATCACTTAATTCGTTATCTTTAAAGTTTACTACCCGAAATTGATATTGGTAATTTACACTTAATCTTCCTATTTTCTTCTATGATCTCACAATTATGTTGACTATGTCAAATTCGATTCGAGCATGGTACTGCTTAATTACATCTTTTAACGGTCGTGACACAATCTCTTCCATGTTCCGCATGTATCTAAATTACGTTAGCCTTTCTTTATTAGTAATTTATGTGCAACCCAGTCTAGACGGCGAGGGACCATATTTTTTATCTAATCAATCAAATCCTCTACACGATAATGATTTAAAAGTAGGTTGCTGTCGTCGTGTAATATTATTTGTAAACTTTCTTCACAAAATTACAAAACCACTGCTTAGTATTTAAGCGTATAAATGCTTTGATATTTCTTTTACTACCCTTAAAAACATATGCGTAGTTAACCTAACTATCAACAAAATATTGCTAAAACTCAATAATTGCAACGCAAGTTCAGAAAGTATGATTTCTTTTCGAATTTTATTTACTGTATTTTTTTCGCTATTTTATTTTTTATTCGCGCTTGTTCTTTCTATATATTAATGAATTAATAGTAACTAGATGTATTTTTCTTTTTCACTTCCATTTATATCGTTTTTATCATTTTAAATTTTACAAGTGATCTTTTTATTATTGGTGTATTTACGTTAAATTAAGCAGCATTCCATAACGTGCCATTTTAATTTTTTTATGAATTTTCGTTATATTTGACTGACTGCGTAGAAATTGTATGACATATTTCCTCGTAACGTAAGCAAATTATGCTTCGCGGTGTCTTTTTTAAACCTTTATTATCAGAAGTGTATCTTAGCTTTTACAGACCCCATTCATAGTAGGAGGTGTGGTTACTTTTCCACAGTTTCAGTTTATCAATAGACGGAGGGTTGGTTAAATAGATATACTGCATGAAATGATGTAATTAGAAAAATTATTATTCCCATAAATCTTTAATTGTGATATTTTATGAGAAGTATGTTCCAGTAGATTTTAAAACCTACAATTTCCTCTGTTTATTTTCCTATTTTATTTCAAATTGGTATTATTTTTGGGACTCGATTTGTTTTTTTTTCCACAATCTCCTCCAATTTTGCTCATACTATTTTTAATTCCATTCTTGGGGTGCATAAATATTGACGATGTGCTCGATGGCAGGCCAGATATTTTTCGCCCCAATCTCTCCCAAAAATTAGTCACTATTTTTTAGAAATCCACTCAATACTTAGTGGGCCGCGGCAGAGAAATCACGGATTATGTCTCCATTTTCAGTTCACGGAACATCATCAATAAAAATCTCTCGTGATGGCTTCGCTCCCGTAGCACTGCGAAGCTATCTTTCAGTGTCGCATTACTCTAATCGAATGTCTTCGGTTTCCCCGTTTATTCGGTAGCGGCAGCCCTCAGCGAGTGCTTCTCAAACCCATTTCGCGATCCATCTCCTCCCGCCGACGGCGACTCCTATACCTCCGTTCCCTATCTCCTGCGCCGAGTCTTCCTTTCATAAGACTTGTCACGGATTTCACGATTAACTCGCTAATTGACGAACAGCGGGAGCGAATGCAGTTCGGTCTCCCACCGTCTCATCCGCGAGAGATAGCGCCGGCTATATTACGCGCCGGGAATGAGTTTCTGCAAATGGGATGGCTCGGATACCGTGGCTCATTGTTTGATCTAGTTCGTTCTCATTTCAAGCGGCTCCCAAGGCACTGCAATCTGTTTTCTTTTGTTTCCCGCCGCTTGATTTGTAGTGACGCCTTCGCGTTTACCAGCTTTACGAAATGAATCTATTCATTTTTTTTATTTCAGTGATTCAAAAGGCTACATACATACTTTCTTGGAATATCTTGGAAGACTATTTTCGCTTTCGAGTTAGCGTAATATTGCATTTATTCATCTCGTAGGAGCAATTATAATTTGAGTGATATATTTTTTCTTTATATCCTAATCTTTCTGAGCGGATAACTTAATGAAAGCAGACGGTTTTTTCCTATAAATCACTTACCATCCACAATTTTTCTAATTGTTTCTCATACTATTATCTTTAATCTAATTATAATTCTATAATTAATGGCGATGGGTTAGATGGAGGAAGAGACTTTTAGTCTCAATCTCGCCTAAATAAAGACGATTACTATTGTTATAAATAATTTATATAAGAGGAGTAAAGACCGCGTATCAATTACAAAGAACATGACAAAAAATATTTCCAATTTAATCTTTGATTATGGGAAAAGCATATTTGTAAATCTCATAGAAATTTCGGAATATAATTCATATTCATTATTTCCGAAAAAAATGTGAATAAATACTCATTTTTTAAATAAATTATTATTAAAATGGTATAATTTATGTAGTGTTTTTCTGTTCATATGGGTTGACCAGCAGTTCATCATTCGACTTAGGTCTGACATAACAAATTAATGCAGAATTATATGTCTTAATATTAAAGACATTGGTCAAACAATAAAGAAACCAGGAATGCTATGCTACTAGGGAAAAGTTTCTAAACTTAAAAATTTGTATTGGCCAACCAATAAAGAAGCCTTCAGTACCCAACTGCTAGGGAAAAGTTTCTTTACTTCAAAATATTATTTTCAAAACTGTTGTAAATACTTCCGTAGCCCTCAGATTCTTTATCCTCTAAAGTGCATATTAGTCTGTTTGAAAAAGAAGTGGAAACTTTTACAAGGAGCAGTCCGAATAGACTCGCCCAGCTTTTTCTAGCTACGCCTATGTGGATGTCCTGCGGGAGAACGATGACTTACGGCCCTGGCCTTCAGCCAACGCAAACCTATTATCCCCGCGCGATTCGCCACTCTCTTGTTTCTCATTATCTAAGGCGCTTACACCCATTATCCGAAGCCCAATTGCCCGGGATAAAATCAACTCACCTTCCGTGATTTGCTGCCGACGCTGTCCCAGGTGCGGGTAATAATTGTCAAGGGGCTTGTCTCTTATCCATTGTTCCCCTTTTCAAATCTATCGCCACTCGTCTTAGGAATGATCTCGTTGTTTTTATGTCCCATTCGTTATTTAGTTGAATTCGCCTTTTGTCTGGAATCGCATTGTTATTGCGTTGTGAACAAATTAGTTCGAAGTCTCGCCGCGTGTCGCCACCTTTGGTTCGTCGATCATCTTTGTTTTATTCTAATCTTTATAAACCTTGTTTTATCTTCCTGTGAATTTGTATTATTCTACGTATTTATGGCCTTCTAGCATCAGCCTACATTCTACGGGAAATCTGTTCTCTTGCGCTCTTAAAGTATTTTATTTTACTATAATTTTATTCAAATCAACTGAGATCCGTCTTAAGCAAAATGGCACAATTTAATTCTATACATGTTGAAGAAAGAATACTTAGTAATTTCTACAGCCGATTTATTGTCCGAATAGTTTCGTTTTCGTCAATGGTTTGACATTATCAGATTGGCACCTGTGCTGTGGAAATTAATAATTGTAAGTATTCTTCTTTCAAAAGAGAACTTGATGTAGCGTAATCTGGTGGAATTTCGTTGCTAAGATATGATAAAATACACAAAACATGTATTTAGTGTGTTTTATCATGTTTTTATTCTTCTTTGAATGTGTTTGTTCAGTTCCACAAAGCTACGCTTGATCACATTAATTTTATTTAAATGCTAAGCCCTAGGTCATGGTTCCTCATCCTCTTTTACACTATTGATACTACTTTTGGAAGCTTCTGATTGTAATCCACAAATATTTTAGCCTCACAAATTGTTGCGAAATGTAGGTCTTTAAATGAACGCCTACGAGTTATAAAAATGAACGTATATTTCTTCTTATACAATAGTTGTACAAAAACAGAAAATTCTGGAATGCTGGTTGCTTCCAGATGAGTCTCGGCACATGGACTGATGAGCGAGTGCTGCTTGAGTGAGAGAGCCAGTGAAAAAGTGACAATGACAGGTTCTCCGCGCCCCCAACGTAGACAGGCTGAGTCGCGATTCATGCGTCTTTTGTTTCCGCGCCACCTTGGGAAATTTGCGCGAACACAAATTGAATTAGAGAAATCACTTTAATAAAAGTCCATCCAATTAGCAGTTATCAATGCTGATGCAAAATCATTATAATACATACCATTTTGTGCATAAATAATATTTAATAATGTCTGTAGATCTACTTATTACCAAAATAATTACTTATTATTTTGCAAAAACAATTGTTCCGCAAAATAGATTCACTCAGAGCTTCTGCTGAATATATATATTTTATGTTTGCAGAAGAATCAGTGGCGTTTTACTCAACGTTTTGAAAACTTGTTTCTCTGAGATTTATTTTCCATTCGAGCTATTATCATGGATACCAACTCGTAGAAGAATAATGTTTGTTCATCCGTCTCCTTCTTTAGCGCCGTATATTGTTATTCAATAAAGACGAGGATCACTTAAATGTAAATGTATACGAATGCTTGGTAAAAACGAGCGTGTACGCAGAATTTATCGTTGAAAGGCAGAGATGAGTTACTGCAATTTTTATTCCTTTTCTAAAGACAAAAATCTCATATGTAGCAAGCCGTTAAACTTTCTCTGAACTTTGAAATATAATTAGTTCATGTTTTCGAGCTTTGGGTCACTTACATTTCCCTCTAAAAATGCGATTTCTCACATTGTGCAAGAGCTGGGGATTTTTTTCTTCGCTAATGGTGTATATATATCATGATCGATTTACGTACCTGGATTTATATCTTCCTTTAATCGAATTTCCAGAGAAAGCTTTTAGTTTTATTATTCAAGCAGGAATTCCTTACGTAAATTTAGCATTAGCGTTTTCCGAAGTATCATTTATTTCTTATTAGGAAGAAAGTATTTTAATTGGATAGGCCATGATTAATGATTTGCAGTATCTAACAGGAAAATCTTTTACTTTACAACTAATTCGTTGAAAAAACAGACATTTAGTTCCAATACTATCATTTAATCGATTAAACTAATAATAGATTTTAACCACTGAACAATTCCATTAATTTAATATACTTTTCGATATCTTTTCGTTAGAAAACTTTATTTTATTTAAGGACTTCGTTAATTTATTGTAAATTTAATTCTGGAGTGATTTGTGTAATTCACATGTTCTTTGAAATTAAAAGTACTAAGTGAAATCTGGTTTAATTTAATTTTAAAAATCGAAAAAGAAACGTGATGTTTCCTTTTCACGGAAATTTATTAGAGTGACCATGGCTTCAGCGAAGAGTAACCGCAAATTTATTTGTTTGTAAAAACAAAAACCTCATATGTAACAAGTCGGCAAACTTTCTTTGGACTTTGAAGTATAATTAGTTCTTTTTTTCGAGGGATCAGCCTGATGATGGTGTAAACTTGCACCGAAACCTTGGTAGCTCTAATAAATTACTGTGGAAAGTAAACATTTTATTTCTTCTTCGATTTTTAGCATATTATTCTATGAATGTACTAATCTCTATCAACTTCTTTCAATCGTACTAATTCGTAACAATTTCATCAATTTGTTTGTCTCTGATTGTATAGCTATTTAGAGTAACAATAAAAATAATAATAATAATTTCTATAATGGAAACAGGAAGATCCAAATTACATTCATTTCAATAATTATTACTACTTAAAAACACGCACCACCATTTCCTAGGCAGAAAAATCCGACTAGCCGGGATTCGAACCCGGGACCTAGACATTAGAGTGCTAGTACGCTAACCACTCTGCCACCGCAGCCTAGTTCAATGTTAGGTGTCGTTGTTTTTCTTTGACAAACAAATTTCATGGAAAAATAGCATTCTTAGTTTCCTTTTCCGGTATGACTATTCACTAACATTTGAAGAACACCGAGATCTATTTGTTTTATTTTTGAGGCTGTCTTTGTGCGAGAAGCGATGCGTATCTCCCGGTTTTCCCGATGTTGCAACACATACCTTCTTAGGTGATTCCACTCATCATTAGCGTATGAAAATGGGTGGGTAATTAGGTTATTATATAACAAGGAGCTTAAACGTGATTGAAAATGTTGCGCAGAAAACCCAGTTGGTATGGATTTTTTTCCATAGTTGATCGTTAATAATTTCCTGCAAACATCGCGTTATTCGTGGGAAGTTACTCAAGCTTTACCGCCCACTGTCATTTATTTCTTAAGTTTTTGTGTAATAAAGTTTAACCTATAGAAACTAGCACTTAAATTACGAAAACCTAAAGAATTTAACGAGAACTCAAAGAAATGGAAAAGGAACGCAATTGTTCTGAATATCGATTTTTATACCCACTCTCTTACCCGTAACTTACTAAATTTGAAACCATAAAATTTAATCTTATCTTTGGTCATCATCTTCTATATGATCCTGGTCCTATTGTCACAAATTGACTAATTTTGTGTTTGTGTTTTGTTCGCATTACTTCTCACTATATTTTTCTTAAATATAATGCATTTTTCGACCAATTAGAATTTCTTGTAACGTGTGCCAGATCAACGACGACATTTCTTTTTTGAAACTTTGAACCATCGTGACAATTTATTTGTTATGTTTATTATTTGGTTTGTGTTTTTTTCGCTTTCTTCTTCGCAAAGCCAAGTTCTTAAATATTATGTATTTTTCGTCTAATCAGGATTTATTTATACGTGTGGTAGATCAACCACGGTATCTTTTTAAAAACTTTGAACCATAATTTTTTGGCTTTTTTTGGTACTTTCTTCCTTCTCGCATTTCGACTGAAAAATATGTTCGGACTCAGTTCGTACATTGAGGAGTATTTGTTTTTATACTTTAAGGTGCTATCTTGGAGACAAACACTACTAATCTGTATAAAATCAGCCGTATGTTACAAAAGAAGGTAAAATTCGATTTGATGTACCTGAATCATGGCCATCACTGTACGACCAAGTCGTAAGCTCAGTCCTGAAGAGGTTTCCTCTGTCCCGCTCTCGAACGAGTTGCTATCATTTTTAAAATCGAGGAGAGAAGTCGATTGGCTGGAGGAAAAATCGCAAGTCACTCTGACTACGGAGGTTACGCCAAGGATACCGAGAGAAACAGAAGCGTAGTGGTCTTCAAGACTCGAATACGGTGCCATTTATCAGCGGAAAATGGCAAAATTTTACGATTGAGCGGCGTTGCACAGCTGTTATTAAATCGATTTCGACATTAACGGGTTCGATTTACGATCAGGGGCGAATTTCTGCTATAAGAGGCCCAATGGCTTAGGACCTTTTAGCGACAAAACCAAGAGATTACAACTAAAAGACTACATTGTAAGAAGGTTCGCTCGAAATGTAGGAGGCCAATCTATGCATTTCGCAGTAAAAATATGCCGTTTTGAACGGATTATTTGTTAACACAACCTGCTGAATCGAGTTCCATAGAAGAAGTATTTATCGTATTTCATATTGAAAGGAACTTAGTTTTTCATTTATTTCATGTAGTTTCTGAAGTTTGAGAACGAAATTCAAAACAATTTATTGCATAAATGTATTGTGATATATTGATGAATTTCCATTTTCCATTCCAACTGTTTCTAAAATACTGTAAAATTTAGGAAGAATTTCAAACGCTCTTTAAATACAGAATGGTTATTCTTATGCCGACTGATATCCCTGAACAAATGCCATTTCGCGTTATCCGAAGATGCTTTTAGATAAATTTTCCCTAAGGACTATAAAATACTTTCTTCTAAACCGTTTCGATGAAAAAAAATGAATATATATTTTCAGTTATGAGAGAGGGGACGGACCTATGCTAATTTTCGCGTAAACCGATATTCCGTATTATCCATTTTCACGACCGGTTTCCAGTGGATCAGTACAACATTTGCGTTCAAAAAATTGAGAATAATTGCAAATCCATTTCCTTTTGAAACGTTACTCTTGTCACAATGCGTTTCCTCTTCTCGCTGCGGAGAGCACATCGAAGACTTGGGATCAATTCTTCTTCAATTTACTCATTTTTCTCCTTCCTGTTCTTCAAATTCCGTTTCGTTACACACATCCACGGTTTATCCTCTTTCACATCTGAACTTTCGTCCTCGCACGTTCCCCGGTGCTTCTTCTTCTTACTTTTCCGCCAGGTTCAGAGCAAATTTTAATCTCTCTTCTTCCTACTCTCCGGAAACTATTTTCGTACAAGAACCTATTCTCTTTTGGTGCTACTTTCTAAATGCGGTTCCGGAAGAGTTCCCGGTAAGTTAAAAATAAAATGTTTCTCCGAAGAAAAATTCACCCGATTTCTTACGGGCTATTCACACCTGCATAAATGCGATCCTATTGATGCAAATAAGTACTCGCCCAGACGAAGTAGCACAACGAAACCGGGTAGCTTAGATGTTCAAAGCAGCCTCCCGAATAGAGGAAGATCCCGGGTTCGATTCCCGACCCCGTCAGACTTTTTTCAAGTCCAATTTTCCTGGGTGTATGCCCTTATGTGCAAAGTTTCCTTAACCCTTTTCCTCTTTTATAGGATTCGAAATGTTATCTAATAACTACTCTCGGAAAAAACCAACCCCTTAGTGCAAAAATGCTGCTCGCAATTCGTTATTCGATTAAAGAAAGTGAATAAAAGAGAAAGTAGAAATCAAGTTATTCAAAATATATAAATCCGAAAGAAAGCCGAATTTACTTGAGTATAATTTATTCTCTGAAATAAAATGGGCGTTATTTTTAACTAACTAACTTTAACTAACCGAAAGCGGTCGCAATTCAAGTAACAATTGATCAGAAAGTTAAACTCTTGATTTATTTTATTCCATTTTCAATATCGAACAGTAAAATATAGACAAAAAATAACAACCAATTTCTTTGTGCTCGTTAGAAATCGATATTTAATCTACATTTATTATAATTAATTTTATATTGATATATATATAATTAATAAAAGGTCAAACAATGTAATCGAAGACTAGCCACCGAATAAAACATTTCTGCACAGATTTTCTGTGTTCAGGTTGGATTTGAGATTATCCAAATCTTCGTGAAAACATTACTAAAAACTTTGTGTCTTAAACTACTCTGTGACGAAATGAGGCTTTATATTACAAGTAAGAAGGAAAACCAATTTTTTCGTCGATCAAAAATATGCTACGTCACGATTCAGAAATATTGCTTCCAAACGAAAATCATCACTGAATCGTAGTCTTAAAGGACACCTGGAAACACTAAGTTCACGGTGACACCGTGTAAAATCTAACTTCCGGATCTTTCATCGGCTCTTTCTTACACGTTTTCTTTCTCAGACACTTCGTGGAGGAACAAGCACGCTTTTATTTACCTAGGATATCTTAATTTCAATCCTTTCGTTCCCTTCACCCACTTAAAACACAAGCAACAACACCTTGTCAGAGGTCTATTCCATCGTGAACATACACGTAATTAATGTTTCGGTAACATGATTGTTCACAGGCGGATCTCCTCAGTCTCCTTCTTTTATGTTTTTTCCCTTTTTCATTTGTTCAAAGGAGACCTTATCTCCTTTTCTTACCTCTTCTATTTTTTCCCCAACCTTCGACAGCGTTTCTTCGGTGCCTCTACTGGTCATGCCGTCCGTCCGCTTTTCACTTGGACAGTCTGGGAATCCAGACGGCTGGCCACACACGGAACCGGACATCGTCCAAAAGGCTGAAAAGCGAAATCTCTGTTGCGCAACCTCTATGGACCATCCCCATTCACTTTCGATAAGCACAGGTGGAACCGAATCAGGTTTACGCCTGATTCTCGATTTGTACGAAATTTAGTACGGTTCCATTTCAGTACGATCGAGAATTGCCGCACATTTTTGTTTTGTACGATGATAAAGTTTTGATTCAAAAGGTTGTTTAATATTTACGAACAGAAACATGTTCATGTACACATTTTAATGATTTACGTACACAAAGCAAAGAATTTCTCAAAAAATTAAAAGTAGGTATATGAATTTTTATAGGTGGTTTATCTTTTATTGATTTTGTTACGCCAATAAAGAATTTGAAAAATTCTCGCGACGAAAATGACTACTACTACTAGGATTTGATAAATTGATACTGCATTCTGTATTAGCTGAAGATTACGATAGAAAAAACTCTTAATATTCCTTTCATTATGTTATTGTTTTTACATCGCATCTTTCGTCATACAGTACTTCTCACTTCACTTGCAAAAGTAAATAAAACTTAATTCATCACTTCGAAAACTTTTAGGAGCGTATACTATAATGTATAAATTACTTTGTCTCGAATTTTGCAGCTATTTACCGCGGAAACTAAGAGTTAAGCTTACATCCTCACAATTTGACGGAAAGAGAAACATCCTACCGGAAATAATCCAGCATAATAAAAGATTTGAGGCATTATTGAAAAGTTCCAATTTAATCATAAGAAAGAAACAAAGCTGATGGGATACTGGAGTAGATTTCAGGAGGAAGACTTATTAAGCTAATAAATAGAATGGATTTAACGTACATGAAGGAATAAATGTGTTTTTAATGAAATGATAAATTAATCCAGTAATAATATTGCATCTAAGCTTGAGACTACTTAATCGAATATTGGAGTAACAAGAAAGTTTTGATGGGGAATGAAATTGAGTTGATTTTGCTAGTCTACCTGAAAAATATACAGCCCAACTTTAGTAAAGTGATAATGTAATTTCAGTATAGCACAATAGATGGAGTACATCTACCGAAATATTTAATTAAGGGTAACAAGGGTATAAGTTCTTTGAAGAATATGATTTCCTGAGCCCTTTATTTTACGAAAAAAAACACAAATGTAATAAATCACCCATGTGAACTTTATCTTTTTACAGAATTTTTTGTATTGGTAACTTATAAGTTTATAGCTTTATTAACTCACCAATTATGACATAATTTCAGCCATTTATACTGAAGTATGTATAACAAATATATAACTAACGATTCCTTAATTCTTAGCTCATAAATAAAGTGAGATGGAACATAATATTTTTTACATGTCTTCACTTAATATTTATAATAATTTGTATCAAAACGTAAAATGTTGCACCAAAATTCAGATAGTCCTAACTTTTTCGCGTTAACTTTCCACCATATATGAAAGAAAAAAGCTAGATAAAGCTGTTAGTAAAAAATCATAGGACAGCTCACCAAACTATGAAATAAATTTATTGGTAAGTGGTCTACGGTGTAGTATCATCTCTGCATAATATAGGGACGAATTGGTTGCAGGATATCCTAAGTTTGTATGATGATACCTACATAGTCGTCGTCAATCAAAACCTACATCAGTATAATTTTCTTTTTAAGTTGAAATTCATCACTTCTTTAACCTATTAAACGATTGGACATATGGTTCCGGGAAAATATTAAATTTTATAATTTGCATACAGGAAAAAGGTGCTGTTGGATAGGAGAGAAAGGTAGCAACTTGAGATTCTTTTTGGCGGGACTTCCCCGGCCACGCAGGCGAACCCGTCTGACCACCCTCCCGCGGTTTTCCCCCTATCAACTCCCTTGACCCTTCCCTCATTAGCTTTTTCTTCTGCATTCAATTCACCCCCTCAAAACGAGAGCGGAATGCCCACGGAGAGGAAATTGTAAGGGGGATGTGTTTTTATTCATCAAGCTCATGATGGCCCCTCTACGTATATAAGTCGCCGGAGGAAAATTGAAGAGAGGTTTAGATTTGAAGTGGTGGTGAATGCGTGATGAAGGATGCAACCGCACACATGTTTCTGCTCTTCTCGACTCCGTGAGTAAGGATTAGTTGTTAGAGATGCATTTCGGCCTTAATTTTCTGATTAATTTGTTTCGACTTTTTCTCTTTCTTAGGTATTTTTAAATACCGTCTCATTATTTTTCTGAAACTAGGCATTCAATCTATAATTTTAGTTTTCTTTTCCCGCTACTTTAGCGCGTGTTTCTGTTCTCCATCTGTGCGGTGAATATCTTTTATAATGTTAAAAAATATTGTGTTATTTAATTGGGTTTTGTAATTTTCGCTGTATTTCGCATACTCTTTCCCACTTCAGTGCGAGCATTTTCCAGCAAAGATGGTATTTTCTTCGTCAATCTTCAGTTGTAAAAATTTCTCCGTGATTTGTTCATTAAAAAATACTTTTTTAAATGTTACAAAGACACAATATGAGTTGGAAGTGTTTCATCTATCGATTTATTTGTCTATATAAATTAATATCATATTTATACAGTATATTTTCTGCGTCATTCTTCATTTATCAATGTATTTTATTAAAATAAATGGAACTCTCCAATAAGTATATTTCCAAAAAAAATTTGCGACATAATTCATTACCTCCTTTTATTTTTAGCAAACACGGTATTTTCTTCAACTATCAGATAAAAATATTATTTTCCTAACCTTATTGATTTATTTGTGTCAATAGTATAAGGACGTATAATGCCAGGTTGAAGTGATCCATCCATCTATCTATTCATTTATCTAACCATGCAATAATGTATTCCTAAATGATTCGCGACACCATTTCTCACTCCTTATTATACTAAATATTAATAATTAGCTTAAAAAATCCTCGTTATTCATATCTTACACATCATTTAAATTCTTACTGAATGTGCGTAATAATACGTGAAGATTTGTGAAGTCGTGCTTTCTCATTCTGCACCTTTCTGTGTTTCTTATGGCCGATCACTTAGGGACATAGACATAGGGAAATTATTTGTGCTCTCGTATTACGTTTTCCCGAAATTTCCCGATCAAATTTACGGAAGGATGCTTTAGATTTGTTTTATGTGGTCGCCTCAGAGAAAATGATCTACCTTCACTTTCATTTTTCGAATTTCTGAAATGCTGTCCTGAACACTTGTCTCTTTCAATCGAGGCTTTCTCCAGTCGTTAAGACGATGAAATAACCCGACACAAATTAACCGCGCTCGCTTACCTTTGCATCTTTTTCTGTATTATTTTGGAGTGATTGGATTATTTTCTGGATTAAGGATGTTTTACAGGTGGTGAGTTCCAGATCATTTGGCATAGCATATTTAATTATCAAAACGGCCATCTCTATTTTAAAATAACATGGTTATTTAAATTTAAAGTTCTGATGTTGTCATATACTTGAAATAGGTCGATAGGGAAACAATATCTTAGGTTAGATTCTAATATTCTCTTCCTCATTTCTAATTAATTTAAGCCTGACGATTTAGTACTTAGCCGTCCTCGTTCGTTCTTTCTTAGACTTGGAATTTTTAGCTTTCACCATTTTAAAAGTTTTTCAATTCTTATGGAAAATTATATCAAAACTGAAAGACACGCTGTAAGATACCTCAGATCTAAATGTATCGAACTGTCATGATATTCTATATCGAGCCTTGTGGGTGATTTATGGACAATGATAACTCAATCTGAATGATAACTCATTCTTCGCCAAATCTACTTGTTTATCAAGAATTATATTTATACCTTTCAATATGATATATGTTTCACTTTTATTGATTTATCATGTTTTTAATAGCTGTTTGATTTTGTTTCGTTTTCCAGGTGATATGATATAATAATACCTATAAAATGTTTCAATGTTGATATCCCAGTAGTTGTAAGTTGTAACTTTTATGAATGGTAGATTTTAAATGTAGCCATTTCTTGACATAGATGTGTACTATAATCTTTATCTTTAATGTATTTACTTCCTAAGTGATACGTGCGATCCATCGTAATCTAAACGTCTAATTGCTTTTCTGAGTACCAGAACTATTTTACGAATGACTCAGGCAATGTAAGAATATCTCCATTCTCAGATTGCTTAACCATTATCGTCAACTCTATGGGTGATATACCATTTTTTTAGAAAGTCAGTAACTAAAATATCTTTTCTAAATTAATTCAGTTGAGAAGGCTCACACCACGTGGATATCCATCACACTATTCGCTATTCGAAAGGTTAACCATTATGAAAAATTTCCGATGATAAAACTAAAACACAGGCAAAATGTTTATCACTATGTTATAATAAAAATAATAATAAAAACAACAATAATAGTCTTTATTCAGGCGAAATAGAAAATAAAATTTTCTTCTTCCATGTAATCAATGTTTTAGTCATCCGTAATTGATTTTTAAGTATCGCGTGGAAAAGTTTTTACGGAAAATTTTTGTTTTCTCTCATTTTTCTTTTCAAATTCATCATCTCTGTCAATACCCAGTTCTTCGATAACAGTCCTTTCGGCGAGAGTATAGGAGTGAAATCACGAAATAGAAATAATTCCATTGTCTCGATATGGAGGGAATCGGGAAATTTTTCTAGGCTTATCTTTGTCCAAAGACTTTTCCTTTCTCGTGTGCATCGTTGGACGCGGAACTTTTAGAGTCTTATCAGCGGCGACCTTCGCCGTCAGCAATCGCCACCGAAGTGGAAAAGTCACCGGAGAAGGTCGAAAAAGAATGCGGGGGCGATTATCCAGAAGAGAGAACGACGTCATATAATGCCGATCGCCTATTGAAATTCCGTACGCTCGAATCCGAAGATAAACAGGTATTTATTTCAGTAATGGACGCGGTATTTCTTAATTCGTTTCGCTTGAACGTCTCGGTTGAGACTTAAATGAGACGTGTAGAATAAATCAATTGAAAAATTCTGCCGGAGAGAAGATATGATGAGAGAGTGGATTGTAACTTTCCATCAAGGGTGTGTGGATTTACTTGGGCAATTCCATCATTGGTCTGTCAAGTAGTGCATTTCCTGTCGACAGTTTAATTTCGTATTATACAATCGTTAGAAAATTTATAATGAAAGAAATATTTAAGAAGATAGAATATGATGGTCATCCAAATACTTACGCCAGAATATATTGATTTTATTGAAATAGTTAGTTGATATTTATTATATATCAATTACGTTGTGCCGATTATCCTATTCCTCGCATCCTTCGGTTTGTTGTTGTATTGATTTGTTTTTATAGATGTACAGTCCTGGCCAAAAATTAACGCAGCACCAGCCGTAAGGATCGCTAGGGAGGTGCTGCGTTAATTTTGGCCAGGAGTGTACTTTAGCTGTCGTCAATTATTATGTAATGCAAAGGTTTGTAATTTGAGCAAATGGTGAAGAATATTCTTGCAAAGACTCCGGAGGCTTTGCGAAAGAGAGACAACTTTGGCATAGCCTCGGATTCAGAGTAAACGAATTATAATGTTAATGGGAATTTAAGTAGGTAAGGAATGTTTGCCTGTCAAGGCTATAAAGGGTTTAAAAACCCTTACTTTAGGTTACTTTTGTTTGAAATTTAGAAAGGATAGACATACATAGCATATGGTATGTTACGGAAATGTTAGATATCTAATCGGAGAGACACGCCGAAAAAACCTGGCTAAATAAAGTTGATACATACATATATAATAGATTGGAATACATACTCAAAAATCTTAAGGAGAAAAGACAATGCAGATGAAGATGAATGCATTTGGAATGGAAAATGTTTACTGGGACAGAAAATCATGGATTAAAAAAAGGAACTGAGGTCTATAAACTCTCTTCCAAAAAATAAATATGATCAATGTTTTTAAATTTTTTTGCCACTAGGTCACAAACCGAGCGTAATTGTATGTTTCGAATTGTTCAAGTTTTGGAAAAGGATTATTATTGCTTAATTATTATATAACTGGCATAAAAAGTATGGAATGGAATCGAAAAATTGATCCAATAATTTCGTATTTTGTATGAAAGTAAACAATTTGTTAACAACGCAAGGAATGTGATAAAAGGGAAGCATATTCGACAAATAAAACCTGAACTAAGCTCGAAATAAATTAAATAGTAAGAAATTACCAATGATTTTCGAGGAGTTACCGAAATTGGAGCAGAAAAATAATGCTCACAAAATATGCGGTCAAAATTTTTCAATTCGAAAAACTGTTATTCTGAATTACTTACTGAATTCGCACCTTTAACTCGTTCAAGAGAAAGTGGTTTCGGTTAACTCTGATTTTGTTACATGGGAATGAAGATTATGTGTCTAATTACCTTAAACGGCTGAAAGGAAAATAATTCTTCCAGAATATAAAGCAAAATGTAAATCATTCCATTGGCTATCCAATTTTGTATTGCTCTACATTCACAACAGAATTCTCTGTATTGAAGTCCTCGTATTAATCTGCACTCTTCATCAGATCCCTACTCTTCATCTCTTTGCTGTATAACTTGATCCACTTCAAACCTTTCCCCATTAAAATCTCTTTCTTACTAATAATAATAATAATATATTTCGTCACAAAACATTCAAACACCCAGAGAAAATTCAGTCACGAATCGGTGACATGTCAGTTAATATAGAAACTCTAATATACATTACACAAAGCAATATTTACATATAGCCAATTTTACATTCAGAACTTCTATTTACAGAATTTAACATAAGGAATATGAGAACGATTTTAACAATTGGAACTACATCATTGGAATAAAGGCAAATATATATATAAGAACATTATCTTGAACCAATACCAGCCTAAATCGCTATTACATCCAACAGGATAAGGCATTGTCCAGAAGGTATTCATCAACTGAGTAATAACATTTCATTGACAATATTTTTTGAGGTTGTCCAGAAATCTTTGCTCATTTTCGCCTTATTTTTTTCAGGAACTTGTTTGGAATTTTGTTGTAGATTTGTATGCCCATTTATTTCGGGGTTCTTTCGAACAAGCTAAGATGATGTATTGGGTATAATAATTCATGTAAGATTTTCCCATGTTTTTGTCCAGTATATACGACTATCTTTACATCAACTTTCTCTCCTATGTGAACCAAGTATTCCAACATCAGATTTTAATTCGTTATCCATATATAGAACATGGAAACATGTGGCGAATTATCGCCAATCTCAACAAGGAGTTTGGCAAAATTAGCACCCGAAGTAACTCGAAATTTAAGAGAAAACGAAACTCGCAAAAATGGCATCATCACGAGTTCAAAGGATACTCAAAACCGCCTATTTCCATAAAAGTTCACTTTCCTCAAACCGAAAGAAAATGCACGTAATTTTTTTCGCGAGATAACCTCAAAGGAGGCCGGCCTCAGCCTAAGATTTCCACTATCAGGATCTCATTGAGGCGATCCGGTTTTGAAACCAGTAATTTTCATTAAAGCGAAGTTACCAAGGCTCTCATTTCTGGAAGGACTTTAGCCTCGTTGAATTTCACGGTGAGTAAAATCACGAAAATTTGCCTCTCAAAAAGAACCGTTTACCCTTCAAGTCGTAGGTCTTGCATACAATTTGGCTATCCACAAAGAGGATCGATTTCGTTCTCAGACATAATTTTTAAAGCAAACATAAACGCCCATTGCTGAATTTATGTAAAGGGAAATGTTCCCACTTATGACGATGTTTTCATAAGATTATTTTCCTCAGGCAATTTTGTTTCAATGTAGATACGTGTTGAAATCGTTTCGTTCCACATATTCCTCTTGCTAAATTCAAGCGCCTCAAAATTCTTTTCACCTTTCTCATCCTACTCGAGAAATTAACCCATTATTTATACAACCCGATAGCTTTTGATGCTGGTATTCTCTCTAGTATCATATCTACATTTGCTGTCCTTCGTAGCTTATCTTTTATCAATTCCTGAACCACCTATTTCTTCCGAAAATTTAATATTTAAATCAAAACCCTCTATCTCCGGTACATTCTCATTTGTTTTCCTGTCAACTCAGTTTAATTACCCCCCTTTGCACTACATCCACGTTTCAAATCACTTCGATAACATCATTTATATAAGTCCACGTTTCACACTTCAATTCTTTTTGCTATTTATGGGTTACCCCAGCGAATTCCCAAAGTATTTCTCGAATTCAATAATTAATTATTTTTATATGCAATTCTAATAAATTGAACCGTTTCAATAC
This sequence comes from Sympetrum striolatum, assembly GCA_947579665.1. Classification (NCBI taxonomy): domain Eukaryota; kingdom Metazoa; phylum Arthropoda; class Insecta; order Odonata; family Libellulidae; genus Sympetrum; species Sympetrum striolatum. Next base: position 22,405,412 of record OX388346.1, read on the forward strand.
TTGGTGGAATTCCATCATACAAAATTTATTTAATTGGATGAATAAATTAATTGTATGTTAGCGTTTTATACTTATTTTTTACTGTTTATTCCATTTTCTTTCGAGAAAACACTTTTTAAGTAACAATGCTACCATCAACCTAAATTGTGCAAATTTAGTTCTTCTTACAAGGATATTATATATGTTTACTTCTCCAAAGTCTTTTACTTCACCATTTAGTTATTGAGGATTTGCAGATCCGTTTGAGAGTCGCATACTTAGATCCTTGTCGATTACGTATTTTAACGACTTTTTCGACACCATCTTTCACCCAATCCGTCCCAATCTTTTTCCCTATTTCCTCTGCATACATAAAAGGCGCTGATAATAGGGTAATTGCACCGCAATCGCTGTTAAATGCTAATAATCGAATCAGTATTTCCCGTTCTCCTTCCCGTCCTTGGAACTCTCGCAATCGCAGAATCATCCACTTATCTCTTTCAATTTCCTCGTTCGCTCAAGTCATTTCTTTCGGATACCTTGAAATCGCTTTCAAAATTTCATACTCTTGAAATGGGTCCTTGCAGAGAACCGCGATGGATTTCGGAAATGTCAACTTATGTCTGGAATGGCTCAAAATGCCTTGCTGATATAAGATAAGCTGCTCTTGAGATCGAAATATTCGCGGATTCCTTTACTTAATCTGATCCCATAAGAGGCTGTACCGATAAGATAGGGGGATTTACCACATCTCGCGGAATCCCAAGAAGCATTCTTTGAATTTCGGGAATCTTATCGACCATCGAAATTTCTCCCAAAAATTTCAGTGCCTTCTCCTTATATTGGCTTTGTAAATAATTTATTTTTAACGCTCAGTTTCACTTTTTATTGATGTGGAAGTGTTATTATTGGATCTCACTCAATGTTTATTAATGGTAGAATCAACTGAACGCTTTTATGTCCGGTTTAATTCAAGTCAAGTCCTCAAGTCAACTTCAACCTCCAGTTTTCTCATTGCTGAAATCATGAGTAGGATAACTAAGAGCCGGAAATAGAAACAGAGCCAAAAATATCTAGGAAATTATATGCGTATATTAATTATAATTGATTATATCCATAATATTGATTTTTACAGCCCTTGAGATACAGTATATCTATTTCATGATACTATTTTAAATTTACCTAATCAATGAAAAAATTTAATTTATATTGTTTTGTGAGTAAGTTACCCTATATCTTTCGACACTGATTATCAATTGATTGAGCCCTACAACCATTGAAGGAGTATTGCACAAGGTCATTTGCCTCACAATTCATGGTTTTAACGACCAAATATAATATTTACAAATTAAATAGTTGAGCAGAAAGACACAAAAATCATACCTTAGAACTTATACAATATTATGAAGTAAAGAAATCGTAATGTATATGACTATTAACAATTTATGGAGAAAGGCGTAATGTTGTGGAAATCCATCATATCTAATAAATCAGATCTCCGTTCATTTCTTGAGTATTTGATTATCTTTCTCTGTGTCATTATCTTGCCTTGATTATCTTTATTATTTTCTAACCTACATGTACAAATATGTGACAAAACAGAGGCTAAAGTGGCTAAAGATCATGAATAGGATTTTGAGAAAACGCTTAGTTCAAGCAATAAAAATAATTTCATTTGCATTAATATTAATATCCCGGCCTCGACTAAATCAGGCCCGCGAGGATATGGAGACTGATTAATTGGACTTCTATTGTAAAAAAACATGTCACCGGATAGTAAGATCTAATTTTAAATGACTATTTTCATCATATTTTTGGATAGAGAGCAAACTCCTCTCGTGAAACTGATGGACTGCCTTAAATATTCCCCGTAATTACGGTTTCCCCGCTTTATTCATGAATTATTCCATCGAAGGTATTTCATCGCCCTAGTATGGGAACGATGACCTTCTTGCTGTAGCGTGCTTATTAAACGCTCTTCTACTACCGCATTTCGGTCATTAACCCGGAGAAGACGTAGTATAATCAACTACAAAGATATTTGTCAAGCGTCCAGAAATTGTTCAGATAATCAAATTGATTTTCGAAGAAGCGGCGAAAGCTTATCTTCATCAGTTTCCTAAAGCGCTTTATGATCAGCTACTGCCGCTGGCTCGTAACTCCGTTGTATTTCTCCTCCTAAGTTACTAAATCAGGAACTTTGTTTACAACGGTACTCGGATCACCTGAAGCGGTAAGCTCTATTCCATTTCTTGCGGTTGTTCCGCCTCTTAATGGGTATCATAATAGTCTTGGATCAGTTAATGGACTTACTTGTGTTCGTTTACCTTATGTCAGCTAATACAGAATATTCATAAGGTGTATTGCCCTTATGAGAATAATCATAAAAAGCCAGCTACTGCGAAACTAATAAAGGTATAGTAATAATATGTTTATTACGGGTGTTATCCCATTGACAGTTTACAATAAAAATAAAATCAAGAAAATACAACAACTGAGATATAATCAACAAAATACTATCGATAAAATGGAAACAGGAAAAAACTATAACTATGACTTAAATCGATTACATCATCCAGAACTTATATCCTGTTTTGCATGAAAGCAGGTAAATGATTTAAGTGATTTCTCATATTATACCTAGCTGATGTTTGTGAACATTTTCTCGGGTAAGAATTCAATGTTGATAAGTTGAAATCAAGCAGTTTAAGAGTATTTTTTTAATCAGGCATCAATTTACACTAGAGTTGCATTGGGTTACTTGCGTCCCTAGTCCCGGACAACTTAGTACCGGAAAACTGTGTCACGCGGACAATTACGTATCTCGAAATTAAAATCCGGAATAATTCCTTACAATATGCATCGGCAAGTTGTTAAAGTTTGAGTTGCCCTAGGACCATCTTCAGTTTGTAATTATTCCGTAGCAAAACAACTTCTATTATAGTAGTATGGTGGTATGAAAGTTTTTACTGGAATTGTTTGCGAGGTTTCATGCTTATGAGTACGGAAATGCAATTATCTGACGGTATACGCGCCATTAATAAATTCATAGGACGAAGTCATTCGTAGCATTCATAGGTATGCCAACCAAGTTTCCATACATCACTATGTATTTCTTCAATTAATGGTTCTTTTTGTCCTTGTGAGAGATATCTCTTCGATTTCCAGGTTAGTCGAGGACAACGATTGAAGTTTCTTTCATACCGTTGCAATATCAAGTTATCACGTCTAGACGACACAACTTTTTATCGTATATTATGTATTTATTTTTGTTATGTACGGAATTCTGATTATTAGAATAATTTTTAAATATAGTGCTGCTATCATTAAGTATTAATTTTGAAAACTTTCCCTTTGCAATGTATTCTTCATTATCTTAAGCATCGGCTCTATTTTTGCCTCCAAGATCTTTTACGTCACAGTTACCCCAGCGTCATAAAAAGTGAGAGGGATTTTACAAGCACCCGCGCAGCGCTGTCTAAGAGCCCACCTGTCCCACTTTAAGCTAGTATGCGCGAGCGAAACCGTGTTTACATCCTTGTGCATGAAAAGTGCTTCCTCCCTCTCCAGAAAATACGAGAGATGATCACGAATGTGGGCTCATGTATGCATGCATCATGCATCAATTGACCCATTTCTTAGAATACATTCTATATTTCTTACTTCATATCAATATCTCATTTCTGCGTTATTTAAGAGTTGAATGATTTTGCCAAGTCTCAATAAAAAGACCGGTGAAAGCTGAATAGATTGATAAAATTGTGCTATTTCTAAAAATTAAATTTGTACCCTTCAAATGCAAATGCATATTGAAAATAAATAAAGAAATATAAGCATACATATTGAAACATATATATTGATAAATAATAAAATACTGGAAAATAGTAATGAAAGAAGAGTGCTTGAAAAAATAGGATTAATTGAGATAGATTTTTATCTCGAGGACTTCGAGACGTCGGATTTACTTGGCGAAAGCAAATGTGAAAATTCGCGAATAATATCGAAATGTTGATTTGCATTAGTTTCTTAATTATTTAGCACGTTTATTGGCCGAACTCTGCTGTATAGAGGTCAGAGTTAGAACATAACCCATGAACATAGGTTAAATTCATAATTCGGTAGCGGATGTATTATTGTGTGCTATGTAATTGTAAATTAGTCCTGTTTAAATGAAATACTTTATCATTTATTAAAGGTTTTTATTTATTTTATTTCTCCTCGGACAACTTTGTAAAATAGGACAATAGCTTGATGTAAACACTGTGCTCCCAGCTGGAACGGACACCTGAACATTTCCATGTATTATAATCTCACGAGGAAATTAAATCTAGAAATACAGAGTTCCAATTCCAATTTCTTTCCAAGAACTGCGGAATTTCCTTCACTTCAGCCAGAAATTTTCTTGATTATTGCATCTAGAGATGAAATATCCTATCTGAAAATACCAAAATATAGTGATGTGAGCTAAGAGGAACTCCTATTCCTACTCCTTAAGTAAGTCCGAAGCGTTAGGTACTCGACAAACCAGATCCTTTGCTCTCGTTGACTGGTTGGACCTATTCCAGGTGACGTGGAAATTGCTTATAACTCTGGGATAGTGAGCTAATTGGAAGGTGACTATTCGAACGGAGCTTTTTATGGTGGAAATCATACCTGCTGTTCCATTTCTTACGGAACAATGGTGAGAGTGACTTGAAAAACTAGAAAAATGCGTTTAAATATTTCGCCGATTCAGGTCTGTTACACCTCAACTTTCTCAGCCTTAGGACAGGGGAAATGGTAACGCACAAGTATACATAATAGATAATATGTTAGACAACATGGATAACCTTTTCTTTGTGGAAGCTTTCTTTTGCTGAACTCATTTCATTTCCTGGTTAATTAAAATCTTCAGAGATTAGTCGAGTTAATCATGCGTGGAATGAAAACAATTTATTCTCCTCTTGAATACTATCAACGATTCATTCGAGATTTCATTTTTAACGTTTCCATTTGGTAAACTTACAATTTTATTAAAATTAATAGAAAGTAATTTCTCAATTCATTTCCTTTCTGCCGCGATATTTATAACTAACAAGTTGAATTCTCTTATTTATTACTCCTTTCACTCGATATTATTAGGATGTACATTTTAACCGGGATGTTTAAATAATTAAATGGTGTGAAAGAAAATTTGAAACACGTCTTTTAATGAATTAACACGTTTAAGTAATTAGTCGAGGTTTAAAATCTCTGTCTTTGTCGGCGTTACTCTTCTTATTCACCGGTATTCCGAGAAAACAAGAAACGTCGCACTTTTAGGAAAACCCATCCTTATAAGTGCGGTGTCCTTTCTTGTTTTCTCCAAATACGGGTGAATAAGACGAGTAACACCGACAAAGACGGCTATTGGAGTTTTTAAATCTCTAATAAGTTAAATTGAGTTAACTTAATCACATTTCGATCACTTCTACGGGCAGAATAATATTTATTTTGAATATATGTTCTTATGTTGTAGAAATTCTAAAGGAGTCTAAAATGCTCATCAAAACAAATATTGATCAATAGAGACGTTTTTTTTCTTATTTTTATGACGTTCAACGTTTTTTTATCGCAATGATATCAGCAAAAATATGGTTTGGAAAAGAAAGTATCTTATCAATAATTTTCTCGGAATATGGGAAAAGTACCTATTGATAAGAATTCTTATAATAACAATTATATTCTGCCGTGATAGAAGAAATACTCTCTGCAAATGTATTTATGCAGGAATTTTCGCATTATTTTGAAGTAGTTATTATTACTTGAATTTTCGAGTAGTTAAATTATTTTCTTTCTTATCGACGAGCTTCGATGCATCCAAATTGGCGATAAAATAGCTTCCAAGTTCATTCAGCATTAACCAGCGTTGAGGCAATTATCTTCCGAGATAGAGGAACGATTTTGGATGAGTTCTTTCTCAGATGAACTCTGATATCGTTAAACCATGTACTTCAATATTCCTAAATACGTGCGATGAGCGTGTTGGCGTCTCGCTCTTCCCCGGAGCTCCACGTGGAAATCTTCCGCAATTTGTCCGAATCGCTATTGAAGGACATTAGATATGCAATCTAGGCATGCTCTCAACCCCACTCAGAGGGGGAAAGCAGATCACCTGAACGTCCTGCGACTCGCGATCACAAATCACGCCCCATCGCGACGTTTTTTGCACGTTTAGTTTTTTCCTCGCATCACGGGGCGCCTTCTCTAAACGATCCGACCTGCGTGTCGATACGCGATTGCGTGCGGCCTTGTACGTAACTCGGAGATGCGCCCCAAAACGTCGTCTCGTGACGCTAAATCGGCGGGAGAGTTAAAATTCAGAGTCGACGGGTTGGAAGCATGCGACCGTCCGCGGGAATGTTTTGTGAAATGAGGAGTTATGCACTGATGGGCTTGGATGCGTTTGGTGAAGGGTTATTCGCTGTTTTTTATTAATTTAAAAATTTCGTCGCATTTAGACAAAATTCCGGAAGCAGCTAATCACGTTATATACAAAAATATTATTACTATAAAATACCCACCACAATCCATTAATCAATAAAATAAATAATTTTGAACAATAACAAAGTTTTGTTTACATTGATTTGAGTTTTTAACAATAAGAAAGTAATTAATACATTACATAAATAGATTAATCTTCATAATATTTAATATATAAATTAAACTTCATAATCATATCAATATTTCATCGATACATTATTTTAATAAATAAAAATACATCATGGTAGATCATCCTAGGTTTATCGTTATACGTAGTTATCGACGGCTCAAAATGCGTATGGGCTGGATTGTTTCGGTTCGTAATTTTTTAAATTTTCATTAGATCGAGAATTGACGCCATTGTAGGGAGTAAATAACTTTTAGTTTTTTGTATTTTTTATTTTCTTCTTGTCATTCATTCATTTATATATTTGTCGCCTTGCTTAATTTGGAGGTGGATTTTTGCGTTCATGTCCATCATTGATTGACTTCAATTATACAAACGAGGAGGGCTTCAAGATGTGGATGTGACGTAGATAGGAAAATTAAGTTGATGGTAGGAAAAGAGAGGGTTTTAATTGAAGTAATTAACCGTCGACAGAGGGAAATGGTGGAACAAGTAGTGAGAGGAGAGGGAAAGTAATGGAAGGTAGAACCATAGAGTAACTATACTATAGAGTAGAGTACTATACCATAGAGTATAGTTACTCTATGGTAGAACGCAAGAGAAAAGACAGCGTACATAAAAGGCAACGTATATCAGATGACGAGGGTGGTGGAAGCTACCAATAAACGAAAACAAATTATAGTGAATAGGGAATATTGAGGCACGTGATCTTATCGAATGGTAAAAAACGTGACTTGACGTGATATTGACGTAGTGTTGCATCAAATCGGAGCAGTTTCCATGCTTATGAGTCCATTACTAATCTATATTTACTTTAATTACTTGTCCTAATTAATTTCGTCCTTATTATCAAATGGTGACATTACGAACCCCAAATTTTTATGACCCTAGTATTGGGGATCAGTTCTGGGCTTGAGGTGTCCTCCCCAGTTACTTATTTAGACTGCTTCTTTCTACCATTCCCCTGTATATACCTTACCAAAATATTTCCTCGATGAACCACTTGTTAAATTCCCTCCCCTTCCCTTGCGTATCGGATTTTCTTGCGTTTTCGTAGTCTTCTTTTGTAAGACCCGATTAGTTCCTTATTTCTTTTTATCGCTCCAAATCAGGCCACTTTGATGTACTGATAATATACTGCGCAGAATAGTTTTTTCTTGTTTGTAAATCGTACGGTCAAGACGCGTCCTTGGCTTAGGTGATCTCTGATCGTATTTGGGTTCAGCGTCACAATATACAATCGCAATAAAAAGAAAACCGTAAATACCGCACTTGACGGTATTAAAATCTGAAACTAATTAAATGGAATCAATTGCGGAAGGCTGTGTGGAAAGTTCACGAAAGGAAAATCCAGGGATAAAGATGACATTACCATGTAGAAATATGTAAAGTATCGCCTTTATTCATTTATATTCCTTAAAATATGTTGATTTGTAGTGGCAGTTCATAGTGCATTTATTGACGACTCGATTCCTTGAAATCGTTAGAGATACTCACATGAAAGTCCTCAGTTTTAAGATCTATTTTAAATTACTTTCGAATCTAAAAAATATCACGAGTCTTACCGTGATTGAATATAACGTCTAATTTTTCTTGCCCTTGCATTTCCTGATCAATCTGTAAATACGTTACGCAAGAATCTTGCTTAAAAATTCCTCAAATACTTACTATAGTGAAAATCCTTGAATATCACTCGGAAAATTACAATAACATTTGCACACTATTTCCTTCTTGGATATGTTGATCTGTAGTTGGCAATTCAATTGAGCCTGCTCGATTCCTTATAATCAATTGAGGTACTCAATTGAAAACTTCCAATGTTGAAAGTCTATTTTGTTATTAACAGGAATCCAAACTACATTCGTGTTCTATTTTCAATATGCGTACGATTTTTTGTTCTTGCATATCTTAAACAAACCATAAATACAGTAGGCAAAGATCGTACACTCCTGGCCAAAATTAACGCAGCACCTCCCTAGCGATCCGTACGGCCGGTGCTGCGTTAATTTTGGCCAGGACTGTACATACATTAAATACATATTTCTCGGATACTTAATATCTAACCAAATTTTCAATTTAAATTCAAATAAATCCTTTCGAAAATGGAAATTTTGCCTCAGTTATCTCTGGAATGGATATTGAATCGCCTTTGACAAGTTTATACACTTCGCACAGGTGCATCAATATACATACACCTACGAGCGTTACGTCGCAGCCTATCCGAGCGTCCATTTACATATGCTTGCGTAGATTTGCATCCTAGAAGTTTCTAGATTCTCTCCCGCGAAAAAGGCGACTGGGAATTCACGTAAAGAGCGCTAAACGGATGGAAATTGAATAGACGCCAGGGACAAGAAAAGTCGGACTGCATTCCTCAGAAAACAATTCTCATTCTTTTTTATCCTGCGCGACAGACCTTGAAGCGGTGCGGTGAAACTCTTTGTGATAAGGGAACCTTGGGTTCTTAAGCCGTTCTAGGTAAAAATGAAAGGCTGTTTAGGGAAAAAAGAATAAAAATCTGCGCTTTCCCCTTCAGCAGAGAGGGAGAGGTTATCTTTTCTGACACCTGCTTCCGAAGTGCGAGGTGAGAGAATGGTATTATATCATACGTCGTATTGATTGGGCAGCCAATGTGAGGTTCGAATTAGACGTAGTGGATATAGTACATACGTAGTCTGTTTTCACTCATATTCGCGTTATAGAATTAATTCTGAACTGCGTGAAAACGTGGGCCTCCGTTGAATATAGGGCGGGCCATCTGCCGCTTTCTTTTTAAATTACATCGTTAAAGAAAATTATTAAATTACTTTTAAATATTATATTTTATTTATAATTTTTATATAATATCTTATTATTTATAGTTTAAATTAATTTACAAATCATTAAATTATTAATATAAAATTAATTAATATTAAATTGTTATATTTTTTATTTTATCTATAATATTTATATGATATTTTATTTTTATTATAAATTTATTTATATAATATAACAATATGTATTATTTATATAATAATAATAACATATTAATAACAAAATTTTAGATGGCCCACCCGGTGGATTAAGCCTTGAGATAGGTTTCTCCTTTGTATTGATTCGCCTGAATTGGAAAGGGAAATTCAGAAAAGGCAACCCATTTAATTGATTGGATATAATGAATTTTTTTGAAAAATGCGATTTACTTACAACAAAATCGATTGTGTGGGCCTGGACCTGGTGGTTTACATGATAATTAGAAGCAAGGAGATAGAAAATAATGTATTTGTGCAAACCATCAATTACGTATAACCCGGGTCGGTTTGCATCGAAACCTGGGTCGTGTTATTTGCAAGAGATGCTTGATGATGATTTACTCACACGTGATATTGTATAGAAATATTAGTATTCGTTTGTTTTCACGTGAAAATTTGTTTCACTTGAATAATAATTGCCATATATACCTAGTAATACCATATACATTCTTAAGGATTTATCGAGAATGATCCAAAAGGTTCGACAATAATATCCATGAAATATAGAACGAGTTTTCCGAAGTTTTATTTTGATACGACATAGACGGAGTCATTGGGAAAAACTCTGACGTAGATGAAGTAGTCATCAACTTCAGTCGAACATATTTCAAGTTATATAAATACCAAGTAAAGCGCCCTGGGAATATGACGTTACTGGAACGCTGTGAGATTGTTATATTCGAGGCTTTACTTGCTCTTGTTGGTTTTGGCTATTGCGTTAATGAATCATTAGATCAAATAATTTCAAAGGTGTAACCATCAGTTTGAAATTCCTTGTAGATCTCTTTTATCAGCCAATGATTATCTCCCTATAGGTATACCTCAATGAACCTATAAGATATCACATACTCTATGATTATCTCTCACATCTCTTTATCATAAATAAGAAAGTAAAGAGAAATAGCTGAAATCAGTAAGTTCTCTATGTAATACAAAATTCTCGTTTTTTAATATCTAGTGCATTTTGGTTCCTAACTTATGTATGTGCATAATATTTATATACTTTCCGATGAAAACAGCAGTTAATGTGTCGTTAACACCATTTGCCTGAAATTTCATTATTTCTTCATTCCGTGATAACTCACTCTTAACTGTTCTTGACATGCCAGATTTAGGCAGCTTCCACGGCTAAAATTTTTCCACCTTGCATAGAAGGCAAATTTTTCCATGCTGTTAGCAATATCAACAAACAGGAAAATAAAATTGATGATTGAAGCCGTCACTTTGTGAAACTCCATAACAAGGATGATAATTACGTAACTTAGTTAAGTTTCGCTAATTTTAAAAATAGCTAAAAATTAAAATTGAACTCAAAATTAGTTACACTTTACTAATTTATTTAAATCTCATCATAAAAATTATGAAAATAATTGGATGTTATATATGTTTTCCAATGCATGTACGATGTAGGAGATGTTAAGAATAATACTACTGTAATGCAAGAAATTTATCATGATAAGAATTTTGCTTCCAAAGGTAAAGGTTCCGTATACGATCATTAGGATAGTCATTCGTATCAGTGGTCGCATAATACCAACTAGAGCGAACGCTGTGACGCTCGCGATGTATCTATCGTTATCTATTGGAAAACGGTTCTTCCCAAAATAATGTGCAGGATCGTCACAGAATTTCAACATCAAAGCCGTCTTATCGATCCCGGAAAATCCCTGTCTGGAATTCCGTAATAGTGGATCTTTATTCCCTGAATTAGCGATTATTTCGTCTGCATGTTCACAACAGCATTCAACGCAAGTGTCTCCTTAATGTATGCCAGTATCTTCGAAATTTCCATTTCCTACTTCAATCCAATATCCTCCATCTCCGGAAATCACCCGTCCTTCAACGAGAGATGCAAAGAGGAATTTCTAAAGTGCGTAAAATGGCACATCTGCGTATGCAACACGTCTCGCGAGTCGTGCGCCAAACATTTTTAAATCGGTCGTTAAGATTGTTATACGACCAATACGTTAGTAGGTGAGTATGCGATACGAGTAGATATTCTGCTAGTCTCCATACGTCTCTGAATTAGTTTTATCTTCCGTCCTTCGCGATGAAGAAAAGCCGAGAAAGCACCCGAACAACATGTTTTCTTCAGGATTCCTTTGTTTTCGCGGCGATGCGTGCCGATTTTTACATAACCACGGACGTCATAACGCCGAGGAGGGATGGAACAAAGGTGATTGTTTTCACGTGGAAAATCGCGTGTTTTGTCACGTGAATCACGCAGGCAGGAGTATTTGGACTAATGGAAGCCATAGAACGAACCGAACTTCACCTTTAAAATCCCGCTCATATAGCTTAAAGTTATGCAGAAACTTCAATAGAACACTTAGGCAAAATAATCTACTGAATTATGAAGCAATACTATCAACTGTATACTATGTACTAGAATCCCGATATGTCAGTAAAAATTAAAGCTGTGCAGGAAATGTTGTGGAACACCTTGGTAAAAATGGGAATGATATCTCAGTATATACTAGAATCCTAGATTTTTTACACATCTTATTTTTCTTCTAAATGACACATTTGCAACATTTTGCTAATACTTTGGTAATCTGATTTTTTGCTGTCGTTTTATTTTCGATACATTTTTTACGTAATACGAGTTTTCTTTCTGCTTTCTTTTTCTTTTTTTTTCATTATTTATAGTTAAGTAGGGATATGAAGTCGAGAACTTGATTGAACTATTTGAGAAAAAATATGTTTTAAAATTACTTTAATTAATTAATGTTTTCTGGCGTTTTTTCAAACATTTCCTATACAATATACAGGTTCTTTATAATTTCCTTTTCTTTTAATTGTTTATAGTTGAGTAGGAAAGGTAGGGTGATCTCAAAATTAACAATTTATGAAAGCATTATGTAGGAGAAATATAAAAAGTGTCCACATTTTATTTATGATTTCAAATATTACCAAAGACAACTGATGTGATATATCATTCAGATTCATCCTATGTAATAAGTCGATATCAAAGTTTATCTCCCCGGACAAAACAATCCACAATATCAACACCTCATTTTGTAATAATTTCCACAGATTTGCCCATCCATTCATCTTTTCACGTGTAATCATGACATTTTAAAAATGAAACTTTATGATTTCCCCTTTTAAGAGAACGTGTTGGCTGTATAATTTTTTATGATTGTTCAATTCATTTAATAGCCGAAGATTTCTTTCAAAAGTAATATGTTCAAATATAATTCTCAAACAAATTTTGAAAATTAAGACACTGCTTATCGAGAAAATGTGGAATAAGTCTAAACGTGTTATCACAAAAAATCCTCTTGTTGTTATTAATTACAAGAAAATTACTAAGCAGCTCACTTGTCACTGCTAATGACGCGTTTGGGAATCGTAAGCCCAGGAAAAATATTTGTTGCTGACAGTTCTTTAGCTTAACATTCTTCGGACTGACTTATTCCTTTGGGGGACACCCTCAATTAGTGTTATTGTACACCGTCCATGTACACGGAGGAAAATGTCTGCAGGTATTTTAGAAAAGGCGTCTATACAGAGGATCAAGTGCAATCGCATCCTCATTCGGTAATAAAACCGCTGTTATGATATCGCGGGATGGTCTAGCATGACCTAAATACGTCAAGAAGCGATACGGGATGGTGCATCAGAAAAACGTGTCAGTTGGCCACTCTTAACGGAATTCAAACCGCGACGTCTCTATGAAGTCATCTATCTTTATCTAGCATCCCATTCAAGAGATTGGTTCCTGTAAATAGAGATGATAGGAGGATAGGATTGGATCAAATTCAAAGAGGAGGAGCTGATAGAATTTTTTTCCCTCCCTGGTATAATGACTAAGAAGGAAAATTTGGAAAGAAAAATTCGACAAAGGATTTTCGAATTGTCTAGTTTTGATTCTGCTGGATGGTTTAAACTAAGCCATTAAAAAACATCCCAGGTGAGAGGTCTTAGATGAGGGTGATGAATTTTTTTCACACATGGGTAATATCAAGGTTACGTTAAAAAATATTTCCTAACGAAGCATCGTAGCATTTTACGTAATGTACGTAAATAAAGTAGTTTCTGGTAAGGTTTTTGCAGTGAGCTACAAGAATTCAGAAATATACCACTGTTATTTAAATAATATTAACGTTTGATTCTAAATTTACATTAACTTTTATTTTGCCTTTTAAGTGTAATTTTACTTCTTTTCTTTTAAAAGAGTAAATAAGTTATGTATTCTGAAGGCGGCTTCAATGTATTTTTTTATATAATTTACATTTCTTATTCAGAATTTTCAGTTTTCTTCTAATATGAACTTTGCAGTGATAATTGCATTCACATTACTGATTGACATTGATTTTCTGCTCATTTCCTTGCTTAACATTGACAGCTTGTTTGAAAATGTGAGCCAACGATTATTCGATTTAAAAGTTTGGGCTTTATATTTAGCAAAACAACTCCCAGCTCCCTTCCCTGCTTTAATTTTGCTATGATAAGCTATTGTTCTTGGTCATTCAATATCCAAACTTGCAAATATATTCAATAGTTTTCTTAGTTAAGAGGCATTAGATCAGGTGATGGATACAGAGATTTTCCGCGTTTTATAAAAAATTAAACTATTTTTAAACCAAATTTCCTGGTTGCTTTTTCAGTTCATTCTCCGTAAATTAAATATAGATCAGTCATACTGTATTTAGATGAAACATCCCAAAGCAGCCGATGTCGCGAAAGAGAGAATCTCTTAATTAGTATGCTCTTAGTGATAATCTCGGGAATACACTCGCATAGCTCAATTACACTTGAAACGCCATCCTCTGAGATTGGCTCGAAGTTTGATAGTGCATGAGGGAAGCGACCCTTTTTACTGTCGTAAGATTCAGGCAACAAGGCGCGTGTGATAATTGCATAGCGTTAGCGATACGAATTAAATAATTAACCGGGATGCGATAATCCTCTGTTCCAGATTTGGATTCCTGAGCCCACCGCATATCTGGCGTCCGCGACATAAGTCCTAGATCTGATTCCTAGACGTATATCATTTGCCATTTCCTTACGTTCATCCCCGCAAATTACGTTGGATTCGAAAACTTCAAAATTTTCGAAAATCAGTGAGCCTAAACTAAATCAATAGAGGATGATTCTAAGCCACGAAAAAGCCGCAGTAAAAATCAATTTTTGTTCCGCGGAGTTCGTACAATTCTAAATAAGTTTAATGCGAATTTGAAAGTCTTCACTTGGTTCGTCAACAGTAAAAATATGGTTTAATTCGGAACACAATTTACACAGTATCAAACATTTACATGGTATTCCGTATGTTTTTCCTTTTAACTTCATATACCAATCTGTATAATGTAAAATAATTACTACAATACATACAATTCTTTTGTAGCTAATTTAAAGCTAAGTTTTGTAGCCACCTTTGAATCAAAGGTTTCATATTTCTCTTTGAGCACATTTAGAGTGCACGGTTACTCATGAATGAAATATCAGCGTAAAGCGCAAGTCATTTTGATTTATTTGTAAAGGTGTTTAATATATCAACTTCTTTGTTCTGAAGGAGGGAAGATATATATTAAATTCCGTGAAAAGTATAAATCTTTTCTTCCCTTGAAATTTAATTAAATTTCCACTCTATCTCGATCGACTCCGTAGATTTTGTTGAAATTCATTTCATTTTGGTAACTTGGTCAGCCTTTCAAATAATAAAATTAAAATTTTTAAATATTACATTTAAATACTGTATTTTCATTTTAGATATTTTATATCCACCTCATTTGAAAACGGGAGTTTTTAGTTGACTTAATAATGATATACTTATATCTATAATATGTAGGATTGTCTAATAATTCACGTATATTATAAAATATACACAATAGTATAATGGTGTTATATTTTTCCTCCAATGAGTTTCATCTAAATTTACAAGGGTTTCCACAGTAACAAATGTGCTACGATAACTTCAGCGACAGCGACGATCGATTACTCTGTCAGATAGCAAATACCTATGAAGATAGAACTGTCCTTGACCATTTTAAGTTGTTTTGTCGCAGCATGATCCACATAAGATACGCCCCAAATGGGTATTCATTCGCATCATCGATCCTAAACGGGTGCTAATTGTTATGCCATCGCACCTTGGAGGTCCCAAACGATCGTGAAATGGATGCACAGAGGATAATAAGTGTGATGCTGATGTGAGATTCGATATTCAATGCAGAACTTGAACATTTATATCATACATTTTGAATATTTTGATTCAGCTCCTTCGAGAGAGATAGTTGTGCAGAATGTTAGAACGATTTCTAGGAACCATGGAACTTTAAAATGTAAAAGGAGAATTAGCGTAAGTTTAATTTTACTAATTAATCGAAATTCAACTTCTAAAACGTGGCCGTATACTCGAATGGAAATGTGAAGAAAATCAACTTCTGAAAGTAAGCACAAACACTTAGTTTCGGATTATTTTAATCCCATCTAATTCATTAATTACTCTAAGACAGTACTAATTTTTCAGTAAGTAAATTTTTCTGGTTAATTTATTTCCATGGTAATTGGTCATGAAATTTAAACTAATCGCTTTAAATCGAATGTAAATTCTTTAATTTACATTCGATTTAATAGTTACAAATTTGAATCTGATATTTATTTGTCGTCACGTATAAAAAATCTGTACGAAATCAGGAAAAATCTTAAGCCTATGCTTATATCGCTCTTATCAGATTTGAAGGTATTTCAAACTTATTTCTTCCAATTGCTTAAATAAGAGTTTTTGTTTCTGAGAAGTGTGTAAATATTATCAAGCGGTTACAAATCAATGAAAACATTTCCATTCAATATTATTATTTCAGTAGTGAAAATAATTAAATCACACTTTTTGTAAATGCTTTACAATAGTTCAAGAAGTGATACAAAATCATCTTGATAGAGCTCTCTTTCTCTGAAAGTGATTTACAAAAGGCCCCTCCTTCACTTCGTGGAATCCTGACGATGACAGAGGAAACACTTTCTTCATTCCTCATCGCGGAAAGATGATGCAGGTTAATGCACCCAGAAACGTTCAACGACCACGCTTAATTAATTTACCAACATATCTCAGCCCCTTAGATCTATAGACGAATTTCTCGGAATACCACATCACTTTTCCTCGTTGTCACACGTCGCATTAAACGCCGCAGAAGTTCTAGCTAGTAAGGATAAAAAATTCTCAGAATGTCTCAGAACTCGACACACATACACCGCCCGGATTTGTAGGAAGGTAATAAACTTTTATATTGCACCCGAAGAACGATAAACCATTTCTAAAAAAGTTGATAAAGAGTAAGAAAATGTCCTGCGCTATGGGGATGCATACTGTTTCCGGTTGCATACAGAAGAGGAACGAGACCACAAGGAATGTAACTCATTCTTTTTGAGGTACGTAGGAAATAAACCATACTTATTGGACAACGAGGTGATAATATTTTCAAAAACCGTGCCAATACGAAGCCCAAGAAGTCCTGTCACTGTGTCAAGGGCTCGAGACGGAAGGGAAATCAGCTGTGTGATAACGATGGCGTACGATATCTTGTTCTCTCCGTGGTATCTTCTCTGGTTAGCAGCCACTGTACTCCGTTCTAGGACGTTCTAGTGTTTACCTTTCCCTATACAAGCTCTTTTGTTGTCATGCCTGAAAGGGTGGATACACTTAGCGGTTGTCCTTCGTGCTTTGAACTCTCACTTTCAGTTACCCAACCCAAATTGCTACGGGTTCATGTTTTCAAGTTGAATTCCATCAGCTTCTTTTTACCCTCGATTTTTTAATCTTTCTGCGACTTTAGAATTCTTTGAAAATTATGGCACCTGTTTTATTTACCAATAAGACTATTATTTCAAATTCTATCGGATTCCTCTCTGTAAAAAATGAGGGAACTAAATCTAACTCATAAGAATTATGTGTACCAATACATTAATGGTGATATTTTTATTTATTTACTTGGTTGCCATAAACAATATTTTGTTTTTGATATTACCTAAAAATAATTTGTACGGAAATATTTTCCGTTTGTCTTTAGAAATGAAATATTTATTATTTTAATTTTTTTTACAAAGTACTATCCTAGACCCTCCACAATGGATGGAAGTATATAATTTATAAAAATGTATTGCCTATTTGCAGTACAGTTGAATACAATTTTGAAAATTTGAATGGCTGAAATTCGATATCCAGAGTTACTAATGATTTATTTATCATGAAATATCGGCTCTCCTTCGCCATACATTTCTTTTAGGGTTCTCCTATATTCATATGAGATTCAAGTTCGTCCATCCTAACCCATCTTACTTTAGGCAAAAAATATCGATAAGCAATAGTCCATTGGATTTCTAAGGAAACCATAAATTTCAAATTTCTATCTTATCGGGAATTGCTTGAAATTCATTTACAAAAATTTCTTCTATACTTTTTTGAAAATTTTTAAGATCAGATGAATAAGTACATAAATATAAACATTAGGAGGATTATTTTATAAGAGTTTTATAAATCGAAACATATTTGGAAAAAAATTATATAAGTCAATTAGTAAACCTATTTTGTGATAATATAGTAATATTAGGAATTTTTACTGTTTAGACGACGTTTCTGCACGTAAATAAGGATTGCTTGACAGGGTAGAGTAAGGTAAGAATCTACTCTCTACTCTGTGACCACTACAGTAGCCAAAAAAGTTTTTATGGACTTCGTAACTCCAGAAATAGTATATTACATGCCAGGAATAATTATGTACATAATTTAGGTACTAGCAATAATTTTCAGGTATGCCTTACTTATGTGTAATAAGTATTTTACTATCATGTGCCTATTGTATATATTGTATTTATTGAGTAAATATAATTTAAATAGGTAAAAAAACTGCCACCAGGCCTACAGCATACCCGAGGTTTAGTTACATTAATAATAATAAAACTTTCGTTTGAAAAAATGACATTTCTTGTGCAAGAATCATGAGTTATTTAGGTCTCCTCAGTGGGTGAAATCATGCCTCATATAGTGCAGTGTCATTTTATCGAAAATGTCTGCTCAAAACCTCAATACGTCACCTGGGATACGAATCAAACCTGTAAACATAGGATCGGATAACAAGTTGTCCTTGCCAATATGATTCGGACTGAATGTATCCAAAGGGATACGCGAGCGCGGGTGAAAAAAATGTGCCAGAAATACCTCTCGAATTAGCATAAATGGAAGCGGGATATTGGGTTATCCGAAAGATATAGGTTAATGATACAGACTAAAGCAGGACAGATCATAAATATGTAAGAATGAGCTGTAAATGATATGCTTCAAATCCTACATTTTGGAGATGTATAGCTATATTTATTTTTGGTACATAATTGCACGATCAATGATTGTTGCAGGATTTTTGCTGTATTTAAAAATTGTTTTATCATATCTGTGGTTGCCCTACTTGGTCAGTTTAGGAATAGGCTCCGAGGCCCAAACGTGGGAAAATTTTCCTTATCAGGATCTCTTTAGCTCTTAAAAATTTCGGAGAGCTCCAAAATTTCTTTGATCTTCTGACAGTATATAATAAAAATTCTTTTATTAAAATCTAGCATAACTGTTCCTTTAAATTCAATGGAAAATGTTCCTTTTACGGACCCAAATCTGATTGGTCACCGAGAATCTGTCAAAGATCATTGTTTAGGTATGTAATGATACTAATTACGGTCTATTAATCGTAGACTAGTAAATATACAAAGAGCTGTAAATTACTCCGTAAAAGAACCGAAGAGAGATACATTTGCGTAAATGAAAATTTTATAACCCAGATTAAAAAATTAAAGGTTAAACTTTTCGAATATATAAAGAGATATTAATAATTTTACTTCCATCCGCAGTATCCGCACACGGGATTATGGATTACCTTACACAAAATTGGGGAACATATTTTTTTATATCTTGTCTATTTTGCGTAGAATCGAAGAGTTTATCACATACTATAAAACCATGATTTTGTTTCTTCCTTTTTCATTATTTGTCCTCAAGCTATCACTCAATGATCATATAATTATAAAGTTCATTAATTTTAAATAACTTCTTAAAAGATAGGAGTTGAATAAACGAAACCACTTCTCAAAAAGAAACTTGTGTAGCTCATTCCAAAACAAACTTTGAAAATTACTTACTTGGAATAAACTATACTAGTTTCTTTTTGAAAAGTGGTTTCGTTTATTCAACTCCTGTCATGGAATACTACAAAGTGAATCGCCGTTCCGTCGAGTTTATTCTAAAAAGGTGTTTCAAATTAATTAATGAGTGATGTAAAATATAAAATTGATTTAATTAATACAAGCTATTTCAATATCTTTCGGGAAATAGTAGGCATCTTTGACCCGTATGAACGTCCTGACACAGATTTAAAGAAACACTCAGTTGGGGCTTTGATTAATCCGTTCTTCCTATACACTTCCATGAACCTATGCATTCCGTAATTCCAATATATATCTTCAAATATCCCCGTTGAAAATGAGGATGGAAGGAGATGAATATCATCTAGTTTACTCTGTCTCGGAGTATCTCTGATGCTTCCAGTCACGCTAAAGATTTCCTCGCAGGTAAATAGGTCTAATGAACCCATTAAAAGCGTCCATAGCTCTGTCCCGTCCGTTTTCCTTGAGCAATCTTCCTGTCCACACGTCACCTATTGTTAATCTCGCCATCCTCGGAGAGTTTGTTCACCCGAGATTTCAAACTCATTTTTCTCCTCTGATAAACGAAATAAAATCCTATCGTTTCAGCCAGCATGTTAATGCGAAAGGTAGAGAGACTTCCGTAATTGGTGTTTGTCATGATTTACTGCAAATCATGATGAGAGATCCAGAAGATGATAAATTATAAGGGGAAACCGACTGGGTGATAAAGCGCTGGTAGTATCTGGTAATGAAAATCTCGATTTTTTTCAGTCACGTTTAATTTCACTAAGGCGAATGAAGGAAATCAGGGGTTTGCTTTAGCGGTGCAGATTTGATGTAATTTACGATGCTGGACATGTAAATGTTTTGAAATACAGAAACTTATGAATTGTATTATTTTTATTATGAACCGAATAAATTATTTTAAATTTGTACTCGAATTAAATAAAATTCGTATTTCTTAATTTGCAGGGTTCTACCTAGAAACAAAACAGTACAAAATTACAGTAAAATTCTGGTTATGATCCAGATCTTTTTTTGAAATGTACTCATCATTCAGTTACTGATTAATTTATTTGATTCATAGAAAAAAAATTGACAACCTTATGAATGGATCAACTTTATTCTCAGTAATTCGCTTGTGAAATAAGTGAAGCTGAATCCATTCTTCGTTCTATAAAATCTTTCTTCGTGATGGTTGACATCTGTAACTGATTAGCCGCCGATTATCTTGCTGTTTACTTGTGTTGATCGTGAACATTATCTACAGTACATTAATTACCTTGTTTACTCCTTAAAAAGTTACCAAGTTAAATGTATCAGATAAGTTGATTCTTTCTTTGTTGTGCAAAAGTATGTTATATACACAAAAAATTATATAAACATAGTTATATCAGCGCTATTCTTCTTCCTGTCTTTCAACATGGTTCTCTTTTGTTTTTTTTTCATTGACAGCTAAGAATTCCAAAAATCTTTCAAATATTTTAGATAACATTAAATGGTGAAGAAGTGAAGCTATCTTTAACAACTTAATTTAAATTTTATTCTAAAATTAAATTAAACTTCTTTAAGAGTACATAAGAAGATATAAGAGGTATTAACTTGAAAAATAGAACAATGAAATGAAATTTCGTAATTGTAAAGGCTATTAATTTGAAAATATTTGCGTTTTTTACGAAATGTGTTCATTATTGAGTAATGAAAAAACGTATATCCTTGACGCTTATATCTTGGAATGATAAATGCGTCTTAGGTTTCATACTAGTCGTAGATCATGTAACATAATAATGATGCTCTACTTGACTAAATACCGGAAGTAATGAAGACATCTAAAAGTATACCGTATTGACGGAAAATTGGGTAAATATTAGGGTGAATGAATATCGTGTTTTCTGATAGACAGATATGTGGGAGTCAATGAATCATATCTATATTGCAAATCTGATATTTCAACTCATTGATTTAATATTGTTTCGATTCATATATTTTACGGAGATATGGAACTCTTTTTCTCCACCTTAAGTCCAGAACCCATCAAATTTTATATGCTTTTGGTCCAGCGAAAAATAGGCCTTCGCTCAGCTTTAATTAATCTCGAGGAAGGAAAATGAAGAAGATGTGATTATAAAAGTGGAGTGAGATTCGTGACGAGTGACATCGTAGAACAGTTGCGGTGCAAGAGAAGGAATTGACGACAGATCCACGTCACTTGTCACATGTCAGCGTGCCCTAAAACATCCGAAAGGTCACTTGGTAATGCAAACACTCTTTCACTTGCAACATCCACCGAGAGCGTTCTCCCGATAGACCTAGCAATACACGCTTTGCCATTTGAAAATCTCAGCGGAACTCTGAAGTCTTTCACTTTGCTTAACCCGTACCGCTAGTTCGTCCAAGGATTTTCCTGTGAAAAAAAACGTTACTTTGTAATGTTACTTGAAAAAACTCCGTATATTATGCGGCAATGTGTTTTATTCCTAGTACTGGCCAATACCCAAGTATCCGTAGGCTCATGGCAAAATTCCCTGCTCAACGTTCTTTCTGTAGCTTATTGATAGCTCTTAACTTATATAATCGTCATCCATTAATTCTACCTATATAGAACATATGAATTGCAGAAAGCGAATAGTTATGGAATGGCAGAAGATAGTTAACGGTAAAGAAAAAACTTTGCAAACGTAATCCTCTAGATAAGTGCATGTCGAAGTTGGACATTTCTATACATTGTAGTGTACCTCTTTTGTATTTTTCTTTAAGGTTTATAGAAGAAGCAGCATTCTATTTCTTGAATAGTTATTATTTTGTATATTATTTGATAACTATTCTTCGTTGGTTTTCGTTAAATTGGTATATTAATAAAAGTATTAAAATAAGGAAATCTTACAAACTTGCGATTTCAACAATACACGATTTCGAATGACGTCTCATCCGATGAAGTTGATTTTTCATTAAAAGTGCTTAATTTTTATAGCTAACTGACTGCCATAATATAGCATAATACCATAAATTTTTGAAAATGTTCAACAATAACATTATTTCTGTTGCTTATGCTAAGCATAGATCTTGCCATACTTTGGCAACATTTTTCTGCCTATTAAGTCTTCGCAAATAATCATTCTTCAAATTTTTTACCTAAAATTCAACTAAAACGTATACCTATATGAGACCACAATGAATATAAGTATCCAATAACTTCGCATCATTACTAAAAGAAGGTTAAAACATTTAATAACGAATCTCTAAAAGCGACATAGGATGCTTCGCCTGCCGTAGTTTGATATTATTCCACCAGAGTTCTCTTCCCGGTTTCAATATTCATTTATCTCATCCGTCTGTTGTAAGTGCGTCGATAGGTTTCACGTCTAGTTACAAAAGATTTACGACTGCAGTGAACAGAACCTAATGGGAATAAGGATTCGTTGTTACCGAGACCTTATGCTCCTCATATAATTGGAATTAAGTCTGAAATTGCGCCTGCGAGTTAATAATTTTATACTGGTGAAACCAGATTATATCACATTATCAATTACCAATTGAGAAATTTATCCTTTCACTTTTTGATAATCTTAAATATGCCATGAATTCTGAAATCGTTATCCCTAATAGATTGTCTTTGGAATGCAGTTTTCAAGCGTTTTAATTAATTTTACCATAAATGTACTCTTTTGTTTAATATTTTGCTTGGTTTCATGTTAAACGATCTTTTATTATTTCTTATTACATTTATTATAATTTTTATGCTCGGAAGAAATGCCTTGCTTTAACCGACTTATCTTTACAGTGTGGAATAATTTTTAATACTAAGGTGATAAAATCAGTGACGGTAATTACGTCATTAATGTTACAGTCGTTGTTGAAATTCTCTTAATTCCTTTCTAAAATACCTTTAAGTATTTTTTCTAGTTGATCGAAGTTGAATTATTCTATTTGTCATTTATGTACAATTTGAGAATATATTTAAAGATTGCAAGATGTACAGCTAAGATTCACAAATTAATATAATAATATATATTTATAGAATGAAAACACTTCGTACTTTTCCACAGAAAATTTATTTTGCGACCGGTTTCATAAGCGAGCTTAAATCTTCAGGCTGTAGATGTAAGCTCGCTTATGAAACCGGTCAAAAAATAAATTTTCTGTGGAAAAGTACGAAGTGTTTTCATTCTGCAAATGGCTTTCCACGAAGTCACGCCTTCTCATATCAAATATACATATTTATATTTCATTAGTATAATATATGTGAATTCGCGCATTTCACATATTTATTCCTTATTGCGGTGTTAATTTCGAATCTAGCTTTACTTTGATTTTTTCATCGATTTATAATTCGTGGAAAGATAAGGAACTTTCGATCAACCCCCGTTTATTTATCTCTGATATAAATTACCATGGCAATTTATGTTAACCTCTTGCACAGATGATTGCACAAAGATCAAAGATTAGGCATCTTTAGCCTTCCTGTTCGCACCATCCTCCTTGAGGCGTCTTTGGCGAATCAGGATATGGTCTGATGCAGAAATAATTGGCAACCTTTTGAGCCAAATCTACTCCATTCACAGTACCTATACATTTCCGAACAATTGTTACGGTCGAAACTGATAAGCTTCATGGCGTACAGCCCTCCAACGGTCCTTTCTCATTTTTTTATGATAATTTAAGCTAAAATCGATTTCTTATCTTTCATCGAAGTATCTTCGATAGTCTTTGTCATGCCAGATTCTAAGTTAGGATGTTGGCAGGAACTTGGCAGACCCTTCTAACCTATCATCTCATAGCATTAAAATCAAGAGAATAATAAAGAAATTCGAAGGATATAGGCCATAAGAATACATTCCTTTTAAAACTTAGGATTATATGTCAGGGATATGTTATCCATTTATGAAAAACGCTCATAAGGACAGGGTTGTAGAAAGCCTACCGCAATTGGTAGTGATATTTAGTATTTTATCGTCAAAGGAAAAATTTTAATATTAACCGTTAAAATATTAACCTTACTTGGAAATTTTCAATATGTTAGATAACAAAATGCAGCCCGCGGAACATATGCAGTAATCATCATTGTTTCCGAAAATTTGTAATGATTTAAAATTTGAGAATTATGATCAGTCATAATAAGTTGACTATTGAAGAGGAATTCTTAAAATATTCATCCCTCATATGATTTAAAAAAGGATAAATCCAGTGTATGATCTTTGATGAATAATAATGAGTGTTTAAATTAAAAAATACATTTCAACTCAAAAATATTTTCCTTAAAATACTTCCGCTAATTTATTAGCGTGTATTCTTTTACTGGTGGGAAATTTTGGATGATAGATAAATTTGTAATTTGGCCCCCCAATCATTGTATAGATAGTTTTGAATAACGAATTCACGGGAAGATTTCTTGTTTCAATCTTTAAAGTAGCACGTTTTGCGAATTAAATTAATAACTTTCATTTTCCCAATATTTATCATCGACGGCCCGCGGCCAATTTTAGTAATATCCACGTTGCCCGTCCATTCTTGTAAGTTTTGCATGCCTCCTTCAGTGCTTACCAATCCCAGTGCAATCCCTCTAGCACTCCATGAAATCTCCTCCTTCATGATATCTTTCCACGATCTATCAGCGATGCGATACAATTGCGACCACTTTATCAGAATAAATATTACGCCACCGAGTGTTCCATTGTTATTTAATTTACCGTCCGATGAGTGGAATCCAATGCCAAGGGCATTGCTCACGACTGAGAGGCATGCAAATTGAGAGTATGACAGGGTAACGATTTATTGCGCGGAATTGAGACTACCGTAGTTCCGGATTGCATCTGCTAAGAGTTTCGGGTCAACTTCTTTCGTTTAAAGCCAGCTGTTGCATATGATGACAATTTTAGCGGACTCAAGTAGTCATAAATATGTAAGGGAGAATTTGATTTGGCTTTTGCCGCGTTGTGCCGTTGCTCTAGCGAAAGTGCGAGGTTGAGAATGGCAAATGCCCTGAACACAGTTTCCTGATCATTACTTCATAGAAATCAAGTTTATTCAAACCATTGTTGTGTCACCTCCGTATTTGTAATGTATCTATAACCAGCTCTTTCAATAGGTAAGGAATTTATTTAACTCTCGTATTGGTAGCTACTTCTGCGGCATTCGATTGTAATTTTATGCTATAATTTCTTAGGAAAAAAACATTCTTGAATTTGAATTTCTCAACCAGAAAATTTATCAGTTTGAAGTAAAAGACACATGGTTGTATTTATGTTTTTTCGTTATAATTCTTATGCAAAAATGTAGATATATCATACAAAATAACACAACACAACATAGCTCAATGTAACACAACATAACTAAATGTAGCACAATATATATATACGAGTAAAATGTAGCTTGCATACTGCAAGCAGATCGACAACACTAATTTTATATCGGCATCATATCGGGTCGGTCCTTAATAGAAAAAAAAAGGATTGAAATATTTCTTCAAATTCGCTGAAATTTCATCGTCTGGCAATGAACCCGGGTCTCTCTGGTGAATTTACTATGCAGCACAATAGAAGATCACCGATTCTAACTATGTGTGAAAATTCAAGCAGAAATATTTGGCTACAACTGCCTCAAAAGACGTTTTAATTTTCACGAATGTAAATGGCTCTCTGGATTCGAACCAAGGACGATCTTGGAAATCTAAAATATGTTTCTAAAAGTTATTTATGATCTCTATCTATATGCCAAATTTCAAGTTTCGATATTGTTGGGAAAGGTTTGAAAATAATTCCTAAAAATCGGATCAATTTCTGAATGCAGAGACACCTGGTGTCGAAGCCAGGAGATACTGTAAGCTGTGAATGCAAAGTTTCATTTGTAACGACTGGCTTTTCTATCATGCAAAGTTTGATGTCGATAGCATGCCGGGAAGTACCTTAATTTTGTTTCCGTTATCTCCGTAAGAAATGCATTGAGAAGTGCAAATGGCCCTCTGGGATCGAACCAAGGACCATCAGCGAATATCTAAAATTTGATTATGATATATATTCATGATATCTATCGACGTGCCGAGTTTCAAGTATCCATGTTATCGGGAAAGGATCCAAAAAAAATCTTAAAAATCGCCGCAATGCATTTTAAACGGCCGATTTTTGCACCGACCTAGCATCGAACCATGGACAAAATTCGAAGATGTCTTTTTGATTTTCGTTGGATATGCACGGCTTCTAGCGGTCCCTCGAATTTCAATTCTCTCCTTTTCTGGAAAGGGCCTCAAAAAAATTTTGGAAAATCCCCGCCATGTATTCTTATGGGGAAAATCGCGACTTTGGGACCTTCTGGAATCGAACCCATGGCACCGAGGTTCAAAATCACATTTTTTCTGGCGGTTACACGTTATGGCCAATACGTCGTAAAAATTTCAAGTCAATCACGCTTGTGGTTTAGGCTGTGAATTAGTATCCTATCTATCTATCTATATAGGTATATACATGAATGAATCCGGAGAAGCATCTATATATAATAGATATATACACACAATATTCCAAGTAAACTATACTATATAATACTATACTATATAATACTATACTATATAATACTATACTATATAATATATATACACCATATTCCAATTAAACTATAATGCGAATATTTTTAACAAATAAAAATATACTAAGAAAACTGAAACTTAGTAATACCCTGAAAGCTCTGAAAAATCGCAAATATATCAATTGTGACTTTTTGGAAAAGGTATTACCTCTTTTCTTCAATTTCAAGATACCTACATACTTCTTGTAAATATTAATTTAAATCCTGCAACCTTGATTGAGCAGCGACTGCTTTATCCATGTTTTCAATCAATTCTTTTCCCTTCGCTAAAAAGCAAATAAATATGTTGACTCCAAGACTGAACTTTGTAATTCAATTGCGAAAAAAATGTGTGTTATCAATGTTAAAATAATAATTATCTAACGGCTGTTGTTGCTAGATTATGCTATACTGTAGTTAATGAATCAATAACTAAATAGTTTTCAAAATATCATATTCCAAGCACATCGCGACTACCATCCGTATATATTACGTACGTGACGCGTAAGATACGACTACTCAACGCTGAAGATTGCACTGACATTACCCGTGCCTGCTTCTTTCGAATTTCGTTGCAATTTCCGAACAAGTCTCTCTTCAAACACGAGATCCTTGTAAAAAAGAAAAGTGTGTGTGATGGAATACTCAGAGCCCCGCACAAGGAACTGCTTAGGCGAGTCCTTGGTAGACGGAGAACAAAGACGATCTGGAAAGGCCGCACGCCCATAGAGTAGGAAATCAATTACCCTGGTCGACAGTCTCATTTAAATGACACGCACGCTTCCTACGATTCTTTACTATTTACCTCAGGAAACAGCTGACTACCCTTTCCTAACCACACAATTCCTTCTTGTCTTCGTTTTTTGCAGAGCTTTGTCACGCTGTGACCAGAGTTGCGTCTTCATCTTTAACGACCGCTTTAGTACGATACATAATTTAACGCTACGTATCGGAGATTTGACTTTGACAAACGGAATATTCTCGGGAGTTAAAATTATCAGCTGATATTACCTATGAGGAAAAGATGCTTCAAAGAGTATTAACTACCAAGAGCCACCCGTTCATCTTCCTGATTCTGATTGATTGATATTGCAGGCGTTCAACTTTGATCGAACTACAGGAAAACACAGCAGAAGGGATTACTTAATGAGCTTTGGTATCAATCAATATTAATTTTAATGGTGTAGGCGATACAAAGGTGTAACACCAAAGAGCGTGCAAGTTACAGCTGCCAGATAATGACGGCGGAAAGTTGATAAAATCTTCCTGGAAGTGATCGTGAGAAATGTTCTCTTACATTGCAAAATATATTGCAAACTTTCTTGTTTTGTTTATTTTTATTTTTCCGTAAGTGAAATGTAATGCAATGTTGCGACTTATGAATTCCATCTAATACTTAGAAATAGTTAGAGAAATTGAAAAGAAAAAATAGAAGTCACACCTATTCCTAATGAACCATATCTTTCATCTTCTAATTTCAGTTTCTATACTTGATAAGATTTAACTCGTTGAATATCTGTATCAGTGGAGAGAATTTAGCATATGAAATTATTAATTTAACATATTAGCCTTAGCAGCGAGTATATACTTTTTTCTCAAGTTACTCATTCTGGCTCATTTTTTTCCCAATCAGAGTCAAGTAAAAAGTCTTTGAAATATTCTTGATCGTTCATTTGACATACAGCTGTAATTTCAGGAGCTTCATTTCAGCTGTTTTTCTTTTCTCATTGATTTCTACAACCAATCCTCCATCAAGTTAATAATTCGTCATTGCTTGAAAATTAATACAAGCAAGAACATACATTAATCATACACTATCAATTTGAATTTTGTAGAAAGAATCAAATTCTAATAAATTCCACTATTACTATTTTCAAATCCTTTTTCTCATCACACTCTCTTAGAGATAGCTCTTCAGATAGATAGAGATAACTCTTCAGTATTCTCATTTTTCTTTATCTCTTCGAAGCGTGGAAAATATAGCAGTCTTCTCACAGACTTAAACGACCTCTTTATGGAATAATATATTTCTGTTTACTCTCCATATTCAAGTAGTCTCACTGGCAACACTTTAATATTCACATCTCTATAGTCTTTATAGGTTTCCTTGCAGCGTGAGCGATATATTTGTTTTTTCAATAGACAAAACGATCTCTCAGCGAAATAAAAGTTTTTTTAACCTGTTCACAGAATAATCGACTTTGTAAATTTAATTGGCTGTTTGAACTTCATCAGACTGAATGCTATCAGATTATTCTGAAAATTTCGGCACTTAAAGAAAAACCCCCTTTGGCCTCGGATTATTCCACCTTATTTTGCTTCTCTAATTTGCTCTCTTTCGCACATTCCGAATATAATTTGAAATCTCTCCCTCCAGCCGTCTTTTTCCCCACATAACTTTCTAATGTATCCATCCATCTTGTCACAAGTCATTTCCCATATGCCTTTTTTGCTTCTTTTTGCCAGAATGCCACTTCGAGCGTCATTATTCATAGTAAACGATCTCTCAAATGGAAGTGATACGAGTTACAACCTAATTTTTTCTATAAACCTTTTTTTTTAAATGCCTTATACGTAACACACCTGGTGAGGAGAGAGTTTTTGTCGATTTCAGTTTTAGAAACTTAAATGATATCAAAGGTCATAGGAGTACAAAGAGCGATGATCATTTACCAGCTAAATTTTGTTTATGAATCTGTTGACGACAGTTTTCTCTCCTCTCTTCTTGTTAATATTCGTTGTACCAAGCGAATAACATTAAGTGTATTTTAATTTTTTGATATTTAGGTGTTTATTCATTACCGTCATCGGCCGAAACGGTGTTTGGATCCTTAACTCCTCAGTATGCAGCAATACGGTTCGATGAGGAAATGAGGCTGCTTAGTAAGATGAGGAGTGAGCTAGTTTTACCTTACTTTCCCATGAGAGTGCCATAAGTCCTCATATTGACCATATTAATAACGCTTTTCATTGTTTTCAATGAGTAATGACAAAAATGAATGTCATTAATCATCATCACTCTTTCCTAGGAGGCTTTCGTGCTCAATAAGAAAACAAAAGGAAATGGAAGATACTTTTCTTCATTTCCTTGCCTATTTCAAAAGTTTCATGGAAAGTATTCTATTCATCAAGATGTGCTATCATGAATAAGGTATTATGATACGAATTGCTTAATTTCTGTTCATGGCTAATTAGCCTTTCGAATATCACCTTCAATTGAGATATAATTTAAGATTCGAGAATCCCAAATTAAAGGTAATATTCTCGGAAAAAGTGAATACCACAATACAATCAATAGATTCTGATTAAAAGAATTGTGAGTTGAAGCATTTTAAAATATCTACTTCTATTTAATATATTTTTTATAATTTAGATAAAATTTTTAATTATAAAACTGTTTTTGAAGATGATTTATAAATTTTACGTTAAAAAAACACTACACTTTCAACTATGCCCTAATTTTATCATACAATATCATGGAGACGGCCTCCAACTTCGAAACCCCACTAGCCTGTTTCCTTAGGAAAGTCAGATAGTTAAAGAAAATCACCTTGCTTTCTACGAAGATTCTCGATCCTGAAGTGACTGCGCTCATCAGAATGATTATGTGATTTGTTTATTATGACGTAATTCCAAGGGTCCAGGAAGAGTCCTCTCTTGTATTTAGATGGTGTTTCTTCTGAGTCATGTGCAACCTTTTGGTCCATTGTGCTGCCCGCCTCCGCGAATTCAGTGGCCTCTTTCGGCAAAACTTGGAAAACTTTCATTAGCCCACGCACTTCAAATAGGCATTCCTGACTTAATGTTCGCATCTTGTAGATTTCGATCCCACGTTCTGTTTATTTCTCACAATCCCTCTTTCATTTCCTCGGCTATTTGGAAATGGGTCATAACTATACAGAATGCGCACGTTTTCTGGGTTATCAGAGTATTGCCGATGCTGCAGAAGCAAAAAGTTATTAAGATTTTGATATTATACGTATTTACTGAAAATCGTAGAAAAGTAGCTCAAAATTTACTCGCTTAGCTATTATCTTCCTCATTATTTCTTTTAGAATCAAAAGATACGAAAGATAACTGAAACATATATTTCTACTATCGACTATTTTCTCTACTCTATGATAACTTTTCCAAAGGAAGTTATAATAATTTAATTATGAATCTCAATAATAATTTTTGACTTTGTTTAATCGCGTTTTAGTATAATTAATCGTTTTATTCTAAATATTGAATCTTTCTTGAATAACCTGAATCATCGAATAAATGAGCTGTATATCTGATTTAGGATGTGGAAATCTCAAGGTTATCCAAAGTTTAATGAGTAATTTCTAGTGGTTTACTTACGTATCTCTTTCGAAAAAATAGCGTGAATCACCTGAATTACGTATTCAAGTCATTGTAAAAAGAGAATAAATGAATTTTTATTGTACATACTGCGTCATCATGTCACGTGTTCTTCAAACACTTTTCTATCAGTGGATGTGGTGGTCCCTCACCGGTACGGCCACTGCGCACTTACGTACCTAAATAAGTGTAACCGCACAATACCGGTCCGTATAAAAATCTTCGTACTTTCCAAAAAAATTGTCCTATTTTTCGTAAAATTTTATTTTTTAATAGTAATATTTTACTTGTTATTTTTCAAGTGATTACAATAAATCTTTCCCCTCATACATAATTTATACGTCCAATTCAAGATCAATTTTCACTCATACTTGTGGTTTAGTGTCGAAGAAAGTTGGTAGTTTTTAAAACTGTAAAGTAAATAAGTAAATTAGTTCTAGCAGTATTGTTTTGGTTATTAAAATGAGTTCTATGGAGGTATATGGAAATAAAGTCGGTAACCCGGGACTTTCCGTTGTTTCCGAACTGGTGGTACCTTAGTTACGGAAAGCTGACATAGTCGGCTTTGGGAGAGCTTTTTTAAGCGTATTTAAGTAGATCTATTTCACCATATCCAAGAAATGTTGTTGTATATTTCATTTAGAATATAAAATTAGTTTGAATCACATCAATACAATAAGATTTTATAGCGTTGTTTTTTTTCAAAAGATCTACTTACCTTCATCGTCATTAGATTTAAATTATGGTAGCGTTCAGTAGGGTAACTATTACTATTATGATAATGATAAACCATCTATAATGCACTTACAAAACTCGTACTTCATGAAATAGTGCATAGGGACAGGAACATTTAGAAAATAAATCATAGTGGGAAGGATTAAGAATCCTTTCAAGGCTTTGACGTAGGCTGTACCCATACGATTCGCAAGCATGCCTAAAATTTTATCAAGTGATGTAAGAACTCCGTTAACTTTCGATTCTCCATGCGTAGAGGAACCCTTTCCTCCTCTCAATTTCCTTTCCGGAATCTTCTGTTTCGACAATCCACTCCCCCTTATTATCCGATCCGCCTCTCTCTTTTTTGTCTCATCGCCTTATTCAGTACTTCCTCATTGGTTTCAATCGAACTTTCTCCGGTCCACACCTACTCTCAAAGACACTCTTACGTTAGCCAAACTACGCCTTTCCTTCACAAAATGCATATCATTCGCCCTTAGAATATTTCCATACAATTGCGTGCTTAATCGCACCGTTAGTATACGCTATTCGTTCCACCATCTCCAGTCTCTCCCAATGCCACATTGGCCGCTCCCAATACTGCTACCTTGGCTATGATAATACAAGAGATGTTGAGGCATGAGCAGTACTGAATAATGGTATTCTTCTTATAAATTAAACAAGGTATTTTCCTTTAGAATTTTTTCTATTAATAATAATTTTAATACATTTCATAAATTATAAAAAGTATTCACAGTACAAACATAGTTTTACAATAGTTAAATTAAATATATATATATATATATATATATATATATATATATATATATATATATATATATATATATATATACCCTGCCTGTGAAAAGCTTTCAAATTATCTTAGAAACTTCTAGTAAATAAAAAATTCAGATAAATCATAGATTTTCTTTAATTACAATGGAGAAATTTAAATATATGATGAAAGATTCTATCAAAAAATTATCATTTAACTCAACTAAAAATAGCACAGAATTAGAAAACAGAGAAGAGTAAACAATATTATATACAATTTAAATTTACTATTGCAAATAAGGTGTTGCAGAGTCCTGAGGAGGACTCGTCAGCAAGTGCCGCTTAATTTCATGTATGGTTTACTATTATTAGTAAGCAAAACTATCATAAAAAATATAGCTGATTATAAAAAATGGAATTTATTGTTGGTAAACTTAAATAGGTATGACATAAAATGAATAAAATTCCGCGATTCTTGGTGGAATGTCATTTTAAAAAGTCTTTACTGCAAAACTTCTACGAAAACCACTATACAAATACACACCAGTTAATTAGTTTTGGCGCTAATCAATCAATCAGCGTGATTTGCACCGAAACTAGTTATCTAGTGTGTATTTGTATATTGATTTTTGTACAAGTATTGCAGTATAAACTCTTTTTTAGGTATGTAATAGTCATTCGTAGATATTAAATAGTCCCTCGTCAAATAATAGGTATGAATTAAGTCTATATAAAATTCACAGAAGTACCAATTATCTCCTTCATTTTGCATGAATTAAGTCGGCATTGGTTTATTCATTAAATTCGTCATGGTAACGAGTACTATAAAAACTGTTTTACTGTAACCAGTTTTGAATATATCAAGCTATCAACCTGAAGATATCTCGATAAAGTCAAAACCAGTCTAAGTAGAAATCGATTTATGGAAACTGCCAAGTATGTGTATTTCTTTCAGTATTACTGTGTTCTGATGTGTAAAGTTTTCGATCGTTTGACATCAGCGTGTCTTTTACTTGTTTTATGGACTGTTATCTACTACTCATACAAAACCTTCTTCCTTGACTTTGGTGAATCATGGCATCCTCGATAGATTTAAGGGGAATAAAGCGGAGATATTTATCCAAAATTTTCCGCATATTACGTAAAATCACAGAGCTGGGTGTATTTTTACACAAATATTATCGGCATGGAAACTTAAGAAACTCTCATGACGTGCCTCCTGAAAGACGTCAAATATGTTACGTAAATGTGTTCACTAGTCATTGTATTATTGATTGTATTGGGAGCTAAGAGAAGTGGGATTGTTTTTCCGATAAGAAATGCCTACAATATAGTCAGTGTTCTTCCATTCTTCGATTTTGAATTTATTTCCCTAATATTACTTCAAGGATATGAAATATTCGAACTGTTTGGTAGAATCATATCCAACGGAGAAATGAAATAATATCGAGCGAATACATTCAGCCAGTATTCTTGTTACTTTCCATATGTTTTCGTATTAAGTTTTTATTAAGGAAATAATCCAAACGGAATCCTTAAAAAAATACAAACTTAAAATTTTAATTATTGTTAATAAGGGACTTCAGTTGGCGAAATTGGGACTTTTGAGTCCCATTTTCTATTTAACCAAGAAATTTACATACAAATCTTAAAAACACTAATCCATTAAAAAATTGTGTAAAATACAAATCTATAAATCTATATAAAATGATACAAAATGAAAATATATACTAATATAATACAGTCTTATACAATCGTAAAATACGTTCAAATGCAAATATTGTAATTCTAACATATTCAAATATTAAAATAAAAGCTTAACCTATAAAACTATCAAAATTCAAATTATTTTGTGGCTGTGAATATTATATAATGGCTACTGGAGTTAATAACTCTCGTCGATGAAGGAAAATATTTTTACACCCAAAAGTGATTTCGACAATGATGCTGATGTGAAGTCTATTTGTTGTTAAAGATTTTCGCATCTTGATCTTAAGGTTTTGCTTTCAATTTCCTTATCTCTTTCTCCACCGTTCCTGTACTATCAGATCCGTTATACAATCAATTTATGAAATCTTGATTTATCAGAAACACCTTCACACTTACATCCTGAGCTCTTTGTCAACACAGAGAATTTAAACGCATCGTAAGAATTCAAATTCCTCGAGTATGTTATTTTTATTGCTACGCTCCTTTCCTTTTCGGCGATTTTTCGTCGTAAAAAATACTCAGTTCCTCTTCGGAAATATGTACAGCTTTTCCATGAATAGGCGATTGTTAAATCTCCATAATACCGTCTGTGATCAAAAAGGCTCCGTCGTTTTCTCGGTCCTTATCTCATTCTGAAATAAAAGTCCCATTAGTAAATTTCGGAGGAATTCCAATATTTCTGAAAAACGTAGTGGTTTTCCTGGTCTTCCCACAATAACCTAATCTTTGTTACAATTCTTTTATGGCTCTACTTTTCGTGCATTAGCAAATTAATTCGGCATCATAAAAGGATGATTTTTTTTATTTTTCCGAATATAATCTCTATTTCGTAGGTATGGGTCGTAAATTATTAATGCAACTGTCATTAATATCCCTTTTCTTGGATGTGGAGTTATGGCCAAGTCTTTAAATTCTTTCTTTCCGAGGACGCAATCTGTGTAATTTAATTTAGATTAAATAATATTTATTATTAGCTCATGTTTGGGTTGTTTTCCAATTATTGAATAGATCTGTACTTTAGAGGAAGCAATAAATTCCCCCTTATCGTGTTTTGGATATACCTGTTTCTCTGTAATTGGCCATATTTTCGTCCAGATCTCTCCGCAAATATACACGCAATTCCATTCCAAGGAATTTGTTCAGTCTGTTAATCTCACGGTAATTATTTTTCGCATGAATCTGAATCACGTTCCAGTTGTACACCATTATCCTGTTTACGTAAGTGCAATGATTCTTTTCCCATAGTTAATTCCGTAAAATCCATGCTATGGAGCAAATATTTATTTTCGTTTTACGTAAGTGATCGATGCTTGTCGTCAAGTAAAAATGCTTTCGCAATTTTGGTAAATTTATCAACAATGACATCCTGCAAGCCTTATATCACCGTGTGGTGTGGGTTTTATCTGTGGTATTTTTAATAGCACTTCAACAACTCTAGTCATTTTGCACTTATGGACCCCACCGGGAGTTGAACTCAGTACCACTTCCACCAAATGCAAAAGCGCTACCCACTTTTTAGGGTGCCGTTTTTTTGTAATCTACGGAATATATCTTAGAGATGGTAATGGACAATAGTCACTAATTAATCGAATTCACAAAACAATCTATTCTTTAATACGTACATATTTGAGAATGGATACGTAACCGTTTTTAACCTCTTTCAGATGCTACCTCAATTGATTGAATGTGGTGATATCTGATGGAACTCATCCACAATTCATTTCATTAAACACAATATTGTCTTATAAATATATAAATTGTCAGGTAACCGGAAGGAATTCATGGGGTAGAACCCTCAAATCCGGTCATGTTTTTCGTAAATATATATTCTTATGGTCATATACTGTATAATTTGAACGAGTCAAATCCGATTGCATTACTCAAGGCTTATTTTGCATGCCAATCAACCATCGGCTCTTCTTTGTCAACAAGGAGAATTGAAATGCAATGCTATAATTCAAATTCCTTGGGTATGCTATTGTTATTACTAAGCTACTTTCATTTTCGGTGATCCTTCATCGTACACAATGGTCATTTCCTTTAAGAAAGAAATCTTTTACATGAACAAATGAATGTTAAATCTTCAAAATACCGAAATCAGCTGGTTAAGGGTACCGGACAAACGGGAGTGTACTTCACTGATTTAAGAGTGATGGAATCCGCGTTATCATTCAGAATCCATCGACCAAGTGAAGACGCTCTGTGACTTACATATCGGGAAACTTCCCCCCTTAGGTATTACGTTGTTGGTCATCTCCCTCTCCCCAAGACATCGCTCTCGAGCCGTTCCAAGATTTGTATTTTTTCCGAGCGGAGAGGAGACAGTATCTCCTCCTCCTCCTCCCGCCCTAGCCGTGATAAGATGGTGCACCTAGATAGTCATCCGTCTTCCCCTCGGATCGCCAAACAGTTCCCGAGGCCCGTAGCGATCGCATGCAATCCCCACTGTCCTCTTCTCCCGATTCGTTCTCACCCACGCCGGTAGCAGGCGCTCTCGTCCGCTGGCCACTGACCCTCCAGCGACATACTCTCGCCATCGGCAGTGAGAAAGGAGAAGCTGACCTCCGACCCAGCGGTGGACAGTGCCTTTCCAGTTCCTTCCGCGTTCAAGTGGTGACCTGCCGACGTTTAAATCGACCGTCCCATTACATCCCCCCTTGAGTGTTGCCCCCATTGGCCCCTACCGTCTGCTCGTGAGAAACAGCGCTGCGCCTGTGTGGAGTGGTCGTCGGAGGACATCTGCCGTTTTCAGTGTCTGACGGTGATCCACGCCGGCGAAAATGTATCCGCCGGAAGGTGAGTGAGTGTTGTGATTGAAGGGCTGGTTTCCTTGGCGGCGAGGAGTGAAAACTATGCGTAGAGGGTAGGTAGGGAAACATCGGTGGTGCGTCCCTTATTACCCCCCGGATACAGCGGGGTGACTTCCCCAGTAGGGTTACCTAAGCGATCCCCGACTTCGATGGGTTGGTACCGAAACGAGATTACGACGGGAAGGTGTTGTTTTGAATTTGGTAAACTGTCGCAAATTACGTGGAAATTGTGGAAGATGTGTGTCAGACTACCTAGTTCGTTTTTCC
Organism: Sympetrum striolatum; assembly: GCA_947579665.1. Lineage (NCBI taxonomy): Eukaryota > Metazoa > Arthropoda > Insecta > Odonata > Libellulidae > Sympetrum > Sympetrum striolatum. The sequence continues at coordinate 22,443,337 of OX388346.1, forward strand.
TAAGTTGATAATCCATGTATCTATCACAAAACTCAATACGTAGTACGCAATTTTTTATAATAATTCGAACCATGAACTCCCAAGCGATCTCCGAATCAGGAGACTTACGTTTCGGTACCGTAAGGCGATTACAACGGAAACGTAGTTTTGAAGTAGAATAACATTCGAAAATTACGGAAATATTGTAGAAGAAGTGTGTTAGGAAAGTTTTTCCGTGATTCCGAGAGTGGAAATTCCGTTAACTATCGCAAAATTCAAAACTCGCGCGCCTCATTATTATTTCGATCACTCGATCTTAATTTTATTTTATTCTCCTGGATAGTCATGTGGGTGCCGCGTTCGTGTTTGATGAAAATGGTTCCGGGTTCGAATCCCTGTGGGAGCCCACGTGCAAAATGATCTAAGCTATTAAGGCACTTCAACATTACTACTGTTTTTTTCCCAGAATGTGTTTCTCAGGTGCGTAATCCATGCGATCCGGAAGCGTTTACTAAAATCATCTCTTGTGATACTTGGATGTCATCTTATCATGAATTTTTATTATTATTTATTTTATCAGCACTAAATCCAAAGATTTACTCCCATCAGATATGAATTTTTAAGATAAAGAGCGCCAATGATTAATACAGTATACTTATAATCCAACTTACAGTAATTGCGAACTACCAGTTTAACTGCCATTCATTACTCATCAATGCTTCATTTATCATGTATCAAAAAGCTATCTACTCCAAATAATTGACTATTCCTGACATATTGAATAACAGAAAGTTCTGAAATTGTACCTCCGACTTAACAAAGTTAAATCAACAAAGGCATAGTCACCTTTGCTTTGATGGAAATGTGCGTCATTTCTGACAACCCCAAGTGAAAAACAAATCTCAATAATTTAACAGTATAATCTGTGGAAAAAATGTTAGACATTGCACTTTTCCACAAAGGTTTATGTTGCTATTATGGTTATGTTGTTTATTATTTATATATAACACACGATAGATTCAATTATATCAGATTTAATATCATCGAAGAGTAATGCTTTGATGGATTAAAATCAAATCCTCCTCAAATTTAGGGGATGTAGAGTTTCCTGAGTTACTATATGTAGTACATACATTCAAAGGTTGCAAATTGTATATATGATTCGTATGTACATTTGGCACCACTGTTCGATTTGCTTCAACCGCTCTCCCCTTCGGGACCCCTTTATCCAATTCCCGTGCCCTACCAGGCCGAAGACCTTTGGAGAGATGAATGCTCACCCTGTGCCCTGTTCTGTCAGCGAAGGAATAAGGGCGGACCTGAATTATACGCTCGTACGCTATACCGATAATGTTCGCATTAAAATGTGTATCGGAGGAAATTCGTGGTCTTCTATAGCGTATCACAGTATAGTTCATTAAAAAGTGAAAAGGTTGCATCAAATCGTAGCCGAATTTAGTCCAACTAATTTCCTAGGCTGAGTTTAACATCGGGCCAGTATGGACCGGTTGTTACTTCCTTAGCATGTTGCCACCGAAGTTCCTCAATTGAAGTTGCATTGAGTTAAGGTTGAGCGGAGAAATAATTCAGATCTGAGTCACTTTTTATTAAGTGAGATCTACGACCGATGCTCGGCCTTGGTATAGACCCGTGCTGAGAGTAAAAAGGTATATGAATACATAAATAATGATACAGGTTCTAGTTAAATTTATAAATATGAGCAACGCTTACGTATGAATTGAGCTGCGAGTTTATTTGATCGATTTAATTCATAATATATACTGGTGTCAGAGCAAACTTTCAAAATATAAATGTGTATTTTTTCAATTTTATGTAGGTTGATCTGTAAGGTCTTGTTAACGTTGAATCACTGGAAATAATCGTTTATATTATTTCAAATCAGACCAGTAATAATGAATACATATATGGATGCAAACGCTTTGATTGGGCGAAATTAGGACTTGGCCCCATCCTCCATTTAACCTGTCTTTCACAAAATACATAAAAACAAGAATATTAACAATAATTTATTCAGATATTATTCTAATAGGATTCGGAAATGATTTTTTAATATTATTTTTGCAACTTTATCCAATTTGGTCTTGCGTTTCTTAGTTGATAACTCGGACAATTAAGAATTCATTAATTGCAGTGGAATGTTGCTTAGTCAATACTATTGATGCAAATGCTTTATCGCCTCTGATGACGTCAATTGAGAACAAAGACCCGACCTTTTCCTAGGCAGGCATTAGATTATTTTTCTAGACCATCGGATGCTGGGTGAGGGAAGGTCCATGCGGTGATTCAGAGATGCTAAACAGAGTTCTTATGCTGTTCAATCAGAGAGGGACATACATCATAAGAAAAGGATAGATCCCCGAGGTCGCTGACAAAATCGCGTCTCAATACAAACAGGTACGACCTTGCTCGAGATACAAAATGGGAGGGACGGATTTTTAGCCGCGAAAATGCCACCGAAGCACGCGAAGCTTGGCCGTGAGATTATTACCCGATGATCGATTATGTTCTTTTAATATCTAGTTGACCCTCCGTTTACTCACTGGGGCAACATTGATTCTGAACTTAAGGCTAAGTTGTTGTTTAGTTGACCCTACGTAAGAACCTCTAAGGGAATTGAAAGTTTCCGTAAAATAAATTATTGATGAATTAAAACTACAAGTTAACTATTCTAATGTAAACAATCGTTTTATTTATTAAGTAAGCACAACTAATTAAAGGGACATGTATTATAAAATTAATCTGATACAGCCTATTCTTGTGGGAAGGAGCACAATCGAACTACAAACATATCCGAAGAATATGTATTTCTATTGATTTTTAAGTCTTAATTTGTATTATGTTTTTTTTCATTTATCATGGGGATAGGTATTGGTTTATATCTCATTTAGTTGAGTACTTTGGTTATAGGGAGGACTAAAAGCAATAACATATTATGTCGGGTGAATTCACGTTCGACGTGGGAAAGCAGAAGAAAGTAATTATTTGCATAAAATTGAGTGTAGTCTTTGCAGGATTTTATTTTCCATCTAACGAACAAAATTAAAGTGAGATATAAAGAATTTTATTTAGTCATTTTATTTAGACAGCTTAATAAATGCAATCAGTATAATTATTACATATTTTCAATTACCTTCATATTCATCAAAAATTAGTTTTGGTTCCATTCTGTTATCGAAGGTTACCAATTTTACTTGTTAAAAACTTACATTGCGATAATCTTCACGAGGCAAGCCTTACTACACTGACCTACAATTAATGACTTGCTCCGTCAATTTTTTACTTTTCATGTTTGAATCGACAAATTAGGTGTTGTCGGTCTTGGTGTGCTATTATTTAAGTTATGTTTTATTCTTTCTATCTTAATACGCTACTGTCTGTCGTTATTGTACGGAAACTCGTGGATGTATTTCAATGTCAATAAAGCACAAAAACTTTTCATATTCGCAATCTGGTAAAACGTATGAACTTGAGAATGATTTTTCTGGGCTCGTGGCCTCAGAACGCTTTTGATTCAAAGCTCTTTATCGCGGACTTTTGTTAGGAAATATAATCGATGGACTTGAAAATAAGATAGGAAAATCAATTATTTAGCTTTATCGAGAAATGCGTCGAACAATCGACGGGACGCGAGGGAATGTAAAAATAGTTTCTTATCTCTCACGAAGAATATGCGAATAAAAACCAATTCTGGTCTTTATCTTCAATTCAATATCCGAGGAAACAAAGAAAATTTCACATCGGCAGAGAACCGAAATACGTTGCATATCACAACCTTATAAAAATTTTGCGCAAAATGCTGTATACTATTTCTCAAGAATTTTTCATTGAACAGCTGTACACTTTCTGCTAAGGAACAAATTATATTTATAAAAAAAATTATCGAGTTTCAACTAGGTAAGATTCAATGGAAGATGCCTTCACTTGGTGGAACTACATGTTAGGAAATGATGGGAATAACTAAGCAAATACAAAAAACTAAAAACTTTAATACTAAAAAAAATTTTGCTTATTTATTCCCATCCTTTCCTAGGTAAGATTCGGTGACAATGAAGTTACCTACTTTTCGATGAATGTCTCAGTCATCATCATCAAGCGCAATCAATATAATAATGATTTTTTTAATATAGTTTCTAAATATTCATCAATTATAGTTTTCGTTTCGATTTTTATAGGAAAAATTCAATTTTACTTGTTAAAACTCTTTGATACCATTTTAATTTATTTTAGATAATAATTTTATTTAGGATAAAGATTAATGAAATTACGAATTTCGTTTAAATTGTTTTCGTTTCGAGTTTTTATAGAAAATATTCAATATTACTTGTTGAAAACTTGCATTAAGACAAATTTACTTTATTTAAGATGATAATTTTATTTAGATTAGAGATTAATGAAATTACTATTTTCGTGTCATAAATGGTTTCTAGAGTATATTAAGGATAAAGTGAAAAGGGAATTCAAGCTAGCTATTCGTTTGGAGAGTGTTTTTTTTTTCATTGATATACTTGGTTAATTATTTCAGTGAAAAAATGTTTCATCAGATTCTTAGTATGATTTTAATGTATTATCAGAGTGATGACCATGTACACACGTGTTAAAGCAGGCGCGCCTTGAATGGGAATGTTTTTATCTTGTCATTCTATTCCACTGCGTTGATTAAAACACGGAGAGCTTATCCGACCTGTAACTGAAACACCTGTTTACAAAGAGCCACTCTTCCGCCAACCGGGTGTTTGTTAAGAATTTTTTCATGAAATCTCTTTTCCTGAACACCATAGGCGAGTTATTGTATAATTCTGACTCATGATCCCTCTAGCAAGGCGAAAATCGGAAATGACCGAAAAATATTGGATGCTGCCAATACTCGCTTTCTAGACGAAGAACGAGGTGCATGTACACTGTAATTGAAAACTTACGGCTTCTGATTGTGCTGAAGATCAGCGGACAAAGGCTCACTTTGTCCGCTGTGTTTGTGTAACTCACGTTCGAACATTAATTCTGATGCAAGGTCACCACGATGTGCATACCAAACTCCTTGCAATTAGCAATTGTTGAGGGTTGACTTACCTGGACTGGAGAATAGCTCCTGAGCAGGGGCTATAACCTTTCAATTTCACTTTAGACTTTTGTCAGCATTTACGATTATTTCGCAAATTGGTTCCCCGTATAAAATTGCGAAAAAGCAACCGGATATTTCTGCTTACAAAGATGACTCCTGGTCGAACTTTCATCAGCCCAGATGTCACTGTTTTTATATTCGAAACAAGGGGAAAATGGACAACGTCTTCTAGGTCACCAAGTATTGAAAAGCGTGAATTGATCGAAAATTTATGCTCGCAAAGATGACTCAGAATAGAATTTTCCTCTAGCTAGGCGTCACTGTTTTTACTTTCAAGCAGGAAAAATAGGCAATAGTGATTTCTAGTTCAGTAGCTCCCTCCAGCGATGGGCTATTTTTACATCTACAACAAGGTTATCCTATTTGTAGCCAGCCAATCAAGGTGATATGAATGCCACTGGGTGCGTCAGTTATGGGGATCTGCCGTTAGAGCAGATTCATCTCCAGATAAGCGCATAGAACGAAGAGACCTCTCACTAAAGACCGCTAATCCGATTATGGCATTCCGGTCGCCAGTGATGGTTTTATGCCGCGGAGAAAATCAGCATGGGCTCAGAACGGCGGTCGTGCTCAAAGCTTTTGGCGCCGATATGCACACAAGAGGAACGAATCTGTTTTTCAGGCGCGCATACCTGTTTCACACAGAGCCGATCCTGTCAGGAGGATGCGTGATATTAGGATTATCCCCTTGGTTCTTATTACATTTGGATGTGCGTGCGATCCAGCCAACTGGTTACCACTCGGAAGTGCGCATTTTAATGAATTAGCGTTTGCTACGGTATCAATGGTTAGTGAGAAAATCGAGTTGAATCGTATATACGGTTTTCCTAGGCATAGGTCTATCGGGGAAGCCCCCGACATTGGCTTGCTAATGGCCTTTACCCAATTCATTTGGTCGATTTTAGAATTGATCATGCGATTTGCATACGCGTCATCAGCCAATCGATTAAGGGTAATCGAGTTAATTATTCTTTATCTTGATATATCACGATAAAACGTGACCAAATGTCGTGCCGAAGTAACGTAAACTGGATTGCGTTGATTGATTAATTAGTGACTAGGATGAAATTAAACTGAATGGAAAATTTTCTTCGTCGATTTTTCCCTATAACCTTTAATTTAAAATCGTGGCTTTCTGATAGCGAATAAAATTGGAGGCTATTTTGGGAATCAAAAGAGAATGTTCTGCAGAAAGGAAGGCACTTACGACTTCCATTTATTATCGAACTGTTTATCTGTAATTCCATCTCAGCTCATATTTTTTATTGTAATTTTTTGTTTGATTTAAATTTTACGTTTAAACGTTGAATTTACGGAGATATTTCACGCAATGCATATCGTATCATATTTTTTATTTTATCTGATAATTCTTCCTATAAATTTTCACTATTAATCAGGATAACATCGAATATAATATAGAGAAACTATTTTGCATTTAATATTCCCTTACATTTTTATTTTAGAATTCCTTTTGAGGTTCCTATGTGGATATATCTCGAAGTATGTTTTTACCTCCAGAAGTGATTCCAAGATAAAAGCAGAATATAAATTGTCTGCATTCCTAATACACGTTGTCATGTATTATTAGCTAAGGCATTCCCATGTTTGTGTAGCGCATTTTTCTATATTTCAGTCAACAAGGAAAACTATGGATTCCATGTTTCAATCCGTTGACATTCCTGAATATTTCAGACCCCGTTTGAGTGATTCTTTGTCACATATGTGGTACTTGTTGTTCACTCCATTACCTAAATTTTTACTTTCAAAATTAAATTTTGACATTTACCCTTAAATGAGATGAATGCGGAAGACGCAAAGATGTTGTGACGAATTTCGGAATTCGTTTTGCAGTCTTTTGTCGGTTTTCGGACTGTTATATTTTATCAACCAATCTTTGAAATCAGCTTTTAATATAGATCAATTTCTAATGTGACTACTGATATATACACCAAAGTTAAATTTTGGTTAGAAAAATACATTTTTCACTCTAATTTTCACTGTTCTGCCTTCTTCCATGTTCGACTGGCTGCTAAGAACGATTTTTTTAAATCCTTCTTACGGAGATTGAAATAAAGCTTATTTCATTTTGGGCAGGATGAAGATGCATTATCCCATCCGACAACCCAATTCAGGATAAATTGACCTTAATTTACTTTCACGGTTCATACTTTTCCCCTTAAATTAAAAAGATTTCGTCGCAACTAATAAATTTAGAAGGCTGAAAATAGCTATATTTTAGCCATATTCATTATGATCCTTTTCGCTGTCTACTACCTCTTGGACATAGGATTTTTAGGTATTATTTTTATAGAAATTTTTGGAATAGTTTGGAATACACATTTACTGTATTAAATATTCCGGAAAACTCTTTCTCATTTTATCATCGCTTAAGATCAGTGTTGCACCAAGAATCGATTGCTCTATTTATCTCAAAAATTTTAGAACAATCAGTAGTAATCAAATAAAAATGCTAATGACTTTTTACGTCAGCGACCGAGAAAAATCTATCCGTTTCTAGAAGGAACAAACAGTTATCATGTATCACACGTTCGGACCGCATTGGATGTGCAGAAGCCAAAGAGGGCGGAGGTCAATTGGTTGTAGAAATGAAATGTTAGGTGAGGACTGAGAGAGGAAGAAAGTAGTACGGGAAAGGAGATAGAAGACGTAACGCAGTTGGCACAGCTATTGTCCCGCTGTGAGTGATTGTAAATATAATAAGAAAGTCCATGAGTCACAAAAGCGCTAGTAAGGAGTGGAAGTTTCCTCGCTATTTAAAATGTGTTGGGTATAGGAATCTGTTTCTTAAACCGCTATGAATTCCAATCGGGATTCTGCCGATAAAGGAAACGATGAGTCGTTAAGACAGGACATGAATTGATTGAATAAATTACATAAATTAATGAATTTTCAAAGACAAAAGTCCAGGCTCCCAGATAGTCATGTGGACAGCGCGTTTGCCATTGGTGAAAGCGGTACCGGGTTCGAATCCCGGTGGGAGCTAATGTGCGAAATGACCTAAGCTGTCGAAGCACTTTTAACAATACTACTACTACTACGATAAAAGTCCACCGATCTCACATTTTGATCGCTGAAAAGTGACTCACAAAACTCAATCAGCACACCTCATATTGTACTTTTTACCTTAAAATGGCTTACTGTTCAAACGGGTCGTTAAATCAAAAGTTCCGTGGAAATAGCCAAGTAATCCTCTAATTTTACCTTAAATAGTTTCTAACACGAGTATTACCTTTACTTATCTCATATCTTATTCATTTTTCCTAGTATTTTTTTCAATTTCTCGTACATATGAAATGTTGACACATTTATAAACTCTATTCCCTCAATGTATCGCATGACATTGCCCATATTTTATCATACTCGTAAACATCAAATATTAAATAATAAATATTGTGGGTTCAAATATGTATATCATATTATTCATATAATATATATATTAATCTATGAGTGAATATAACATTGTCATGACTCATGTTTATGTGAATGGTTTCTCATAGCAATTTCTATTATCACTATCGGCAGTGAATTTTAGGATCTGGTGCTTTCTCGGTGCAGGTGCTGTAGGAAGTTTTCTCGGGTTTCCAACCGGGTTACAGACAGGAACGGGTCCGACGTTTCGACTATTATCTCCGTAGTCATCTTCAGGGATGAAGATGACTATAGAGATCTTCAGGGATGAAGATGACTATGGAGATAATAGTCGAAACGTCGGACCCGTTCCTGTCTGTAACCCGGTTGGAAACCCGAGAAAACTTCCTACGAATTTTAGGTTTCTTAGTAAGCTCTCCAGTCAGCGAGTCTTTTATCTGTATACTGAATTTTTGTACCGGAGGTATGTTTCCTCTTACTTTAATTTTAACTGAATGTGTGTTCCTTTTTATCATTTCATTTCATTCTATTTCATATTAATGGGTTGAATGTAAGGCGGTACCTTTTAGTCCCAATTTCTCCCAAAAAAGTTGCTTGATTGTATGTATGTAGTCCACACCGTACATCACTCTACCAGACTATCCGTATCTTCCTTTACTTTTCGGTCTCCGCTAAATCGCTCTAATACAGACCAAGTAAATCTATTTTTTAGTAGGAGTTGAAAACGGTAAAGGGAGGAACGTTAGGAAAACGATGGCTGGAGGTACAAGGGAGGGGCTCTGTATCCTGATGTAACATCTCGAAGGAACCACTGATGGAAGTTAGTGAGGTCGTCGCTTGTTCCGCGTCTTGGTGGCAATCGATTCACGATCACGGATCATTAGCCATCTAAGGAGCGTACATCACAGGGGGTTGTTCCATTGAGGCACGTGCCTCACCTTTCCACTGCGGAGGTCCCATAGATGTCGCTCGGCGACCAATCAATACAGCGGATCGAGACGTCGATGAAGTAAGAGGCGAAGGACGCCTTATTGATTTGACATTTCATTTCCATCGCTCTTAACATTTATTTTGAATGCGATCCCAGATTGGAGGTTGATTTTTTTCTATTGGGGAAGATTTATGATGACCGTTTCATGTACAACCTCGCTGGTCAAACTGAGCGGAGATACGGTCGCAAGTGTTTTATCGCTTAATGTAATCAGCGAAGAGATTTCTTCCAAGTTTTTCATGCTGGAAACTTGCGTTTCCGCGAGGTTTGCCGTGTTACCTTTCCGGTAAAAGCTTACGATTCCTTAACTTATTCATGTTCCAGCTAGACTGCTTTGATAAGAATTGCTTTGCTATTTTTGTTTCAATCAGTTCAGTTTGTTTTGGAGGACATTTGATGCACTTTTCATTTTTAAAACATTGTTGAACTACTTCTATTTTTCTGTCATGAGATTATCAATTTTAATACTGACTCCACTTTGATATGAATCTTTGCGGGGATTTATTTTTTACTGCTGAATGCGAATCAAAATACAAATATTTTTCATTAACGCCAGGTGAAAATAGTTTTTAGGGGGGGAAATCTTCACTTATGATTTCTTCATTTCATTACTGAAACCGCATCGACTTAAACCTTTGAGATGAATTATTTTTGAGTTTTGATGCCCAATCAAAATAAAAACAGTTGGACTTAACACCAGGTGAAAATAGTAATTTATCATAGGGGAAATCTTCATTTATGATTTTCTCCTATTGTTACGAATTACCTAAAGACTTGTAAGTTTGCTTCTGGGCGATCTCCAAATGATAAAAATTCTGCTCTGTATTCGTTCTGAATATCAATCCCACCAGAAGGAAAGCACAAATTACATTTATATTCAAAAGTGACTGTCGTATTAAGGACAATTGAGTTAATTTAAAAATACAGAGAACTAATGGAGAAGATAAACAAGGATTGGGAAGCATTCCAATTCCAATGCATGCACAGGAATGTGACGATTATGTTTTTAATTTTTTTATGTACAAATGTTTTTCTTATAACTTAATAATTCATCAGACGAAGTCAGAGCCTTTGAAATTTTAAAAGATATATATATTTTTTTGCTAGAATCCGGTATGGTTGCTAATAAATAAAACATTAGGCACCGTATCAGGCGAAAAATTCACTAAACTACTATCAATTGCTTATTGCCGACTTTGTTGTAGGGCCTTAACCGAAGAGGGAAATTAATAAAAATTTAACTCGTGCCACTGTGTATCTTTAACTACGACTAGCGGCGAAACCATATTCGTACAATCTACGACCGTGGTTCTACAATTGTTATAAATTTATACACATGGTATTTACTTACCATGTATAAAACTATACATTTCTGTCGTATATACGTATAACTGATCAGAATGGTAGATTTTATATTCATTTCTCTAATGGAAACAGGAAGGTATACATCATATCGGTTTTACTGAAAGTTTCTTCACAACATCGCGTGATCTATTTTGACTACTAATATGATTATCATGTAAGATATCATTTCAGATAGGCCACAAGTTTGGTGGCAAGATAATTATAGGTGGAAAACATGTAAAGGAAATATTCATACAATGAAATTCATATATGGGAAACACGCAAGATACGACTCTTATATAGGAAACACTACATAATATTTAAAACCCAAACTTATTTAAATACTTTGCTATAGTAATATTTGTGTCCAAGCCGTTCCTCTAGCTTTCATCGATACGTTACAGTATGTTACAGTTACAGTATTTGGGAATGGGTCTAGAATATATCCATGTAATTCGTTTCATCCTTTAACTGTTTTATCTACATAGGAATACATACGAAAATCCTTTCTAAATTCACAGAATTCGCAGTGGACTACATCCACAAACAAGCTCAGATTTCCGTCCTCTGCCAAACCGCGTTGCCCAATGTTTTGAATGCAGCAAAGCCCCCAATGTGGAGGGTTCGTTTAGACTTATTGATATTAATTGGAGAGTCTGTGCATAACCAAGGCGAGCGTAGGAGTCGAGGGCGATAGATGTGGGCTGTAGACGTCCCAAGAAGACGTCATAGGATCGCCTCGATGATGAATTGGAGAGAGCGTCCTTGGCGTGTATTTGCATTCTGAGCACAGGTTGGTCACTGAAAGTGCAAGATCACCCTGAGGGATTGAATCCGTGACGATTGGGTCCGGGTAATTTTATCTTCACATCCGATACTCAGTTGTTACTTTGAGTACTCTTGGAGGAATGACCTCTTCGTATCACCGGCGGTTTCTAGAAAGTCATCTCATTACAATTATGAGATAACGAGCAATTATGAGTCAATGAGGAGAACTAGTAGCACGATTAACGAGCCGAGCTATGAATGTGCCTTCAGAGCGTAAATGGGAACTTGGTAATATAATGGAAGATGGCTCTTGATCTCCTTGTACATTCCTTTTCATTTTTTATTGCAATCAATTCATATATCATTGTGCACGAATTATCACATGATATGCCAATTATTGAAATCTATCAAATGTATTCTCAATAGGTATATTCTTTACCCCGAACCAGTAGGACTTACGCTGTTTAAATAAGTGAAAATCAAGTGATAAAGAATTGCAGTCATGTTTATGTATTAAGCTAAAACCAATATTTATTTCTGAAGTTTATGTTACAAATATTCATGTTAAGTAAAGATCATTGTGTTTATTTTGAAAGTGTGATTTTGCACTATTCTCAGACGTGATGATCAATCACGTAGATTCTTGGAAATTATCTCACCGAAATGTAACGTTAGATTTTACTTAATACACCCAAACATTGTTTTTAATTCTATTTACTTAATTTTGCGTGATAGGAATTATTTGAGTGAAGCCAATCATTTTGAGTTGTTTTGTCCTTCCCATTTATATTAAGAAGAAAACTTGACCCATTTTGAGTGATTTTTATCTGTTTAGAAGCAAAATTACCTACACTCTAGAGTCTCTCAAGCATGAATGAAGATTTCAATTATTATCTGTAGAAAATGCATGTTATCATTCTATTTTGGAACTGTAAATTTAAAGAATCATCTAATCATCAAGTAATGGAGTTTTAAGTATATATTATAGGATTGAAACTAGCAAATTAACGTCCAGAAGCTGAATACATACAAATATAATGGTAGTTTGTTTACTGATATCAGAGTCTAAGTAAATATTGACGTGTGGAGCCTTGTTAAAAAATAAATGCTGTATTGAAAATCCTCTCTTCCTTTCTGGGACAACTAGTATAATAAATCTTCTTAAATAAACGGAGTGTGATCACGGAAAGTTTTGAATTCTATGATAAAATTAATTTATTTTTACAACTAAGAATAAATAAGGAAACTAATACACATCCACAAGTTAAGTTTGGAATTGCTCATATTGCAACCCCATGAAGCGTATTCGAGCAGTTGCACTTCTGACGTCCATCCTTCGAGTCGCAGATGTGACGGAGCGGTGAAGTGTCTTCGAGAATAGAAAGGGAAAGGATGAGAATATGGACACTCTTCCCATTGAGGGATGGTCGGTGAATTTCGAGATGGTTATCTTCAAAAAGTAATCGATTGCGGCGTATTTGAACGACTGCCAAGCGACGAGACCGTTAGAGAGCGCGCTTCGAAGACGCCTCCATGATTGATTGAGGACGCACCCCGAGGCGTCTGCAGAGACATCGCACATTGCAGACCACTTCTCATCCGTTTGATTTGTGCGAATGCAATAGACGCGCTAACGGGAGTCCCCTGGGCACATCCACCTGTTGAGGCCACTTCCTGACCGTAGGGCACGCATTGTGAAGCCTCGTTATAACGATTCACGTCAAAGGAGAGCTTTTAAGGGGTTGTCAGAGTAAACAAGCGATTTCAGAAGTAGTATAGAAGAATCGACGTCAAGGTAAAGCGCGTGGAAAAGAAAATGCGAATCATGAAAGGAAAGGAGATTAGTATGAAAACTAAGATATGGATTATGCTATAAGATAATGGTAGTTAGTTATTAGTCAGTAAAATGACGAAAATATACGGTTGTTCAACCTATAACTTTCCGGAAGATTGGGATTAGCCCATATAGAAAAATACATGCGATTACCAAATAACTATTCTTCTATCTATTCCCATTTATCAGCAACAATTCCTTATGTAAGTATTGAATTTCTATTAAAAATCTACGGTAATCTCATCTAATTGTTTCTCCATATTTACTAACTCTAACTCTAGGATATCCCGCGTAATCGCTGCTAATTATAAATCAGAAGAATGATTTTTCTCCTCCGAAAATATCAATGAAATGGTCGGAAAGAATCTATAATTTTTCTTTGTAAAACAAAATTTTGAAAACGATTTATACAAATTTATAAGCCACCACAAAACAGGTATCCATTGAGGGGTGTCTGCGTATATTCCCCCTTACTGTTATCTTCTGTAAATATATAGATATAGAAGTACAAATAGTGGAATACATATATTATTTTTTCTAATTAGAATTTAAGGCAAAATTCAGCTTTTGATTAAAAGAGAGAGAAGATAAAAATAGCTAGGAAGCTGACCTTAGTTGATAGAGTACCCAGTATGAAATAAGGTCTGCATTGGTCCATAAATAGTAGTAGTGAGACTTACACTGATTAATTTCAAAGCTGTTTCTATGTAAAACCTCTCCTCTACGCCACTTATAACGACTGTCTTCCAGAGCAAATATGCCATTTGTTTCTCCGGTCATTCCATTGTCTTGCGACGAAATCTTCACTGAGGAAAATTGCTTTGACATTGACTCCCCGGCGTTGTATCAGGGTCTACTTGTCTCCTCACCCTTCATCCTCTCTTTTATCAGCCTTTGGTTGGAGTATCCTTGTCATTGCCATGTCCATCTTCGTGTATTGGCTTGTCTCCAAGAGCGAAAGTGAACTTTACCTATCGCTTGTCAGGACCGCTCAATCCTTGTCCATCTCTCCTTTGTATCTTACAAGCCTAATTCTATTCAAAAAGCCAGACGTCTCATTGCAAACAAACTATATCTAGGTTCACTGCCTTGAAGAAAGAATATTTTTATAGGTTCATCTTAGCCATTGATATATTTTGCTACTCAAGAGTTTAGTTATTTTCTCATCTTCCTATCCAAAGCCGAACTGAAATTTACTAAAATTTTAAAAGTCACAAAGAACTTTCCACAATCCTCTTCATTTTCACTTTGTAGATATGACGACATGTTGAGCATTAAATACATTTTAAATTACTCTCGTAATTGAAAATTTTTGCGCTTTTTAAATAAGTTGGTTTAGTCTGAGGTGACGTAGCATTAACATAATAACATATATGTACTGTCCAGGAGAGGTTTTTGTAGGGGTTTCCCTCCCGTGGAATGGGCAAATGCCGGACAGATTGCATTGTTATCTTACTATATACACCTCGACCGTTGCCTCCTGGTAATCATACCAAATTGATGAGATTAATTTAAGTAAATAAATTTAATATAAATTTTACAAACTTACAGACAAATACTTAAAGAGTTCATTCATTTAAAAACATAAAAATGTTGACAGTACTTCATTAAATACAAATATTGAAACGATGCAGAGAAGATTAGCAGGGGAGACAAAAGAAAGTAAATGTGTTAATATATGCATGATAAGAATGACGATAAGTATCATCAATAGAAATAATGATTCCGAGAAATTTCCGCGTTTAAAATCATCCGTTTGTTTGACTTTATGCTCCTTACTTTTATGTTTTGGAATACCCCACGTTTGAGTAGTAGGAGAGATTCTATAGGGTAAACAGGTTAAGCGGGCCAACATTATCATACGAGCTGACGAACGGGCACCACTATTCCGTAGTTCCACCAAATTTTGCCTCTATTATCTCGAAAGAAGAAAATATTCAGAGGAAAAACACTCTTATCTGTTTTGCTCTTCGGTTTGAACTTCCATTGCATCATATTTTCCGTTAAGCCAAAACTCAATCATCCTCTTCACTTATTATAGATTGATTCTTAATAATGTTCCAGAAATTAATGCAAGCGCTTTTATGACTTGTTAATGGATACATATTTACAAATATTCTACCCGTACACAATACAAATCGGTTCATTAAAATGCAAATTAAAGTGATTAATCCAATAACAAGTTAAATTGACTGTATATTATAATAAATGCATGGCTATAATTTACTCTAATCAATGTAGATGAACACACATAGAACTACTTAAACAAATCGGTGTATACTTGATGTTTTTTCTTTTATAAATTCATCCACGCCATGAAATGGTTTCCGGGATAAATAGCTTTTCAGTACTGTTTGTTATTACTGTTAGTACTGTTTGTTATTGATATATTCGAAATGGCTTGGCAACTTGTTATGCACTTTTTACTGCAATATCTTGAAAGCTTTTACAGTGAAACTTAAGTCTGTTTAAAGTGGTTCTTCAAGGCACACCTTCCTCCGGTCAGATAAACAGAACTAATATTGTTTTAATAATAATAATTCATTGAATCAGAATATCATAATAAAGAAAATTGTAGCCGTTTACACACTATTTTTGGCCAAAATTAAATGATTAATTAATTTTGGCAGTCCGTTAGCAAATAATTTTTTAACCATAACATGTTTCAAGGTACAGCCTTAGATAGTCTAAAATTTTAACATTGCACTTCATAATATTACATGCATTACATACACAGTTGCATATTACAATAAGGCAAAACCTGTATATATTTTACTGTTCAAATAAGAAATTTTTATTCCTTCTAAGCAAATAATTGCTTGTCAGCAAGTTCTTAATAATTATTCTATTAAAAAGTAATGAAAGATAACATAATTAACTTGTGAATTAAGATAATAGTAATAATTCATCCGTATGTAAGAGAAAATAAAGCGAAATAAATCGAAAGATATCTAGTAAAACTTGAAACGTGCGACTGATTTTGTTCTACCTTTCTAACATATAAGGAGAGACTGTTGTGAGCTAGTAAGATCTTTCAATGAATCAGTTCCATACGTCTGTCGCCATTCTGAGACGCGTGTTTTTCCTCTCCAACCTCTTACCTACGGCCTCGCGGGCGACAATGCAAGATGGGCCCTTTCACCCCAACACAAACGCATACCAAATAATCAGTTATATCATACTCGTTTATCATCCGAACCACGGCCTTGTTATTATTAGTGACGACCTTAGTCGCCCACTCTCATCTGCACCCTGTCCATCAATTACCTCGGCCACCAGAGGGTCCGCCCCTCGAATTGGCCTCATTGTCAAATCAATTCAACGAAACGAAAAGAGCCCAGCTGGTGGACTTAGCTTTGCTTGATTGTGAACGAATGCAATTTTGATTCTATCGCGGAGTTTACTTCGACTTTCCTTCCCATCGTTCTGCTATTTGGAAGCCTATTATTAAAGGAATTTATATCCTGAGGAGAAACTTAGAACTCTAGTATTGCCCAACTAAAACATAGACAAATATTTTCAAAAATAATATACGAGGAAAATATATATTTCTAAATGATGAAAAAATAAATAAATAATATAGCTAATAAGAATAGAATAATATAATAACAATAGAATATAAGAATAGAATAAAATGAAATTATAAAAATATTAGTTCTGCATTAGGAAGGTTGTTCCTTCCCTAAGAAAATGAAGGCTGAGAGATACCATGGATAAACTAAAACAACTCTAGTATTCCCCAGCAAAAATATAAAAGTTCATAAATCTAATAATATACGAGGAAAATATAAATGATAAAAACAGAAAATAAAAAAATAGTCGTTTTGACTAAAGCAATTAAAAAAGACAAATACGTCGCATCACCAACCTAATATTAGTTGGTTTTTGGATAGATGGAAGAACAAATTGAAAGGCATATGTATAAGTAAATTTTTACCTCTTGTAAATATAATGTAGGATTAACTTTTCTCGTGGGAAATTATTTGTTCTCTTATATGTATACCGATGCATTTATATTTTCATTTATCGCTTGGCTGATAATCCTAATGGCACTATTTAAATGTAGCTACATCCTTAAACAACATTTTCATCAGGCCATTTCGTGAAGCGTGTATTTATTTTATCATTCCTTAATACCGAATCTGCAAGGGAGCTTAAAAGATGAGACGAGAAAAACGAGTTGGTGAAACGAAATTTCGGAAAGTGAATTAAAGGAAAGTAAAACTGACCTAATTTCCCTAGGATTAACATATGTCCAGAGAAAGGAGAAAATGACCTACATTTTTAAGTCCCCTCGTTTTATGATTAAATTTCAATTTTTTATGACCGTACACTTTGGGATGCGTTAGGGTTTATAGGATGGGCAGTTAATTTCTTTTTTCGTTTACGAGTGAGTTCCATGTTTTATTGTTAGTTTTGTTGTCTTTTTCATTGATCTAACCCCTCGCAACGGTGCCCTTTATGCATGTATATCAACCTTAAAAGTCCGAAGTTTCAGCTAAATAAAAAGTTATTTCAAAATTGTAATATTTTCAGTGATCCTAAAATCAAGGAAAATAACTTATATAGGACACATGCTTTCGACTTTTGAATGAATGCGCGTTTGAGACAAAAAATAAGTCAATATCTTAGAATCGATCACCCTTCAATACAAAGTAAACTGCTTCGATTACCCCCTGAAAATCTTCTATCGCTAATAGTTTGCTTGTGACATGAGAAATATCGATAAATTCGCACAACATGCATGCATCACTCCTATCAAAAGGAAAATCCAAGCTTGAAAATAAATTGCACAAGGGTTCAAGGATAAGGACAAAGTGATCCGCTATCTCATGCAGATTCGGTGGGAGTAAACATATGTGAAGAAACGTAGCGCGTAGCTCTCAATTTAATTTCGTCTCGTCCAATCACAGTGAAACACTTATTTTCCATCATGCTTTAGTGAGATTAACGTTAATGGTATCCTTATGTTTATTCCTTTCTATCGAAGAAAAAAATATGTATATAAATATAGTTTCATGTAGGCCATTATGTATCACCGTGTAGCCCTCCAGGAAAAGAAAGATAGAATAAAAGATGACGAGAAACTTGAGTTAAGAAATATAAAGAAATGAAATATCTCCGAGTATCTAAGTGCGTTAGTGTGATTCATAGTGATTTAACATTAATGCTCTTTCTTTTGTAGTTCAGCCCGTCAATTCTTTCCTGTTTGTTTCAGCTGCATATTACTTTGAATCGAATGTTTTATATTCGCGATAAATGTGTATTACTCTTAACTATCCTTAGTTTTTATACAATTTACCAATGCTACTGATAATTGCGATAGCTTAAACTTTCACATATTAATTCATATATGATTTGGTAAATTTTTTGAGCCTCATCCATCAAGATCTCATAATATTAATAAAGTGAGATAAATATTTGTAATTATAACAGGATGATACCTTCTCAGATTTAGCTCATCGTCTTCGAAATTTAAAAAGAGAAGTTTAGTTATTGAAAATTGAGTAGAAAGATGAAGAGAAAGTGATTGAGTTAAAGTAAACAGTTTTGAAAAAGAAATCAGAGGATAAATCGGCCTGATTGGCTTCCTTGATATTCGTCGCAAGCATTTCCTTTATCTCCCGAACCTGATTCCGGAATGATACAAATATTTCATCGCCTAACTTAAATAGGTTTTTTAGGCGTATGAAATTACTTAAAGGTAGAATACCCTTGCGTGTAACTTCATCTTCGTTAAATATGTGCCTTTCTGTTGTTTTTATACTTGGATAATAAGGTCAAAGGAGAATGAATTTACTTATTTTGTCATCAGTTGTGTATTTGATTCATCGCTGTCGTATTTTTATGCAACAACCCGTATATTAACGACCCAAACCCGGCTCCATTTTGGCTACCCTGTTTACGAATATCGAAGTCGGATTTCAGAGCGAGAAATTATCCACCCAACTTTGACAGTCTCCCAGTTTGTTAGCCCAAAATTCGTGACTTCTCCAGCCTCGCCTCAAAGCGCACAATAACGGATTAGGTTGACAGTTTCCGCAAGTTTGAACAAGACGGAAGAGAATATACCCAAGCCACTCAATGGGAAACTCTTTCTCGGCTGGAACGTATGGGATCGACTCCGGAGACAGCGTCCGCGATCGGCGCGCGATAGAAGCGCTCGAGGCCGGTGAAATGAGTGAAGGAACGGCGTTGGCGCGAGAGTGTTCTATCTCCCGCACGTCTCTCGCTTTAATTCCCATTTAGCGGGGATGCTGATCACATTGGATGAAGGGAATATCCGAATGCGGGATCGCGGAAGGAATCGGAAGGGACAGGGCAGAGTCGGGGATTTAACGCCTTCGAAGGTTCCCTGTCAGACGCTCCTCGGGAAATTATTTCGCGTTTTCTTTCTCGGGGTGATAAGTAATACGGTAAGGACTAATGAAAGCTGGTTTTCAGTTGTTCAAGGAGGAATTATCACTTATATTATAAGAGGATGCATCAGTACCTGTCAGCGCTTTGTTTGGCATCACTCTGGCGTTCGGTTTAACGTCGGGATGTTTCATCTCGGAATTAATGATGTGCTCCGAGTGTTGGAAGACTAATTTAGAAACAAAATGCTTACAGAGAGATAGGAGTGCGTTTTAGCTCGTTCCGCTCGTTACTTGTTGATCCAAAATTTCTGTCTCACAAAAGTGATGGGCTTCTTTGGATGTAGCTCGTTACTATCCTCCCGCCGAAGGGAAATTAACAGATACGCTAGAAAGAACTTCTGGTTTTACAGCGAAGTCTTTCCGTCAACGGCCATTATTTCGCTTCACAATAGAAACTTAGAAAAGAGACCATTAGGTATTATTCAAGGAATTCACCAATATTTGAAATGCAATTTTTTTAACAAAAGAGTAATTGTTGTCAAAATCTATTAACTTGAATAAGAAATGTCCAAAAGAGATATTGATATGAAAAATGTCTGACAGGTTAGGGTCTCGAACCCAGATGCGAAAAGTCCATATTCGCTCGAAAAATATTTATATATAAATATATATATATATTAAATTTTGAAATAGTTTATCCTAAATTAATTCCCAAATAAACTCTTAAAGGAGAAAATTTGGAGGGAGCTTGCTGACCAGAAGAGCTAGCGAATATTGAAAAAAAATAATGATTCAAATCATGAAATTTGCAAAGCATTACAAGGTAAACGAGCAAGATAATTAGATTAATAGAAAATTTACATGGAATGTCGAATGTTGATTTTCAGTCGATGAATTTCATAAATACATACCTCATCCCAGTGACACATCACCTCATCCCTTCACCCCATTACTTATACTTCGTATATTCACTTCTAAATTCCCTCTCTGGATGCAATCTCTCTTTCCCAATTATCGTGTAAATAGCATACCTGCTCGTTTCAGATCTACACTTCATTACACTACACTAAGACTTTCATTTATCAAACGTTTCCTTTTCTTTTGCCTTCCTTCTTTGCTGAATTCCATTCCTTACTCTGTTGATCCTTGATCTTCACCTAACGGGACTCATAAAATTAAGTTTAACTCACGCCAAATCCTTGTATTTTTGTCCCTAATTTTTATTATTTTGAATTTCAATTCTGTTTTTTGTTGCGACTTTGTTGGTGTATTTTTATCATCATTTTTGTTTGTCAATTTTCTTGTTTAAGCTATACATAAAGTGCACACATAAAAAAGATAAAAATAATAAATTAAGTTTATCTCATACCAGCCCATTTTAATAGCTGCACCTACTTTTTTACTCCCTTCTTGTTGCTGTTTCATTGTTTTATTTGTTACATTCTCACTATAAATTGGCAATTTCTGCTGCTTGTGATAAATAAATAAATGTTGTGAACACACAAAAAATGACAAAATAAATTAATTAAGTTTAACTCGTGCCAGAACATTTTAAATGCTCACCCTAATTCCCTTTCTTGTACTGTACTTTTACTTATTCCCTTTCTTTTAACTGTTTTGTTGTTTTCTTTGCTACAACATCGCTTTAAATTGGCATTTACTGCAGCATGCGATTAATAAATAAATGCCGTGCACACTTAAAAATATACGAAGTAAATTCTTGCGGACGTCTCTTCCGTTTTCCCTGTCGGCAATCACCCTTGCATCCACGCAATCGCCCCATCTGACCATGTCGCCGAGGGGAAATCAGTCCAATTTAACCATGGAATTTTTCCGCAAGCGTCCGCGATAACGCCCTGTGCGCGCGAACATGTGTTCCCCCGAGTGACAGAACGCGAGGATCCAGTTAACATTGCATTGGAAAACCTTTTAAGGAGGTGGAGCGCGGTAGAACCAATTAAAAGCAATCGGACGAGTCCTTTTATCTCCCGTCGGCGAACACGCGACAATTAATGGAGGCCATGTGCGCGTCAAATGCGGCAATGCCCTATTTCATTCTAATCGGAGGTGGAGTTACTCCATCTTATTTTCGAGAAATTCCTCCCTACGAGTCTGCTACATATCCAGACATATGGTGATCGAAGAAATTTCCACGGAACTTAAGGAGCACAAAAAAATACAATGGAATGAAACGTAGTTCATTATTTATTTAGCGAATGATCAAACACTTGGAGAAATTTCGTTTAAATAAAGAAATACGACACATTTAAGATGGAATAAAACTTCAATTATTATTTATTTAGCTTATCGTTACACACATGGAAATGCAACTTACACAATAGATACAATTGCTCTACTATTCAACAGGTTCATCTGCCCTCAACATTAAATATTCAATATCATTCCTTTCTGTTGTTTCTTGGTGACGTATTTCACCATTTGAGTCATTTAACACATTTTTTATTACTTCAGTGGGATATACAATAAGCTTCAAACATGAAATTGATTATGCTAAACAAAAGGAAATTAGAAAGAGAG
The DNA here is from genome assembly GCA_947579665.1 of Sympetrum striolatum. Taxonomy (NCBI): domain Eukaryota; kingdom Metazoa; phylum Arthropoda; class Insecta; order Odonata; family Libellulidae; genus Sympetrum; species Sympetrum striolatum. The sequence goes on from OX388346.1 coordinate 22,465,680, forward strand.
ATCAACATCATATAGTTATAATTATAATAATATATAATTATAATCCATTATTTTAAACATTTCAATTTTATTTAGAAGTAATTACGTGAATTCTACTAACATTTATACGAATCAATTACGAAAGCCCATCCTGAATAAATATACCACATTCTGTCATAATATAGTCGGATTCGCCGTTAAAATTTGATGCAAACTGTATAAATTAACTTCAGAGAAGTATTTATGGATTTTAATTTCCAAATCGTTTCATAATATATTGTATTCCTTTTAGTTCCTACTTATCGAACTGTAACTGTTCATTAACCTAATTTTTTCATACCACTGAATTACGATGTGTTCTCTGAGTAAAAACAACAATTTCTTCGCGACCGATTCCCTAACTGTGCAGTCACTGGAAAAACGAACCCGAGGCCAAGCTGTCTATGAAAATAGAAACAAATACGACAGTAAATCGATGATGATGAGAATGGTACCACCGGACTTCAACGGCCTATTTTACACGTAATGAGTAATGGTGATTGCCATGAAAATCTACTTTTTCTGGTACCATTTTAGAAGGTAACGACAGATTCTGGAAAAAACTGAGTTGAACTGTATCAAAGAATAAAGTGACGAGATAATCTCCACTTGCTTGTATACCAATGACATCGATGAAATTTGAAGATCTCAATCGCTTTAGATTCAAATAACAATTGTTTTTACTTATTTGTATGGATCACGGGACCCTCACAAACATCTATGTATTGGACAATTATACGACGGATGGGAACGGTAACAATGGAGACCCAACAGTCCACTGACAAATAAACAAAACTTATGGTTTTCGTACTTGAATCTCCCACTAAAAGAACTACACAGTAGGTGGATGATCCGAGATCGAGTCCCAGTTGTGGCAGAAATTGGAATTATTTAATAAAATAAATATAAAACAAAATATATAAAATGAGGTGTTCGTTTTTGTGCTATTTTTCTCAAAATGACATTTCTCTTGAAGACATTTCCAAGAGCGCGCTAAGCAAACATGGCGTGATAAGAGTTCTAATTCGTGGAAGTTTTTCATCTCTCGCTCGGAGGAAGAATCGGAACAATATTTATGATGTTGCTGCTGAAGATGAGTCTGATTTTAGATTTTATTTTTGATATAATTATTACATCAATTTTACTTATTAATTTTTAATTTCCACGAACATTCAATCGAATTAATATGTATCTGATTGTAAATCTGACGTGACTACTGACTAAGTAACATAATTCTCAACATGCTGTTGCGAAGAACACTTTTATTGTTTATTTATTTGTAAATACCTCATTAATATTTCATTATCTTTAGTGTAGTGATCATTTTCTAACTTTTCATCTCTCCAACACATTACGTAGGTTTTTTACACTCCATTTTCTTTGTGGTAGTTTTCCTGCGGTGGATTTTTTTCTGTAATCAAAATTATGTGTTTTTATTGCTCCACAAAGCTGTTCTTTTTTCATATATTTTCTCTTATTTTCACATAATATTTTTAAAAACTCTGTACATAATATTGGTTCTGTACTTGTTTCTATGTGAGATTGCATAAGACAAGGGTTAAATGATACATAGGACTTCCTAGTCACAATTTCGCCCAACAAAAATGAGTGCATGATTGCAATCTATTCTAAGTTTGCTTTAAGGCGATTCCACGCTATATTTCAACTATTGGGGAATATATTGATCCGTATAGTTATTTTTGTTCCGTGTCCTTCGCGTGTGTTTCTATCGTTACGCCCAAAAAAAATAATTTGAATTTTTATGTCGTGAAATCAATTTTCTCCGTAAGAATCGATTTTCAATTCCGCCGCCTTATCAAATCTAACGATTTTCTTTCTCTCGATGCAATTTTGCAGTCGCGATGCCGTCGCCCGTGGCTGCATCTGAGGGTTCCACCAGATCGTCCGGAGGTCAGGGTGAAGTCGATGACGTCATCGACTCAATCCTCAATGAAACCGGTGAGTAACTATTCTAGAGCATAAGAAATTGACGGATAACTGACTGGAGTTAACCGGCCATCTTTCACGAAGCGGTGATGTAACCCGTTTGTTCTAACCTTATTTCGAGAAGTAGCATTCTGTATGAAGCACCAATATTAATTTATTTTTATCATTTAAAAGGGTTATATTTGCTATTATTTTTAGGGAAACTGTTTCAACCTACTAACTATCATATTATATGGAATTTTTGGTCATGATTTAACCATCCAACGTTTAACTAATATGCAAACATTCATCTGGTTTTTGTGTTGATTTACATGAGGAATAAAACTGGATATCGATCTTCCTTCATCGATTAAATCGATAAAAAATTGAAACTTCTAATTTAAACACCTACTCCGCCACCTATGATGAAAATAAATTGATCATGGAAGCAGGGGAAGCTTTAATATTTTTACCACAATATCATTTACATTCACAGAACACAATCGCTGTTTCAGCATTTGTATTTATCTTGACTATTGTTCCCAACGCAGATAAAAGTTACTGTTTTTCTTTTTTTATGATGGATAGCATATTATTACCATGACATTAAACTTGATCACGGTAACGCAGATCTAGTTGTAAACAAACCTATATATATTTATATTTTCTCAGCATTCTTTATATGTCGAAAATTTCATCCATATTAAAAACTTTAAAATGTACAACTTCGGCGGTACTTACTGTTATTTTCCTAAACATAGTACAAGTATAAAAGGTAAGAAATAGCTAGTAGAGAACAGAGAAGAGAAACCGAATGAAGAAACAAATTGAATATTAAATAAATGGAAATATATGGATAAGAATCAAGAAATAGAAACTAAATAAAGGTTCGTTCAAGAAAAGGCGAAACGTGTTATTATTGGGTGATTTCAAAACAAAAGAGCTTTTAGGAAGTAACGCAAAATGATTTCACGCTGGTACGAACGACTTTCCGGTTGGAACAATAGAGCGTAATCTTCTTTTATCTGAAGTCGATATTCAATGTGGATATTGATCGATGATTTGCGAAATCTCGAAGGAGATGTAGCGTGCTGCACTTATAAAGAAGGAAATGCATCATTTCCTAGAAAAGAAGAATCCTTTCACTGGAAGAACCACAGTTATCATCGGTGTTGAAAGTGGAAACATTTTAGTTAGGGACTTTTGCTATCAGATGAAACGCCAAGGTTATCCCAAAGACTTTTTGCTGCTTTCTTTGTTTCATCAGATCTTAACATGAGTAAAATCTGGATCAAAATTAGTATTCCAGGAAATTTTTAAATGATTCATTTCGATATGAATAATAAATATTAAATTATTTTCATGTCTTGAATAAATTAACGCAGGATTATTCAAATTTAATTAGACTTCTGCTTTCATATCATACATCCATTTATCTCAAAGACTTTTTGCTGTTTTCTTAGTTTCATCAGATCTTAACATGTACAAAATCACGATCTTAATTAATATTCGAGAAAATATTTAAATAAGCAACTGTAAAATGTATAATAATTATGCTGCAAAAGTCGATTTTTTGGCTTTAATAAATAAATGGCGGCTCAATCAAATTTAATGAGTGAGATAGATGACGTTAATTGTTCAAGCCAATACGTCATAAAATAGCGTTGAGACAACAAATGGAATTAAATGGCGGCTCGATCAAATTTAATGAGAGAAGGAGATGACGTTAATTATTCAAGCTAGAATGTCATAAAATGGCGTTTATACGGATCGGTTGTTTGAGAAGGAACGATTAGCTTTTCGATTCATAAGGACTTTGACCTACTTTTCGAGATTTCGGTTTTATTTTTTTGGCCCAGTTCTGAACTCTAATGCCGGAAGCGCTCCGATAAAAGGCTTTTGTTGTCACCGTAAAAGTGAAAAAGGTATTTTCCCTTCGCTCAAAACGTCTAGCAGAGCGTCTCAGTTACATAAATGTTTGCCCAAGGAATGTTTGTGGAAGTGAGCGAGGTGATAATTTTTATTGACATGGAAAGCACCCTCACTCTCATTAGATATTCTGAGGCTTGAATCGCCATCAAACGAGCGAAAGGTATGGAATAAATATCTTGCTTATAATCACGTAATAAATAATAATAATTATTAAGATAATTATTATTATTTAGATGTTTATTATTAAGATAAGCTTTATTATTGAGATAAAGATTATTTCTAAAATTAAGAGTGACAGGCTAATTTCAAATAATTAATACAGTTAACTTTTATCAGCTAGCAAAGCTCGGGCCTTCGGAATCAATTAGAGGCAGTAATTCTTTCAATCAAATAGATATTTATCATGCAAAACTCACGATGTTTTATTCAAATTCGTAGACTACCTCTTACTCCGTCAGAAAAAAAGCTACGTCCAGTCATCCTTTCAATACTTTAATATCGAAATGGGTCTAATCGGAGCAATTACGTATGTATTAAACTTTCTACCGTTTCAGTTTACTTATTTTATCAGAGAATGTTTTCATCGAATTTTATGAGATAATTTGTATAAAGGCATTAAATATTTTGATGGAAAAATCTCTGCGAGATCAACAGCTGTACATTAAAAAGTGGGTACCACCGATTAAGCTGCGTTGTTATTTTAAATTTTCTTAAATACTGGACGTATTTACTAAAAGAAGAAAATTCGTACGAAAGTACGAATTCATACTTCCGAAATATTTTGTTGTCGTTTCAGCATACGTCAAATTCCGTAAATTTCTATTTGAAAAATGTTACTACAACATGATTATTACATAACGGTCAAGATCTCAAAATAAAACCTCGTATTAACTGTGTATTTATCTCGAAATACATGGTTTTGCCACCGAAGGATTTTTCTGTGAAGTATTTTAATTAATCTTTAAATATAGAATTGACGAAGCACCAAAAAATCATCTAAGAACGTAAATGATATGTCCATCGTTCATTATATATTTCAACCGTCAGTGGCATTGCATCATTATTATAACCTTTCAAATTATTTACCTTCTAGTAAAGGCAGATATGGAGTATCCAACTGGAATGCATCAGAGTATTTTGTGCAAGAAGCTAGACGGTAAAAAGAGAAAGTAATGCAGTTGTTTATATTAATACCAAGATACTGAAGGGAAAGTAAGAGTAGTTCTTAAAGAGTTCAGATTAAAGGGACTTGGAAGGAGCTTTCTTACGGAGGGAGATAGAAAAATATTTAGAAAAATAGTAACGAGGATGGTCAGTATCTCCTTCTGGTGACGCTGGGTATTCCCAGGGAAAAGATAACTTCTAAGTTAACGTAGGCTTATAAGCAAAGTGCTTACGTAACTATTGGTCGGGAGAAATATCTTCAAAGTTTAAAGACTTTGCTTTTATTACGTTTAATACTAATAAATAATCACGTCAGCAATAAGAATACTCTTGTGTTAGAAAGTCTAATAAAGATGGGAACTAATGGTGCTGTTATTATTACTCAGAATGAAATATTTATTTTAAAGTATTCAGTCTGTATATTCCGAGGGAAATTCCGTCCCGTTTCAACTGAAGTGCTATAAAAAGCATTTATAATTTGATTGGGATGCATTAACATAGTGAAAAATATGATAGAATGCGAAATAAATTAAAAATAATTGCATTCTCAAGTATATTTCACTGGAAAATTCGCAATAATTCTATTTTCATTATGAACCCGTTTTCATGAGTTAATTAAAATTCGATAGCTTTAATATGATTTAAAATTAAGTTCCACCACCTTCCGTCTTTTCAGGAAAGATAATAAAATCCGTTTTGCTTTTTATCACGTCGCAAACTTTCACTACATTTCATCAAATGAGATACAATATATTATTTCCTTGGTTCATGCTCTTTGACCTTTGACAGATAGATATCCATGAAGTAACTAAAGCCCTGTGATATTAATTTATATTCTTAAGATATCCATTTGTGTTTTATAATTCCTTATTTAATTTTTTTTTCTAATTTTAAACTCGAGCAATTACTACTAGTTAATATTTTTCTCCCGACGTCTCTTAATCATGGAAATGTAACAAATGTTATTTTTAATATTTTTATTTGATTTAGTTATTCATTGCGGGTGTGAATTCAACATCGGTTGCACTAATGGTATATATTCATTTTTGGCTCACTAATTAACACATCATTATCGAAAGAAAAACTGCAAAGAAAGATATTGGAGATTTTAAACCTCTAAAAGAAAAACTGTCAGAATTAAGATATCGCGGCAAAAACCTTTTTGCGAAATTTAATTGCGTTAACATTTGAAAATAAACATGGAAACAAGTTGCAAATCCAACCATCAAATTTCGTCATTCGCGTCGATGAATTCATCCTAAACGACAGATTTACTTTCCTGTTTTTAAATAAGAAATCTTTTCGCAGGACTCCACATACTCCACACCCTTTTCGTAACTTTCCCCATATCGCCCACGCTAGGGACGAGTAGAAAGGGCGCTGTCGTACATTCGGAGGGTATCTCTTGGCACTCGTAAATTTCGTTTCGCCACGTTCAATCGATGTCGTAAGAGACTTTGAGGAGAAAATCCGCTTTCCGATATTCAAACTTTTGGCCACCGCTCTTTCCTTCCTCACTTCCCGGAGTTTCTCCCGTTGAGAGATCGCGAAACCGCAGAGGAATCGGATTTTCGCCAGCGGCGGGCAATAATACATGAAAGGAAGTGGAGGAGTCATTTGCTAGTCCTGAGAGAGAATTATTTTGGAAGGATATCGTTACGAAATCCGAGATGAGGTCATCAGTTTCATTCGGAGCTGTTATTTACTTGCTTTTAGAGATGAAATTAAACCCACAGTGACGGGGAACGTTTTTGTGTTTTGCATCTTGCCGCCATGTTCAATTCAAACTTTAGCGTAATGTTTTAATCAAAGTCGATATTATTGACAAGTGTCTCTGCTAATGTTTCCCACGTCACCCTTTATATGGTCTTAAATTATTTTGATGGTGATACTGATAAAGTCATGAGCCTGAAATTGGATCCTAAACCTACATTTTGCGATAAATGTCAAAATGTCTTCTTCCATACGAAATACAAAAATTATCCGTCTACAGTTCGTGTATTCTAGTCATAAATATGCTAAAATTATCGAATTTTCTTAATTTCACCATTTTCACTGGAAAGTTCGGCGTTGGCAAATATCCAAAGTTCTTTTTCAGAGGGATAGGCTTAGAAATATCTGCGGATCTGAAACTTCAGTGAAAATCGTAGGATAGGAGGAATTCTCAGGAAAATGACATCTCTTTGAAGTTATTGCTTGACTTGAGCTAGAACAAGTATTAATATATATTATTGTTCAAGCCGCGTAGACCTTTTTTTTCAAATATTCCATTTTGGAAGAAGATGATTAAATTTTTCATTTAACGCCCATGGCATTCTCATGAAATATGGTGAATGTTCACAACAACAAAATATAAGAATTATTTGCTATTTTGCAAAAGAACTTTTGAAATTAATATCTAACTTGTGTAGCCAAGTATTTTTATTCCTTTGCCTTTCCTCCGATTATGAAAAGTCTTTTAATGCAAGAGAAAACCTAGTTAGAACATCTAGCTCGGTGTTTCTGGTATCAAGTTTCATGATATTATAAATTGCCGCCTCGCCTGTACCTTGCGATCAAACGTGATTTTTAGTTCCAGCGAAATGGCGCTTGTGGCTGAAGCAGCCTCCCAGCTGAGATGATAAGCAGCGCCTCTGTATCCATTCAATAAAACCAGCTACGGCATAGAAAATGTGCGCATTTTAAAGAACCGGCACTAAAAACACACCAACGTATTACTTTCATTTGTGCATAAAATCTTTAGTATCTTTTGCCCCTGAGTGTGTACTACTTCTGTGACGGATTTTGACCTCTTCTTTTGGAATTAATTATGTGAACTTTGCCAGGTATTACCCAAGAAAACTGTTTTATATATTACGATTTCGTGTATATTATAATGAATAATTAAGCTGGTAATATGCTAATGTGCATAATATAGCTAATATGTCCCGTTTTCTATCAGCTACTTTATCTTGAAATACAGCTGGTTGTGAGTTATAAAGAGGTCGTGTGCAATCTTTAATGACCGCTTGTAATCCGATACGCCTAATGGCGATTCAATGATAGCCTGGAACGCCATCTACACGACTATCCCACCAACTTCTTCTACGTTGATAATTAAGGTCGCATAGCTTGGTAGCGACTTTTAATCCCAAATGAGAATTAATGCGAACGACACGGTATCTCAATTCGCTACCGTTAACAGTAGAATCACGGACTGTTTCGAGTAGGAAGAGAAGTTATTCTATATGAGCTTCCATATTTTGACTTTCAACTTCTTTGTTTTCTTTATTCATATATACGCTCTGTCTCCACGGATCATAAACAGCAAACTGCTCATTTTATATATATTCTGGCCTGGAAATAGCTCTATCTAAATATCGATTTTTAACGAAGAATTGTGATAATTTTATTTTTAATTTCAGAAAGTAAAATCTGATTCTGATACTTACTTATATCCCATGTATATTCCTCGATTGTTATTTTCAGTTAATACCATGGTATATTATATTAAGAAAAAAGAAAATGATGTGGTTTCTAAAACGTAATAAATTCGGAAAGGTAAATCCACCGTTTTAGTTATGTGATATTTATTATTCAACTAAATTCTATTTATTTTATATTCCGAACAAATATGCTTGTTTAAAAAATTGTTAAGCATCTTATTTGAAAGCTTGCTATTCTTTCGTTTAGTCTGAATTACTTCCGATTATTGAACTATTAGGTAATTCTCACGTATAGTATAATTCAGATAGATTTGTAAAGATATAACAGTTACATCATCGGCATCATACATCTCTTATAAAAAGCACCGAAGAATACAGAAAGATATCAACTGCTTTATAAAATCCTGCCAACAGCTGTATTAAGTTGTGAAATATATTATCTTAGTAGTTAAAATGAATATTTATGCATCTGTGAAGAAATTTCCAGTGAAACAAGCATAATATTTTTAACCAATCGGGTCATCGAAATTTGTGCATTTTGAATTTAGTGAAGTGAAACAAACATACGATGTAGTCACGTAGAGATTTTTTTCTTCAGTAGTGTTTCATAGTCGTTGAAATCTTCACATTATAACTTACATATTTATGGTAATATAAAAATAATACATTAATTAAAAATTTTATAATTATAAATCAAGTACAAAAGCATTGGCCATTCACAAAGTGTTTTGAGACCACTAAAGGCACCTGTGTATTGGAGTGTTCAGCTCCAATAGTGATCAAGTCTCCTCCTATTTATGGTATCTTCCGTCGACTCGTTGACATCGTCTCCGTTAAAACTCACCTGTGAAGATAATATTCGTGAAGGTCGCCGTAATGGCCATCGGATGAGCCGTGACTCGGAAACGTGAAGAAGCGTTTAGAAAACGGCGTCTCCATATTCCGATGCTATCATTTTTTCCCACCGGTTGCTTCATCCGATGTCTCAGTGGATAATGCCCGTCTATGGGAAGCCTATTTGCGCCGATCCCATTCTTGCATTTTGTTGTGATAGAAGGGCATCGCGTCAATGATGGATTCGCATTCCGTGTGCGCAGTTCCATTATGCCTTTGGGTGGCGTTTATCCGGAAGAGTATGGCACAAGAGGCGCCTCACTCTCATTGCTTTGTTCATTACCAATGTCATGGGACTTGCTCGGGTATGCTGAGGCGCTATAACGAAAGGTTCCAGGAATAACTGCGATTGAATTAAAACGAGAAATCAGAGAGATTTGTGCTCAAATAGTTGCTTTGTATGATATATTAATATTTACTCTGCAAAGAACGTAATAAAATTCATAAAATCTAATTATATTTTAAATTTTAAGAGTAAAAAATCTTGAAGCTATGAATTTTCGCACGAATAGTAGTGTTTTGATTAAATTACTTTTCAATTTTTTGGAGATTTTACTCAATCTGTCTACCATTGAAACACGCCGCTAAGTTGGAATTAATATTAATTTCCCAAGTCAAGTTTAACAATTTTTTTATCCATAAGATTTTTGATACTGAGTGATGAACAGGTCCGCTAGGTGTTTCAGACGCTTTGATTCTTAATTACCCAATAGATTGGTTGTCTTTTGGGCGCTAAAACTTTAGATAGATAGCTCAAAGCCTAATCATAGTAGTGGTACTCCAGTTTAACGTATTGGGCTTCTTAATCTATGCATTGTTTATGGTCTACTTGTTGCAATTCTGCTTTAATAAGGGTAGGGTACAAAAACTGTTAATTTATCCTTATGAATATGTATTAAATAATATGAGGATGCATAAAACCACAGTTAGGGTCCTCATATTAAAACTAGTTGAGGTTAGGGAAAAGATAAATCCTGGTAAAATTTATAGAGTTTACAGTTCATAAGTTATATTGAGCTTACAATATCGCTTATGATAACACATTGAATAACTAAAACTGTCCATTCATTGAGGCTTCTTGGGATGTAAATTCCCTCTGTTTTCGAAAGCGACCGCGCGCTTCGTGGTGTATCCCGTACCTACGGCTACGCCGTGAAAGGTCAAGCATCAGAAAATACCAGTTCGCTGTGGTTCGAACTGACTGTGCGAAGCTCATCCTCGTCAGCATGATACGCAAACGACCGTCCCCGTTGGAGATGTCGCTATTTCGGGTCCAACTAATCATTTCCGTGAATGTTGTATTGTTAGAAGATAAACCAAATTTAGAACACCGACATCTAACAGACAATTATGTGCACCTCTCTAAAAGTCAGTATTTCTTCACGTCTCGTAATATCGTGCATGCGTAAGACAGAACATATGGCTATCTTAAGGATTAAATATCAGTGAGAGCCACATTGAGCTAGTTAAAAATGTTTATTCTAGCAGTTTCTTACTAAGATATACAACCTTTTCTGTAAATCTAAAGTATTTCTCATAATTACTCTTTGTTACTGTTTCGATAGTGATTACGAAGAATTAGAAGATTAAGCTTTTCCAGTAAAAAATCCATAATATTTTATATATATACTGTCATCTTAAAGAGAAGGAAAGAATTATAAATCGTAAAAATATTGTAAACGTGTTCTGATTCCCATTTCGAATTAATGCTCACGTTTTTAATGGTTCAGTGTTAAGGAAAGATTTTAGCTGCAAAATATGTATTATCAATTTAAGAACATTGATTATCCTGTTTTATTTCAGACGGACTGATTCTGTTCTTAAATTATTAAATATTTCACACCGCGCCAAGCGAAACTTTTACATACTTTTTTACGATGGGAAGCCATGTCTGCGCTTACCTCATGTTAAAATGACACCAAGTAAGTGAAGTCGCTGTAAAATACATCCATATATAGATCCATATTTTAATGTTGTTGCTCGCTTTATTAGCAATTTACGTTCGCAAACAAAGTCTTTGAAGATGCTACCAACCTTAGGGCATACCACATTATTTACAAACAAATGAACGACTACCTTGATTGTCCTCACACTCGCTATGATAGATCTCAAGGGTAAAATCTTGCACCAAAACATGGATTAAATCACTCTCGTGAGCTGAACGCTAATCAAATATAAGCTCTCCAATGTCGCCGAAGAAATTAAGTTCCGTAGGTAGCGGCATCTCCATAGGCCATTTAATACCCAACGGTAAACTCAAAACGTCATAATGATTCTTAGGCACTCCGAGATCCGTGCTTGCTTAGGAAAAACTTTAATTATAAAACCAATAAGGTCATTATTGTGTCTCATATCGGGCCTAATATCTTCGGACGAACGTGCTCGTTGGACCTCGATAAGAAGGAATTAAACCGAAATTCGATTTTGCGGACGATAAAGCCACCTGTTGATCGAAGGTGGTCACGTGGTCTCCAACTGGGGATTAAACGATACCTTCTGTTAATCTCGAGATTGTGCAATTCATCGAGATTCTCTTGTCGTACCTCAATATCTCAAATAATCGCATTACTTCGTTTTTCCTCTAATTTTCCGAATGAGGAGAACAATTTATCATTTATTTATTCATTATTCCTTTCCAAATAGAGATTGACAGAATTTCATAGATATTAGGGCAATAAAACGATGACCTACTATGAGTTGTATTGTACCTACAACTAATTTTTAGTAGCCCGGCCTAGATATTTGATTTTTCGCTTAGAGTGTAGAATTTTTTCTTATAAAAATATGTTGCATGCAAGCCAATAAGACACTTGAGTTACTTAGCTTAAAAATAAATATTTGAAATATTTACTTAAGGAGTACACTTTTATTTTACGTGAAAAAGAGGAAAGGGAAAAATATTAATGTGTAAAGTTGTGTACGAAGGACCATCTGTGTTATTCTATAGAGCACGAGAGTTTCTCTAGCAATTATAGTCATTTATACCGTTCTTACATATCTGTTATTAATATATTAATCTTATTACATCTTCATTGGTGCTTCTGTTAGGAAAATTGAATAATAATGTATGGATAGAAACTTGCGGTTTATTTTAAATTAGTACCTAAGGAATATATTTCCAATTTATATCTATCAGATATATCCACGCATATCAATCATAAGGAGCTTAACATAACCAAAATTAATGAATTGGGTGGTAGGCCAGTTAAATCCCTGGAAATAGGCTTAGCCCAGTTGGCTTTTAGGTAATCCCATGCTTTCTCCATTGCGCCCACGCTCTTGAAAACCCGGTGTTTACCGACTTGGAAACTTAATCACGCATACCATTCTTATGTCATTCACCTTCAAGTTTCAAAGCTTCTACGTGAAACATGCCGCGGTTAATGGAAAGGACGTCTGATTGCCGTTTCCGACCACGTTTTCGAGGTTTTTGAACTTTGCTTCCTTTCCGATTAAGTTTTTAGGAGTTTTCTCGTGGACGAGTCATGGCATTTTTATGAAAGAAGTTTTAACTTATAAGTTAAAAAATATTATACTCTAGTTACTTTTACACGCTATCAATCGTGGCATCACAGTAAGTATATTTTTATAGAGCGATTAAAAGAGAAAATGATTCTTTTAATGCTTAGTTACGTGCAGTATGTATTATAATTCCTTATTTTGTGATTATAAAATATATTTGTAATTTGACCTAAAATTGTATGGCGCATTCATATATATGAGTTTCCTCGGCCATTTAGGGAAACTTAAAAACTTTAATTTTAATCTTTGATGATTTAAAATAAATTTAAGAGATTAAAATTAAATAATTTAAATGAATTACGACCTAAAAATTACGTCTATTAAATTTCTTCAGTATTTATTGAGAAATTTTAAAAATAAATTATCAGAAATTAAAGATAGTTTGAATGTTACTATAGAGGCCGGGTAAAGAGAAAAGTCACATCTTGAGTTGTGCTTCTATTTAATTTACATTCATTAAAATAAAAGTAAAGAGAATAGGCTATATATGGCAAGCATATAGTATACCTAAGTGAAACTCACGAAAAAATATTCACAGCAGGATAACACCCATCTTGAGGGGAGAAAAGCCGGTGCAAACTAGTAGATTTCAAATGCTTAAGGATGACAAAATAGAAACCTCTAATTATAAAATGGAATTATAATAGATGATGAAAATTAAATAAGTAATAGCAAACACATTTCTTTGCCAACAGAAAAACACTTTTTAAATACAAAACAAAGGATATTATAAAACCATTTGCGATATTGATGCTTATTCAAGAATGGATATCTACTTTCGCGTTACAGTAACTCTATAAATCATTCGAATGACGTGGAAGTAATGCATATGAAGAGGAGCTGTTCATTACCAGCAAAGTAAACAGTTGCTGGCGTCACGATCATGTTGTGCCACTCGGTTCTCGATATCGCCGTCTCGTTAACAAAGTAATTCCGAAATCTTTTCCATTTCCTCAAGGGCGAAAATCGTTCCTTTTCCTCTGTTTCTGTGCAATATCGCGCCTCTTTGCAACCGAAGCACTCGGACAATCGATACTCTATCGCTCTCTTGATGGACGCATTTCCATTTTGCATCGCATTTCTTCGTTCGTCATCCGACTTTAGTCACATAAAAGAGTTTCTCCAACGCAAAATGAGGCGACCTTATAAGCATGCGGTCACATCTCAGCTTAAGATATACGTAACAGGCTGAGATGATAAATCTTGGAAAGGATTTAAGGTAACTTAACTCGAAAAGAAGTTTTCTTGATTTTTTCTTTGATCTCTTGGTTTAATAGATTCTTTCTGTTCCGCATGTGCAAGAATAAAGCTCAAACATATTTCTCAGGTGATTCGAATTCAATGCCAAAATTAGGGAATACAATGAAAATAAAAATAGAATTTTTACCTCAGAATTTGAAAATTCTGCAGTTGTTACAAGGTATTTTTGTCTTAATAGCGTACCAATACAAATCATTACAATATCTTTATATTTTTCATAACTCATACGTTAATAGTATCATTGATTGAAAACTTTTCTGTAAATTCGAAATGATAATAGATGTAATACGTTTATGTTATAACTGTATTGAAACAGAATTATTTATAGCTATCTCAATAGTTGTCAGGTGGCGCGCCCTTAGTAGCGAAATTCAGTTTCCTTTCTCATTATTTCATTTCCTTCTTTAATTGAGTATTACATTAAACTTAGCTGTTTTACTTCTCTTTGTAGTTGTTCATTGTTCTCTTTTCGTCAACTTTAAGTTGCGAATTTTCGCCCATACCCAACTGCTTCTTTTTATCCTAATTTCTTTTTTGAAATATAAGACGCATCGCACGAAATTAAACGAAAGAATTAATCAGGCCAAATATTTCTGCTTAAAGATCATGCTTCATGAACCTACTGTAAATATGTTCTTAGATTGTCTCATAAATCGATGTGAGATTAATTTAAGTTCATTTTTCTGGTTACCAGTAATCTGGACCAGTACCAGGATCTTAGGTTACCAGTAATGAATGAATTATTCAATAGTTATTGCACGCGAATTTTAATTTAGTATTTCTTCACCTTAGAATACTATACCTATGTGGTAAAGATGACTAAAGATGCGGAACCAATACGAAAATCGGATCATCGGAGTCGTCTGGTCTATTTAAAATGTCTCCTTCCTGCACCGGGATGAGCTAATCTTGCCCAATGAGCCCATTTACCGAGATGCGATTCCCACAGTGGCTTTTATCACCTCCCGAACCTTCTCTTGCTCCCCACTCACGTGTTGCACGAATACGGAATGTGAGGGGCTTACAAAATGAACATCCTCGTGACGAAACTGCTTTAGAGATGGGCACTTTATTCTCTTGCAGTGCTCTTTGTCGTGCGATTATCTTGACCTTTACCGAGCATTTGGAGTCGCTGCACATGGAGAACGCTTAGGAAAGCATCTTTCGTTGACGAGATTCTTACTTGGAAACCGCATTTTCAAAGAAGAAATCGCTAATTATTTCTGGCTGGTATTGGCCAACTAATTTGATCCTTATGAAGCGTAGATTAATGAGATGAACTTATTTACTGGATCCATGAGAGAAAAAAATTATCTCGATGGTATTTGGTGCAATATTGGAGGTTTATTATCGGAAACATTTTGATTTAAACGTTATGAAGCCTTAATACACAAGATAACATAAGCTTTGCTTTATTCATTTACGTGTTACTATATTTTATCATACGAGGAAATTCATCTTAACTCATAAGATAAAATAAACTATATTTTATTCCATTCTTTATTACTTTATTTATTTTATCTTCTGTGTAAATATGAATCTCCACTAAGAGAAGGCCGAAATGATTTAATTGGTTATGAAACCTTTTTAATATCTATAACCGGAAAAAAATATTAATAGTGAAGTTGGTTAGGGTCTTATATTATTTGCATTCATCCAATACAAGTTATGAATGAAAGTATTAGTATGAATATAGTAATATAGTATATTATAGCTTAGTATAGTATAGTAATATGAATGTTAATATAATGGTAATTCGTTTGATGCATGATTACGAGTACTGAAAATTTCAGTTGGTTGATCTATTCATCAGTTGTTTCAATCTTACTCTTTGTTACTAGCATAAGCAGAAGCTCACTATTTGGCGACCTTAAATAAAGCAAACTAATTACTAGATTGTGTACTATATTGGCCAGAATTCAATATCTATCATCTTAAATTAAGGAGAGATATAATGCGGTACTCTCATCTCTTGAGTAAACTCTATTTCGGGTATCAGCGGCCCTCGTGATGTCAGCACAAACCACTTTCGTTTCATCAAATCCTAGTATGTTTGATAATACGGCGATCGGAGGGAATCATGGGAAATGAAAATGGCGAGAAAAGAAGGAATTCGGCAGGTGGGTCCCGCACCAAAATGATCCCATCACTCATCAGGAAAGAGATATGTTTTCATAAGATCACTTTCATCGAGATTATCTCGATCAACAAAAGCGTTCTCGTCGAAGATAGTTGCTGTATCACGCTGGCAGATGGCGGATAACACGATACAACGCTCGAACCAATATTTTCATTATTATCTAGTAAATAGCCACGCCTCAATCAACCGAGCGAGAATAAGACTTTCCGAGTATTATTTATGTGTGTAAATCAAATTACTGAAATACGAAAATCGACCGCAAGGTCGCGCTCACCTGTTTCAAGGAGATAACCATGAGCGTCCGCGATCATAAATTGTCGCTGCTGGTGATATTTTTGCCTCGTTTCTGTAAATGTTATGAGAATGCTAGGATATCTGCGTTACATCTACATCTACAGTATAACCCTAGTAGCCGACTTTAGGCTTGTGGTTTAAAGTGTAAATACCAGTCGTTTGAGCTAATTTCTTACTCTTTTATTATCGCTTATAGTTCGCGTATTGAATGAATGTTTAAAACAATTTGTCCTAGTATCTACTTCTCTTAATATACGCTGATTATCGGATCGGCCGAGCTAGCAGGTACAGGTTACGCGTTCCGTATAGGTGTGAACTTTCCCTATCTAATTACTTACCCATAAAAATATAAATTTTTCTGAGATTTTTGTTCTTATTATCACTCAGTTCTCAACCACTACTTATATATGTTAATCATGGTTTTTAAATATGTAGTTTCAGCCACAGGGGTATTAGTTTTTTGTAAATAGTAGATCTAATAGATGAAAATCGTACTCCCACAGCTTTGTTAGTTGTTATTACAGTGTGTTTCACGTTATGTTGTCAATTTTAGAAATTCGGAATAACAAATAACAGTTTGTAAGCATAAACATATACGTGAGTGTATTTAAAAACCCAGCGATCGTATTCGACTACTAAATAGCTATTTTCAGATGAAAATTACTGTAAGAACAGAGTATATCTACCAGAAATTAGGGTAATGTAATGATCTACTTTATATAAAGGCAAGATTGAGACTTATAATTTTTATCTTACATCTAATCCTAATATATATTCCGTTATCACTACTATTTTCACTTGAAGATGACTACATAGTAGTCGAAACCGGTCTGAATTTGTATGTATGCTTACGTGAAATTTTACAAGTTGTTTATCACATTTTTAGGAAACATAGATTATTTTTACGTTTTCACTATTCTTCAATGCATTTCATTTAAACATGTCGGAAGTAATTCTGCGTAGCGTTTATATGGATCGTAATTTACTGCAGGAAATCTCCCTGGAACCTCAGCTGTCATCTCTCAATCCTGTTTATGCTTTTCATCCGAAATCAACCTTCGCCACAGTTAATAACGATTGCCTCTTTTATTGCTTCATCCGATTCCATTTATGGGGCCATTCGAACGGAATTAGGTGCTCCCGATTCAATCAGCTGGTGGCCTACATAGCTCCAGGGATTTCGTTAATTACCTCGGTAACGGAATCAACCTTGCTGCGTTATCGCCAAAATAGAAGATGACCCATTTGTGGAGGAGGTTTGTGTGTATTCCGACCGTTTTAATGTCATCAATATCAGACAAATACGCAAGGGATAAGGAATGGACAGTAATCGTGGGAGAGAGCGACCTCCAGATTCGAAGGTTAAAACAGGTTTCAGTTCTTTCAGTGGTATCACATTTGTGATCGTATTAATAGCCTGAAATGATTTATTGTGTGCGAAAAATTATTTTAAAAATCTATAAATGGAAATACTGCTATAATACTGGAATATAAATACTAAAAATCACTAATGTTATCATTCCGGTTTGTCTGATCTGCAGCTAGTTACATTCATAACAAACTTGTAGATAAAATGTAGCTGAGAGAATATCTTCAAAAATACGAAAGGCAGTATCAGATTGAAAAGTGATTTGTTTGTTCTGATACTACTGTTTGTCATTCTATTGTAGTGAAGAAATAACTCATCATCTGTAAGTGGTTAAGAGTATTGTAATTTTTTTGAGATGTTAGGGTAATTCTCACTAAATGAAATGAAATTTTCAGGCTTAAAATAACATACGTTTTTTATACTTTCCCCATGTAGTTATCGATCTGCAAGGTTTGCTTGTCTTTGTTCGTTATTAATCACCCTTGAGGCTGAATTTATTTCAAATTGTTTTAAATTTAGAAATTGATGGAAAATTAAACTGAAATATTTGCATTATGAGATTATATTAAATGGATGATTTTAGATTTAATGGAGGTGAATTTAATATTAAGAAGAATTGACTGAAAGTTAACTAAACATCCTAAAAAGTAAAAAACTAAAATAAGGACATTTTTATCATCTCAATTGCTTATTCTATTGAATTACTAACAAAGAAAAAGAGGATGATGACTCAATTTTTACTTTATAGAAGATATCCACACGAAAGCTTTCAAAATTAGTTTTTTTAATCATTCCTCCCGTAATTATAATGCCGTAATGTATAATATATAACGTTGTTTTATGGAACCTCTTAACATTGTTTTTTTTTTCTCTTTCCTAGAAATCCCTTTCGCACAATTCCGGAGAATTTTCCTTGTTAGAGAAAGGATGAGGTTGTGTGGCTGAGTTTACAGGGAACATTTAAATCATCGCCGTGGGGTTATATCATTCGTCCTGTTTGAAAATAGTGTTAAGTTGAAGTTTCCTCATCGTCCAGCTTAAACATAAATAATGCCCTCAAATCTCGCCATTCTCCGAAGGGAAATTTACATGAGTTAACTGTCCCAAATCTAATTACAGTCTGAACTTTCCTCGTCCACTTCTTAATTTGGCGCACTTCTCTTTTCCTTGTGCATTCCTTCCTTTCAATCCGATTCACAGCAGTTTTTCCTCGTTTGCCACTTCCATCCCTATTACAATCCTTCACTCCACATTCTCTATAGCTGTAACATTTTCCTCGTCTTTTTCCTAAGCCACAAACTTTTCGAGCTCTTATTTAAGTGTATTCTCTTTAGAAGGATTTCACTTCGCTCCCAGTTGCCACAATCACAGTTAATCCATGAAACGGCTTGCGTCTCCTAAGCATATATATGCGGAACTTGTCATCGACATCAAGTGATTTAACGATGAAACTTTATTAAGGCTTAGAATATTTGAATAATGAAATATTTTCAAATTATGCTGAAGTTTTGCTAGCGAGAGCTCTAATTCAAAACCATTATAAAATGCGTTTTCACGGTATTATTGGAAAACGAATTAATATCTTCCTTAAATCTCATATTAATAATATTGCTTTTGTTTCAAATCAAACTTAGTTGATTTAGTTTATCGCAATATTAAATAATTTGAAATTATAATCAAAACTCTCAGTTCTAGTTCCAACGAAGTCATTACTTGAATAATACAAAACACCTATCAGTTATGGTAAACGGCATTAAAATTTATAATTGCTTACTTAAAAATAATGGGATAACAATGAATTAGACATTCTTTCTATCCAAAAAATCCTCTAATATCCTCATACAAAAATTAAAATAAACACTCTTTGCATGCGTAGTAAAACGTTGATACCGTTGAAAAAGTGCCTTATCATTCGATAATCCAATTTTATCTGCATAGGAGGAGGCTTAACAGAAGATAAGTAGAATGTCAGTTATATTTTGCCATTGTAAAGGCTGATTGATCATTAGATTTTTCTGTCAAAAGCGATTCCTTTACGACTTTGAAATACTGAAGTGGTTATGACAATTGAATATGTGTAATGGGAGGAACATTCATGACAACAAGATTGAGTACGAGTGACAATCACTCATGATCATATGATTACGTTCTATAGTAAATGAAAATTTGGTATTTTTAGAAAATTACACCAATTGTACAAGTGAAATTGATAGACTTTTTGAAATCTCTTATTGAAGTATTGCAGTAGGCAATCTTTTTTTAAATATCATTGATTTAGTTTGCGGTTATATATAATTAAATGATTCATTTATCATTGCATTATTATTGTTAAGTATACATAAGGTTTACCGTAGATAGATGCAAATTATATCTCGTAAATAATTTTAAATAATTATAATATCTTAGCTTAACACTGTTTTAAATATATCACAACATGAACAAGAGTTAATTAACTTCTATAATCGTTTTCGTGCATCTTTAAGAAAACACGTGCCATCTAGTTTTAATTCTATGTTCATATAAAGGATCTTTTTGTATGATAATTTCATCTTTTCATGTTTTTGCATATTATCAATGTAATTCGTTTTTCTAATCCATACCTACGTTTCTCTTCGCTTTTGAATGCTACAATTATTTCCTCAGTTCAAATCATTATCACAGGAGTCCTCTTCTCTTATGACAGTCAGTAAAACGAAGAATGAATAGTATCAGCAACGGTTAATTCCTTGAAACAGTTCAACTTTGTACGTACATTAGTATTTAAAGGTATAGGATAACATGCAGGAGGCTCGTGACATGACTACTGAGCATGCAGTTCTCGCTGGACCATTATTTCAAAGGCTCTAGCTCGGTTTATCCTCTCAAAAAGCAATGATATTCCTCATACTCGCATTGAGATCTTTCCATTATTCCCGCCAAGAGAAGTGAGCCAATTGTTGTTATTGTTGTTGTTTTATTGTGGTGCGTCGACATCTACGATCATTTCCAGGGACTACCGGAAGGGCGTGACAGCAGCGCCTCCGCGATATCGTGCGGATAAACAGAGCAACAAGTGATAGCAGATCACCACATCACCACCGGAAGTAAATTTAAATGAGAGCGGCGCATATATTATGGCGACTTGAGGTTTTTCCGCTTTTCAAGACAAGAGATTGACGGGAAAGTACGTGGATGTTATTAGTTTTATCTTGTTAGCGCCGATTCAGGGTCAAAGCACTCGAGATAACTTGGGGAGACAGATTAATCATAGGAACTAAGAACGGGGAATTTCTTCTTTAGAAATCTTTCAAAGCTTCCAATTTAAGAGTGTATGAAAGAAATTTTTTGATTTCAACTTAGTGATCCCTAATAAAAATAAAGGAAAATTTTTGGACTTCATAATTTTATTTCTGTTATGACTTGGGTTAGAAAAAATCTTAATTGATGATTATAAGAACGCGAAGGCAATATTTTAAATTCACTCAGAATATTTGGTAAATATGCTTTATTGATGGATAGTTATTTTTTTCTCTTTAAAGCTGATTTTTGTTTGCTTAAGATGGTATTATTCCATCACAATGTAATATCGCAATACTCGGAAACCTAAGTAACACTTTTTCCTTCCTTATTCTGTGGTAAGGTGTTCATAAATGTACATCTTGTACTGTGCTTTTCGTTTTTTTATTCTTTAAATGAAATATACTCTAATCAGAATGGTTTCTCTAAATTGCTCAGAAAATAAGATGAATGGATATAAATTATCGTTATCACATTCCATTATTTTCTCTTATGGTAAACGCTTCTTAGCATTGTAGCATTTTTCTCAGCGCTATTTTCATCAGTGATATTTCATATCTATATATTTCACTGAATAAATTATCAAATTTAACGTATTTTTCGAATATCTATATAGCATAAAATAACACTGATGGTGTATAGTAACACCATTGAATCAAACGTAAAAAGGTTTGGATTCCTGTAACTCCTGCGATCAATTCCATCCTGAGATCCCCGATAAAAATATTGTATTTCGTAGCAAATATCCTGTTGGTTAAACGACTTTAACAGGATACGTTTGCACGAAACTTTCAAAAGAGAGCGTCCTGCTATTATAACGAGAATTGATCATAATCACACTCGAGTTGCCAGATTCCGATGTTACGTAATTCACTAGCACCAAGTGCTTAAAACTGGAAGTTACGAGATGCTATTTTCCACGCAGAAAAAGGGGAAATTCCTGAAAAATCTCCTATTTAGCGGAAAAGGATACTTGGCAGGACGCATGAGATAATAAATAGGGAGGGAAGGAAGGATTCATATCAGTGTGCGGAAATGTAATGGGTGAAGGGACACTTTGGAAGAAGTAGAGGCATTTAAGCAGCCCTCGGGATGATATCCAAGGAAAAGAATGAAAACTCCTTGGAGACGATGTCATCTTTCTTTGCCCCTCCTTCAGACAACAATTGTACCTCGCCGAGTCATGCCAACTTTGAGAAAACTCGCTTTTTCTCGCGCACCAAGGATGATCATGCATGAGAAGTACCGACTCATTCATGTAACTTCCAACTAGTCGCAAACATATAATGACCACTATTAATACCTGATTGAAAATGCAATATCTAATTATGTACACGCGGAAAAATATACTGCGAAAATATTTCCTCCTTTCCTTAAAGTTAATCATTGATGCGGTCGACAGATAACTATAAGCTTTCAGGAACTCTACTCGTATACCGTTCATCGTGCATAGGCAGATTATAACGTGCTAATGCATGATGATGAGTAAATCTCAAATTTCGTACTTAAGGTATGATGGCATCATTTATACGAAGAGGCCCAAAGAGGTAATGCGGGCCCTGGTACATTAGTTAGGAAGGGCCCCTTTGTTTTTAGTTTCCTATCCCAAGTTGGGATTATTATTAAGTTATCCCTATTCATTTTCTAAAGGTATTTAGGTGACTTTTATACATCATGAGCTAAAGAAACGAAATTTGAGTAGAAAAATTACCTGCACGATTTTGCATCGTCAAAACATTACAAGTAAGCGATCGCAAATACGGATAGTTACTTCCGGTCGTTCTTTCCTCGGTCTAATACATTAGATTTGGTAAGGATATTGGTGTTACTACTATACCATACTCCACTGCTATAAGCCACTCTAGTCTCACTGAGTACATATCTAGATCTATATCTATTTCCCTTTATGATAATGACTTTATGCTAAGGTCTCAACCGGGCCCCTAAGATAAGTAGCGAACCCCTGGTGCTGTAAACCCTGTAGTCCCCTTCGTGTCAGCTATGTTGTTGTTATGTATATCTTAGTAGTATAGGCTTATGGGAGATCTATATAATCTTATATAGGAAGGATTAAGAAATAGTTGCTATATTTGATTAGATCGAGCACAATCAGCTGTAGTGATTGTTAATAGAAACGCAAGTCATAACTGCTAGTTAGCTACATAGCATATACTATGATTAGATTCATTAAATATGACATAGTTGCAGATGATAATTTGGTATTCTAAACGGTATCATCTGAAGTACCTATCAGCGTACATTATGATGAGAATACGATTCAATCAAATAAATTATCTGAAGTTAAAAGGCAACGAATAATAACGCTGAATAAGCTATTATCATTCCTTCCGTGTCTTTTGTTGGCCTACCTGGCAATTTTCCTGATAATTAAGAGGATTATAATTTTTCCGTTACATTCCAAAGGAAATTGGACAAAATTATTTGTTTTTTTTCTTTACTAATATTTTCTGAGTCTTTTGATGGCGTATTCGTTGTCAATAGTATTTCTACTTCTATTGAATTCAAAACTATCATTATGTTAATGTGGGAAGAATATTCCTTTGTGTTTGTATACCTTAAGATCTGTTATTCAGTAAGTATCCCAAGAATTCCTGTTTTACATCATATTCATGCTTAATTATAAGAAATATTCAATCATTTTAAAGAGTTTTATAATGAATATACATTAATGATACCGGCTAAGCTTTGCTCTTTCTACCTTTGCCGTTAGATCTCTGGGTAAAACTTAATATTTCGAAAAGTTGTATTTGATAGAGAAGTGTGCCGTAGAGAGATGCTGGGATCACAGCACAGATCTAGAGTGCATAATCAACTGTCAAGTCTTAGTTTTATATCCTTTCGTCACAGCCTTATTTCTTGAATAGAGAGCGATTAATTTACTTACGCGCGATCATAATTCACGTTAAGCAATGACAGGAATGAGTATAATAGTCCATTCAGTGTCCCGATCCCTGTATGCTTTGATAAACTCTTTGAGTACGTCAATTAATTTTTCAAACTCACGCGGCAAAGCAACCGAAACATGGAAGACAGCCAGAGATTGTAGAGTTTCTTTATGATTGCGTCAGATGTCGCGACAATCGGAGGCCTATGAAGGCGATGGATTGTTGTCGGTGCGTGTCGGCTGCGTCACTTCGATTCAATCGCGATACTACGCCCTCTGGTGACGCTCTTTCTTTTGGCGGCCACCATCGCCCCACGATTGTCGCGGACCTTGTTCAAAGCATCCATTGTCTCGTCCACGTAATTCCACTTCCTATTAGTATTAATATTCATAGTACGAGGGGGCGCATACTTCCTCCTCCCTGACCTCGTTCTCTGGATTCGGAACTTGTCCGCATGTTCTGATCGCCTCTGGTTTCCCCAAGTGTTTTTCGGGTTTCCTCCTCTCTCTTTCAACTCAGGAATGCTGCTTCGTTAAAGACTGCATTACAAATACCTGCCGTACATTCCTGGGATTTTGATTTCCCTTGATTCTAAGAAAAAACGCTATTTGGAATTGCTTATAGACTATATTCAATGGCGAATTATTTTGGAAACGCTGTTCGATCGTACCCCGCTATTTGCAGAAATTTTATAATTAATAACGTCCATAATTTGATTTTAAATATCTTCTAAATATTTTTATAAATATATTTTCGTGTTTGTTTTGAAAATTAATATATTTTGAAAAATGTTTTGCAAAATATATCTTCCATACCTATATATATATTCCAACCTGAAATAATGAAATAAAGATTCTGTTAGCACATATATCATGGATCAAATCCGATACAAGTATTTTTAATGCATTGTTTCGTGTCAATTTAAACAATTAATTTATCAAATACTTAATTTAATATCGAAACCAGAAACAATAGCAGAGTAACCTTACAAATGAGACTTTTGCTTGCGTTCACTGAATCAAATATTAGCAATTTAGAACTATAAAATGATGATCCCTATTTTACATACATCATTTTTACCATTCAGTAGGTTCATGTGCCATAATATTCCCTCGATGCTACTATTTCTTTCGTTTCATGGGAAGTTACTGTTTTAGAGACGAGATAGAACTGAGAAATGCTCATTTTCCCATCGTAGTCATTGCGGGATTTTCCGCGAGAATTGAAGCCATTCGAGGATTAAGCAGAAGGAATTGTCATAAATTCAACTTCACTCCTTATAAGAGGGGCAGTTAAATTAATTAGGCCATGGTGTGATGAAAAGGAAAATTTATGAATGATGAATGAATGTTATTTCGCAGTCGCAATACTCTGACTTAGGCTATGAATACGAACGTAATTGTATGCACCTACTTCACAATGTACTATAATCAGGGACCTTTTGAGAGGCCTCTGGAAGATGAATTTATCTTTGTGATTTCAAAGGAAAATTATTATTCTTCGATTTTCTTATTTTTTCTCTGTAAGTTTTTCCTTTTCTGCATCGGTTGTAGTTTTGTTTCTTTCCAGAGTTAGTTTTTGGGATTATAAGTGAAATATTAACATTTACTAATATAAATCAAGAGAGAATCTAAAGATTTTCTAATAAACTGATCCGATTATATCTGGTAATTTCATCATAAAAAGAATTTATTACACAAAAAATGAATATACAATTAATTATGTTTTAGACAATTTTGCCAATTTTCGGGTTTTCTAAATGTATCTTATTAAATAGTCCAGTTCATAGCAAATTTAATTGAATATATTTTAAAATAATCATCACGATAAAAAATTTAAAATTTGATGTGAAATATTTATTTAATAAATAAAGGATATCAATTATTATTACAAAATGATAATTTTCAAAACACCATAATAATTTTATAATGGTATTTATATTATGAAAAATAAATAAATAAATTATAAATATAAAAATAATTAATAATTACATAATTTAGGTCATACTCATAATCATTCACAGAAAATTATGTATTGCTCAGTAGAAATATGATCATACTGTTACCGATATATTCCTACACTTATGGGACCCTGGAGACTTAAAAATACTACGCATATGTCAGATATGCCATCTCTCAAATAAACCTCAGCTGCGCCAAATTGACCGTTCTGACAGGGAAATGAACAATACCAAAGAAGCGGACGCTGTCAATACTAACAAAAGGAATGAGTAAATTTTTCTCCGCATTTGCTCTCCTTTCAACACGTTTTAGAACATCTGCTCACCTGCGTCACCTATTGTTAAATCACGGCTTTGCGAGCGCCGGACGCGTCGTGACGTCAGAGGCGGTGATTCACATCCTCGCGACGCTTCAACAAGAGCGGTCTTTCTTTTCTCGAATGATTTTTCTTCGCGTAATGGAAATTACCAGCAGTGGGCGGTCTCTTGCGTTGCCTACTCCGTCGTAGTGGATTTCAAAGCCCCCATAGTAAAGTCATTTCCTCTTCATTTATTGATACTAAGTTCTGCACCGGAATTTGATGTTGTTTTAGTCTTGCATTTCCATTTCCGTTTTACTCAGGGAAGAATCTGACATATATAGCGATTTGCAATCACCATACAGTCATTTAATCTCTCTGAGAATATCTCATTCTGATCTCTTTGAGATCTGATAATTTCAAAGAAATTCTCTTTATCTAGTCGATCGGTATATTATGTTATGTCCATCTGTTTGAGAATTAATTTCTTTCAAGGGGAATTACCTTATGGTATTGTATTTGATGAATTAATTGCATTATAAGGAATTATCGTACTGTAGTAAAGTTGACGAATTAATTGGTTTCAAATTGTGTTGTTGCGTATTGGATGAATTTATTTATTTAAATTGAAGCTCTTTATGATAGTGTTGTTGGTAAATTATTTCTTTTGTATTGCCTAATTTAATTTCGATACGCAGAAGAGAAGATGTGCAAACCCAAGCATTGGATAGTTTCAAGTTTGAAAATAAAAGTATAAGTAAAATAAATTAATGCCAAAATTGTTTCCTTAACATCAGACTATTAATAAATTTACTTAATTAAATATTACGGACCTTTCCTTTACATTACATATTCAGCTTACTTTCTTCCCCTCTGAAGACTGAATAAAGTTTGCATATTTTATATCATTTTCTGCTTGTTGAATTGAAACATTCATTATGCAATTTACCTAACGCCAAATGCAATTTTCGTTCCTTCCTTTAGGTTTAAATTAGAGGATATAGACTACATATGTTGTTTACACAGAATTAAATCACAGAAGAATAAAGACTTGGTATGTTACGGCTTAACAATGGCGATTCCCCTTTACTATAGGAGTATGATCTTCAACTGTCATATTGTTTCATTCATATTGATGAATCGTAACGTCTTTCACATTTATGACGATGATCCATTAGAAAAACAGATCGGCAGTATTGAATTGTGAGGAAATTTACCAAGTCTCTTTTCTTCTTTACTAAGGCCTTACACGAAGTAATTCCTGACCATATTGATTTAATTCTTACTTTAAGGATTGCATATCTAGTTCTGAGAAAATATAACGTAGGTTTTTGTATTTCATAAGATATCGTGTTCTTAGCTTGGGAGTTTTTGCTGAATATTGGAATGGCTGATATATTTCTCCGGAAACTCAACGTCTGTAACTATTGCGATATTCTAATTCTTTTTGCTTTTGCTGGCCAAATGGACTGCCGATTGGGTTGAACTTTGTGATTTGTCTGGAACTTGATTGCTCTTAATTTTGTGCCCTTCTCAATTTCTCCGTCTGCCATCTTAATCAGTGGCCAGAGTTTATTCAACTTTTTTAGCCAATTGACCCTGTGCCAGTGTCAGACTACCATCAGTCCTCATTTCGTTCCGGAATAGTACCATTGGAAATTTCCTCGACCCAATATTATTCCTTTTATTCTTACTTTCTAGGTCCACACAGAAGCTAAACGCATAAACATATGGTTTATGTATTCAAAAGACTAATTCATGACTCAGGCAAGATTGGTAGTAGTAGTATTGTTAAATGTGCTTCGACAGCTTAGGTCATTTCGCACATTGGCTCCCACCGGGAATCGAACCCGGGACCGCTTTCACCAAAGGCAAACGCGCTGTCCACATGACTATCCGGGAGCCCTCAGGCAAGATTATTTTTGACTTTTTTCATACTTCATGTTTTTGGCCCATTCCTGTATCTCAGTCTTTTACAAATATTCCTTTTACGCTAAATTCTATCGCAAGAATGTTTTTTCGGATATAACATAATGTCAAATATTTGGCATTCTCGAAGTCCTCGAGTGTCCTCGAGTCCCGATAATCGTTATTGACCTTTAAAAATACCTGAAACTTCTCCGAAGCACAAGGAAATATTAGATGAATGTTGTTTTTGTATTAAAACTAAAATATTTTACGATATACAGAAGTGAAAATAACGAGATTACTGGCACTCGAGCCAAGATCTCACTACACTTAAGAATTACGTGCTATTGTTAGTAATTACGTGACCTAAATTTGTATCATAAAGCATATTTGAAGGATATTGAAAACTGTATTAATAAGGAAAGGGTTGAGGTGACTTTGCACATGGCGTGCACCCAGGAAAAAAGGACTTGAAAAAAGTCTGATAGGGCCGGGAATCGAGCCCGGGATCTTCCTCTATCCGGGAGGCTGCCTGAAACATCTAGGCTGTACCAGAACATTTTAACAAGCCGTTTTGGGGACTTTGTGCGCAAGGGCAAGTGTATTTGGCAATTGTTTTATAATTCAAGCTTGAATTCCCATACTTTATATTCGCAAATTAATGACATTTTTAAATAGTGTTGAATTTTATTTTTATTGAAATAATGCCAGCCCATCTTTATGAAGTCTATTTTTCTTCTTTTTGTTAGCTAACTGACGTATACATATCGTATATTCTACCATTCGCTAAATTAGAGATTTTTCAAAAATAGAACTCGAGGTATAACGCCGAAAATTTCCCAGAATTTTCTTATCTCGATCTTTCTTTTAGTCACAATACCTGGGCAAACATTCTTGGTTAGTTCACGCCTGTCGCAATTTCTTTCTTTCCTCATTGCAGCTAAATCATCAATGAAATATCTGCAAATAGTGATAAAGCATTTTTATAACTGTTTTCCTTTAATAAGTCCTATTTAAGTCATCGTTTTTGTTATTATTCATGCAGGATTTAAGACGGAAGTGCGAGTTCTGGGTAAATATAGGATACCTTTTAAAGTAAAGATAGGATATCTTTAGATCAATTGTAAAATTTTTCTTTAATTTCTTTTCCAAAAGTCTATATACTAAGTATTTCGTAGATCAATGCCATCGGTTATGTAACCAAACTGGTGAATGCTTTATTTCCTTATCATTGTGCCTTATATAATCTATGGAAGCCTGAGGTTGGAAATTTCCCGCCGATATCTACAGTACTGTTAAATGAACGGAATATTATTAAAAATCCATCAAAAGATATTATCTAAAAATGATAACTTCCAAAAATGTATGAATGATAAGAAAAGCTGCTCCTATCTTATATTCCTTTCATATAAAATGCACCGGACTCATATAAAGTCACCAACTACTGAAGTAAGTGAACTTACATTTTTTTACAATCGCATAAGCTACATAATTGCGAAATAAATTGAAATCTAACTGTACCCGATATGTCAAAAAGGAATTTCACTTATGGTTTTCTATATACTACATAGAGAATCTCATATTCAGTTAAGTCTACAACATATAGTTATCCCTAGAGATATTTAATCCCAAATTCAAGGAAAGAATTATGGCACTCATTAGATAGCGAAATGTTATCGATTTAATAAAAGGATGATTTAAATAATCGCCCAATTAACTTTTATTTTTTCCATAAATTATTTGTTAAATAAAAATATTGTTTGTTAATGAAATTAAAACTTTTATATTATGAAATACATTAAATAATAATGTAAATTCATTTATCTTTTCAGATGACGAACTCTCAGAACTGTCACATCTTGGTGAGTAAGAATTTATTTTCTAAAGTATGATTATTTCTTTATCCTACAATGCTTGCTGGGAACTTTAATGCGATATATTTACACAAGGATGTTCCATAAATGTCTCAATCTACACAAGACTTAAAGAAAATTTGTCATCCTGAGCTGGCAGTAAATCGAACTTTTGCCTCACTTTAAATCGTTCAAGAAGTATATTTTAGCTATAGCTTGCCATAATTTGACCCAACACATACATTTATACAAATTAACCAAAGTTATAGACTGACAGAAAATGGTCATTCTCCCTATCATAATACCAAGTTACAATACGTCTTTTGTAGAAAACAATGTTAACTATAACTTTTGCGTTAATCCAATTTGAGCAATTTATTTACTTAGCTCATTAATTCCTTCTAATAATTTAAACCTAATGATTTTGTATCCTTTTTCATCGCGATCATTTCATGTCTTCAATTTTTCTACTATAATTTTTGTGATAAAATTTTACTTAGGTTAAACATTTGTATCTAAATTAATAATCATCTCATTCCTCCAATTACTGTATTATGTTTCACGTGGTGAAGATTTGCTTAATTTAAAAAAATCATTATCTAAAATAATAATCTTTCTGTCTTCAAGTTATCAACTTCATTATTAGCGATAAACATTTTCTCGGGTTAGAAATTAGTATTTAAATTAATCTGTATAATCAAATGCTTAGATAGTAATTCCTTATACAATCAATGTTTGATTGGATAAAGATAGGGGCAGAGGATCACACGCGCGCTTTGACCTAGTAAAAGCTGAGGCGAGGATGAGCTTGAAATAAAAATGAGGCTTTGCATCTTCAATGCCACGGTTGCAAAGCTGCTGCAACGGCTTAAAGCGTTGATCGATGAGTATGGCCTTCTTGAATATGGATGGATGCTAAACGAGTGCAGACACGTGAATCGCCCGTGAAAATGTCTACCACTCACCACGTGTGCTTTTTACATAGCGCACATATAAATGCTGGAGAAAGAGAGAGAGAAAGATTTATGGTTTGGATAGGATCAGCTTCGATCACCAACTCGTGTCACTTTGCTGCGCTTTGCATCGGAACTCCTCTGATCTTGCTACGTAACTGAAAAGTTTGCTTCAAACGATAATATTGGAGATAAAAGTTGAACTGAGCTTTCAAAATGCAGTTGCCGATTAGGGAAAATCCTCTGAACTTGAATGATGGAAGGAAAGTCCATCCGAAATCTTTTGGAAGCACTCTGAATTTGAAGAGCGATTAAAATATGTGCGTTGGTTATAAATAGGGTTAATTTACGAATTGAGATAAGACACTCAAATTAGTAATGGCATCAGTTAACATCAGTTTTTCGATAACTATTGCACATTTTAAATTTGTATTTATGGTGTAATTTTCTATAGAATATGAATATGTTTGTATGCATCCGCGATAGAAATACGTCCTCATTTAGATTAATTAACTCCAATGTACACTTTCTCCAAATACGCTTTCTCATGTGGACCAAAGCTTCATGTAATTCAAACACTTATTTTAGAAAGTAATGAAATTTATTTTTAATGTTCTAGAGATTTAATGCCTTATTATTACCCATGGAATTCTCATTACTCCATAACGGCTTCTTAATTCAAATTTAAAGAAAAACTGAGAAATATCTCTCGGAATAGCAATAGTTACCAGGCAGTATGAATATTTTACTCATTATATGGTAGAAACATAGCGAGTACTCGAAATCTCCCAAAAATATGATTTTTAAGCAAGTTGATAAAGGATATACTATTCATTTATATACTTATAAATATTCAATGAGTTTACATGTTGGATAATTACAGCGTTAGTTGGTTAGTTACGTTTAAACACATTGAAGTTGAGGTTTTGACAACAATTTTAATCGATATCCATTCCCATAATTAATTTTACCAACAGTCATTCTATCAGAATATTTTGTTGCCCAATGTAGTTGGAAATTCTATGACAATGTTAGTTTAAAATAAATATTTCCTTCTTTCTTCCTCTACATGAATGCGGAAATTTTAAAAGCGTAAAGTTCACCGCGAATTCCAAAGTGACTTGGAAATTTGCTACGGGGTGAAGAGAGTTATGAAAACAGCAGTAAGGGATTAGAGGTGTGAAAAAGCGAATTTACTACCCCTGTGCGTTTGATATCGAATTTAGCATTGTATTAAAGTTCAAGGAGAGTTAGAAATTGAGTGGTGGGGAAGAACCATCTGCAGAGTGCAATAAATTATAGAGTTTACGATGGTGGCAAATTCCTTCAGTTTCCAAGGTGAGGACGACAGACCTCTTACATAAGCTTCCTTTTTGGTGTAAAATAAGGTCAAGGAATACACCAAAATTCGTGTTTTTCAGTATCAATCCTGTTTATACTCCAAGCTAAAATGTCGGAATTCTTTTTAGAGTTAATTAATGAAATGGTCCAAATGATGTAATATAACATTCATCTGCATAATTTTAAACAATTTCCTCAGACTTATAATGACTTACACTTAACACTAAGTTCGGCTGCCTGCGTTTTTTAAACAAATTAACTCAAAGCATTTCAGTGTTGTAAAGGAAAAGAAAAGTCTTGATATAGTTTATGAATTTTATTTAATTTACTATTCACCAGTAAAACTCTAACGTACTCAAACAATAGAACAAATTCATAGAAATTCAAAAACAAATATAAAGAAATTTGAAACTAGTAAATATTCACGAAATTTTGCTTATTCAATTTTATGCCGCAAACCATTTACATAACATCGAAGTTATGTATATTTTTTTCAAATTTAAATTTTATACTTATTTGATTTCACAATGAAAAAGTTTTTGGGTTTTTCTTCTTGGATATTATATGATTTTGATTATCTTAGATTCCCAAGATCTCTTAGTTTATTTTTTTCCCCTGAGAGTTCCTTATTTACAAAGGCCAATTGTATCATTTTATGAAAAAGCGTAATTTTCTTCCAATCAAGTATTTTCAAAAGAAATCCTAATTTCTGGAATCCAACACCACGATAGAGCATTTACATGTAAAAATAGCTTGACACCAATCGTGATATATTAATTTATCTCCATACCGCATTACTTATATTCTTTTGATAATCGCGTATAAGGAAAATTCACAAAGTAAATTAAATGGAGCAGATGCTTGAACCGCACATTAATTTCCTCATTCGACGCAGATACAACGAGCATAAAAAGTCTCATAAAAAAGCATTTAAAAGTTAGAATGAATGAAACTGCTTTTTACCCCCTGCGACTCGCGAATGGCGTAAATTATACTGCCTATTACTTAATCATATCTGGGCGTCAGGAAAAGGCGCCGGGAAGTGGCGAGGTTCAAAGAGTAAGTTGGCGTTAATTCGTCGGAAAATTTCATCTTCGGTAACCTTTGTTCAGCATCTGCTCCAACGGACTTTCATCTCCTCAGTTCGCCTCGCCGCCGCCAGGTTCTCTGTGGAGGCAGATGACGTGCTTTGATGATGATATAACTGAACCGTGATTTGGATCATGAGTAACGGTTTGGGCGGAGACTACATGGTTGCGAATACCGTGCTCAATTTGGAAAAACTGGATATGAGAGGAAATGGTCCTGTGGTCACAGGCTTAAGTAGAACGGTGAGATAATTGCTGTGAGATCAGGAACCAGAATGGTTTTCCTGTCACGATGAATGAAGCTGCACCTTGTATAGTTGCCTCACGTCTGTTCACTTTCATTTTACTTAGCTACTGTGAAATAACTTGACGAAATATTTTACTGCAAAGTATCTCCCAATATATAATAAAATAGATTAAAATCGCCCCTTAAGTTATTTGTGATATTTTTTGAGCGAAACGATACCTTACACTGGAGAAAAGAAAGTAATTCTATTCAAAGGATGGATTCCATTATTTTTCTATAATTTCAATGGATGCAATTTAATGCCATACTGTAGACTTATTAAAGTTTTAATTACCACTTAACAAATGTATATTAAAAAATCAAATACATATTACAAGAGAAAGATGAATCTGATTAAGCTCAAGAAGTAGCTTTGTATGAAAAAGATAAGTTATTATTAAGAATAGTATGTTATTACTGCAAAAATTATATTGTTGTGAAATAAAGTAGGTTATTATGGATGTATAACTTTAGTGCGACGGGACACTAGGTTAGAAAGCAAATTGATCCACAATGTATTACTAAATTATCGATAATAAAAACAAAAACTATATTAAAAACGGTCATAATTATATAATTGTTTAGATTATTAATCACGACAGCTAATTTTGCAGATGGTCCATCAATCATAAAAATGCCTTGATAAAATTTTTCCGATAAAAATCGAATTTATAGCTCCTATATGAAAATAAATTTTAATTAATTACTATTCCTTCTTCAAAAATGCGGAAATCTATTTTCAAATGTAACTATAAAAAGGATACGACTAATTTATATACCTAACGCTGTAATTTATTTTTTGTATGCGATTCGCCCTTCTAAAGTTCCTTCACTATCTCGCTGCAGGGTGGAATTTTCTAAATATACCCGGCAAGTAGTTTGCTAACTCATCGCAAGATATCTAAAAATACTTTTTTAATAGCTCGTAGATTACTAGACCACGACACTAACCTTGGTTGATGTCTAGATAAAACGTCCAATGTGTAAATTAAGTTCACTCGAACGTACTTGACTCTTTGGTTGTGAGCTATTGACGTATTGACGTATAATTTAATGGCGAAACGTAGCGAAGTTGTATCTACTAGATGAGTCGTAAAGTTTTTTTGATAGATAAAAATGAAGTTTATCCTTATAAGGGGTCATACAAAACAAATCACCTATACCTATTTGTAATTTCGTTTTTATTTTTAGAATATTAATGTGTTCTTCTACCAAAATGTATTCGAC
This sequence comes from Sympetrum striolatum, assembly GCA_947579665.1. Classification (NCBI taxonomy): domain Eukaryota; kingdom Metazoa; phylum Arthropoda; class Insecta; order Odonata; family Libellulidae; genus Sympetrum; species Sympetrum striolatum. Next base: position 22,500,721 of record OX388346.1, read on the forward strand.
CTTAGATTTATACTGCATTTTCATTAAGAATATCACGAGTTTTTTTAATGTTGCAGCTTGTAATCTGGAGGCCGAATTTAAATTCATGGTCGCACGATTTCTGCCTTGCGGTAGATCCAGACTTGTCACCCGCTTTCATATCCTGATAACTGACCTTACATTTTTCAAAGCTGATTAATTGGATCGAAACGACTTTTTGTGGGCATTTTTCGCTGGTATTAGGGACTGCGTGCCGTTCTTTAGAAAGTAATTCAATCTTTACAAAACTCCCACCCTAAATCTCTTGTACTCCTTTTCATGAATGCACATATTGACGTATTCTCATATTGCGACTTATTCCTAAGCAAAATGTTTGCCCTTCTCTCACTATCTAATATTTATTTAAGATTTCCGGAATTATTTACCTATTGGGGCCTCTAAAGATTCATATATAGCAGTATTTATTTACACAATTTTACTTCACTTTGATTGCTACATTTAATATTTATCTGAGACTTACCAGTATTATTTTACCTATATCTAAATGTCTATTTCTATAGATTCATCAATAAATATGTATGTTATAACAGTATATCAGGTCTCCCATCTCTAACAGAACACCTACCAAATAAGAGACACCGCACCTGTCAGATTCTGCTGCCTTTTAGAGTTCAAAATTATTTTCCATTCTCAGAAAGTTACGATTCATATCCAAGGGAGTTCAGCCTGATACAAAGGCCCGAAAATTCGGTTGAATTCTCCATATTACGTAATTTAACATGAAAAAGTAAAAAATACTTTTTTTATGGTTCCATTTTGACGAATTGCCCCGCTAGCGCCTATTCTACAATGAACTCTCACCGATCACAGCTTTTTCTCTGAAATTCATCAGATATGAGCGTATTGAAATCAGCTCTTTGTCTAATTAGTGGTCATCAAGCCATGAAATAACTCATTCACAATATCACAGGTTTTTCAGGTTACACGGTCTCCGTTCGCTTCAAAATCTAATTATCGAATTCATTCGAAAGGGAGCGCATGCAGTTCTAGAATGAACCGGACGTGCAGCCGAAAATTTCAGCCATCTTATTCTTCATCACATGCGCGCGACCCAAATCTCCGAGAAATTTGATTAACGAATCCATATCTGGCGGTAAATACCATATCAGGGACACTCCTTGCCCTCTTAAAGAGTGTTTCTAGAAATTTGTATCAGTATTCTCTGAAATAAGAGATTTATAGGGTCAGCGTGAAGGTTTCTCTTCGTTAGATCTGCTTCGAGCGTTTGTTATTGTATGTTCAGAACTCATTTCATAGTTGAACTCTTCGCTTTTTCATCAGTCTTTCTCACGTTGATCATTTCGTGGATAGCCATGTGGGCAGCGTGCTCTGCTTTGGTGGTAGCTGCCCTAGGTTCGATTCCCGGCGAGAGACTATGTGCTAAATGGCCATAGCTATCGAAGCACTTTATAACAGAGCAGTACAACAACTACCATTTTTAATTACCTTTCTATATTTCTCGTATATATGTAATGATGGTTTTTGATACTGCCAGTGATTTTAAATTATGATTCAGCACCTACGTATAATGAAAGGACACAATTTTATTTATAACGCACCTTATAGCCATTTCCGAGGATCGTTGAATCTATTAACGGATCCTGTTTAAATCATGTCATGATTATGCTATGATACTCGTATAAGTGTCTCCAGCGCCCATATGTAGAAATAGTAGTTTTTTTAATTATGCGATAACAAAGGCACTGTTGTGTGTCTCTTGAACTTGTAGCTTTTTAGCATTTGCTTTTCAGTTGAATATCACCTAATTGAAAATAATTCCTTCACCAATTTTTCTAGTTTAAAAGTCTGTAATTAAAGTTATATTCTTCCGAGAAGCAGAACAAAAACAAAGATTGCCATCAATCGCAAAAAAATGGAATGAGTCATTTCCAATTATCTGTATTATCGTAATTGTTCTCAAGAAGATGGACATCTAGCTTCATAAAACCCGGATAAAAACAAGATTAATTAATCGGGCCTTAAAGTAGAGATACGAGAGAATTAAATCTAAAATAAAAAAACGATTTACTGTAACAAAGTTATGTATGATGGAATTCCACCAAGTATCACTGAAGCAGTTGAATTTTATCAATCTTAAATGTTAGAAAGTTATGACAGAAATAATTTAGTGAAGTGATGTACATGTTGGCAGAGGCTAGTGAATACAAAATAGTGCTACTGAAAATTAATAATAAATGCGAGTGAATGTACCTGGCGAGAAATATCGGAATAGGAGATATTAGGGAGTAGCTAAATCTGAGTAATATCAAAGATAAGATACGGGATTACCAAAAAATTGGTGTTACGTACCGCAACTGCTGGTATCCCGTTTACCCAAACAAAATCAAAGTAGTGAAAATTTGACCAATGCAGATCAAGGAAAAACTGCTTGGATAATATGTGAGGACAGGCAAATCGGAGAGTAGAAGAGGGAAATGATGCTCTCTGATGACGAGAAAAAAAGTCGAGGCACCCCGGCCACAGTCAAGGAAATAGTATAACTATTCGATCGGCGATCTACCAGCGGATGTGGTCCTACTGATCTACGTCTTAACCATTGTGAGCGGCTCAACCTCGGGGTGCTTCGTGAGTTACTACCAAGGACGCGACACAACTGACGTAGATACTCGTCACCTCATAACATTAAGCGGACACAGACGAATTACTTCTTCCCAGTTCCTCCTTTCAAAATAGCGGCTCGATATTAAGCGAAACAAAGTCGCGCTGAAAGCATTACGGTGAGAATGCGCGGGGAATCGAATTGCGCTGGCATTGAGCTCTCCCGCCATTAATCACGACCCCACCCAAGTATAAGAACATTCCAATTGACGCTGAATCGGCTTCTGCACGCTTTAGAGCCACTCTCTTACTTTTAGAGAAGAGGCCACACGCCCACTCCGACGTCATTGTTCCAAAAATAAAAGAAAAGCTCGAGGCGCCGTTCTCAGCGCCCGCTGTTGGTCCGGTTCCCTCGACCCGTTGTGCAGACGGTGACGGAAGGTGTCACGTCACGGAATCGAGGCGTGAATTCGAAATCGGCCCTTAAACCCGTCGAGTGCGTCACGGAGACAGGAAATCAAAGGAAGATAGTCACGGCAGACGAGACTCCCTGGACGTTATCGACGACGTCTCTCTTTGAATCGGGAATACCAATTCGTTTTATAGACTATGTGCGTCCATCGATTTCCACGGACATGTTATTGTCGCGTTTTCCGCCTGTCCAACCTTGCAGGTCTCCGTTGGTTGATTCACGAAAGATTGACGAAGTTAAAAGTAGGACCACCTGTGATATTTTTCAAAGATGGCTGAAATTTAGGAAAAAATCAGTCGTAATCTAAGAGAGTTAACGCAGGTTGGGAATCTTTGAAGGAAATAATTAGCAGCTACAGAATTTTATGGAAAATACATACCTTTGCGTAAGGCATAAACGCTATCATGCGACCCCTCTGCTACTTTGGCTGATCTGATAATTAACATTTACTATAAAAAAATCGACGCTAGGAAAAGTCGTTTTAAGTCCTCATTCTTTCCTCTAACGATCCGCTTTTAGTCTCAAAAAGTTAAAGCAGTAATAATTTATGACGTTTTAATTATGGTAAAAAACTTTTAAAGCCGAATTCCATGTTGCCGTTAAATCTCCGAGTACACTATGCGGGACTGACCGAGAGAAAATGCTGAACACTTCTGAGAAGGAAGCTGAAATGTTAAAAATAGCCCTTGGAGTTAAATTTGAAAACAGGAAATTTGCGTCAATGCCGAAGTAAACTTTCTAAAAGAGTCGGATTTCTCCAGATATATCCACAACCCCATCAGGTCATTACAGAACACGCAAACTTTGTCTGCGGACTCAATTTGAAGATGTGAGAGTATTACCATAGAAACTCGATCAGAATATAGTAATTATCGTAAGTCAATAATATAAGAATGTTAGCAGATAACTTAATAATTGTCAGTAGTGAGCTTTCAGGTTAACATTATTTTTTCTGTATTTCTCCTTGGGTGTTTCTAATCACTCTGATGCTTTAATACTAAACAAATCATTGATTTCCTCCGTTGTTAGTGTTTTAAAGAAAATATTGAGGTTAGGATGTTCCATGAATTGCTGAATCTTTCACCAGATCTTATGATATTCTCTTAAACAATTCAATGCTTTGATATAAATTTATTCTTTGTACTCAAACAAGTTTAAATTTTCAAGTATTAAGATCATGTATAAGATAAGCCTATTTATAGAATGAATACCAAAATCAGATAGCTTTATAGCGAAATACCAGCTCCTAGAATAACCTAAGAGAGTGGTGCAAATACAACAACATTGGGAACTACATCGCATTTGCGTTTAGCAAGCTTATCGAGGTATACCTAATACCTATTTTGTAACATAAATCTCTCCAAATAGCAAAAGCATTCAGAGGATGAATTTGAAATGAAAATTGTTATATTAAATGAAAACCTTCGTCAAAAACAGAGATGGAAACCCTCACGATCCAGCAATCTGATTCGCTAAACATTCACCGCCCATCACTCGTAACGATTTTGATGCGAATTTTAAGCATTTCTCAGCATATATTAATACGCCACGACGCACCACTTAATTTCAAGCCGAGATCCCTGCATTACATGCGAATACATCCCGTCAACATACCAACCCACTATTCTCCGCGCTCCTCCTTTCGAATTGGAAGGACGGTACACGCTCGGATTAGATCTATTCTGTCCACCTCTCTCGATAAATGCTTGCAGCGACATCTTAAACGAGCCGCGACGACCGCTTGGCAACTCGGAGAATCTTCATACCGGAATGGACTCTCCCAGCAACAGATATCAAGCCAGCATCTCTAAGGATGATTGAACGCCCCCGCCAAGATATATCGCGAGACCAAAGCGGGCAATAAATTAACGGGCCATCCTCGATACGGAGCAGCGGATTTTTTGATACGGAGCTGTCACTCAAAAGAAGATAAAAGAATTCTTCCCCTCAATGGATGCCAACGCTCTCTCTATAACCCTATTAACCGGAAGAGGTCCGTAATAACGAAGGTCAATTTTCGCGCCGCTCCTAAAAAATTGAATACATAAGGTCGGATGGAATGATTCCTGGTAGCTATCCGCACTATATGATATGGGTAACTGAAGTGGGAAGCTAATATTTGTCCCTCATGTTTTACACTCTCGTGGGCGGTAATTGGTAGTGGAGAATGGGATTGTAATTTGATGCAAATCGCTTTGTTCCTCCGTGAGTAGGAAAAGATTTGCAACACGACTGTATGTCTTTGTAACAACCTCAGTATGTGCAAAACTCATTGATTAGAATTGTATTAAATATAATGGTATAAATGAAGTGAATAAAACTTCTTTATTTATCATTCTAACGCTATTTTCTTATAATATTTACGCTTTTTGCACTAAAATATATTCTAATAGAGGAGGGCTCTCGGATAGTCATGTGGAAAGCACGTTTGCCTTTGTTAAACCGGGCCTGGGTTCCATTCCCGGTGGGAGCCAATGTGCAAAATTATCTAAGCTGTTGAAGCACTTTAAACAATACTACTACTATGATAGAGGTTTGAAATGCAGCTAAATAATGATAAACTTCCCTTCTTGCGGAATTTGCGGCTACCACATGATTAAAAAAATTTGTGGTGGCTGTTAGTGGTATTTTCAAACATTAGATATTTTATGAACAAGGGTAGAAACTTGAATAAACTACATCTCAAGAATGCCATCAAAATAACTATATGATGATTCACAAAAATGTTTTAATTTATAATTATGTGATTTTTTTTCTCCTTCTTGATTGTGATGCCAGATAAAATTATCCTCAGTCCCAAAACGACCATAATACTGTTGTGTAAAATTAAAATGACCGGCGGTAGGGCGAATACTATTCAAAGTTTAGGGAAAATGATATGCTGTATAACGTGGTTTAGTTATGAAAGTGTTTAAGGTAATGAAGGACAAGAACTTTTCAAGAACAATGTAGAAAGAAAGAAGACAGCATATTTAATAAGAGATTTTCGCGTAAGTTTTGTAATAAAAGGAAATAATGCGTGTATCTGAGTGAATGGAAGAGAAGGAATTTACGCGACGGAATGTGTTTTTATTGAAAGGCATAATAGACAGTCATCGAATGCATCTGAATGCAACACGCACGGATTCCAACCATTCCCAGCATTCCTCGCGGCTAACAGAATTTCATTACGTGACATGTGCCATTGTGAGATGAATAGTACCTTAATTATCTCACGATTGATATCCCAACTTCACAACAAAGGCTCCGTGCTTTCAAAACATTGCATAAAGCTTCGGTAACCAAACTATTTTTCCTCATAAGCTGTTTTCCTGTCAATGAATTGTTATCGATGCGTTATAAAATGAATCCGCGACACAATTGCGTCAAGTTTTGTCGTTCACACTATTTGTTTTCTTCTTCTGGGACTAAGAGATGCCCTTGATCCATTTAAGTTTCCTTTCGTTTCTAAAATATTTCTCCATTCCTAAAGAAACCATCGATTTACGTCAGAGCAGGAATAGCTGAACTCCCATCTGGATTAATGGAATACCTTAATCCCTTATGTGCGTGAAAATATTTATGTATGATAGGGAAAATATCGTTTGGCTCACACATCTTAATCAAGACATATTCACCATTCAGTATTTTATGAAAACAATTCAAGATTCATATATGAAACTTTTTTATTAAAACTAATCAACCATAAAATAACTAACCACAAAATGAGTGCGAATTGTAAAAAAAAACACGGAAACAAAACAAGCTCTGTATGAACTGTTGCCAAATAATTTCCTTTACTCATGATCCCTCATACCTCAGTATCTTTCATATTATCGTAGCCATAAACAAGAATAAAACCAAATAGTAAGAGATCTCTGATAAATACCAAAGTACTAAAGAAAACATTTCATACAGCAAGATATGGATCGAGGAAATGAACTATGATATGAATTAAAAATTAATTGTAAAAAAATATCTTCAAGAAAAAAATTTACTGCAAAAACTACTTCTATGACTACCACGAAACCCAAGGATACCTTTGTTCAGAAATTTTTAGAAAACCTTAAAAACAATTTAATTGTTCAATCGTGTTTTATGACAGATATACCTTCATTCATTGTTTTCTGATTAATTTTTCATACTTTGATATCGAGACACCGAAGTGTAATGGTATCTTAATAGCCGTTTTATGTTTAATTTTGCAATATTCCTGGTAAAGAGGATGGGATTATTGACTTAATCACTCGCTAGGTTGCCGTTAATACAAAACTTCAACAGCGCTCCACAAGGAAGTGGAAGTCGCAAGATCCGTTTCCACATATCGCGAGAAGTTTAGCGAAAAGTTTATCCGATGTTAACAGCGTTCCAAGAATGACTTTTTCGTATTAGAATACGCTGCTCGATTTACGAATATCTCTGTATGTTAAGTACCCAGCCCGAAGGCCGGTCGGTACCTCACTCCCACTAATATAAGATCTTGAAGACGGGATGATTCTTGCATGGCAAGATAAGGAATGAAGTAGTTTGCAATTGCTTTCCTCAACAAGCCGCAGTGCTTTAAGCAAAACAAATCCACGTAAGTGTACCACAATAGTTCTACGAGTAATACTTTTCTTGGCATTCCATAAGGAAAACCTTAATTAGTGTCACTATTCAGCACGCTCATACCTTAGTAGCTTTCATATTTATTTATTTATTTTTTCATATACCCCACAAACATCCATTTTCTGGACTTTTTGCAGTAAGTTATTAACAACAACAATCACACAAGACCATTCCCTATTCGGGATTCGAACCCGGGACCGCGGGATTAGAGCGATACCGTGCGAACACGCTAACCACTCGGCCACCACGGCCGGTATCATCACAGTCATGAACAAGACAGTGGCAAAATAAATTAAGCATAATAAATCCTGAGAAAAAAGAACACATACCTTTACCACAGTAATTACCGAGTGGAAATCCCTCGGTGACTTACTACGAAAACGTATTAATCTTTTTTCTATTACTGTGGTAAAGGTATAAATGTTCATTTTTCTCAATATTTATTATGGATTACTATCACAAAGTCGATGCCGAATTCGCAGATTTTATTATATGAAAAATTTTCTTACTTTTTTCTCTATATTCTACCAAATTACCAATGAAAAATATTCCATTTATCAGGACACGGATGCAGAAACAAATATCTCTGTATGCATCTGGATAGCGACATTTTCAGAGGATGGAAAGTTTCATAAGCAACTTCTATTCGTGATACCCACGTGAGTCTTATCCCCCACATGTGATTCCGTTGTGACCTTTCTTTTGCCCACTGTATCGGTAGTAACGAGCCTAACGAATGCTAGCGGTGCGACATACAGCGGAATGAGATCAACTATCAATGAAAATGACATCGTTTCAATGTCAGGTCCTCCACATCTACTGCAGATCTATCTATAGATGTTTCTAACTGCTTCTTTCTCATGCTCTTAGATCGGTTTGTTTTTTCCTTGCGTCTATCTATTCAGCTAGACCTTCATGTATGTTTATATATCCTGAGGAAAATAATAAGAATTAAACACCACTATCTTTAAGAGTATCTTATATGGGTAGTTTTGATTGATAAGATAAAACAAACTGATAAGACACAAGTATTTAGGCTAACAGCTATGTCTGTTATGTAATTTAAGTATTTACATGGTTCCGTTTTGTTGTTGTTTTTGCCTAAAATCTATCAATCCATCCAGTTAGTATTTTAATCGTGTAGCAAACGATTTTATAATAGTGTTATTATTATTATTAAGATAAATTAAGTATTGTCGTGAACTCGAAATTTTATGACTAGGTATTGCGGATTTTTCTGAGGTCATCTTAGCAAACTCATGAAATATTAAAAATCAATCTTCAATCTTTAAAAATCATCCTCATTTCATTAAAAATAATTCACTTGTGAAGTGTTGAGAATTGACCATTCACTGCTCCTGTTCTAATAATCTTCAACTTATAAGCAGTTGGAGAATAGGAAAATATGCAGCTGAAGATCTTTCGCAATTAAATTAGCGGAAAGTAATTTTTGAATAACTTTTTCTATCGCAAAACGTTTCGTTGATTTACTCCCTGAAGCAGATGAATTCTGAATTTATTCGCAGTTTTTTCAACACTATATATATGAGTGCATGTATTCCTTCCTTAATGTTTTGTTTTCGAGCTCTGAACCTTTAATGTAATTTATTTTGATGGGCTCTCCCTGTTTTTTTTTTAAAAACCTACTGGAATAATAATTGGTATCTTAGGAGGAACGTTTAATATCTTAGGTTGAACGTTGAATTGAATTTTTGAACGGTGAACAAGGGTCTCTTTTAAATATTTTGCGCCTTGAATGTAGGCTTCTTTACCAGCCTCGTCAAAACGAAGATTCTTTTCAAGGTGGAAAGGTCGTTTAATGGAAGTTTGTGATAGATACAGTCTCCGTTTTTATTTACTTCAACCTTTATTAAGAATAAAAACCTGTGTTACTCTCATTTAGTATAAGCAGCGACTTTCTCCATTGAGCCCATATAATGTTTCCTTTTCATTTTTTCAAAATTATTTTCCTCTTTGTGTTGTAGCTGTTTAACCTCCCTTTTTGTGGGTGGGTCTTTTTCCCGCAACGTGGGTTTTTTTCTCATTCAACCTCCAGCTGTGGATATTTTTTCCAAGAAACTTATATATATTTTCTTGTGTTTTATTTTTTCATTTTAAACCTTAGTTTAAGATAATTACTAATGTACAGATGACATAATAGTTAAGCGGAAAGAGGAACACTTAAGTTCAGCCTTGACTTAAGAGTCAATTAATATTGACGAGAAAGAAAAGGTCTAAATTCGGCCAGCCGAATCACCTGTTCGATTCCCGACGAGAGGCAAGGTTTACGGAACTCTTGTTGGTGGTTGATAAGACAATCGGTCCGAACATTATCAAATCCAGAGTCATATCTTTCCATCATATCTGAATTCATCATCAACCGACCGTTTCACTAAAAATGGGACAGTGACTAAAAGTAAAAAATATTGAAAGGCAATCCAAAGTTTCCGTTGCATTCACTTGCACGTGCTTTCCAATCAAGCTGTTTCCCTCACGGATTAACTTGCTAATTGCCTACGCCATTCTTAATTTCCGCTACTCCGTGACTCATTTGTCACAAGGGACTCATTCCCAATCTGCAAAGCTATGGAGAGTTGAATTTTACGTTTTTCTGCGTGTTAACTTCCAGCCTGGCTATACTTTCTCTCAGAGAATTAAGATATAAAATTTAAAGAAATGACATACACACAATAATAATTTTTATAACGATAAATAATTTCGTCAAATAAATTGCTTCCATAAGCCCTTCTTATTTCCTTCTTATCTACTTCCTTAGCTATTGTTTCTACCTATGGTTTCAATCTGTAAAATCGTATCTGAATATAGTACTGTCACATTTGTTTGTGTAATCAACTGCCATCTGTTATCGCTCTTCAGCAAAATATGAGTGGTTGATAATTTCAATAGCTTAAGGATTTTTCAAATAAATCAGCTTAAAGTGTCAATTCTGACACATGGATTTTCATACACTTCCTTTAATTATTTTAGCTATAAATTAATATAAATTTAGCTATAATGTCAATCACTGGCTTGCCTACTTTTCAAGGATATATTTTGGGTGGTCGATTTTCTATTTTGGCTAAACATATAGAAGCAAACGTAACCTTAGAAGTAATTTTGAACAATACTCAATGCCTCATAATACAATTTATTCCCCGTCTATTCTCTGAAATATCCTATGGATTCTTCGGTTAATTTTTTTGTGTCTCTAACAGAAAATGACTAGAGGTCTCGATAAAGGAATCAGAAAATATCGATTAAATTGTAGGAGTGTTTTGCTGCATGAATACGAAACGTGGACCCTCTAGAAAAGAAGAAATCAAAAGATGCACATCCAGATGTGTGAGTGTGGCTTAGAATAGAAAAAGTAAGAGTTGGGTTGATAGATAAACAAACACGGAGGTTCTTGTGATGGTTGGGGAGGAGAGAGTTTTAATTGAAGTAATCAAGCGTCGATAGCGGAAATGGGTGGGTCAGATATTGAGAGGAGAGGGGCTGGTAAAAAATTTATTTGAGGGTAGAATGCAAGGGAAAAAACAGAGGGGAATATAAAGGCAAAATTTGTTAGATGACATAAAGGGTAGGGTAAGTTACCGAAAATGGAAACGAAAGTTATTGAATATGGAGTATTGGGGAACAAGAACGAATAGAGTGGTAGAACACTTATGTATGTACAAGTAGTACATATTATCTACTCCATAACTTATGTATATACTCGTATATACAACATATGCTGTTCTTTCAGAATACCACATTGAGAGATAGTATAGCGAATCGTTTCACGCTCATATAGAATATAGTGGCAAAGTATAATGAATTTAAAAAATAAAACAAGTCATCAGAAACGTGAGTGAATATGTCGTTCTCCAAGAGAAAATCATCAGGGGCAGAAGTAGGCTACCCCTCTTACGTTTTATATTGTTTGTTGTTTTTTTCAATACATATTGCACATATAGGCTGCAAGGCTGAAATCTAAACTAGCAATTCTTGATCGATATTATTGCAATTGAAGGTTTTCGTGGTCACACCCTTCTGACATCTCCCTTAACCCTTCCATATATTCTCTCAGCGATTCCCTAGCCTGTTGCTTCTCCGCAGATCACGAGTTAAGCCTTGCACCATTCGATGGCAAGTGCCTTCCATTTGAGTCTGATTAGCACTCCAACATCGTCTGCAAATACTCCACATCTCCAATGCGCTTCGTCTCGTGCCTATTCCTAACTGAATCGATTCATTCGATAATGCTCGAAGTTCACCTTCCTCTCAAACGCACTCTCAAAAAAATGCTCAGTCACACTTTCCGTTTGATTCAAAATTCTCGCTCGTGGGACAGGTGGAGAAGAAAGCGATGGTTATTGTTTGATCCGTTCTAATATAATTAACGCTGAAGTGAGTGAAGATGTGTAACGATACCGTATCGGAACAACTCGACGAAGCGGGTAAGTTCAAATTTTGAGCGATGCAATCTGATTGGGTCAATGCAATTTTCGATCCCCCAACGTCTATTCAAGATGGAGATTACTCCCGTGACTAACAATCCATCTAAATCTACATATTTGCCCAACAAGCCACCAATTGGCTAGTGGCATGCACCATGGCTGTACTTCTCTAATCGATTACTTTCGCATTTCGTTCACGGAAAAATGAATTTTTGAAGCGAATATTTCTAGCATTTTTTTCCCTAATCTTCCTGTCTGAACGGCCTATTTTAGATTGAAGATGCATAATATCCTCTGAGAACTTGCTTTCTCTGAGTTTATTAAGTAAAGTGAGTCTTTGTTTACATATTTTATTTTATAAAGTCTTGTATCCTGAATCATCCGAGTAAAGTATCTTTACCTTTTCCAATTTACGAATACAACAATGGTCCCCTAAGCTATATGCATACTATAGGTGAGAACTAACCAACGCAACATAACATTGCTCGCGTACTTTTTCATCCTCTATACCGACTATTCTAATGAAGGTGAGTTTCTTAAGTGTTCGCCCACAAGTTACTTATGTATTAATTAATAATCCTCGAATATACTATAGATCTTTAGAGGTTTAGCATAGAGGTTACTTTAGAGGTTGTTAGCTTTAACGCTCATCTAAATTTTTAAGAGTACCCAACTGGCTAAAATTTTCCATAAAAGGACTGACGGTTATCTTCTCTCAGGTATCTGTCAATACAGTTCCGTATCTGGTTTCTTTTCGTCTTGCCTCAGAAGTACTTGCGTACCTCCGCCGTGATGCCGACCGATAGGCTCAGATCGTGAACGGATGTGAATCGGAGATGAAGACATCCATTCCTTAAAAGCAGTGGCGAGCAATTAACCGATTCCATGATCGAACGCTTAGCGAATTTATCTAGAATTATCCGCGTCACTCGAAACGTTCCAGGGGGCAAATTATGCGGCACTAACGAACATTAGTAGGTCACTACTAACTGCAGCTCTGACTCAAACGTAGCCCTTTCTCGAATTTTTTCCGTACCTTGAACATAGTGTGTGACTGAAGAACAAGAAGTCGCCAACCTATTCAAAGCATACCTAAATGAATGGCTTTTTAGATAAATATATTCGAGGGATTATATCTTTATAGATTCTTTTTTTAGTTAGTATGTTGTTTAAGAGCCCATCTCTTCACTCGTATGTCTTGTATGCATGCATTTAATTTATTTCGCAAAAAGCACGTATATACCCTTATTGTTAAAATTATTAAGTTTTCTAATTTATAACCGAGATTTATGCTACAAAACATTTTTTTGGTTTTTTCCTATAACATTTCATTCTTAATACTCACAGCTTTATACTATCTGTCACATGCATATCCGAAGTCAAGATATGGTGCCAATCGAATTGTTATTGTCTCTTTATTACTATATTTTTTATTCAATCTTTATTACTAATTAAACTTAAAAACTTCCAGTAACAAAAGCATGTCATCGTATCCAATTGCGGATCCCTTATTCCTCCCAACTCCTTTACATATTAACTATGTTTATTCTTCTGGTTAGCAAATCACACTCGAGCGGTACATACTGTATAATAATTCATAATATTACATTTGATCTGCATTTAACGTATCACCCTTGGCCTTCGTGTTAAAAGCTCCTACAAACTATTTCAGCACTAATGCACGCTAATAATATTCATACTGGATTTACATAAAATCCGTTAATACCAATTTGACAGTAACAAGAACCGTAGCCTATCTAAAATATCCCACATAACGGAGAACTTCTTTGTTTACCTACTTATAGAATACGTGATTATTTCATGCATATTTCCCGCCCTTTTTTGATTTACATATTCATTTTTCACCTGCGGTCGATTACATCAATAGAGTAAATGATCGATTTGATTAAAGGAATGTTGTATTTGTGTGTGCAGGTATTTTTATTCGCATTTCAAGTTATATCAAGCCTTCCAAGATTTCAAATCAATTATTTCATTCGTCAATGTGAAGAAAGATTCGGTAGAAAAGAAACATTCGAAATGGCCATTCGATAACAAACGAGTTTCCTTTATCGATCGACCCACGATATCGATAGGTCGATCCACGACCGGCATCCCCGCCATACCTGTTGTATAAGGAACAGCAGTTAAATCGCTAACCAGGATGGAAATCAAAGTTGAGCGGACAAAGCCCCATTTATTATCAATACTTCCGAGATGCGACTCTTAGCATCATCTGTAATTGTTCGAGTAACCACGCGTGCCATTGGACTTAAACCTTTATTTACCAGGAAATTCGTCGCCCCGGTATCAGGGTCGAGTATCAATGCTACATCAACCGCAGTTAGAATAGTTGCTATGTACAGATCCAATGTATCCTACGCGCTCCATCTAATACGCATTAGATATCTTTAGCGACGGATATAGGATGTCTTTGTTGCCATTGCGAATATTTGATGTTCGTTGTAACTGTTATGGTGATAAAAATGGAAAATTATATCAAGCAATAAGGGAATTTACGGAAATGTTTCTTCGGGAGGGTTTTTAACGAGTGTTGATTTATTTCTTCCTTTAAGTTGCTTATTATAAAAATATCACTATAGTAAAGGATGAGGGTAATTTCAACAAAGAGTAATTTCATGGCATATGAGCTTAAATTCATGCGAAATGCAAAGATACGCCTAAAGAATTAAATCAAACTATGATCCTTACAGATATGTATCTTAAATTCACGATAGAAAATGTAGAAAAAATGTTTTATTCACCTCGCAATTCCATACATAAATAGATTTCTGTGATAGTTAAAAATTGATTCATATAAGATTTTCCCTTTATCTATCTTTATTTGCGTAAAGGAATTCAATGAAGTATACTTAAGAAATTGCAGTGCAATTCCTTTGATTATGCGGGTACGCTATTATGAAATCCGGGCTATGTGAAGTACCCGTGAACATCAATACGCAGAAACTTGGCCTTAAAGACCAAATCACCAACGGTCCTTAGAATAGATGTAGTTGTTAACGGTGGCGTTATACGGAAAAGATTTTTAGCACCATTTCCTCTCTTCCCCCTTATAAATATCATACAATATCGTGCCCAAACAATTTTTCTCTGTCTTCTCGTCCTTGTTGATCGCCTAAAAAGCATTTTCCATTCATTTATTCATCGCCTAAGATTGACTCTATTCCTATCTCCAACTGATTCAGAGATTTGACCGGTTACAAAATCTATTCTCAAGTTAAACGAAGTGGGACGTTTACTCTTCTGATAGGGAAGGGCAAACCACAGCGAATTTAAAAATCATCCTCAGCATTTGCGGTTTTATCTGAATGTCTTCGTAATCTTAAAAATATCAGTCATGAATTTATCTTTGTAATTCATAATTTTATTTCAACTTCAATCTTTGATTATGTTTGTGTTTAATTCGCTTTTGATTTTATTAAGTAAGAAATAGCTTTTTCATAAACTACTTCGATTATTTTGGGAATTATCTAATTATCTCACGGAAGAAAAAAAAATTTGATGCAGAAATTTTACTTTTAATCATTACTTAGTACGATTCTTGGGATGCAAAGTTTACCTCAATAAACAACGCAATTATTTACCCGAGATGTAACTAAACCATGATAAAATTAAACTAATATAAATTAGAGGATCCAGCTCATTAAAATTTCAGTGATTCCCAATTGATAATTTTTTCGAATATATGATTAAGTTTTCTGTCTTGCAGGTTGATTACTGGAGAGGGAAAAAATAAAATTTTCATTCGATTCTTCTTAAATATTAAAATACCTTATATTGCTGTATTAAAACTATTAAAGTAAAGTTTTCCGATGAATTATTAATATTTTAATGGACAGCGAAGTACATGACCCGTAACGAGCTAAGTCTTTATTTTAACCAACACGGCCTATTAGAGGAAAAAGCTTTGACTCCCACGCTAATAAATATTTCAATTATTCTTCCCATATTCCCGCAATAGCAGTTTTCAAAGTAATATAATTGGTCTATAAATTATATTGACAGTAAATACAGTAAACATCACGACTGCTTAATTTTCCATGAATATGTTATACATTCCAATTAGGCACACGTAAACACCCAAGCCCTAATTAAATTATATAAGTCTCTCAAGTTAGGCCGTGACAAAGCACAATTATTGGATGAGTGAATATATGCTTATGATTAATGTAACGCAACTGAGAGACTTAAATACTTATTACGTATTTAAGGAAAGAAAGGTAACTTTATTTCCTCATTGCTTTCTCGAGCGTTAAAATTACCACGCAATTCTCTGTGAGCAGATAAACAAGAGCAACTCAATTATAACGATTTTCCATACGCACATCACCTTCTCAAATTATGCAATTGCATCGCAATATAGAGCATTTTGCCTTAACTTAATGCGTTACGAAATGCATTCAGTGGCGACGTTTTAATTAAATCCAGCTTAATGCATCGTCTTGAAGTTAAACGAGAAGCGTAGATCATGATCTTCCAAATAAATATAAGTTGTTTCCATCCTTAATGACGTATATAATTATTCAATTACTGTTATTGCCAGAATTAGTGACGCAACTAAGGTTACTGTTAAATAGAAATGCGTTTAAATCGAGTTGTTTTTGATATTTTTGAATTCTATATTACTGGAAGCGTCACTAACTTGCGATAGCCTACTCTGACGTAACTACATAGTTTACGTCAATTTAATTTATTTGAATCGATGCAACGCATGGAGAAATATCACACGTCTATACATTTAAAATTAATGCTTCAATTTCATTTTACTCACCTTTAGAGAGTATCGTGATTGACGTATTTCTGCTATTTATAATTAACTCGCATATCAGAAAATTAATCTTCCATTATACAACAAACTTCGAGTACAAGAGTTAAAGATTCAGGCTCTTTCTCTAAGAATTTAATACTACTTATAACGTCGCAATGTGCGATTGGCTACTCTGACGTTAGTGAATGATTTACGTCATTTAAATTTATTTGAATCGCTGCAATCTATGGAGAAAATATAGGTCTACACATTTAAAAGTTATGCCTTAGTTAATTTAACTCATGTTTACTCACTTATGTAGGATATCAGGATTGACGTATGTCTGTGCTTTGTAGTTAACTCCTGTATCAGAAAATTGACCTTAAATTATATCGTTTTAATACTGAGTAAAGAGTAAAATGTGAAGACTAGTTTTATTGTAATAAAATTCCACTGGGTGAGTAGATGGAATAGACATTCAGCATTAAAATTCTGTCTTTTTCCTTTCCAGATGCGCCAAATGAAAGTGGATATATGATCGGCGGAGTTCTCATTGCAATGCTCTTGGTTGCTCTCATCATCGTATTGCTTGCAGTCACGATAAGGTAAGATATCTACGATCTCTCTTTTATACGGATTTCTCCCTACATGTATTCCCATATGGATTTGAGTTATTACACCATTTCTATAAATTTATATCTTTGAAAATCTCATAAATATTCTTTTAAAGCTTTCATTTTCTAAAATTTATTGTCCTCTTTGTTAAAAAAAATATTTTTCATTTGTTACGTTGTCATTGTGCATTTTGAATTAATTCGGGTTAGAGTTTAACAGAGATTTTATCATTTGGTTTACTCATGTCTGTTTCATTATGTAAGCAAGCGAATTTAAGTTTGTTGAAATAAAATAATTGTAATTTATAGTTTTTTCTTAAAAAAGCTTCGAAAAATACAGAATTAATTTTTCAATTATGTCTGAAATACATGCCCTTGATAAATGAGGTACCCTAAAAATTAATTTAGTGCGAAAAGAGTGTAGTAAAGTAAAAGCCATTCACTTGCACAAAAGCCACAGATTGAGTAAACTAACTATTTGATTCGGCGTACTATACCATCATCACGTAATTATGACCTTATCATGCGCGTTTGCCCAATAATTTCTGTGTTTCCTCAATCTGTGTTTTTTTTATTGACTTTTATTGTACTCGCTCGATATAATAAATAAATTTTTATGATGCAATTTCACCAATTACCTTTGGACAGTATAATATTGGGAGGTACGAATATATGTGCAATTTTAATATCATTATTCGAACATATAAAGCATCAATGCAATTAAAATATCTCTTAATATCCAAAAATAAAGAATATGTACATGGAGAATAGATTAGTTGCTTACTTTTCACTTCTTGTTTTTCCATTCAAAACGGTCGCCATCCTATTCAAATTAATTAAAACACACTTGCGGGTACACACCTAAATAAATTCCATGAGTTTTTGTTTGTAGAATTTAATTCTTAAACTTTTAAATGTATTAACAGAAGCGCAGATTTAGATCACCGATTCCTATTTTATCTGCGTCACGCGTGATATTTTGATAAGAAAGTTGAGGATTTAGCTCAAGCTGAAGTAGATCAAGGTCCATTTGTTATACATTTTCTAGAGTTTTCCTCGTATGAAATATAATAATAATAATAAAAGGACTTTATTAGAGTGAGATTGAGAATTGGAAGTCTCTTCTTACATCTAACCCTTCGTCGTATGAGAAATGAATGGAAATAGGTAGCTTGTAAAATTACAAACAAGAAAACTACTATGCCGATTAAAAAACCTTAGCTAAGAGCTTAGGAAAAATTTCCACTGCAAGAAAACACTCACTGGAAGGGGAGTGAAAAACCTGCGAAGCCTACAGATAGATAGCTAAATTTTATGAAGAAAGTAGGTTAAAAGAGTTATAAAAGACAAGAAGAAAAATCGATAGAGGTAAACAGAGAAGAAAGAACAAATGATGACATATCTACATAAAAATCAGTATCTCACAAATTTAAACTAATTACGAGATGACTTTATATAGGAATGAAAATACCTGAAAATGCCAAAATTTTACGAATTGCAAAAATGCAACGAATCATTTTAAATTTCCTTTTCCTTATTTTTTCACTTAATTTGCACTTGGTGTTTTGCTCTTCTGTCTTATACATAAGCTCCATTCTCCCAACATGGGATCAACGAGTACACGTCCTTGCTACCCAATTTTCGTCAAATTACATTTTTCTGAACTTCGGATTCATGTTTTAGGAAACTGCAGCGTACACAAATCAAAAAATACTCGGAAATCCTCTAGAAAAAATTAAGAGTGATTTGCTTATGAATTGAGCAATCGTAAAGATCGCACGTTTTCCGAGAAATTTCGGCAATATTTCAAAATCTCGGAAAGAATACCTTATTCAGCATGCGAGAGGATTTTTCCCGCCTTCCTCATCCTTGAACTTGGCCGTCGGATCGACCTTTAGAGTTTCTTAGCCTATTCTTTTGTTTTTTCAAGGATTTTTTATCACTTGATATTTCTAAAAGATAAAACTCTTTAATGCTTACTTGACTAAGATTGTTTTGTAAGATTTGATAACATCCAGTAAACAAGTACAGAGCAATAACTCGGATACAATATTTCATTCATTACTTTTAAAGCAGTCACAAATCTTTTCAGGGAGATTTTTTACCATCATACCTTCAAACTTGTAGTTTATTTTAGTTTCATTAAGAAATACAGCCTTCAACCCCTCAAGCGTTATTTTAAAATGTCGATTACTATGAGATATGTCGTTCTACACGATTAGGTTAAAGAGTAATAAATTACTTCACACTAGCAAGAAGGTACCCTGCCGAAATGGTTGCATTGCTTCACCAATTTTCTTTCTAATGGAAGAGAACATTGATATGATTACTATAGCTTTGGAAGTTTTCTAAATTATCGTTTAACTATTTTTAATTGATAAGGATTCCATGATAGCGTTTTCACGCATTATCTAGAATTAATAGTTTTATAAAGCGAAATATTATCCAGAATATTTTATCTGAGTTTTCTATCCAATACTTTGGTATATACTCTTCTTTATATTAACGTAAAAGTCTTTCAATACTACAGAAAACTATTATGATTAAATAAGGAAAGTCTTTCGATTAAGATTCATGAACAAATTTCACCCCAAAAAATATAAATTACAGCTATAGGATCGTAAGTAAATACATTACCCTCAATGGAATGTGACTGACTTAGTTGAAGATTTTAATTCGAGAATCACCTAGGAAATATTTTACCCTTTAGTAGGTAAGAAGAAGCAGTAACTCTTTTGATAGATATCGGAAAATGGTCTGAGTATTGCATTTCCGCATCAATTCGTTTCATTTCGTTAAGGTTTTTCCATTCCTGCAACCCAAAATGTTATGGTGTGCTCTTGTTTTAGGTTAATTTCATATAAGGTTTTTCTCTGTTGCGAAAAACGGATGCCGTTAAAGTATTGGGTTGGGTTGGAGAGTTAGTATCGCAGTTTCCGTTTCCGATACGTAATCAATCCCCTAATATAGGAATAATGGTCGGCTTTAAAGATTACGTTGTCTCTAACAAACTGTGTTTAAACGGCGACCTCAGACTCTTCGTCCGAGACTCATGGTCACTGTGACTTGCCAACTTTTTAACGATCGTCTGCTTAGGTTTCAATGGGAATACGGTTTTCCCAGCAGGAATTCTTGCCGGTGATTGTAGCTAAGAGGTTCCTGAAAAGCATAGTCGGAAAAAATAATTTCCGCTAAAACGTTTATGTAATGTTTACCTTCCCCAAAGCATTCATTGTAAGAGCTTCGGTCACGAAACATTTAAGTGCTGAGACCTCAAGAGGAGCGCACGCTTATGATTTTCTATGGATTTTTGCAGAGGATAGGTGACGACGAGCGAAAGAATGTGTGTTGAAATTTCAGGCGCTGTATTAAGAATGGAGGAATATTGCATTGGTAAAGAAATTGTCAAAGATGAATTATGAACGATTTAACATTAATTCCTCCCATTGAATTCTGTAATCTGAGCAGGTCAATTTATCGCAGTGATATCTCGTTTCATCCATATTCTGTGGGATATAGATATGTTGCTGGAAATGTGAAAGGAAGACAGGCTTAGACCTGGTTTATGGACGGAGATAAGTGTTGAATTGGTGAACAAATTGCCGAAGAGATATTAATGAAATTATCAACAATGATTCCTCTCATTCACTTCGGTAACTCCAGTAATTTGATTTAACTTTGGGTTAAGTAGCACACTTTAATTTGCAGAGTTACAATTTACTTTCCACTTTTTGAAATTTGATTTAACGCTGTGGAATATCGCTATAGAGTTATCTTGATATATCGATAGACTCGATAAGTTTTTATGCAAAAATCGGACTTAGTAAGGTAAG
This sequence comes from Sympetrum striolatum, assembly GCA_947579665.1. Taxonomy (NCBI): domain Eukaryota; kingdom Metazoa; phylum Arthropoda; class Insecta; order Odonata; family Libellulidae; genus Sympetrum; species Sympetrum striolatum. The sequence goes on from OX388346.1 coordinate 22,522,032, forward strand.
CACTAGCTTAGGGCTAGAAAATGTGATTTTAAATATGAATTAATTGCGCAAGAATCCAGTTATGAGAGGCTAATCAATTTTAAAAGTCGGATTAACTCAAATTCATTTCTCCATATGTGATGAAAATAATACAAATATTAGATAAACAGATTTTATATACCATCCTCAAATATAAAATATTAATACTCTCAACTTTATTAGTCAAATTTTAGTCTTACAAGATCATTCTTACAAACAATCCTTGAAAATCGCAACACAGGCAAATATGTCGTAAACAGGATTCGAACCTGGGACCTCGGTATTTCAAGGCTAGTACAATAACCCTTACGGCATCAATACTGGCTATCAGAGTTTCAAACCTGACGTTTATGTATGCAATTTGTCATCTGCCCATACTGTTCATCCATCATCGCAAAGAAAAAATCGTTAGCCAAAAATCACGGCTATTGCCCCTATGACGTCCTACTTAAGAAATCTTTAAGCGTGAACGAGGATGATATTCTGGGAAATATTAACATAATCGGGTAATATTTTCCTTGTAACTAATATCCTGGAAAGAAAAATAGTAGTAGTTTGAGTGTGAAAAACCCGAGGAATTTGTCATCGGGATCGATTGCAAAGAATACAAAACTTTTCTCGCCGAGAGCAAAAATAAATATTATTGGAAACTATCCATCATTGAATGCCTATGAGGAGGATGTTTTAATATTTTATTTATTCAAATATCCTTCTGCTGGCGCACAATGACTTTGCGTGTATGGAATCCGGGATAGTGTTGAGTGGGTGACTTTCTGAACACGAGTTGTGCTCGTGCGATTTCTTTTGTTTGTGCGAAACAGGTACTCTTGTGTTCTACTTCGGGAATGACAGGAAAGGTCAAGCGTTGTCTATCGTGCGGTTTTCCCTCTTCTAATAACTGGTATTGTTTCGATTGGGAAAAGGTTTATCAGATCTTTTCGCTGTGTCCAGTTTTGGGATCCTTCAGACTAGGAACATCATAGCATAGGCGGGGCACATACATCTCCCGCGAGGCATCGAGGTTTGCTAAAAGTGGAATCGAGAATGGGCTAAAGCTATTATGGCATGCCCTCATGTCTAATGAGGCTCTTCAGTATGAGGGAGGCATTGACTGGGAATGAGTTTATAGAAAGTGATTTATTCTCCGGATGAAATGGTAACAATTGCGTAGAAACGGTCGGATCATAGTGTAGACCAACGGTATTCCAACTGGTGTAATTTGAGGTCTGAGAGGTTCTCAAGAATTTTTTATGGAGCATGATCATGATCACGATATGATTCTGAGGTTACGAATACCTTTATCTTCAGCTCCTTTATGTACTTTTAGCTGATAATTAATACCTGAGGGTTCTGATTTTGTTGACTCTTGTAGATTTTAAAATGCCATATTTGAGATTACCTGTGTTTATAATAAGCACTAATGAATGCTGTTATTGAATGATAATTATTCATAGATTGGAAGTACAGACATATCGACAAATTCTAAAAATATTAAAAATAAAATAGATGGTTGAAGCCATCATTTTGTGAAACTCCAAAACAAGGATGAGAATTAAATAACTTAGTGTAGTTTTACTAATTTAATTTGTGAATGCGACTAGTTTCAGATTCGAGTCGTCATAGGGCACTACACGAAAAATATTGCTGAAAATTTGAATTTACCATGGGTAAACAAATTTTTCCAAATTTACTTTTGAGGAACAGGAATGAAAGAAGATGAACATCACTGAAATAGATAAGAGAGACACATTTCGAAAATTGATTCACGTCATCCAATATGAACAGTATCCGTAGAGTGATGAATCACTGCTGCTAGAGTAAAAATCAATGCAACATCAGCTTTTGGATTCAAGTACACTCGCGTATCATCTGATGCCTAAGTTGCAGATAGTCCAACGTCATCTGCCTTGTATGGAAGTTGCACATGCCTAGAATTACGCTGTGTTTGACACGCGTGATTCATTTGATGAATCCTCATATCATACGAGCCATCGACTCTGTAGTAAGACTGCAAAGACGATAGCCGTCATTGGATGTATGTAATGATTTGTATTTATAGTAAAGTTTGTCAATTTAATCGTAAAAATTGTATGTTTGGATAACCTTAATGTGGTACTTATTGGGATTCAGTTCATCTTATGAGTTGTAAACCTTGACCCTGTGCGTTCAAAGAGATGTAATCTGCCGTTTGAGAGTCTTTCGTTTCTCTATCTATTCGTCAGGAATATTTAGGAACCTAGGCCTATTTCATTAATTGCTCTTTTTCTCCATATTCTTTCGTCTTTTCTGTCTCTCTTTCCTTATTTACTTCCGATCAATTTGATCCTGTTTTCATTGGTTTTCGAATTTGACATTTCTCTTTTTGTTTCCATGGGGTATCTCCATTTTTCGCACAGTATCTCTAAAAATATTCCTTCTGCTATTTCTTTCGTGCTGTGTTTCTTTTTAAATTTTCTGACTTACTGGTTCTTAGCGTTTGTTAATTTCTCTATCAGAGTTGGAAGATTTATACACTGACCTATCTTCCCCCTATTTGTGAAGATTTTCAAGAAATTCACTCCTCATTCTAATTATTTACTCTATATTTTGTCTATTTTCATATACGTCATCATCATAACTTGATTTATTCTTCCGTGTTTACTAGGCGTACGTAGTATTTCTCCAATAAATTTACCTTGTTCACATCACCTGTCTTATTTGTGATTCAGTGTTAGGCATTTACTTGCATATGAGCATTCTTCCTCGCTACTGCGTCACAATGGCTTGGAAACGCACTCTTCATCTTTAAAATCCATTGTTTTATATTCTTATTTGCGCGTTATATAAAACTCTCCCATAGCGCATTTCTCCAAACTATTTCCCAACTTGTTTATTTATTTACCCTCCACAATTGTTACGTTTCTCCCTTCGGTGCAGAACATTAATTTAGGTCGTTAAATAACGATCAAGTTTTCTCGAAAATAAAATTCTCATTTGCAATGTTGATCGCGCGAAACGTCAGCCTTCAAGTATTAATTTGGTGATTCAGTCCGATTGTAGGTAGCGATGACGTCGCTAAAGACAATTTCGCACATCGGAACAATTTATCCTTGATTTTCACGTGGTTAAAGAGGAAGATGGCGGAGGAATGCCTCAATTAGTTCGGTGACAAATATGTTATTAAGACTGATCGGCTCCGAACCGCTTTCGACCGGATCTTTTCGGCTTCCGCGTCTTTCTAGGGTGGGAATATTGACGCACGTCTTGTTTTTCGATCGACGGAAGTAATGCAGTAATTAGCGGAGTGATAGCGGTTGGGTCAGGTGAAGTTGGGAAATGTATCGCACGAAGAGAAAACGAAGATTATGCAGTCGAGCGATGAGGTTTTAGAGAATACGTTAATCGCTGTCTGGACTAAGTGGTGAGAGGAATTTTGAACTACTAGAAATGCTCTAACTATGATCATTCCTATTTTATAAAATACATACATAAAATACTGCTTCGGAGTTCTGTCATTTGAACTAAATATGCTCTTATCTAGTTCGTATCCCATAGAGTTTTCCTCCTGAGAACCAATTTCCCTTCTTTCCTCAGGAAAACTGATAAATTCGTTGTAAATATAAAAAACTTTTTCTTAAGAAAACAAAATACTCAGTTCTTAAGCTATCTATTACCTTTATCTGGATTTAGATTGCTTCGAATCTTAGTAAAAAGTTGGAACATGCTGAATTTACTGCGATGCAGCAAGTAAATGTCGGAACGCCCTTATGAAACTTATGATTTCTAAAATTCACGAATCTATGCTAAAATTATTTCCATTCCTGTATTTTCTAGCAAACTTAGGCATTTCAGATTTTTTGCAAAATCTTCATCAGTACCTATTTGATGAAGATAATGTTTAGTCAACTTTTTCAATTTTCATCTCAATACAGATTTTTTAACGCTATTTACCACACTTGACGTTTTTGAATAAGGCCGATTATCTCAACTTATTGTCGGGCTTTAAGGAAACCACCACTCATTAATAACATTAGTGTTTGGCATTTTTACATTTGTTAATTTTGTCTGTGACTCTTTATTCGCTATTGATTCGCCAGAAATACTTCGCATCGTACTTGATGAGATAGATGGATAAAAATAACTCTGAGTATGAACGGAAATGTATCTAATCGTCCAAATTGAAACATCCCCATCTTAACTAAATTATTTCATTGATTTTATGTTTTTCCGTTTCCTAATTAAAGTGCACCACTTCCAACTCGCATTTCCTCATTAAAATATGACTTTCAAAAATCCGTACAAATTAAATTTACTAAAAATAGCAACCGAATTTTGTGCTTAGTTTCAGTAACAGCGTTCCTCTAAAACGCTGGATTAGACGCAGTAATATAAATGTCAAGTTTTTGCCTGACTGCATATTTATCTTTCATGATCTTTTACAGGTGTCAAAGCATAGTCTTTATTACATTATACTTCACAGCGTCTCTATACGTTTGTAGCTGAAGAACTTATTTGCGTCGCAAATTAAAAAGCAGCCAACATATTAGCATAGATGCGCATTTCTGTTGTGCTTGCGCAATGTAACACATCGATTTGGCACATTCTCTCTTGGCATACAATCCTTGTTACATATTCCTTAAGGTGTCGCAGAGGAAAAAGATAGTCTTCGGGTACAAATAGTTTCCTTATCTATTTATTCAGTCTGCATTGCGTTTCAAATCTGTCGTTGGACAAGGTGACAACAGTCAACAACTTAAGGAACTTATTAAAACTTATTCTCAATAGAATAAGGAACCATAGCGAGATTTTTCGGTACTAATCTATCTCTTTACGCGAATTAGTTTTCGATGATGTTCGAAGTAATGGCTTATAGACACTTCTTCGCCGATGGCTTGAACACAATGGTGAATGATGCTTCTGTGGTTGCTGGTGACGCAGTAATTGTACAGATACCCTTAATGGGGTACCACGCCGAAGTCAGGGGACGCCAGATTGTTTGCGCAAATGTTATTGAAATGGAGTACTGTTAGCTCAGTTTTTACGAGTTCGAAAAAGTAGCTAAATCGTGAGCGGCACAGTTTCTGTTTTGATTATCTGTTAGCCATGTATTTGCTTTCTTTATGGTACGCTTTCATACCTCTACCTCTTTTTTTAAGGAGGATTAATTTAACTACATATATTTACATACTAACATACGTAATAATATTCTTCGTTTTCTTCATTTGTAACGGTGATTCTTGAGTAATAAATTCATTGTCTTCCATTGAATACATATTCTAAATACATTATTCAATTTGGCATTACAAAAGCAGCAATTATTATTCCATGAGCGATTATTTATCCGAATCGGTATACATCAGTAAGCTTCTATCATCAAATTCCAAGGATGAACGTACTGAACAAAAGGTGTGAATTTTTTTGGAATTTCCCCGAATATTTTTCCATATATTTATTTAAAATGGGCCCAAAGTTTGTCGTAGTATTTAGCGACACCTTGAAAGAAGTTCGATTCAAAGTATTCCTTATTTAGCCATGTTAGAGATACATGATACCTCTGTTACTAGCAGTGACGTCCTGTAAATATGACGTGGTAAGTGACGCCTTGAGACAGGACCGCTCAGATTTTGGGCGAAAATCTTCATGCGGCTTACGTCTCTTTATTCGTGTAAATATTTACGTATTCTCAAGGCTCATGTCTGTTCTTTATAAGAGTTAAATTCTCGTAAGACCTACCTATCGAAGATGAGAATCGATTTTTGTTCCAGAAACTTTGCTTTTTCAAATTGTGGAGGTGATTAACAGAAACATATTCGGCTCAATGTTTACTTTTTTAAGAAATCCAACTATAAGATATTCGAAATGTTATAAAATGTATGCTGTCTCAGAGAAAATCGTAACATTTGTTATGAATGGTGGTACGGGGAACGTAGTTAATCGAGTATGTTGCCTTTAAATCTCGAAAAATCCGTTTTTTTCTGTGTTGTAGTGAAGATTTGAATGAAGTCATGTATCTGAAATTGTATTTTCATTTTGTATTGACTCCGCTATAGATTGTAATTAAAGGTTAGGTTTAATCTTACCGTTCTAATTGACTGCTGTAGGCCTCGGTGGCGTAGGTCAAAATGTTCTAACACATTTACGCTGAGTTCCCGAGTTCGAAGCCTGGTTAGGGCATGGTTGTATATTTGTGATTTTAATATCGTGGTAAGTCTCATAAGATTAATATTCGCATAACTAAAGTTGATATTATTATTATTATGGCTATTCTCTGAAATTTTATATGCTTATAACTATAATCACGATATTAATGTTATTTTTACTACGCTGGACCCGAAAATGATAAGCAATATTCATTAAAATGATATCCATCCTAAGAAAGAACAGGTATGAAAAAATATATGACAGGGCCAGGATTCGAAGCGAAACAAAAGCCTGTTAGCTCCAAATTTTCACCACAAGGAATAGATGAAATGAAACAAAATTCGAAGAAAATTTAACAATTAGATAAATCAAATTCATTGGCTGTCTGTTTTGGCTTTCCAAGCACAAAGAGAAAGCGATGCGTGTTTCCTGATTCCTCGTTTCGTAGTTTTAAGAAAAGGATCGTCCGCAAAACGGTGAAGGATAGCATACGTACCTGCGTAAAGCCCGTTTTCACGTAATCGCCAATCATTTCAATAGAAACACGAAATAAGGCAATGATATTTCTGAGAGCAATAGAAAGGGATGCCCTAGATATCGCGAGCGGTTTGCAGGTGGCGGGAAAGAGCGTATCAGAGGTGTGGAGGATTAAGGAAGATAGTTGCCTCTTCTCGCGGGTATTCCCCGTAATCAAAAACTCATTTTGTTTCCTCCACATAAACTTGTAACCACCCTCAGGTCAGATCTGGATCTTTATACCCGTCTCGGACATTGACTTATCCCGCTTGACTAGTCGGGGTTCTTCGCCTTCCGTCGAAGGACATCTACTCAAGCAGTGGAAATCATTTCCTCCGAAAGGCAACACAAACTTCTATCCAATGCATCCTCTATATCTTTGATATGCGGGATAGTTCCTAACTTTTACGAGGGTAAGTTTTCTTCGCAATGTACAGGTGAAGCTCATCTATTGGGGAAGTTCCCTTTGTCTTCTTATACTGAATACATTAAGAACTCCGAAATACTTTGGCACACATGCTGTTGCCCACTTATGAGTTTCCCCAAGGAAAAGGTGATCCCCCTCGCAAGACGTTTGGTACATGTTCACGTTTTGTATGTACGTAAGAAAATGTTTCATCGTTCTGACCTAAATAAACGGCTTCCATTGTGGATAGCGTAAGGTGATTGATTGAATTTTAATTTGTCAAAAGAGGTAGTTTTCATGAATATACACTTTCAATAAAATGGTATCAAGAAGAGGAAAATATTATGCTCTCATAAGTACGCATGTGTGTATAAGACTCGCGTTCAATTCTTTTCTATTACAATGAGTACGAAACCTTCGCATTATTAAACCATGGCGAATGAAGCATTTTGACGATGGGTTTTAGAGCAATGCATTCATAAAATACGAGCACCTACGTGCATCTGGTTGGATAGCTAAATATAACTTTTAACTACTATATAGTATAAAACACATTAATAAAAATCGATACGACGGTAAGAAAACGAAAATGCATTTTAAATTAATTTATCAAAAACACTGACGGAAATTACATTGATGTTTTTTATAAATCACAATTAAGGAGGGATTCAATTATACCGTCTTACTCATGAATTTACCGTAAAAAATGTCCATCATCGCGAAAAAGTAATAAGTAACGACATTAAAAATAAAGCATATAATTTAAGTATGCATATGACATGCGATACCAGCTATATTCGAATCACCACATAATTGGAAGTATACGAAACGAATAAGGCTAGCTTTTTTTACTACTTATTTTAAAAATTATCGTTAATTTGTATAAAAATATTAACATTTACCTTTTCATGTTCATTACTTAAATCGTTTCTAATTGCTAGCATTTTAAACCAATATAATAAACACACTCCGCCCGTCAAACTCTTCAGAATTTGCAGTTTCACTGTCAGGGCCGATAAGAGAAAGGGAAGTTCCCTCGAAAGCATCGAGGTGTATAACACCGATAATCTTCGCGAGATGAAACAGCGAGAGGTGTGAACTGAATGAAAATTCGGAGAAAGCACCTGTTAATCTGTATCGGCAAAAGGATGGGCAAACCGATTTGATTAAAGCGTCTCGGAGTGTATGACTTGCTCGTTAACGTAGAGAAATCAGGTAATCAAATGAAATTTTTCTTCTATGCGTTTCATAAGCGATGTATAGTTGTGAATGCCGATTTGAAGTGAAATCTGCAACTTAACAAAAGTGATTTTAGTCGTGAATTTGCTAATCGAAAAATATATGAACCAACATTTTACCTTATTTCTATTATTGATAAAATATCTAATATCCTTCTAGAAGGTTTTAAATGGGTTATTATGCTTCATTAATGAAATGACTCTTTTATATAGCTTTGAGAATCTATTAACAGTATTATTATGATTTAATCCAGGGTATTTATCCCAGAGAGATATTCTGTTGTCTTTTTCAGTTTCAGATCACTTTATTGGGAAATAATTATCTATTTATTGATAGAGTATGTACTGATTTTGACCTACTTAAATTAAGCGTATCAATGCAGTTTATTTTGACCCAATAAGTACCTTAAAATGCCTGAATTTGTCTGTAATTTAAATTGCACGCCAGTTTCATCTTTTTTCCCGATCGTTGAATTCTTCGTGAGAGGACATTCGTTAGTTCTAATTTAATAATGATAAAATCATAGCAGTAGGGGTTACTTGCTTGGGTTAGTAGTGGATACTTACTTTAGTAAATTTTTTCTATTAGTTCAGGACTTCGACCCACGTGTATCTTACACCATACGCGGAAGTAATACCTACTCAGATAACCGAAGTCCTTCAGTGTAATTATGATCTGACCGAATCGTTGAAAATCATGATGCGGAGAAGCAAATTTCCTCGCGTTACTTTTGAGCAGCGGTAGTTTTTCTCCTTAGGATGAGATATGCGATTATCGCAAACGAGTACTCGTGCGATATGCTCTTCCACTGATAAGTTTTTATACATTTTCCTACGTCATCAGAAGGGAAGTGTTTGAATTGAAACTCGTAGAGGGGTTATCCAGTAGGTTGTGGTTTCCTCTCTTTGAAGTATGGATAGCGTTTTTGTAATTTTTCATTCCCTATTGTCGTCATTCTAAGATTTGTTGTCCCTACGCTCGTATGTTGATACGTAAAAGGTCTTTATGGCGAAGTTCATCTCAGTTTGACCTGAGAGAATATGTTTAACGTGTAATGGTATCGATTATTTCTTAGTTGTAGCTCCCATCCTCCGCTTGTCTGAAATTGTTCACTGCGCTGTGTGGCAAGCCAATATGGGTTACTTCGTATTACTTTTCGATTGAATTGGAATCAATGAAACTCTCAAACAGCGAAATTTTTTCTTACTCTCAGAACTAAGTAGCGACCACATGCATCTTGAATCGCCTCATCTACACCCTTTACCACAAATTGAAATATTTTCTTGGAATAGTATACTTTTCAATTTATACTCTGCTGTAGTCTTCAATTCGACCAGTATCACATAATTATTTCTAAGAATTCCGCCATTATCCAAGCGAAAATTAAATAATAAATGTAACTCCTAATAATCATAAGAGTCTAAATGAACCAAATATTAAAAATATACCCTCGCAGTTCGAAGATTTTTTAAGGGTTAAGATATTAGCAATCGCAAGCTGTTTACGTCAATATAAAAGGCAGCGAGATGGACACGTAAATAAGAGTTACATAAAGTTTCTCCGGCATAAGAAAGCCAAACTAAATAATACGCAATAATTTTAATACAAAAATAATGCGAAAGCAGAGAGCTAAGTAGAAGAGAACTGCTGAGTGCCATATGATCTGTCACCGTCTCATTATTCATCGAAGATTAATTTTTTTAATAATCCACGAGATATCGTGTTGGAAAACACGAAGATGTTGTTATCAATCGAGATTTCCGAAAGATAAGTCTTTCTAACAAAATATTTTTTAGATAAATCTTTCTAACACAGAGTGAGGCAACGTTACCAAGAAACTTGATAGCAATGAGAATCCACGACATGGGAATGGCTTTATCTCTTTCGTGCAGCAATTAAATTTTATCTGTGAAAATTAATATATATCTACACAATACGAAACGTAATAGACAAAACGTATGATTCCAATCAGTTTCAGAATTCTTCGCAATATGAATAAAGTCTTTAACTCGGAGGATTACAAGACGTTACGACAAACGTATGGCTCTCATAGAGAGTAATGATCTCTTTGTGTTTGCGTAGCATTTAATAGCGTCGAAACTATTGGTATGCAAGTCTTGGTAGCTTATAACATCGTGGAAAAACACCCTTTGTTGAAATATGATCGATTTCCGTAATGTATTTCTTTGATTATAATATAATATTATTATAATATAATATTACTATAATATAATAGGATACTTAATTTATAAACTCCAAAACGTGAGGGTCATGGGGTTAGCTGATAATATTCTTTTCCAAGAGATTTCTATTATTATTCTCTTACATTAAGATATAATATTTATATATATAGTTGTAGTTAAATAGTATGTAGGTTGAACTAGTCAACCAACATACTATTAAATGCATTTTTATATAAAGTTTGATGCCCAAAGTTGTAGAGCAAAATAATATTGTAGTGAGCAAAAAATCCCTTATGGTGTTGGATGTTGGACACGGAAGATTTTTACTCCGGGGAATGGAAGTATTTCTTAAAAAATCTCTGATAAGGATCACAGTCGTACAATATGGTAAAATACTGATTTACTAAAATTCATTATTACATGAGAGTTCTCTGGTAGGGTCATATGCTTCCATATTCCATATTCAATGCCATTTCTTTCTTATCTTGGTAGCTTATCCCACCCTTTATGCCATCTAACAGCTTTTGACTTTTTCATCTCCCAGTTTATTCTCTTGCATATTTCCCACGATCGTTTTTTTAGCAGTACCTCTTGTTGAATATCATGTAAATATTAAATGCATTTTTTCGAGCATGTTATTTTTTATAAAAAATGATGTATGTCACTTATGTATCATGGGTCCATGGATATCAAGGATATGAGGAACGTCGAGAACGAAGCTTGTCTCATGTTTACCCGATTGTTGTTCATAGCAACTGATGCGCGAAGTTCTTTCTCTGTTATGTAAGCTATAGACTCCAATACTTACAAATATATTTTCAATCCGCTCTTGATTATGTAAATCACAATTGAGTTGCTTTTTCGAAAGTTGCGGAATGTTTTTAATCCCTATTAATTGAAGATAGCGTTGTTTGGTGAATATATCTCTAATTAAATTTTATAGGCTTTCATGAAAAACAACTACCCGTGGATCTTTCTGATTCTCCATTAAATTACCGCTACCACATGTTTACAAGTCTCACGTTTCTTACTCCAGATATTTTCATAGTCTTTGACGTCAATGTTTATCGAAAACAACAAAACATGACTTCACAGCCTCATCTTTCGGCGTAAATAAGTTTTAATAGTTCTTCGTGGGGATATGTTACGTATAAGTTGGCGATTCCTATCGATGTTGGTGGAGATAGAGATAAAGAAGGAATAATTTCTGAAACAAACCGGATTGATCTTAAGAAATCTTTTCTATTATTGAAACCAAGAGTTACTATCTTAACCTTAATCCTTCATTTTCTTCATCATAACGAACCCCTTTTTTATCCTTCAGCAACCTCTGTCTCCCTCTTTGAGTGGATGAGTCGATGCAAATGATAGAATCTTAAAAAAATGTCATTATGTTAACACTTTTTCCCTTAGAGATACTCGGAACCGTGTTGTTTATTAGTTATTGTGTTGCATAAAGTGCTTTGGTAATATGACCCTACCATCAATTATTGCAGCATTTTCTGCACGCAATGAAACTAAACCTAACAAAATTATAATTCAGTTAGTTGAAAAAATAGTTAGAATAAAAAAATAATTAAATAATAACAGTTAGATTCAAAGATTCAAATCGTGTTCATAATTATTAATATGATTTTAATAGAATATTTTAGGGTGATAAATTATTAAGTAACAGTGGATACACAGATTCTCTACATACATACATACAGTTGCAAGGGTTAACTAAATGGTCCTGGATACATATTTTTTATAAATATATATTCAATCAAACAAAACTGTGTGAAATTTATTTTTTAGATATTGGAAATTAGATATTAAAGAGGAAAAACAATATCTGTCAGTTTAAGGTCAGTATGTGGCACTCTTGGTGTAGCTGTTATAATTAAAATCCTCAAACAAAATTAGAGCTTTATGAAAATTATTTGTGGGTTACTGTCATACAGAGGGGCTGTTGGCCTTGCCTTAGAATTAAGATAGCTTAAAAAATAAATTACATTAAGTATATCCATAACCATTAAGCAAATCATCCAGAGTGATCCCCCCAATAGAAGGCAACCTCGAGTGCTCGGTAAACTGCTGACGTAACTAGCGTCCGTTACAACGATTAGCATCGCTAGAACAGCATCCTTTATTTTTCATCGGATCGCCGTATCTCCATCCGACCTCATCTTCACCCGTCCTTAACCCCTCATAATGCCCGCTGGAGGCCCCGCTTCCGACCTCGCGATTCGCCGGCCACGCCCACTCACTCACTCGAAAAGTATCATTTCGGCGACGGTGACTCTTGGGCAAGTCGAAAGGCCATGCGTATCAATTGGGAAACAATCGATGGGTCGCGCGTGGGACGACTTGGAGGACGATGGACCTCTCTCAAGGCACACGTGGTGGTTTAGAAGGGCTTCCGCTGGAATATGTTACCTCCCGTGAAATTTCACACTCACGAGCTGGATTGAAAAGTCATTTCCATTAATCAAAATCGAGGAAACGGGATACAATCTGTTTCGGCTTGTTTTATTCCGGTCTCGGAAGAGCGGGGGTTGGTAGCCTTATGCGCCGAGGTCCCGGGTTCGAATCCTGGTTAGGGCTTGGAAATTCTTACAGAGCAGGGTGAATGAAATAGAAATGTAAAGATTCCTCATAAAACATAGCACCAGATAAAAAATACAAAATTAAATTCAGATCCCTTTTGCTTCTTTAATAGTCCGTGAACTCGTAAAATTAAGACAAGTTGCATATCTGAATACATTTGGATGATCTAGAAATGCTGTAACATCTCAGTGACCAATCGATGCATTTCTTTAACTTGAACAATACAAAAGTCACTTGATGATGGCCGAATTTTAATCTATTATCTATGGATAATGGATAAAGAAAGAAAGAGGAAGAAATAAATATACTTAATGGTCATAACAAAACGATTGTTACTTCTATCGGTTTCGACCTAGTCAAGACATCGTCAGATTTAGGACCTGGTCGAAACCGGTCGAATCAAAAATTTTTTTTGTTCCTGTGGTATTTTGCAAAGTTTTTAATAAAATCAGGGTGAATTTCATCCAGAAAGTTTCTCCTGTTTTCTTTGGTTGAAGTCATGGATTACCACAAAGTTACTCGCCAGTCAGTTGACTTTATATTTATTTGTATTTATATGGAGTCCCGCCAAGCAAGGCTATTCCTCAGCGACTATATTATGGATAACGTATTTAACTTAAATAAAAAATCTCTACATGGTGAAAGAGTTAAACCTTTTTTCAGTTAATTATTTCAGAGACCAATCGTCAATGTATCTTAAAAGTTTCAGAAGTCGGAGGAAAGGTTCTCCGGGTCTGACCTTTTGATGGCAAAACCCAAATTATTTACAAATTCATGTAATTTTCACGTTCCGCGAATGATTGGTGGGGGACCAATATCGTGACTTTCCAAACTGGTATGAATTTTAATTCTTGGGACTTGTTTTTCAGCCAGGGCTATTTCCAGCAGATAGATAAAATACTGTTTCAAATGCGAAGGGGTAATATGCCATTGGTCGTTTTATAAGCAGAGTCGGAATCTGAAGATGAGGAAGAACACTGCGTGCTTTCTTTGTTTACAAACATTACCTTGAAGCCGCGCTATGATAGAGTATACGCTTGAAACATGATAATTATGAATGTATAGTAGGTAAAGACTTCTACGTGGAAGATATATCTCGGGACCGATGGCCTTCCGGTGCTAAGGTCGCGGGTTCGTATCAACGCAGGGCCTTGAGAGTTTGCATTAGTCGCATTTACTCCTCGGGCTTGAAAAGTTTTTTATGAATGTTATGAGTACGATAAGTTTTTAAATATTGAGATAAGTGGAAATCTTACGCCCCGCAAATTTTTTTCTCGATTATTTACCACTTTTTATTAAATATGCTTATTGTTTTATTTCCTTTCCTCAGTAATCCACAGATAATTCTGTATATTTATTTTGTAAATGGGATGTACCCATTTGGGTAAGAACCAGAAAACGTTTCACTGCTATAATATCATACTCTTCAATATCATACAAAATTGAAAAAATAAAATTTTACAAGTAATATGGCCTAATTACAAAAAGTATATTACATACAGAATAATAAGAGGAATAATTACTGTGACAAGGCGTGTTAAACCTTCTTATATATTCGCTTATCATGAAAATATATATTAATGAATTTGCTTATGAAATATTTACAATGTGACGTTCTTTAATTGTTATTCACAAATTTCATAGTTATAAGATTATGCATATTTTTTATGTTTAATCCATTTCAGTTCTTTTTTGTGCTTTCATACGTAGAATAATGTTAGAGGAATTCAGTAATATGAGGATTTGTCAGCATCTACTCAAATGATCATTCATGTTCAGCCTTCTCTATAAATAGGAATATCTTTATAAAACCCCCTCAGAGATAAATAAAGCTGTATCGAGATGGAAATGCATTTTCCTATCGAAATACAGGTAAATATCTCCAAGATCTGTTACATAATGTATTAATAATTTGTTAAATTCACGAAGACTAGGCGTGGAATGTACGTATCGGAAGTGAGACAGAGCGCGAAACCTTATATTTAGAAATAAAGGAATTGTAACCTTCGGCGAGCATAAAAGTGAGAAAGAATATCAAGGCGAACTTATTTAAGATTATTAACTCAGTCACCGTTCTGAAGCACTGTAGAAGATCTCCCACAATCAAGCAAGCTATTCGATGTGTTTCATTTGTTTGCAATTTCCTCTCTCGGAAATAATTCAGTAGCCACTCCCGTAGCAATGAATAGTTGGTAAAGGAATTGAAAAATTCAGCGAGCGATGTTCTTTGCATTAGTTCGGCTTCATCTTTAGTGTGTAGTCTATGGGTCCCTGCCGAAAAGTGTTGTATTCGTAAATTCTAAAACTGACAGTGATGGGTAATGCGTTAATTATATACTTTAGTATGCAGAATGGAAATCTTAAGAAGATAGAAGTTGTAAACAAAGATTTAATTTTCGTTATAGACTCAGAGAAAATAAATTCTCAGAGAATGTAGCCGATATTAAGCGTCCTCCCTGTTATATAAGCCTATTATAAGTTCTGATATTGGGAAGAAAAGCAGGAAAATATATAAGAGAGCCAAACCTCTCAATAGTTATGTTTTACCGCGGAGGAAATGCAAAATTAATCAATTTGTTAAGTATCCTTTGTAGACTTCCCACACGCCGTATGGATTACAGGGCGAATATGGATACATGTGCTTTATATCAACAAGGAGGCACGAGTACCATATCTCGAAGAATAATAAAAGCCAACGAAAAAATAAATTCGTAATTGCAATCGATCAAGATAAGTTACGCTTTTGATGAATGTGAATAAGCAAATATTTAATATTTTCTTTGCATTGGCGAAGTAATACTCCATCATTAGAGAACGCTTTATATCGTTGACCACCAGAAACGCAAACATTACCAGCACTTTCACGCTGACCCTCGCTACTAACATCACATAAACCATTACCGCTATGAATGGGTTTTTCCAATTCTTCTCCTTTTTCTGCAACACCTCTCAAAGTTGTCTCTCTCGTCTTTCGAGCCCAAGAGGCAATGTTTACCATAAGTGCGATGCGTTGTTGTTCTCCCGGAATCCGATGGACCAGGAAAGTGGAGTGAGTGGGAGGATGAGAGGTGAGGAGGAAACGTGAGGAGACGCTGAGGTCAGCGGAAGACCTCGGTCCGACTCGGCCTCCACCTGAGCAGCCATTAATCCCAGAGAGATGTATCTCCCTCACGATTAATGATCCTTAGATGGGATCGTAAACCGCCGCTGCATCCATATGCTACTCCGAGGCGAGAACAGGGATCTCGGAAGGATTACCGTTTTGGAAAATTGATGCGCGAAAAAAATGGTAAATGCGATTGCGGCTGAAACGTCGGGCGGTCGTGGAGAAGTTTTCCTTATGGGCGAAGAGGGTTTTTTCATCGAGCGTGACTGTGCGAAAATATCTGCCCACGATTTCGATTTTCGAATTTTTTTTCCGACCTTTTAAGTTGAGGAAATGGGAGTGAGGAGGAAAATGTCATCGTTTAAGTCACTTTATTTTTTTATTACTATTAATAGTATTATAATATTTCATTAGTTGCAATTACTTTAATAATGCGGTGGAAACATTATTGATTACAATACAACATTTCAGTAACACAAATCTGTCCTATACAATAATACAGTACAACATATAAAATGACGTATACAATACTATTCACAATACCAGTTACAATACAAAATAATTTATTGAAACAAAAAAACTTGTAACAATAATATAGAGACACTTGTACAATTCCACAATATTCATGCCCAAGTGAACATATTATTTTTACAAGTGTTTTTGATTCAATAAATTGTTTTGTATTATAGAATTCTACCAAATATCATTTAAGCAGGTCGATTTCACCAATGACAATATTATAAAAATTTCGTCCAATATAATACTGGTAAGTTCCTGCTATAACAATAAAAAACGCTAAAGTAGTTATATTTATCGCAAAGAATACACAGATTTACACATACAAATACTAGCTAAATTATTCTGTATAAATTGGCGGAATTATATATCTTATTACCTAGTCAATTTACTCATTTTACATGTATTGTTGAGCGACAACGAAAGCGATTATTTGGGACATTTTGCTCCACCACAATATGGACAACGGATTCTGGTGGTGGTAATGATGAATCTAGTTTTAGCGGCTACAATCTAGATTTGGTTATCTAGAAAAATCAATTGGAAATCGATGAAGAGGAGGGACCATGAGAAATTGGGTTTACATAGACGATGAGGAGAAAGAAAATATACCTCAACTATATATGTATTTGAAAGCCACCCTTTTTTTCTCTGAGCATAGAGTGGTATGTTGATCAATGGGGAGTACTATATTGAACCTTTCACTTTCCATATAATAATCCTTCACTTAAATCTTAATAATAAAATGAAACGAGATTTATTTTTCTTACTCCATCTTTTTAAAATTTTTCTGTATTGATTTTTAAGGAGTAGCTTTTCGTTTGTCGAAAAGTGTCCTTTATTTCGTATGGGTACGAAAGACAGAGAACTTAGGGCGCGTAAGGCTAAGGGACTATTCCCAACGCAGAAAACAGTATATAATATCATTTGATAGGTTGTATAATACGCGACATTTTCATGGAGTTCTTGTGTTTTTAAAATTGCTGCTATATCTGAGGAAATTTCGCAAATATGGGCTCCCATGGGAAGTCGTAATGTATTTGGGTTGCGTTGCGTATTTGGGCGAGCCACTTGGCTCTTCGGTGTAGATTCAATATTCAAGGGTCATTAAATTATTAATTTTTCATCATGAAATCATTAATATTTTATAAACGGTGGCATCAAGTAGATATGTACTAATACTTAAAATAATTGCGGTAAGCTAACTCAGATAAGTAACAGTAAGAGATAAAGAAATACTTTAAAAATTCTGAAAATATATTGAAGAATACCTCTGTTGCAATGTTGCGTTTTTAACTGAAAAAAATATTAAAATCCAAAAATATTTTAGATGTTGGTGTAATACACGGAAACCGCCGTGATCAGCACGTCTTGAGATCCTGTTGATGTCGGTTAGTAATCTCTTACTCCATGTTATGCGCAGTTAAGGCCAAGAATTCGGATGCCTAATTTGGCTGAGAGTGCTGAAGTAGCAGAAACTCGCCGAAATTACATGATTTTTTTTCGTCGATTCTAAGAGATATCATGATGAATTACCTAAAATCCGAGTCCCTATTCTTTAGGTGACATTCTCAATGTACTTAAATATAAATTTATTAGAATTGTATAGTCTATTGAGTATATTTACTTACGATCTTTAGCTGCAATTATGTTTTAGCTTCTGCTTTTACTTTGTATACATAACTTATTTACTATTCATTTAAATCAGATCGAATCACTTTTTTACCCAGTATCATCATTAATGAATCCTTTTAGTTTCGAAACATCTATGCATATTCCCATTTTCTTCGTTCAGAATGATCTAAACTAACACGTGTAGCACTAGTTCTGGAATTCCTACACAACACTCACTAGACTGTGGAAAAACCAACTTCCGTTTCGAAATCATCCTCAAAAACTCGTTTTTTTGGCGCAATACGGTTACGGACATAATATTAGATTTATAAATTTGTGACTGTTTGCATTTCAACTCTAAAAAGGCCGGCAGTTAGTAAATGATCTTAGAGATCTGTTTATTCAACGGCAATCCAGCTAGTTTATTTTTTTAGAGTCAGACTCGCGCTAGATCACTCGAAAGTGAATGGGAGTAAATGGGACGAGGTTGAAAGAATAAAAAGGCCTCCATAGAAAAAAGATAACACAAGCGCGAGTAAACACACGCCAGGAAGGTGTGATAATTTGGAGCTTAGTCAGCTAATTTGATAACACCTAATAGCTCTGAGTTTTTCGCCCTTCAAAAATTCTTTTCCTACGGAAAATTCCACGTATTTTTGGCACAGAACCGCTGAAATTTATGGCATAAAATATAAGTATAGAAACGAGAACGAGAAAACGAGCACGCCTCACTAAATGTACCTATATTGCTGTTTTTATATATATAAGCTACTATAGTGCGTTACAGTTTTTAGTCAGTAATGATGTATTACATGGGAATAGAATTCTGTGTATTTTACTTTACAAGGCAATAATAGCCTCATTCCAGTGGTTTCTTGATTTATAATAAACTATAGTGCACTCCAGTTTTTTTAGTCAGTAATGATGTAATTATAAGTCTTTACTCGGGCGAGATTGAGACTAAAATCCTCTTCTTCTATCCAACCCATCGTCAAAGAATATACAATAATCAATTTAAAGATATACTATAAGAAAAAGTGAGAATTGCTAATATAAAAAACCGAAGTAACTCTCAAGAAAAATATTTGTCTAGTGAAGGAAAAATGTTAACATCTATGCTATGGGAATGAAATCCTATGTATTTTTCTTCACTTCAGCTTCAAGAAGGGTCGCACTCAAGTACTTTCTTGATTTTTAAGATACTATAGCGCGTTATAGTTTATATAGTTAGTAATGATGTGGAAATGAAATGTTATGCATTTTTTTCCAATACCTCAAGAATAGCCTCACTCCAGGTTTATTATTTTTTATTATTAATGTTATGAAAAATATGTTACAATTGGACTAATCGTCCGGTGACAACACATATTACATATAGAATAAATTGTATACATTCATTACATTTATAACCTAACTGCAATACATGTCAAAAATAGAATAATACAGTGACGGTACAATAGTGCAATGTCATAAAATTCTCAGTTACAACTTTACACTTAAAGTAAACATTTACTATTTCAAAAACATATTCTAACTGTACATTATTTTTTTAAATACAAACATTTTCATGTAACTATGCACTTACGCGGGGTTCCTCCATCTGATGATTGAAATTACGCTTTATTTTGCATACAATATAAAGTTTCAGTTATTAAACTGATTATAAAAACCAAAACGCATATTAGCAGACTTTTGATACATATCTCCGGAAGTGTTTACGAAGAAAGAATTTAAATACCTACTTCTATCAACTTCCCACAGAAAAATCGGGTATAACCTTGAATGACAAACATTTTTTTCCTTTCATTTTCGATCTGATTTATAATCAGCATAGAGAGTAGGACGAGGAAAATTAGTTTAAGGAAGATTTGGAGCTAAAGATCGTATGGTTAGCGGACATAAAATGGCAGTAACCCGGAAGGGACGTTGTGTAACACACCCAGGGAAATCCCGAAATGAAGGTGTGGTAAAGCCGCCGGACCTTGGACTTATCAAAAGAAGGAAACGCACTTGTCCTCTCGGACAAAATAATGCGAGACGCTTGTGTCAGTGGGTAATTTGGAGTTGAAATTTATAATCCAAGTTATTTCCGCCATTCGAAACTGAAACTACCGATTACACTCTCCAGAAAAATACACTAAATTCTCTAAAATTCTGTGTCATTGCCAAATTTTTCATAGATTCAATTTTTCCCTGATTGTGCCGTACGTTCAGGTTTAGTGAAAGCGATCCCGGGTTTTATTACCGATGGAAGCTCATGTGCGAAATGACTTAGGCTTTCGAAGAACTAAAACATAAAATTTAAAACGATATAAGGTGGGTATTGGGAGTCAAATTACATGGTCCAAAATTATTTTCGTTAATCGTAAGTAAAATTTCCGATAACGCTCTCCAGAAAAAAATCCAGAAAAAAATAATCAAGAAAAAATCCAAAATATTCTTTAATAATTAAATCCAGAAAATTCTCTAAAACCTAAATCTAGAAAATTCTCTAAAAACTACTTCCAAAAAATTTTCTAACGGATAAATCCAGAAAATTCTCTTAAAAGTAAATCTAGAAAATTCCCTAAAAACTAAAACCAGAAAGTCTCTCGTGACTAAATCCAGAAAATTTTATTGTAAATAAATTCATAAAATTCTCTAAAAACTAAATCCAGAAAATCTCTCATAACTAAATCTAGGAAATTCTTTAAAACCTAAATCCATAGCAAGCTCTAAAAACTGAATCCATAGCATTCTCTAAAAACTAAATCCAGAAAATTCTCAAAAATTCGATGTCTTCCAACAGTTGCCTCGCAGATGTACATTAAAATTACGAACAGTTTAGCAAAAATACGCAAACTGTAATCAAGCGACTCTTATCACTTTCTAAAGCTCGAAATATTCTATTGTGAGAATAAAAAGTCAACAAACACATGCAAAGATCATTATGAATGAAGTTGCTATTAAAATTCCTAAGACAAGGTTACTCGTTATGAATTCAAGGGCTATTTTAAGGATCGCCAATATCATTCTTTACTTACAGAAACATTCCTTGGTGATTAGCATCAATAATTTAATACTGTTTAAGAAAGGCTAAAGGACATCAAGTTTTTTTTAGAGATTTCGCGAAGATGCACGATGTACCAAACGGAGAATCTTCAAGGACACTTAGGTCGAAAGAATTCAAAAAAATGCAGTAAATGAACGAAAAAATGAGAGTCTGAGTGGCATATACCAGGAAAATGTTGAGAGTTTTTTCAGCTGAACACACTAATTAATTACTTCAAAGTAATAGGATTGGTTGTCAGCTATACTTGAAGTACGACAAGAAGAGCTATGAAGCACATTTCCTTCATTCTGTGTTTGTTTGTGGAATTTATTGCGAATTTTGTTTTATCTCCTTAATTATATGCAGGATGCTTACAAGAATCATTTACGAAAGATAATTTCCTTCTGAATGAGTAATACTTTGGTTATCCGGAAAATTCACATAGAAGTAGTTCAACAAATTTGTCCGAAACATAAATACGATAAATATTTTGAGGAATATTTCAAGCAAACATATATTAGAAAAATTTATTATTAGTTTCTAAGAGTTTCTTATCACTAAAATTTTCTTAAAAGAGCAAGAAATACACCATCAATTTCAGCGCAAGGTTCCGATCAACAGAATAATACGCGAATCACTTATTGCATATTTAAAGCTACTAACAATTAAACATAGGAGAGTTATAAATGTAGGAATATTATGATTTTTAGGACAAGCATACATTTACATCTACATTAATACCCTACGAGCAATCTTTCGGTGTGTAAACACCAGTTGATCTAAACTACTTCTTTACTCTGTTATTGTCAGGTATCGTTCGCGGAAAGAATGAATTTTTAATATTTATTTTTACATTTACAATTACAATACAATTACAATTTACAATACAACAATACAATACAATGTATTGTTACAAATAATTACTAATACCATTAGATACACGAAAATAAAAATTCGTAATGTTCCTGGGATTAACACTCAAATGTTACTTTTGAGAGCGTGTGTTTTAACTCGTGAACCACAACAGACAGTCAATTTGACCGAGTCAAGACAACTTTTCACAAATTTCTCAAAAAGTTCTTCTCATTATTTTGTTTAACATGATGGGTATTTTCAAAATCCCCTCTTTTCTGCGAATCTCACACTTCAATTTCGATGTGAGGTGTTTCGGTGGAGGATGACAGAAAATTGTAAATGCCATCCTTCCTATCCTTTTATGAAAAACTCCAGGCTTACATCGCACAGTTGTGAAAACTTCATCTCTCAAATAACGCTCAGCCCGTTTATTGTGCCTCCGGTGAGACCGTTGTTATCTTTACGAAAAAATAGAATCCACGAGCCTAGCACGTGAACCCGAGAGATCTGGATTCCCGAGAATCGCGAAACATGTGTCATTATGTTTCCTCGTTCGCGGTTTGGAGGAAGGATGTCGAGAGAATCTGTTCGCGGATGGAGAGCTCGCGAGGGAAGTTGCGGCGTCGGACGAGATTGCAGAAGCTGTAGAGGTGACGGAGAGGTGATACAGGGTGGAGTATTGCGCAGGGCGGCCATGCTTTTTCTTCTCTCCCTGACCCCTCGGTGAGACCCGTGTCGAGAAAGAGGCCACGTGCGGTTTTCCTGTAGTCATTACTTTCTTAATGCAGGAAACCCATTAACGAGTGAACATTAGAGATTTTAAGCGTAAAATTGGGAAACGCCGACAGTCGCGAGAACACCTCATCTAAAACTGTTACGGTGAAGTCTTTTGTCTACTTCGCGGTCTCAGTGCTTCACCTTGATGGTTTTCTCGCGATGGAATTAAAAACGGAAAATCATGGAGCATTTGCAAAAGAAAATGAAAGTTGGAGGACTTTTGTCCTCTGAGGACACAATGTTTGCTAATAATCCAGCTAGTGGTGCATAGAAATTTTTATCGAAGGTCCTTGATGAACCATGCAGCGCAATAAGTTGTGGAGGGATTTGAAAAGTGACTCGTGAATATTTATTCTCTAGATATCATTAGGTTTCTGTGAGTGTCGATGCATCGTAATTTACTTTACCAAATATTTTTTTTTCAATGCGTAATATTTTTAATTAGCAAACAAGCTGTATCAAAAAAACTGACGTAAAAAAATCAGCACCATTAATCTAGTATTGAGTTTTAAGAGGGATATCATTATATATCAACGATCGCAAACATGATTTAAATGAGAAAGGTCTTTTTAACATTGTCATGATTAAAATTAATATAATGGGGTAATGTTTCCAAACAATTCAAAAGGCTGTGTTTGAAGGACCGACACTCGTTTATCTTCATTGTTGACCTCTTAAAGCTGGTCTGTCTAACCCGCGGAAAAGTAATTGATTCTCCCCTGAAGTTTCATGAAATCTTCTACCCTAAAACCTGAAGGAATAAAGAGTAAGATATGATCGTAATCGGTCTTAAAAAAGAGAATACTAATTTAACTTAGAATATCATTGTAGTAAGATGATGAAAACAAAGATTTATTTTTACAAAGGGTAATAGGTAACCTTACACTTTGGAAAAGTCTGGTAGGATTGGGTTCGAGTCCCGGTAATGTAAGACTTCTGGAAATTCCTTTTTCCTCTTGGCTTTCCTTGGAATACCTTTCTAACATTGTAAAGTGCCACATGTAATATCTGAGACTTGGAAAGTTTGTATTAGCTATTGCATCCCCTTGGGAGATAGAGCTTTGATAGATGGAGCCCCCGATCCAAATAATTCTTATTTGAGCACACCTAGAGAAATGTTCTGATGTTTTTCAGTGGATATTTTTTCAAAAATGAGATTATTTTTATCAAATATGCAATATCGCCTGGTTCATGGGTGAACCTTATTGCGCAGTTTTCTATGGTGAATTGGATGCCTTCGCATCATTTGCCTTTATTTTGGTTTGAGGGATACACAGCCTCGTGATCACCTCAGGCAATGGTTTCTTTTTCCGGAAGTGCACGACCCAAGGTTCCCATTCTGCGCTTCATTTTTTTATTTAAAATTTAATTCGCGCAGTTTCAGATTCAAAACAAACTCGTGATCGATCCAGAAGAGCAAGACGTCACCCATGAAAAATTACCACCATCAACGTAATGCACCCAAGTGCGTCGATTGAAAACTCGATTTGCGCCGCGATTAATATGAAAGGTCACGACAAAAACTGGCCACCTTTACTGCGAGAGGCGCGAAGATAAAAATGAAAATGATGTCACGCAGTGTGAAAAGTAGTGTCCCCGAACACCGACCATCGTGAATTCCTTTTGAAAATGCCACCTTTGATGTGAATGGTAGTCTGAAAAGTTTTGGCGCGTTTTGGATTCATCTACAGTAATACCCTGCGAGCCGCCTTCTAGCGTTGTGGCAGGGTGGATTTTGAAAGAGTTTTAAGTTACAGCTTTGAAAGCGTTTTAAGTAACAGTTTTTTTAGTTTTTTATTTATCTGTTTATTTATTTATATAACCGCTGCTATTTGGTACGAGTACCAGGTGGAAACGGTAAAGGAGAATATAGTAGGATAACAATACAATCTGTCCGGCATTCGCCCAAGGACCGCAAGGAAAGCCCTCCGAAAACCTCCCGTGGATAGTACACATCTCAACAGAAAGCCTAATTGGCACAATAAGTCTAATACACAATGTACAAACCCCTCCAACTAACACAGATACAGTGAATTGAATTAATTTCTACTACATACAAGTAGTTTAATATATTTTTATGATGAACTACCTGGACATTTATTTCCTTATTCTAACGATTATAAAGTGACTTAAACTATACATTACACATACATAAAAACATAACAATTTAAATTTTATAATCTGTTTAGCTTATTTTTAAAGTTTTTAATATTCCCCATCATTGGAGTGAGAAGCTCTCTGAAATGAAAATGTAATCCATAATGTAAT
Source organism: Sympetrum striolatum (assembly GCA_947579665.1). Classification (NCBI taxonomy): domain Eukaryota; kingdom Metazoa; phylum Arthropoda; class Insecta; order Odonata; family Libellulidae; genus Sympetrum; species Sympetrum striolatum. The sequence continues at coordinate 22,547,270 of OX388346.1, forward strand.
GAAATACATTCCCTTATGGCTCTGTTTATAAAAGAACATTTCGCCTTATCAGTTTTATGTTCACTCTCCTTTATTTTTAATCTGTGATCACCGCGTCTTCTAAAGCTTGGAGAATGGAAATTCCACATTTGCACTTCTTTTTATAAGTAGTTATCAAAACTGCTCCCAATTTGACCGCGCAGTTGTCGTTTGTCTTTCAAAGAAAAATCTTTGTCGGGTCGGAACTTATCAGACTACCCATGTATCTTCATCCAAAATACGAAGTACTTGTGGTACCTGCATTCCTCGAAAAGGGAGTGAAATATGGCACCCGTACCAGCAAAGCTAATCCCCGAGGAAAGAAATGATTTTTCGACGATTTTATACGTCGATTATGACGGACGTTTATGGCACTCCCGCACATGTTCCAGACTCATCTCGTCCTTGGAATTATCCGTCGGAATACATCTTCTCAGGCAGTCCGAGTAGATCATTAGCTTTGGCATTGAACACTGCCCATTTCAGCAGTCGGCCATTTGGGCTCATCCTCTAACCACTGCTTTCCCGCTCTCCAACACCTGTTCATCTTCCAACTCCGGGTCTTTCACATCTCGGAATTCCCGATAAGATATCCTCCGTGTCGCCCACCTCTCCCACCCCGTAAGAATTCAAAAGGAAAAAGAATCTTTCCATTCCCGGTTTATTCCGGTTTGCGCTGGATGAAAGAAGGAAAGCAGATTAGCATAACGGAATTGGATTTCATTTTCGCAGGCGAATAATTATTTGTCCGCGTCGAGTATTCCAGTCCTTGAGATTATGGTGGTCTCTGATAATCGCAAAGCTTGCTTTAAGAGTAAATTTCCGGAGCGAAATTTCACCGTGGGAGAGTTATTATTCCTCTTAATTACTTGCCCTTCGACGAAGCGGAAAAATTGCCGTTAGCGCATATCTTTGAAGAATTAAAATACATGTCTTTTATCGTGATTAAAATTGTATTTTTCCCACGGAAACTGTATTTACATTTACATTCAAACCCTGCAATCCGCCAGTGGCGCGTGGCAGGGGGCTTATTTCTATAATTCCATTTTGGTTACCTGCTCTTCTTGCCCACATACTGAAGTGATACTGATTGATTACTTATCAGTTTAAACATGTGTAATAAAAGTAGGGTAAATAAACAGGTTGAAATCTTCACATTTATGCTAAATACTATAAATACTAATAATTCCAAATTTAAAAGTAACAATGTAAATATTTCATTTAAATCCTGAATTATCTGAATTCCAATACCAAAACTTTGGGATTGGATTTTTAGAATAAGTGTATTTGCTCTCAGCAATTTCCGATAGTTAAATTCTATTTATAGATAAGTAATTACTCATTCCGTTTTAAGAATTTAAGTAGAGAGAAATATATACACGCATAACAGTGAATAAAATTGGATATGGAATAAGGTATATCTAAATTGGACATCATCATAGGACCTCATGACTTATTTAGGACTTTCTTTATTATTACATACATACGTCGCAATTGAACAACTGTCCGGTGGCAACATCATTGCAATTCTACACATACTGTACCTCATTTTATCATTCATTACATTTCGTCTGACAATATTTCAACCAGAAATCATTATATTTAATATTCCTAAATAACATCAGTAATTTCACGTTTTTAATTACAAACATACTACTCATTTAACAATATATTAACAACAATATCCCAAACCCCCTTTCAATACATTTTTATAATATTCTAAAACATCTAAGATTTAAATCTTTAATTGACTTCTGTGTTTAATGGTGATTATTGATGATTTTAAATATGTCTATTTATTATAGTAATTGTATCGAACCGACCTTCGGCAGGAATATTTTATAAAACAGACGTACTGCAATGGGAACGGTGAACTTTTGCTCCGTTATAGGTTGAAAATTGAAACGAATTATGTCAGTTAACTACTGTTCAACGGTAATCCCTCGCCTTTTATGCGTAAAATAATTTTATATCTATTTACTTAATCTCTACAGAAACGTAAAGTCTAAGAGTGATAATCAGATTGTCTCGGGGCAGAAGGGCAGAGTTCTCCATCAAATGTCTTACGGAATAATTTGGTGACGTGGGTGGCGAGAGTTGAATCGCGAAATAGCGCTAATGAAAAATAAACTCCAGCACTAATTATCGACGTGGGGAACAAACACGACGTCACAGTTACAAATAATATGGAGGAATCATATCGAATCAGGTCCATACGTGAGTTGAAATGTTAATGTTTCATTTACCCGATTTTCTCCCGTCCGAGAAAAACAGGAGATTAACAAACCCTCGACGCGAAATCTGTTAATTTCCCTAACTTTCGTGATCAGCGAAGTCGCAATGCGTGGAACGTGAAGATTTTATTCAAGCAGACGTGCAAGTGGAGGCGTATTTATATCTGCTGTTGTGTAGCATTGGGGTGACTTACTTGCCATCTTTTAATTTCTTCAGCACGTTAAATCTAGTTTCGGCGAAAATGATTTTCAAAACTTGCGTTTTCCTTGGTTTTGATTAAATTTTTCTTTTAGTTCTTCGGTATCATTAATTATAAAAATCTTAATAAAATTTTTTGATGAATATAATTATGTATGGTTAATTAGAAAATTTTTAATAAAATCGTTCGATGAAAATAATTGAAATTCTAAACTATACGGTTATGAAAAATATTCAAATACTTGTAAAAATTGTATGAACATGATTTTTAAAGCCCTATAAAATAATTCTAGCGGTGCCCATTAAAATTAATGCATTGATAAATAATAATAAATTAATTATTAATACAGCGTAATACAGAAGTGAAAAATAGTGACTTGGCTCAAGTCACTTAAGACTTTTAGTCAAGTCACTATTTTTCTCTTCTGTATTACGTTGGGTTAAGTCGCACACTTTCAAGTGCTAATTTTAAATTTACTTTTCATCCTTTGTTTAATTATGAATAATTTCAATTAAAATTAATTTCATTAATATTGAATTAATAACTCAGTAAAGTAATTGACGAGTTTTTTCATCAAGATCTTTTATTTTCCTCAAAATGTCTTCGTGGATACTGCCAAATTAACTGTCGGATAATATTACCGATAAAATTCAAATTTAAAATGTTTTCAGTTAGGCGTGATCCTTAATTATTTTCCTTGTCCATATTTTATAATTAGACAATTGATATTCCAGAGAATTCATACACGAATGACGTCATAATTTACCGTTAATCATAATTTGCCGTTATTCTCATTAATATTTTGCATAGTTCTCTTCTAAATGTTAGTATAGAATAATGTTCCGAAGTATTCGGAAATTCTTTATTAAATCAAAGACAATAACTTTTCTGTTTAAGTTAAGTATGGAGTTTATAACCGGCAAATAATTTACAGTCCGGCATTGTATAGCTGTAAGCAGGAGTTGACCACGACATTAAATATCGGTACATCCAACATATTTCTATAAATACTTATTCATTGAGCAAAATTTCTAAATCATTCTATATTTTACATCTCCATGGAAGCATAATATAGAAGCGATAAATTAATCCAAACGGTCATCCGAAGGCTGCCTCTATTCTAGTCGAACGAAAGGTTTACATCGAAGGAGGTAAAGGTCTGCCTCGCTATTATTTCAGCGTTGGTCTATCTCGAAGGACGTTGAGGAATAGAAAGGCGAGCCTTAGGCCAAAAAGAAAGAAAAGATCTCGATAATCCAATAAGATGCACTGCATCGAAGGAGAGGTCGTGGAAGGAACCTTGTTTTCTTCCCATTTCAAACAAGGCGAGGCAATGAGTGGCAATTTGCAAAATTGGTGAGGAAAATTGTTCATATCATTCTACGGCTTCCTAGAAGATCTAGAGGAAGGACATATCTAGGAAGTATTATAAATGCCCCGAAAATATTTATCTAAGAATTGATTTTTTTATTTTCACCTGTTTTGTATAGTCACAAAAAGTTTCAGTACTATTTTTTATAATAGCCTCGATTGTGCAGGAGCCTAAGCCCTCGAATTTTCTGGAAAGATATTTTAACCTGTTTGGTTGACCAATTTCCAATATCTTCAGTTGATAGCTATTCACCTGCTGCCTCATAAGCCACTAAGTAAAACAACTGCTGATGTTGACATTTAGTATTTACCGGAATATTATGTTGATTTTATACCTAATGGGACAATAAAATAGTGCTTTGAAATGTTTGCTTTTTCATACTATAAAAGCATAACTGATTGCGAGACAAAATTAAATTTTCTCGTATATTCTAGTAACCTCCATGTCCTTCATAGATAACAGCATATATCCCATGGATATTTTACCTTATTTTCTTGCCTCGCTCCAGCGAAATAATGACTGTCATCATTAAATTCATCGTTGTGTTTTAACAGTAACTCCGGATCTCTTCTAATCTTTAACCAAAAGATTTCTTTGTTGAGAATTTCCTGTCATGATTCTTTTATCTTGGTTCTGCTTCTTTTTGATTCGAGATCATTTGTTACCATGCAAACCACAACGCTTAGATGCACGCAAGGACATTAACAGAATTAATTATTTCATCTTATGAGATGTCACACTCCACATAAATTCGATTGTGTAATCTTGCCGATTTGCGAAACGTGTACGTTATCCTGTGATTGCAAGGGCGCGGGATTTTAATTCATAAAATTATCGGAACATCTTAATGTAACTTCTTCCGACCTCAACTGATCCCTGAATTGCTTAAGTCAAACTCGTTTGTGCAAGTCATAATGGACATCGAATACCGCTAGGTTTATTCAGGGGAGTTATCAGCTTATAAGGACGAACATTTCTCGAATATAAGGATACATTTTATACATTAAAAATCTCCAATAGCAATCTTTGTCGGTATTTCTCGTCTCATTCACCGGTATTCGGAGAAAACAATAAAGGACACCGCACCTCTTGTTTTCGCCGAATACCGGTGAACGATACGAGGAACGCCTACAAAGACGGCTATTGGAGATTTTAAACGCCTAATTCTTTAACGGCCGTGTTCTAAATTTTCTTTCTTTACATAAGGAATACGTGTCAATCATAGCGTTGAACCTCAGTGTACTAACTCAAATCACTATACGATTGAAATGAAGTTCTCAGTCAGCGGTAACAGACACCGGCTTTTCAGTCTCCGCGTTAAGAATAAGATTCATTTCCGACTTCCGATTCGCGCCGTTTCTTCGGCGGTAGAACGTCCTCTATCGGAGGTGCAGAGAGTTGCAGACGGAGGACAGTGCAGATCGTCAAGGGCGTCTTCTTTCACCAAGAGGCCGAGACCCAAATGGGGACGACATCTCCAGTTCGGGGGCACTCGAGGAAAAGAACGCCGACAGGTCCCCACGCGATTCTCGCAGATTGGATACGACTCTTACTTGAATATAAAGAATTAACTCTAATCATTGAGTATACAATACCGTGGTCCGCTGGACTCATAAATTATTATCAATTCCGGGAGGCTCAGTAGTTAATCCTTTCATAGAATTCAAAGCTTCGTGCAACTTATTTTTCTGACCAATCATACCCAGGACAGAATAGTTCTTCCAAACAATATGATATAGTGCTTGGGTAACTGCTTAATAAAGTTATTTATTTATACGTGCACGGGAAGTTACCCTATGACAAAAATATTTCCGTAAATAAGAAATTTTACTTTGTATTATTAATTTTAATTTGCAATCTAATAATAAGCATAAAAATTTAAAGATTAGGAAAAAGCAGTATCCATGTTAAGTCTGATTTATGCAGTTTATGTAAGTCAACATATTAAAATTATATTCAGCAACAAAATTTAAATTTTTTATGAAAAGGACATAATTTGACACACATCTCTGTAGTAGATATAGATGATTGCGAAATTTTCTTTGGAAGTCTTCTATCTTTCGAGATGAAATTACATTATCTTCCGTTCAAAATAGGCAACTTATTACCTCGACAATTTGCGCACGTATTATAATCTATAGAGATGCATCGGTTTTGCATGTTATGCATGTTATGTTCTTTCTGAATGTTTTCTTTGTATCTTAAAAAGGGGTTTCGAATTAAGAGGACATCGACTACACTTCTATCGTCAGAAAAATGTTTAGAAGGTTCATTGCTCCCTCACACCGTACTGATGAGTAATTATTCTGAACGAATCCTATTTCAAATTATGTATTTAATTCCCAATTTTCCAGTTTCTTTCCGCGACTATGGGCTTTCTAGTTTCTACCACTATTTCCTCGATAGTTTTACGCAATACCCGATCAGCTTCTCTCTGATACCCGAGTACACATTGTGAAAAGATCGGCTTCTTAGAGGTCAAGTTCATCTATTGCTCTCAACGCACGCAACTTTCTCCGAAACCAGCGAAACAGAAAATTTACCAGACATTCGCGACCCTGAACTTCGGTACAGCGACCTAGAAGTCGCCGACCTCTAAAGCAGTCCCTTTAGTAAACAGAAATACAATGTTTACCAAAATTTATAGGCACATATTCTGCAATATTTTTTAGTCTTCAGGATGAAGATTATTTGCTGTTTATTGCACACTGTAACATTTTGAAGAAAATGAAAAAGTAACATATTTCACCTCTTTTCATAGTAATGTCATAGGTGCTTCTTATGTAACTTAAACCGAGATAACCATAACAAAAAGCAATACATTATTATTTAAATCCATAAATTTATGCTTGATATTAAAAATTCCATAATATTGAAATATTTTCAATTAAATTGCAAATTATTAGCGGAAATATATGTTTTTAGTAGAAATCTTCCTCAAACCTTACCAATGTTATGAAAGAATTTGAACATAGCAAAATTTCCGTTATACGCAGTACTTTGAAGCAATGGTAGCCTTCCTGAATATGTTACATATATATTATTGCTTACTGAGATTGTGGATCCTGTTCATAATGCAAGCAAGTCAGTGAAATTTCGCCTTACTCTTAAGAGAAAGAAAATCGATAAACCATCAAAAAATGGCCAGATTCCGGAGTATTTTTCATTATTTGTTTGAACCTTCTGAAAATGTCACCTTCGGGAGGGTACATAAATGTTTTGATGGCTTACTAGAGTTTTTTTCTTTTGAGTACACTCTGATATAGTTCTCCATGTTCGTCAAGTTTCAAGCGACCAAGGAAGCTCAGAACCCGAGAGCCCAGATTATAAATCACTGTTAAATACTTGAGGAAAAGAAGCAATCACTGCACAGCAAGAAAACCTGAAATATTAAATCTTAACTCGGCACTTCCGTCCGCAAAAGCAATTTTCCGTCGGAAGCGTGTAATTTTGGCTCTCTTCGAACGCGATTGCCTTCGGGGGCATAATATCGGTGGATCAACGTCCTCAGGCGATCCACAGAGATACACGAACTCGAGTGAAGAAGACCTTGTCGATTTTTCTTCGCCAAATTTTCGCCGCAGCAAGTCCCCTTCAATTTGCGCGCATCGACGCAAGGACAGGCGGCAGGAACTTCTCCTCTGTCAGAGAATGTAAGCACTGGTCTTGATCACTCGTTGCTCCAAAAAGGGAAAGGAACGCAGAAGGGATTTTGGCGACTTCTTCGAGTAATTAGAACCTTAGGCTGAAATGATATCTTACAACTTTTAAAACAGTGAACGGATAGCTTGAATTTAAATTGAAATTCTTACGTTACGGGAATAGAATAACTAAGCATATTTTTCATCACATGTAAAAAGGGCGTAATATCTGGTGAGTAAAGCGATTACCACTATAGCATTTAATTAATATTTAATAATGCTGGTGTAATAACTCCAGGTGATACTAGTTTTGGAAATAGTATTATTTTTAGCAAAGCTCATCACATTAATGATGAGTAAAGCTGGTACAATATTTACCACTCCATTGTGAAATTCATATGAAATTACTTAGTAGTTTCCACAGGAACGTTCTTCGAAAAATAATTATTTATGCAAATAACAATCTTATGGAATTACTAAGTAATTTCATATTTATTTAATTATGTCGTTCAACCAAGTAAGTTAGGTCATATTGATTACAGGTTTACCACTCCAGTTACTCTTATTCAGTAAAGCAGTGAAAATTATATTAAGTAATGTTGGTGTAATACTTACAATACAATACTTACATGTACATGTATACTAGTTTCAATATGGTATTATTGCTCATGCAGAATTCCTCGTGCCGCCTCTCCCCAAAACATATCTTCATTTTACAGTCTTGTTGATTAGTTGGAATAAAATTGACGTAAAAATGAATCAAAGTAACTCTCCCTAAAAAGACTTAAATTCAATAAAATTTTTAACAGCCAGATTGGTAATCATTGTTTGGGAAACTTCGAGAAGAATTTGTGGAATTCTGTCTGTAGATAAGGAAGGAACTGACCAGAGAAACATTACAAATAATTTCAGAGATAAAATGTTTACCGGAGAGCGATAAAATAAAGAGGGGTTCATTCGAGAAGATTTAAGTTGCATTCGTTAGAACAATGGATGGAGAAACGTTTCAGATATCAGGTTAACTAAGAAAAGATAAGTTGATTATCAGTAACGCAACAGAATTGCAAAAAAGTTGAGACAATACGGAATTAACGTGGTCGCGGAATTCCATTCACCGAATACCAATGATGATATAAATCTGGTGAAAAATCAACTCATGATAGTGAGTCACTGGTCATTATGACGGATTATTGTTATAATATTCTGCTCAGCCTCTTCTACGCTCTCATCCTACGAATGCTCGCCTTAGGAAATGGGGAAAAGTAAATAAGACTGCAGTTGAGATTTTCCCATCGATCACAAGCCTGTTATCCAAGGTCAGGGCTTAACTCATCATCAGCTGCCCTTAAAAAGATACAGGATGCAGTTTAGTATGGATTGACTCTTCTTAAATGGATGTGGAAGGGTATTGAATCATACGGTTTATCATCTCTATCCGTGAAGTACTTTGATTATTCTCCAAGGAAAGACTACTTGCTATGTCTCCATCTTTGCGCCTTGTTAAGTGTGTCCAGAAATATATAGATGAGTATATTTACCTTTTTAATCGCAGGCTACACTAGTAGACATGTATATAATAAATATTCATGCTACTAAATTTTGAAAGTACCGAAATGGTTTCTTGTTTCTCCAGAAATTTATTGATACATTTTTACAGTATACTGACTAACAGGATACACATGTAGTTCAATAAAAGCTCATGCTACTAAATTTTGAAATTACAACGATTGAAAAACACGAGCACGATTTACTTTTCCACTAAACTGCACAATATGCTCCCTTTTAGCAAAAGGGAAAGAACAATAAAATGGTTCTTAGAAAGATAATTTCCTTCCCGGCGGATAGTATGTAGAAAATGATGTCTACAAACACTTCTTAATTCATGTTGGCAATGTAAATCTGAAAACCTTCATGTTTGTGAAGTCCTGTGACTATGTAGAAAAAATCGTTAATGAAAACATTTCATTCTCTAAATGCAGGTACTCGAGGCAAAATCGCCTGAATATCGGATGTTCTCTAAGATGTTGTGACAAAATGTCGGACGCATGTCTAAGGTACGGGGATAAACCTCAGTGTCACCTGAAAATAAAATGTGTGCTAATAAGATTGAAGGTTGACGAATGTAGAAAATCGGGGGAATTCGTACAATTACCTCCTTCCAGATATTTCCATTGTCTCGATTCAAAGGTGTGTATTAAAAATTGTATCTGTTCGCTTTTGTTTGTGTTCTGAAGCGTCTTTGTGTTGGCGGGATTGATGAGAATGTTATGGGTGCTGTATTTCATCAATTCGAGATGCTCCTTTCGAAAATCATCCGTGTGTTGATATTCTGAGGATGGTAACCTTTACCGGTCAGTGACCCAGTCTTTCCGAAATCGCCGATTCGATGTTATCTTAATTCACTGAGAAATTGACGTTTTCCAAAGTATCTGACAAGTTAAGAGCTAATGTTTACTGCGTGTTATCTTCCTAATTCTGCATGAAATGACCCCTAAGCTAAGTAATCAAGTGAAAAAGATGACAGGATCTCTACGCATTTGCTCATAAGTGATAGTGTTTGATTCAGAATGAGATGAGGCTCATTTCCTACGATGTAAGAAATGAGTGAAAGTTCATGAGGAGGATGACGGCGCTTGGACTTTGAAACTGAACGTCAGAATGCTAAAGCCATTTAATGGCGCTACGTCTTATTGTTTGCATTCAGATTTTTTCATTCAATACTTTCTCAAATCCATGGAGGAACTTTCCCAATATGAATGTACGAATCTTAATACTGTAAGGGTCAATTTAGATATAGATGCTATTAGAAAATCGTAGAAATTAATATTAGTAGTGATATTGAGATTTAATTGGTAGGAAAATCTTCTGGGACATACATTTAACCATATCTTTCGCCAAAATCTCCAAATTCTCTGAGTAACATTGATAATAGTCAACGGAGAAAATTAATCCTGAAAGTATATCCAAGTATTTGGCTAATAATTTTTATAAATAAGGTATATGTCTACCAGTTCCAAATCCTAGTGAGATAAACCAGAGGCCGAGGGCCGAGTTTAGTAGCCAGTCCCGTTATAATATGCTATGATATCATTGAAAGAATTTGATATCATTCCATATTGAATTGATAGCATTAGTTAAGATATTTTATCAGTATCTACGTATGTGCCTTACTAACGTAGCCTTTAATTTATTTTAGTGTTTGAGATATTCCTTAGCTCTCCGCAAAGAAGTGAGAATGGAGCAATATATCTATTTGTATAGACTAAAATTTTCCTTTAAGTAAGACGTAATAGTGCGATTAACACTCGTAGATGAGGAGCTTTGCATATCCTCAAACAAAACCAATGCGTTGTTAACTCATGAGATATCAGTTGGTCAGGTTCATGTAGACATCACACGTGGAGCACGAAGTCATGAGTAATTTCGCTAACCATCCCGTAGACTCCCATTCTTCCTATTATCATGACTAACCACCGAAAAAAAGGCAGTCACATGCTCTTTCATTCCGCGATTTTGCCGCCATGCCAATTCGCGAAATCCATCCCATCCCCAGCCCTCCATCTGGCGGCGAGAAGACCAATCCTCCCGATAGGGCGAGCCTTCCGAGAAGCCGGAGAGAAGGAAGGAGTGACGCACCGGAGGAGAGATGCGGGGAGGGGGGGAAGGCGTTTATATACCCGCAGATCGCGCCGATTCTACATTCGCTTGTATACGCGTGTCGAAGTGGGTAGAAGGGTCTGAGAAGGAGAGCGAGTGGTGCTACTGTTGTATCCGCTCGTTGCCTACGGTTACCGCGATTCGTTGTCGGTCGCTGGCCCCTTTGTAGAACCTCCCAGTAGCTTCTTTTGCATAAGGGGACCCACGTTCTCGATAGCGCCGTTTCTATAAGAAAGCGCAATGGTCGGAACCAAGCTCACCCCCATTCGTCTCGTCCGCAGCAAGCTGAGGAAGAGGGAGGAAGCGTCGGCGGCGTCCAGAGACGTCGTCGCGATGCAGACTCTGCCTCCTCCACCAACCGCCATACCGGTGCAAGGCGCGCCGACCACCATGCTGTGGCAGTACCCCGTGTTTGGCGAAGATTCGTGTCAGGTGAGTCTCCAAATTCTGTTTTCGTTGGTGCTACCGAGGCTGAAATGTGGGATCATACAGTGGTGCTCTTAGCACGTTCGACAGTTGGTTATCAGTGACGGAATTGGTGTTATTGTCTTCAGCGGTGAGCCAGGATAAAGTTTTCGCGGTCTCTTCGGTTTCAACTGCGTGAGAAACCGGTTTCAAATGCATGAGACGCCCGTGCAAAATTGCTCATAAGTCGTGGGTAGATGCATTTTTGAAGTCTCGAAAAACAAATTGCATGAGAGCATTAAATATCGTAACTGGCTCTCTTTTATTACTTTTGGAGAACAACTTCCGTTGACAGCTTTCTATGTGTACCTTATAGTCAAGTAAACAAGCCCATGCCAAACAATAAATGAAAAAGTCAACAAACCTAATTGTTCAACCAATGACTAAGTCTTCCTAAACTAAAAATTTAAAGCTTTACGCGTTTTAGTGATTTAAAATGTCAATCTCAACAAATCTAGTTATTAAAGCTCACCAGTGTTTAGTGATAGAACGAATTCATTGAAATCAGCACCTGTATGATCCTACTTCTAGGCTCAAAATAATTGTTATTGTTGTTATTATAATTTGCAAATTTAAAGCTACGGACACAATAAGCTTCTTCGACTAAGTTTGTTTTGGAAACAGCACGACTTTGAAACTGACAGTGAACGTGGACGAATTGACAAACTTGACTTCTTTGCATCGCTCAGGGCATCACCTTTATGTAACCGGTCTTGCGCTTGGAAATAGCTGAGATTCTTCGTGCATAACAACGCTATGTCTTGTTTGTTTTGAAGTACCTCTGAATAGAAAATTTCAAAGTTCTACTTTTACTTTCTCTTGCTATAAGCAACTCGGTTGATTCAATATTGTATTAGTCATGATAATCTTTTACTGGGCGGTAGTAGAAAGACATGCTGAATTAGCTCTGAAGAAATTAAATTGAAAGGATTGTTTTGGTGTTAAAAGTCGATTGGTTTCTTTTAAATTCTATTTCCATCTGTCCCTTTGCTGGATTATTATCGTTGCCGGTGTTATCACTTAATTAAATTCATGGGTTGCCATTGTTATTGTGGATGATATACTATAGAAAGTGGGATTTCAATGGACTTCATACATTGGAGCAGCGATTGTAGTCTCGATTTCTTTTTAAAATTCAATTTGCAATGAGATAGTAACCAGCGGCCTCATGACCGGAATGGGAATCCGTGACCCCAATGCTGACATGCACGACACCTTCACTGTCCTTTACGGCCTCGCTGCAGTTTATCGCATTAAAATATAAATTTCCAATATATTTTGCGGCGTATATTCACTAGGACCACTAAATGAAAAATAAGATGAATTTGTTCCGAAGCGTTGTCGTAAATTTACACCGCGAAATTCGAACAAAAATGTAGCTTAGATTGAATTTCTCGTTGGATATCTGCCTTTACAGTATGAAAATTTTTCTTTTAAAAGTTTTAATGAATCTGCACAAAAGTTTTTAGTCACAAAATTCGAACAAAAATAAAGATAAAAAGTTGAACTTTACCTTGGATATCCGCCTCCATGGTGTAAAAATTCTCCTACAAACGCTGTTCTGTCTCTCTGGGCAACCAACAGCAGTTTTACCACCCCGCAGCCTCCAACCCCATTCATTCTTTTTTTTCAACGACCTCCCCCATCTAAGTCACCCCGTTGGCAATGAAAGTCATCGTATCTTCCAGCGATAGTTCGCCATTCATGCCCTCTCGCTCTCTTCACCTTCTCCCCCCGTTCGATCTCGAAAATTGCAATTGAACGCCCCGGCCGCTCTAATAGCTCCTAATGGCACCGCAAATAGACTAATTACCGATCGTTTCGCAAGGGCCGCTCGCGAACCGTTCCTTGCTCAGGCTTCCACCTCTTGGACCGAACCTCTTCCGCGGTAAACAATATCGAAAATGTACGCGCTTAACCTTGTCGCCGTGTTTGTTTTCCCAATTTTTCGGCGGACATGTAAATATTTTCGGAGTGGAAGAATGCGGGAGGAAGGAGGAAGAGTTGGTCAGGTGTTTATACCGTTAAAAATTAGGATATATTAATATTTAAATTATGAGAGAAGTTTTTGGGGGTTTCCTCCTTATTTAGGCAAATGTCTGACACATATTGCTTCCCATCCATTCATAATCTCGAAAAATGTAAATTTTATTAATTTTGTGTTCATCGTCTTTATTCGTAAGCAAATACGTCTCAGCGGGACTATTTGGTTGCCAATGTACGAATGTATACATATAGATGCCATGTAATATATATACGTAGACAAATAGATCCTTCATCTACTTGCTCTGATTGTTTTAATATACAAATACATGTATCTTAAACTGCCTAAAGGGGTTAAAAATAAGCAAAATCATTCATAAATAGACCAGCAGCAGTTATTTAAAGTTTCTTTGACAATTTTCTTTGAAGTTGGAATTAGAAGTTAATATAAGGGTTAATTATTTTGAAATATCATTTTTTTCTGTCGGTAATTTTTTTAATTGGAACTATAACCATAAATCATTCACCTCTAAAGGTAATGAAATATTCAATTTTTATTTTATTAGTAAGCCTCTTTACTTTGAACACGGACGTAATTTCGTTACCTCATACATTCATGAGTGTTCTACCTTTCAGTAGATTCATGAGCATCAAAAATCCCTACCAAATGCCTCATCCTTCACTCCCTGGTAGATTACCCCACCCTTTAAGTCACCCATAGACAGAACTAAAAGGAAAATATATATATACATATAAACGCTAGAAAGATAGCAAGGTTGAGTGTAGAAGGTATTTGATTAACCACCCACGTCTCTAGTCGGCACACCGAAGGTTCTCAACCCGCAGCCTTGGAGGCGCCAGAAGGCCAGCGACACCTATCTGCAAACAATGATCATCAAAACAGGTCGCTCGGCTCAAAATTCTGGGACGGGTAAAATCACCCCGAAATGTCCCACCGCTCGTTATTTTTTGGCGAGAGTTTGGGGGATATGTGGGAGTGGAATTAGGAAGCCCACAAAATTTAACCCGGTCGGCCGGGTCCACTGTTTTTTTCTCCCCGTTCCCCATTCCCTCGGATGTGAATATCTTTCCGTTCCTCTCTCTTCTGAACCCATTCCTTTTCGACTGCCCTTGCTCTTCCGAGGTCTACACCTACCCTTCCGCGTTTGGCCGGTGGCAGTTCTTCCTCTTCCCCTTTATGTTATCCCCTCTGATGCTACCTTTATGCCTACGCTCTTGACATTTCACTTTTTAAATGCTACGGTTAAATTTTAGTTCCGAAAGATCTTCCGCTTTGTCCGAGATAATGATGAGGCTTTTAGATATACTTTTCATGCAGAATCCCATGATGCACTTATTCGTATGCCTCTTACAGTTGGTGGGAGGTATTGAAAATTGATCGAATTTGATAGATTGACTATTGAAGCTCACGATAATGTTCCGAATTGTACGTAGAACTTTCAATGGGGATTACACTTATGAACTTACCCAGCATGTCTCTTACAATCAGTGGGAGGCATTCGAAATTCAATGCATTTGATAGATTTCCCACTTAAGTTTCGCTTTTCTAGCATCTTTGTTAGCCTTTTTTTTATATCCCGGCTTTTTCAAGGTTTGTACCAGATATTCAACGCTCGAGGGGTTCGGCGTTACCTCACGATATCCTTGAGAGCGCTCTTTCTTCCGAAATGTATTAATTTTATTTCCCCAAACAGATGACTAGCACTTTCATTCTTTTATGCTCCTGCTCGCCTTTTTAGTTCTAATCTATTTCTTCGGAAATCCTTGGCTTGGATTGTCATTGATACAGTCGCTCCCATTCATGTTATTTATTTTATCTGAGTTTAACTTTCCATTTCATCCACCACTTTTCGAGAACTTTAATTTCCTATTTTTAGCTCGAGGAATAGTTATCAAGAAATATTTGTTCTTAATGCTCATTAAACTGTTAACTCTCTTAACCTATTTCATTGTCTAAAGGTGTTAAAATTTACTACACCATTCACCTATGGACTTAGTATCATATCCGTAATTTTATTTGGACCATGCTTGCAAGAGAATAAGAAGGTTATCCAATTTCAATAATCGTTTTTTTCCGGTAAGTTTTTGAACTGAACTGCCGCTATAGCCATAAATGATTCGCCTTGAAAGTTAATGAAACACTCTCAATTTTTATCTGTTGGTTTCCTTCTTTGAACATGGCCTCTTTACTTTGCATTGATACGTAATTCCCTTATCACATGACTAACTGGAGATTTTTACTCCAATCCCCTTATCTCTACCCTTCGATAACCATTTGAGCAATCGAAGTACGCGTCAGCTTTCTTTTTTTCGTTATCTAAATCGATATCTTTCGCTTCTGTAACTGAAGAACGTAACGTTGATTCCGGTAACTGCGATATGATTCCCCGTCCCTTTTATTTGCATCCTATGTAGAAAGGGCAAATAACTAATGTTGATCGATCGACCGCTTCATTGTGATTGACTCGAGTATTGGCGGAGGCTAATTGACGAGGGAATTAGCAAACCGGAAGGAGAGATACACGAGTCATTCCTCTCCCCTTGAAACTCCTCGATCCACTTGTTAATCCATCCTCAAGATCCTTTGAGTCAAGCATTTTGCCTTGCTTGAGTACGAGAACATTCTTAATTTGAGGTATATATTAGGATTAGCGATTTAGATGTATCAATAGCAGCGCTCCCGAGTAGAAATGTTAGGAAGTAACGAGTGATACATGTTTTAAATATAATATAATAGCTTCACTATGCATAGGGTTATTACAGTGAAATTTTTTCAGTGTTTCGTTTTAAACTGGAAACTCGTTTTCACTTTAAGATTTGATGTTTTTTTACATTTACTGCATCCGATTTTCTTTTTTTGACACTTCACTTAATTGTGCATTCATAATTATCACCTTTAATTTAGAGCAAAATTTGAAAAAATATAGTTATAGTTTTGACACCTTTTGTAAGACAATAATAAAGGAATAACCGTAGGTATTAGAAAATCTGGAATGTTGATTTCTGAAAATCATCAGGATAAGTAAGGAAATGCAAAAATTACAATCGATGTTTATGAATCATTGCTGATACCTGACCATAGTAGGGTTTATAATTTTCAATTTTCGATGTCTGAAGCACATTTATCAGCTTAATAGCTCTCAAATTGTAACTTGAAAATAATTTGATACTTTCTAATAATTACTACTAATAACTTACTAATAATTTAATACTTTCGCCACAGATAAGAATGTCACCATGAACTAGTTCATAAATAAAGATCGTTTTTATTGTTGAGATATTTTTTCAACTTGAAGAATGAAGCGGAAGCTTCAATGGTTGTCGATGTTATTTTCCCAGGCGAATTAATGAGTCCCCATTCGTCCCTGGAATCCGTCACCAGAACTAATGAATAAAAATGCTTTTATAAATAAAACGAGAAGGCGTTCTTTTTGTCTTCGATTCTTGGGAAACGCTCCAAGGGATCCGACTATCGGTTTCCAACGTTAAGTAATGAGTGGATAGAAATCCAAGGACAAGTTGATTGTCCGACGCAGTAGCGTTCGATTTTTTCTCTTGCTTTTTATCCATCGAGTATTATCATCGCACTAATATTTTGAAGAGGCTTTTTTAATGTTTTCTCGTTCCTTGAGAGGATGCCGGAAGCTTTTCTCAATTCCGTCCCATCTTTCGTTATGATCGACGGAAGTAAGTCCGATAAAGTATTCGGTGTCAAAGTCTACCCCGCACACCTTCGTCTTTTACGAGTCCTTGGAGAATCAGGTGGTGCCCCCTTTTATCCTACGACCCGCGACCTCGGAGACTCCAGTTCCGCGCCACATCGGATGGCTGCCCTTGGCAACCGCTCTAAGTCCTCCTTCACTTTCCTCAGCTTTCACTCTTCGCGATGGAGTGAACGTCCCTAAGTCAGTCAATTCAAGAACTATTGGGGCAGTTTGAGTTTGGTTCCATGTCGTGGGGAACACTCGTAGGGTTTCATATCAACGCGATGTGCCTGGTTTCGACTCGAAATGATCCCCCAAGTAGCGGGACCATAAGCAGTATGTAGAGATATTGGGAAAACGAACTAGAGGCTAGTATATGAAAAGAGAAAGAAAATCCTCCCAAACAGAACATTCTAAATCTGAGGGATGCGTTAGGATTATCTCGAAGTAATTTAGATGAATTAATAGAAGCGCTTTCGAGTAGAAATTTTAGAAGGAAATAATGCTTTTTTGTGAAACATATGAAAATATCTTCTTTATGTATGGAGTTGTTAAATTGAGATATTTTCAGGGTTTCGTTTTAAACTTAGAGCTTATGAAATTTTCTTTTTTGACTCTGCTTTGGCTTATACATCTATGATCATCATCTTTGATTTGGAGCGAAATCGGAATATAAAATGATTATTTTTGTCACATTTTACAAGGCATTAATAGGAAAGGAAAAGTATATACTTTATAATTAGTGCCTGAATGTTGATTCGAAACAATTCCCTAAGTAATGAGAGCGTAAGCAGTATGTAGAGAAATTTGGAATATTAACCGGAGGGTAATGATAAGGAAAAAAGAAGTTAATCATCTCAAATCTGAAGTATTTTCATCGTTTTCATCGATATTAGGAAAGCACCGATTCAAAATTCATGGACACCGTAAACGTTGATGTTTATATATTGGATTCCCTCAGTAGGAGAAATCATCTAATCAAACTGTCGACACCTGAAGGTGTGCATGTCCTAGAGCCTAATCGACCGCCAAATTCATAGTGGTTACTAACTATGCATTCGCATCACTGAAGATTATGACTGTTTACGATGACTTCTGACCATGACGAAAATTATCAAACAATTAGAACCGTAAAGCGTACCGATTTCTGACAAGATAAACTTCATTGCCGATAAATATCGTGCACGTGGAATTACAAACAAGTTGGCCTTACAACTTTTTTCGACTTGACTGTGAAGACCGTTGACCTGACTCGACCTTAGGCTGGATGTCGAAATTATAACGAATCAATGAGCCATGTAAGGAAGACTTGTGACTGAAGAAATGAAGACTTCCGAATAAACTGGGAATATTCGACTGACTGATTTCAGGGGACAGCATATTCAAGCTTGACTGGATACTTATGGACTGGGAAGAATTAAAATGTAATTGTAGCTTCTTGTTGTGATGGCATGATTTTGGTTAAATTGTAATGCTAATTCAGTAGCCATTAGCAACATTAGCTTTGTTGTTGCAACTAAGTTTTGACCTTTGTTAACTTGTAATGCATCTCTTAGATGGCCTGCCAGAGGGCATAACTAAACTTCATTATTAGTATTATTAGTGTGTCTTCAACTTACACAGACCGACTCACTTGTACCGAAGATTGCGACATCTCTTACTTATTTACCTCGTCTTTCTTTAATCCAGGAACCAATTGGTTTCCCACTGCCAGTAGTGCAGCCTGACCCATCCGCAGTCACGACCACACCTTCGCACCCATCCAGCCTCGGCAGGGTCCGAATCAACCTCCGCGGTCAGTGGAAGAAGTGGATCAAGAGGAAACCCTCCACGGAGATCTACACCATTCCCGCTGAGCTCAGGCCCCAGCTGAAACACATGTACGTCTACTGACGGAATCCCTCGGCGAGCGACGCAGGGATGCTTAAAAGTGGCTCATATTGAGTCGGAGAGGGACTCCGTGGCAGACGGAGCTAATACCCGCCGATCCTTTTCCGCCGGTGAGACAATACAACATCGCCGAGCACCTCCGTCCCGTTCGAGGGAGACCTTGGGTAGACGTCTTGAAAAGCTGGAGACCGCGGAAAAGTGGACATTGATGCAGCCGTGCAGTGGTCACGTTTCTGTGCTTCGTAGCCCTAACAACCGATGGCGTTTTTAGGAGAGCGCAGAGAGGACAAGATCTGGAGAGCTTCCTTGGATAGAAAAAAGCAGAATGTTTTCAAGTTTACTTTAGGGTTGAAATTCGCATATTTATTTCCTTGTTTGTTCTTCATGTTTGACGTTTTGAAAGCAAATGGAGCCCTGTAACAGAAACAAACGTTTGGTTTCAAAAAGTAGCTACCAAGACTAGAGTTTCAGCCTGTCTGACAGAGTTTGAAAGGAAGGAAGTCTCCAAGTTCTCCGTTCTGCTGCGCAATCTCTCTCCAATTATAATATATTTTAATTGTAAATATCATTGTGTGTGAATGTTTATTATAATGTACCCGATCAGGACAATAACTTAAACTACGAAAGAATGAGTCAAGCATGTATTTCTCAAGCATAAATTCGCGAGGGGAAGTTTCCAGAAGCGTTCCATAAACTTGTTTCTTTCGCTGCTCCTGAGGATGTGGAGGACTTTCCTTGTTGGCCCTACCTTCAGTGCGTCGTAAAAGAGATAAACAATTTGAGTCTAAAAGTGTTAAGAGGCTTTGTGCACCGACTATGTCGTCGGTGCACCCGTCTTTGTGCGTTTGTAAAACGCTCAACAAAGGCAGCTAGTCATTATGATCGAAGTATTCTTTGCAGTATAGTGAACCGAAGAGGAGGAAAAGGGTTTAAATAATACGGTCATAGAGATTGATAAAATATAAAAAGCTTCATTCGTTTGTAAATAAAACTGTCGCTTCTAACTCGTCTATCAGTATGTCCCAATGTGATTCAGAATCTTTTCGGTGAAAGTAACTTTAGTGCCATTATAATTCAAATTGGAGTACCGCTTTCCTAGCATTTCTTTCGGCTAAATTTCTTTCATCTTGAAAGTACTTCAAAATCGCTCTTCGATTGCAAGAATCGAACTTAAATCTCTATGATTTCTCTCTTGGTTTTTCACGCTTACTTCTTGTCATCTGTCATTCCTAAACTGTTTGTAACTTGGCAAACTATTTCTTGGGGAGTGCGACATTGGAATAGGAGCATATTTCAAGTGGTCAGCCAAGAGTTTGTATTACTTCATAAGAAGGGTGTCCTGCGATGGAGCCTTTGGAATCTCCGAGGAAATCGATTCATTCTGAATAAAACAGTTTTGCACTCTTTTTGATCAGCCCTTTGTTAGATAGATTCCATCAGTGAGGAGAATGAATAGAATAGATTTTGCCGCAATCTTTTCAAGTATTACCATTATATGTTTCGCAAAGCCATTTGCTGTTAAATATGTCGCTGCAATAAGAATATTGTTTTTTATGCAATGATTGTAAAAATTCTGTTGTGTAAATGCATGCATGATTAAAGTTCAAATATTTTATACTGTCTTCTTCCTTTTCAATATCCCTATACATCCTCTAAACGTCACAAGCCTTGATCAAGTAAAGAGATAAATGAACAGAATAACTGTCATCGCCTCAGCTCTGAGGAAGATAACAAAGTTATCCAGCTAAACATTGACGACGAAAATGTCCCAAGATTCTACCTGGATGAAAACCCGAGAATTATTTTTATAATAAACAAAGAAATTTTCTCCTAAGAATTAAATACTGAGATTTTTGAAGATCAATTCAATCTCGGAAGTTTTGTATGAAGAATTATTTTGGTAAAAGGTTAATGCTACCAGTTGAAATGAAAACAATCTCAACATAACTTTCTAAGAAACGAAAGCTCTGCTTTAAGGGAATTGCTTGCCTAATTTTTGAACCAATCCAAATCAACAAAGCTATCAACAGAGACCCACTTTCTACTTTGAATTTCCGTCTACAGTTTCTTTGAAAAGTCACTTAGCTGTTGATGTTAATTCTACTTGAATTGGAGAAATTTCAAGGAGTACGTTTTGGCTGATAAAAATTGCATTGCCATTATTGTAATTATAAATTCTTCACCTCTAAGATCATTAAAACTATTAGAACTGGAAGAAAAAATCTGACAGATAAACCGCTCTTGAAGATTTTGCTCCGGAGTACCATCTTTTGAGCGAGAGATCTATTCATCTTGTGATGCATACGCAAAGAAATCTCCCCTGCCTGAAAAAAAGAACAACGAGCATGGACCAGACAAGGTAACGGACCTCTCTGAATTTGCGAAGACATCCGGTGTCCTTCAACTCCAGAAACCGATTTTTTTGTTTTATTTCGCATTCCTTCCTTCAGAACTTGGTAAGCAAAATCATTGGTAATCAATTACTAGTAACGGTGATAGGGAGTTATGTGGAAATGCAAGGATTTCAGAACCCTGCATTTTAAAGTCTTACCTGAAACAAACCTTTCAATGTCGGAAGTGGGGTATAGGAACTGCCCACAATCATTACATCCTCCTTGTTCAGTGACTCAGCACTTTTTCCTCGGTGCCTGGAGCTTTCGTTTGCTATGATTTATGAATGTCACTGATTTACTATCACCGTCGATAAAGATTGAAAATTGCGATTTCTTTTCTGCATAATCACACCAATGACAAATGTTGAAAAAGAAGTATGTACTTCATGAGCTAATTGGTGAAAGCCAATCTAAACTGGAAAGCTAATGGTTTCATGAGAATTTAAAAATGCTGATTGCAAGCAATTAAAAGGAGGGAGCAAAGCTGACGATATCAGGTCAGTAGCGTGGGGGAAAAAGCAATTTACCTCTTTGCCAATGATAAAACTGCGAATTTTTGTCAATACTTTTCATATATATTTAAATCATTCACTTACTCTGCATAATAAAATCAGTTTAGTAGTACGAGATGCCTTTACTTTACTCCGCTAATATTTTATTCTTTTTAAATAGATCGACCGAAAATATTGGCAGCTGCTACTCATTCATTGCTTTATTACTATTCCATAAGCCATAGTACTATTTTTATTTGATTGTAAAATCTTTACTACCAAAATTTAGTGATTTCAATGGAAAGGAGAAGACAAATTCCAAATTATGAGGGATTTAGAAGCCATATAGGTAAAGCTCATAATATAATATATAAAAAAATTTGGATAGTTAAATGAATGAAAGAAAATTCTCATTTGCATAATCTTCTAGATTCAGATTATTTTATCATTTGTTTTCTTGTAAAAATTTTGCTATTATGTAAAGGGAATCTAATATATGATAGGCTTATCAACTGTACGTACTTGGGTTTTGACTACAAATCTATTTTTTGAGCAACCTCTTTGATTTGAAGAAAGAATTGCTAGCCTTCCCTGTGAAATTCTCCCATTTCTTAATTTGTTTGCTCTCCATCCAGCTTATTACTTCGCGATGGTCGAGGGATGAAAAATCACCATTTCAATCGGCATTCATTGGCTTGCACGAGATGAATGAAGGATGCTACATTGCGATTTTTTAACAACTCACTAATTCAAGTTCTCTGTGAATGAACCTTAAAAGGATTAATGAACTGGAGAGTTTTCTTCGCGGTATGAAGTGCATAGCGGCTCAGTGGTACGTGAGTTCGACTTGAACCGAATTAGTCAACTTTATGTATATAATGAGGGGTAATTGGAGAGTGCTATTTCGGATTTAATTAACGACGGATTAGAAGGAGTCTGGAAACTTGTAGAGAGTGGTGAAAGGAAGTACCGCAGAGGAGAATTTCGGATCCTCATTGATTTCCCCACGGTGTTGATGTTGCTTTCTATTCATTCGTCAACACTCAGTCACCTACAGATCATTAGGTGTTCAAACCGTTTTTACTGCGGTTACTTTGCTCTAAAATCATGTATTGTAGTGTAGTAGGACTTAAAAGAGCGCATGGAGAGACTGATGTAAATAATACGTACGTACTTTCAAATTACGTACTTACGTACTTTCACAGGTTAGATGGAAGAGGAGATTTTTTAGACTCAATCTCGCCTGTAATAAAGACCCCTAATAATAATAATACTTTCACGTAGATGATCATGATATTCTACTCACTATTTCTCCATTAAAGCTCATTTTATTTCGTGAATATTTTTAATATTGGAAATTGAAGCTCGCAATTATCTAGAGCAGGGTTTCCCATTTTTTTCTGTAATGGAACACTTCGCAAACCTTGGAAGTTTAACGGAACACTTAGCTTATTTTTAGGTTCGGTAATTCTTTTTGTAAAATTTTAAAAATTATTCAATTACAGCTAATTATTTATTTAGTAATTTTTAAATACAAAACTGTAATATTATAATATAAACATAAAAATATGAATAAATAAGGCATATAATGACTTTTATTCTCCAATTCTCCATTAAGACTACAAATTGCCGCGGAACACTTATTCAGGTTCAGCGGAACACTGGGGTTCCGCTGAACATATTTTGGGAAACCCTGATCTAGAGAAATAGCTAGATTTGTGACAAAATGGATTAGTCCGTGCTTTCGTATGCAGAATGCATTTTTCAGAGTCTGAAGTTGGATCGAATTCTGAGGATATGGACGCAGCCCCTGGAATATGAGACATCGAGGTCGATTTAATTAGAGTTTCAATAAAACCAATGGATAAATTAATTCAAAATAATCAACATGCTTTCATGAATTAGGAGTCCTTCAAATAATAACTGAGTTTTAGAAACGGTTCACATTTCTAAGACTGCAGTAGGTTCTCTCTATATAGCATTTTTCTCTTCGTTCAACTAATTGCTTTTGTTACTGTACGGTAATCTTCAAATTTATTCACCAAAAGTATTGGTTATTTATAATCTTCGTAATACAATGTTTTCGAATTTGAGTTGATATCATTTCGTAAACAGCTTTATTATTACTCTTTGTAAATTAGATTAAACTGCATTCTCAGGGTTAAATCTCGTCCATCTACAATACTCTCATTACATTTACACGCTTTACTTAGTTTCAGCTCGATAACTTTAAATAAGCTTGAAGCATTTTAAATCAAAGGATCGTAGCCTGTTGGAAATGTGGTGATATTTAATATAAAATGACCCCGATAAGTTAAATGCAATTGAGATCTAGTAAGAGCGTATAACTTTAGCATATACATTAACGGTAAAGTAACTCTATTCGCTTTGATCTGTGTGAGTGAAATACTATTTTCCCAACGTAATTATATAAATTTCCAACGTAATGAATGCAGGAGTGAATTTTTGGGCACTTTATAAGACGAAGAACATTCCTTAATTCCTTATACGTATGCCAGCTTTTGAAAGTAATAACCTACCCGTAAATTTATGCACCAAGTAAACCCGTGTAAATAAGGACTGGTATTTTCTTTGTATACCTACCATATTATACTTCCCCAAACTGAGTTCCGGCCATTCAGATTCTCTATGAACTCGCGTTTCACATTTCTATTTCCTTGACCCACATCATGTAAATGTCAGCTTTAGATTCTAAAAATATAACGCGCAATTTAGATTTGTGCATCATTAAGACCAGGCATAGTCCTGTAGCAATGAACAGTTGTGGTTATTAATAAGGGTAACTTGTAACCCCTGTTTTATAACCTCTAAAAGATAACCTTTAGAAAATTTTAAAGGAAAACTTAGATTAAAAATGTTAATCGAGTTTTGGAAAAGATCCCCGTTCTAAGTTTATACGTAGGACGCTCTCTCGACGTCATCGGAGTTAGTGAAAACCGCGTTATGCAGATTTCACTGGAAGAGATGCTGAACTCTCCAGAGGAAATCTGCCTTCCCAGTCCTGCTTGGCTACATCTTCGAAGAAATGAATGGAGCAACGCCCACTTGGTCCGGTTTTTAGTCCGCTACACGAACGGTGACGTCTTCTCGTCGTCATAGAAACTTTGGAAACCCTTCAAGCGTTTCACCCAACGACTGCGTCACTCACATTCGCAACATTTCATCCTCACGCGTGGCATAATTCGGATCGGCATTCCTCTTAGGATTTTCCCAAACTCGTGGGGTCATCTTACGTCTTACGGAGGATTTTCATTCAGCTGCTTAACGTGCCACGTGAGCTCGCGAATTATACAGATGTAAACACGTAGGCATTTTAATCAAGGGGAGCTTTTAAATGTAAATAATATTTCTAAATGCTCCAATCATAACCTCATTATCATTGATTTTTTACAAATAAACAGGCATGTTACTTTATCGTTTGTAACTCTGTTGTACTCTTTAATTCTATTATAAGTCAAGCATGTATCCAAATAACTAAATTAATTTCTTTTAAATGTGCATATAATAGATGGATTCCCATAGTGGTCCATATAGATTTACAGCGGGTCCACGTTAGCGAGAAGGGACCAAGATTTGATTTTTGTTTTTCAATTTTGAATGTGTTTTAGAGTTTTTGAAAGAAAACACCCAAATTTAAAAGATAATATAATCAAATGGAAACCAGTTATGCTTTTAACAGAAAAATTTAATACTAGACAAGCTGGGGGGTCCACGGAAAATCAAATAGGGTACAAGGGAAAAGGATGTTTAGGAACTTATGATATAATATATTTTCTTGCTTGTAAGAAAGCATAGTAAAGCATTGCCCTAGCATCTTAGCTTTGGCCACATATTTGGGAAAAAATATAAACTCTTCTGTTAACCATCGATTTATGGTGAAACCAAGTAGCGATCTTCGGCCGACTGATGTAATTGCCCTAATTGTGCTACAAAAACTACTTTTTAAGTAAAGTACTCTTTAAGCAAAATCTGGCACTGGCATTGACCATATAAGACGCAATTATTTTCCATTTATTTCGTAGCGAACAAAAAATTGCGAATTTTGCGAGGTAAGTTTTAGTTTATAGCCAGTTAACTATCATAAATATTTTCGTCATAGATTTTCTTTCGTAGTAATTTTTAGGTGCTCACTTGGAGGGGGGTCGGACTCTACCCCTGATGTCAGTGAAAAATAACATCCCTTATTATTAATTATAATATTATTAATATCGGGAGGTTCACTTTGGATTGCACTCCAAAATTTGAGGGGGGGTGAACCCCTTGCCCCCCCCCCCACTCGCTATGGCCCTTCCCGGAAGTCCCCCCCCCAAAATTTACGCCTGGATCCGCCGCTGCACTACAATCAATTCAAATTCGTCGTCGCTTTCACGCAATTTAATTTTAATTCAGTGAGAGTATAAGTGAACGTTTTGTCTCTTTATTAAAACTATATACTTTCTTTACCATTTTTCCATCACAAATACGTACTCAAACAGCACATTAAAACTTCGTGTAAGATTAAATACCCTATGTCCAATGGCAAATGGAATTTTTAGGTGGAAAGTAGCCCCGAATTAGCAGGAATATTATTTTTAGCAATGATGTTGATATTTTTTAAACCTAGATAATTAATATGAAGCAATATAAAGATTAATTTAATTATTTAAACCTGGAAGAAAGGAAAATTATAATTTCAAATCAATACTCGTTATCCAGGAATATATGTAGGCGCGTGAAATAAAAATTTTAAACAAAATAAATATACTTTATTGCAAGGAAGTGAAACTTTCCTCTTTTAAATTCAGAAAACTCTTTGCCGCTTTTAAAACACTTATTTTATGCCTTTCCCATACGACGGCAGCAGCGCAAGCTCCCTTCGCTTTTCTTTATAGTGCTGCCATCGTACGGACTAAGCGTTAAGCATATGGCATCCAATTCGAAACAAAATTCAAATGACAAAGATAAAAATCTCTTTTAAATGTTTGTCCGTGAATATAAATCTAAACTTGATAATAATTTTCGAATAAAGAATTCTTAAGAAAACAAATTTTTGAAGTAAATGAGAGTTTTGAGGTGCTCTATTATATAATCCCTACCTATTAAAGTTTATTTTTGATTTCTGCAGAGAATGAGTACGTATGTATGTACTTATAACTCTACTGTTTCTTGAATATTTAGACTTTTCGAGGGTTGATATTTTGAAGATGTGAAAACATTTTTACAGAATAAATACCTTTTATTTAACTACCGAACAAATTTAGAACACTAACTAAACACATTTTTATATTTTAGCACATAAACTCAAATAAGCACGTAAGAGAACATACCAGCATGAATAAGCCTTAACCAGATTTTTCCCCGTTACTTTGGGATGGACGAAGAAGCATTAGCCAATGAGAAAATAGAGCCTTAGTAACCCGTTTTAAAACCCATGAATTATTTCTATATGTTTTCAACTCAGCTGAGATAACATTATGACAGTAACATTGAAGTTGAAAGTTTAAAACATTTTGCTTTTTATCTCTTCTGGCACTCGTATAAGATAAACAATTTATCTGATCACTCTGTAAGAGATGTCTATCTTAACCGAACTTCTATTACTTTTTTAAACAGGTACCAAAAGTTATACTCTAAAGCTTTCTATCGGTCAAATTTGAGCCCCTGATTGCTTGGTATTCCGAGAAGCGTGAATTCAAACGACCCTGGATTTGGAAACCAAGGATCTATATAGGTTCGCGTCTTCGGAAAATAATTAGCGTTTTACATGGACGTGTAGCGCAGAGTCACAATACTCTCGAGCCTCTCGAGATTGTAAACAGAGCAGGAATACGATGCGCTAAACTCATTATTTATTGAAGAACGGATCTGCATGGCGGAAGGAATCGTGCTCTTCGAATAAAGCGGCCGTGTATTTACTTGCTCCGTTGAAGAAACTTGCTTCTCTTCGCACCACTTTTACGGAAGAAAAAATAATCTGTTTTGGATTCACGCAGAGAAGTCCAGTACTTGCATGGGATCCAAACTTTTCAAAACTAAGAATATGTAATGACGGGCTAAACCCCGCAAAACTGCATCTAAGAATACGGTTTAGTGCTTAACCCAGACTAGAGACCATATTGTGTACATAAACTCGGTTTAAAAAATCTATGAATACGGCTGTAATAAAGGGTTGAGGATAGTACGCAAAAAACCATTAGGGGTTAAATGTATAAAAATTTAGATCTACCTGATGGTAGAAAAGTTAAGTAAAATTGAGGAAAGAAGGAAAACGGTTAAAAGTGATGGCATCATGGCCGGATTAAGGGCAGGGCCGACGGGGCCGCGGCCCCCACATTTTGGGGGCCCCGACAATTTTTTTTATATCGCATTATTTAAATAAATAGATTACATTCGACGTTTTTTAATGTAGAAATTGTTTTGCGTTTGTACTTATTGATGATGGTGACTAATTGTACGAGTGAAAGGTCGTTTTCGAAAATGAAATTGATCGAAAGTGAATTGAAGACATAATCTTATTGTTTAATGTAATTAATTTGTGACCGTAAAAGGGCCTCCACACATGCATTCTTAATCCGGCCCTGGATGGCACAGAATGTACAAATCACTGAAATAAATAACTGAAAAAACTTCAAATTTCGAAAACTTTGACGTCTTGAATTTTGAGGTCAATTTTTTAAAATTTCACTAAAAAATTATTTTGGTGGCTACCTTAAAAACTTGCTTATTTATAAGCTCTTTAACACGTACATTTCATTGAGCTATCTTTATGGAAACATATTTAAAATATTGTTAATCAAAGATTCTCAGTTTATTGGATGAGTCGAAGCCTCATTGTAACACAAAATGGTGCTATTAATGCGTTTAATTATCAAAACTACAATATGTGTTTCTAATTGGCATCGCTTTGACATTCTCCAGCAATAAGTAAAAATACACCTTCCCCTCGTTACTTGGTAAAGACAACAACAATCTCCCTCAGGAGTATTACAAATTGATTGATGAATTTATTGAAGAACTGAAAGAATCACAAATTGCCATTAGAGGTTTAAAATCTCTAATTAATTAACAGCCGTGTTCCAATATTTCTTTCTTTACGCCACAAATCACTATGTTTAATTCATTTTCATTATGGTAGGTAGGTATTCTTATTATTAAGCACCACTTTCAGCATCCTGTATTAAATGAGCAATTTCCTTTGTTTTTAGGATTAGTTTCCTTTGGAAAAGTTGTTCCTGTTTTGTTCTTTTGTCATGGATTACCATAGAGTAAATTGTCATTCGGTTGATTTTAGTTTCCATAATAGTTTTTGCATATGCCTTTATGAAATTAAGGTTGATATTTTGGAGTATTTGGCAACTCTACCATCATGAAGTTCTAAGGTAAGGCAGTTATAACTAAGCATATTTATGGGTATAGTATTTTATCACATTCCATCATTCGTAGTGGTAAAGCTGTATTTTAGCAATGTTTTTTTTTAATTAGCGAAAATTGGTTAGTTTAACACTAGAAGGACGGAGGTGGTCATTTGACCACTTTTCAGAGTTTAACATCAATTTTTTTTTCGTGAAACACCTCAGATTTTTTTGAAACTTTTTGACTTTGTTTATTACCATCCCGAAATTTGTTTTAAGTATTAAAATATTTTTCTTCACTTTTAGGTTAAATTTTACTTCAAAATACTACATTTAAAATTCGTAATTAAATACTTATATGATTTTCAAGGACCTGAATTTTGCATAACTTCTAAGTTTCACCATTACACAAATGCCGATAAGGTGTTTTACGTCGTATTTTGTTTAAATTTTAATTAATTAAACAAAATATTGACCGATGTCCTAAATCTGCAGAATTTCATATTCTAGAATATTTTATCTATTCATACTGGACCAATGAAACTCATATTTTCGGAATAAGAGAAATAAAGTCCGAATTGTTGATAAAAGTAAGCCACGTCACGCCAAGATTGTTATGCCATCTGACGGAAACCATATAAAACCACTCGTTCGTGCCTCGGAAAAAACCTCCATCAAATACGATGGCGGAAGAATTTTTCGAATTTCGTCGTGAAAATTTCCAATCTGTGGTTTTCATCAATGCCAAATCGTTCTATAACATTGAAAAATTCATAAAAAATAGCAGGGTTGCCAACATATTAGTTTAATCATTATAAAATGTTCTTCCAATGTTTTTCTCAGGTAAATCTCAAACTGATATCTCAAGTTTACATTCAATCACCTTTCTTGAACAATTAGAATTAATGTCAAGGGTACTAACTTTATAAATCAGGGCTACCAATCGTAAGAACGGTTCTCTAAACAGAGAGTTATGCGTTCGCAGAATAAATAACTAAAGGGATATTTTGAGCACAGATTTGTTTCATGTGATTTGTCGAAACTCTTGGGGATCCCGAATAAGTTTATAAACTATAAAGAAGCAGGGTTACTAAAATTCTCGGCTTTAAAGTGAAGGCAGCGATCAGACCTTCATGGAAAACCTAGCAATTAATCATGCATTTATCGAGAATGACCTTTTCTTACTCATATCTCATTCTGTGCTTATCCACTCTGGTGCTAGTTTTATTACGTTGATTTTTCTTTTAGACTTACCTTAATACTTACATCATTCTTAAAATGTTATTTCCTTCCATCATTCGCCAGTTTACAATAAATCCAAGTTATTATAGTAACACTTCATCATCTTCACAATGTAAGGTTTGAAATCATAATAAAGCTTCGCTATTGTTCTTACAAATTAATATTTATTCCTTATTAAGTAATGGATTAACAGTTTTAAGATATATGATAAGAGAGAATATCACTCTATGTATCCAAGAGTACATAATTTTTTACCGCAGATTCTGCACATTGCCACTTTTACAGAGCATATTCCACTGTATATTTTCCTACATTTTAGGCACAAATCACTGGATTTGTTATAGCATCCAGGTGAGATCTGACAATTTCTTCTTTTCTGCGGTCTTATTGGCGCACTTGCTTGCCCTGATGAAATTCCCGACATTGCAAAGGAACATGAGGGAGGTGGCTCTATTATTATTATTATTATTAGGGGTCTTTATTAGGCGAATTTGAGGATTGAGACTAAAAAGTCTCCTCTTCCATCTAACCTGTAAAGTAAAGCTCTATCTATAATAAGGTTCCAATAATTTCTAATACAAGTCTTTGAATTTACTCCTTCCGGCTGAGTTTACGCCCAGTGGTTTCTTTGAATAGAACCCAGCTATTTATTGAGGCCAGGTCCGATATGTTAAAAAATACATGCACTGGCCATCTCCTTGCAGCCGAATGAGTTGAATATTTCCGGCACATGCTATCCATTATATCTACTCCTACTTTGTTGTAGTTGTAAAACAAAACTGTATCCGGTTTCTTTTTCTGAGTCAGAAATCATCACGTCCTGATGCATTGTACTGATTAAAAGGAATTTTTTATATTTTTTGCTTGGTAATTTGTCAAGCTTTAGCCTAGTCTATTTTTATAAACTCTAGTTGAGTATATTTCATCGCTGTGATGAACTGAAGGAGGTAATTCTCTTCTATTTTTTCTTATTGCTCCAACCAGTGAGATTTTGTTTTTTTTAGTTTTTCAGCGAGGCTGATTGAAGGATACCGGAGTTTTTGAACGGCTCTGCCAACCATAGCACAACATATTCTCCAAGAGACTGCCTTGATCCCTTAGCATCATCTTTTCCACAATAAGGAAATGCATTTAGGCAATATTTGGACTTCACGTCTGCTAATACACAGTACTTGATCCCAAACTTATCTGGCTTATTCGGCATGTATTCGATGAATGTGCATCGGCACTTCGTAGGATATAATTGTTCATCGGCCGTAACACTCTCGTCATGGTTGTAGCAGTCTCGGGAGTTAGTTGTAAATGTATTCCAAGGCTCAGAACCCAAAGCAAATTTTTCTTCTCTCAGAGCTTGACTCCGAGTTTCTCTGTGATCAAACCGTAAATTATGCTTACGAATCGATCCTTATTCTTAGTGCTGGAGAATATTTTAGATCTCTATGAGTAGATACGAAAAGTCTACCCTAGCGCGTTTCAAGGTCATTCTACTAAAAACAATGTTAAAAAGCAATTCCCGCGCTCCCTCGCGCGTCACCGCTTGCCCCGCCGCTTACCCCCGCCCGCTAGTACTTTCCCCGCCGCATTTTTAGAGAGAATTATAAAAGTGTTCACACTTATTCAAAAATTAATTATCAATTGATTAACTTAAATGCTAGAATTGCTTATTTAAGAATTGCAAGTTTCCAAAATATTCTTTTTTACTTCCTTGTCGTAATCTTTAATTTTCCTTCTTATAAAATTTCATCAAACGTTTTCCATAAATTTATTCCTATCAGCTTGAAAATATTATTTACTAGGGCAAGTAATGCTTACATAGGTTTTAACGGACACTTTTTATTTAGTTGAAAATATTTTCAATACTAGTTTTTGCATTCTCCAACTCACCACTTTCAGATTTACAAAAAATTGTCAATTTATCTACTCTGTTTAAAATATTTTTTGCTTTTTCACAAGAGTACGCGGACTTATTGGTATGAATTTTAGAATACTTGAAAGTAATTTTGCATTTTATCAATCAGCAAGGTTATGAAAAACGAGAAAAAATTCTGAATTACTAGAGATAGTACGCTCATTTTATGTTGATAATTTGTGAACATTTCTTCCGAATTTTTAACTCATTTTTAAAAATTCACTTAAGTGCAAAGATGATGGATCTTGGGCTCTTATAGATAAACTTATTCACCGTTAGAAATGATTAAGTGGAATAAGGGATTCTCTTTTGAAATAATCTTTCAACACGCACGCGCTCCTAGAATCCGCTGATTATGCAGTACTTGTAACTTCTGCTGACCAAAGACGATATCAAATGCTCTCCTCGAAACAAAATCTCATGAAAATGATGTAAAAGAATACCTTATAATGAGTTGGTGAGAAAATTTACCTAGTGGATGAGTTAGAGTAAGGAAACTAGGGGTAGCGTTTATACTCCCCCTAACGCGTTGAAATTATGCTTGAATAGGAAGAAACGTTTATAATGAAGCGGTAGTGGGGGTAAATAATTTAAATAGAACTACATGAGGGGAACTTTCTCATTTACTCCTACGCTTCGTCATTGAAGACTTGGTTTGACTTTGCTTCATTCTTCCGTTTCGAGGTTTTGGAGTTATTCTTCCTGTTTGGAATTTCCTCTAAGAAGAAATGCAGTAAAGTATTAGCAGTTTAAACAGAAATCTGAGTAAGTATCAGTTTATATACTTTTGAGTTATTCCCTAGTATTATTTTTTAACAATTTTTTCAAAATTTTTAGGATGGAGTACAGTCAGTTGAACCCTCAAGTAGGCGGTGACCATTCGATCCTTGAGATTGACAGGGCTATAAAGGGTCGACTGAAAACCTAATGGATGGTGAGTGAAGCGCATAAAGACCTTATATCATTTCTAAATTATACTTCCAATCTTTTAATTCCGAGGATAAGGGATGAGCTAAGTAATTCTGCCCTTAAAATTAATATTGTGGTTAAGGCAAACTTTGAGAGGGGTGAGGAGACGATAGAACGAGCATTTAAAACGAGAAACATTAGGGTTTTCTAGCCGATGACGTTGGGGAAATTTAAAAAAGTTTATTTGGAAAATTACTTAAGGAAAAATCCGAGATGCAGGTGAAGGGATCAGGGTGGGCGCTGAGTAAAATCTTGGGTTTAGAACTCCGAATTAATTGTTACACTCCGTTACGCGGATCAACCTTTATTGACTTACCACCCAAGATCGCAAGCAGAAAATCTGTTGTAAATGTTAGGAATGACGATCAGTTTTGTTTTAAATACGCGGTTTGGGGAAAGAACATACAAAAAGACCCTCAACGAGTCTACAAATATAATACGGATGCATTTGACAATGGGTACAATTGAGATTGTATTGAATACCCAGTCAAACTCTCCGATATTTCTAAATTCGAGCGAACAAATAAAATTTCTATTAACGTTTTCGGGCTAGACGAAAAAAACGTCTATCCAATAAAAATTGTAAATACCGAGCTCGCAGATCATCGTGACCTATTATAGATTACAAATGACAAAACGGCTCATTATTGCTGGATTAAAGACTTTGAGAGTCTAATCCATCTTCAGATAACAAAAATGTCGTAGAATTTACATTTGCAAACAATGCTTCATGCATTATCATGACGAAAAAATTCGAGACGCATACAGGAAACTGTAATAGTAAAAAACCCGCGAGAATTGAGCTTCCAATCGAGGGGGATAAGATATTAAAATTTACCAAACTCGGGCATTCACTTCCAGCTCCATATGTAATATATGCGGACTTTGAATGTATTCTCCAAGGTATCAGCACTTGTGAATCTTTACCTAACGCATCCTACACGCACGCTATTCAGAAACACGAACCATTCAGCTTTTGCTATGTTCTCATAACGCCCAATGGATGTGAGACACAAAAGCTTTACCGAGGTCCCAATACCGCACAGGTCTTTATGCAGAAAATGAAAGAGGAAGCAGAGAGAGTATTCAAGTTGTATAAAAATGTTGTGCCAATGGAATCGCTTAGCCCGGAAGAAGAGGCAAATTTTAAGAATGCGTTGTCTTGTCATATTTGTGGTAAAGAGTTGAAGTCAGATGCCGTTAGAGATCACGATCACTTGACAGGTAAGTATCGAGGGCCCGCACATTCTTTTTGCAACCTGCAGTACAAAATGCCAAATTTTCTACCTATGTTTATTCATAATCTTTCATCGTATGACGGTCATTTCTTGGTTCGGGAGTTAGACTATGATGATAAAAAAATTAATGTGATTCCGAATACCGAGGAAAAGTATATTTCATTCGCAAAGTCAATCGAAAATAATTTCACCTTTAGATTTCTCGACACATGTCGCTTCATGCCAGCGTCATTAGCTTCACTGGTAACAAATTTAAAAACATTTAAATATACTAGCGAGGTATTCGGTGAGAAAACGAACCTAGTCACACGTAAGGGGGTCTAACCATATGATTACACAAACTCAATCGAGAAACTTGAGGAAACATCACTTCCGGAGAGGGGAAATTTCTACAAAAGATTCCCACACATTTTTTGCATGTTTGTAGTCTTTCTCAGACACATGCTCGTCCATTAATCTGTTGTAAATCAAATGTGTTTGCATATTTCCATTATCGTAACAAAGAGCAAATCTTTTTGAATTTAGTAACCCTGCTTCGTGAAGTTGTTAGGCTGGATGTAGGTTAAGAATGGTTTATTAATAACAAAAAGTTATAATATCATTTTTAGGACTCAAGTTTAACACGATTCAAAGACATAATTTTAAATAATACTTTTACAGGTTGGTGACAGTGATAAGGATTAATTTTACAATAATGCAAATATTACTAATCGTATGTCATAGTCGAAAACTGCTAAACTGGAAGTTTCATAAAAAAATCGAAAAATTATTTATGCGCTATATTTTGACTTTTTTTCAAAAGGAATGAAATTAATTATCATTATTTTCTTACGGCATTTGAAGCATAGAGTGACTTCATTATTAAAAATCAATATAATAAACCCTTTTTACTTACTCCAAAAGTTTGAACTGTTAGGTTACTTATAAATAGGAAAAATATCAAAGTTAATGCAATATTGGTATATGAATGTTTAAACATATCTTTAATTATTATAAATAGAAAAGATATTTGGTTAAAAAAGTTAACATTTATTTATTTAACCCACCTTCCTAGGTAAAGTAGACTTTTTCTAAATATAGCATAACTATGATACTGAATTATATGTCAACTTATGGTAATGTTACAGTTCACTTAGCGATATTTTTATTTTTCAGTTAGAAAAAGTTCAATTTTTCTGGAGATGCAGCATTGATGTCAATGTTTAATAACTAAAGTACCAATTTTCCTCAAGAGATGGTATTAGTGGCGAAGTTTAGAAACCAAAGTTTCAATTTTCCTCAAGAGATGGAATTAGTGGTAAAGGTTAGAAACCAAAGTGCCAATTTTCCTCAAGAGATGGCATTAGCGGCAAAGTTTATAAACAAAAGTTCCAATTTTCCTCAAGAGATGGCATTAGTGGCGAAGTTTAGAAACCAAAGTTCCAATTTTCCTCAAGAGATGGCATTAGCGGCGAAGTTTATAAACAAAAGTTCCAATTTTCCTCAAGAGATGGCATTAGTGGCGAAGTTTAGAAACCAAAGTTCCAATTTTCCTCAAGAGATGGCATTAGTGTCGAAGTTTCGAAACCAAAGTTCCAATTTCCCTCAAGAATTGGCATTAGTGTCGAAGTTTATTATTTAGTACATTTATGCCCGGTATTATAATGTATAGTCAAATCCGATAAATAGTTAACTTGAAGGTTAAGCTTAACTATCGGTTAGCGAGATGGCCAGTATTATAAAACTTTTTCGACTCATGGTTAGTTATTTATCACTTTAACTAAGAGTTGCGTTGCCCGAGAATAATTTTCATACCTGTTGCTGCGAATTTTGTTTGAACATAAACGAATCGTAATGCGAATATCCGATTATTCCGCTTTCTTTTTCCATTCATACGGGAACCTATTTACTAAGTTATCTCCTATTGCTCTTATTACCTTAACTTAATCTAAGGAATAAAGAATGGATGCTAAAAGAAGTAAAAACTTCACAGAGGAAGAGCAGATCTTGCTACTAAATTTAGTTGAGGAGAATAGAAATGTAGTAGAGAATAAAATAAGTAACTCAACTACATGGAAGCAGAAGGTAAGTTACGTGGTTTCGTCATGTCTGCTATCTAATACGAAATTCTACATGAGAGAACTAAATAAATGCAGGAGGCAGCATGGATGATAATTCGTGATAAATTCGACACACAGACGAGAAGCATAAGGCCGTGGAGAAAGCTAAAATCGAAGTACGACGCTATTAAGAAAGATACGAAAAAGGATATGGCTAGGGAGAAACAAAGTTTGAGGCAGACCGGCGGAGGTCCATCCAACATTAAACGTAACCCGGTGTACGAAAAGTGTAGGAGTTTAATTGGTTTAAACGGAAAGGGCTTGGAAAATGTAGTGGATAGCGATTCACAAATTATGTGTAGGGATCTACCTTGTACTATCGAAGTGATGTTTTTTAACAGAATTAATTCTATTTTCGGTAAATTGTGTACTATACAACGATTTTCCTTCAGGTTCAAGAGATGAGCTATCACATAATTCTCAAGCCATGATGGTAAATACTTATCTTGTTTTTTTTATTGTAACACTGACTGTGCTTCTAATAATTAATGGGAAGTTTCGAATTATCAAAAATACATATTTTTAATTTCATAAAATTATTTCCTTATTCATTCACAAATGCTATCATGATCATTGAAATATTTAGTACTGAAGTGTAAAGTCTTCTTGTGCTTTAAAGTAGACCTCTATCAAAATATTTTCTTTCTTTGAAGTTTCACAAAATTGATAATACTTTCTTGACGGGTATCAGATGACTCAAACTCGGATTGTGCTTCGTATGGTAAAACATTACTTATTACTGTCCATAATCAAATGAAGGAGAAATTTTATTAAAACGAAAATATTGCCAGTTAAGGTCCTAAAGACAACTCGTTGATGTTGTCACTGATGATTTCTTCTCAATGCATGTGGAATTGGTATGCCTTGCTTATATTTACAAGGTTGGATTATGTTGATGTCCAGTTTGGTATGAAAGGTATTTATATTTTGTAGATAAATTTGTAAGAAATAGGTCAATGCAATAGTCATGTCAGTCCTTATATTCTCAGAAGCATAAGCAAATCTAGCAAAATTTCATTATTGTAACAATATGTGCCAAGCATCATTTCATGGTTGTTACATCTTTTTCCACTTTACTTCTTGGTTAGTTCTGAAAGTTTTGACCAAGAAATATAGATACCTAATGCATTATAATCTTTAATACTTGGAGTAATGAATTTTTATAGATTCCAATTGTAATTCTAACATTATCCCCATAAAATTTTCTGAAAAGGATTTTATTCATGAGTGCTTGCATTTCCAGACTGGAACTTAAGCTCGGTTCACACAGTGCATGTTTTCTAGCAGGATTTCTTTGCCTGGATCTCTGCATGCTCGCTAGCACGAAAATAGTTCAGCAAGCAACACATAGGGGCATAGGTGTGTTGTTTAGTTGTCTGCTGTTCTGCGCGGCATTCTGAAAGTCGTTATGGAAGCTGTCGTAGAAATTACGAAAA
Source organism: Sympetrum striolatum (assembly GCA_947579665.1). Classification (NCBI taxonomy): domain Eukaryota; kingdom Metazoa; phylum Arthropoda; class Insecta; order Odonata; family Libellulidae; genus Sympetrum; species Sympetrum striolatum. The sequence continues at coordinate 22,585,584 of OX388346.1, forward strand.
GAAGACGTTTAGCTGTTGCTGCTATTGTGTTGGCTTTGGAGGCCAAGAGAAAAGGAGAAAGAAAAAAAAGGCTGTGGAGTAGAGAATGGTTGTTACGGAGAAATTCAGGAAGAGACGTATTAAGTATGCTATACAAAGAATTAGGGTAAGCAGATATTTCAGGTGTATACGATGTAAATTTTCTGACTAGTTTAATTTTTAATTTTACTAATTCACTTTCTCATTAATAATTTGTGAATAACAGCCCCGAGGATCCTAAGTCCTTCCAAAACTATACTAGAATGCATAGAGATGCTCTGGAGGAACTCCTGTTGCTGATCACCCCTTTGATTAAAAAACAAGATACTGTGATGAGAGAGTCAATCCCGCCCCGAGCAGCACTTGCAGTAACTTTGCGGTTTCTAGCAACAGGAAATACGTACCAGGATCTGTCATATAGTACTAGGATTGCAAGAAACACTCTGTCAAAATTAGTGCCAGATACATTAAAAGCAATAGTTTCAGTTCTTGGACACAAAATACACTGTCCCTCAAGTTCTTTCGAGTGGGAAGCAGTATCAGAAAAATGTCATTCGATGTGGCAATATCCTCATTGTATTGGTGCTTTAGATGGCAAACATGTGAACTTTAGGCCATCTCGAAAAGATGGATCAAAATATCGCAATTATAAGGGTAGAGATAGCATTGTTTTGTTAGGTCTTGTTGACGCAAGTTATAAATTTCCTCGAAGCTTTTTTCTGAAGAACTTGATTTACCTCCAGCTTGCCCTTTACCTGGTTGTGACAATGATGTACCGTATGTTATTGTGGCAGATGATGCTTTCCCTCTGAAGCGGAATATAATGAAGCCCTATCCAGGTCGTGATCTTAATATTGAGAGAAGAATTTTTAATTATAGATTGAGCAGGGCACGTAGGACTGTGGAAAATGCGTTCGGTATTTTGGCAAACAGATTTCGAATACTTCTTAACGTTATTCCTCTTTCAGTTGATAAGGTGGAACTCATTACACATGCTTGTGTCTTGCACAATTATCTTTTAGAAAAGAATGCTGTGTGTTATGATACATCTGAATTTAGAAATGAAACTTTTGATGTAAACTCCCAACTGCAGAGTATTGCTCATCAGAGAGTAAATCGACCTACCGCCAGAGCTGCTGAAATCAGAGATCAGTTTTGCAGATATGTCAATACTGTCGGTGCTCTCCCATGGCAAAGAAATGCTGTAGAAAAAGGTGCCTATTGAATGAAAATTTATTTTAAATTTTTTTAATTATTATCCATTGCCAAATCAATACTTCGGGCATTGATAACAGTTTGCAGTAAGTCACTCATCGCCTCCAATTTCAATTTCTCCGATTTAATCTCTTTTAACATAGAGCCCAAAAACATCATGTACGAATCTACAGTGCATATAGTTGGGTTAGCAACTGGAATGGGTTTCTTTAAAGAATCTGCAATCGATGCAAGAGCTCCCACATATGCATCATCCCCATCTTTCCCTTTCTTCCTCTTCAATGGTGTTGATTGCGTTTCTGTACTGCGGGAGGTAGTTGCCTGGATTTGTGAGACATCTGGAGTTGAAGGTAGTGTTGGAGATGGAAGCTGGGTCACATCCAGTTCATCATATTCACTATCTTCCAAGAAAACATTGAAAGTTCCCTCTTCGGTGAAATATGATTCCTCCATTACCTCTCTTCTTTCTGTGTCCTCACATTGCTTCATAAATACAGTAAAAAGTATTATAAGTATGTAATAATAAGTAATAACTTATTTAACAATAAGTAACAAAGTCTTATTATTTTTGATTTCCTTGTATTTGTGTAAATAAACATTTACCTTTTGAAAGCTACTACTTCTGCTTTTCCGTGGCACATAATGCTCCTCCAAGAATCGGATCTTATTGAAGTACCATAAATTTGGTTTGTATATCTTTGAAAATAAAACATTTATATTTTATTTTGCCCAGAAGACCAATTCGAGGCTGTTTTCTGTTGGACTTTGATATTTTAATACTTACATTCCCAGTTCCTGCGCCACTCCTCACACTAGCCTTTAATTTAGCATTTTCAATGTTGAACTGATTTCTAAGGCTATGAAATTTCGTAACACATTCTTTTTCAGTTGTATTGGGTCTTACTTCAGTAACCGCTGCGCACACTCGTCTCATAGCTTCTGCTCGTAGGTGCTTATTATGGTAATTGGGGCTATGAATCACATACAAGCATTTTTCATTCCTGTACGATTCAATAAACTTCGTCACCTGATCCCTATTCCACAGGTTTACGCTCATATTTGAACGAAGATCTTCTAATATTATTTCTAAAATTTTATCAGAGAGAAGTCGTCCGCAATTCCCGCAAATCTGGTTTGTTTAGATCACGTGACTTTCTGCTCAATGATGATTGGATGACACGAGCAGCCATCAGCGAAACATGCAGGAAAAATAGCACCTGTCCTATTTCTCAAAATCAAGCAAGGGAGCATGCCCAGCAGCAGGCAGACACAAAATTTTCATGCTAGCGAGCATGCAGGGTTCCACGCAAGGAATCAAGCTAGAAAACATGCACCGTGTGAACCGAGCTTTACAGCTTAGTGGTACTATTTTAACACTAACGTCAATCTTACAAAGACTCTTGAAGCAACCATTCTTTAACTTTTTTCTTAACCTCACTAATTGTTTTTAGTGCATTAAGATTCTTGGGTAACGAATTAAATTTTTTAGGGACCAGAACTTTAAAACTATTACTACCGTATGTGGTAGAAAAAGTAGGTACAGAATATGGTTCAGTTTTCCTCAAATTCTGAGGAAAATTACAAACACGTTCATTTTTAAACACATAGGAGAAATAATTGTCCACAATTATAGTATAAGTGAAAAGTTTATCAAGTTGTAATACACCAATAGAATTAAACATCATTTCAACATTTCCCTGATCTTTACATTTTTTGTTAAATAACATTTTTATAAACTTATTTTGTTTTTTCATAATTAACCTATGGAGAGTACTATTTCCATTTCCCCAAATCGTTATACCATACCTCAACAGGTTTTCTACTAATCCATGATACATTAATTTGAAAGCATCATAAGAGAGAAGCTGATTTATATAATGAACTTGATGTAGAATGCGTCTTAGTCTACTATTTAAGACAAAAAGATGATGTGAAAATTTAAAAGAATCATCTATAATTACTCCCAAATATTTGTATTTCTCTACCTGTTCAAGATAAGGGCATGTGCACTTTCGAGTATAATTATCTAAGCATTCATGAGACTGAATTGGAATTTTAACACGTCTTTTATAATTCATCTTGGGTATGATATGCATTACTTTTGATTTCTTTTGATTAACAACTAGTTTATTGTCATGGGCCCAAAATAAAATATTCTTAAAATCATTCTCCAACCTCTCATGTGCAGTATCAAAGTTCTTGTGAACTGTAATTAGCAAAGCATCATCAGCATACAACAACAGAATAGAATTTTTAACAACATGAAATATATCATTTATATATATTAAAAACAGTATGGGTCCAAGAATTGAGCCCTGTGGTACACCCATTGATATGAGAGAAGGCTCACTTGGATGATCATGAATTTTAATTCTTATGCTTCTATCCATCAGGTAGTTTTTAAACCACTCATAGGTGATTCCCCTTATACCAATTGAATGTAGTTTATCTAAAAGTATATCATGATTAACAGTATCAAAGGCCTTTTTTAAATCTATGAAAAGTAAAATTACAGATAATCGACAATCCAAGGCATTTTTAACTGTTTCAGACAGTTTCTCTAATGCCATTTTGGTTCCTTTGGATTTTTGGAAAGTGAATTGATTGCTAGATATAATACTATGCTTTTCCATGAAAACAGACAATGAATTTGCCATATGTCTCTCCAAGACCTTATGAAGGGATGGTAATATAGAGATGGGTCTATAATTATCTGTATCATAATATGAACCCCCCTTATGGACAGGAAGAACAATTGCAGTCTTCAATTTTTTAGGTACTGAAGCATTCACTAAACATTGATTTACAAAAGTATTTAGGATAGGTAGAAGTCAAGGTGTATAGAGAGAGGGTGGTGGTCTCAGCTGAAAGCCGGGCTTTCGCGTGACGTCACTGTATTCCCGGCGACACATGGCCTGAACCGCCTGAACGCTGAGAGGGTAATTTACTCATTCGGTAAATGCTTTATCCTGACGAAACTCACTAAATTGCGTTACCATAATTATGCAGGATGCTAATTTTAATTTCTTTGATAATTCCAATCACTCGTTACTCAAGACAAGAAGTGGCAACTGCTATATTTAGTACGAGCATTTACGTTGTTTTGACTACATCTTGTAGGCAAAGAAGCCCCCATGTAGTCCTCTTCATGCAAGTATAAGAAATAACCTTTAACTGCTTGGCTAAATGCCTTGTTTTCATTAACTGGAGATAAATAGGATGGATGTCGCGGTAGAAATTAATTACAAAATTTTGAGCAAAGTGAGATTCTCTCGACTATCGGCGATAAAACCTGCATTTCTTAAGAAAATTGCTGATACTGAATGCGCTGTAGAAAAATACATGAACCATATAAGCTTAGGTGAGTATACGCTATGTCATGAACTAATATTGCTCAATTTCTGCTGAAGGAAAGAAATATGAATGGAACCAATAAAGTATATTACTGACATAACTGTTTTACGTTCAAACAAAAAAGTTTGAAGTTCTGGCTGAAATCTGAAATGAGGAATTTCGTTTTTGCATATGGTAATTAAACACAAACACCAGTTATATAAAAGTATTTATTGCAGTACTTCATAACATTTCTTACATGATGGAATCTATATCAGGATGGCAAAATAAGATGACAATAGATGCAAATACATTAACACTTATAAATTTATTTGATTATCTGTAAAAATCTTTTGTATACAATAATTAGGCTCTAATGTACAAAATGAGTAACACCATTGCCAAACAAAAATAACTGTCCAAAAATTCAAATGAAGAAAACCTAAACTAAACTCATCCACCAAACAAAACCTTTTATTTTAAATTTCATCAAAATTTACATCAAAATTTTTTAACCTTCCTTTCCTTTCTCCTCTGCAGCTTCTTTGCCATGATTTGATTGTTCAAATACTTTATTCGAATGTATACCCTTTGTAGAATATATGAATGAAGCACTTCTTTTGGCACATCAACTTTATTTTCTATTTTTGCTCTCAGTTTCTCAATTGCTTGTTTCCTCACTACCTTTGTTTTCCTAGAATATTTAAGGAAAAGCTTCTCTATTTTCATAACTTCATCTTTCCATTTTGGTGAAGGCTCAATTAATCCACCAAAAGAAAGATGGCTTATCCATGATGGCAAACAATGTGACTGGTCACTAGTTAGTTTATGTGTGAAGTCACCTAATTCTGGATGGTCATCTTTAAACTTCTTCGCTATCCATCCAGCCAGATAGAAGAGGCCATCTTGGGATTCCTCCTCTGTAATTGTGAATACTTCCCTTGTAGTCTCATCAGCTGTGTCAGTTGATGATGAAGTTGGTGCTAGCACATGGAGTGGCCTTTCATCATGGTTTCCCTGCTTTTTTGTCTTTATCCCACTAACTCTAAGCACACTTCCTACCATGAACTCTTCATTCGTTTCTTTTGTATTTAGGGTATTTTGGTGAGCCTGAATGACTCCAGGATTTCGACCCAATATCATCATCCTCAATCACATTAGGGCATTCATTGGGGAAGGATGATCATGAAGACCCCCTCGATGCCTAATTTGGGAGAACAAGTTCTCCAACGAATCCTGATTCAACCTGCTTGTTAATATATAATTGATTTCATGTGAAGCCTTTAAATCAATAAATAAATTTTCAGTAAATCAATTGACATTATAATGCCTTTCTGAAAGGGCAGCATAGATTTTTTGCCTATGCATCTCATTGTCTTAATCATTGAGTAGAATTCATCCAGGATGCCCTCCTGAACCTCTAGTTGTGCTCCATAAGCACACTGAAAGTCTTGTCCTTCAGAGGGTAAATAACTGTTCAACAGGTCAAACCACATATTTACCTCCTCAATGAAATGAGCAGAATTAATTCTCTCTTCCAAATCACCAAATGTATAGTGCTGCAGAGCTGTCGCTGTTGAATGAGACATCAGTTGGGCTGCCAAACTCACATTCTGCCTCGAATGCTTCTCGCAATTTACATGCTGAGGGGATAATCTAAATGTTGAGGAAATTTCAGTTCCTGTCTTGCTGATGAGTTCTCTAACTGGTCTACTGGAAATAATTTTACCTCCCTCTAAAATATATCCAGAGTCCAAGAAATGGTTCCTTAAAAGTTTAAGTAAATGAGGTGCATCTGCAAAGCAGTAGACCTTCTGGTTGTTTGACATGAACCATGATTTTTCATGAGAAACCCCCAGCTCTTTCCACAGGCCTAAATTGGCACCAGCACAATCACAAACAGTTGCGATGACTGAATATCCAACTGAATTAAGGGATTTGATTATATCATCCAAAATTTCTTTGGACATTTTTCGGTCAAAGTCAACAAAAACTGGCTGCTTCCACTTTGAGGACAATCCCCTGGCCATAACAACCTGCATTTGTTTGTGGGGGCCAATTACTTCATCACCTATAGAATAAGTGAAAAATAGAATTAACAAGCAATAAAACGCAAGAAAAAGTTGCATTTCAAAAACTTTTGCTCACAATAGGCATATACATACGTGGCTTATCCAATTCGTATACTTCTTCCACCTTCATCTCATCAAATTGAATCACTGTCAATTTCTCTAACTCTCGTAAATTGAATCCAGCAACTTTCATCATAAGGATGACGTCTGTGAGAAGTCCTTGCCTCATGTTGATACTAGATGCCCATCTTTGAAGTGTCGACAGCCCTGAAAGACAGTTTTCTTATTTAAGCTAAAGATTTAGGAGAGAAGACCAATTTTGCAATAAAAGAATTATTTTATATCAGTTGATACACTTAACCCATTTCTGAAACCTATTTATGTTTAATTCATTTATTTGGTCAAATTTACTTATGACCCACTTAGAATTATCATTTGCAATTAAAAAAAAATTATCAGAACTCATCTTGCAGTCTGCTATAGAGTGGTTTAATTGAATACTTTTAAAACTAAATTCCAAATTTTGAAAATAAGAGTTGTACTATAAAATACAACTCTAAATATGTTTAGAAGCTTTTAAATTATAGTTAACTTCAAAAATTTGGAAATATACATCACATACACATAAATGTTATGGCTTTTTACCTGGGAGTGGGAATTTTAGCTGCTTCCTCAAGAATAGGTAGCATCTTTTACTCAGATATCTTAAGGAAACTGCCATTCCCATGTCTTCAGTGGACCAGGATTTCACCTGCTTTTTCCCAGACATTAACAAGGATATCTGTCCCTGTGATAGAAAGTTTCCCAGTACCTGCTTCACTCTAACTTCAACCAAAGTCTCCCTTTCTTTCACTTCCGATGCCAGTTCCATCAGTTTCTCCTGGTACATAGATTTTAAAGACTGTTAAAGATAAGAAATATTTATAAATAATATGTTAACTTATAGCATCACAGAATAGAATTCCGAATTAGCACTTCAACAAGTTACTTCCATTGGGTATTAAGAATAACAAAAACCAATACATACTGCATGTTCCTGCAACAAGATTTCATATTTCTGCTGGAGAGAATTATATTTCTCCTTTATGCTTTCCACTGGTGTTATCTAGAAGTTACATTGAAAAACATCATAAAAAGTGTACTTTATCATAATGAATCATCATAATTATATGTAGTTTCGTACTTACCGGTTGATGTGATTCATCTTCCATGCCCTCGTCATTTGCAGCTTCTTCTTCAAATAACACCCGAACTACTTCCATGTTAGCGTTTCTTTCCATACGTTTGGCACGTGAACTCGCAACTTTTGGACTAGTGTGACGAGGCAATAAAAACTGCGTTGTTATACTACCTGACTTCAGGGTCCTTTTCTTCTTTGCGAAATTCATTTCCGCCATCATGCTCCTCTCGAAATCTTCTTCTTTAAAATGCCTTGAGCAAACGTTACCATTTTTTGGATTCCAATCATCCTTCCTTTTGCAGGCTTCTACCCAGAGTCTTCTAAGATTAGGATCAGACGGAAATCTAAAATACGACACGGTATTGTCATTCTCTGAAGTTTTTGTTTTGTAATAGCTGTTGGAGCAAACTGCCACGCTACACCTATTCCCCGGCATTTCTTGGCAGAAAAAACGAGCCGTAACAATTTGAATCCTCTCTTTAACCCTGAAAGAATAAAGTAGGCGGAAGAAATGTGAAATTCACCCAACTTCAAGAAGCGAAAGCAAGATCACTAAGGGTCACAACGGATGCTAAAGATCGCTGAAGACTGAACCAACTAATCATAACGTTGCCGGTAGTGAGTCAGACAGTCCACGCGGGAATACAGTGACGTCACTGGAGGCGTCGGCCATTATTTCCACTTTCAGCTGAGACCACCTCCCTCTCTCCATACACCTTGGGTAGAAGTGTCCCACAAGATTTAATATCAACCATCCTAATATTATCAGTCCCTGGTCCTTTATTTTTTAAAGTAGATAATATTCTTCTAATTTCATCTATTGAGACATCTTGAACATAAATACTGTTTTGTAGGCAGTATTTAGGCATATTAAGCAATTTAATGTTGCACTTAATTGTTAGTTTTTCAATATCACTGGTGAATTGTTCTAAGAAAACTTTTCCTAATTCTATGTCTTTCATATTAGGAAAACCTCTGAAATATATATCCTTAAGAGAATTTTTAGTTTTTCTACTCAACATTTTATTTATCTCAGACCAAATACTTTTTGGATCATTTCCAATGGCAGCAAACCTGTTTAAGTAGAAATTGCTCTTTTGCCTCCTAATTGCATTTGTAACCTTATTTCTTTGCCTTTGATACTTTTGTTTATAAGATATGTTAGTTGGATTATTTTTCCGTTTCTAAATAAAGTATCCCTTAGAATTATTTCCCTCAGAAGATCATGGTCCATCCATTCTTTCTTGATAGGTTTTTTAACGACATGTCTTATTACTGAAGATTTTGCATAGATATTATTAAAAGAAGTAGTTATGTTATCATACATTATATCAGGATTAATAGCATTAAACACACTACTCCAACCTTGGTCGTTTAAAAAACCCTTGACTTTATTGTTACATAAATATATGTAGGTTTCCTTATTTTTTTATTATTTTTTAGTCCTCCCTGTTTAGAACACATCAAACCTGTAGCAGTGACATAATGATCTGAAATATTAGTTTTGATAACAATACCATCAGGTGAAAATAAATTACCTCTATACCACATATGATCAATACAAGATCTGCATACTCTACTATTAACTATAGCTTCTCTTGTATATTTATTTATAATATTGCAGAAACCATTCCCAGCAAGTACATCTTTATATAGGATGGTATTCAGGTTATTCTTATCACTTATATCAATGTTTATATCTCCTACTATCAAATACTCATTATTTCTAAACTCATTTATACATTTCTTAATTTCCTTAATATAGCCAACAACACTTTTATTTGGAGATCTATATACACATAACAAAGTCATATTTACACTATCATCAGTTATACTTCCCAGTAATGCTTCAGAATGTTCAAAATGTATTCTATGTTCCACAAAATTTAAAGTTTTCCTTACATACAATAATATACCACCACCAATTTTGTTTTCTCTTAATTTATAAAAAGTATTATACTCTTCTAAACTATACATTGGAACTTCAGTCTGGCTCAAATTCACTTCAGTAAAAATCAAGACATCAAAATTTAGTTTATTCTTAAGAGAGTGCAATACTATGTTTGTCTCATTCCATTTATTTTTAATAAATCTCACATTTAAATGTAAGACACTAAAATCATAAATGGTTTTAACAGCATAACCCAGATTATAGTAACTATAGTTTCTTATGTCCATTGTTTTATAAATACAATCAGTAATAGCCATAGCAAATGTGGAATGCAAATGTATAGGATTTGAGTCTTAGGACTTTATAACACACAACTACCGGATTATGTGTGTAAATGGTGTGTAAAAAAGAACTCGCCGACATCCCACATTCCTGTTATCGTCTCTGATGCTCCCACTAAGTCATACGCCATTGCCAGATAAGAAGCGATTATTAATATATTATAATTATTATATCTCCACTTTCTATCGAAGGAATCTTTATATCTCTTTTCTATCTTGTGAAATCTCAAATAAAGTCAAATTGTCACGATCTCCTTGTTTTGTCCATACCGAGATCGATAGGCATAATTGAATTGACGTTCGATACATTAAATGTACTATATAATAAACTTCGACACTAATGCCATCTCTTCAGGGAAATTGGAACTTTGGTTTCTAAACTTTGACACTAATGCCATCTCTTGAGGAAAATTGGAACTTTTGTTTATATACTTAGCCACTAATGTCATCTATTGAGGAAAATTGGAACTTTGGTTTCTAACCTTCACCACTAATGCCATCTCTTGAGGAAAATTGGAACTTTTGTTTATAAACTTTGCCGCTAATGCCATCTCTTGAGGAAAATTGGCACTTTGGTTTCTAACCTTTACGACTAATTCCATCTCTTGAGGAAAATTGGAACTTTTGTTATTACAATCTTCGCCGCTAATGCCATCTCTCGAGGAAAATCAGTACTTTAGTTATTAAACATTGACATTATTGCTGCATCTCCAGAAAAATGTGAACTTTTTCTAACTGAAAAGTAAAAATATCCCTAAGTGAACTGTAACATTACCATAAGTTGAGATATAATTCAGTATCATAGTTATGCTATATTTAGCAAAAGTCTACTTTACCTAGGAAGGCAGGTTAAATAAATAAATGTTAACTTTTTTAACCGAATATCTTTTTCTATTTATAATAATTAAAGAAATGTTTAAACATTCATGTACCAATATTGCATTAACTTTGATATTTTTCCTATTTATAAGTAACTTAACAGTTTCAAACTTTTGGAGTACGTAAAAAGGGTTTATTATATTGATTTTTAATAATAGATAAGATAAAATATTCTAGAATGTGAAATTCTGCAGATTTAGGACATCGGTCAATATTTTGTTTAATTAATTAAAATTTAAACAAAATACGACGTAAAACTCCTTATCAACATTTGTGTAATGGTCAAAATTAGAAGTTATGCAAAATTCAGGTCCTTGAAAATCATAAAGGTATTTAATTACGAATGACCACCAACCCTCCTTCTAGGTAGGCCGAAACTGCCGTCCTCCTAGTGTTAAAATCCACATTCTTTTCTCAAAAATTGAGGTATCCTGTGCATGTAAATGAAACATTTTCCAAAGTACACCTAAAGAACCCACTTGGAGCTTTCATTGCTAATCTTCAAATAGGCTGTCATCTTGGTTGGCAGCCAACATTCTTAATCATAGTATGTCATTATTCACATCATTGAAGTATTATACAGAAGATAAAATCCAAAATAAGTATTCAAAACATGACCAACTATGAAAAGAAAAAACTCTTGATTTGAAAGATTATTAAATTTTATTTAAATTTCAAACACCTTTCCTTTAAACAAATCACCATTTTTAGCTTTGAAGTGAACATTTCTATGTAAAATAATTTTAAAAGGTCTTATTTTTACCCAAATTGAATGGGATTATCTTTTGTTCTTAATACCTTGAGATGTCAGTTTTAATTTACAAATATTCTAGTTTCAAAGAACTGCCTTATACAAAAATTACCGTAAATTCATTTCCTTTAATAAATTTTAAGATATAAAAATATATACATTGAGCAGTGAAGGTTTTTAGAAAAATTTATCAATTCCTAGTAAAATCAAGAGGAAAATTGCAATACCCATGCATCAAGAAATGTGGTAACTAACATAAAATTAAGCATTAAAATAAGAGTGGAATATTTTGCACTATTCAAAATTAACTATCTCAATTTCTTACACTCACAATGCTTTTAGTAAAGTAAAAATCATTCAATCGTTGCAAAGGATGTCCTCAGAATCCTGGCTCCATACGAGGGCTTTACCACAACAAATGTTGGAACAGGAGTATACTGATATCTTCCTTTAACATATCCCATTAATGGAGTCAATTCCTCTTTTCGAACCTGAAATAGAAAAACAATAAAAATAGGAAATAATCTCTTAATACATAACTTAAAAGAGTAACTCAATAGGAAAATTAAAATTGAAAATAACTTTGGAAGACAATGAATGTTATTAATGTGAGAAATATTGCAATTGAGCCATATTTGTAATCTGGCACATAGTAAATAAATCAACAATAAATCAATCAATACTATAAGCGTGCAATCATTTGCTTTGTGGACTTGACAAAGACTTGATGACCTTTGACAAAGTATGTCCAAAAATATTTATAGCATTGTAAGAAAGGAAAGTTGACCTAGCAATGATAAGATTAATTTAGTATATATATATTAGGTTGTCCCAAGATATAAAGGAAAATATTTTTTTGCAAAATCAAATACGCATATCCTACATTTTTTTCTATTTGGCCTAAACTTATCTAATTAATATTATGAGTTTTGAACCTTTAATTTGATATTTTTGCCAATTTTTAAAAAATATACCATTTTAGCCTTAAGTAATTCCACTGAAAACTTCAACCAATCAATGTAATTTACTTAATAATAACAGTAATGGCTGTATACAGAATTTATTCAGTAGTAACTATGCAAAGTTTCAAAGTTTGCATAATCAAAATCTACTTTTGTATTTTTGGGCAGCTTTTTTGATTATGTATGTTAGAATAAATGCTAACTAAAATTAAAGAATGCTTGGAAGGTAACAAGATGAAATTTAATTGAAAAAAGATAAGTTATCAGTAAAACAAATGGAAGAAAATTATTTCCTATTAACTCGAGATCTACAGTAGAACCCGGTTTTTACGAACCTCAATTTTACGAAATGACACCGTTTTACGAACCATTCCACGGGTCTTGATCTTTGTACATGTAAAATGACCTCAGTTTTACGTAAAACGTCGATTTCATGTTTTACGAAGTGAGAAGCCGGTCCCTAGGAATGATTGAACCCCGGGTTTACGAAGTATTTGTAATGGTTTTCTCGCACTGAGCTCAATACAATGGGATGACGATCGCTGTAAACAGGAGCAGCTGAATCCAGATCGACCATGTAGGAAGGACCCTTATCCCATGTATTTTTGATGGGAAAATGTGGAAATATCGAATATGAGTGTAGCGCTTTTTGACGTGCTTACACTGTGGTAAAATCCCTCTGGATGATCATCCAAGTCGCACTTAATTCCGATTTATATGATGTAAGGAAAATATATTCAAAGATGCATGAATTTCCCATGCATTCTTAGGGAACGCAATTCTATCGCTGGTATCGTCATTCTATTATATTTACTTCCGTGTTTTGTCGTCGATGCCTCATTCGATGTGTAAACATTTGGCATTATGCAAATGTAAGAGCGAGCATTTCAAAGTCAACAAATTTTGTAATAGGTATCAAAACACCTTAACAACATTTTTAAATTTAATGCTCGCCGCCTCTGCACATATTTGGGTCACCTCCAGCGACGTTTTCCCTCTAGCGAGCATGGACACCCTGAATAATATTGGTCTCCGAGCGAGGTAAAGTTGAGCGCATTCAGTCAGAATCACTCTCTGCATTAGATGGCCTGTGTTGTGATATCCTGTGTGCCTATCAGTAAAATAATGGATAAAACATCGCTGACCAAGAAAAAGAGGAAGTCCCCGAGTTTGATCACCAAAATGTCAATTATCAAGGATGTACGTGATCACGGGCAGAAAAAAAACAGAAATTGCTCCAAAGTATGGCATTTCTTTATGTACACTCCCGGCCAAAATTAACGCAACACCTCCCTAGCGATCCTTACGGCCAGTGCTGCGTTAATTTTGGCCAGGACTGTACATTTCCACTTCAATTCCACAGGACCACATTATCATCGTCAATTCTGAATTCAAAAAAATTCAAAAATTTTGAGTCACGCAACAGCATTGTTAAAAACAGAGTACGTCTCATCGCACAGTGGGCTAGTCGTAGAAAGTGGCCAAAAATAAGAGTGGTTTTTTTCGAGTACGGACTTTCATACTTCGTATAGTCATGCTTGAATAAATTCTGCATATAACTGCAAAATCATTTTTTTTGGTTACACATTACAATTCTATAGGGGGTCAAAGTTGACCCAATTTCACGAAAAATGCCGGTCTTCGATTTTTCGCAAAATTCTTCAATTTCAAGCCAATCCTGAACCAAAATGAGCAAACTCATCGGGTAAAAAATGATGCAATATTATAAACCTAATCTTTATGCCTCATAATACCGGGTTTGAATGATCACAGTTCAATATTTGCAATAATTATACAACAAAATGGCAAACCCTTATTTTAAGGAAAATTTTCACCTTGGAGGAAAGTGAGGAAAATAGTAGTGATGTACCACGATTTACACAGGCTAACTTACACCACAATGTTCTTAAGAGGAACTTGAAATAAAATCCTGCGACAATTAGGTACGACGACAAATAAAGCGACGTTTCGATGGCAATGCAAGAGCAATATCCGCGCGGCGGAGTGACACTTTCTGAGACAATCTCAGTTTTGAGAGGATATGCAGAGAAAAACGCTTCTGAATGGTTGTGTTTCGGAGATATCATGCTGAAGCAAGTTTAAATTTTATCTTGAGATGAAGAAATGATAAGATTTTAAAAATATTCTCATTTAATCCTTAAAGAAAAAGTGAATTAAGGAGTGAGTTACCGTTTCCCTCAAATCTCTTGATAGAGTCATAATTTCAGAATTTTTTTTTAATAAATCCTTGAAGCTATAGATACTCACTCTTTTCTCCTCTTTCGACCTTCAATTGCAAGATGAGTGAACTCACATCTATCTCATCCGCACGACCTTCTCGTGGGGGGAGAGCGCGCACCAGAGAATGGACCCTTAAAACCCAAGTAAAACTTATCGAAGGTTTATGACACCCAGTTGCATACATTTTTGGAAAACGGTTACCCGTTGTATTGTATTTCCATCAGTTTCAGCTCCAAATATTCTTGCGGAGTCAGTTATTTTCTGGCTGTGCTGAAGTTTTATAAAGTTTTTGTGCTGAAGTTTACTTTAAAATTTAAAAAGTTAAGAATTTTCTTTCTGTTCCATTAAACATTAAACTGGATGTATAATTCATTTTATTGAAATATTACCTTCCTTTCAATCCCATTTAACTTTATGCACTGTGCTACTGAACCTGGATTGGTATTGTAGAGGTTTCGATCGCTTGAAAGATCAAATACAATCACATCTTGAAACCTCAAATTTAAAAAACCAAAATTTTACAAAGCTCAAATTTTTGGGTCCCTTCAGCTTCGTAAAATTGAGGTTCTACTGTATGTAGGAATGCACGTGTATTGTGTGGTTGCCTAACTCTGAGATTCAGTTGCTATTTTTTTATAAACAAAAGCCCATTGAGTTAAACGGTCAGACATGTATCTACTATTTTTAAGTAAAGAACGTGCCCTGAAAGATTCGAGTAAATCCGTGGATAAATTTTCCGCTAACCTGGTGTTCCCCTTGTCAGTACAAATTTTCATTTCTTGAAATTCTTTGGCATCATGTCGACACGGGTTAACATAATCCAATCGCAGTAATATTTATTAGGTACATTAATAAGGCCAAATAGAAAAAAATAGAGGGTATGCGTTTGAAAAAAATGAATGATTTTTTTTTTTGGACACCCTAATATACATTGATAATAATAATTTTTATTATGAACTGTAGCAAGCTAACTAAGGACAACAGCATAAGAAGAGTTAAAGATTAAAGCAGCCACCTTTACATTTATAAAATATGGCACTCTTACCGTAAAAGGTTTGCCAATCCTGTACTAGGTCAAACTATTTGCAGGATATTTTATACTTGGTATTCCTAACTAGAGTTCCAAAGAAGGATATGAAGAGATTTGGGTACTTCGAAATTTAGCACAAGTAATGGAATTTAACACATCATCAGCAACTTACTATAGTAACTAAACAACCACCGAATCCAGCGCCAGTGATTCTACAGCCATAGACACTGTCATCATGTTGCTGAGAGTAATCCATAGTTAATGCAACTATTTGGTTTACCTCCTCACAAGAAACTTCAAAGTCATCCCTGCAGAAGAAATAGAAAGATAGAAAAATAGAAACTCTCCTTGACTATATTTTTAGAATAAACATGAAATAAATAAAACTTAAGGCATGAAATTATATATTAACCTTGAAATGTATAATTTTTTGATTTTCTTATAATATTTTACATAGATGAAGAGAAAAATAACAATTCCAATAACTACTCTGTATATCCTACATCACTGCAGGAAATATATTTCAATTTAAAATTCTAACAGAACTTAAAAGTGAGTCCACGCACAGTGCTGACAGACGGTTCAATGAAAACTGCCTAACTTTTGATGTAGCTCACTTTAGCGGATTTCCTAGCAATCTGGAAACTAGACAATTTCTCCACTCTAGTTTTATTACATAGAAAAATAAAAAGTTATAACATTTCATGGAAAACAATTCACCAGTATGTTTTAACCTTCAATTATTTACGAACGGCACTTGAATTAATTTATGAGTAAAGTATCTCTTAACAGAGCATTAATTTAACACAATGGTTACATTTCATGCATAATTAGAAACAAAAAAGAGGATTATATAAATGTTAGAAATTCTTGGATGGGAATTAAGGCACTAACATCTTTTAGGGTGTGGGTAAACACAATAGACCTGACGATGCTTTTTGAGCACGGAAACCTACTTTCAAATGGATTCTATAATTTTGAAATGTCAGTGTTTTCATTTTAAATTTAATGATAAGATCGATTGTTAATATGAGGTGACGATATTAATCTTTAGTATATTTTCTTAATATGTATCACCTAATTCTTTTGAATTGAATTGCTATTACTAATTATTAAGAATTACAAGCTAATTTCACAGGAATATAACATGATTACAGTCCATTAAGTATGATATATTATGGGAAAAGTATTAAGTGAATATTGTTTACAGATTTGTACTTCCTCTTTCAGTTATCGTACTTTTGCTCTGGCATTCTCATTAGCATGTTAATTAGATCATTAAGAACTAAATCTACTCATTCCCATCAATATTAACTTGACTTCTGAGGAGGGAGATTTGATTAAGTTTCTCTTGCTGCATGTTGCAGATTGATATCTAGTAATTATCCCTAATCATATCACAGATGGGTTTTGGGTTTTTCAACAAAAAATGAACAAAAATTAATACTGTAAATAAACGGGAAATTGCAGCATTATTTAGAAGATAGAATAAAACACAATAGTTTAGGCAAAAGAATGTATAAAGTTACATTTCCATAAGCATGAGGTTCCATATGAGTATCACTTTCTAAAATCTCTTATATCTTAGCAAAGACTCATTAAAATACTATCAGTCAAGCTATTTATTTAATCATAAAATATGCCTCCCTTAAATTTGAATAACTTGCTGAGAACATGAGGTTATATACTAACAGGTACAAACATAATTTAGAAAAATTCATTATAAGGGAATCAAAAATACTCAGGTATTTAACAACCAAGATAGTCAAATAAACATAGGTTACACATACATGTAATACTTTATAGTAGTTCTCCAAGAAACACTGTTTAAAACTCATAAACTTGTAATAGAATTTTTATCATTATATGCATCATAAAACTATAAACATATGTAGTTTTAAATTTAAAAATTTGGAAGTGTAGTACAAACAGATTTAACATCCATATTCACCCACTGAATTAATAGTAATTTTTTCCTATGATATAATTTGAAAAACATTATAAATCTGATCTGATTTCAATAATTACTCAAATTCAGACAAGTCTTAATCCAAAGATACAAAGAGTAACCAAGTAGTTGAAAAATTACGCTACATGTGAAATGCCTGTGTACTTAATACTAAAAATGGATTAACTTACCATCACATGTATGCCATTTTGACATCCAAACGCAGTAATGTAATGCAAATTTTTTGTAGGTAGGCTTAAATACTAAGCTCTATATCTATCATTATAATAAAAAACTACGTACCTCAACGATTGATGACTCTGCAACATTAACTTCCCAAAACGAACGTAATCACCTTTTTTAAGAGCTGCAGCAGCTTCCTGCGTTCTTGCTATTTCTGAGACAACATGCCTTGCACGTTTGAATAATAGAGGAGGCATCTCACTTGCAGCAGCTATAAGGTCACAATTTCATCTTATTAAGTTGATTACTAAAATTATTACAACAAACTGAGCCATTAAACATTTTTTCAACAAGATTAAATTAGATTGACCCTTAATTGTGCAAGCTTATGCCTGAGCAGGTCTCTATTCCACCTAATTATGTATGTACTTTTCTTTCTTTCATTGTTCATTGTCAAATATTTTATGAAAAAGAGTAGACTTCTTTATGAGATTACAAAAAATAATACCATCATATATACATTATGAAAGCTATATTTTAAAAATAAAGATTGTTTATGAGCTATAATAAATTGTACTTTTTAATTTACCATTCTAAGGGGTTTTTTAAATTCAGGGAATTTTGGGATCATATTGACTCCATGCGACTAATTACGTAACTTATTTGATGCGAATAATTTGGGTTAAGAAAGGATTTATTGACTTTATACTGACTATTGCAGCTTGTTATCCACAACTGCTTGTAACATTAACTTGCTTAATTTGCCTGTAACCGACTATATACCTGGACATCATTCAAAACTCACTGGAACTAACTGATAAATGTGAGCTTAGTGACAAGCGGAATTTTTCACAACTGTGATAATACAAAAGCTACCAAAATGTAAAAGATGGTGAATGATGGAATTCATTTTGGTGCCTCTTAATTAAAAGTAGCGAAAAAGACATTCACAAGGTACCTTTCATTATGGATCAGAGAGAAAACCAAACTACCTCACTCAAAATCCTGCCTAGTTACATAATTTTCTCTCCAAAATTTTTGTAGCCAACAGTGGAGAGGGAGAGAATCTTAAAAACCTTCAAGCTGATGATTTAACGACCAGACTAAATGTTTTCTAAGAGGAGAAATACTTACCCATCAGTTCGTCCATAGTTACATCTCGAAGGGAAGTCTTTTCGAAATATTCAGCAGCCTGATTACACTGCTTTCTACGAACTGGATACTCACTTTCTGACAGTTCATGCTGCACATTAGAGTTTGTGATAAGTATGGCAAGATGCTCATTTTCAAAAGGTACTAACTCGTGCACCATTGCTCTGAATAAGAAAAGATCAAAATACTAGATTTTAACTTCCTATAAATATTTTCCCTAAATATTGAAATGTTTGGAGACAAATAATAAGCGTAATATTAAGGAGAGAAAGATAAAAATTAGATCAAGGATTTGTAGCAATTGAAGATAGTTCAATTGAAAATAATACTTTTTTGAAATCTCTCAGAATTTTACAAACTTAAATATCTCTTCTGTTAAAGAAAAAAACAGCTTATAATGGAAAATAAATGCTCATTTTCAGAGTATGGTAAAATAAACTGGTTAGTTAATACTGATATGAATCAGGTAACATTTTTTTTGATACTATACACCATCAGTTAAAATTTATTTAGTATTTTTAGCAAAATTAGTGATGTATTTTACAAATAAGAAAATACAAATTCCAGTTATCTTATTCATTCATCAAAGACAGAAACAAAATAGAAAAGAGATAAAATAGAAAAAGAAACAAAATGATAATTTGTCAATAACTTGTTCAACTTTACCTATTAAAGTCTTATGACTTGGAAGATTAACTTAGACTCTAAAAGAGATACACAAACTGCTAATCCCAAATGGATAATGGATGTCTATAACATAAATGTAAATTAATCTTGCCACATAATGCTGAGGTAGATCAACATTTATGCTGTAACCTAATGGTATTTGGCTAAGATAGGAATTAATTTTCCAAACCATAATTAATAAAAGAGATTTAGGAAACAGAAATTTACCTGCAATCCAGCAGGATTGCCTTCCCTTTGGCTCCAAAAATTGAAGCATACTGATCCATAACTCCACAAGGCACTCCGGCATATTCATGTTCAGCCTTCTGGCAAAGAAGCGACTTTTCGGTAGGCCTACTCAAAGAGTACAAAAAATAAAAGCATTTGATCAAATACTTTACTACAAGTAAATTTAGCATACTCCTTGATCACCTATATGAGGTGTCTTAAAAGAAAATGGGAATTTTGTGATTTCTTGTGTTCTATTTGTTCGAGTCTATATTCTTCATTGCTTGTTTGAGATTTTTTGGCCAAAAACAACAATGTAATGATGCCCCAGCCTCCATGTATGCCAGATAAGGCTCTGTATAACATTTTTATGTTTCCAAAAATAAAAAGAACCTTAATAGATGAGCTTAAAAATGGATTGCTGAGGAAGCTAAAAGCCATCCCAAAGAACGAGATCCAGAATTGTTTCAGTGATTGGAAAATGTGCGGGCATAAGTGGATAATATCTAATGGGGACTATTTTGAAGGGAATAAAGTTGTTGTAGACTAAAAAATAAAATACTTTCCAAAAAATGAAAACTCCCATTACTTCTTTTACACACCTCATAGACTGATCTTTTGGATTTACAGGTAAATATAAATATTGTACTCAATTTGGTCTATGTTATTAGAAATGATTTAACAACCATGCAGAGCAAAAGACACATTAAGCTTCCCACTGAGTAAGACTAAATTGGAGCTCGGAAAACATCCAAGCAAACGAATATCCTGTGAAATGTTTGCCTTTTGCATCACAATTAAATGATTTCTTCTTCTGAATGGATTTACCATTAGATGCTATAGGCATGATATGAGCACAAGAAAATATGTTTGATTATTTTCTGAAGTGAATATTCTCTTGGAAGAGGTTGTTATGCCTAAGGGCCTCTGATTGCTGACATTTGTCTGTTTACTTCTATTAATTAATATTCAGATGGAAAAGAAAACTATCACCATTAATTTTAACCTGTTTGGTCCCATATTTAGTTGGTATAACTTTTACTTCGATTTTCAAACACCCTGGAATGATTTTCTTAACTCAAAAAGACAATTGGCTTAATTTCTCCTAAATTCAATCTAAAATTAATTTCCTCCAATTTCTACCATTGGGATTTGTAAGTAGATATTATTGCTTTGATTGTAATGAATCATTTTAGCTCAGCTCTATTGCAGGCATATTTTTTTCCAAATTAGAAAATAGGATTAATCCTCTTATTGCTATTCAAAAAGTAATATCGCAGAAACTCATGTTCACTGCTATGGACTGAGAATATATATTTTGCTAAAAAACCATACACAATATTCTGTACACTAATTCCTAGTCTTTAAATAACACAAATTTATAAGAAAAACAGCGTTACTTTGCAGTAAAATCCCCAGTCAGGGCTTCCAGGAATGAGAACATAGCCACTTCTAGGGCTGCACTACTTGAAAGACCACCACCAGCAGGTACTGAAGACACTACCACTGCACAGAATCCAGGGACACCACCTGAAATATTAATGAACAATACAATGACAGAAATTGTGCCAGATATACTTTTCTGATCTGAATTTTCATACAGAAAGGAAATATTTGTTTGTTGGTTTAAAATACTTTGACATCTTAGGTCACTTCGCACATGAGCTTCCACTAGGAATCAAACCCAGATAGCCTTTCACCAGAGCAAAACCCTCTGCCTTTGCCCTATTGAAGAAGCCACAAAGTGTATTTGATGGTATTGTTTTCTTTTTGACAGATGAGATAATTATAATATTTTACAATTTTCATTAGAATATCAATGATCTAATATGTTTTCAACATTTGACATGAAAAAGCCCTCTTATTTTTATAGCCTGTCAATGCTTCATGTATACGGTCCCCCATCAGGCAACTTATTATCAAGCTAAATTAGAAATTATTCAAAGAAGGTTCATCCGTTTGATTGCAATTAAACTACACTACCCAACTGATAATATTCCATACTCCAAGATAATGTATGAATTAGGGCTTCCAACCCTTCATCGACGTAGAAACCTTCAAGAATTATTGTTTCTTTATAGATTAATCCATTCTGTAATTGATTGTCCTTATATTTTATTTTGCAAACTGTTAATTTCAATAAGAATAAGAAGAGCTAATAACCTCCCATATTCAATAGATATCTTTTTCTTGCCTTTGCAGCAATTCATTTATTATTTGAAAAGAAATGTAAATATTCTATGATATATGTTTGTTTTTATATTGAATAACTGTGATTTTTATGAATATCTTGTGATATTAGTTTTTATATTTTATTTTTGTATCTTATTTTTATAACATTTTATTTTCTAAAATGGACACCTTGCTCGTTAAATAAATAAATAAGTAAATAAATAATATTAAATGATAAAAACGGAGCTACAACTTATTAGACAATCTAGTGCAGTAATACAGTAATCACACCACAAAGGATATGGAGGAGGGCTCCAGGTGTTGAGCAGTGTAAGCAAAAGGGCGGTGGAATGATAAAGGTGTTCAAATTCCAGGGGCAACCTGGGTATATGCTCTGTTTTGCTATTCCCAAGGAAAGATGGAGAAAGGGTGCCTAAGTTAATTTATAGGTATATATATTACTTGAAAGAAATTACCAAAGCAACATGTTATAAATAACGCATAATTCAGAAAATGTAAAAATGTATGCGATGCAATTAATTATCATTAACTTAGACATTTACCTGGAAAATTCTTCACTACGCCTTTCACATAATTTGCCCATGCAGGTTTGCCAGGAATATTGCTTTTGTGATCGAAAGTTACTCTGTTAGGTTCATCCAAGTGCTTCATATTAGTTACAATTGTACATTTTCCTGATGGGTCAAAACTTCCAGCAACAACAGTGAGCATGGGTACAGCCTAGAATTCGGCAAGAACAATGGCTTATTTCAGGAATTCAATGTGAAACGATTCCAGTTGAAATTCAGCGTGTAAAATAAGAGAATACTTGCAATAGGTAGGACAAATCCATCATTGTAATCCGTGTGTTCTCCAATTAGGTTCACTCTTCCAGGTGCACATGCGGCTAAATCAGGAAATTCTTCAAAATTCTTTCTGAACAAAATATCTGCTTGTCTAAGTAGTTCTTCCACTGAAGGTATGCTTTGCGTCATTTTCGTTTACGGCGATTCTAAGAAACGTAAGATACCTACAATTAATCAGATAAAGCCTGAAAATAAAAACTAACTACTATGGTAATAACATTTACAGTAAGTTTGTTATGTTCAAGGTTGCCTTATGGAGATAACGTCGGTAGATAATAAAGATATAATTACGAAACGCTCAAAGATTGCAGTGATTTAATTTAATCTTTAGACTGCACAGCTAAGGATATATACACATTTCAAAGAATGACAACACCATAGAGAAAGGGATAAATGAAAAATTACACTTCAATTTAAACACACTCCCACGAAAAATACTACCCAAACAAACAATGAAACATCAATAGCAACACTCACAACTTGGCAACTGTTGGCAACACTTATAAGCTCAAAACCCGCCAATTTCAATCAATATAAGAATTTCACCTTCATGATACGAAGAATACCAGAAGGAAGGTACAATATTCCCCAAATATAGTTTTAAGATAGGTTGCTTTGTTGAATCTGATTCACACTAAAGTATGGTTTTCATACAAATACGCAGTTTACAATGAAGGGACACAAAAAAGAGTTGTAAATTTTCAGAATATCAGCTGAGATTTTAAAAATTAATGCACTGATTGTTCGCATCATTAAATATTTACCTTTATGAAGACTTGAATACTTTGCACAAGTTAATAATTTGAAAAATATCTTTTCATGAAATACAACCATCATAAAATAACTAAATGTATACGGCCGCAAGAATCCAAAACCATTCCGTCGCATGGGTTATTGGTCACATTTAAATAAGTTATTAATCTTTTAAAGTCGAATTATGTGGCTAGTATGTTGAGTAAATCTATGATCTCTCGTTATTTAGCTTATACCATCAAATTCACCTCATCGTGCGATTAATCTTCTAAAACACGACTGAATTGATATGTATTCCTCAGACTTTACTGAAATTGGGTCCTTCACTTTGGAATCCTTCATAGGAGCAGCAAATAATCTTTTGCTGGAGAATTTCTGCATTTTTTGATTCTGAACTTTTGCAGAGTCTGGAAGGAGAAGGATCAAAAGGGCAAAATATATGCAGTGGTAATGACTAAGGGTTTTCATTTCCTCAGAATTTCCATGTAAATCAAGGTCAGTAAGGAAGCTTAAGGTTGAAGGCCACTGAGTTGAGTCAAGTGATGTCATATACTGGACCGTATATTTTCAAGAATATAGTGTCGAATGATGTATACAACCACTTTTCATTCAACAATGGAGTGAAGTATTATGTAAGTAGCAAACTTAGTAAGGAGTGTGGCCCAGAAGCTTATCACTTTTTTGCTGAAAATGTCTGAAACTAATATAACAAGAGAAGTGTTTCCTATAACATGCATGCACTTTTCATTTGCATGATGATGCTCATCATTAAGGGAAGCGGTGAGTTCCTTCAAGTTTGAAAACAAGCTCCATGGATTATAGATGTTAGCGAAGAAAAACGGTAGACAGTTGCAACCAATAATGAGAACAGAAGCTGAAAAGGGGCTACAGGTATTAAAGACCAAAGGAACATAGCAACTTTGAAGGTTTGTTCATGGGGTTAAGAGCACCAGATTACTCTACACTTTATGGTAACAACTTAAAAGTTTCAGTGAAAAAGCATGATAATTGCGAGGTAAGTGATGATGGGTCTGTTGTTTTTGTATTGAAGTTGGGCACACTTGGTGATTTAAACTGTCTATGGGTTGCAGTTCCAAAACCCAAGTGATTTTTCCCATAAAGTCTAGCAAGGTTGAAAGTTATTTGGGCAGAGAATTAGGTAGAATTCCATTTGGCCCCATCCTAAATAGCATGTCTTCAAAAGCCAATGTTATTCCATCAAATGAGGATGGTGGGGAACAGTATTACATTGCAGCAATAATGCATGATTAATACCATGTAATGTTCATTGTTCACTCCAACACAATTTCCTTAGGAAATATTGCTGTTAAGGCAAGGGAAGTAAGTAACTTGGTATGCCTTGTTATGGAACATAGAAATCCAAGTTTATTGTTTATGATTACTGTAGTACTTGATTGTGTGGGTTTTAATGTGCACTATTGATTTTTCAATTGACAGAATGGCATGGAAAGTGGTGGAGTTTGGACAGTAAAGCAATGATAGTGCTAACTGTAGCAACGTGGTATGGAAACAAAACCACCCTCCATGGTTCCTCTACCTTTGATTTTCCAAAGGGAAAGGAAGATATATTGCTGGTGGCCATCTAAGATGTGCATCATTGTTACAGCATTGGTGAGGAAGATGACTCATCCTCGGCAGGATAGCGAGTTGTGGAACATTTGTAGTTCAAGTTTTTCAGGATACTTTCTGTAAGTTGAATCATCTTTCTAACATTTCCATTGTCAAATTGCAATCGGTAATAGAAAGCTAATATTATTTAATGGGTTTCAATATAAATATTATTTAGTAATTTAAAATTTGGGTTACAAGAATTTTCTGGCTATGCAGCATTATTCTAATTCACGGTAATTGCAGATGACTACATATAAGCCCAGGAGGTTATGCATAATTCTTCAGAGATGACATACCTTGAGGAAAGCAAAAATCTTTTCAAGAGGAAGGATTATGGGAGAGGAACTGGGATTGGTGATATTTCCTTGGCCGCTGAAGTCATACACATCATTCACACAGTATTTAATTTCCTTTTATTTCCACAGATTGAACCCGTTTGGGCAGTTGCTCAACATTTGTAATGTTTTAAAATGTTAAAAATATAGACATCCCAAGTTAGATCACATCAAATATAAAGATCTAAATAAATATCTAATTGATTATAATCACCTTTCAGATTTTAATTATTTGAACTTTGTGTAATATAGCCCTTTTTAAAAAAAGTTAAAACTCTAGTGATTCGTTCTGAGTCATCTCCTAAGATTAAGGTTGATCTCAGAGCTGATCCTCAGCATGTTATGGATCCCATTGAACCTCACACATTCAAGCAAGAGGTACCAAACAGAAATAAGTGAGTTGAAATACTCACTTAAAGCATTTTTCATAAATCCATGGGGGTGGTCCTGGGGGTCCGGACCCCCCCCCCCCCGAAATATCAGACTCCCTCAAATCTCAATACCCGTACGCGGTCCTTCAACCGTAGGAGACGGTCTCCAGATTGCTCCGGATGTCCGTAGACTATTTGTAGATACTGTATATACTATCAATAAGTCATTTCGATATTTTATAATATTATATTGTGTGTTATTAACATCTAATAAAAAAATATTCTGATAAATTATGATCACAATCGACAGTTACTTTTATTAATCTTTTTATACTTGTCCCTATTTTTCGAAAATGAAACTCAAATAACACAAGTAAACACAATTTAATAAGCAATCACTAGGGAAAAAGTCCGAGTTTGTCTAACACAATTCTAACGTCACGTTTTGTGAAAGCCAAAATATCTTTTATTTTAAAATTTTTCGATCGGACCCCCCCCAAAAATTTTTTCTAGATCCGTCCCTGCCTTTCTCAATCAGTAGAAGAATGGAAAATGTTTATTACAGTTCTGTATTTATTGGATAATTCAATTCTTACTGATCAGCATAGACATCATTGGACCAACCGCTTGATTAGCAAACCTTCAAAATACAAGAGATACAAAAGTGAATAAAATGTATTTATCAAATAAAATTTTATACTATAAGATTCATATTTCACACAAAATTTAGTTTAAAAGATGCTCTTGTAGGAGAATATAGATTTCCCATGCTATATGACAGCTCAACAGACAGTGGCTCAAGATTGTAAAATTTCCACCATTGTCTGCAAAAGTAGACATTGGTGTTATTCAATTGTCTTGTTAAGTCTAATTTAAAGAGATTTTTGTTTTATTTTACAATATCAAAGCGAAAGTCCAAAATCCTTCATGCTTCTCATGCCCTTTTGTACACCGTAGTCAACTCGAGAATCAATAAGAAAACATAATAATATCGGACAAGTGTTCATTATTTCTAGGAAGTTGTGCACATGATCTTAAGATGTTACTTTATCTAAGCTAAATTTTGAATGGATCCGATAGCCTTAAGGCTTACCCGCTATTAATGATAAAATGGTGCATGCTAATTACGCGCATCCTCTTCCATGTTCCAATGAAATAATGATTTTTTTGTCAACTCAATAACAAATTTACGTAGCAAACGGTCAAAATTCGTTGCTCTACTTTAAATTCAATGAATACCTGCAGTTGAATGCCATATATATACAGCGTAATTATTAGTGTTAGGCTCGAGATGTACGTCAACGCTCACATTTTTTAAATTTGGGCCTACTTCCTCAGCAGCAGCGCAGATCAAGATATTTTAACTAATATAAATTGAATTTATTTCAACATTGGCCTCGTCATGCATAACGAGCAGGCCCTGAAAATTTCAACTGCCCTAAAACTCGAAAGAGCAATTATAATTACTTATCATCGCTAAATGATGTTCTAAGAATTGGATATATGTTGAGACATAATCTCAATTTACTGCTTACGTGGGTAACCATAAAGTCGGATAAAGTTACGGCTTAAAATATTTCGTTCGCAGACATAAGAAAACCGAAGACTCATCAAACGTACTTAGCGCGGTCCAGAGCGGTCTAAATCGTCTAAATTTTTAGAAGAACAATTGACTAACGAATTTCAACTGTATGAGGAAAGTAAACAGCAATTTTCCGCTGGAAAATGAATTCTTATTTATCTAAACTTCACAATGTTTTGTGTTTGGATTAACATTTATTCTTACTAATCTAATTAAATTATTTATAACTTGCAATGACTAACGAAACTGGTGATCAAGTTATTTTGGCTACTGGAGGATATGACCATACAATAAAGTTGTGGCAAGCACACACTGGTGTATGCACGAGAACCGCACCTCATACTGACTCTGTATCCTTGAATTGGTAGTATAAATTATATGTTACTCTTTGTTGAGTTTTTTTCATAATGTTATAACCTTAACAGTTTTATCTAGCAAGTAAACGCTCTTGAAATAACTCCTGACAAGCAACTCATAGCAGCAGCAGGTATGTTGTTGCATATGTTGTGTGAAATTTAGTCCTGTTTTCGGAAATTTCCGGTTAATATAACGTATTCTACCCCCAATTAACAGGTTACCAACACATAAGGTTGTATGATGTGACATCATCTAATCCCAGCCCTGTTTTAAATTACGAGGGCCTATCTCGCAATGTCACTGCAGTCGGTTTTCAGGAGGAAGGTAAATGGATGTTTACTGGCGGAGAAGATTGTAGCGCTAGAATATGGGATTTGAGGTTTGTATTAATGAATTACCCTTTCCAACCTAGCTTCTGTGAGGCATTCTATTGGAATTTACAATTCATGCGACGGTCTTAGTCCAATGTATAATTCATTTTATCATTGCAGGTCACGAAATCTTCAATGCCAAAGGATATTTCAAGTATCAGCACCTGTCAATTGCGTTTGTTTGCATCCAAATCAAGCGGAATTAATTGTGGGCGATCAAAGTGGAGTCATTCACATATGGGACCTTAAAACCGACCATAACGAACAGCTAGTAAGTTAAAACTCTATTAGCTACCTAAAATACTTTTCTAACATTTCTATATTCACGTACTGCATCACTCGGGACGAATTAATCAGAGTTTATTGGTGATTACCTCTACAAGTATAGATATCACGATTATATCTGATTTTTCTCTTTCAAGATTCCTGAGGCAGAAGCCTCAGTTGAGAGCTTAGCTGTTGATGCAGGTGGTTGGCATATAGCTGCAGTGAATAATAAAGGTCGCTGTTATATATGGTCACTTTCTGGCGGTGTTGGAGAAGAGCCTACACGTCTCAACCCTCATCACCGTCTTGAGGCTCACAAAAGACAAGCTTTATGTTGTGCATTTAGTCCAGATTCATCGTAAGTCTACTCAAATTCATAATCTATCTATTCTACAAGAAAATTGAATTTAAGCAATGCTAAAATGTGGAGAAATGGTTAATTTTCTTGCAGACTTGCATTGAAGGTATATCACAAAGTTATGGTTCCTGGATAGTAGCAAGCTTGAGATAACTCCTGATAAGCAGCTACTTTTTGTTCAGTTTTTCATTTTGAACATCTTTGATATCAACACCATCCGTTTGATGAAAACTTCTTTCAACACCCCATTTATTTATTGATTACATAGTGATGCCTCACATTCGCTAATCACAGACACTAATCCGTCACCAAGTTGACGTCCAAGTGCAAAAAAGTTGAATTGACTAAAGAAAGTCTAATTTTTTTATTCAAATTGATTATAGTGAGCCTAAATGATATTTTTTGACATTTTGAGGTTTCTAGTTATCAGTCATAATAATTCCAGCTAGTCTTAAAAAATTGGCTAATCTTTTAATAAAAAATAGTGGGCCAATTGAGGAATTAATGAATTTATATTGGAATTAATAGGCTATATAATTTTTTACTAGGTGCATTAATTCTTTTATATCTTAATGAATAGTAAATTTTGAAACTACGAGAATGTAATATTTATTAGAATTCTATAAAATCTTAAGTATATGGAAAACAATGCTTTTTTTAATAACCCAGAACAATGACAATTCTTTCTTTGTAGTGCTCTGTGTTGTACTACATATCTTTATTCAAATCTGAGTGGTTTTTCTTTAATTTCCTTAGGCTTTTAGTCACAACTTCAGCTGATCAAACAGCACGTGTGTGGTCAACAGTAGATTTTACATTGCAGCAGGAACTTCGTTGTGATGCACAACGCTGGGTTTGGGATGCTGCTTTCAGTGCAGATTCTCAGTATCTTTTGACAGGTGACATAAGATTATCTCAATAACTGATATGATTCTAAGAATTATATTCTCCGTAAAAGAATGCATGTGTCATTCAGGCCTACCTTTTTGATGATTTTTCATTAATTGAAATTGCTGTTAGTGGACTATGTTATAATAATAATATGATTTATTTGCCAAGGGACAAGTATTAAACATACATTGTATATGGTATGTCAAAAAAAAAGAAATACAGAATATATGCATACACAAGAAAAAAAATAATTATTAAACAGATACAAAATATTTAGCTATACAACAGAACAAATGGCAGAAAAAGTTACATTGACAGATATTTATTAATAGAGTAGAAACAATGGGAAGGTAAAAAGTCTTTTAGCTTGTGTTTAAATAACATGAATCCTATTGGGGTTTTAAGCACATTGGGACGTTTGTTAAATAGAAGTAGGCCCATGGATTTAAAGCCACAGGAAGTTTTCTTTGTACGGAAAAAGGGGATGTGCAAATTATTAAATTGGCGGGTACCGTAGCTGTGTAGGATAGAATTTTGGTCAAATTCATGAAAATAAGTCATGACATAGAGTAGGACAGTAAAAATATACAAACAAGGAACAGTTAAAAGACAAAGGGATTTAAACAAGTGGCGGCAAGGAGTACGACAAGACTTATTACTCTTTAATCGAATCGCTCTCTTTTGAATTCTAAAAATAGTCGATGCTTGGGGTGAAGTCCCCCAATAAAGAATGCTGTAGAGCAAGAGAGTTTAAAATTCACTATAGTACAGAAGAACTAGAACATCTAAAGACACAGTCGAACTTATAGACCTAATAAGATAACAGACTGAGCTTAGTTTAGCAGCAAGATTGCTAATATGACTTTCCCATGATAAGTGAGCATCAATAGTCACACCCAGAAACATC
Source organism: Sympetrum striolatum (assembly GCA_947579665.1). Taxonomy (NCBI): domain Eukaryota; kingdom Metazoa; phylum Arthropoda; class Insecta; order Odonata; family Libellulidae; genus Sympetrum; species Sympetrum striolatum. The sequence continues at coordinate 22,616,536 of OX388346.1, forward strand.
GTATTGTCAACTTGTGACATACACACACCATCAAGGTCTATATTAGCCAACCACTTAGTTTTATTTATATTTGAGAAGTAGATAAATTGAGATTTATTAATATTGAGTTTTAGGCCATTGTTGTTACACCATTCAGACATGAGCTGAGAAACAAGGTTGGCTGAGTCTTGTACATCATTCACCTGTGATGAGGCAATGATAAAATTGGCATCATCAGCTTATAAAACAGGGTAAATATCCACTCCAGAGGGGATAGAGTTAGATCATTTACATATAATAAAAACAGGATTGGGCCAAGAACTGAACCTTGGGGAATACATTGATAAAGGACTTTGGGAGGGGAAGTAAATTTCTCACCACTCCACATTATGGAGACTATTTGAGATCTATTGGAAAGATAGGATACTATCCATAGTGAAGGTATACCTATAATACCAAAAAAGGTTAATTTATTTAACAGAACATAATGGTTGACACTGTCAAAAGCCTTGGAGAAGTCATAAAACAAGCCCAGCACTTCGGTTTTATCATCAAGCGCAGACAGAATTCTATTCACTCCCTGAGAGATAGCCATGTTGGTGGACCTATGTTTACGAAAACCATATTGGAAAGATGATAGAAAGTTGTTTGACTCAAGATACGAAGTCAATCTTTTGTAAAAGACTAGTTCAAACATTTTTCCAAGCTGATTAATGATAGAAATTGGGCAGTAGGAGTTAAAATCCTGAGTAGAACCCTTTTTCTTATAATGAGGGATAACTTTTGATTCCTTAAGAGATTCAGGGAAGGTACCTTGCTGCAGAGATGAATTGATTAGAAAAAGAAGAGGAGATTTAATGTATTTATATGATAGACAGATTAAGTGAAAAGGAATTTCATCAGTACAAGCACAGAATTTTGATCCAGAATTGGATATGATAGAATAAAATTCAGATTCAGAGCAGGGTTACAGAAAGATTGAGGTAGCAGAAGGATGTAGTTGGGGAGTCAGATGGCTAGTGGGGATGGTATTGCTCAGCGAGGTGGAGAAGTAATCATTAAATGCAGAGGCAAGCAGAAGAGAGTCCATGATAAGATGACTAGAATCATCCTTGAGCTGAAAGTGGGTGAGATTGTGATTCCTTTTAGAGCTATTTATAATCTTCCAAATGGCTTTCGATTTGGAATTAGCCGAAGAGATCCGATAGTTATTATAATTATGTTTGGCTACACATATAATTTTTCTGTACTGTGCTTTGAGATCATTGTACTGAGATTTAAGTTCAGGATCATTTGTGCAATTACAAGTATGCGAAAGCTCTTTCAGGAGGCTGGAGAGGTAACGAATTTCGTTGGTAATCCATGGATTACAAGGAGCAGACTTCACCTTACTTCAAGTTAAGGAAAATAAAATTTAAAGAAAGCTAAAGATTTGTTATAGAAATAATCAAAGCTTGAGTTGAAATCATCAGAGGAGTAGACATCAGCCCATGTCTCATTTTTAGATAGGTTGAGGAATGTCATGGTGTTTGAGGCAGACCAGGAACGGCCTAGTCTAAAAATAGCAGTAGGGTTAGACATTAATGTAAAGCAAGAGGTAATCAGGTAATGGTCTGACAGGTCAGACTTAAGCACATTTGATACAACTGTGGTAGAGTCTAAATTAGTTATAATATTGTCCAGTAGTGAAGAAGAATGATCAGTAACACAAGTGGGTTGATCAAATTTAAAATAAGTAGAGCTAGATTTAGACTTTAAAAGGCAGACAAAGTCATGTTGATCCTTGTTTTCACTTAACATATCAATGTTGAAATCACCAGTGATAATCAAAAATTGATCAGGTCTAGAATGGAATATTTGGCCCAAAATGGAATTTAGTTTTTCCAAGAAAAGACGAAAACATCCAAGAGGTGACCTGTACAATGATAATATACAGATTGAAAATTTGCCAACGACAACATTAGCAAGAGAGCATTCAAATACGCGTTCAGTCACTAAGTGATCATAGGGAATATTAGTCATAGTAAATTTAAGGCCCTCTTTAACCAAAATCATAACGCCTCCATTTTTTAAAATAGTTCTACAAAAGGCATCAACAGTGACATAGCCAGGAACATTGAAGAAGGTTAATTCATCCACATTGAACCAGTGTTCACATAAGCACACAATATTTGGAGTAACTTGAGCTTGCAGAATTTCAAGATCTGACAACTTATTACGAATACATTGCATATTAGCATGGAAAATAGGCTTCACAACTCTTGCTTGAGATTTTGTCTGCTGAATTTAGCCAGCTGCTGTTCGACTTCAGATTTCCTGTAGCAGAACAAGTTATCCGAGAACTGACGCTAACCCCGGGAACACTGTTGGAAACCAGAACTTATGGGGGAAACACCAGTAGGAACACTATTGATAGAAGCCAAACTACTGGACGAGGCACAAGATTGGGTATCCACTGATTGGATCACAAAACAATTGGAGCCACTGCTTTGAGAGATATCTGCCAAGCTCTCACACTTTGTAGCGGGAATGGACTGCAGTGGACCACGGGCTGAGACGATAGGATTTATTTTTAGAGGAAACTGATACTTTTGAATTTTTGCATTAACAGGCTATATTTTGGGGTCATTCACTAAGTTCACACACTATGAAGTAACTTTAATCATAAAGGAGGCATAATTACCTCTAGGGTTTAGAGCGAACACATCCACATCTTTCACTTTATCACTAAGATAACTCAAAATATCTTCCTTGGTAGTCGCCGTATCTAAACGCAAGAGATACAAGAATGAATAAGACTTGTAAGTTATAATTTCAAACTCAATATAAGCTCTGAATCTCACTCAATACAGTGAGTAGAAGGAAGGTTGCTGATAAACAAAAAAACGGACTTTTTCTTATGAGAGAATTATTTTGTAGTTTTCACAAAAATATTTTTATTTCTTTTTGTTGACCATTCCAACAAGTAAGGCTAGGTAACAAAGATTATATTTGCTTAATGGTTTGTAGTCTAAAGTTTTTGAGTATTTTTATTGTAGTAGCAGTTTAAATTTATAAATAATACTGCTGACTGTAAAAGCTGACCCCTAGCTTTGTCATACTTGCAACTTCTGCATGTTAATGAAAAGAAAATGCCTCCAGTCAGTGAAAATGTGGGATTCATAAAGAATACATCACTTGTTCCATCACAAGGCAAAGTAATTTATGTAAATATCTAATATTTCACTGAATAAAATAGAAAATCTTATTGTTGCAAGTAAATCAGTACTCGCTCGATACTAAATTTAAATAAACTTTTAATGTATGGGGGTGATGATTTAAGCTTTTTGGTTGCCTGATGATGAGTCATCTTACTTGAAACCGGCCACATTATTTTCCAAATATATATGCTGTGGTTACAGTTGGATTGATTTCTTTCAACTGATCATGGATAAGTTCCAATATATATCACCAGAAGTCATTGATTTACATAATTACATATTTGATAGGGGGCTTTTTGGATCATTTGTTGTGAAAATTGCCAGTAAAATGATAAGATTCTATTTCTGAGCCATATCATGGTTGGCTATAGAAGGAACTCATTCTTATACAAACATTTTGCTTAAATGACTGTGATTATTTAAATACTTAACTATTTGACGTACATAATAATAATTATTAGTATGTTACCCAGTTTTTAAATGTGTGCATGTTGTTTCACATCTCCTTAGCTGCTTTAGCATTTTTCATGTTTTATTCTATCTTGTTTATTTATGCATTGTTGTTTCAACAATTGTACTTCATTCCCTTGCAGCCTCGTCAGATGGGAATGCACGACTGTGGAATGTTCAAACAGGCTCAGTAGAGCGGGAATACAGTGGACACCAGAAAGCAGTTACAGCGCTTGCATTTAGGGATGAAATTTTAAAAGAATAAACTAAGCTAAGGCTGCACAATAAACATGTCTTGATTTGCTTGGAAGAAACCAATACTTGTTTTATTGTATTATTTTTGTAGTAGGAAAATTGTTGTGAATTATAAGTTACTTCCATCTCAAGTGGTGTTTTTCACCACCATTTTTGTGAAAGTTTCAGCCCTGTGCTGGTCATTTTGTTTTATGGTAAAATTATGAAAATAATAAAAACTATGTATTTACCAACTAAATAAGTATAATTAAATAAAACGTGCTTTTTGCATGATTCTTAATTTGGTGCAACATAATCGTCAAAATTCAGGCCTGAGTAAAACAGCCAGGTATTATTTATGTTTCAATGCAGGACATTTCAAGATTTCTCAATAGCTAATCTGGGACTTGCAGAATGTAAAAAAAGTGCAATCCTTTAGTCGTAGGTTATTAGCATTGAGAGTATATGGAAGAAATACTGTTTTTTTATATGCTGTTAAATTATAATTATATTTCACAATAAAATTTCTTGTAATTTCAAGCCAAAAATTATAGTTTTAGTATTTTCTAACTTGAATGACTTAATAAATCTCCTGAATTCAGTCCAATTCCTTCTTAGGGAAACATCCCCAATGTGTTACTGATAATCAAAAGAAAGATAATAGTATTTTAGATATGGAACGTTCAAAACCAAGTAATTGAACATAGAATAATTGATTTGGTATCTACCAAAATAAAAATTTCAAAATAATTTACATCGCTTATACAGGTCAGGCTGAGGGAATTTTTGGGGTTATGTAGTATCTAGTCCCCCTCTTTGGGTGGGTTTCCTTTTAAAAAGGCAACTTTTTATTTTGCAGAAGACAAATAATATATCTGTAATAAATTTTTCTGCACTCAATATCATGATTTATTCATTATGCATTTCTCATTACTAAGTTAGAGGAAGTATAGAAGGCCTTGTGAGTGTTTGCTTCTGCAGAGCCATTAACCCTTTCCCCTTGAGCCCCTTTGGTTAATAGTTTGATGTCAATAGCAGAAGCATACAATTAAGGTATTGATATTGAAGATCACTGTAAACAATTCCTGTTTGACTATGTGTGGAACTCATTCCTCAGTGTGTTAAATTCATATTAAACCCTTTTAACGTGATCTGATTTTCAGACATTGCAAGGAAACGCAAAGCAATGCTGAACTTCAACTGATGGATAAAGAGGAATTGGAGGATCCAGGTGTATGACTTACTCACTCTTCCAGCAAAATGCTGGGAAGAGACAGTTCAAGCAGCCCTGCCCACTCATTATGTTAAATAAAATGAGGTTAATAGTAAGGGAAGGCTCTGAGTGGCATTGCCGTAAAGTGATTCTGTTAAATTTTCTTAGTGTTTTGAAAATTCAAGGAGAATTGAAAATGACAATTTGAATGCAAGATTTTCTCCTAGAGTTTCAGGTTGTGATATCAAAATTAGGAACCGTCCCTTCTAAGTGAGGTTGATTGGCTCTTTAGCGTGTTGCTGTACTGAAGGTAAAATTACTGTTACAAAAACTAGATGGAGATGGGCTTTATGCATTTATTGCAGCTAAAAGCATAACGTGGCCGACATCCGAGAGAAAGAATAAGCAACCGATCCTCACACATTCGCAGGAGAGGTGAATAAGCAACTGATGATATCACAATTGCAGCAAAGGAGGGAGTATTGATTAAGCATCCAATGATATCACAATCGCAGCGCAGGAAAGAATGCACGAGGCCTCAAGGTTGAAAGATGAGTTTTCATTTCCTTGGCTTGCGTACTGGCACAGCTCCTTTACAAAAATTGGTAATAAAATTTGTTCTAAAGATTCAAGGTTACAAGAAGACGTTCTATACTTTCAAGGAAATTTAATCTTCTTTTCACAATTTGATGGTTTTAATGCGACTAACATTCACATAAAATAGATAATAAAATATAAACCATTTATAGGAAAGTATGTATCACATTTGTAGAAATGAGGACAGAAGTAGATATACGAAATTAAAGTGTTCTCCAGAGGATTGAATCACTCCTTGAATAATTTCGAGGAGATTTTGATAATTTACTCATTTCCCCTAACCTTATCATAATGTCTTTACAATAAGTTTCAATAAGAACCTTTCAGTGAAGAATCCGTTTTCAATATTTTTATGTACAGTTGGCAATAGATTCCGTTTTCAGAAACGCCAAACAAATATATGCATTAATGCTATTGGAGTTATCCTTGCGATATCACACGTTTTTCTTGTGAAAACTAACCAAATATCAAAGAATACTATTGAATTAATATTCAGATAACATAACATGAATTATACAGCTTTTACAACTAACTAAGCTGTTGCTTAATGTTTTCTATTTCTCAAAGAAATAAATATCAATACTCCACATGAATCTACTGAGATTCTAGATGATCAATTAGAATTACATGTCACTATCAAGCGATACCGGAAAGCATGACTGTTCTGCCTAATCTAGTTTTCACATCTTTACCATAAATGCTATCTATAAATGTAAGATCAACAATATTCTTTAAATTGAGAAAATTTCGAATAGCAATATCTTTACTTCAATAGTATTAACTTCTCAACGTTTAAAATGCCGCTTAAGTGAATGAGTGATTTACACAGATAGACATCTGGTGCTTGAAGAGAGAAGCATTCTGGTTTGAAAACTTGAGCGACGAAAAGATATTCGCGACCAAGTATTCCGCGATATTCCGATTCCGCATACGCCTGTGAAGTGATTCAAGATGACTGAGAAAGATCCTGAACGATTTGATGGTATGCTCCTGGCTATGGCCCAGCAGCATGAAGGCGGTGTCCAGGAAGTAAATACTGAATTAATAATTTCAATACGTGATTTCTATAAATCTTGGCGCATAATTCTCATTTAACATGTGGCATTTTAATTTGACAGCTCTTGGACACCATCTTCAGCTTCCTTGCCCGAAAGACAGATTTTTACACTGGAGCTGAAAAAGGAGCTGCTCTTAAGGTGAATAATTATTCCGTGAGAAATTTGGGCGTGTAATTTCATATCATGTTTACATCATCTTTATGCTTTCTTTTAGTTGGTCATGGATAAGTTTAAGAAGCACCAGGAATTGGCTTTGAAAACAGTGGAAGATAAGAAAGCAGAATTGGAAGAGATAGAAAGAAAGAAGAAGGAGAAAGCTAAGCGTCTCAAAGAGGAGGAAGAGAAGAAGTTGGAGTCGTGCATAACCGAGATTACAGATGAAGAAGCTGAAAAATTGCAGAAGGAAATCGATAAGGTATACATTGCGTTGACTGGATTTCTAAGGTTATCCATGTTCTCTGCATCATAAATTCTTTCAAGCATAGAAAATAACGTATCTAGCGTAATGCATAATGTTAAATAGCAACTTTTATAGTAGTACAAGGATGAACTGATCATTTTCATTATTGGATATCGCCAGTTTTTCATTTAGGATTCAGGTATGTATTAGAAATTGTTTATAAATTAATCAATTTCAATGAAATCTTGCTAAGTTCAGGGAGTCAATTTTCTGCAACTTCTGACAAAACATGTTGTCAAATGGAACTAGGATGTAAATAAACACAAGAAGTTTTAACTTCTTCACAAATACTTCAACATCGTATATCTTCATATTCGTATTTCAATTCAAGCTCTTATCTTATTTTGTCTCCAAATTATGGAAAACAGGGAAGGATACCAACTGCAAGAGGATTGCATAAATGAAATGGTAGAAATTAAAACCTTCAGTAAACCAAGAGACCAATTGAAATCTTTCCAATTATGCCTGACAGTAATGTATTCATTCTAAAAAATTCTATTGGGTTAGATTGGGAATAAAATGTACCATACACCATTTTACCCTTTGTACAAAAATACATATATTACATTGACATTAACTAATTCATTAGAATTACGAAATTCAATTGAACTTAAAGAATCCTTAAAATAGAAAAATGTTGGATATAATGTCAGAAAGAATGATTCTTGTGGTGGAAAAACTGTGATATTAATTGACCACAGAAAGAGTGTTCCAACTACAGAAAACATCCAAAATCAGAGAGGATGCAAAAAATAAGGGTAAGGTATGAGATAGAAAGGAGATTAAAAATTGGTAGCGCCCTTACATTATAAAATATTGCAAAGAATATCAATGTTAATATACAAATTAAATCCAAGTGTTGTCTTAAGATTATAATCAGTATACAACAAGAATAATTAAGCTAGGAGAAATTGATGTATTAAATACAATATAAATAATTACATACATACATACAAATTAAATATAAAATAAAATTAAAACCCTGCAATCATGCCATTAAAATTTGTGTGTAATGGAAAGTTCCTAACATGAAAATTTGGTTGACGTAAATATTTTGCTCTAGCAACATTCATGTGTGTAAGGGTAAAAATGACGAAATAGGTCATCAATAAGTACTCATAAATGGTTTTAGGATACATTTTTGTATAAATAAAACAAATTTTGATACTTATCACTCCAAACCCCATGACTGATTTGTAACTGTCACTTGAACTATAATAACATTGGGGTAGTGATAGCATTAAACATACTCAGCTAATAAAGTATGGTGTAAGTATTTGATGAGATTATGACAACAAGTCAAGTGTTAAAAGAACCATCAGATGCAAACAAAACAAACTAACGTGGATGCTGAAGCTTACAACTTTTAACCACAATAGTAAGAGTCAGAACCTTTAAAAAGTCTGATATTTTTGGAAGGACGATTCCATTTTCAGAGGCAGGTAAAGGGCTGTCTAGCTAATAACGAACTCTTAATAATGCTATTTCATTAGCACATATGGCTTTTCATTTCATTTAAGTAATATTCCTCTGACTTATCCAACCAAGCATTGGTAATTATGTGTTCGTAATTATCTGAGTTGTGTTTGATAGTTTAAGAGCTGTATTCCTTACTTACAAAACACTTCGTGTTAGCTTGTCCATGTCAATTTTCGAGCAATTATTCAACATCCAAAATATAATTTTGGTTTTGCGGATGCCAGAAGTTATCATAAGGTTGTGCAGCAATCATATGGTGTTGAAAGGAAAAGTACTCAAGTTTTATACAGCAAAATGAAACAAAAAAATTACCAGTAGAAAGAGTACTAGAAAAGTAACCAGAGAAGAGTGTATTCAGTGAATGAAATTATAGTTTAGTTCTTTATCTGCAAATGAAAGTTAGATGAAGTACTTAAACATATTAAAAACCTTGGAGAAAAAAAGCCTTGAAAATGCTGTAAAATCTAGTTAGTAAAAGCTATTTGAAGGAAAAATATTTATTGGGTTACAAATTAATGTGATTACCTGATAAAATGATCAGGCAAAAATGTTTCAAATTATCAATAGGGTTACCCATGCATCTTAGATGCTAATGAGAAGATGCTATGAAAGGATCAAGAGATTTGACTGAGATTGTATTTAGGACAAGTTGAGGTAGAGAAGAAGATATTCTTGCATTCATAGAAATGTCAGAGAAGAAGGTATTATTCAAGAAAAACAACTGAGGATGGCAAATAATATATGCTTTAATATAAAAAAATGGTCATGAAAACATTCACATTGTATGACCATGGAATGTGGATTTTAATAGCCGAAGAGAGGAGTAAATATAAATAAAATGTGGTTTTTCTAAAATATGTCTCAACTTAAACAGAAATGCAGAGCTACTGATAAATGAGTTGTTGGATTATTGAAAGAAGAAACCTTAGAACCACAATGATAAAGAAGAAAATAAGGTGTGCATTTTATTCGTGTGCTATAGATTTTGTTGAAAAAGAAGGAATCCTAGTGGTGGACTTAACAACCAGATTATGGTTTGTATTACATTATTTATAGAGTTATTGGTAATTAAGCTAATAGCTGTGAATAGGATGGGTAAGAGTTCAGAGTTGCTCCTAACCATTTCTCTCTATGAGAACCTTTTACAGTAAATGTAATTTCAGGATGATCGAAACAAAACCATTCACATAGGTATTATAGTAGTAATGATAGGTAGTGATATTTTTATATATTTTTTCTAAGTCCCCAAAAACATCAATTCATAGGATATTTACAGTAGAGACGCAAGTAATAACAAAAGAGGACCACATACAACCATTCCCTAATCAGAAAAATCTGATCTGCCAGGACTTAAGGGTTGGAGCGCTGACATGCTAGCCATTCTGGCACGATGGCCGGTTAATTATCTGTAATATATTTATTTGGCCACCACATGTTGATAATTATTTCCTTTCTCAGTTTTATTTTCTCTATAACATCAGGATTTGTAAATTCTTTGTTTTATTTCATTTGATTTTTTTTAATTTCCAATATTAAACTTGGTTAAATGCATGATAGCCTTTCTTGGGATAATATTTTCTCTCTTTTTGCACCATCTTTTGAATGTATTGCCATGTATGCCATGATGTGAACCTTTACTTAGACTTGATGCAAGATAAAGTTAAATGATTATAGAAAATTAAGTCTTGAATTGTTAGAACAGGAACAATTCTTTTAACACATGTTTCTGAATAGAAGGAATGATGGGTAACTTAGTATGTAATGGATAAAATCCTTAAATCTCAAAGGATATTCTGAGAAGAAAGTTTTGTGGGTCTTTGCCTTTCTCAATCTCAGATTTTCCACTTTGAATTCATCTCTTTTGTTTATTGTGCAAGATAAAATATTATCAAAAATGTTCTACTGAAATTTAGTTAGAAATCATGATATTGTCCCTGAAACTGTGTGATTGACATGAATAGAGTTTCTATTAAAAAGGTTTCCTTTAATAATTTTATGAGTTAATATTATTGTAATGCAGAATGCCATACTCCGTGCAAACCTAAATTTGACATCCACAGTAAGACATTTTTGCAGATGTTTTATAACAGGAATGAGTACAAAGAGTCCTACTGCATATACCAGGGTGATATCATATTTGATGATGACCTAGATAAAAAAATCCAATTTATTTCTCTCATAGTCTCCCTCTAGCTCAGTACACTTTGTCCAATGTTTTCCTAACTTCTTTAAACTTCCAAAAAGCATGATATTTTTGAGATATTCAAAATAAGAGATTGTTTCATCCATGATCTCTTAAGTCATTGTGAATTTGCTCTCACCAAGCTATTTCTTCAAATGTGAAAGTAGAAAGTAGTGGGCAAAATCTGGAGAACAGGATGGATGTGGTAGCAGTTCACAGTTTAATTATGGAATGTGTCCAATAAAGAGTCATAATATAGATCTGTGATATAAATATCTTTCTTATTGTGCAATTCTCATAAACCTTTAATTGTAACTTTAACACAGTAACTTTACCAGCTATTGGGAAAAATTTTGCCTTCTTAGGATCACATTTGCTTGGGTTAATCTACTGTTTGGATCCTTCTTTACTCTCAGGTTGTTATTAGTGCATTCAAGTTTCATGGACCTTAGCATAGTAATGTAAAAACTCATTTGCATTGCACTTGAATTTGGTAATTCAAGTGCAATGCAAACGTGGTATCCATCTTGCTAAGAGCCTCCTCATACCTAAATGTTCATGTAGGATATTAAATACCCATTAAATTGGGATGTTTACTGTCTTAGGAGTCTTGTTGATCTTCACTTGATTGTTGTCCAACTCCATATTGAAGATTTTGTTACCATCTCTTACGTTGTGAGCTCAACTGGAAGTCCTGGATGCTTGGTACTACTAGTCTTTGTTCAGTAAATCATTCAACAGAGCTGAGTTCCTATTATTATTTTCAGCTTCTCATCTCTTTCTTGATATTTATCCTTTGCAAGAAGTAGCTCTTTAACGATATCCAGAATTCTCTTCTCCATATTAGCAAATAAGCACACACTTATCTGTTTTTCTATTCTGTGAATGAAGTTCTTACCAGCACATCATTTCTGCAGACATATACAAAATACATGTCAAACATCGGAAATAAAATAGAACGTAATTCAAGCATGATTTTGTGTCCAAGCTATTGACTTATCAAATGCCCCTAGTAAGGATGACAATTTTATTTTATGCCAAATTTGGTTCTATGCTTGTTTTTGGCCAGTGTGTGGAAAAAACTATCTCGTAGAGTTGCCAACGAAAGAGCAAACATCGGAGCAAAAAAGAAAGGTCTGAGTACACACTTTCCTCTTGGTTTTATCATTGTAAAAGTGGGAAAACACATTTTTCCTGCCATTAAGCGATAATACAGATGTCTGCCTTCCCTATTTTCTGTTCCACAAAAGTGCTTTGCAAAGGAAGCGGAGAAAAATTAGTTATCAGTCTCACAGCGTATGCTTTTCACAGTAAATTTATATTAGAATAAATGAAAAACTCCTATTCACTAATTAAATTTCTCTGTCGGAATACTTATCCCCAGAATACTCCTCTGTTCCTATTACCTTTTGGTGAATATTACATTTTTAAGTATAAAATAATTAATACCATAAATATACCATTACCATATATAATTACCATTGTCTGTAAAGTATTCAGTCCGAGGGCTGGTTGATACCTCACCCCCTCCGGCATAAGCTACTAAGAGCTTGCAGAGAGGAATGAGATTTACTAGGCAGGATGAGGAGTGAGGTAGTTTGCCATTGCTTTCCTCACGGAGCCAGAATACTATTAGAGGAGCATGTTCACTCAAGTAAAGCACATTGACTCTACAAGTAACATTTTTCTTGTCAATCCATTAGGAATGATCAGTGCAATTATTCACTCATACCCCTGTAACTTTCATTTCATCACAGCCATGATCAAGAGAGAGACAAAAGTAAATGAAAAATACAGTTTTCTCTATCGGGTACAAAATGACAAATTAATATATTCCATTCCTCTGAGTATGGTAGCAGGAACATATGCTAACAGCTTCAAATGATAGATATGAGTTGTATACTAAAGCTTAAAAACATTTGTTATGTTCCTGCAGCATTTTAGTTCAACGTATTGGTTTATGTAATCAATATTTAAACTTTCAGACTATTTGGTAAAGACAAACCGATTAACCAAAGAAATAACTTGTTTTTTCCTTGAAAGAATCACCTAAAAAACAGGCTAACTGGTTTTGTTTAGAATAGGTTTTGGTAGCCTCTTTAAGTCCTAAAATTTGTGGTGTTTAGCTCTCCAGATCGTTAATTGGAAAGTCTTTTTAGTAATAAAATCCTTCTGTTCTTTAGGCTACATCTCACCAGATGTATCCTTGTAAGAATGGCTAACCCAGTTCTGTTTTTGCTCATTTTAAAAGCTAAATTCCAAATCTTGGAACTCTAATTTTATATCATACCTTTGTAGATTTCTAAAGAAGAATTATTGTAACTTAGTACATACTTACTATGATCAAGAGAAATAAACACAGCTATGAGTAGATTTTGTGGATTGAGATAAAAACCAAGCTGTACTGCTATGATGATTTTATTTTACCATATTCTTTTAATTTTTTTGCTTTGATTATGCTAAATTTTTTCAGTTGCGACATTTCTAAATGTCTTCATTTTTTATTTTAACAGATTTGTTATCTACTATTGTTAATACTGCATTTCTGCAAAAATGTTCATCATTTCTTAAAATGTTCCTTGTATAAGGCCAGATTAAAACATTATCTAGATCATAGGTATTTAGCATTTCTTAATATTTGTTTTGGACTTTTCATCATTAGGTGAAATTAAAACATTACATTAACCCATCCAGCTCAGAATAATACAAGAGCAATTTTCGTAGGCTCCCTCAGGCAGTTTACGGCCACTCAAGCAGTTCTTTTTCTTTATCTGCTTAATCACAGGGAAAGGGAGGGATATGCTCGAATCCTCCAATTGCCTCTTCAAACCCTTGCTCTTTGTTTGTGTAATAATCAGTATAGTGTTTATATTGTTTTAACTCGGAATATAATCTAAGATATAATATTTAGGTTTCCTTTTGAATTAAATTCATTGTCCTTTCCTTTTAAACTTTCATCAGTCGTGCCTATTTTCAAAACACGAGCAGTTGCGCGTTGTATTCCATACAACATATCGTTTTTCGGCCAAAATTGTTAAATCAATTGAACTAATTATTATTCTGAGTGCTAAACTTTAGGTAATAATATGATTTAATAGGATAATTTAAGAAATAAACAACTTTTTGTAAAATATATTATTATTCACCTTTATTTATTTACATGCATTCAGAGTACCTAAAAAGCTAGATGTCTATTAATTCCGAAATTGAAATGCGTCTAATGAAGTTTAAGACAAAATAAGTTAAAAACTCCATATAAACATTATAATATGCAAAAATAAGTTCACCAAGGAAAAACTTACCCAAGAGGTCGCGCGTTGTATGTGTTACAAGAGTCATCACTTCACAGATTTACTCGCTTTTGCAGTCGGTTTAAGACTAAAAAGAAGCATTTGACGACTTTACAAGTTAATGGTAAGTGCGATAATGGAATAGACTCGGGCATGAGGTTCAAGGGACCACCCAGGTAGAAACGGGACCCAAAAAACTGTCTGTGTTGTACAGTATACAACGGCGCAACTGACGGAGGGTTAAAGTAATTTCCTTTGGGATATTTCAACGTTAAATTATTTGAATGCAGAAAATACATCACTAGTAAAGCCTAATGATTTCATATGCAGCTTAATGGTTTTTCTTTGTGCTGAATGACACATGTATCCTGATAAGAAAATCCTTTTCTCATCAGGATCAGGAGAAATGAATTTTCCCTGTTAAAATACTCAATAGATAATGAATTTTAAACCCATGAAATTAAGAGGTTTTAAAAATAGATATTCTGTTTAAATAGAATTATGGGTTGTTTTTTCCGTCACAAATCCATAATAATTTAAAATTACTTTGTTTGAGGAATGTATATTTGTGCTTCATAAAGTTTTTCTCTCCTCCTAATTATTCATGCCTTAGCCATTTCAAACCATTAAAGTTACGAGATATGCTTTTTAAAATTTGTTGAATGGATTAACATATGTTTTGCTTCATGTAGCCATTTACAAGAGTTTCTGATATTCGGTTATTATTTACTCATACAAAATATATAGTATGTTATGAATGGCATTAGAGCTGTTAGATTATTAGTGCTTAATGCAGTTCTGCCTTTGTCTAACAGTTTTCCTGCCTTAAGTTTAATTTATTTTGGACTGTTAAATCAATATATTCAACAAAAATATTAATAAGACCTTCAATATATTTATCTTTGTTATAACCCCTCTCAAGCAGTTTATGTTATTACCATTTTCTATACGAATGAAATGTTTTGCATCAAAATTGTCATCTTATACATAAAAATGAAATGATGTTCATGACGTCGTCTAAAAACTCAAAAACGGCTTGACCAATTTGAATATTTTTTTTTGTTTTGTTTGTCTTGGTACAGAGGGGGTTTAGGAAAAAAGAAAATTAGGAAAAACCTAAAAGGAATAGCCTAAAAAGTGAAAAGGCATTTCCTTAAGAATTGCACATAAAGTTCATTTTTCTTGCTGCAGGCTTTATTTCATTTGAAAATTTAAATTAGAAATAATAGTCGTACAAAGTCGAATCAATCACCAAAAGAAGTGGAATAGAATAAAGATTCTTATTTTGGTCGTGAAATATCATTTACGATTCGAAATTTAGATAAAATGGGTGAATATTTTATCAAAATTTCAAGGTTGTAAACAACCTATCCCCCTTGACAATGAAGGCAATTTTTGATTCCAAGTTCATGTATTTATCCATCAAAATGCATTAAGAATATAAGTCAAGTTAAAATTAATCCTGATAGTAAGTGATACACTTTATGAAGAAGAAAAAATTGCATGAGATTTTAACATTTGCTGTTACGAACTATATCCTGTGAATAATCGCATGGAAAAAGTATGAACATTTAAATTTAAATTTTTTACAATTTTGTTTAAATGTCAATAGCAACCAAGTTTTATTTACAGCAACGTAATTGTTTACTGAATTTTTAGTTAGAGTTTTAAAACGGTTTTACTCTCTCTCTACTTGAGGACTTACTGTGAGGATTTCAATATTGTAAACTTCTGGAGGTAAGTTCGACATATTTGAGTGACTGTGAAAACAATTCCTTGTCAATTTAATGTGCTCATAACAATGCCAAGGAGAGGATGAGCTGACATAGGTCATCATAGTCTGTCAGATGCGTGGCGAGCTACTACACGAGCAAACCTAACTGATGACCAGCAAGCAACGGATCAAAATAATAATAATAATATAATACAATCAAATCAATTTTAGGAGGTACAAAGCTCATGGGGTCATCTAGTTTATAGTAAATTTTCTATGCATTTTAAAAATACAGAATCCTCTTGTATAACAATTTTACAAACACGTCCATGTACTGAATGTTTAGGTAGGTGTTATCATCAAGGTTTTGAATCTTTCATTAAGAAATAATTGGTATACCATTGCATCTGAGAGTACTGGAACCACAACATTCATTCCAAGAAATGGATATGGTTATTATAGACGATTTTCATTATTTTATTAGAGTTGGTAGAGCGTGCTTAAACTTTTTACTCTTTAACTTTAAGTATTGTTTTCTTCTTTGATGGTTAAATTAAGATAAGGGAAATTTTATTGGGATGTATACATATGTCAAGGGCATGATTGAGTATGCCATGAAGTTTGCATCATTGTGCTTGCATTGGAAAAAATTGTTGAAAAACTATTTTGGTAACAATGTTAAAACCCATAGTTTAGCTATAATATGGACAATTTCAGCCTACCTTGATCTCAGTTTTAAAACCATTTAAGTCCATGAATTTATGTTGAGTTCTCAGTGTTATAATGAATATTATATTTCTCTGCTTGATCTTCGAAACAGGAAAAGAAACAGGAAAAGCAGGCTCCAGAAGAAACAGCCTCCGCCCCAGCCCCTGCTGAGCCTGCCAAAGCTGAGGAGGAAGAAGAGGAAGACCCAAAAGAAAAAGGGAAGATCAAGCCCAATGCTGGGAATGGCTGTGATTTACCCAACTACAGGTGGACCCAAACACTCTCAGAAATTGAGGTATGTGGGCTAATTTTTTTAAGACCATCACTGCAACCAGGTTTAGCTCTTGTTTTCCTTGCAGCTGTTTGCAGAATTGCACACAATCATCGTAACATCATCTTTCTGTTCTAATAATGAAAAAGGGAATAATGTCATGGTGTTACCATGCCTTGCTTACCACTCTTATAATGTTGAACAATCTTTCCCTCATCTTGACTGCCCACAGTTTCATACCCAAGCCACCCAACCTTAGACTATGTAAATTATTACGCACATCATTAAATTATTACCTGCAACATCAGATGTAAAGCTCGATAAAAACTGCAATGTTAAAAACTTTTTCAAAATCACTATAGGATAATGTTTGCATATCCGGTTGCTATTTAGAACTTGTTGTCATTCAGTTAAATTTAATTCTATTCTATCTGCAAAAAGAGAAATATCCTCAGCATATAGTACAACTTAAGAAATTTCTACCAAAGAGCCAATCATTGCTACTAATATCTAGTGTACATAAAAAATTTTTTTATTCTTGTTCATTCTCATACTTGAAAAATAAGATTTCTTCTTTTTCCTCTTGTGATTTTAGATTATTGAGTTTAAGAACTCTAAATTTCATGTTTTTAGATAAACGTAATCTTTTATCTTACCTTTACTTTCTTTCTTTTAGCAATTATTTTTCTCTCTATTTTCAATCTATTTCCTCTGTTATGGCGTTATTGCTTCAATGAAAATCCTCTTATCTCCCATCAGATCCAGTCCTTCTGTGTTTGTTTAACTATTCCTCTATTTGTATGGATGCCACACCTCGAAATACTCAAATCTTTTGATGTCCTCTTTTTGTGAGGGTCCACATTTGATATCCATTGTGCAAAACAGTTAACAGCAGAGATTTTAATCTTTTACAGAATTTTCTTATTAAGGCCTTGATCATTAGTTCCCTTTGATCCCTGAAAGCTTTGTCAATTGCTGTTGTTCTTCCTCTAACCGATCTGTGCTCATTTCATCTCAAGTAAGAATATTTCCCTTTGTTCGGGATTGATCCATCTGCTCTAATTTATTCCCTTCAATCCTGGTTGTTAAAATATATTTTTATCCTATGTTCAATCTCATAACCTTGGTTTCTCTGTGGTGTATTTTCTTCCTAAACTCCCCTGCTTTATCATTTTGCGCATGTATTAGCATTTGTTAATTTCAGAATCATTTTCTGTGGCTATGTGGTCTCATATTGACATTAACACTTTCTGAACAACTTACAATCCTTTATCAATTTCCTTCGTATCTTCTTTTTATATCCCTCTTTATGTATATTAAAAATGCCAGAGATCAACTACAGCATTTGCTGGCTCCTTATCCTGGACGGCCCATTCTGATGCCCCTTTAGCTGTCCTATCTCATGCTGTTTAAATATAAATGTTCCACCTATGACCCATCTTTTCTATCTTGCCCAAATTGCTATGATTAAATATGTTGGCCAGTTTCTGTTATCTTAATGTTTCTTACATTACTTCTTATGTTACATTACATTTCTTACAAAAATGTTTCCAAAACTATCCCCCCTGTTTTAGAAATTTGAAATCTCCAAGAGCAGTCTGTCGGCATTCCTCGTCTTATTCCCCAGTAGTCCAAAGTGCCTTTCGAAGAGAATATCTTCTTTCTCAGTGGTTGCAGGAGGAAGAATTTTTTTTTTAATTGATTTTCTTTGGAAGGTGCTTTGGGCACCTTAAAGGAGTGGCATTCTTTTCTTTTTTTCTTGGACTACTGGGGAATAAGACGAGGAACACTGGCTAAGACGGCTCTTGGAGATTTTAAACCTCTAATTCATTAATGGCCATGTTCCAAATTTTCCAATAGCTCTATTCCATTTCATATTATGCAATACTCTTTGAAACTCTCAATCTAATCTATAAGATCCAAGATCATCAACTATGCTTAACATGATTTTTACTATTATGTTGATAGGCTTTTCTTTCTTTTATTCTTTCAACCTTTCCTTTGTCATATCTGGTTCTCATTAAATTTATTCTATGTTATTAGTGGCTTATAACTTATTCTATTCTCAATGAAATCATTTACCTTTCTATTTAATACATTTCCGATTTTCATTCATCCTCTCTATTACATGACACTACCTGTTAAATCCTAAGTGTACTCATATCCTTCATTGAGAATGACTTATCTAAATCATAGGAATATAAAAAAACCCTCTTTTGCTATACGGCTGTAGTCTAAGGGAGAGAATAGCCTTTTAATAAATTACAACTAAATAAGGCAAGTTTTCAGTAGTTAAGAAAATGATAGAATTTGTTTTCTGAAGAAATCAGCTTGAATCCAACCACCATCCAATTGGTAATTCATCTTTCCAAATCTACCCAAATCGAAAATATTTATCTTACATTTAATTTTACTGACAATTGATTTATTGTAAACAATCAGGGTCTAAGGTCAACTTTTGTATTTGTAACAAGTTAGCAAAAATTTTTAACGTTATACCTTTGCATTTTGTTTTACTTCTCAACTAAATACTTACTTGTGCAGGTAGTTGTACCCCATAGTTATGAATAAATTCAATATCAAGGACTGCTAGAGTGCATTTAGAAACTTTTCTATGATCATAAATAATACCTCCTGTATATGATTGAAAATATTGATGATTTCCCTTTTACTGAAGAGCAAAAGTAATATCTGTTGTATTTTAGAGCTGAGTTTCTTTTTAGAAGTACATCAATGAAACATTTTACATCTTTTCAATACTAAATGTGTGCAAATATGGCTGAACATCTCATATCCTTATAATTTTAGCCAAGCTCATAGTCCATTTTAAGTTAATTTCTTTAAGAATCTTATGGTTTATGACTTTGTTTTTAATAAGTAATTGAAGAAATTCTTACCTGATCAAATCTATCTTAATTCTTATTCAAGCTCTTGGTGTAGGTAACTGTAGTCATCTTATAGCTATTGCTTGTACACATTCTCCTCTCATCTTTTTTTTCCCTTTTTTCTGTGTTTACTTCTATTTGATGTGAATGATTTTTCTTTGGTTAATTCTTTTGGAACCTTTGTTTAAATTAAGGCCCTGTTTATTGATAATTTTATATTTTTCTTTTGTCTGTTATTTGCCAATGATAGCCCAAATATTATATCTTTATCATTTGTAGAGGTTTTGTTTTCCTTACCAGTTTACAAACAAATGCATCCAAGGATCCAGAATTTCACCAATTATTCCTGCTTTCAGTTGTGTTTATGCAATTGGAATTAGCTGTGCATAGCCAAATTCGAGATGAATTCAATTAGTTAAACCTTTCTAAATGGTGTCTTCATTGTGTAAGATTCTATTAGTGTAAATTCTGTGACTCAGATTTTCATGATATTGTTATTAGTAGATGAAAATATTTATTACTTCCAACTATGGCATATTTTGCAAAAATATTCTTGCTTTACATTTGCATTGCTTAATATTTGGGGATTTACCCTAAAAACAATTAAATCCCAATGGAAATCACTAAGAGCCTATAATTTGAAATTTTAAGAGCATTTTGATAAAAGTTAGATATTTCTTTCAAAGTTGTGCCTCAGAAAGGTTATTTAACCATTAAAAGTTTTTAATCTTTCATTTACCCTTGTTTTTGTTATTTTTTTCTCTGGTGATGAAGAAGTTAATACTGTACATACTGAAGCAATTTGTGGCCAGATATAAATAAAAGTTTTTGTGTGTATCTGAGCATAAGTACATATCATTATTTGTGCAACTTGACCTATGATTTCTGGTAGCAAAAATGTAGACTCACTTTTGCGTTATCATATCCAGAGAAAGCAGGAAGATCTAAAGAATATTTGTAGTTGCACATACCTGTAACATATTGCTACATGTTGTTATTATTTGAGGATCAACCTTTTCCTAGTTTACCCTAGTCTTAATTATTTTATTTTTCTTTGGCTTATTTTCCACTCTTTGTTTGCATGCCTTCATTTATGTTGCAATTTCTGCAAAGGAATTTCTTGCAGTTTTTCCAGAATTAGTTTTATCCACATGAAAGTCAACTTAAATCCATCCTGAAAAGATGGAATTGAAAACCCTACTATTTTTTTGTTATTTTGCTCTTTCACCTTTTTTAACAGCAGCTTATTTATTATTAAAGTTATGTATGCCTGACTTACATCATTGTTTCACCAATGTAATAATTCATTACCTCACCAATCTAACAATTTAGGTGTATCTTGCAATCGATTTCTTTCCATGTGACTCAGGCTCCTAATTGTGAGGAAATATTATAGAACTTTCCACATTGTTTGACTGTAGGAAAGAAAGTGCATAATGTTGTGTAAATTTTGCATCCTGGATTGAGGTCACTCAGTGAAAGTGAAAAGAAATGAGAGATCGTTCTTGTTTACTGCATGGTGCTGCCATCTACGGGCGAAAGTCCGAACTAACGATGAAGCAATATCCACAGGGTTGGATTATAATCGTTGTATAATGTGATTGCAGGATTATGTTATACTACAAAAAATAATAGGCGAACATAATTATAAGTTTATTTATTGAATTTTGTTTCTTTGCTTACAAAATTGATAGAGAGAATTGTTGTAACTTAAAATGATACTGCAAATCATAATTTGCTGCTTTATCATTAGAAGTAAGAATTGACACTAACTATAAAACACAAGGAGTCATACTTCAAGTATACCTCACAGCCATTTTCTTTGGATGAACAATTCATATCTTATCACACAGTTTCTCAAATTCACTTATTCTAAGAATGAACCTCCTCCCACTCTTTTATGGCTTACTACCATAACATGTGGTTACAACGTGGACTGTTCATTTGATAACTTAATTTAATTTGTAGATAAGTTAGAGTTTATGTTTTTTTCCAGAAAAGGCAGCAGCTTTCCTTAAGTAAGCATGTGTCCTTTCATATTTCTTGCTCTAACTGGAAGAGAAAAGAAATAAAAATCATTAGTAAGCATTAAAAAAAGAAAAGTTGATATTTTAACCAAATAACTTATCTCTAATAACTATAACCTATCGTCGTTTCAATGTTTGGTATAAATGCCCTTTTAAATCTTCGTACGATTTACTGTGTATTTACTTATGAACAAGATGACATTTATATTAACAGACTAGTTGTAAGATTGTAGTCACATTTGTAGTTCTTTAGTGGTGATTGGTTGCTATCGGGACACATGTTTAGTTTTTATTTGCTAACTTTCTTCCTTGTTTTGTATAACTTAGGAAAACATTTGTCATTTGCTGTATATAGGTCTTCAAAGGAAACTTTTCCACTTGGTTATGATTGTAATGGCGATTTTTTCCATAGAAATGAATGTAAACGATAATTTTCGTCAATTACTCTACTTGCGTTCATTAATGGTCCCCGCTTGGCGTAATTGGAAGCTCGTCCGCCTTTGGTATAAGCGGTCCCGTGTTCGAGCCCAATTATCCAGATTAGGGTCGACGGCAGGAAGGGCATCCGGCCGCAAAAACCAAATTCATCACCAGTCAAAACCATAATCATAAGGATAAGGCTAAGAAAGTTTTACTGAAATCTCTCATTTGCTTGCATACTAGGACAATCTTTGAATTTTCTACTGAGTATTTGTCCCGAAGATATCGTATCTATGGTTAATCGTAGAGGTAATTAGACACATTTTCTGTACTAGAGTGATAAAGGAATGTAAATATTACTTCTGTGATGCTTGATGTTGATTACCATGCTTGGAAAGCTGAAACAGAAAAAGTTATCGAAGAATAACAAATCATCTTATGAGAGATAATTTTTCGCCATGTTTTCGTTTTTTCCCCATTTTATAATTTCGGTAATTAGAGTTAGAAATGGAGTCAAGATATTGAGTGACTGATAGTGGTTTTCGTGCTCGGAAACGCCGAAGTACAAAACGTTGTCGTATAATGACAAATCATCGATACTCTTTCGCAATATTTTCATAGTGTTTTAACCATCTTATCGTCTTGATTTTGCGGTTTAGAATTAGGAAAGGTTTCAGTCGACTTTGAGCAGTTATCTGTCGGAAGAAAGTGTGAGTCCGAAATTTCCTAAATGCCGCCATCCGGCTTGTTTACGCACGTGGGTTCAGTAGCGGTTTTCACCCCATTAGTGATTCAGAGAACTAATTTCAGTTACGTCTCGAACCGCGGAGCCAAGAAGTTAACGGCTTTCGTTGGAGTGTGTCCATAAGGGCGATCGCCTCGCTACCCTCCTCTTTGTCACCTCACAGTTCTCACCTTCGAGGAAAAGAATGGCAGCCAGGATTCCAACTAGGATGAGAAGGGACATTGATAGCACGAGGGCCGTGATCTTCCCCGCCTTCAACCTCCACTCTCCACCGTGGACTCGGCCTCCTCCGCCGTAACCCCCGACCACGGTGAAGTGCGTCGAAGATGCTATAGACTGCGAGTCCTCTTCCTTCTTGGGGAGTTGATCAGCTCCCACCGTTGCTATCTCCAGGTCTCCCTTCTTCAGCCCTCCATCGAGTGCTAGGGGTGGTAGCGCCGTAGGTAACCACGCCGGTCTCGTGCTCTGCACTCTCACCAATGGAGAGTTTAGAGAACCCACCTACAAATGAAAAAGGGAATCGGTATTAGCAAAGACGCCACAGGTTAACACTAGAAGGAAAGACCACTTTTAGCGTTCTACTTCAAACTTTTTAATTTCAATATTTTTTAATTTTTTGACGCTTTGACTTTGTGTGATACCATCCCAAATTTAATGTGAACAAATTAAAATGTTGCTAATACTAATGTGGTAATTTTTACACCATGTTATAACTAGAAGGACGGCTGGTGGTCTTTTGACCACTTTCTCTTTTTAAGCCAAATATGTACCCTTTTCTAGGATTAAAAAAATATTTTCCTTCAGATATTGATATTTGGGTAATTTATTGCATTAATAAACTTATAAATGATGTTTCATAGGATCTTGAGTTGAGCGTGATTGCTATGCAAAGCTCTATATAGTGAAATTAATGAACTCTTCGCTGTATCTAGAAATGTTTTACTACTTTATTTTTTACTTTATCTACTTATTTATATATTTATTCATTTTATTTATCTACCGATTTATTTATACTTATAATCTGTTTGGTTATTGACAGGCTATATACGAAAGAATACAGTTAAACTAGCACACCCAGCTGAACTGTATTTCAACAAATAATATTTGTAGTTGAAGCGCCTCAATCCGACGACTACTACTACTAATTTTTCATAAACTATCGATCGATGGAAAAAAAGTAATTTAATGTTGTTATAAATATATATATATCTAAAATAAACAAACTCATTCAAAATGCAAAGAAGCAATTAAATAGGTATTGAGAAGCGAAGTGGATCACTTCCCATCCTTCTAGTGTTAATTGGAAGGGCTTTGCTAGCGGAGTTATCGAATGTTCCGGTTTCCAGCCCTTCTGGTTTCCACTGGACCAGTTACCCATTGTCGCGCTTCCGGTCGAGTTTTTTTATTACGTCTTCGGAACCGTCGCCAGCGATGGAGGTTCCTGAAAGGTGCCGGAACCGTTTCTGGATTGCGAAACGCGTCTTGTTCCCGTGAGGTGTTGTTACGTAAATTTTTCGACTGAAATTGGGTCATAAGTGAATTAGCGTGCCAGATACGCTTTCGGTAACTGGATTCTCAGAGATAAATTTTAAATATTGCGATGATGGAAGAATTCACCGCATCATTGATGCTTTTATTCAGGAATCTGTTCTTAAATATCCCACTTCGAAGCTTTGATATTAGTAGGTTTCGATAAGGTGGTCAGTGCCTATAGCTCCTAATTACTGCATTTCTTTAGGAGAAATAATACACACGTATTTTTGGTCGCTAAATGACAATCCTCCAGCGACCTGATGATTATAAAATTAGTTTTCATTCCGTTTATCATCTACTTCAGTTGCTTCCATTTTCTTAAGTTATAACTCGTTTTAGATAAGAGGGAGGCCATTACGGAAAAGCCCTCTCCTTTGCCCTCTGCGGCTAAGATAATATCCAAATATATTTGCTTAAAGAGCCCTGTTTTTGTCCATAAACAAGCCAAATATGCTGACCGAAAGATAAATTTTTCTTACTATCTTTCTTGTTTGTCCACTAGTGATTCACCGAAAAAATTTTCAGGAATGAAGGGAACTCAGTGAAAGGTTAAAATATCCCGAGCGTCCAGCTTTATCATTCATATTCTCGAAATCTAGTTAATATATTCTAATCGTAGGCACTTTTGATGATTTATGTGCAAGATTTTACGGATATCTCCTTTCAGAACTCATGAACTGTCGTATATTTTGTGTTATCATTGTGTAAGGATGAGAAATCTAATTGTACTTCATGTTGTATTTCGTTTTAATTTTCCTCATTTGTAATTATTTCTTTGATTGCTGTTACGGTATCAAAAGCTTGTCGTGTAACGCGTGGCCGCTCTGTTTTTATTTTCCTTTCCTGAATACGTGGAGAAATTTCGTCACAGGCCGGAAGTTACTGATATCCAAACAAGCTAGGATGCTAGAATCTGGTTTAACTTTCCCGAATAGGCGGAATATCTGGAGAAAGTAATGTCGTAGGACTATGTTCAGATCGAGTTACTGCTTTCCTAGCACTGTTTAGAAAGGGCGTTTTTACGCCCGTTAAATAAATGTGGCCTACTTGTCAAACTCGTGAGAGGCATCCTCTTTCACCAAAATCGTATATGGTATATCATGTGATTCTTGAATATTATTTGGTAGTTCTATGTTTGTTAAATCCCATTAAATCCCCAAGGTAATCATTTCGGCGCATATCTATGCTTCAGCTGGCCATTTATCTGGTTGTTCGGGAAGTTTTGATAATGAAGGTTATATATCAGGATGGCGCAAACCTCTTTCTAAATATTTATCTCATTTTTTCAGAAAAGCAGTCATTTTATTTAAGATTCTTTCCATGTCAGCGTGATCAGAATTACTTTAGAATGCGTAATTGATTGTATGAATTTGTGTGTTGTGATATAACTGAACCCTTTTACTTAAATGAGCCATTATATGACACATATAATGCCATAGATTTATTTGGATGTATAGTTTGAAATGTAAACTTTCAGAAACACAAATTTGCGATGTTATTAAATCTACTGTATTCCAAATTTAAACCTTAAAGTTGAGCGATTGTTTCGTGTGTTCAATTTTTCCTCCTGTTTTCTTAGTTGTATTTAGTCTGTTTACGAGATGAATAAATTCCAGTGAAGCACCGAAATCTAATAGTATTTCTAAACTTTTCCAACTATAATTTAATCTACTTCCCATTAAGAAAGACTTCCCGTGGCAGAATATTTAGCAGGGAAAGAAACATCTCACGCAATTGACTTGTTTTTCCTTAAAAACTAACTAAAACAAATCTTATTATTTAGGTATTTAAGCTTTTTTTGTATTTAGTATTTCTTCAATTTTGTGGAAATGACTAAGTTTTTTTGTTTGTTTAAATGGCGTTCCACAAAGTTAGTCCAAAACACCTGAAGTTAAATGTATGCCCTTGATGGCGCTACACAAGTTTGTTTTGGCTTTTATTTGAGGCCTTCTCTGACGTCTCTCTTTCCCATTGCTCACCGGTGTGTTGTTGGATGAGGTTGAAGATGATGTGGAAGCGTTTGATGCTGCGTAACCGTAGTAAGGCTCCACTGCATAGTGGTTGTGGGCCGAGCTGACACTCTCCCTGTGCGTCTTGTATCTCCCAGTGTCCTCCGTACCGACTTCAGCATCTCCTTCGCCGCTCGGTCTGGACTTCCACCAGAGAGATGGACGCGGGATCTGCCAACTCTTTCCGTGCACCTGCGAAATACAAAGGAAAAGCGTTCTTTAGAGGCGATTCGTGAGCAAAAATCGACAGCTCCTTGGCGCTCCCGAAGTGCGCCGGTAGTATTTTTAGTAGCGCAAGACACCGCAGAATTCAGGAAAGTAGGTGAACAAGGCAATAGAGATTGGAATGGAATTGTAGTTGGAAATGCTAGCCATCGGTTAAGTCTATGACGGGTAGAAGTCTAGCTCTTAGTCATTAATTGGTTATTTACGGATTGTTCTCCCTTGGAGTTCAAAATATCCGATAATAAATTTTATGGAACAAATGAGTACATGTTTGAAAATTATTACGCGCTTACATTATTAAATAATACATCGGTCATTTTTGAAGTGTTATGTATATTATATCATTATTTATAACGTAATAGTTTATGTTGGAAGAGCGCATTCAACATTCTTTAGCAATCACAGAGAAATTGCTGCCTCTAAACGTAAAAATGAAAGAAACAATTCTTCAAATAAAATCACAATCATCACACACTTATTATATTAACTATAATTTCGTGTTATAAATTTTATGATTCTTTACTCCATGATTTATTGGAGGATGAATTTAGGTTGCTTAATGCCCTGCTATTTAGCCTTTATATATTTGTCTGCATTATTGTTCGTGAGAGTAATCGATACCCATTTTAAGTTCCTCTAATTTTCTAACGTTTCCAACATTCTCTAATATATTTATAATGAAAAAATTTGCCATATTGAACCTTTTCATTTTTCTGTGAGTCGTGCTTTTATTTAATTACTATTCATTATTGTATTTCATTCCTTATATTGATAAACTAAACTTAATGGTGTAAAAATCAAATAAAAATAGTCTTACGTATAAAAAAGCGCAATTTATACATATACGCAAAAATAACGTTTTAACGGCTGTCATTTCAGTAAACCCAAGTGTTCATCATTCACTGTGTACCCCGTATTCATTATGTATTCTTCCATCTGATGGATTTCAAATAAACTCACGGTGCATCGGAACTGCCAACCTCGTACTTCATTTGCATTCATCGCGAGTCCGCGGATTCGAAAAGGAATTCGGTCAATGATGACTGCATTATCGAATCTAGTTCATTTCGGCCCAATAACGTAAATGTTAATATATACGTAGAGTCGCAGGCGCGGACATTGCAAAACGGCTCCACTCCGCGCTAATAGACACTACTTTCTAAAGTCGAAAGACGACCTTCGCATCAATTTTACTCTCTCGGGTGCGTAGCATATGGAGAAAGTATGCAGCGCGATCTTGAAAAATCCCGTTGAGAGTAACTATTTTTCCGCTCCGAGTGTTTCTTCGCGTATCTCTTACTCGGGGTAAATATTTTCCCGGGGTGCATGCAGGTGTGATGAACCTAGCAGTGCTGTTTCATGAACGTCGCTCGGGATGGGTGTGGAAGTTATTTCTGTGGTTCGTGCTGGGAACATGGTCGTTAAAATCATGCTAGCTCGCCGACAAAGGGTGCCTACCCGATATGAGGAACGCTACCGAAATAGTACCGTGGCAGATGCTGGTTTTCGGTGTTTCTATGCAAGATTATCATGCTCTGCCAACAGGATTATTTAATAAGAATGTTCGGAATGGTTAGTAATTGTTCTTGAGGGGGAATGAGGTTTGTTAAGATGAGGATTGAGGTAGTTTGCCACTGTCTCATTCTGGGATCAGAATGCTATAATCGGAATTTATACACGTAATGGAGCGCAATGACTTTAGGAGTAAAACTTTTCTTAGCATTCCATTATGGTAGACTTTAATTATTGCTATTATTCTGCATCACTCATACCCTGTCGCTTTTATATAATCACAGACATTCCATTCATCAGTAGCTGGAGCAAGGAGTGACAAACATGTGATATATGTTATTTCATGTCCTCACAGACATTTAAATCGCAAGATGTGCGAGCAAGATCAAGGAGTGACATAATAAATGGTATTTAACTCCCTTTTTCATGCCCCGAACATTTCATATCGTTACAGTCATGAACAAGAGTTAATAAAATATCCTTTTTCCTCTATCGTGTACTAAAATTCTAACGAAAAATTTTATGTTAATCAAGGAATAGCAGCAAAAACTGTAGCAATAAAAATACTGATAAAGTTTTGCTAATGAGATTCGTTCGCGATCTAATTTACTCGAAAATTTGCTTTGCAGGCTATTCTATAAATGCAGTCGTCTTAAAACCCTCGGACTGTCGTCCTTAATCTAAGGAGTTCTCGAATTAGTTTATTACGTTCGCAAGCGTAAATTTTCCATCTTTCTCCAGATGAAATAATGGGGCTGATTGAAAAATATCACTATAATCTCGACCAATCATGATTTAAGTGTGATACGGCTCAAGGTTGCCAAAACCGCTTTCTTGCAGGCCAGTGAAAGTTAATTCAAGGAATACCATCATTTCGGCTCGAAAATATTTCCTCGTTGGATGCAACCAGTTTTATAATCACGATTAGCGCTCGGCTCGAATCCAGGTCACGGATTGTGGCACGGTTTTCGCGGCATTCAAGAGACGTTCGCTTTTGACTCAGCAGTTGGTATCTTTGTTATCATTCGTCGCCTCAGATTCTCGTTAAGAAACTCGCAAAAAATTGGTAGTCCCTTTCCGTGGCTTGTCGCCCTGGAGCACGGAAAATGGAACACGCGAATCAAAACGTCTTCTCAAGTGGTCAATCCAAGGATTGATTATCAGCAATCTGATTGGAAGCAGTTCTCCACTATTTGCGTCTTTCTGTGTTCCTCTTCATTTCTTCTTACGACTTGCAAACCACATCCTTCATAATTTGGTCCATATACCTCAGTCCTAGTCTTCTTCTAGGTATTTTCCCCTCAACCCCTCTATGACTGTCTCCAGGAATCCTTCATGCCTAATAAGATGGCCTATAAGTTTACTCTTCTTTTAACAACTGATTTCCGCAAGCTTTTCTTCTCGCCCACTCTTTCCAGGACCTCTTCATTTGCGACCTTGTCAATCCATTTTATTTTGAGCATGCGTCTATAAGACTACATCTCAAAAGAATTTAGCTTCCTCTCTTCCTTGTTCCCAAGGGTCCAGGTTTCGCAGCCGTAGCATGCCACATTCCAAACATATGCCTTTAAAAGCCTTTTTCTGATTTCAAGACTCACGTCCTTAGCAGTTGGAATCGTTTTCTTTTTGTTAAAAGCGGCTTTTGCATGAGCAATTCTACTTCTTATTACTACAAAACGTAAAAACCTAGTTTTCCAAAGCGCTGTCGCAATCGGAGCAGAAGGGAAGAATAGATGAGGATGCAGACTTTTTCCTCGTCGGCCTATTTCGCTGTTTTAGCAGGAAAATGGTCGAGATAGTTCCTAAGATGAGTGGCCTTGCCTCCTCACTGCAACCGGATTCTCAGATAGCTATGAATTTCTAATATTTGTTGTCCTTGCGGTGTTGAGGGAGTTGTCAGTCGATGGGAACGGAACCTGTGCTATCCCAGAGCTTCCCTGCCGAATACCAAGGTCGGTCGAGGTCTCTGAACTGTTTTTTTTTTTTTAATAGTTGGAAATTATCTATGGGCTAGAGAAGAAAATGGTCAATTTTCTGGGAAGGATACTTTCCCCAAATTTAAATTGGGCAGAAGATTAAAGAACTAGTTCGTAATGGGGAAATTTCGAAAGGAGGTAATCCAATATTGCGTGTCTAACGTTTCTAGGCTAGAAACTTGACAGTTTTTGTCTGCATGACATTAAAAGAGGGAAATCGCTCGCTCTTTTACGTTGTTACGGATTATACAATCCTGTTTCGTCAGTGAAATTTGGCATGATAATGTGATGGCGGTTATGTAACGTTTGTTTGATTTTATTAATTCAGTTTCCTTGAAAACAAGGTATGAAGGAATGTTTAGATTAACATGAAATCATAGCTTTTGTGCGTACACTTACTCTGATTGACCCATTAACACATTTACGTTCGTGTGATTACTTGATTGTTGCACTCTATGAAATCAGCGTCCTTTAGGGAAATTCTATGGTGGTGCAATGCTTTGTGTTAGAATTTGCTTGCTATTATATTATCTTTCATGTTCATATACATGGTAGAAGAAAGAAGCTATATTTCTTCGATTTATATCTATTTATTCTTCTAGGAAGTGTTAAGATCAGAACTGATTTCGGCCAGTGGAGATTTATTTACTAAATATGCATTGAGTTCCACAAAATATACATTCAATACGTGCACAATATTTGATCTGGGTGTAGAACTTTGATATGGTGATTAAAGGTGTAACGTCTTCCGAAACCAGCTGTGTGTATAATATGTATGCTGGGGGAATGCTGTACAAGTTTTGTTTACAAATATGGAGCTTACCGTGTTCCTCGAATATAGCGCCGGAGTTCTGAGAATATTATATCAGTTCTGTAATCACGTTATATCAACTCGAGCTTTGTATATTGTTATTTATTTAAATTTTCGTTGCAAGTTAGCCTTCTGACAAGGTGCTAACGTTTTATTATTTTTATAACGTAATTTTGTTTTGATAATCCAATCTTATTATTTAACTAATTTCTGCATTGAAAGTGTAACGATACTATACTATATATTTTTAAGAGACCAATGCTTAATTGAAGCAATCCAATGATGCCTCTCTTATAGTTTGAATATATTTGTTAGTAAATAATGCGTGAGTATTTCCTTTTGCGGTCAATCAAATTTCAATTTTTTCGTTTCAAATTTACGAAAGGTGGGGAAAGATACGGCAATATATTCGTGTTATTTTCTACGTCGTAGGAAATAATCAAAATCGAAAATCAAACTTTAACTTAAACGCTAGAGTAGGTCGGAGGGACCAGTTTTTATTTTTCGCAGAGATCTCCGCATTAAAATTTTTGATTAATGCTTTCTTTGTTCTCCGTGTTTTTGCAAAGTCATCCTCAGATCGCCCCTTTTCCTACGGAAAACACCTTTACAGGCGTAGGAAACCCCTCGCCCCATCATTTTTGCAAAGGTCTGGCGCCGGAATGGTGTCGCACCCCTCAAAAGTGTGTCCGCGGCATTAGACCTCGTAATATTTGCGTCACGGAAGTGCTTGCGCAAGAATTGGGCAAGTTTACGTCATAATTTCGTTTTCAAAAATGTTTTTTCCCCCTCCGTGGCCATTAAAAATCGTCGCCTTATCACTTTCTCCCGCGTGCTTTCACGTGTGCTCGCGGAGAAAAGTTTTCTCGAAATCACAGGCGCCTCGGGGTTCGGCCATCCCCTTCCGGACTTTTCCCTTGGGTTCGACTTCGCGCGAGTAAGGATCTGCCCTCCGTTGGAATATGGGCGTTGTTGGGGTTTCCCAAGTGAACACGTACGGCACAGACAAAGTATTACAAAAAGGGAAATGTGATCAATATTTGGTAAGATGCTCTGTGATGTATACGTGAGGATGGGCATGAATGCACTATTAGTGCAATATTTATTTTACTCGAATACTTCTGCGGTTTTTAACGTGAGCATGGGCATGCAAGCCCTTCTGGGATGTTGTTTCAGCACTCAATGCGTAATTTCGAAAATTAGGGATGGAAAATTACTCGCTGGCGAAAGAGATTTCTGCGTATGAGTTGTAAATAAAAAATAAAATAGTACTTTTATGAAAAGTGGTGAGAAAGTCGGATCGCTTATTTACCTTAAAATGAATCAGTTAAGGTTATATAGTTATTATGAATTATTTAATAATTTCTCTGATCTTAGTCCTTCTACAAACTATTTGGTTATTGTTGATAACTTGTTAGCCAAATATCACTATTTATTTAATCTGCCAAACCTAGTTTTTCCTTATTTTTCAATATTTATTGTTAATTTTACGTATCTGTTTCCTTAACTATGTCATTGTCACTCTACCGAGGTATTCACTATCAAAGGGTTAAATTGAAGAAGATAATTCTAAGTCTCAATTTCGTCATTATGAACTCGTTAGTTTATTTCGTTTGCTTATATTTATTATTTTTTCGTCATGAAAAACAACGCAGATGGGTGCAAGACCTGGTGGCTGTGGATACTGTAGTACAATAAATATTGGGCGTTACAACGAAATACAGATAATAATGTTTATCTTTCAAAGATGCATGAAAGAATAACACAAAACACATGACCTAAACATTTCCCAAGAGGAAGAGTAGGAATGAAAACTTAGGACAGGAAATATCTTTTAGTCCAGTCTTTATATCCTTACAATTATTCGGTAAGGGATTAAAAATTCTTCTGACTTTTTGAATTCGAATTAATCACTTATTTACCTTTTTCTGAGATCGCCGAGTAAAAGTTAAGTTCCAAAAGGTCTTCTAGCGTGTTTATCGCAATTCAAGAAGCACAACCTACGTGATTACTCGAGGTGTGGAATTTGCTGAGTCAGTTAGCGTTTGACCACCATTTTTTCGTCACTCCTTTAAGATTGCTCTTCCAGAATTAGCGAATAATTTTGGAGAGCAATTTTCGAGAATCAATGCGTGAAATATAATTGAGGATATGGGGTAAGGGATCGTTGCAATGGATTCGCGATTAAAGTATTTCCCCAATAGTTCAGAATTATTGGCAGATTTTCACCCACCAATTTCGCACCTTTTTTCATTCGAGGAAGTCTCATATTTACGTGCATTTTCGAAATCAGGTTTTAGGGTCATTTGGGACCAAGAGTTAAAAAAAAAACTTGACAGGATAATTTTTGCGGAATTGCTCTTCTATCCTTGGGTCAAACTTAAGAATGATCATCGGTCATATATTGAAGACTTAAACCCGATCCAGAAGAGAAAATTTTTGTCGCTCATTTTCTCAGAAAAGCGTACCATTAGTATCAATTTGCGATCTCGTGTTTTAGTACCAATGACGGAATGTGGTATTTTTATGCGTTTCGACATTTTTGCGGGCAAGTGCCGAATTTTATAGTAACTGCGGGACATAAACCGAAGTGAAATTGCATAAAAAACGGGTTAATGCTCACGGCGTCGCTCAGGTTTCACTTTTCGGTTTTCTTAGCGCTTTCTAATTAAATTTACCCAGAGTTACGTTAATAATAATCACATACGTGCATTCGGTCACACGGATTTTTTCGCAAACGCGCTGCAGTGTTTTTGTTTACTTTGGAGTCACGCGTATCGGTGCTCTTCTGGTTATCTGAAGGAGCTGTTTTTTCCCTCAGAGATGCGAGTCACCGATTCTAATCGGTCACATCTTAACTGTCTGATGTTTGGGATTCCAACTTGTGTATCGAACACTTTGATAATGGATATTTATAATATCATTGTCTGACAACTCGAGTTATTTGGCCGAGAATCGATTGACATATTCTCTATTGAAACAGTTATTCATGCTGTTGGCGGCGAAGATCAAGTTGAGATTTAAAGCTCTTCATTGAATTCATTTCATGATGTCTTCATCGGTGACGTTTTACACTTCCCATATTATGAAAATATTAGTATATATTCACCAATGATTGTTATGAATGGTTTAAATGGCATATTATATCAGTGGGCGTATTTGTCGTGGTGGAGGAGTGGTTAGCGTGTCAAAGGTCCCGAGTTCGAGTCCCGGCTAATCGGATTTTTCTGGCTTACGAATAGTTTTTTGTGTATCTGTCCAATTTTCCCTTTAAGGATTGATGGTAAAAATTGAATCCATGAATGCCAAAACCAATTTCTTCAACAATAATTAGAAAAAAACATCAGCCAAATCCTTGTAAAGGAAAATAAAGCTAAGAAATAGAATTTTGTTTACCATAATAAATTGTTTTTCGATTTCATTTGTTACGAAAGAGAACTCCCAAGTCATTTCAATATACTTACTAAGATGCAGTAATTTAGATCAAAAAATATTGTTTGGCTAGTTATATCGAAATGTTTGGTACTTATCAAATAAAATTTTGCTTAAAATTTCCCGTGTATGTTGTTTTTTTGGAACGAAGATTCTTTTAGAATGAGTATCCGGATATTTCACGAATGACCATCCGATTTTCCAGCCTATTGAAAACCAATCTTATTTTAATCATTCATCCGAATCCATCTAAAGCTATTACATCGATTGCTAGTGGAATAGTTTGAAACTGGGACCTGACAAATTTCTATAAAACTGGTTCAGGCAGGATTTTGTTTCAGGAAACGAATTGAAACGGGCGAATGCGGAATCGCCAACCGGCTGGATTCGCGTCAACGTATTCCGGGCGCTAATTGCCCAAACAAATTTGCGACATGATTTTCAAGGACTCAGCCTGCCATTTCCCTTTCACGTCAGGAGATATTTATCTTCGGGCGAATTCATCGATTCGTCTTCGATAACATGATGGGCCATTGAAAACGCTTTTTTTCATCCAAACGAGATTTATGACCCAGGTATATCTCCATAGTACTCCGTGCCAAATTCTTTTGGTGGGTGATGAATCTCCGATCGTTGAATATGCAAATCAGTGGGGTTATTGATTGAGATTGCCAGGAGTATCCGCAAATAGATCGTTTGCTGGGTTAAATGAATTATTTTTGGGATTATTTTCTTAAAAGGATATAATTTTTACATTTTTCCCTTCTAAAGGAAAGCTGGTACATAATTACTTGCCTTTTTTATTTTATACCTCGCATTCATTTTTCTCTGTATTTTTTTGCTTTTCGATGTACTCCAAACGAGGTAATAAACCAACTAGAAATTTTAAAAGTCAAACTTGATGTTTGAGAAAGCTTTTACTCTTCCTATAGCCGGAAAAAACTCGCTTTCCTCTAATTGAAAAACTAAGCGATAACTTCCGAGAGAGGATATCGTAGACATCCTCTTTGAAGTTACTGTTAGCGTTTAATTGACTTTGGCTAATTGGAAACTCTTTAACTTCCACTAAATGAATACTTATTTAATCAAAGATGCAGTAAAAAGAATAAAGTCAAGGTTTTCTTTTTAAATGCAATTTTCAATGCTCGGTTTGCAAAACGGTCAGGAGTTATTAATTTGCTTAATTACTTCGTATCTATCATATCGGCTTTAACAGTTACATCTAGGATTATCACTGCAATTGCCATCGGTCAATCTACTAATTAGATTGTACGAAATTAGTTTTCAGAACATTTCTTCGATAAACATCTAATTAGTGCCCAGCTCTTCATCTTGGAATCATATCAGTCTGACGTTCCTTCGATGGAACATGTAAAGGCTTTTAAGAGAATACTTCCGTAACGATCGACAAGTACTTGACATTTGTGCGTAATACCTATGTCTCTTATTAGGAATCAATTAGAGATTTTATTTCTCTCGTAGTTTACGATATTCACGATCAGGTAACGGTCAATTTTCAATTTAAATGGAATGCTTGGATTCTGCAACTCTCTTAAGTAATAGTGTGGATAAATTTGATAATTTTGTGAACAAAACCAAATTTTTATGAATAGCAAAAATTTAGGTCACCTCGAAATATACTTATTGTAACTTCGGATGATTGTTAGTTGGGGAATATTGTTGTGCTACGATAGATTACTTGAATAAATATATTCACAAATTCCTCTTTTTACTCCACAAAGGAAGAAATTAAGCGCAAATGTTTTAAATGAGCCATCATAATGTATTTGCTAATGGGAGTGTATAAATGTTTTCGGGGAGCCCACCAATGTATCGAGTTATACCGTTATATGATTCTGGGTTGTTTTGAAATGCAGTCCATACATTTTCGAAGTCAGATTTTGATTTCCCCCGTCTGTTTCTCTTTAAATCCGAGCGACTGGTTCCAGCAGCGATGGAGCCGTCGGACCGCGGTACATATCTCGCATACCACCATCCTCAGGGTATCCGTCAGGGAAGGGAATAGCCTTCGCGAACCCCGTCCTTGAATCCGACGTCCGATCAACCTGCACGCTATCTCCCATGGCGTTCTCCCCACGTTCCTCCGTGGTCTCTGCATGATCGGGTTCGTTTGAATAAGTCACGAGCCATCGGCCGTCTTCAATGTGTCATTGCTGCGTAACGCGGGGGACTGGGGAAGTCTTAATCACCCGTGCCTTACTCTCGGTCTCCGCGGTTGTGAAACGCCGCCCGGAGGATGGGTCGCGATTG
Source organism: Sympetrum striolatum (assembly GCA_947579665.1). NCBI lineage: Eukaryota > Metazoa > Arthropoda > Insecta > Odonata > Libellulidae > Sympetrum > Sympetrum striolatum. Next base: position 22,653,217 of record OX388346.1, read on the forward strand.
TGGATGGAAGAAGCGATTGTCGGCCTTGATTCTCCCAACTTCTGTGAAGACCCGTTGCCGGGTGCTCTTCCCCTTGAATGCTAATACGCGGTGGATAATTTCATAGCCGCTTCGTGAGATGGAGGATATTGGGTGCTATGCCCCGTGTCCCACTTTGTTTTCCATTCCGATAGGCATGGACTGGTAATTTCTGGAAGGTGGGATTTTTTACGGAGGGAATAATTAGTTTTCTCGCGGCGTAGCCCCGGCCGGATGGGGTTCTCTCGCTGAATGGCCGCGCACCATTTGCAGTAACCCTATTATGAACCATAAAAATCAAGTTGTTGTATTCTTTGCATAACAATGCATTGAAAGAGTTCGTCGACGATTGTTTGAACTTTATTCTTCTCGTTGGGTCGTTTATGTTAATTGAATTATTTATAGAATTAGGTGGACTGTACGCTTCAGAGAATCAAATTATAAACATTGGTGAATTCATCAGTTGAGCCTAATTGAGCACCTGCTTTTAATTTGTTTGTAATTAATTTAGAATGTTGTTACAGAAATAGGGGTGCTTACTTCTCAAATAATCTTACCATAATCTCTATCTGTTGCTGGAAGTTTACAATTTTCCTGCTTAGTGAATCAGTAATCAAAAATATTTTGTTTGTTTGCTTATTTGCCTTCGATATTTTCAAACTTTTGTCACCGTCAATCATTCTGAATCGTCTTGCAGGTTAGAACAATCTGTTTTACTAATATAATGGCAAATGAGTTATGAAGACAATGCTTTAGTTTTAATTCGTTTGCTTATTTGCCTTCGATATTTTCAAACATTTGTCACCGTCAATCATTCTGAATCGTCTTGCAGGTTAGAACAATCTGTTTTACTAATATAATGGCAAATGAGTTATGAAGACAATGCTTTAGTTTTAATTCGTTTGCTTATTTGCCTTCGATATTTTCTAAGTATTGTCGCCATAATCTTTATTAATTGAATTTTAGGTGCAGACAGTGTCTCGCTAATACTATGATAAATGAGTCATAATGACAATGATTTAGTGTACGTTAAACTTAATTCCGTACATGCTTGATTGTTTTCAAATTGTTATTATTGTTGCTACAACTGTTCCCTTTTTTAAGTGTTCATAAATGAAACGAAAATATTAGCCTTAAATACTCAGCTGCGTAGAAAAATACCACATTCGTAGACTTGTGTCTTTCTTTCTTCTCTAGCATTTTTTCTTTGCTATTCGAAATAGAACTAAGCCCGTAATATAAGGTGTTCAGTTTTGTCACTTAGCGTTACGTATGGAATTCGATATGGAATTCAGGGGAATTTTCGGCCATCTTGGCGCTTTGAAGCTGTGAAACGACTGTTGTCACGACAATTCCGCTGCAAACTGAATTCCACACGTAACACTAAGTTAGAAAATTGAACTCTGTGAGTGGATTAATAACCCTCTGCGTTTGTGTTGACCGATTTACAAGTTCCATAAGGTGCCGCATCTCGCACGAAAAGCGTCGGACTGAAAGCACGTTTCCTTATTGTCGAGGCGTCTATGCCGTTAGTAATTTCCTGCGTTTCGTCACCAATAGTTTTACTTTCCGATAATGCACGAGTCACGGCCCGGCTGCATTCCTCCCGTATGAAGGATAAAGCGCGAAGTGGGAGCGAATGTTATTTTGGCCGAATGTGGGTCATTCGCTAATTGTTTGTTTGTGAGAGAGCTCTCGGATAAAATCGGAAAGCTTTTCGAAGCGCCGTACGGCGAGATTAATGAAGGCAGACCATAACGCGACTGTGCTGGATTGTTGTTACTCTGCGTGCTGTGCGTGAAATTGGCGTATTACTGTCAAATTTTCTCAGATAAAGACGTAATCGTAGGTTGATGTTAATGAATGTTTGGTTGGCGTTCTATGAATTAATCACGGCTGTTGGTTTGAATTGAGGTATTTATAGGTCAATTCGAGTTGAATTATATAAGTTAAGTGCTCCACGATATCGTAACGGTATTTTATATTAGTCTCTCTATTTTATGCTTCCATACTGCTTTTTCGAGTTAGTTCAAAATCGACCTGTTCGTTCATAAGCTTAGTCGACTTCTTTTGACATAACGTAAGATTAATAGGATATATGTCGTTGATTCTATAATTTATGTTTTTTTGTAAAGATAGCTTTGGAATTTATATAAAACGATACTGTAACGATATGTTTGGAATGTCTGCTAAGTATCTGTCACATATCGTAAGGATTTTAACCAACACAAAATGATTGCGATTAATTAACCTAAGTGTTACGAAGTTAATTTTCATGATTTAAAAAGATCTTTGCTGATAATGTAGGTTCTTAGTTTACATACTTGAGATTATTATTTTAATCTTATGTAAAATATATACTTTAGTAATTTTTATGTAATTAAGCTTTCGATGTTTGTATGTAAACAAACTACAATGTTCCCTTTGTAAATTTTAATGAAGACCATCACCAAAACTTAGGTTTGGTAGGACCTTATTGTTTTGTTTATACTAAATTTAAATAGATTTTTATTTTATTCAATTTATATTAAAACAATATTCTTGTAATAGTTGGTCAGAGATTTCCAAATAAATCTGTTAATAAATTACATTTGTAACATTTGACTGCGATAATTTATTTAGTGGAAATAATTAATACTATTTGCTTGATTTGTACTCGTACACAATCTGATATAGTCACGTGATCTACCGAATTAACGCGTGGGAGCCTCGTATATTGCTTTATCGAGCCACCTGACGCCTCCGCATCGCATGAATGGATATCACGGATTTTAGTATCATCTCGGCCGTTATCTTATTTCGACCTCGGGTACCACATTTTCGATCAATAGGGTCCTACTTTTCCCATAAGGTGCAGAGTCACGCGGTAAACATTGGTTGCCAATGCCACCGGCCGCGATCTCTTCATTGATTGGGCTCCCCGGCTAAATTATCCATTTTACTTTCTCCTACCGTTCGCGAAGGGTGTTCTCGCTTTCGGTGGGGGCAACGCGGAAAAAAATCTGTGTCAGATGCTCGCCTTTAATCGCGCGGGAAAAATCTGCGCGGCGTATGTGAGGTTTTATGGCAGGAGTTGTGATTGCAGCCAGGCATTCCTGCGACTGTCTGGAAGGACATTGTTCGCTCAGAATTTATCTCTTCGTTTATATTAATTTATGTCTATTCCGTAGGAGATGACACACATCGGCGTAATGTTTTTATGCCCTTGACTCATTTGATGGTGATCTTTGACTTAGCGGAGGAATGAAAGTTAGTATTCGCGCGTGTTTTGTATAGTTGCAGAGTGGTCTCGTTTATTTTTTATTTTCATTTATTTATTTTAAAGATTACCTTTTTTGTAATTATTTTCCCATATGTGTTTCTCAATTTAACGTCAGTCTATTTTTAGTGTATGATTAAAAGTTTTAACTCCAGCGCACTGTTACGCAATGAAAAATGTGTTTATTTATTTTATACTTGATTTTCTACCTTATTGTACGTAATATGCATAACAAAACCAGCAGTGAATTCCTCTCTGATTTGCTACTATTTTTATGATCCATATTATAATGAAGGAACGTCTGAGACGGTCACCTACTGGATCTTAAAAATTGAGGATATTTCCAAAGTTAACCCCATAGTGCTAGGTTGTTTTTCATTGCTGTCAGTATTCGCTCATGTATTGTCCTTTTTAGTGGCGGATTCTCAGTAAATAATTCGTATATTACTTATTAGTGGTTCGTTGTACTTAAAAAATTAAGGTTCTTGCCTTTACAACGTGAGATAGCGAAGTTAATTTTTCACGAAATCCCCGATTGTCATCCGAAGCTCCTTTTTTATTCATTCCATTCTACTCTCTACTATACTGGGTCAGTCTGGGATACAAACTTATTTATCAGGTACTTCCAGATAGTATATGCTATAATTATTATGATTAGAAGTGCTTCAAACTGATAGGGTGCAACCTCAGGTCACAGGAATTCGAGGTTCCCCCGTGCAGATTGTTTAGCCCGGTTTCCATCCCCGTTTGAATCAGTCTTCTCGAAGGTTCCATCAATCACGCGCTATTTTTAGATTTTCACTTGCTAAACTTGTGGCATACTTCGCATAGTGTTGAGGTAAATTATAGGCCCCGTAAACATTCTTCCACTTCCCCTGCGTGGCTATAGAAAGGGCCCGTCGATGGAAAAATTTCCGGCCAATCGATGTTTCGACACCCCTCACGTATTTGAACCCCGTCTCGCGAGTGGAGTCAGCTTCCTGTAAAACAAATCACTGCTTCCAATGCATTTGCCGAAGGTCTTCGTCGATCATAGTTATTATCGTGCGTCTTTGGGACTACGTAATAATCGTGATTGACCCCAAGAACTCTTTTCAATGATCCCTAACACGGGAATTTCGATCGTTCAAGCTTCCATAATTCGAAATCGTCTTTAACAAGTATTTTTCCGTGTTCCAGAATTTTGTATCCAAACCATGTTCAAAAATCGTGATTAATTCGAACTTTTTACCACCAAGATGACATAATTCCACCGCGCGAACTTCCCAATACATGCAGTTGACTTTAGAAATGCTGTTGAAAATTGAAATGATGTAAGTGAATCCATTGTCCAGTTATTAAGTCCTAGATTATTCCCGAGAGACTTAAATAGACAAAGTATGTAAAAATATGCGACTCTTGTCAAACACTGTAAATGTATTTTTATCCTAATTCACATACTTAACATCGCAGTAGGTATATTCAATTTAATTATTAGTGTCAAGTGAAATCTGGTGGAATTACATTCTAAAAGAAGGTGTTAATTTCTTTAGTAAATGTTGTTTAGTTTGTTTCGTCTTCAATCTTCCTCATTTTTAATTATGTGATTTTCAATGAAACGGTTCAGTGGAACAAAATAGGCACTTATAATTTAAAAAATAATATCTCTTATAGATATTTAATTAAGAGTGTTTTTAAACCTTAACTAAGAAACTTCTTTATATATTATTTTAACTGGTCCCTTGAGATTAACATTATTCAAGTTTCACTATAGTGTAGCTTTTTTGTTCCAGCAGTTCCCGATTTATGAAGGAGATGAAGAATAGCCTCGCAATTCTTCTGTATGTATGGTGTGATGTTCTAATTACCTATGTATTTTCATGCCAGGCGGCTTTCCTTCTATTCAAACGTGCGCTATTTCTCAAGCAGAATGCCAATGCTTTTATAAATAAGAGCGTTCCCTCCCAAAGCCCACATGCGGTTTCCTTTCAAACAGATGGGAATAAGTACATTTCACTACGTGCATCTATTTTCAACGGCCAAGAAAACTTCACGCCTCATAACTTGACCACAAGCTTCCCACCTCCTATCTAGCCGCATTCGCACGCCTTTCTATCTCTCAATCTATCCTTCACTTCTCGGAAAAAGTTAGTACACTAATTCACCCACCCGTTAAAACGGAATATTATTTATTTCTCCGGTGCATTCGTTCGGTACGGTGCATTTATCTGGCAGATTAGATTCTAGGATTCGCGTATTAATCAGTCAAGCAGCTGGAATTAAAATCATCGAATTATCGGGGGAAAATGTTATTCCAGGATGCTTTGCCCCAAGGGTGCTTTTTTCGTATTGATTTTTATCGTTTTAGGGAAGGGGTGTTTATTTTTCTGCTTCGAACGAATTTGCGTTCGTGTAGTGGGATGAATTTTTACGAAATTTAAATAAGTCGTTGTTTATTGTATATTACTGTTCTCAGGTACGATGGTTACATTTTATAGTTAAATTTTCTCGAAAATAACTCATTTTACACGCATGAAAAAGGTAATCCATCTACTATCCCTCGGTGTTTATAACAAGAATAATTTTCCTAGTAATATGAGATTGTATTCTTGAAACGTTTTTTTAAGAAAAATTGTATTTAAAAAATATTTTTTGTAATCATTAGTTATTAACTATGTATTATGTTATACGTGTATTATATTATTTATTGTTAAATGGTGCATTTTGTTTTAAATTTTAGTAATGACTCGAATATAAGATATCAGCAAAACAAACATCTAGATCGTTCACTGTCGTCATACGTTTTTTACGTTTGGAGTCAAATTATTCTGCAATAAATGTTCTATCCGGTCTCAGTAAACGACACGATCGTTTGCTACTTTTAAATATCATACGTCGAGTTATTATATAACGTTTAATTTAGGCTTCACATACGAGAACATGAGTGCAGTTAGGGTTAGCGTGAGAAAATGAGGTACTGGGTTCGAATCCTGGTTAAGGTACTGGTATGGATTAATCAGCGAAAGTTTCAAACGATAAGATATTTCCCTCCGATAAACATTTGAAGATTAAGAATGCGATTGTCGATCTCGAGCGACGCGTATGCGTTTGGTTAAGTTTCGGAGAAAAGCGAGAAAGTGGACCCAAACACATCAAAAATCTATTTCTCATGGTACAACAGAGGGAGGGATGGACTAGGTAAACGGGAGGTTAAACAAGCTCCTCGGAGAACGTTTTTATAAAAGTACACGAGCGAGCGTTTTGCCTTCCCGCGTGTCTCCGCACTACGCATCGCTCTTCACATTGTGTAACGCCTTCGAAGTCACGGCCTTTGGAACGGAAACCTTGTACCTTCGTACGCAGCACATGTAGAAATTCTTATTAAAGACTCCGCGGGGCATACGTTTTCGCGGGTCGGATCCCGCGGTTTGGCCTAGTTGGTCATGGGAATGCCTCTGGTGCCGAGTGAAGAAAAGATGAAAGAGCTCGACTCTCGTTAGCTCCTGGAAACTTCATTTTTTATCACGAGTTAAAAAATCGCGGTCAACGGATCCACTTATTTTCGTAGGCGATTTCTTTTGCTCGAAACGTTCCCGGAATTTTTCGTCAAGTTTTCTCGGATTCCGTGTCGAGCGCGTGTTTTTAATACGTCTCTCCTAGAACCGCCGACTAAGACGTTTTTCAAAGCGAGAGTTATCTACGCCTGGAACAAATAGAATCCTTTATGTGTGGCCAGTTGTTCTTCTCTAATCTAGAACGTCACCGGCGGGTGTTTAGTCGGAAAGTCAATATTTGAGTTTCGGTTTCGAAATACGAGGTATATTGCGCGCGATTTCTATACCATTGTGTTTTTTTGTTGATGTGAGAGCTCTGTGGATTTTTATTGCTTACCGTTGGAAAATTTTTATGGCTGTTTTTAAGCCTTGATTCGTGGCAACGTTATTCAAACAAATTCGGTTTTTTTGGTGTGATATTTCCCACGTTCTAGCTTTCGAAATGGTTAGAAAAAGTGTTTGATTACTCGTAATTTAGTGCTGAAATCATAGTTTTATCGTTAAGTGCTAATATTGATATTAAGTGGATTTTTAAATTAATTTATTGCCTAATTAAGCAGAATGATCAATCTGATGTGTTGCTACGATGGAAGTTTTGGAAATTAGGTTTCCATAAACAAGGGGACTGTTATGTCTCAAATCCCTCGAGAATTTCTGTTTTTTCTTCCAATGAAAGATAATACACTTAAATTTGGTTTTGAAAAAGGTCAGTGAAATTGTTTTTTCTTGGCTTTCACCCATTTGGATGAAGCTACTTTCTACAAGAAAAGTAAATATGAACCAAATATAACTAGAAATATCTGCTGAAGATCCTGTTCTATGAATTAGTAATTTATTAGTTTCTAACCATTTGGCTCGTGAATTTCCTCTATGAATTACCCTAAGTATGGCGTGGATTTAAAGTATTTGTTTATACTTTAATGCTATCGAATTTAGCGAGATAAAAAGACGGAAGACCCCATTTCAGACACAGTGTACCGTACGGTGTCCTCGCGACTTCAAAGGTAGCGCTGCCTTTTGTCATTGCTCAACTCTTAGTGCGAACAACTCTTTTCACCCCTCAAATAAAGCTTTTGCTGCTTCTCAGCAGTGTTATATTACGACGGAAACATTCTACAAATGGAGATTGGTGTTGACTCTCGCCCTAAATATTACGCTGTCGTTCCATTTCGGTTAAGTTCGCACGGAATTACTCTAATGCGGCTGGTGATTTCCGTTACAGGGGCTGTATTTGAGATCTTTTTGGAGCGCTGTTTCCTCAGAATAGCGTATGCATTTTCGGGGAATGTGATTTGATTTTAATATATATTTAACGACGTTTTCAATTTCCTACCGAAAACCTTTTTCAAGAAGTAATTACGGACGCAAGGTTTGGACGTTATTGTGAAAAGGTGCGATTTCCTTAAAAATAAATTTCCGTTTTGCGGTGATTGGAACGCCTTTAAAAATGGAAAAGGCTTTTAATTCTTGCTCAACGATTTATGTGGAAAAATCAGGATTATTTTGCCAGCAAGTGCTATTTGGAGCCTGCTTGATCTGATCTGCTGTTAGTCAGCTGATGCGAAGAGCAAATTTGAGAGGAAATCCGTTCTTGGATATGTAAACAGTTACGACTATGAAAACACAAAGGTCAATGCTTTTTTCTACAAAAACACAAGAAACCTGTTTTAACAATGGCAGTTGAAAATGAATGATGGGTTTATTGTGATCAGAAAATATAATTAATTTAGAAAAACACGCCTTCCCTTCCTGGAAAAATTCTGAGTAAAATATTGTACACCATTTTCATATATATTGTTCATATTAATTAACTATTGATACGGTTTCCCTTCTTTTATTTTAATGTTATGCATATCCTGTATCAAAGTATTCTCATAATAACGTTTTATTGTTTATCTAATAACGTAAACATACACTAAATTCAAAAATAAATTCTCTTCATAGAAACAATTCGGGGCAAATAGGTTTAAAAATTAATAGGTTTTGTTATAGTGATAGGATCTATAATTTTGTTCTGAGTCTAAAATAAAGCTCTATTTGGTTCTTTTTTTACAGGAATAAATATCGGTTAGACTCATCGTGGTAGAATCATTTTTTCTGATCTAAAAATGAATTTGTATTAGTATTGATGGTGCCCTTCTGTATCTGGCCCATTTCCATTTTATAATTAGCAATATGAGCAATATGTCGTGAAAATCAATGCATTCAGTATTATACTCTGTGCAACCCTGGTACCCCACCTGACCGTGCAACCGGACTAATGCACTCGTATTTACATTTAAGGTCAAAAATCGATCATTCATTCGAACGAATCCCTTGGGAACCTTGGGGAAAGCAGTTAACAACGTTACAAAAAGCCTTCCCGTGATCACCTGCCTGTTTTCGGGCCTCGCATTTTACTTAATGGCGACCTCGTCGAGTGGAACAAGGGTCATTTGCTCCCGTAACCCAATAACCAAAGTACTTGGTCCTAGTCTTCGTCTTCCCGCTCACGTTTTAGCACGTTTTCTCTCGATCCGTTGCGTAACGAAGACGTAGCTTTCTTGCGAGGGACAATGCTCGGGACCTTGCCGTTGCGAAAGCGAGCCGTGGACGTCGGTCAGCACTGGGCATGCATTTAAACGGGGCTTATCCGTGTCTCGAAGGCCTCAACGTCGCATGCGATTTCGACCCGTCAGGATCCCTACGTGATCGAAGTCTCCGGGGAAGAGGGGTTTTTATTTTTGGCCCGATCTTCCCACTCGGTCACCAGATGGCGTATACGTTGGATTGTTGCATCAAGAGGATGACGGGTGGGAAATGTTTGATGATTTTGAATTTAAGGGATCAGTCAGGAGGATAATTATAGATTCACCTTGCGTGGCTCACGCGTTTCTGAAATGTTCTAGGCTGTGAAGAACCGTGTTGAATAAGGTGTTTTGCTGGGTTTCATTGGAATGCTAACCTTACAAGCAGTCTGCCTTTACGGTAAAGACAATGCGTAGCTACCTGTAACATAAATTTTCAAAATGCCTAGTGTATATTAAATGTTTTACACCATCATTCAAGCATTTGTTAATTAAAATTGGAAAGGAAGATATTGCCAAGAATCAAATCTCCTTTAGTGTTAGTAAAATATATGTTTTTCGAGAGGAAAAGGTTTAATTTTCTATTCGAAGGGTTTTTTTCTAGGGTTCCATACCTTAACCAGAAAATTATTTAATTAAAACGAAATATAATAAAAATTTGGACTTTTTAAACTTTAATTCTGTTTTCACTTTTTCACGATTTTAAATCGAATTTAAGAACGCATATTATTGAAAATAACGTGTTATAAAGCTTTACAGCGTGAGTCATTTACGTACATTTTGAATTTGTCGTTCAAAGCTATGGTTTTAAGATTTGTGCCCTTGAAGAATTTTACTACGAAAAAATATTCTTTGCTTAATTTTCCGAATATTTCTTCAGTATCGTGGTATAACTCTCGTGGTACTCTCTTAGGTTCTTCTAGTGAAGCTGTATAGGAGGTAGAAAGGTAGTTCTCAGTATGGGAATAGCTTCCGCCAATATTCTCTATAGCATAGTCTGATAAGAAGCTATTCTCCTTATCGGTACTCTGGCAACGGTGGCTTAGATGATAGAAGAATCGATGAAAACTGCCTACCGTAATATAAGCGGGAGATAAAAGGCAGTAAAAGTTAATGATGAAAAATCGATCGGTAAAGGGTAAGACAGAATGGTATTGGAAAACATGTTCATCGATGCTTTTTCGGTTGGAAAGGTCATTAGGTTTTTACTTCGATGTAATGTTATTTTTATAATGTGTTTTGCATGTAAAATGCATAGAAGTATCGATAATCAGTAATAAAATATTTATTTTGGACTGCAATTCCATCGGTTCAACCTTTATCAATAATTGATAGAAATTCCAATATTGGTGTGATTTTAAATGATGGTAGAAAATAATTTCGCCCTAGAAGAACGATCATCAGTGGAATTGAATGGAATGAAGCGTATCGACCTCTGGCTATCGACTACTATAGTAATGTAAATATTTCTGCTACAGAACATTATTCTAAAAAGTTTTATAATTGGTAGTTAAGCAGAAATTACCCTATGTCGTTGGAATGTGAGCTAATGGATACAATTTGAATACTATTATTATTATTAATCGGGTGTAATCTTTACGCAGTGGTATCCAAATGGCCGACCCGCACCCCAAGAGGTGTTTGTAAACTTAGGAAAGGGCTCGCGAATGATTTGAGAGAGAATATCGAAATGGTGAATTCCTTTAAGGAGATATTTTAAAAATATCTGTTTCGTATCTTTCCGTATTAGACTATTGTTATTTGTTGGGTAAATATTTGCCTTCGATTATTGTCTTCAAGCATTCAAGCAGTAAAAACAGTTCTAAAGAGTGGGCTTTATATATATCTGAGAGTTTATATACATTGGAATGTACCGTCCAACTGAAAGTATTCGGTCCAGTTTAACCCTTAAGGCATTTTATGAAGTGTACAGTTTTAAAGAATTTGAGATTCAGCCGAAAATGTCCATTTAAATATTTTAGCTTCTTTCCCAATAAACCCTTAATCTTTAACTGAAACGCGTGGTAAGGTATGATGTTCGTAGTTTACCAAATTATTCGGAGACGAATTCGAAGATCTTTGGTTCATCAGAATCAAGCTATCGATCAGAATGCAAAGAGGCTTATCGAGGCTTCGCCGCAGATCTCTCCTCTATTGCAATCCAAGTCTCGCGTGGAGCGAAAAGATCGAGAAGGGACGACTATCCTCTCGAATCGAAAGTCGTGACCGACGGCCAAGATAATTTCGCTCTCCCGCGCGGCCGTGAACGAATGCTCGCGAGCCTGTCTTCGTGTCTTGTAGAGGTGTCTCGACGGAATTCGCCCGAGGGATATTCCCTTTGTCGCGTATTTAAGTCGACCTGCAAGGTACGTCGAAATATGGGTTCGGCGGTTGCATCGCCCCTTACGGGAGCGAACGAATTCGCTTGCGTTCGCGTCCCGTTCCGAACGAACTTCGCGATTGCTCTTTGCCCCTTTCATTGTTTTGTAATCGCTCGAGGTCAGTAGGCGAATTTATGTGTATCCTTCGTGCGTGGGTCGCGGGATCGCTCAGGTTCTTTCTTCTCTCGATTTTCGTTTCGTGGAAACCGTTCGCGTGGGAATTCAGTTCGCATTTTGACCCTTTTTGTTCAAACCTCGTTATATTTGGGCGTTGTTTAAATGCGACCGCTGTGTTCCGTTCTATATATCTGGATTGCTAATTGTGTCGATTTGTTTCGTTTAATCATTGTTTCCGTACAAGCGCTGCGAAGTGAACCTAAAGATGCCTAAAGATGAAAATAAAAATTTAGTGGTGTGTGATATGTAGTAATGCAACGGATAGATTGGATTCAATGAATAAGTAGAAAGTTTTTTAAGGTCACTGTTTTATATCTTATTCCCTCTCGTTTGTTGTTTGAGACTTGTTAAAATGGTGGCTTGTTGACTATAGTAAAAGTTAAAATTAAATATTACTGAAAAGTGATATGTAGTAAACTAATGGATCTATTTGATAAACAGAATAAATTGAAAGATTGTTCTAAGGTGACTGTTGAAATATCTTTTACTTCCGTTTGTTTTGAGGGCTTTGTTAAAATGTCGACTTTCATGTTTGCTTATGTTCTCTCAATTTTATCGATGTATTGCATCCTCTCTTTTGCCTCCCCTGAAGCACTGCAATAAATCGATATCGAGCTTATATAGATGAAAAAGCTAACATAAATAACAAATGCAGTCAATAATCTAACTAATGAATTCCTGAAATCGAAACGAACGGATTTCTGATATGAAAATAAATTTAATCCCGATGTATAAATACATCGATCCATCAAATCTTTATAAATCGAAAGTTGCGGTTATCGAACGCTAATATGCAGCTAACGTGTCGAAAGATTAGTGGCTTACCAAAGGAAAGAAAGTAACTCTCTCCGGATTTATCTCCCAAGATTAGCGAATCATAACATTCCAAGAAAAGTCCAGATTGTCTGAGGATTTTCTCGTAATCGAAAGAGTTCTCCAGTAATTAGACCTTGAACGTCTCTTGCCAAAGTCGATTTGGATATCGACGCGGTCGGGCGGTTTTCAATTGTTTTATCGTATCGTTGCATCTCTCCTACCTGTAATCTCTCATGCTCAACCCCTCATAAATTTCATCCACCCCTGACCTACTTTTCCTCGTTGAAAAAAAGAATAAAAGGCGGTCTTCGTCATTTGTGGCGTTGAATGATCGCCACCAACGCTTTGCCATGTTTACGCAAATTGCACTCGGAATGAATTCATATTCGCTCTCCGGTTGAAGGGGTATAAATTTCAATAAGCCGAGTTCCGATTTTAAAACGTTTCAAAAGTAAAAGTTAAGTCCCAAGCTCGCCAGAGAATTTTGAAATATCCTTCGGTTTGTGAAGGCGCGTGTATTAGTTGTCAGCTCGGTTTGATTTCCATAGCGGTTTTTTTTCTTTATTCGCAAGAAATGTGGCGTTTTCAGTCTAAATTGCGCAGTTTTGAAAGTACGAGTATTAAAGTCTTTCCTTCGAGAGCTTTAATTGGGGAAAGGTTTTTCCTACGAAACCTCGTAAAATTTTCGTCGTTTATTATTTTCTCATAGTGTATTATTGCAATTTTTCTTTTTTAAAATTTTATTCTTTTTTGTAATTTCGTTTGTGTGTTTTATCTTATATTTTTGTGATATTTATTATTTTCTCATAATGTACTATTGCAATTTTTCCTCTTTTTATTTTATACTAGCAGAAGTACCCGTTGATTCTCAACGGGGATATTTAATTTCATAAATATCAGTGTAATAACCTTGATCGTAACAAATTCTTCATAATTGTTGTTAAATAGCGAATACCAAACTTTCATACCAATATATCAAGAAATGTAACTTACAATTAAGTCTACAAATCCACTCTAACTCAATATTCAATTTAACGCAGGTTGATGATCTTTTCCGTGACAATGTGTCAAAATGTATCTACTTATGAATTCTTCTCCCTTGGCTTACATCTTCTTTATATCTAAAGGCAGGTTCTAGTATCTGAATGAGCTTTTCGGTAAAAATGTATGAAAATGTATCTACGTATGAAAAGAGGCATACATAATAGCTTCTTCCCCTCTGACTTTTATCTCCTAAAGGAGCATTTTTCTTCTTTCTACGCCGACTGAAGCCGCAAACTTTCGACTGGTCATCATTAAGAGGATATCGTCAGTAACTGAATAAGTGTAATACCGAGAATGGACAAAGACGTCATTGTTGTATTTCTTACGTGAAGAAAAAACTATAGACATTAAATAAGAAATGGTGTATCATTGAACCAGAAGGTATATTTCATTGTTTTATCTTGGCTATACTTATAACATGAGGTTGTTAGTGAGAATTCGTGACTCGTATAAAATGTAGCGGTATGTTAATAAATGCCCAGAAACGTAGTCTTAGATCTTAGGAATGATTAAGTGCAAGACACAACGCCATATTAGGATGAAACGATAAAAGCCATGACAATAGAGGGACAACTTTACCGAAATCATTCTGTGGAGCTATGCTCGTAAGTCGAAATTCATTATATGATAAGTGCATTGGGTTAAGTGAGCAGAAAAGTATTTGATTACAAACCTAATAAATATTTGCAATTATTTTATTGCTGAAAATATTTTCGATCGAATAATAACATTGGCAGTCTCACACAGAAATATGTCAGGAAAGTTCCTTTTGGATCCAAGTGATAAGGCTTCGAAAAATGCTAGTTTGATCTCGGTAAACACTTTGCCGATATGTCTGTGTACGGGACTTGGTTAAGATTTTTAGATTTATGTACTCTGCGAGTGACGTATGGCTGGGGAAAATATTGGTAATGTAAATGATCTGATATATTAATTCCTTCTCCAGTAACTAATGAAAAACTTCTAAAATAAATTATTTCCTGGACCCACAAAATACATTCAGCGTAGAATCTTCACATTAATCAATAAATACAGACACCACCTACCTCCGTTGAGAAGTTGTATAGTGGCTTAAGTAAATTCACATTTTGTGATTATCTGTATAGTTTCTTATCCCGAAAACAAACTTATGTTCAAGATGTTTAAGAATTATAACCTATTCTTCGGCTGAGGTCAAATTAATACATTTCAGCGTACAGTATGTTAAATATGTATTGTCATTTGGGTTAGCTGTTTTCAATATCAGAGTTTTATTTCGACGTGGCACTCCGTCAAGTAAACATCTAGGTAAATCATACTATACATTCATAACGAAATGCATAAATCAGTAAGTTGATCACGATGCTCGTAATTATAATTGAACGTTGATATTGCTACTGCAGCTATAATTTACGCAGCATTAGATATTTCTATACGGTTTCGAAAAAAAACAGAATTTTTCACTTTCAAGAATTAACAATACATAAAATCATGCAATTTCATAATATTGAAACTGATAAACAATATGACGAAAAGACAAAGCCATTTATATGAAGATAAACAACTTAAACAACGCAAAATATACATTACAATACTGGCCATTAATGTTACATAAGTTTTTTAAACGTTTTTACATCTGTTGCAGTAAGAATTTTCAACACAAAATAGCATAGTATTATAGTGCAGTAGAATAGACTTTATTCATTTGTGATTGAAAAACTGAGAAATGATTTCAAAAACTATTATACTTGTGTCTGTGATATCCACAATATACTGCGTTTCAAGCAGGGGTCTCCAAACTTTTCAGCTTTATTAACTATCAAACAGCAGATGCGGCCCGCGGGCAGTAGTTTGGATTTGGATTGAAGTAAGGGATTACCCATTCTACTACAATATCGTAGATTTTTTGCGGTCTACAGATAACTGAAATCCCTTTACCTTTTTAGGCTTTGAAATGTTACTTATTCGCTCCTGACCACTCGTCGCTCAAAATTTAAAAGAAATCAAAGACCGATTAAACATAAGAAATAAGGACGTCCGTAATTTCCTTCAAAACTCAAAAATAATATGAGAGATGTCCACAACTTACCACTTTATTATTTTAAATCAGTGGAATTGACAGCGAGAATGCAAATTCTATTAACGTACGAATTTCAAAATCGTTTTATTTCACTAAATTCAGTTAACAATTACGTAACCATAAACAAAACTCGGTTTTCACAGACGCTTAAAGAAAATTGAAAAAATCAATGAAAAAATGTTCGTACCTTTCAAAGTGCGTTTCTTCACAGGATATCGTTTGTCACAAATAATTTAAAATGCCATTCAATTTTTTCTTCATCATAAATCTTCAACTCTTATTTTCAAAATTTATTTTAACTGGCCATTGATCCGCCATGTCTTCTTATAGAATTACACATGAGTTCGGAATCAACAATCGCCTTGATCGTCAAGGGAATGGGTTTGTTTATAACATGAAAATTTATACGGAATTTTCGTATATTTTATCAAAATTCTCGCAATTTTTCATACAGGTACAGAGGGGCCAAATGAATCAAGCATTAAACTTAAATGACAGAAATAAATTACATTTCACTCAAATAACCAACGGTGAATATTCTACACGGAAAGTAAATGTATTTTGGAACTGACTGGTATCTCAATCTAAAAATGTGTAACATAAACACGAACCACAAAAGTAATCGCAATGTCAAAATAGAAACAAAAATTAAACACCAATAACAGAAGGATAGTAAATGAATATGGAGTGGAAGCACTTAAAAACAACGATTAAATCAATTTTTATATTCTGCATGTAATAAAACGTAATTTCTTTACCTTTTTGGTCTATCATACGATGCTGGAGGTTTGCTACAACTTTACAACTCGCCGTTCAACTCTTCAAAGATTACAAACACCGAATCTGGGAAATCTTTACGTTCTTCGCTAACTCCATTCCAGTCAATCGCTAAATACATCATTGCAAAGAGATTAGATTTAGTACTTAATTCAGAAGAATATACTTCAAAACTTACGCAACGTACCAGGATATTTATACGCAACCAGTTGAATTGATCGACAGAAATCCATTTTCAGTAAACCACTGTTATAAATCTCATTTCATTTTACGAAAAAGACGGTAAACAATTAAGTTGATGTAAAAAAAACTTGGTTGCTACAGACTCGTCAACAAAATTCGAATTAAAAAAAATTATATCGTCAAGGGAATGGGTTTGTTTACACATGGAAATTTAGTCAAAATTTTCGTATATTTTATCGAAATTCTTGCATTTTCGAATCAAAAACGATATTTCTCGACCAAAATAAAAATCTTTATTCTATTTCCCTTCTTTTGATGCTCGTTTCGACTCCTTACGACCGCTCTTTCTAATTTAGTTTTTCAAAAGAATTGAAGCCTGCAACGGAAAAAATTAACTTTACGTGTATTTCTTATGCAAACTATTTTACTCGTCTGGGTTCGAACCATGGACTTTCGGGAAATTATAAATACCACTTGATCATCCCCGGGAAGACTTTTAATGATGATAAAAGTTCGAACATTGTGCGACATCTGGTTTTCGAGATTACGTGGAATATACATATATACACACATACAGGCATTTTTATAGATATACTAGCAGAAGTACCCGTTGATTCTCAACGGGGATTTTTAATTTCATGAATATCAGTGTAATAACCTTGATCGTAACAAATTCTTCATAATTGTTGTTAAATAGCGAATACCAGACTTTCGAAACCAATATACCAAGAAATGTAAGTCACAATTAAGTCTACAAATCCACTCTAACTCAATATTCAATTTTACGCAGGTTGATGATCTTTTCCGTGACAATGTGTCAAAATGTATCTACATATGAAAGTGAGGCTTACTTTAGCTTCTTCTCCCTTGGCTTACATCTTCTTTATATCTAAAGGCAGGTTCTAGTATCTGAATGAGCTTTTCGGTAACAATGTATGAAAATGTATCAACGTATGAAAAGAGGCATACATAATAGCTTCTTCCCCTCTGACTTTTATCTCCTAAAGGAACAAATTTTCTTCTTTCTACGCCGACTGAAGCCGCAAACTTTCGACTGGTCATCATTGAGAGGATATCGTCATTAACTGAATAAGTGTAATTCCGAGAATGGACAAAGACGTCATTGTTGTATTTCTTACGTGAAGAAAAAACTATAGACATTAAATAAGAAATGGTGTATCATGGAACCAGAAGGTATGTTTCATTGTATTATCTTGGCTATACTTATAACATGAGGTTGTTAGTGAGAATTCGTGACTCGTATAAAATGTAGTGGTATGTTAATTAATGCCCAAAAACGTGGTCATAGATCTTGGGAATGATTAAGTGCAAGATACAGCGCCATTTTAGGATGAAACGATAAAAGCCATGACAATAGAGGGACAACTTTACCGAAATCAGTCTGTGGAGCTATGCTCGTAAGTCGAAATTCATTATATGATAAGTGCATTGGGTTAAGTGAGCAGAAAAGTATTTGATTACAAACCTAATAAATATTTGCAATTATTTTATTGCTGAAAATATTTTCGATCGAATAATAACATTGGCAGTCTCACTCAGAAATATGTCAGGAAAGTTCCTTTTGGATCCAAGTGATAAGGCTTCGAAAAATGCTAGTTTGATCTCGGTAAACACTTTGCCGATATGTCTGTGTACGGGACTTGGTTAAGATTTTTAGATTTATGTACTCTGCGAGTGACGTATGGCTGGGGAAAATATTAGCAGTGTAAATGATCTGATATATTAATTCCTTCTCCAGTAACTAATGAAAAACTTCTAAAATAAATTATTTGCTGGACCCACAAAATATATTCAGCGTAGAATCTTCACAGTAATCAATAAATACAGACACCACCTACCTCCGTTGAGAAGGTGCATAGTGGCTTAAGTAAATTTACATTTTGTGGTTATCTGTATAGTTTCTTATCCCGAAAACAAACTTATGTTCAAGATGTTTAAGAATTATAACCTATTCTTCGGCTGAGGTCAAATTAATAAATTTCAGCGTACAGTATGTTAAATATGTATTGTCATTTGGGTTAGCTGTTTTCAATATCAGAGTTTTATTTCGACATGGCACTCCGTCCAGTAAACACCTAAGTAAATCATACTATATATTCATAACGAAATGCATAAATCAGTAAGTTGATCACGATGCTCGTAATTATAATTGAACGTTGATATTGCTATTGCAGCTATAATTTCCGCAGCATTAGTTATTTCTATACGGTTTCGAAAAAAAAACAGAATTTTTCACTTTCAACAATTAACAATACATAAAATCATGCAATTTCATAATATTGAAACTGATAAACAATATGACGAAAAGACAAAGCCATTTATATGAAGATTAAAGTTATAAACAACGCAAAATATACATTACAATACCGGCCATTAATGCTACATAAGTTTTTTAAACGTTTTTACATCTGTTGCAGTAAGAATTTTCAACACAAAATAGCATAGTATTATAGTGCAGTAGAATAGACTTTATTCATTTGTGATTGAAAAACTGAGAAATGATTTCAAAAACTATTATACTCGTGTCTATGATATCCACAATATACTGCGTTTCAAGTAGGGGTCTCCAAACTTTTCAGCTTTATTAACTATCAAACAGTAGATGCGTCCCGTGGGCAGTAGTTTGGATTTGGATTGAAGTAAGAGATTACCCATTCTACTACAATATCGTAGATTTTTTGCGGTCTACAGATAACTGAAATCCCTTTACCTTTTTAGGCTTTGAAATGTTACTTATTCGCTCCTGACCACTCGTCGCTCAAAATTTAAAAGAAAACAAAGACCGATTAAACATAAGAAATAAGGACGTCCGTAATTTCTGTCAAAACTCAAAAATAATATGAGAGATGTCCACAACTTACCACGTTATTATTTTAAATCACTGGAATTGACAGCGAGAAAGCAAATTCTATCAACGTACGAAATTCAAAATCGTTTTATTTCACTGAAAATCCAGTTAACAATTACGTTACCATAAACAAAACTCGGTTTTCACAGACGCTTAAAGAAAATTGAAAAAATCAATGAAAAATTTTTGTACCTTTCAACGTGCGTTTCTTCACAGGATATTGTTTGTCACAAAAAAATTTAAAATGCCTTTCAATTTTTTCTTCATCATAAATCTTCAACTCTTATTTTCAAAATTTATTTTAACTGGCCATGTCCAGTTTAATCCGCCATGTCTTCTTTTTCTAACACATGAGTTCGGAATCAACAATCGCCTTGATCGTCAAGGGTTTGTTTATAACATGAAAATTTAGACGGAATTTTCGTATATTTTATCAAAATTCTTGCAATTTCAAATCGCATACGATATTTCTCAGCCAAAATATCTAAATCTTTATTCTATTTCCCTTGTTTTGAAATATATATATGTATATATTCTTAGACCACATTAGGATAAGCAGTACCACGTTTAAAGTTACATTTTCATACAGGTACAAAGGGGCCAAATGAATCAAGCATTAAACGTAAATGACAGAAATAAATTACATTTCACTCAAATAACCAACGATGAATATTCTACTCGGAAAGTAAATGTATTTTGGAACTGACTGGTATCTCAATCTTAAAATGTGTAACATAAACACGAACCACAAAAGTAATCGCAATGTCAAAATAGAAACAAATATTAAACACCAATAACAGAAGGATAGTAAATGAATATGGAGTGGAAGCACTTAAAAACAACGATTGAATCAATTTTTATATTCTGCATGTAATAAAATAAAATTTCTTTACCTTTTTGGTCTATCATACGATGCTCGAGGTTTGCTACAACTTTACAACTCGCCGTTCAACTCTTCAAAGATTACAAACACCGAATCTGGGAAATCTTTACGTTCTTCTCTAACTCCATTCCCGTCAATCGCTAAATACATCATTGCAAAGAGATTAGATCTAGTACTTAATTCAGAAGAATATACTTCAAAACTTACGCAACGTACCAGGATATTTATACGCAACCAGTTGAATTGATCGACAGAAATCCATTTTCAGTAAACCACTGTTATAAATCTCATTTCATTTTACGAAAAAGACGGTAAACAATTAAGTTGATGTAAATAAAACTTGGTTGCTACAGACTCGTCAACAAAATTCGAATTAAAAAAAAATTATATCGTCAAGGGAATGAGTTGTTTACTACATGGAAATTTAGACAAAATTTTCGTATATTTTATCAAAATTCTCGCAATTTCGAGTCGCAAACGATATTTCACGACCAAAATAAGAATCTTTATTCTATTTCCCTTCTTTTGATGCTAGTTTAGACTTCCTACGACTGTTCTTTCTAATTTAGTTTTGCAAAAGAAACGAATCATGCAACGAAAAAAATTGAACTTTACGTGTATTTCTTATGCAAACTGTTTTACTCGTCTGGATTCGAACCGTGGACTTTAGGAAAATTAAAAGTACCACTTGATCATCCCAGGGAATACATTTAATGATGTTAAAAGTTTGAACATTGTGCAACATCTAGTTTTTGAGATTATCTGGAACATACAAACATACAAACAAACATCCATTTTTATATATATATAAGATAAGATAAGATTACCTTCATCATTTAAATTTCGTTAAACAGCTTTTTTAATTTTCATGCTATACACAGCTTTCTTTCACATCTTTTAGCTTGTACTATCAGTAATTTTTCTTAGGTTTTTCACACCCACCTTCTTTGTGGGTGTTTTCCTGCTGTGGATCTTTTTTTCTTTAGATATCACCTAGGTTTTTTTGCATCCACTCCTTCTAAAGTTTTCCTTTCTATGTCTATTCACCCATACGCAACTTTTATGTTTATAATATCAATGAGGAAAGGTTAGATGGAAGAAGAGACTTTTCAGTCTCAATCTCGCCTTTAATAAAGACCTTATAGGCCCTCATTGAAGAAAGATTTTTTCCTAGGAAACGTTGTAAAAGTTTTAACAAGCTTCAGCTGGTATGAATATTTATCTCGCGCCGTATCTTACGCTCATTCGTTGAACTCGCGGTACAATAACTCTCAAGATAATTTGAAGCACCGGCCTCTTGACCCCATTGGCGACCCACTCTGCTGGCCGTGGAGGATAGATCGATAGGCCGCGAGCTTGAATTAAACACGTTCTTTTTCACTTAATTTTTGTCTCAACGCACTAGTACGAGTCGTTTGCGGAATCGCTCTCCGTAGGATTAAGCTCTCAGTGCCTCATTATGGCACAAGGGTCGAATTTACACACAAATTGTCGCGGCAGCCTTCCTTGCATCCATGGATGCGGTCTCTTTCCCATAAGGTGGAGGTCACAACATTGTCTGCGATTCATGGATTCCCTGAATGAATGTCGGAGGCTCGTTTGAGAAATGCTCGATTGCTTTCGTCCGCTCAATGCTGCGCGTTGAAGTCGTCGAAGATTTTACGGCGAATTGGTTTCTTGTACCGAGGTCGTCGCTCTTTCTGTGTTTTCTGTTTATCGTAAAGAGACCAATGTCCGATTTTTTGTCAATTATGTATGTATCATCCGATCTTCCCGTTTTCTTGATATTAGGTTCTTAAATTTAACCAATAAGTATTCACGTAGAGTATAAATAACCATCGAGAAGGAATCAAAGAAATTGAAATTTTCAGTAAAGTTTTAATTTTCACTTTCCATGAATGATTTAAATTGAATATGAAAGTTAAATAATGTTTCTCTTAGTTATCAAGACTAATTTTTCAATTTCAAGAAAGGGTCATAACTTTGAGATGCTCCTAGTAAATTATCCACATGTCACGCGGCTACTAAAGGCGAAGCGACTGTTGCATTAATAAAGTATAAGTGAGTTGGGTTTAACCAAGTAAACAGTTTATTTCGATACCAGTGTGGTTTTTCATTCGCAAAAAATTTATCTTTACTATCAATTGCATTTGTTATATTTGAGGAATCGCTATTTTTCCTTTAGTAATAATTTACATAATTTATCTGCTGATTATTTCCTTATGGTATTAACTACCTTTAATTGGGAGATCAACTGAATATTATTATTATAAGAAATAAATTGAATAAAAGCATCTTAATTCCGACGGAAAGTTATGGTTATAAACTGTCTTCGTAAAATGCTGCATAATTAGCTGTTAATATTTCCATTTCAATCAATACCTTGGGCTATAGAGCAAATAGCTGGAGGCAGGTGGTAGGAGTCTAAATTCTTGGGAGCGTCGGCGAGAAGAAGCTTTCAACGTTGGGAAGATCGCTCGCCTTTTACTCGTTCATAAAAGAGTTCTTCAGTGGCGAATTCCTTTCCTTGATCCGCCGCTTTCAACACCGTATGAGATGATAACTTTAAATAGCCTGCTCTCACAAGGACGAATTATAGTAAGTCGCCTCCCGTTGCAAAATCGCTTTTCGAAACGAAACGTCCTCTCTCGTTCAGGTGATTTATATCTCACACTATCGTTTTGTCATTTCACTTTTATATATTTACCCTACTAATTCAGTGGAACTTAGATAATTCTCACTTCTGTATAAATCGAAACTTTAGTTCGAACGTTTCCCACGGTCTGTAGTTTTTTTGTATCCAAACATTGACGACCGAGATAAAGTAATTTCACAATACAAACTTCCCTAAAACCTACTTGCATTAGGTATGTACTACAGTTCAATCTGTTTAATTTTTATCATTTACAACTGTTTTGTTTTCAATTATACAAACAGATCAAGATATGTACCGATAATGGTAGAAATAAATATATTTTAATATGCATTTGCAAATGTTACATTTATAGGGTTAATGCGACGATTTAACAGTTAAAGATTTGTTTCAAATTTAAATAATATTCGAAACTTTCATAATAATTTTCATAAGGCTTCATTCAAAGTCTTTCAGCTGAAACAACAAGATTATAAACCTCTTTTATTCGAAAATTATGAGCGTTCAAAATAATTACCTTTTTTGTGAAAACATGGAAACTTTAAACATTAATAACTTCGCTAGAAAATCTTTCATTGAGCTGAAGCTCAATGAGAAAGATTTTATGAAAGAGGTATATATGGAAAATTTCATAAGTTAAAAAAAAAATGGCGTCAATATCTGTTCGGTATTCCGCGGAATTCCCAAATGTACTAGTAAGTATCTGTTATAAGTATAATAAAGTGAGATTTTCAACACACACACACATAGGAACTTTTCAAGTTTTCGGAAAGTTCGATGTTTTTACTGGTTCCTTTAGGTTCGAATCACCCAAGTACCATTGCATTTCAAGTTCTGGAGGATTGCGCGAAGTTGTAGGAAGCGCGTGATAGATACGCAAACCGGAGTTCTTAAGGCGTTGTATAACCTCGCGGAAGAAAGTTCATTTGGCGCGTTGATTAGAGAGATGCGTCCGCATATCTAATGCGCGGGCGTAGTCCCCTCGAAGTCATTCCCGGTGCGTAACGCAGGCATTGAATAAGAGACCTCTCTTCATTCAGAACGTCCGCTCGTTACTCAACAGCCGATCCCGTGTGAGTTTCTTCGCAATGGGGATGAGTTGCGAGCGCTGGATTTGCATTTTTTAATTCGAAATTCCTTTTCTCAATGGCGCGTCTTTCGTCATAGGCCAGATTCGCGTAATGTGTTTATAAAACTTTGGGGGTAACGTTGGTTTCGTCCGTGTTTTATTCCGTGGTCGTTTACGAATAAAAATGTAGCCCACGCAGTTTTGAGTTAGTTGAATAATTTACGGAGCTAGATGGATATGTTGCTTCGCTCTAGTTATTTTGATCTTTACGTAAATGTTTGGCTCGTTTCTTCATAAAATGTATTTTTCATGTGGAATGACAGTGTTTTTGTATGTTTAAATCACTATAGTTCCATTTAAATTTTATTCTACTCTCAGTTACTATTATCTGTTCGTTGAAACGCGTATGTGATAAAGGGAACCAAGTCGTTACTCTAATTAATTACGGTCGCAGCTTTAATTTAGTTTGACAGTTGTCTGGTGGAACGTTAACCCCTTAACATCATCTCTTAAATATTACAAAATATTTACGTAAACATTTCATATTCAGCCAACATATTTATAACCATACATGCAATATTTTAAATTGAAATATGCAAAATTTACAGGAATATACTTTAAATATGCAATTATGTATCATTTACTATTAATTATAATTCTAATTCTTTTTTACAAGAGTTACATCGTTCCTTTTAATAATCAAAGACCGTTCATTCTTGTATTTCCATTACTTCAATATGCTTCATCGGGACTCAAATTATTCTCGAGGACTCAGCCACAACAATTGGACTTCTATGGCTTTGATTTTAGTTAATTAACTTATTCATATTAAACCGCCGCTCTAATAACATGTTTACTATGGTTTCATCATCGTTGTAATCGTATGGCAGGTTACCGAAGGAATGTCTACGCGAATCTAAGATCTCGAATACGTGTCATTTTGGCATCCCCTGTCAGCCATCGTGTGCCCTAACGTGATAAATGATTCGCCTGGCAGTTTTACGAGAGTGAATTTTTCTCATCGTAAACTCGGGTTGTGCTCAGCTCTTTCTCTCTCACTCGCAGAGCCTCTCAATTGAGGTCATTGTATCGAAACAGCTGCGTCGACGTCGTATCCCAGGTCCCCCTCTGTAGCCAACCATCGGGTGATTTCCTGCTTAGCCAGTGGGTCTAATTTTCCTTTTTTCTTACCGCAATCTGAATTTGATTGAGGAAGATCTGTTTCGCCCGTGAGGGTACTCATTTTGCCCAGTACATCAACGGTTTATTATTGACACAGTAGTATGATTAGCGCGCCCGTTACTCCTCAAGCATTTCCGGCATTGTCGACAAGTGGCTAATACCAGAGTACCTATCGAATGGCGATTCCAGGAAGATACTGCATCCACCTTGTAATTCCACCTCAATTTTCCCCAGCCTAGCCTCCCCGCCATGTTGGAAAAGTCTGGAGCATCTCTTCCAACCTGAGTGCAGCCTTATTTCACGCCTGCCCCTCCGTCATGAGATAATTGCGGTCCTTGTTCAGCATCCTGGCTACTCATTTCAAGGACGCGGAGATCGTGGGGAGAGCCTTCATCTCGATGCCTCCTCCTCCACGCCTCTTATCTCCGTGTGCCTCTGTCATTATGCATAGAAGTCTCAAGACGAGCTCTCTCAGCCTTCCTTCTTTTTTCCGGCACGTGTAGGAATAATGCCGTTTTTAACCCTCTGTTCCCGCCGTCTAACTCCCAGCTTCCATTCCCGCAACGGCACGAGTGAGAGTGTTTTGGCGGGTCCGCGTTGTTTAGGGGTCCCTTTCCGCATATTTTCCCGTTCTTATGGACACTTTCTTGCTTTTGCCTAGTATGTCGTGAGTTGAATGCACGAAAGAGCGAAAATGCGTGCTCCAAGGGAGGAATTTTGTTTGGGAATAAACTCTGTAGAGAATGGCTAATTTTTAATAATTTACGTGATGGCGGTGTCGATTCGGAGAGAGAAACTTCTCACGCTGTTTGAAGAGAGAAAATATTTTCTCTCTTGATAGTAATATATTATGTATTGGCAGCGGTAGTGAAGTAGGTATTCTTCGTCCAAGTTTTTTTTTGACAATTGAGATCTAAAGCTATATTTGAATTATTTCAATGTTAGAAGTAAATCGTATGTACATTGAATTGTTAGATAGAGAATCACTTAATAGAGACGACCTGGAGTGAAGCTATTATTACTGTTCGCAGAAAAATACTAGCTAGAAAAAATGGAATTCATTAGCGCTCCTATCCTAAGGTCCAGGATTCGAGTCTCGGCTAATCAGAGTTTTCTCGTAAGGGAATGGTTGTGTGAGTTCGTCCATTGTCTTTATTTACCTATCCCTCTGTAATTTTCTGATAAATGGATTTTTGTGGGGACTATGGAAAATAAATAGCTTTGTCGAGAGCTGTAAATGAGCTGTTATTGATTTTATTGAGGTTAATATCGTGTACAAATTATAATTAAGTTGTTAACCTCCCAATCTGCTGCAATAAATGTTTAAACTCGCCGTATACCTGTTTTATTGATGTAGCTCGGAAGTTTGAACCCGTTAATTATGGCATTATGTTTTGCTCAATGCTCGCTGAAACAATTTCTCCATCGTAAACAAGATTGAGTATCATAATAAAAAAATATCGCGGCCAAATTTCGCACTTTAAGGTTTCTTTAATGTTCCCCCATCCCATCCTTTGACTTCCTTATTTCTCGTGAGAAAACATCCTAGAATTCGCAAATTTCCCTAATTAACATTTCATGAGGTTTTGATACTCGTCATTTGTACTTGTAGTTGGCGGTTTGATATATTTTTTAGAATCTAAAGTAGGTAATGTGTTTTCAGGGGACTTAATCATGCTGTGTTATCTATGCTTCATGATCTGTAATACACTAAGGTATCGTAATAGTATTAAAGATGAAACATCATTAGCGTCGTGGGTGAGAGCGTCTATAAGGCCGACTGGGGAATTAAGTTGGTTATTTTTTTCCCACGCTGACAGAAAATTTCCCATCTATCCGCTCCAGCAGAAAAAATCACGTTAATTTTAGTTTGTACGTTTCATAGTGTTTTTTGTTGTTACGGCAATGAGGAATTTGATTGCATTTCACGACTTTATGTAGGGTATGCTATACTATTTCACGAAGTTCGTATTTTTCTCGGTGGAAAGAAATGCTACAATTTGATTATATTTTATTAAATCAATAGCTGAACAACTGTAAAGTTGGAAAGTAATCGAGGTAATTAAAGTATTTATTTAATCGAAAATAAGAATTTAATCCACAGAAATTCAGAATCTAGGTCAGAATGTATTTCGAATTTTTAAGTGCTCAAATATGAAACATTAATTCCAAAATATATTGCGGAAATTTCATGTTGTTGCTACAAATTGACTCAAAAATATAATTGCGTAGAAAAATGTAATTTTAAAGCGCAGTCACTCTGATGCATACCTTTCATTACAGCATAATGCTCAACGTATGGTATTTTATTCGAATCTTCAAAGCATACGTAAATATTCCCGAATCGATTGCATTTCTCAAACCTTTCACCTGATGATGAGGAACCAACTTATTTTCCCTTCATAACCCACGCTGGGAAGATATTTTCGTTTCCTAATTTGAAAGTTGCGTGAGATCCCGCTTTACGAGTTCGAAGCGCAAGATTTTTTTCATAACGTATTTTATAATTAAGAATAAAGTGACGTGGTGAGTGCCTACGTGACTTATCGGTAGGAAGTTCACGCCAGGGGTCAAGTTAAATACTTCCCCGGAAATCTTTTTCGAATGAAATCAGCCTTTCAGCGATCGGTTTGCCGAATACCACAATGACCGGAAATTCGAAATGATGTTTCCAAATTTTTTTTTTCGCCAATATTTCGGCTTTCTATTTTCTGGTTTGTTGCATTGGAAGATATTGTCTTTCAGCGCGAATTTTTCATCTTTTCTAAAAATATCCACCAAGAGCTTGCATGGGGGAATGATGCTTAATTAGCAGGATATTGAGGTAGTTATTTCTGGCTTTCCTCACCAATTTAGAAAGCTATAACCATATATATAAAATATATAACACCTTTATTGGTATTAATTAACGGGGACCTTAATTAGTGCCACTACTCAGCACACTCCTACTGTTCATCAGAATAGTAATTACATATGGTATTAATTACTTCATATTTAAGAATGTAATATTCTTCAAAAGGTAGTAGGAACAGGGTTGGTTTCAGGGGATAAGCCGACTGAGAACTTTTGTTAGTGTATAAGAGTTTTTCGTGTATTCTAATATATATTTACCGTGTAAAGCATACGCCGCGGGACCGGTAACTAAATTTTCTCCACTTCCTTTGGAAAGCTTTTTTGTGGGCCAGGAAATAGGGAAGGCGGACGTCTGCATTATCGCTGAAGGGCGGTAAAAATGCGTTTTTCCGCTTTTACAATGATAAAACTAAGAGGAGAGTGTGTACTCAGACTTTTCTTTTTTCGCTCCGCTGTTTGCCCTTTCTTCGGCAACGCTGGCGCCTCTGCGAGATAGTTTTTTCCGCAGTCTGGCCGAAAAGGCAAGCGCCCATTTAGGGAATTGGGTAAACAGCGTGTTCCAAAAAGGCGGGAACGTCGCTTGGGAGCGAATTATCGAGTGCCCATTACGGTCCGCGAATAAACGGCCAATTTAACTTGTGAAATGGTCGAATGGAGCGAGCGCGGGCTCTTTCCCGCCAAGCACTTCCTGGCCGCCCATTCATAGGCTGTTAAATTCTCTCCTCCCTCCAAGTCCTGGCATCGAAATTATAATGAATGCGTCTTATAAGGAAGGAGTAATACCAGTTTTCTGAATCTTTGAGCTTCAAATGTTCGATATCATACTCATACCTTCCTCGGACGATTGTTATTCCGTTATGTCAGCGATCAATGGATAAAATGTACGGAAGTGGCCGAGTTGTTGTGGAAGTCCATTGCAAATAATCTAAGGGATTTGTACTTTTCCACAAATTTATTAAACTTACTGCGAGCACACAGGTCAAACTCTACAGATCTCTATTTATGAATCATCACTCGATAGGCTTATTTTTGATTGATACTTTCATGTCACTTCGGACCCGTCGTTGGCAACAGGTTTTCCTGTTGTAATAATAAAAGTTCGTGTGGAAAAGATACACAACTCTTCTATTATTTGTTTATCTATAAATACTTTGAATGGAGTTACAGTTTGTTCCCCAATACTGATTGACCTATCTCCGGCTAAATTGATAATAAATAATTCACTAGAGAGGACTGTAAATTTTAAGCTAATGCTAATTTAAGATTGTCATATCTTCAACGTTTTGGCCAACAAACGATAATTTTAAGCTCTATAGAATACTAAAATATCTCCCGAAGAATCAAGTTATTACAGGCTTCGCACTTATTTTCCGTTGTGGTATGCTCTGTCACTTGAGGTTTATTTCTCCAAAAGGGAACCTCTAGCTCAGGGATAAGCTTGGAATCAAGCCCTTCATGTCTCCGTTAATGTCTTATCGATTGCTCTATTTACCGACCAGTTGATGGGATTTGGTAGTTCATAGAATCCCCATAGCTGATGTTATGTAATTTATCCCATGGAAAGCAAAAGCAACAGGCAGTTCTAAAGGAGTATGACAACTGCTACCATCGTATTTATCTGACAACCGTTGGAATAATCGTATTTTCTGTACGTTACGTCTCCAATGTTAGTGTTCTGTTTTTCCAAAATTAAAGCTATTAAAATTAGGAGTACTAAATTGTCTAACATTGGATATCGGTTGGGCTGCCCATTTTTTCTAATCTAATTCTCATTTAATTTTACCGGCTGCATATAGGGTGCCTCAATATTTTAGAATTTACGTAAGTGCTGTTTAGAAGTTTGTGAGTTATAGACATGATTTTACTTAAATGCTCTCGCTCTGCAATTCGGTATTCATTTCATGAGAAATTTCCAGTGAATTTTGTGGAATTGCTTGTATTTAAATAAAATTATTTTACTTGTTATTTTTTAATCAATGTTTCTTTATTCGCTCTGTAATATTGTATATTATTATCGCAGTGTTTTATATTGAGTTAATATCGTTCTGAGCTTAATTATTACGGAGCATTAAATATTTTCCGATGGAATTTTAGAATGACTGATTAAACTTTCGCAGCGACTCAATGGAATTCTTGCTGTTGAAGTATTTTTATCTCTAATTTGTCAACCATCTTGTCATCAAATCTCTCACGTGCTTTATCATGTTCGGAGTTGTCAGGTCTGAAAATAGAAATTTCGTGTGCCTTCAGGAATGCTCGGAATTGTTTATAGTGTGTCGGTATGCTTAGGATATTTGTCATCTATATAAAGCGGCTTGCGTTGGAAAAATGCGGGTTCGGCTGGTTGTCGCCGTGCCTTTGGTCTCTTCATTATGACCCATCGTTTGTTTAAAATCATTCCTTCCCCGACCCTAAACCTCAGATCGTTCGGAGACGGCCTAGCGATGTTTGCTGTAGCAATCTTTGCGATCGTTAAAGTCTCAGAGTCGAGAAGTTTGCGGAATCGACGGCACATCGTCTTCGCGGGCAAAGAAATGTGCCCTCGAAGAATCGCGGATCGGAGACCTTGAACGTGCCGCTGGGCACAGAACGCGTTGTCTCAAGAAGGTTTACTTTATTGGTTGCAGGATCGCATAAATAAGTTCTGCAGTCGCTGAGGGTATATCGCGAGAATAAGTTTGCAATATCAAGTCCTTGGGGCGGTAGTTTATAAGGATCGTCGATTTTATTGTCCGAATGCCTTTGAGCAATCGGGTCGATGGGAGTAATAAAGACAGTGAAATAACCGATAGCATTGTTTTGAGTGCGTTAAATGTGTCACATGCTCGCCGAGTTATTATTTATGGCAGGGCTATTTAGAGGAGCACAAATAGCGGTGAAAAAAGTGAGTTTAAGGAAATCTTTTGAATGATTATTGCACCTAATCCTTCCTAAGTTTTAGATGTGCTACTTTAGATATGGTAAGAAAAAAAGATAATTATATACATATGAATAAGTTGCACTTGATTTTCCTGTGCATAATGTACGATTAACTTTTTTTGGCTCCTATTTTGTGATCGTTTCTCGGATCTTAGATTTTTCTCCATAAATCTTCAGTTGAGGAGTCTTTCCCCACTACCCATAGCTTTTTTTATTGGTGGTTGTTATTTGTATTTATAACTTTGTATTTATATATCTACTAGTTTGTTTCTATTTGTTTTAACTAAATAGCCATTCTCTAATATTTGTCGGTTCGTTTGCACGGATTTGTTTTCCCAGATATAAGTTAGTCCTGTTCAATTGTTTCTAAAAATCAAGCAACTGAATTCGACTTTAATTTCTGTAACGAAAAGAAGATTTATTGCCCAGTCTTGACCTTTATTTGCCGAGTTGTTTATTTTCATCGCTCGTAAACATGTTTTATGCATTCGAAGTTCCGATGCTGTCACTATAAACGCTATGCCTGCAACTGCTCTATCGTCGGATCTTAACTGTCTTGCTATTTTACGCTCAGTTTGATTTATTGTCTTTTAGTTGTGTAATGCAAATAATACTGGTGCCTAATAATTACCGTTGCTATATCAGAATCAGTTTGAGTGACTTCAACATAGTTTCAAACCAAATCAATTTGTCTTGTGTGTATTTTAGTTACGTAGAGATCATAATTACATTTCAGTTTTAACTGCTGGTAGTTTTTCGCTAAGTTACGCCATAAAGATGCCTTTTGAGATATGTTACTCCCGCTTGATCACGAAACCTTACTAATGAAAGTGTTAATTCACTACTCAACTAAACTGGTTTTGATTGATTGTATGAGCAATAAAGTAACATTGATGTAATCTAGTGAATTCAATAATTCTTCATCATCAAAGGAAGCGAAAATATTTATCCTATTCGATAGTCGATTAAAAATTGATCATAGGAGAGTGTTTAAACTTCAATTTTAGCATGCATATTTCCTTTTCCCTAATCAATTCAGTGATATATGGTCGGTCTTTAATCGAGCTCGAAAGTCATCATTAATGCTCCCGGAGATCCGTAATTGAGTTATTAATAATTTAATAATTCAAAAACTCACCGTGGTTCATTTCACATAACGGCTTTTTAACACGCGAAGCAAATATGCAAATGATTTTGTCACTCGAATGCTCCATATTGCGAGTGTCGAAATAAATAACCCGCTGTAAAAATATGGGGACCACGCTTTCGTTGAGGGCATGTCACCCGAGTTAGCGCTCTTTCCAAAAGACAAACCTCAAGACCATAAGTTTTCAATAACAAAGACTGTTGACAAGGACGATAGAAGAGCACCGTCGTGTAAGTTTTTATCATAGTTAAGATCCTCGAGGTCCCTTAGACATGTCCCTTTCAGCTCTGTCGAAACGTATTGTTGTGCTTTCAGTTTCCGCAAGTCTTTGTGTGTGTGAGCTCCGAGTTCCTTGAGGAACGTGATGATCCACTTATCGTGCCTTGCTCTTCGAAGGAT
Organism: Sympetrum striolatum; assembly: GCA_947579665.1. Taxonomy (NCBI): domain Eukaryota; kingdom Metazoa; phylum Arthropoda; class Insecta; order Odonata; family Libellulidae; genus Sympetrum; species Sympetrum striolatum. Next base: position 22,686,005 of record OX388346.1, read on the forward strand.
ACGCAGATTAAAACTGTTGTTCCGGCCTCTAGATCGATCGAAAAAATGCGCTAATTCATTTCAAGGTGGTTTGGCACGTTAGGGCTAAGCGATGTGACTTTATTGGGGTGTTCACGTTTCGAAATGGCCGGATTCATCGGCCTGGTTTTTTCTGTTCGTTAGCAGGGGGCTAAAAGTTTCCTAAAATTTTGTTTCCGTTAAAAACAGTTTTTATCTTCTCTCGCTTGGCATGAGGTTAATTTACCAAAATTAGCAGCTGTTGGGAATAATAATAATAATAATATTAATAAATAATAATAATAATAGTGAGTAACAGTTATGTAAGACTATTATCTTCATGTATTTGCATGTTGTGAATCCGAAAATATGCTGATATTTATGCTGTAAATGAATTAAATAGAGAGGAAAGGGGATTGGTCGCTGGGGTGGTTATTTCTAAGTAGGGTTTTACAATCTTTAACGCCCATATATTCTTGCTTTCATGAATGTTTCGTTGATCAACTCTTGCTTGACTCATGTGTCACAAGTCATCTCCATACCGATCAAACCTTAAATTGAATACTATTAAGTATTGTTCGAAATTTTAAAGCGAAGCGATTTTCCTTAGTTGAAACTAATACATTCCTCCCTTTTATTTTTGTCCTGCCATACCATACCCGGTGGAAAAGGATGTGCAGTTTTATTTTACGTAGAAGGTTAAACTTGAGTCAATTTTGAATCCATTTATGTAGAACCATAGTTTCAGTGAAAAAAAATGCACGCAATTGTGATGAAAGAGTCCGTTGATTTCATAAAGGCTCGCTTGGAATACACAGCTGATTAACCACATCAGTCTCAGCCATTTATGGCACACCCGCTATGATGGTAACAGGAAGATACTGGGTGTGATGTTTAGATGGGCCTCTCTTTAGCTACGGCATTTGCGAAAGCCCTCAATTATCTTTAGAAAATCCTATTATTATCATCTCTCGTGATGGGGCACAGTAATCGCCCGAGTCCTGTTTTTATTCTGTAGGAATTCCGAATTTGCGACGCTCGTTCGCAATAATAGGATCCATTACGGTATGAGTAATCCCCTGAACAGCCTTATCGATCGTTAAAGTCTTCATATATCTTCGGCCGCGTAATGGAAAATCATGAAATTCATCACACCCGCCTTTTGGCAGCGACGAAGAATATGAAGAGTTGGAAATGTTTCTTTTCTCTTGATGTTCGAAATGCAATTAGGGTAAGATGGAGCGTACTTATGTGAAGAGTACTGTTATTAATTTTCTTTTGATAGGGTGTTTGTAAATCAATTATTGCCAGCGGTTCTAACGGTTCTTACTATGAATGAATGAACTTCACCTTAAAGTATCGCCTACCTTATCGTTCCTAAAAAACATTCATCTTAAGGCGAAGATTAGTATTTGCCTCTTGATCAATGTACCAATTTGTAAGCTTGTTCTCTTAATGAAATCTTAATGGAGGATATTCATTGTTATTCGGCTATTGTTTGGATTGTACAGCTGAGTATGATTCAGTATTTCCCTTAAGTGGGTTAGATGGAAGAAGTGACTTACTCTCAATCTCGCCCAAATAAAGACGATTATTATTAAATATCAAGCTTATAAGGAGCAGTAGCATTACCATTTAAGCTCATGACATTTGGATAAAGTATTGATATATTCGCATAAACAATGCTTTGCATAATGACGAGTTTATCACCTTTTTCAAATGTACTCTTAGTTTATTTTCGATAGATAACAATTCTCATTGTCACCTATGAAATATCAAAATTTGTCGTTAGTATTTATAGATTAAGCTTCTTATGCATATAATAAATGTTAAACATATTTCTATCTCCTTTTAAGCCTTCAAAAATTTCGATGTGAGCAATTTTTAATTTGCTGCAAAGTGCCTTCGAGTCGTTTATTCATTCATGTTGAATCTTCAATTGAATTTATGATTTTTGTGCCATCAATATTCTACCTTTGCTAGTTGATTTAAGGGTGACAGCTTTAAAATATTAATCTTTCAGTTAATAAGAATTCATTTTTTCTCTGACAGAGGCATATCATTTTGTGCTTATGCGACGCAAATCTTTATCGATTAGAGATATCCTTCATCAGCGTTTGAACTCAAACCGCCTTTGTGTGCACTCCCTTGTAGTCATGGTTCATGTCAAAGTTCATCTCGACCGCTCTAAATGCAACAGGGACTTACCAGCTTTAATCCATCCACCAGAGGCGCAATCCGTCTATTTATAATCTCACTCGCCTCCGAAATAAAATCGATATTTAAAATGTGATTCACCTTGGTTGATTTCTGCGCTACACGAGATGAAAAAGGTAGAAAAGAGCCGTCCTTTTGGGCGTTGCCTTCTGGTCGAGTTGCCCAACCCATTGGCCCTCGTGAGGACTTCGGAGGACCTGATTATCCGCCCTCTCTTTATAACGGAAGGGGTCAGCCAAGGACGCGCGGCTCCATGGAAAGGTCGCCGATTATGGTCGCGTCCGGCATAATTCATCATTAGGGGGGGATTCGCGACCCTGTTTTCGTGTTGGATTCCGGGGGACCTAAATGAATACCCCACGCCTTTTCTGCCCATTCCTCCTACTGTTGTTAATTGTTTTGGTTTAGTGTTTTCACGCGCTCGATTCACTAAATGGTTCAGGGTTACCTGAGCAACGGTCAACTTGGTGACACGAGGACTCGTAGGACTACTCAGCGAAAAGACTGCTCGGCGGAAGGACTACTCGGCGAAAGGACAAATGGTCGAACAGTTCGTCGACAGTAAACTCCGAGAAAGTGAAGTTCAATAATGAACTGTGATGGTTCGAAATGGTATTTACTTGATTAGGAAATTACGTTATGACGAAGATTAAGAGAAATCATAATGGTTGGTTAAATGACAAGTCGTCGACGTTGGATTCTTAAAAAGGGAAGTGAAAAAATGAACGATATCTACACTTAATGAACTTTACTTAATTTAGAAATATACTTTAATACTCGTATAGAAAGAAGTCCTACAGTCGACGATTTTATCTGTACTGCAACGAGTTCGGCAGTCAACTTAGCAATTTAATGGATCAAATTTTTATTTAGTTGGGTTGGTGAGAGTTAAGCTTATCTGTCCATGTTTCTCTCACATGCTCACATAATCAATCAGACTGTAGTGATATATTTTTGGAACTATAAATTTAGCGTCAGTATGATTTTTAATATAATTGTCGCCGAGATGTCTTTTAGAATATTTGTCTGTATCCGAGTTTTATTTTCAAAAATTTATCTGTCAGCGACGTATATTTTCTACCATTTGTTCCTCGCCGATTTGTCTTTTCGACCATTTGTCTGTCGCCGAATTGTCTTCCTAATCATAATAAATCTCCAAGCTGCCTTTTTGCGAGTGTATCTGCCTCTTATACGCATTAAATGGACCCATTGCGAAGAGAGAGTCCTTGGCTCATTTTTTCCTCGGCATTAGCGGTTCGGTCAGTGCTTTCAATCCGCTCTCCGTTTGTTTTGGATCGGAGAGTTTTGTTTTCATTGGGCCCCTCTGGAGCGCTGTCGAAGAGTCTGGAGCTATTTTTAAAAATTCGTTCGCGCCGTTTGAACTCACATGGCTCAAATCTAGACGGGATCATATCGCAAACAAGCACTCTCTCTGTACATTAGACCGGGAAAAGCAATCTGGGAGTACGTGGGAGGATAAATCCGCCGATTTCCCATTCATCACTTATTAAAGGCTCGCCCTTGTTCTTTAAGTTCCGAGAGATGAGTCGACGCTGCGCAGGATTTTCTTTAATCTCGATTGCGATGGGGAATTGGAGACTCGGTTTCATTACGAATTCCGAAGCCAGACTCTGAAATAACCTCTGGGTTCCTCTTCTAACTATTGATTTAACCATATGTTGCGTCATTGGCTATGTTAGTCCGGTGTATTTATTTTTCTAGTACTTTAGGTAAGCAGTTGATTGCTCCCAGATTTGCGCTTTTTGATCCAATCCATTCCTAAAGGTACTCCAAATCACTTAATTTACTTGGTTAATTATATAATCCCCTGAATACTGTCAAACTGAAATGAGGTGATGCAGTGAAGAGTTTACTAACTGCATAATTCTCTTATCTAATTAAGTCTTTTATTATTTTCTAGCATTTTAGATTAATACAGTTGGTAGTGCTTTAATATAAGTTTTGTTTTTGGTTCAATCGATTCGGAAAGCTTCTTTATATCATTTCATCTTGTTTGATTCCTTTTGAATATCTTGAGTACTTTCAAATTTATATGAAGAAGAAAAGGAAGAGTAAAATAATTGCGCAAATAATCAATACATTTAAATCCTCCTTTGGTTAATCCCTTAATTAAATCAATTAATTTAATATTCGTGCTATCTTCAAGGATGGATTATAATGAAAAAAAAAATAAACGAGGAAATGGTATTATCTACCGTTTTGAATTAATGTCACGGCCGACTTCTTTGTATTTCTCTCGACAATTTTTTAAATCCTTTTTCCTTTTTTTAATTTTCTTAATTACTTAATATCATATGCATATCTAAGTTAGGAAATCGTGGAATATAAAACAAGTATTTTATTCTTCAGAAAAATATCTAAATTGCACTATCATTTTTGGTCGCATAGGACGCGTAAGTGTAAGAAAATAACAACATAATAAGTGCTAAAAAGAATCGTCTTCATCTATAGTAGTGTGTGGCACCATTAGTTGTAATTATTTACCGCAGTGAACTCTTGTTCTTTTGAAACGTTTCTCCATGTCTCACATTCATGTTTATAAGTTCCAATCCGTGGAAATGTCTTTATTTCCCTCTTTGCGTCAGAAGAGCATTTTCGAGCGTATCAAATCAGTTTCATTCCAACTCATGAAAAATGTTACCTCAGGAGACGAAGTTTTGCTTATTTTCCCCGATATTATTTAATATACAGCCCAATCCCATAATTTGGGTAAAAGGCTATTCAGATTGCGCAACAGGAAAAGTAGTCTGAATTGACGCGCCATAAGCATGGGTGTGGCGGGCTTTCTTTTGTAGAGCCAGTGTCAATTCCGCACCATCACGTTCGGGGGTCCGCAGTCGAGGAATGTAAAATCAGGCGTGGAAATAAAAATATTCGAAATGATTTCCATCTTGTTGGTGCAGGTGTAATTTGTACGGAAAATTCCGCTGGATTTGAGTAAAATTTCAAATAATTGTCTTTTTTAATTCTGTTATCGATTTCCTCGTACAAATAGGCTCTTTCTTTTGTCAAGTTTAACTATAGTCACGAAAATTTTGATATTTTCAAGAAGACGTTTGGAAAAATTCGGGAAGATTCTTCTACAAGTTATTTGAAAATCAAGAGTATAATTTAGTATTTTTTCAGTATAATGGACCAAAAAATGATTTTTACTTTCCCACAAAAAGATTCTTGTGAAAATTAAATCTTTTTTCGAAAATTACAAATCATCCTCATTTAATTTTACTGTGAAGGTGAAGGTCCACTAAATTTCACTTCCGGATATCTATCAATATCACAACATCTTAATATGGCGAATTAGCCTAAAGAGTTCGTTTTTATATTTAATAAAATAAAATCGAGTGGAATTGTTTCTTTATCTTCTTCACGTAAAAAGATTAATTTCATTGCATTGTGTGTCAACCTGAGTATAATTACTGTTTGATATTGTACGATTTAATTTAAGTACGGGGAAATTTAAGATTAATCTTTCTAATATGAATCTTTTAGACCGAGGGTTGTTTATATGCCCTAATATTCCCTTCTCAACGTCATCTACTTCTATGTAAAAACATATTATACAACGCATTTTAATAGTGTAGTAACTCAGAAAGAGGCATAATTGAAGATTATCCCATAAAACTCTCAGATTTTTATATGCTTTGATATTCCCTACTCAACATACAGAATTTTGTATACAAGAACCGCTCCATTTACATCAATCTTGTGAGTCATCGACACATTCCTGAGGAAAAAGTCTCGTCATCCGCAGCGACATTCTTAACCCATTTCTCTGCAAGCCAGATACTTCCCCATATTTCGTCAATATCCCCCTGCTTTCTTCGCATTCCTTTGTCCTTTTCCGCTCTTTTTTACTATGCTGGTTGTCAGTGTCCCGCGCAATTTTTTGACCCTATTTGCTTTTCCAATTTCACGCGATTAGGAAAGAAAAAATATGTGACCCGACTACTTAGAGTGCGACAATTACGGATATGAAAAGTGATGGTGCGACAAGTCATCGGACCCGACAACTCACCGTGCGACAACTGACTGAATGACAGCTATTCGCGCGATTTATTTTTTATTAAATATATCATTAATATCGTCTTAAGTAGTTTAATCAGTAATCGGTAAAAAGACTACCGCTCAATCGTTTTAACTTTCAAAATTTGATATTATTTCAATTGTCGTAGCGATCTGTTGTTCTAGCAATGAGCTGTCGCCCTGTCAGGTGGCGCACGGTGAGTTGTCACACTGAGTTTTCGTATTCTAAGTTTTCGAGTCACGAGAGCTCCAACACATGAATTTTCGCATAAGAACACTGTCACGTCCAGTCAAAAGATGGGATATAATATTTATTCAGTTGTCGCGTGGTGAGTTGTCGGGCCCGATAAGTTGTCGCACTCTGAGTTGTCGTGGAACAGAAAAAATCTTCCCTTGGGTAAGTCACGATTTTCACCGAGAGCTTAGGAAAATTCCCACCGCCCGTTCCCTTTTCGGCGCCGTATAATTCGGAAGTTTTCACTTTCTTCGTCCCCAGAGGGCTTCGAGGGAATTGTGCGCGTCGATGCGTTCGGCCCGCGTCGGAACAGGTTTTCAAAAAGAAAGTTTTTCTCCCGCGTCTTGCACAACCTCGGCTCGGAATTTATAGTTTCCGGTCCATTTCCGGCTTCGCCAGACACGCTATGCCGTAAGCCGTCGCTCTTGTAATTCCGCTTCGAGATGACGCCGATTACGGGAGGGCATTTGTTTTACAAAAATCGATTTTCTTCAGTTGCGTGGCGCACGAATTTTCGGTCGCGGGTTCCAGGTCGGTGGAAGTGCATGTCGAGTGGATCGAAAGTGGGCGCGAGGTGATTTAATTTGTGGCTTGGAAGACTCTTAGGCATCAATTAGTTGCGTTACCTAAGTGTTACGGGTGCCAGTTTTTCTTCACGTGTTTTTCTCTTGGCGAAGCAGATGCTTCTGTACTCGCTTTTCTCCATGTGCGATTATGCAGAGTTGTTACCAGGTTGAGGAATGCTGACTCAATTTGAAGTATTGATTATCGAAATTCGTTAGTGTAAATGGTGCTGAAGACTTTTCAAAGGCATTATCGGTTATTTGTCATATCTGTAGAGATCGAAATTGTATAAAAATATGTTGCATCTAATTTCTTCATTTTGTTGACTACGGAACTTGTCTTGAAGATGGTTGTAGAAACAGCAGCCGAAACGTCGCCCTCACTCCGTAAAACAACCCGGTTGTCATCCCGATAACTACTCTTCAAACAATCTTTCCACTGGGAAAGCCTGAAATCTGAATTTTTCGTAGTTTGACCTGTAACTATTCTAAGTGTAGGATTTTTAGGTCCGATTTTTTTGTTATTAGAGTTATCGAGTCGCACTATTGTTTTTATCGAATTATCTTTAAACTGTTTCAAGTCGCCTGGTAAAGTAAGACTTAAAAGTTGTTATCACTTAAATATTTTCGTAGCTGACCACTACATATACTTCGCCGTTAAGCCCAAAAAGGGTATTTCTTGATTGCATTTCGTATTTTTAGGGAGCGTAATTGTACTCACCAATGAAAATTTTTTATCTGATTCGTTCATAGCTTGAAGTGTATCTTTGCTAACATAAGCATTACTAGGATCGAATTTTGTGATTTGAAGTAAAGAAGTCGCAACATTGTTTTTTCGAAGTTTCTCATAAATCTGTTTCAAGTAAAATAATCATTGAAGATTGAAATATTTTCGTATCTGGAAATTTGGCTTACAAATGCCGCAAGGATCTAGAATCGTAAAACAGTGCGTTCTCTGTACATCTTATCAGAACAAGAAATTATTTCAGAAATGAAGGAACTGCTCTATAAACTCCCTTTTCTCGGCATCAGGGAAAGTTCTCCTGAAGTAATGGTTAGCCTATTTAGTTTGTTACAACAAAGCGGTGACGAAAGGGAACTGCTAGAGTAGAAAGGAAATGATAGGACAGCTTCCGTCACAGGAAGCTTTCCTTTCCTTTCTATTTCAAATTCCCTGGAAAAGTAAAACGCAATATTTTCCCCGTAGAATCGATCGACTTTTTATTGAATGTTTGGCCTCGTGATATTTTTTAAATATCCTTTTCTTTATCCCGCACTAAGTAGGCGTTTCCATATCAGCGAACAACGTGCTTTAGAACCATAAAACCGACACGTTTCCTTTCCTCCAAGGTTGGATCATGACCCGCTAACCTTTCATGAGTTTCGTATGTAGGTTCGTGTCCTCTGCGTTTAGAACTATATCGTGGTAATCTAACACTAAAAAATAAAGCAGTTAATTGCTTAATCGACTGCTAGATTCCAATCCAGAGAATTATAAGTGTTGCTCTATTTGGAATTCCACGCGTAACCGAGTTTTTCATGCGTTGAGGACTGTATCGGGGTAATCTAACGCTAGAAAAATGGTTAATTGGTTAGGAGATTCCAAGCTGTTATACCCTCTGACCAACCTTCCTACGTCTCAATCAGCCTAAATGTTTCGCAAGGGCTTCCTTATTCTTCGTCTTCAAAGCCAAAACACTTCGGACCGAATCTCGAACTTGACATTTGCGTCCATCGTTCATAGTCAACTATTAGGCCTTCCAGTACCTGTGTGGTCGGACGGATGAAAGGGGAAAAAAGCCAATCTTTCAAGAGAGCCTAATTCGTGTCTCAAATCCAGAGCAAGGCTCTTCTCCGTGTCCTCTAGTTTCCGACCTGAGGACTTGTTCTTTTTCCCCCAACCCTTTACCTTCCGAGGGTCAAACGTCGTCCGCATCTTCGGCCAATCTTCCGCTCCACGTCCCGCGCTCCACTTTGGCGCTTCCGTAAAAAAGTCGAGAAAAACATTTCCTTTATCCTTCTCAGCCCTTTCTTACGAGGACCAAGGACTTTGATCCTTTTCGCGATTTTTTATTTTCGCTTTCACAAGGATCTGGCTTTTTCCGCAAGATTCTCTCCGGCCACGTACTCGACCTGCCGCTCGTCACAGCTCGGGAGCTTCTTTTTGTCCTATCTCAGCTATCAATCTCGCTGCAGGTAAAAGGATGCGAGGAGGTATCGATTTTAGATCCGGTTGTCCGATCCAAAAAACTCGTGGGAACGAATGGTCTCGATGGCTATAGGATATCCTGTCGACGCATTCCTGAGGGATTGTCCCGGAAGGTGGGCCCGCCTCGATTGACCGACAAGCGGTTGCCCCGCGTTACACTTGACCGAACGCGTTTCACCGACCACTCGTTTTGACGACAGATCCGCTTTCTTGGTTGTCGTACGTGTTGCTGTTAAATATGTTAATTCTGTGCATCATAAGGCGACTTACTCCCTCCACTTATTACTGAAGACTAAGTTGGTATTTTCCTATATCCACAATATCTTTTTCTGTGATCAATATTGACCCTTTTATTTGCTCCGCGAAACCATTTTTCCTATTCCTTTTGTGTTACCGCTGTACTTGTTTAGAGAATAATGTATATTATTGTTTTTATTAAATGGAAAGAAAAAGAACTTCGTATATTTCTACACTAATATTAATATTAATAATATTAGCGTGGAAATATACGAAGTTCTTTTTATTTTCATGCTGAGAGTTTTACATACTATTTATGGTATTGAACATACCTACATTTCCCCTAGAGAATCAGCTTTAAAATTAGCCCTTTATCTCGACAATAACTGTCATAGAAGACTTTTTGACTATCTGTTCTAAGTAAACAATTAGTATAAGAAATAATCTAAACTCTATAAACAATTTAGAGGAGTCCGTCCCAAAAAATATTTCAAAATTATAATTGTTTCGAATATAATAATATACTAAAATATACTGGAGATAGGATATAAGAATCAGTTTCAAATTTAATCGTAGAATACGTATCATAGTAGGCTTGTCGGTCAAACGAGGGGTCTGGTTGGTCAAGCCCGCGTGAAAAATTTAGATTCTTTTACAAAGATTTGATAACCTACGGTCGTGGGTCTCAGTTCCTATAGTGTTATACAAAGCTTTTTTAAAGCGGTCGAGCGATGGAAATCTTTCCGGTGGAAGCTTCATTTTTATAACTGAACCGCGTATTTTATTTTTCCGCGCCGGAGGATTAACGATAAGAAGAAGGAAACTATCCCTTGGGAGTATATGATAAGGTTTGAATTTACATGGAAATTTACTTTATTCACTTGACTTAGGTATCGGTAATCCAAGCTCTGCCCTTGAGTTATTCTTTTTATTCTACGTTCATACTAACGGAATTACACGGAAAGCTGATTAACTGCTATGTTTTAGTGGGTATTTATTTTGGTCCTGGAAAAGGGTCCGGTAATCCGGCGATCAATGTTGCCTATTCATGGTTTTCAATACACTTTTATTGTTAGATCAAATTTTGACTAACGAATGAGAGTTTGTTTTATAATTATTATTATTAGACAATAGTCTCGTTGTTATTATTAGGAACTTGTCCAGGTTGTAACCGTATACATACAATGGACAAAGATCTGAAATAACACAATCCTAAAGATAATATGTATTTTGCTACAGTATCTTTGTGAAAATATGTTAATTTATATTCGGAAGGAAAGGTTTCAGTTGTGAAGTGCGTTGAGCGAGGGTTAGTTTTTTAGTGATAAAAACTCATTTACCCTGAACCCTTTTTCGAGTACAAAAATTATTCTTTTAAGTTACAAATTATATTCAGAATGCTTCAGCTGGTCGCATATTTGTAGATAAACTGAAAATTTTCCAGGTGCATGTATTGGGCTAAACATGCAAATTTCACCCGATTTCCCTATCCTTTCTGTTTTATCAAATCTCGGCGTTGCCGTGGCGAGTGTTTCATGCTAATCTCACGATCATAATCTATTTTCCACCCAACAGTTACTGTCGTAATTGAAGCTCGGTTTATGTTTTAAAAATGCTAATGGCGATCTCTTCAGATGTTTCGATCTGAAAGTTGGATAATGAATTCTTAATGGAATCCGGATGGGGCTAAATTTGTGCGTGCTACTGGCAGAGATTATTATTTTCAAGGTTTCATCTCGGCGGTAAAAAATTGATAACTTGCTTCCTCATGGTCCACTCAGGCAATGTCAGAAGGATTGATTCTCCTGCCGGAACTTAGGCATTGGAGGTTATGGATTTTCCTTTCAGCCGTTACATTTAAGGCTTTTATATTCTTTAGTTGATCAAGGAGAAGCAACACTTATGATAACGTCTTTGTTAAGCTTGGAGCAACTTTAAAGCTATTATCATCCTTCTGTTGTCGAATTTGAAGTCTTTAGTTATTTTGTGATGATATTACCAGTAAATTTTATTATACATGTCTTTGGTACTCCGTATTTCAGTATTTATGAAAGATTACTTATTATTAATTATGCTTACATTTCTGCGTTGATTTGTGACAGAAATTCTAGTAAAGGCTTTTGTGTGATTCTATATCCTAATGCAAGGAAACTCAGTCTTCTTAATGTTTGAAAAATGCTGTACGAGTAAGAATCCTATTTCGTGAAGTCTAAGAAAAAAAAGCCCTCGAAAATAGTGTTATTTTTAGATGGAAATATTTAATAAGGATTTTCAGTTGATATCTTACTTCATTAAATTTCAATTTGGAATCTAAACTCGTATAAATTCAAACTTGGGATAATTTCTCCTCATTGTTATTCATTGATTTGTTTATTTATTTACCTACTAATTACTCCTTTATTTCCCCTTAGCAACTTAAATCCCTGTATAACTTCCATGGCTTACCTTCCTTGATTTCAAGTTCATTTTATTACATTTTTTTGTAGATTTAACATTTAGCTCCTTTATGTCTTTTTTAACCTATGCATTATTTAAACATATAGCTTTTCCAATTCTATCGCTATATTAATTTATTTCAATGATCATTATATTTTCAATTTTTATGGAGCGTTATGTTCAGGTGACCGCAAATGAATGCAGCGCATCTAAATACAACGCAGATTCAAATTGATAAATTAACTATTAATTATGCAGGGAGTGTGAAGGTACAGATTATAACTGTTTCTCTCCGAATAAAATTAAGAAATAGATTAGATTCGTTGGTCAAGAGATCATTTCAGCTCTACTTCGCCTTTGTACTTGTGCCGAAGGTAACGGAAAATTTCCAATATACGTGCCTCGATTCCGTCATTTTTTCGGATATAAATCGCGCAATCCTTGGCAGGATTTCGTTCATTCTCCTTCCATTCGATAGGATTTCTTCTGCTACGGCAAAGGCTCAGAATCTCGAATGGTTCTATATCGCCCGGCCTTTTCTCGTGATTGATATCTCATAATTGATTGTTAGGTTACGCAAGGGATAGACCAGGGTTTTTTTCTCGGGCATGCGTGACAGGAGGAGCCCACAGAGTTTGTGGGTAAAAGTAGACGTTCCGTCCGCAGATCGTGAGGCCCTCTTTCGCTCGCAGTTTTCATTCTTATTTCCACTCTCAAAGAGTCAAGCCTTAGTTTTATGGGCGCGTCTGGTCTGTTAATTATTGCGGGGAGTCATAAAGTAGACGAGATTTAAGGCAGCGGAGAAGTTTCGCCTCCATTTTGCTTCGCACGAAGAATTTTTAGCGTGTTTTTTCTGGGTTGAGAGTTGATGTTTTTCAGCGACCCTGTTCGGTGATTTTGTTGGTCGTTTGTAACGAAAGTTTTGGGCTATGAATATGTAATGAGGATAGAGCATTATTTATGGGAATCAGCTGCGCACGATATTTTGAATTTACGTAGTTAATTTTCTGAAGTAAACGACATCTTTAATTTGCCTCGAAACATCGAATCTCGACTTGATATTTAAATTGGTATACACAGCTTTCTTCAAGTCTTAAGGTCTATGTTCAAACCAAAAATTAGTTGTTTAATAATAATAAATAACAACGACTTTATTAGGCGAATTAAGGTCCTAAATGACTGCTCTTAGAATTGCAAATAAAATAATATTATTAGCTGGATCAAGGGATAGAGTATACCTATAATATCGTCGTAGAAGATTTACAATAAATACCTTCAACTCAATATTCGTTTTGATATAAATTCACTAGGCAGATGATAACTTCGCTTTCATGCGGATGCTCTCCTGGAATCGAACCCGGGACCCTTCACCCTTATCCTAGAGAACTGTCCGTCTAACTCCTCGTGAAGAGTATACGTGTATGTTATTAAGGTTTAATCTACTCCAATCCGTATTCATTGGACGTAATTACTTAACTGAGTTAATGTTCTTCTGCTCTGGATACAAGGTTGCGCCCAAGAGCTCAAGGATGATTAAAAAGGCAGAAAGATCGCTGATGAAATCTTGGCATAACGTTACGGTTGCATCGAAGTTTTGGTTCCGGTCTTATTATTAATTCCGGTATAGTGAGACGAAACGATTAAAATCGGATGAATACAAACGCCAAAGGTTAAGGATGAAATTCTTCTGAAGAGCCATCGAGATATTAATCGAGCTGTTGAAAGAAATTTCCTCGTGGGGTCTCTTCTAGGAACCGAGGATCAGAACAAGGGTTGTTTATTTTAGAATGAAACTAAATTTTGCTAATTTAGATACATTATTGAGGGTGGTTTTTGATGATTTTTGTTAATATGATTACGCAGGCGGTCTGACTTATTTATAAACAGTGTTGTTTACTCCAGAACAGGGGTTTCTAAGTTCTCCTCTCTAAAGGCTCCTACATAAAATTTAGAAGTTATAGATAATACTCACTCTAATGTTAAAATCATCGGAAACAATTATTGCTGTTGTATTATAAATCCTGTATATGAGTTCTACATTGGCAAGTTCTTAGAATTTAAGTTTTGCACATTAAATCAGGAAGCGCTCTTTTTAATATCCCTTGTCAATATTTCATCTAGTGGATGAAAATCGTTGGGAAATTACAGGAAAGAATTAAGTAATTGGGCTAGGTGGATTCAGTTAATTGGCCCCGTATGGCTCGCTGGCTGTGTTCGACATCCTTCTAACCTACAGGTATTTTAAACATAATAAAATATTGTTTTACTCGTATTGCACATTTATATGCGGGAAGGGTGATGATCTCTGTTTTCTTTAGCCAATATTGAGGTAGAAACATTTCATTCAGTTTTCAGTATGGTGAGTCTGAATGCATCTATCGACAGTTTGTTTGATGAGCTCAGTATTAGCGTAAATTATTCACTACTTACAATGCGGAGCAATAAAAGAATGATTATAAGCGTAAGAAGCCATTGCTTCGATGCATCATTTCAGAAGGAGTGATGAAAGTAGGAAGCGTCGAGTTCGCCCATCAAATTTTAATGCCCCATCTCTCCGATGTTTCATTTTCGATTTACAACTTTGTTTTACGCTACTCATTGATGTCGCGTGCAAATGAATCGCGTAATGGGAAGAGGAAATAAAGCCACGTTTTGAAAACTCTCTCCCGCAGCGAACCAATGCTAAACCTGAGGAAGTTCCATTCATTTTTTTAACAGCGTAATCTCCCGCTAGCGGAAGCTTTATGCTCCATTAGGTGCCGACCCCAAAATAGACATTCCCATCTTTTGAGTGGAGATGAGAGTGTTCTTATCCGAAAATTCTCCCAGGGGTGGGAGCTCTCGTGACCCGACAACTCAACAGTGCGACAACTTAGTGTAATAGAAAAAATGTTTAATAAAACAAGGTTTTAAATCAACACAGTAACTTTTACTATTTGCTGTTACTTTGTTGTTTGTGAAACTTTTGTTTTATTTAACCATTTTCCGATTACGTCGGAATTCCGCAAAATTACAGCCTCCTCCGTGATTTTTAACTTAGAGTACGACAACTCATCGCTGGGACAACTCATCGGACCCGACAACAGATCGATACGACAATTGAAATAATATCAAACTTTGAACGTTAGAACAACTGAGCGGTAGCCATTTTACCGATTACTGACTATTCTAGTTAATAATTCATTAATAATATATTATTATTTATTAATAATATAATTTATTTATAAATATGATACATAACAATAGTATTGTCATTATTTATAATATTTATAATAATATTTATTCAGTTGTCACACGGTGAGTTGTCGGGTCCAATGAGTTGTTGACCTCTGAGTTGTCGTAATTTTAAGTTGTTACGGGACCGGGAGCTCTACCTTATGGTGGGAGCTCTGCCTTCCTTGGGGGGGCGTACTTGCTTTTAATTCTCTCCTCACAACGTTCTTGCTCGATATTTATAGAAAGCGGTACGGTTACCTTCTCCGATTCTCGTGCTAAAATAGTTCGCACCTTTCCCTTTCAATTTCGGTATAATTGAAAATGCACATATATAAAGTCCCGTGGCGTTCGGGTGAAAGTAAATGGAATAGCTTCGTCGGAATTTAAATGGCGAGGATTAATTATTATGAAAGAGATTGCGGACGAAATGTGTGCCATAACAGTGTGGCGAACTTTCTTTTTGGTCCACTGTTTTGGTAACTGCCCTTGGTGTGACTCACGAGAAAGTTCGACGAAGGCTGTAATTGATGGGCTTAGGAACATTTTTAAGTATCTTTGTGGATCGTCAATATTAAAATGAATATTCCATTGTTGTTAGTGTAGATAGTGGGAGCAATATACGACTGTACACGAATTTGGGAATATATTTATTTACCCAATGATAAGATATACGTACGATATTATTAAGTATAATGAATAACATTCCGCGATACCTGGTGGAAATTCATTTTAAGAAATAGGCTTTCTGACAAAACTTGTATAAATTTCACGATACAAAATACTTGTATATTCCACTCCGTTATGAACATTAATGAAAATAAATTAACTCTCTTGCCAAAATGCTCTGATTTTAGGAATACGTTGCAACTTGGACTAGGGGTTTACTTATTATCATAGAGAAAGGACAGCTTAATTGGGGGAACAACTGACCGGTAATCGGTAGACCCGGGTTCTTGTTCCGGTCTTGCTAAACATTTCTCCATGTGCTTATTATAATTTTTATTATTTAGTAGATGTTATTTAGTTACGTACTGGGCTTATACTCATGTTTTAAGAGAATTGCTCTTAATTAGTACAAATGTTAACTGACCCGTAATTTTTCAAGAATGCTTGTGCCTGGTTAAATAGAAATTAGATGAGTAATAAAAACAGCTACGTTGGTAGCATACCTGCCCCCAGCGATGTTGATATGCTGAGCTGGGTACATTGGGATTTGGGATAGGTATGGGAACATGACTGCCCATACATTACCTCTTTCTCATTGTTTTCAAATTGCGTAAGCGTGTAACAAGGCTGTGATTCGAATGTAAATTCATTATTGTATTTAAAATTTTTCTCCGCGATGTTTTATTTATAACCCCGGCGTTTAGTCAATGGATAATAATGTACTTCCACACCGGTACTAGGCTATGCCGTTTCCTTGTGGTGGTAATTGAATGTTGAATAATAAGACGTTGTTACTTTATGCCTTCTTTGAATAATAACACAATGTTCTTACAATCTGCCTATTTTGAATAGTAACACAATGTAGTTAGAATCTACCTTCTTTCGCCTTGTCACCGGATTCAAGATTATTATTAATTTTTTTGGTAAAGGGAGAATTTAATTGTGCACGGTCTACCGCACTTAGAGTTCAAATTCATTGTTTAGTCCTTTATAAGCCGCAGATCTACCAAAACAGACGTCAATTTTCCGCTAGGATGCATGTTTGACATGGCTATGTTTCTGTGGTGGAGTATTCTCAGTAAGCATATAATACTGTTAAATTTGCCGGAAAATTGTACCCTGTTAGTGATACGGAGAAAGGAGTTCCATTTAAGATGACTAAGAGAGGAAATGGGAAGCTTCAAATGGTAAATTAACGTGGGGTTTTGTTTTGAAATAAGTGTATGATTTACATTTGAAACGATGTCGCTTTATACGAGCCTACTGCTTATTTATGCATCCTCAAAGGCGTTTCGGGTCGCCGTAAGAAACTCTGCAGAGGAAGCGGTGAAACTCGAGACGCAAAGCATCTTGACCCTAGAGTCACGCTTTGAACTCATCAGCGACCGCAGCTACAATTAGACGTTCAGTAGGAAGTGCCGGTGTTCGTTCCCATCGCGACCGCATTCAGCAAGAGATCGCGTTGGTCGCCCACCGATGACATTATGGTTGGAATTCGCTGTCGTCATCCGCAAAGATGGTTCTCATTGAAATACGTCTTCCGACGTCCTTTTCCTTTCGGAAGCACACGCATGTTTGCTCGCATTTATTCAGGGGTCAACGAAGTTTATTTCAGTAGATGTACGGTCGAAGTCCGCCTCATTGGCTGGATTGTACCCTCCGTTATAAAAGTGTCCTCGGGGTCGATTTGTTTGGCTTCCCAAGAGCATGTCCGAGTAAACCCGCGTTTCAAAGAGAGTATTAGACGAGGAATCGACGCGTAAATGCCACTCATGCCCCGTGAAAACAAAAGTAGAAAGTCATTATTAGGCAATAGAGTGTGCGTTTGTGGGAATTATGTGATATTCCTCTTCCTAGCGTATGGTTTTTTATGGTGTTAGGTAATTGATTGCTGATACGAAGGGATCAGAAAGTGTTAAGAAATTAATGTCTTAAGTCGGGAGAACCGTGAAGAAGTTATGTCTGCTATGTTATACGGTTTGATGGTCTGTTTTGGTTCCTTATGATTTAAGTTCTACTAAAAGTCTCGGAACATTGGGTTGGTTCATAGATGATAAGAATTTTTTAAGATACTAAATCAGTTTATTTCCGGGATCCGCATTGCAACGCTATAGCAAGATCGATCGACAAAGAATAATCGAAATATTCGAAGATAAATGAAGAGCTAAGCTAATTGAAGCTGACAAATTCCATCTGCAATGCTAACATTCGATTTTATGCCTTATTTATTTTGAAAGGATAATCAATGGAATCTATCGACTTTAATACTTGAATGAGAAGGGTTTTGAAATTATTTTATCATTATTATTTGTTATATTTTTAATAAAGCGAAAGCTGCCCTTGGTCTTGACAAGCGTTGAGTAGCGATAAACAAAGCAATGCACATATTTTCGAACACGAAAACCAAAACAAAAGCATGTACTTACTCTTTTAGCGGATAAAATGATTAGTTATTCAATTTATTCCTTCTAAATTTCGGAGTGACTTGTGAATGAACGTTAATCAAATACGCTGATTATGTAATTGTGGTGCGCACAGAATGGTGAAAATTTTTCCAAGGCGTGTATATTTTCTCTTCCAATAGGGTCGCGTCTATCGACGTCTACGATGATAGACAGTTTAGTTCATTTCCTCCATAAATCGCGGGAAGACAGGTCCTTCTGGTCAAAGGGCATCGAGTCTGCACAATCGGAGGGCGTAGGCACGCGTTTCTCCGTACTAGAGGTGTATGATTAGCCCCCAAAAACGAAACTCATCGCCGCGAAGGTTTCCTCAGAATAGACACATAATTATATCTCCATTCGGGAAGCGTCCGAAATCCTTCTCGTTTGTTGCGAGACGCCTCGAAGGAAACCACACGTGGCGTTCCCATGCATTCATATGGCACACAATAAGCAAATGAAACCACGTTGCAAAACGCTCATGCCGTTACGGTACACGCTTCGAAAAAAACGCCCGCTATCGCGTTACACGTCTCCGGAGACTGTCCTTGGCTCCATCTGCAGCTTTCATCTCTCGCTAGGTCCTTTCTCTCCCTTTCTCCGCTAACTTTCACTCCCTCCCGAAAACCCCTTTTGGCCCATTTTGGTTAATTAAAATCTGATTCCGTTACCAATGGGAGTGCTACTCATCACCAGCCTTATTTTTCCTTATCTCTCCCCGATCGCTTTATTTTTCTTGCGGATTTGCGCGTTGCTGGAAGTAATTTCCGTTCCGTTTGCATCCTTTCGCTCGGAGATTTTTTTCGAGAGTTTCTGTTCTCTCTCTCTCCATGGGTTTGTTATTTCGCGGACGCGGTGTTTTTGTTTTTTCTTTCCCCGTTTTTTTTTTCTTAAGGCGGGTCTTCTGATGGCAATCTTTGTGCTGCACGCAATCTTCCAGGATTTTAATGGGGCCTTAATCAGTCTTTAAAATAATAAGCGAATTTTGAGTGTTTAAATGGGTTGAACGTAATTTCCCGTAACGGAGTGATTCTTATGTAAATAACATAAACACTGTTCCCCTACGGTCAACGGGAATTATTCTTAAATGCGAGGTTTCTTCATATATTCCGGAAGAATTGCCGTTCGTATACTTGAAATCTCGATCTTACATTTTTTACGTGACCAAGGGAAATCGGCTGTAGATACGGAAAAGCGTAAGATGCGTAAAAATGGAGTTACTGTTACTGGGACCTCAAAATTTCAACCTTCAAGCCGGGAAAACGTTAGAAACGATAACGTTAGATCAGTATTTCGCTGTATTCAAATATACATATTCCAAACTACGCGAAATTCATTTCAATCTTTGTTCTTATTTTTTCCGTCTTTTCTTCAGCAGTCCCCCTACGGTCAACGAGAGTTATCTTTAAAACAATTATTTTTTATATGTTATGAATGGAACGCTCTACATATATTAAAGATACATTCAAAAATACGTTAAATCTATTTTATATCTCATTTATTATTTTTCTCCGTCCCATATCCAGCGCTTGCTTCCACCACTTCGTGATTGCATTGTAAATTCGATACCGATCCTGTTTGCTTTTAATTCCAGAACGATCTAAGTCTTTGATCGCAAAAAATAGCACCGGTAACGTTAGATATCCCGATACGCTTGAAGATAATGTAACGAATGCGAGAATCCGTGACGAATCTCGCCCATCACTTTATAATTTCCTCCTCTGCCCATGTATGTTTATAGAAAACAGCTGATCCCACTATCTAAACGGAATTATTCTACGGATTGCATATTCAACTAGAACTACATCTACCACAGGGCTATTCTCATTTCGAATTCCGCATTTCAATGAGCGATAAGTTTGGCCGAATCGGTTTTCACGTGGGAATCAAAAATGTTTTCTCAGTGCTGTTACTGAGTATTCCTCAATAAAGTTTCATTATCATTGTAGGGAAATTTTCTTGGTGGTGGTCTTCTATGGAACGGTCTTCATCAATCGTTGCAGAATTCATCCTCATTTCTTGAATCACTTCACATTTGCCGTGAAAATTACTTGACCAAGGGCGAATTTGAGACGAGATTTCAAGTTCTCCTAGCCTTATCATCATAAACTCGTTAGTCTCACCTTTTCCTTGTCTTTAGTTACATTTTCGTGCTCTCTCCATTTCCTAGGAACAGCCGATGCTTATTTGCCCAATCGGACCCCCGCGGGTTTGAATCCGATGAACGTTTTCGGGGACAATTCATTTTCCCATTCTCATAGGTCGTGCGTCGGGACGGTCTGCCCGGGGCGGGGTGAAACAACTAGCCCCGTCCTCATTACGCCACTATGGGAAGACAGTTGGCGAAACCCGCCCCGGGCCGTAAAACACCCGGTTGCGACACCGCGTTTTGGCATTCCGGGAATTTTTGAAGCTATCACTTCCTTCCCGTCGGATTGAAATGCTAAAGCAGCCAAAAAAAGTGTGTTGCCAATTCTGTATCGGCCGATTACTCATAGGTCACCTATTAGCTGCCCAGCAGTTCCTCCGTGGTACAGACCGTAGCTAAGCTTCTGGTTTACCGTTGGTATGCGACATATTTTATTAGAATTAATGTCGCGTAATGCGTTGGATTCAATATGCATGGTATTAGCTCAGTTATTATCCACGGTTATACTGTTCGATTTTATTGCTCTTTACCAGAAGGAGAATTGCATTCTTCAAGCGGCATTCAACTTCACATTTTCAAGTAAACTTCGAATAAATGCCTAATCATTACATGTTTACTCCATAGTAATAATAAGAAATTTATTTTGTTCCTCTGACATTTATTATATCAATCTAAATTGAAAATTCTTACTTCTGTTTATTATGCCTATAAAATCCTCAGCTCTAAGGTTGATTTAAACCTCATTCCTTATACCATTAGCTTATTAGATCTAGAATACGGGAATAAGGTTTTGTAGGCTAGATGAGGAGTTAGGCATTTCGCCCTTGCATTCCTCACTACTCCTGAATCCTATAACTAGAATAAGTTCACGTAAGTAATGACTCTACGATTAGTATTCTTTTAGTATCTAGTAAGGGGAGACCTTAACGCTATTAGGTTAGGCTAACGTTCATACCTAATTAACTTTCATATCTTCACAGTCACGAATAAGACAGGCAAAATTAAATGAAATATGCAATTTTCTATATCCTTTACCAAATGATAAGTGGAAAATATTCCATATATTCCGCCGAAAAAAGTTTGAGAATCGCAGGGCTACCTTCCTCCCTGCCATTCCGTTGCACAATTTTCCAGCTTTGCACAGCATTTGTAGCTTTGTCATGGCGCGATTCTAATTCCCAGTCAGCCTCGCAGGATCGACCTTTGAACCTTTCCAAAGGAGCCACCCTGACCTTTCATTCAAAAGGGCAGGGGCCTGAATTCGCCGTTTTTTCCATCGTTATTTTTCCCCTTGGGTTCGGACATCACGCGTCTCGTAATAACTCTATCCGCAGGGTTACGTAAAAGGGAGGCACGATTGTGGGATATCGGCCGATGGCTCGCAATTGTCAAGTTGCGGTAGTTTTATTGCCGAGGCCGGGAACACCGTCAAGCACGAGTGGCTCCGAATCATCGGGAGATGATAGAGGCGTAAGATTGTGGAAAAGGATGGTGTTTAGAAGCGGAGTTGTTACCGGGAGGAGGTGGCCGGGAGTCGATAAGTGAAGATGATAGGGCAGATTGTTTACTTTTTTAATGATGGATTCCCCGTTCCAAGGTGCAGCAGCTGACGGTTTTTGTGAAAGTTTATGCTTCGGATAATATTCTAATGTTTCTAAGGTCGCTCGATCAATTTCGTTCTGGCTATGTAGTCTGACGATTACAAATATTTCTCGATGTTTTTTATGTTTGCATACGAACTAGTGCTCTATTTTATGCTTTCTGCTAATTTTGCCTTAAGGAAGCCATATTTTTTGCGGTTCTTCGAATGAGGTTTTTAATTATATGAAGGTGGCTCTCTTAGTTACTTCATTCTGTTTCATCCTAAGTATTCCGTCATTTATGTGTATTTTCGGCTTTCAAAATTCGCTTCCATGTATAGTGTTCATAATTGATTTGCTGCTTGTCGTAATGAAAGACTTAGTCAGTGTATTTTGTGTAAATTAGGGGAAGTTTCTATGACTGTTTGTTCCTTACCCTTGTTACTTCTTCCAAGTGCTGCTTTATTACGCTGCTATCTATTAAGGTAATAATTCTGTAGTAATAGTTCTGTATTTCTGTGCGTTATGATATTTATGTTATTTTGCTTTATTTGATGTAGTTAGTCTTCAGAGGAAATGAGCGAGTCAGGTTTTGAGCAGAGAGGGAAAGAAAGTAATTGAGTGAAGAATGAGAGTGAAAAGACTAAAGGGAAATCAACGGAAAAAATTATATTGCATAAAGTAAGTTTTTAAGAGACCAAAGAAATTACGTGAATAGGTAACATTAAACCAGATGAATCTAGAAGGGTAGAACTCTCATGTATATGATCTATGTAATAGACATTGGAAGTCCTACGATTTCATAGCGAATAACAGCTCTCCCTTACAATTAGATAATTGCCAGGAATTCCTAGTGAAGGATGGTTTGTAGTTTAAGTGAACGTTAGTCTTGTGGTAAATATCAGCCTCTGATTCTGAGAGGCGCTGCATTATCGCGCGATTTTGTCTCGGCTTGACGAAAGGCACGCGTTCGGCCGGATAAAAAAGTTCAGCCTCCCCTATCACGTTCAGGAGTAGTTGAACCTTTGGTATTCCCCAAGGATAGTCTCTCCACCTATCGGAGTTTGTTGAACTCTTGGCGGATGGAAGATGTTCCAGGAGTCAGCCTGACGTCACCTCTCAAGAGGATACACATGGCCTCGAATAATGATGGTCTTTATCTCATTACTTCAGGGGAGTTGGTTGTCCGGTAGCATCGCGAAGCCCTAATCTCGTCCCCCCCAACATTCGTTTGGTAGGGAATTTCTGGGCGATTAAGAAGAGGAACTCTAATCTCAACCCTGCTCATCCGGCCACAGGCGGTTCGTCTCAAGGAAAAGCATTAGCATTTTTATGTATCGTGTGTCTTACCGTCTTTAAAGGGTAAGGTCATTGCGCCCCCCAGCGATCAGGCTGAGATTGATTTAGGTTCACCCGCTTATTTACTTGTGATTGGTGCCCGGAGTAAATTCTCCTGACTATCCGAGAGTAACGTAGAATTATGAACCCCAATCGCCGGGTCATGCATCTTAAGTTTGAATTATAGGCTTTTTGATGCTATTCCTTAGCTGCTATATGTCGATGACATCATTCACCGTTTGATTAATTCAGAGCGGAGTTTTGAAACCGGTTGGACGCGCACCGCTAAATTATTAGTTATGGATTATTACCAATACGTTTGTATTTCTTAATTTATTAAATTTCGTCTGTTAGAAATTAATTTCATCGCACCTCGATGGATCTGTGTAATGTTTTGAATATAGTGGATTTGAAAACTCAAAAGTTGGAAATCATTGTTCTAAAGATTTATTGAAATAATAATATATTTAAATTTGAGACAAGAGTAATTTCCATCCTATTCTTATCATACATTACTGCAGAAATACAGAAGAATGTTTACACCCACTGTCACTCGCCTAAGAGCGGCTTGTAGGTTATTAATGTAGATACATGTGTAGAAATGTTTTTCCTGTCTTCCGAATGAATAGATAATACTATTTCAGTTATTAAGTAGCCCACGACCCTTCTGTAGTCTTTAAAATCGTGAGAATAGTTTGAGAAATAGCGATAAGGTCATAACTCAGCTCTCGTAGAATTATGCAGCGGATTTTATTCTGTCGAGCATCGTTTCGAATACGAAATCAAAATAATTGCCAGATTTATCTCGCAAGCGCTGTTCTCATTTCGGAATTTCGAGGAACGCAAATCTCGAATGCCTGCAATATTCTTTACCGTCGTTATTGGTGGCCAATACGTTTACTGCCCGAAAAGTACTCAATTTCAAACGAGGAAAGCATAGGAAATGATAGAGAGCGTCCTTAGCAAGCAAGGTTTAGGACGGGAAGAATTCATCCCGAAACACACTCGATTATTTCGAGACACTTCTCAAGTCTTCGGTGCTCTTTCGAGACGTTATTTACGACTCGGCGAAAAAGGTGTTTAAAATACTTCCCGCTCCGCTATTCCGGGTTCATCTCCGGTTATATACAGAGTCATACTCCGCACCACGTCCGTCGACGGCGCTATAAATGTCCAATGCACGAATTGGTCCCGAGGGAAACTTAATTTTCACTACTCATTATTTTTGGAGCAACAGTAGTAGGTGAACGAATTGGAAGCCTTCTTGTGTTACGGCGAGAGTAAAAAAAGGAGTGATTGTAGTAGGGTAAGAAGCTGAGTGGGTAGAGGCTTTCAAAGGTCGCCGTGGCTTTACTTAGCGCGTGCCGCACGATTCTGGGGACCGCAGAGGATTCAATATTTTAAACCGCCGCGGTTGTCGTTCTTAGCATGGCGTGGAAATATTTCATGCACGCCCCCCACGGTATCCTTTTTCCACGGGATTTCGGGAGAACCGCGGGGTTCGCCGGTGCCTGGAATATTTATCGTTCGGTACTCATTGACCTTTTTCCCCGCATTGCTGCAATACGTGCGGGCCCAACTACTTGGTATTTCGTCTCCCTGCTCAGGTTGCGTCAATTTTTCTCGGCGTGCATGCAAGAAGGCTGGATTTGCCGCGGAGATTTGCATTTCTCTCCCATAAATATCGTGTGTATTGGAAGTGTCGCGGAATACTGGGAAATGGTCGCGTTGCGAAATTAATTTACAGGAATGGATTGAAATTCGAGAGGATTTCGTTGAAAGCTACAGAGGGGTCACGGTCTTTCGACGGTGGAGGAAAACTGGTTTATGTCACGAATGGCACAACTTCGTTGTATTTAAATTCTTGAAATTTTCTGTTTATTTTCGTTGAATTTTGTTGTCTGATTAGTCAAAGAGCAAGGTAGAAGAGCGAGATTCAGTTTAAGGTCATGAATTGTCTCTAATATGTTATAATTGTCTCTATATATCTATAGTTGTTTCTGCGTGGCAATTGTCTTTAAAAACTCAAATAAAATTTAAATTTTTCTGTCTAAGTTGCAGTTCTGTTCTTCGTCACAACTTTGTGTTCAACTTCAATCTAAATAAGTAGGTAGTATTGCCATGTTTGCTTTTGTGGGTTTAACAGAAAAATATAGTAGTGTTTCCATTTCAAGCATTCCGTCGCCGTTGAGACTCGAGCGAGTTCGGAACAAGTTCTTTCAACCTGGATTCAAAGGTCCAGCGTTAATTTGCAAGCAAATTGAGCAACACCGTCTTACTCGAGACTGGCGTAAATAACTTCTCTCTTAATTGGCATTCATCTCATGTTAGCCTTGAATTGAAGAACGTGTTATTTTGGCCAGCAAGGGAGACATACACCAACCGAAGACTTTCGTGGGCTTAATGAGTCTGGAATCACATTAAAGGTCACTTAAAACAAAATAGTTTCGTGTGAGTTGTAATTAAATGCGATATAATTTGCTTGATTGTAAATAATAGGATGTGCCAGTTTAATTTTAACATAGTTTAAAGATATTTTTTCATAAAATAATTAACCAGTGGATAAAATCAAAGGTATATTTATGCTACTATGAATCACTGTTGTTTGTTAAGAATGAAGGCATCTGCGGTATTATGTAATGCCGCTGACTATTTCCGAGTTATTTTAAAACATATGTAAAACGTCAGACTGTTTACACATAAATGATAACAGCCTTGAATTCAAGCTTCACTGGCAGTGGCTCATAATCACAACAGAAGAGGGGTTAGGCGTTTGTTTTATCGAATATGGGGCGATAATTTCTCTCTCAAGGCTTCATACTTAGCGTATATGCACGCGCAAACACTCTGGGAAAGGGTGAAGTACGAAGGATTCACTCTCTGGCTAGTTTCTTCACTCGAAGAACGGCTGTCGGCCAAGCTAATAATTTCCCTCAACAATTCACTCCTTACGCAGCGATGGCACTTCCGCGAATATTTACCAAAGCGTCGACACCTTATTTTTACCCCCCGATTATGTCAGCAGTAAGCAGCGAAGGGAAGAGGTGGGCGGATTCAGCGTCTAAATTTGCCCTCCCTCTGCGACGGAACTATTCCACGTAACCTTGGTAGTGGCTAAACAACGGACCGCGTATTCTCCGAAGGAATCTTGGCATTGATGGCGGGGTTCCGTGTCGTCTTCGTCTTCCCCTCGCTTGCGGACCTCATTGCGACCCCGCCCAGAACCCCTCCCTACATCCGCGTAACTCCCTCCAGTGCTTATCATCATTCTCGCATCCTGGTCCGTTCTACATCCGTCTCCCCTCTTTAATCCCGTTCCTCTCCCACGGATTTCCCCCTCCGAAACCTCGCGTCACTCTCACTGCAGCGGAGGAACTTGCACGGTGCAGTGCTTCCATCCTCGTGTTTGGCAAAACGGGTGGTCTCAGCACCGGACCCCGAGGAACTCTCGGAACGAGTCGAAAAATGCTCGATTTGAACCGCTCCAACGACATTTTTCCTTCTAGTTCGGTCCGGATTTATTAATAGGGCCGGTTGTCGGCTACTGGTGGGTGTTTTCCTCCAGATTGAGAGTTATGGCGAAATTGTTATTCATTGTTTACCCGAGATGAGGTCATTTGTGTCGTGACGAGGATTTATGGTAGGCCTACCGAATCAGTGTAGCATGCCATCTTGGTGCGAAGAGGGGGCGTGTATATTTAACAGCTGTAAAGATTTTATGGGTTGCTGAATTTATAAGGTGGTTTTCCGCTGCTTTTGAGTTATATAATGCTTCCATGGGTGTTAAAGGTGTGGAATTGCTTCAGCCAGGTAGAACACCGATGGTTTCGTTGGCCTGTTAGAATGTTGATGTAAAACAGGCAGAATCATGGTCCTGAGATTTGTTAGTACACAATGGCCGTAAAACACAAGGAAAAGTATGCCTTTCTCTTGAGATTTAACGACATCGATACTAAAAAAGTTTAAATTTTTGATATTTTTATTTATATTGAGTTCATATTCGTTATTAAGCCTATATTTTTCATGTTCGTACATTTATATATTGTAAAAAATGTTTCATTTCCATGTTTATTTTATATGTGATATGATGTTTAAGAAGTTATATGTAATCCAGTTTTATATGGTCAAATTCCATTTGTAAAACTTTGATGAATAAAATTCCGTTACTCTCTGTTGAATCTTATACACAATGATGACATTAGCATGCAGGTGTGGCGTTCACATTGTCAGCCTCCATGTTTATTATACAAAAAATAACTTTAAATATGAAAAATTCTCACCATCTTAGGATTACGACCTGTTTCATTATAGGGACCGAAATATTCGTGCTGAATGTTTCCAATGTAGATCAAAATTAGCCGCATTGGAACCTCCGGTTATTACCCTCGATAATTATTCATTTTTCATATTCGTTCGTTAAATTTGATCTGTAATTTGTTACGTTACGTGCATATGTATGTATTGATTGCGTGGTTTGCAAATAATGCGCCTTTGAGCAAATTGACAATGGTCCCACTCCTTTGATTTGCATCTATTTCATATTCTTTTAGTGTACCTTCCTAGTCTGGCTGCTGATTACTTTGACGATGCTCAAATTCTTCTTATTTCCGGGACTGGATTCCCAACTTAAGCGCGTAAAATATTACGCTAGGTCGCGGCTCTCCACCCTCTTCTCCCCGTCTGACAATTAAAACCCCGCAGCCGCATGTTGGGGTCGATACGCATCCGAGCGATTTTTTTTTCACGCCCAAAGAATGAGTGATGGAAAAAGCACAGACGTACGGGTCGTTCGCAGCCCTTTGTTCCCTCCCTCCCGCGTGCCCCACGGCATCCATGTCTTCCGGAGATGCGTCAGTCTCACTTCTCCCCGCACCGGCTCCATCGCGACTTTTAGTTTTCATCTCTTGACTCGCTTGTTTCTAAGGGCGAGGGCGGGTCAGGAGGAGGTTTACTAGACCTCCCCCTCCTAAGTATCCTGCCCAGGGGGCGGCGGAATTTATAAATAAAGTTGTTCCCTAAGCGAACCCGGGGATTCGGCGTTCTCGCTTAATCCGAGCGTAATATTGCCGAGTTTGGCGAGAGGGAACTGACCACGGCCAATCTCTCGGTTAAACTTGCCATGGTCCATAGGCTAGAGGTTGGATAGCGGTGAAAATTTTCCGTCTGTCTTTTAGCATGTGTATCACGGGATTGTTTGGGATGTGCAAACTTTTTGCTCATAATTAGGCTGAGATTCTTCGGGTATAAGTACTGAAAATGACAATATACTAATCATTCTCTGCGAAATTACATGGATTAAGAAAAGCTTTGGGTTTTATTTTGCCTCTTTAGAGAGGCAAGGTAACGATAAGTGTTAAAGATTAACATAATAATAAAAATCTTTCATTGTAATGTATACACAAGCGTTCTTGTGATGCGTCAATTGTGTACATACACAATACGCAGTGTTAAGAAAAGATTTGTATTTTATTTTTATGCTTTTGAGAGAGGTAAGGTTAGGATAAGTTTTGTAAAATAACATATAGCATAACATAATAACGTTCTTTAATTGTTAAACATAAGTGCTCTACCTTTCTGTAGGTTCAGTATTCCTTATTCAATTTTGGTTGATTACTTACGTTGTTAAAATTCGGCAGAAGTACTTGGAAAAGAATTCAGATACGGATTTGTAAGAGAGGGAAAGGAGTTTCTTCTATTTAATTGTATCGTAAACTATTCATTGCATACACTCCGTAAAATTAAGGCTATGAATGTGTTGTTTCCGAAAATACTTGAGAAGAATTTATGTTTTGCTTTCATTCACGATGAAAATTCTCAGCATTGAAGTCCGTAAGGGTTTAATTCCTTCATGCGAGGAAACACTCGGCCAGTTTGGAGTATAATACCTCATAATCCGAGCCAAAACTCTTAACACGAGCGTTGCGAATAGAGTAACGAAGAGCATTCACGGTTTGGCGGACGCAAATTCACGACGTTATTCCTCGAATGCCCACGGCTCGCATTTTTAAAAACGAATTCGCCGAGTATTTATCGAGCGTGAGATTGTCGGGGTGGAGAATCTCAGTCTTTTACTGCCTTGTGTACTCAAACCTTTTTTTAACGGCCCTTTCTGCCTCTCGTGCCGAAGTGCGTGCGTTAGAGTCGTGTAGGGGTTGTCGCACTCGAGCCTGCGCGGGGACATTCTTTCCGAGATCATTTCGCCCCGCGATTTCAATGTGCAGAAAGAGAGACGGGGTTGAAATTAGTCATTCACTCAGCCCGTGTCGCACGTATCGATTGAGATGACGTTACAAGTTGGCCAGACGGTCTGCTGGCAAAGATGCAACTATTTTTCGAAAACATTTACGACGGGGAGGCCTTTTGCGAGGGGAGGATAAATGCCTATTGCACTCTCGTATCCTTTGGTTCAATAGCTTTCTAGGATGTGGTCGCTCAGACGTTTTAACCGACTGTTTGAAAGGGAAAGGGGAATGAAATCATGGGTGAAAAGATTGCAATGTATAATTAACAAAGAGTAATGGTATCATTAGGAAACTGACGGTAATGTCGTATCCGAATGTGTATTTTTGTAGGGAGTGAACTTGCAGAATGGAAGAATGTCACAAACGGAAGGGAAATTGTTTCACTATCTATTAAGAAAAATATAAATTTCTATCTGTTCTAATAAATTTTTCCTTTTTTTCTAGGTAAGTTAAGTTTGTCTCGATGTGTGAAAACGGAATTCTTCGCTGACGATAATGTAAGTGACAGTTATATTTTCTTCAAACATAAACGGATTTTACTGAATCGTTAGATGACATTCTGACCAAACATTATATGCTCTAAAAGCATTAATTTAAATTTGACTTGTTTAATAAGAGTCACGTTTTGGATATTTTTAACGGTGAGCGAAAACGAAATTTCTCATTGAAACTAATTTAAGTGATGGTTAATCTTTAAAAAAAAAAAAACGTTCTATACTTGGATGAAATTCTGATAAATAATTCACATCACATAGACATGTATAATTTTTATAATTCGTCAAAGCTATGGTAATCCTTATCTTGGTTAATTTGAGATAATTACTTCTTGATAGGTTTATTTATTAATCGGTAATACGATAAAAAAACACTCCCCAAATTAATCTCATTTAAGTTTTCATTTGAAGTGAAGTTTATATAAAAACTCGTACCCGAATTAATATAAAGCCTTTTCTAAAATGAGCCGCAAATACAAGTAAGGTTGGGCCTAAATTTTACTATTTTCAAACAAAAAAATTGTTTGTGATCAATCGACTTTGAAAAGAAAAGCAATCTGTTTGTTTTTTATTATTTTTCGCGATTACGAATTTTGTGGATGTCATCATGGCGTAATCATTAACAGCAATGCTTATTGCGCGAAGCGCAAAAGGGTTCATCAAAGATCTAAAAAGCGTTGTTTGTGAATGAAATGCGAAGCCGTTGCGGGTAAACTCTCTCCTCTTTCGTGTCTAGTGGCGCAATCGGATCGTTTCTCATTCTTTAATACCTGCCTGAGTTTTTACGTAATTTCGGGATGGCGCCGAATCTTATCGATTCTCATTTTTTTTCCATTGACCTAAATCTCGGAGGTGTTTTTCCTTTCCTTCCTGTAGCGATTATTCACGTTCCATCAAAACATCCTGCCCCGCGACGTAGCGCGCAGAAAAGGGGAGATCGAGTCAAATATTTATCCTAGGAGACACCCAAGATGGAATAGGGTAAAGGTTAGCTGGAGACGCGTGTTTTATTTATACAGATGTTTGGATCTTTGAGCGTTTGAAGGATGCTCGATTGACACGCGAAGGGAAACTTGTGTTCTTTTGATATAGATCGCGTAATCTTCGGGTGTTGTTAACGGTATTTACGAAGATTGTTTTTTTAATGCAATAATTAATACATTTTGTGTATACTGGATAGTTTTCTCTTGTGGGTTTACGAAAGTATGCCGTTAATTATCGATAAGTATGAATTAGCCAAGGATATTTTATATTTATAAGTAATAAATATCGTGCTTTGTGTAAACCGAAAGGTTTTCTCTTATGGCTTGACGAAGATGTGTTTTCGATAACTGCGAATTAGTTAAGGATTGGATATTTTAGCTGTCTGAGGAAGTGTGTTCAGCAGGGTGAGAGGTTGCAGATAAGTTAATTACTTCCTAACTCGTATCTTACCTATATTTTTCAGTACGCTTTCACGCGTGTAGCTCGTATTTTCGTGAAAAATTCAGGACATCGTAAGGTTTGTTTACGGGTATGTGCCCGGATGTGGTCAGTTTATCTCCGGTACGTCAAGATATTCATGCACGTAACCTTTCAAATATTGCGTTCAGCTTCGTTTTCAGACTTCGCTTTCAGTTATTAAGTAATTTTTATAATATTCTTTTAGTAGTTATAGATTATATTGTGATTGTAAATTAGCGCAGTTTGTATTAAATTGTAAATTAGTATAATTTGTAATCTAGTGTAGCATTGTTTCTGTTAGATGTTAATTATAGATAATGGTAAGATAACGCCGCCATCTGTCATAGAGAGCAACTGCGGCGGTATAATAAAATAAATAAATATTTATATTTTGGCGTAATCATATCATTTAAGAGATTATTGTCGCGATGACTTGTGATGATTCTCAGGGTAACACCGTCACCACTTGATCTAGGACATCGCTTTCAGTTTATCGCGTAATTTTTATCGTATTTTTACATTGCAACCGTCAATTAATTTCAGCGATTATCCTCGACGCAGGATGTGAAAATCCGTTTTAAAAGTTCTTTCCGTGCTTTCGCGCGAGCGAAAAATGAGTCTGGCAGCGATTTTATCGGCGACCGCTCCTCCGTAATTTATGGCCTCCCGTTGGTACGACGCCAATCCGAGGAATCTCCGATTGCAGACATGCGCCAAACGGGAGTCCGATGCCTCCGTGGTCCGCCCTGCACCCCCTCAAGGTGACCAACATAATACAGGTTTCGTCAGATCCCAACGCCCTGCCGTAAATACCTTTCGACTATCCCCCGCGATGCCCGGCTTGTCTCCCCGCACTCTTGCTGCGTTTCAGCCGCGCCTCGTTACGTGGGCGTGTTACCTCAAGGAGTCGGAAGTGGGTGTTTCCCCCGCGTGGGAATGGAATTGCCCGCTGGAGAGTAAAAAGCGGGGAAGATGCACTTTTTTGCGTTTTTACTCAGAGCGGATCAAAGTGGTAATTGGGAGTAAAAAGTTACACGTGGGACTCGATCGTGTTGTTTTCACTAGTGGTGGCCAAGCTATGGCGTATCTAGCAAAATTGGCGCATTACATGATTGACAATTTAGCATTAAATCTAGAGAAATATTGAATACGAATTCCTGTCCCAGGTGACATTTTCTCACAGGTTCTTATACTCAAAGGGTACTGCTGGATTCCTCTGCGCAATTATTATATTTTATTGTTAGCAGTTTATGATTCATTATTCTATTATATGCTGTATGTCTTAATTAAAAGTGAAGTAATTGGCTCATGCACAATGAGAGGCGGTTGTACATTATCCCGGACTAAGAGGTACAATTCGATCCGAAGGTTTAAAGAAGTGTTAATTCTGATATAATAATTTCAAGTAAGAGATGTTAGCACAGCTATAATTCTAAGCTGGGAAAGATATTTTCTTCCCATTATCAATTTATTTATATAGGAGAGAAAGTTGTTTCTATAGCAAATTTTCTATCTGATAATAATTTCATGTGGATAGTTGCAACCATACTGCGTTCTTTTGATGTAATTAGTGATTTTTTTGTAGTTTTGATCCATGTCATTCTTCTCGAACTAATTAAGAAAAGGCTGGTGAAGTAAAGCATCATTGCCTCAAAATATATTTGTATCTTTAAATCCAGTGTTCCAGCGAATACTCTTGAATGAAGCCATTTTTATATTATCTAGAAGTGAATCTATTTTATTTCGTCCATTTCTCAAATTTCACGGAAGTAATTTCTATCCGGTATAGTTGCACGAATAAGTATCCTAATTGCCCAATTAAATCTCTTCCTGCAGTGAACTGCAAATTAGGAAGTTTCGTCACATTTCCTCGTCCGTAATTCTTTTTATGGCCTTTAAAAACTTCTTTATCCGCCTTTTCATGGCTGACGAGCCTTGTTAAAACATTTTCACTTCATCGATCGGGCTTGCATGTAATTTGCGGATTATCGTCGTGTTCCGAATCGGCATTGGGAAGATAATTTGGCGATTTAATAATGGCAGTGTTGTATTGACCATCGGAGGCGCCGGCTCTAATTGTCTTAGCATTGGCTACTCCGTTTTCCTCCCTGAGATAATTGGCTGTACGGATTCGCGTACAATTAGGTGGGTGTATCGAGATAAGCTGTTGATCTTGGAAGCTCTAAAGGAGCGCTACTTCCTCTTTCCTTGGATTTGGGCGTATTTTTTCACTCACGGGGAAGTTGAAGAAATCTCCCAATTCCCCTGGCGCGGAGTGGGCAGTTAATCTCTTACAATTAGTTTTTGGGGCACTCGGACGAGATGAGGATTTCATCGGAAGTTCTCCAGCATCTCCTCGGTGTCGTTTGCATTCGTTCTGTTTTTCGATGACCTACTTCCCTAGTGCTCGTTCGCGGGCGTTCCTTCTGGAGTTACGTGTTACGTGGAGAAGACGTGGGGCGAAAATCGCTACCGTTCTCATTAAGAAGGCGCTTGGAAAAATCTTTGCCCGGAACGTTCAAGTGTGCCCGTAAAAATGAGAAACGTGAGAATTCCGCGAGCGAGAACTAACGGGCTAGATGTAAATAATTGCATTTCGTAGAGTTTTTGCTCCTTTCAGTTACGTAAGTGAGCGAAATTCCCTGCGATTTGTGAGTTCTTGAAGCAGTTTCCTATCATACATCTTTTGTGACGACTGGAATTACTATTGAACGTTATTGTAGTAGCGTGATTGCTATATAGTGATAGTTGTGTCTAATGCAATTGTTTCTTATGTCAGGGTGGTTCATTTATTTACTTTTCCGTGTGTATTTCTGGAGCTGAGGTGAGAAACATAGAATGCCTATGTGAGGGTAATAGCTGTTTGTTCTTAAGCAAATTAAAAACATAAACATTTAATTGATGAAGTCTTCTAATCTTTTAGAAGATGTCAACATACTTAGGATGAAACTGAGTGGTTCCAACTTATTTTTCTCGTGTTTTGAAAAATTTTCGAGCATAACGAATTTGAAATTAATGAATACATGACGGATTGAAAAGTAATGAAATTCGTAATATTTTCGTTGCTTACACTTTTGCGCAAATTAGGAAACCTGCGATAACTTTTTTATTGAAATACGTTTTGTATATTTTAATGTTTGGATTCATTCGGTTCTTATTACACTACAATTTTTGACCCGCTTTGTAGAATTCAACAATCGACTGACTTTTTGGGTGGTTTCCATCGTGAAGAATAAAGAAGTCCTATTTTTTGTTCTTTATAATCTTGGTATTAAGCGGAACTTTAACACGTTTTTTATTTTTAATTTTTTTCTGTCATGTTGAATGCATTAATAATAATAAATCCCCTAAATGATATAAGTACAAGAGCTGTAAGTGGACTTATTTTGCAAACCGTTCGAATCGTGTGAAAAATTAATTATCTTCTGGGTACACTCCTCTGTCCTTGTAGTTTACATCGAGAATGGACTTATTTTCATTTGAGTTGGTAATTATCGTCGAAATGACTAATGAATGTCCGGCGGCGTCCTATTTTCTCAGAAACAATCTAAAGAGAGCGAGCGTCCTTTCGTCTCAAACACAGGAATGGCGTCTCCGTTTTAAGTCCTCACCGTTATCGATTCGTGGACATCGCACTCGCGTGTTTCCCAACACTCCTTAGGTCGATGCCTCGTGGACTGAAGGCTTTCCGAGAGAGCATCCTCATGACAGATTCAGAGGCGAGAATTGAGGTATCTCTCTTATCGAGCGATTGCTTCGATCAAACGGTGGTTGCACTGGGAGAATAATCTCTCTCGATAACATCGCGTCCGCCAGACGTGCATTTTCACTCGACAAAGGAACGTGTGTTTATATTGATGAGGACGTCTAGATCGGACGAAGTTTTCATTGCTTATCGTATACCTCATCATTAGGTGTGGATCATGTATCTAATGCTCTCTGAATTGCTTCTTGCTGGGTAACACCATTAAGATGTTTTACTGTGTTTTTGAATTTTATTTATGCTTTTGGCTCCTGTGTATTGGAGCTATGTGGCACGTTAAGTATAAATTCTATTCGAAATGCTGTTCACATATTTTTTGATTCTATGAGCGAGCTTTCGAAATTTAAAAAAACTTGAGAAAGTGTAATGATTTATTAACCCTTTTAATCTCTTATCTGTTACCGTGACATGCCAGCTATTTAGTCTTTAGTCTTATATTAGTACCGTGACATATAGTCTTTAATTCCTTTTCATAGTTCCTGAAATGTATTTTTTTAAGCGGAGCAAAAGCTTTCCTTATACGAGTAAATATGATACGCTAATGCATCCATCCTTTCATCTACTTTCTTTAGTGGATGGGTTTTTTATGAAAATACTAGCTACTACATGTATATATTTAAAATATATTTTGGTCACGTTTGATTATAATTATTTTCAAATCTAAATTAGAATTTTAAGATATTTATCTCACTAACTAACTTTGTTTAGAAGAAAGGTAGTATTTTGTTGAAAATAGTGGTAACTATTATGTAGGCCGTTGTAAAAATAGTGTCTCAGAACCGCTCTGATTGTGAGTAACTTACTTAGTTTGGAAGAAGTATAGTTCGTTCTTGCAAAGTGATAGTAAATATTAGTAGACAATGTCTTAGCTCTCTGCGTGCATTTCTGAAAGTTACCAGACTGTAAATCGCTGATTCTGGGTAAGGTTTATGCATTCCTTGCAAGTTATACAGTATTTTCCGATCCATCTCCCACTCCTCAGGAAGTGCTAACGACATCATCGAAGGACTTGCACCAATCTCTCGAGCCCAGCAGCATCTTTTAGAAAGTTCCGGATGTCGATTGTTGTCATGAAAGTCCCATGTCTTATTTGAGGAATATTTATCTCTGTTTTTCTATTAACATCTCCTTTCTTCGCGAAAGATGTAAGTACTCATTGGGGGTAAACATCTTGCTCACTGTAGGCTCGCCATTGTCTAGCATCTCCATACTTCCATAATTCATTTCTCAATGCGGGATTCCGTAGGCACAAAAGATTGTCCCCCACTTCCTTCCGGAGAGTGTTAAAGGTGAAA
Source organism: Sympetrum striolatum (assembly GCA_947579665.1). Taxonomy (NCBI): domain Eukaryota; kingdom Metazoa; phylum Arthropoda; class Insecta; order Odonata; family Libellulidae; genus Sympetrum; species Sympetrum striolatum. Next base: position 22,722,570 of record OX388346.1, read on the forward strand.
GTGAGGAACTTTCCGTTTCAAGTTTCACGTCACAACATCACCTGTGTCAGAGTGCATCCAAGGACCGCATTCGACCGTAGGATGGGGACTCTTGTACGCGCTGGCTCTCATCCTCCGCAGCATCCTGAATCAACAGTCTGTATCTCACCTGAAGTAGGACTTTCTAATAGCTGACAAGCACGTGTTAGAGTTACAGCGCGTTCCATTAAAAAGCGTGTTTACGTCCAAATTTTGTCTACCGTCGGTGCCCGTCACGAGTTTGTGTAAGCCCCTGAGAACTTTACTCTGTAGCCGGAAATGTGTTCTTCGAAAAACATCGCTTACGCCGTGGCCTTGCCGAAGGAGTGGTCACTGTGTCGGGTGTGTAAATGTTTACGGATTCGAGTCTCTCTAGGAAAATAACTCGGTATCGATGATTGTCCACCCATTGTCTGTCTTTCACGAGTAGGAGTGTATACATATTTAATTATAGATCCTTAGTCTGCATTTGTCGAGACGAAAATATTCTTCCAGAGCCTAATGCAAATATTATGCTTATTCGGAATGATATCCACAGTGGAAACCTATTTCGAATTCCCAATTTCCAAATGTGTCTGAAACCATTTATTAGTAAAATTTTAAAGGAGGTTTCGATTAAAATTGCAATCAAATGTCGGTGATGAAAATTTTAGTTTGTGTTTACATCTAGTAAATATAGCACGATCAATTAAAATGTGTCGTATGATTAAGATTATTAATGAATCATCTATCCGATATTCAATTTCAAATGAAACAACAGAAAATCTAATTAAAGATTGTAACCCATTTTCAATCTGTTGATTCCTTAAGCTTGTGTAGCAGCTGCATCAAATTTTGCTATATAAAATTGTGGAGTCATATCTGTAGTGTAAATATTGAATTACCCGAATGAAGTTATTTCGGGCATTTGATCTATGAACCTTTGGAAAGTATGACTTTTTCATTAAAATAGTACCATCACTAATAAGAAAACTTTAGGTTACTCCGTTGTCAATTAAAATGTACAGGTGAATTTTAGCTCACCCCAAATATCAATGAAAATTTATAGGTCGAAACTAACTAGCGTTTTACTCTTTTGCCTGAATTATTTGAATTCATATTTTAAATTCTCAATCTCGTTGAATTATCAGTTACGAAGATAATGTGTGGATATTCTTTTCACTTATGATCGTTGAGTCTGATAATTAAGAACTTGATTCGAAGACGTGTCTAGATAGTCAAGGAAGTCTGACGAATTAGTCAGAAGTGTCATATCCTCATAATTCCCACATCAGCGTCATTTCAAATGGTCACCCAACCCTTTCTGTACTTCTCTCTATTCGTGCAACGAAAGTCGCCTTCAATGAATTCCTCGAACTAAGCCTTTTGCGGGAAAAATGCCATGTCAACGTCCGGGGCGAGAAGCGTCTTCAGAGGCGTGGGTGGAGAAGTTAATCTCTCCTCGTCACTCATCGAAGCAGCCTCTGCAATATCCCCAGCACGGGATGTTTCTTTCCCGGCGAAGGAATCTCGGAGCATAACTCTTTGCCTCCTACTAAGGCTTCCGGAACCCATGGCTTTTGCCTTGTAAGGTCGCAGCCCGAGAAGTAAAAGTCTATTTTGCTCATTGTCTCATTGCGAGCCCTCACGGATTCAGGATCCTGTTTCCTCTGAATCCACCGCGGATGACGCGATTTTTCATTCTCCCAACGCCCCTCTTCAAGGCTGCCGTAGAGCTCGCCCCAAAAGGCCGATTCAAGACTATTCTATTTTCACTTTTAAGACCTTATATTACATTGGAGAAATGTACGGTTTTCTGCCTTCCTGAGACAAGAGCTTCAAATTTATCGATCTCTTTTTAGAAATTGAAATAAAGTGATACATATTTCTCAAAAGTTGTTTGAAATTATAAATTCGATTTAATGTACTCGCCTATTTTCAGCTCATTCAAAAATGTAAGCATATTATTTTTACAACTTTTAAGACATTAAATATCATCTGTAAGATGTACGTTTTTATTTTTTGAGTTCGAGTTTTCGAGATAAGATTCGAAATAGCGCTTTTTTTAATTTGAAGTAAACCAAAAGAAATAAGTCAAAAAATGTTTGAAATCGTGAAAAATTGCTACTTTTTCGGACAAATGTACTCGCTTATTTGAAACATGCTCGAAAAATTAAAAAGAATCTCCTTATTTTCAAAGTTTATTGTGGAGTTTACAATTAAAATTTTAGAGGGCCATTCATCAAAATCTGATGTAATTTTGTTTACGAATTACCACTGCTTTCGCGTTTAAATTAGAAAAATTTCCGAAAAGGTGTTTGAAATGATGAAAAATAGAACCACCTTCGGCTAAATTTACTCGCTTATTTTAAACAAATTTGAAAAAGGAAAAATAATTTATTTTAAAATTTTATATTTATAGTTCGTTGCAGAGGGTACTATGAAAATTCAAGGGGGTGACTGATGTTTATGTCTATGTCTATGTAACAACCCTGCAAGCCGCCTTTCGGCGTGTGGCAGGGGTTGCAAGCACCTTGACTCTATTTTCCTAAACGGTTGCTTTCGCGTATACTTCGCAGAAAAATGAATTTTTGAAACGATTCGTTCTAGCATCTAGTTCCCTAATCTTTCTAGCAGTATCAGAACGGCCCATGATCAAAACCATGAGTAATCTTATGAATAAATTACCACTGTTTTTGCGTACCGAGGAAGGACATGACTCGACCTCCATGTAGCCACGAATGTAGGGGAAGGGTCTCGCATCCTCATCGGAATTTTATACGGTGCCACTCCCGAAGTCGGCAGCCTTCACCTTTTTGTTTCCCCTACTGTTTGTCTTGTTCTTCCCCTTTTCGATATCGGTTTGTAGATGTTGTTCGTGTCCAAGACGGGCGGATTCTTTCGGCTTTACGTCGATGGAGACGAAGGTTCTTTCGCTATCGTCTGTCTAAAGAGAGTTGGGTGTTTGTAGTCACGAACCCCGAGTGTCTATTTAATAAGGAAGCGTGCCGAACCCAGTTCCTTGTTGCTTTCGGGTTTCCTTTTACCGCGTTTGTAGGCGCAGGTGGAATTTCGTACGGAGATGTCCCATTCTCGTGGATGTTTACCTTCGGAAAACCGTTTCGCGTCGTACCCTTCCAGCTGAGCTTTACTAATGCAAGAAGTTGGAGAAATTGCGACAGTGTTCGAAGCTGAAATTTTATTTCCAACTAAAAGAGTATGTAGATCAAAATGAAGCTGCTAACTTCTATTTTTAGCGGTTTAATTCCGTTTATACTCTTGTTTATGTAGTTTATAAAAACATTACATTTTCAATGTAAAAATAAAAGATTGCTTTTCATAAATATTTAGAGATCAAATGATCTTCTTAACAGCTTCAATGTCAAGCTTTTTATAAGCTATCTAAATAAAAAAGAAATAATAAGAAAATCTCTCAGATAAAAAGTAGCATTAAATAAGTCTTAAAAAAATTATTCTGATAAAATTGTGTAAATATCGTAGAACTTTGTTGTTTCGATTAAAATGAGTTGTAGTATTTTCATGTAATGGGGAACGTTTTCTGTGAAGTTCATTGGAAGTAGAAATTTAACGTGAATGCTTAATTCCACACTAAAAAATCTGCCTTATGTAATGACGTTAAATTTTAATGATGTTTTAATGTATTTGAAGGATTGGTTTTTGGGCACTTTATGTTTAAAAATAGTATCCCTTAATCTACAATTCTAATCATAAACGACGTAGAGAAACTTAAGGAATTAAGATGGAAGACATCACTGTTCTAAATTAAATAATCAAAATCCAGTACATATCGTTATTTTTACCTTATCATATCTTTTTATTAATTTTTTGATCTCCATTTCATTCTCTTCACATAAATCTATACGTAAATTCAGTTTAAGGGTTTTTGTTTTATTAAATATCCTCGTCTCTTATCGGTTTTATTTATCGGTGATGGTTAACTTTTAAATTCGATTGTATATATTAAAAAGTCGTAATTTTATTATGAGAATTTACCTTTTAATCCACATATTATTTTATCTGGTTTAATTTAGTTATTTTGATTTCTTTTGTATTACTTTCGTTATCACCGAATGTTTTGGACGAAATATTTCATAAAATTTAAGCCGTTGGTTATTATTACAGAGAATAATTTCAGTTTCATTATTCATCCATAAACATTCCCCAGCATTCACTTAATGCAAGCAAATAATAACACAGCCACAAGGGAAAAATAAAGCAACAATTTCACGAAAGCAAATTAATTCTGTAAACAGAGGATGATACTTATGAATATTCATAGAATCGGACATGTTTGGAGCGGAAATTAATTAAGCCGCCAATTTGGACTCCTTTACGACAAGACACGACTTTACAAGGCTTTTGAAAACCGACTTCCGAGCGGACGTAATGAGCCAATTACCATAATTCATATGAGATCTGGGAACGCCTCAATCGTTTTGAAATTTAAATGGGCGCGCACCGGTCATGGACAGTAGCAAAAGGTGTCAAGCCGTCGCAGCCTTCGTTTTGATCAAGTCCCTCGAAAAGGCGAGTCGCCTTGACATTCTGTGGAATGTTTGCACAAGAATGGCCCGAAGAAAGTGAGGCGATCAGCATTTCCTGCTGCGCGCGCGATTGTGTACAAATTTTTCCTGCTGGACTCATCTTTTGCTTCAAATGGACATCCATTGCCTCTGGATTTACTCCGCGGAAAGTAAACACTAAGACCGGGAATTTGCGTGGCTGCTGTACTTGTTTGCTATTTTCATATACATATTCACCCTGCAAGTCGCCTTTCGGCATATGAACATCTAAATCTACATATTTCTGGAAGCCGCCTTTCAGCATGTGGCAGGGGGGATGGTTTACCATAACTCTACCTCTTTTATTGATTAGTTTCGCATTTCGTACAAAATGAATCTTATCAAGTGATGTGCTCTAGCATCCATCTCCCTGATCATCTTCGAAGTTCCTACACGTCAAGTAAATTGAGTCTTTGTTAACATCTTTTATCTTCTAAAGATTCCCATTCTTCATCCTGTAGCATCCGAGAAACGCTCACTGTTTTGTCGTAACAATTCTTTACGAAGTGGATAGTCTTAAGTTGTACCATTTCTAATTCACGAATACAATGCATTTCAGAAGGGTCCCATACACTACATGCCTAATCTAGGTCAGGCCCAACTAAGTAACTTCGCTCGTGTTTTTTTCTTCGCTCCTACCAACTATTGTCATGCGAACCAGAGTTTCTTAAGTGTTTGTCCATTATTATGGACGTGGGTACACCATGTTAGGTTATTCATGATACTTACTCCTAGATATCTCACCTGCTGTTAATTAGTTTTCACTCTGATGCTGAAAAAATAATCATTAGCTATAGGTTTTCTCCGTATTTCTATCCGTAATATATCTCACGATTTCATAATTATGTCTAAATATTTCGACAAGGTTAATCCATCCTCTCTACTTTCTATGTACCTATAAATCATCGTGTTGTCCGCAAATACTCTTACTTTACTATCAATGTGATTATCGAGGTCGTTAATGTATACAAAAAATGTGTACGATTTATTTTTTTCGGAGCTCGTTAATCGAAAAAATAACAGGGATGACGGGAAGTTATACATCTCCCGGATAGAAGTAATCCTTCGGATTAAACCCGGAAGTCTTTGATAAAGAGGTCTTAATTTTTCGTCCACGAGTCGATCCCATGGCGCGCTAATGACTCTCTTAGGCGTGGGAGCGCTAGCATTTTTCCACTTTCACCCGTCTTTCTCTCTCTCTCTCCTTATTCTTCCAAGGGCGGTCCACAGCACGGTGTCTTCAGATCGCGCCTAACCCATCCGCGTTCCTCGCATCTCCTCGCCTTGATTCACACGTTCAATGCCATTTCCCGCGTCTTCGAAAATTCCGGAGATGCGAACAGAGCACTTCCGAAAACATTTATCGAGGGAAGAGTGGGCTAACAATGCCCCGCATGGGAACGCATGTTAGGCGTGAAGGAAGCAGAATCGGACATTTTATTAGCGAATCAAAGGAAAGTCGGATTTGAATACAATGGGGAGGTTCAACGATTCTTGTTAACATGACGGTGCGACAATTATGCTCGTCGGTTATTTCTCAGGCATGACGAAGAAGAGGTTCCGCCTCGTGCTGTTAGAGGTGAACAGCACAGCGTGAAATTTGTATTTAAGAGTATCAGTGGTACTTAAAATTGGGGCCCTCCGATGAAGGTCCTTTTCTGGGGTCCTATGGGGTCGGAATGGCTTCTGGAATCGTTACGTAAGCGTGCCAAGGTCCTCTGAGGGCCCATCTCCAAAAGGAGTGGGGGCTCCTAGGAGATACCCTTTTGGGGACCGGAACTGATGTGTCAATAGTAAGAAGTGCAAGTTGAGGGCCTCGCCATTTTAAGACCCCCAAAACGAACCCTAAGTCGTTTCTTGAGATGTTAATATCTTTCATGCATACTTAGTATTTTTTTCATCGTTTGTTGAATTGATGATATTTCTTAGTTGGGCCTCAGAGTAGTACTTAGGGGAAAGTCTGGTTATCTTGTATGCGTGTTTGTATACATGCACACCACTGATACATAAATTGTTAATATGCTATTATTGTTAATAACGGATTAATATTTTAATTGATAGTGGTGTTAAGAAATTTATAATTTTATGTATGTTGTTATATTTATTTTCTATCGATTACTCTATGCTATCAGGATATAAGGGAACATTAGGTCCATATCTTGGACTTCAATAGATAATAGGTATTCATTTACATATTAATCATTAAAACCACTGAATTTTTCCCCAATGACTTTGCTTACGAAACAGGATTCTCACATTCGTCAGATTACCAAGTCTCTATGTGTTGGATTTTGATGAATATACCATGCTTAATGCCTGCTTCGTTATCTTAAAAGCATTTAGATCGGGCTCGTTTGCCCCTGTGTGTCGTAATGTAGTTTTCCTATGTAATTTTTTCCTTCCTTGTTCTGAGAATCACAGATTTCGGGCGCCTTCCCTGACCGTTTTTAGATCCCTTCCTGTCGTAAGTCTTCTGTTTTGAGATCCAAATATTTTTGTGTTCTCGTTCGTTCATTACATAAAACACTTTCTCCTTTCTCGGATCCCGGTCGAGTTTTTGCCCGCCGTCTCCGAGCCGCGATTCGTCCTTTCTAGGCCATCTATTTTAAGAATAGGTCAATTTACATAGGACTAAAAAGCAGATTGTTTCATAGAGTCCTTCGCAGTGTAATGTACTCAGTCCGCCGTCACGAAGCCACCATTCAAAATGCGTTGTATTGAGAATCTCCTGCGGGAGAAATTCACGCGCTGTTGCAATATTTCCATAAAAAATGAAGTCAGATAAAATAGTAAAAATGTCGGTATTGAGTGAACAAGATGGAGGATATAAGAATTTGATTTATTTTAAGCTACTTACTATCTGAATTTTTTTAAAATTAATCTTGACTACCTTTATATTTTTGGGCAAATATCGCAACAGTGCACGAATTTTCACATAAGAGATACGTAAGTACCTATGCATTTTAAATTATGCATTCATGACGGTGGGCAGAGTATATATAAGGATGCAATTTCTTAGATTTGACGGTATCAGTAGTACGATTTCATTATATTTTTCTGTACTTAATGCTACATGTATTCGTTGGTTTATTGTGTGGTGTCATTTAGATATTTGGAATGAAACTCCTTTGTTTTAAGCTGCATGACCTACTTTTAATTCGTGTCCTTGTGAATAAGTTCACGAGGCTCAGCAAATATTAAAATTAAATTAAATTTTATCGCCGCAAGATTGTAATCTTAGCAATGCATGGTACCGTTTGTGCAGTACATTATTTTTAATTGCTGTTATTTCTATAGCTAATGAACTATCTCGTTAAGTACACTAGATAAGAATGCATATTGAAGCCGTGCCAGAAAAAGATCATTACACGCATTTTTTCGCGATCGACTTGCGTTTACAAAACGCGAAGGTAACAATTAGCGAGTCTCATTTAATTAGGATCATTAATCATCTCCAATCAATTGAGGTCGATATACTTCACCGTTAGAATTCGCATACCGTTTTGCTTGTATAAAATTTGTATTATTTTCTTACTTTCATTTTGTAATGACAGTAGCACTTCTGTACTTATAGGGGAAGGCATTCTGTGTGTTTATGAGATTTTAGATGCATATTTTAACGTGTATTTTATATAAATTGAATTTTAATTTCTTTTGTAAAACTTCGGTTTTTATAAATTCCGGTTTTATAAAAGTTTCCTTAATTTGTTTAATATAAAATTTCTATGATTACAGAATTTCTATATTAGCGAAAATTTGAAATCATAATATGTAAAATTTAGATTCGATAAAATTCGATCTTATAAATGTCGATTTTACATAAAGATTCTATTTGGTGTATAATGTCGATTTTTTGAAGAATTTCTATGATAACGATTTTTCGATATCATGTAAAAATTTCGATTTTTATAAATATTTCTTTAGATTAAGTTTCCATTTGGTATACAATTTTGACTTTACATAAAGATTCCATTTTTTATATAAATTTTATTTTATGAAAATTTTATCTACTAACCCTATCCTTGGTCCAAGGTCCTCCCATCCTTTCACGCCTTGGCTTTCATTTCGAAAAACAGATTTTAATCTCCAAAATTAGTGGACCGACCGAGAGAGAAGGCTTTTAAAGAAATGTCTCCCCACTCCATTTTCCCGCTAAATACACTTTCTTTTAATCGCCATCTCCAGAAAGCCTCCTCCCACTCCCTCCCTCCGCTTAGCTCTCGGAGAGCGTCAACATCCTCCCTTCCGGTGATTAATGTTGCGTTGCGGAGCAGCCGTCGCTCGGGAATGCAATTACGGCGATTAAGAGAATTCGCATCTTTTGAAAGAGGCGTCCTTGGAAAAAATGCTGAACCCTCCCCCCTCTCCAGGTAACTTATTCTTCTCATGGGTTCTCGCCCAAGAAATGTTGCAGTCGATTGCCCCAATTTCACGCTCCGGCTGTCCTGTCTTCGGCGCCGGAGATGGTCGCGATATAAACCCCGTCTCGACTGCCGCAATTCCCGGTATCGTCTCGCCTCGATAGCGGTGGTCTTCTAGGACCGTCTGACATCGCCACCCAACTTCCCAATAGGGCATTGGTACTTTCGTAATGACCGATGGGTGGTCGTTCACTTTACCATATGCTCAAGCCCTCCCGTACGGGATGAATGGAATGCCGAAGGTAGTTCAGCCTTTTTTGCGAAGCGGTCGCCTTTAAGACCAAGCCGCCCTTGGCCTAGACAAGTTGCGCGATCGAATAGAGTTAAAAATAACTCGCCTTTTCAATGATTCGTCTCATTAGCTAACTCCATGCATGTTTTATCTCGTATAGCCGCTTCCCGGATTATCTCAAGTTCATATCCTCGCGGAATGTAAGTTGGCTTCATAAGGGCTCTGCATTGAATAATCCTATAGTTACCCCGTTAGTGTATGCTTCACATTGCTCGAATAGCTTTCCTGTTGACTTGAAATAATCAAAGATTTTGGATGGCAATCTTCAGTGTTCTAGCAATGGTACACTTCAGGATATAAATTGTAGACTTAAGGCCTCAGAAGGAAAATTAATTAAATGATATACTCTTTCTTCAAGGTACGATACGCTGAATCTTAATGTCGGTGGTTGAATATTACTCTTGGTTATTTATGAAGAATTGGGTTTATTGTGGTGAATGGAAAGTAATGACGATTTTCGTTTTGTATCTAAGTCGTGCGGTACGTCCAGATAGTTCCAAAATACTGATAAAATCTAGTTAGGCTTTCCATGGAACCTTATTTGTGGGTATATGTAGAGAATGAAGATCATTATAGAGTTGGTTGATCGCCTTTAAGGAATTCTAAGATCGACAGTATGGAAGCAATGGATTAAAGAAGTATTAAAATGAATCTTTGCTCACTTAGTCAAACTTGCTGTGAATAAGTATCTACTCAGTGTTTTCTTTAAATTAATTTTAAATTAAAATTTTAGTGAAATTAAGTGATCAGTAGTGGAACAATGGCAAGTAAAGATGTAATCCATAGTGAGGTTATTCATTCGCATTATTTGATTACATTACGTAAAGTGCATCTTTGCAGTTAAATTATTTCGAGGCCCGAATTCTTACTGAGAAATAATATGAATAGCATCGCTAAGCTATTCTCCATTGATGCCGAAAATGGGTCGCTACGAAATTGTTTCACGAAGTTGTTTATTTGCATAACGACTATACATATTTCTATCTTCGCACTAAGATAGATTTAGAAGCAACTGTAATTAACCTTCGGAAATTACAAAAGGTTTGACCTCCGTCTTTTCCTTCCGCGAAATGCTTTATGCAATTAGCGCGCGTTGACAGCCATGTGCAGATTTTTAGACGTAAAACACGTTTTTGTTTTTCGGATACCTGACTACGGCTTTGTCCTTCGCTGGTATTTTTTCAGAGATATTTGGCTGGATATAAACCTTTATCCGTATCCGTATGAAAATTATCACGCGTGCGACATTTTTATTACCTTATCGTTAATATATTTCTAACACTTGAGTTGATATTTAGAGGATTATTTTTTATGATGTCTTGGTGCTTTATTGGGTTACACATTTTTCATCCCCTTTTCAACAATGATATCTCTAAAATGGAACTCGCCTAAATGAACACCTGCTCGTACCACCATATCGTTGTAACCCTTTTCCTTGGTGCCATAATAAGTATCAATCGTGAGGTAATTGAGTTTACTTGATTGTGACCAGCTATTTTAGTTACCATTTTTCTGTTCCTTCGGGTATGGTATCCATAATAGCGTTTTTCTGTTCATCGTCAAGGTATCTTGTAGCAGATAGGCACATTCATGTTTATGGTTTTGAAGCCCATCAATGGTTGTTTATTTTCCTTCTTCTTAAAGGAGAAGTTCAATCCTGAAGCTTAGAATAGTGAATTTCCTTATTGCACATATATTTCTTATGATCTATTATTGCGATAGTATTTGACCAAGCTGAGTAAAAGGTCTTTAATTGTTGATGATTACTTCCTTTAGGTAATTTATGGCAGTAATTAAAAAGTTTTTGCTTGAATCATAAAATAAATTAGTTGTTTACTTGCATACGACTTTCATGACTCTTAGGAACCTTTTTTTACTGTTAGCCCTGAAATATTAAAATTACCACGAATCGCAATTAACGCTTATTGTTTGAATCTTACCAAGTATTAATCATTTCCTTGATATAATGTATGTATCATCCCACGCTATTCCATGAATAGAGTAGCTTGAGTGTTTTGAACCTATTTTTACGATTCATTATTTAGCAAGAATTGTGCAATCGCAGGTCGTTATAACCAGGCACTTCCGTGCATAAATGGAATTCACATAGCTCCCATGTTACAGCAAATATTGACTGCACGTAGCCACATTCAGTATGCTCATCTACTATTTACTTTTTACGTGGCATGTCTCTGCTAATTGTTATGCCGTTTTTCTCTAGGAAATGAAACGATAACAAATTGCCGGACTCCGGCTAGAGAATGAAGTGTCGTATTCTTAGATGCAGTGTCAGCATGCTTTCCACCAGCTGATTTCAGCCTTTTTTCGCTCGCGTTTCATCTGAGTTTTTGCCGCCGCTTTCTCGATGATTTTACGTTCTGTCGGTTCACTTCCGAGATAACCGTCTCATGCGGTATGCGGAGCCTTTTAAGAGCTAAGAGTATCCCCGATAAACGTGAATCATCTTGTTTAATCGCTCGAAATAAAAACAGACGAAGCGGCGGAATGTAACGGAACCGTTGACAATGCAGTCCTTAATCATCCGTACATTGGAAGTATACAATGTTGTGCAATGATTACTCCCGCTTAAAGAGCCATCATGTCGCGATGGTTATGAAAGAGGTGGGGTTGGGAATGTCTGAGATCCATCTTCATGGTTACTTTAGTTTTCGCGTTCGATCCTAGGTTTACGAAACAACGTAGGAATTTTCCATTGTTAATTTAGCGGCTCTAGATGACACTTATCGCGTGAAAGATAAATGTCGGGCTCCTTGATACATTTTGCAGAGTATCGAAAGGCTGGTTAATACAATTTATTTTTCAGGTTTGATTTCCGTGCTCCTTAGAAATACTAGAGAATGCTATAATAACACTTTCACCAATTCACAGTATTTTAAAACTTAATTTTTTTAAGAAATTTTAAATTGCCGTGTAGTTTTGTGAAAATGTTATTATTTTATAACTGGCTAATACATTTGTGTTTGGTTTATATGCGGATCAAATAGGACCTTGAAAAGTAAGCATGCTATATTTGTTTTAGATAAATTTATGAAGATAGATTGCTGGTAGGGCAGAGGGAATAGGACCTAGGAAAGAAGAAAACTTTTAATACAAGTTATGTTGCGTAGGGCTACTGAGCCGCTTTCAGGCGAAGTAAATTCGAGCATTCTCCAAGGTTTGCTGTAATTTTACTCTGATTTAATTTAAATTATCTTCAAATATTATTAATATTTAATGAATAATTGTATATTATTCAGTTATTTCATAATTATTCATCGCATTCAATTCATATACGAGTTTTCGCGCTGGACGAAGTAAATAAATACGGTAGGTAGAACATAGTAAACATTAGGGAAGAGGTTGAAGCCCATCCATCTACATGCAACAATTATCTTATCACAATCCTCTTAAATTATATGGCCGAATTAACCGTGGCAACCTGGTTATCTTTACTATGACATGGCTTGGCAAATTAAGTTTTGAAGAACGTCTCCTTATTGTTAAGGGTAAAGGATTTAAGAAACACTAAATGCTTCTACTATGTACACTGGTAAATACATAGAATCTTTTATTCAGATGCCACTAAAAGCAACATATAAAGCGGCAAGAATATTGTATTTATACAAAGGCTGTAATTTTTAGCCAGAATTTGGGCAGATTTTTAATAGGTTGTCCATCTAGATAGATCGGTGACTCAGGCGGAGACTTTAACGCTCGAGTAGGAAATGCAGAAGAAGACGCTCTCATTCAAACCCTGACGACAGTCTTCAACCGCGCCCGGCTGCTAATTCCAAGGGTTAACAAGAAAGGCAATCAAAGCAGGTGCGCGCTGTTTTGAAGGAAATTGCGAAAAAAACACGGCAGACGTCTGTTTGCCAGATCGCCCGTAATTTATTCCTCTTCCTGATTCGCTGCCGAAGCCCTTTTCATTAGCGCTTTTAGCGCTCGTCAATTTTCCGGTGATTTCTGCGCGTTCACGTATCCATAACGAGCCATTTCCATGCGATGCGCCAGCTCTCAACCGGAATGGAAAAAAAGGTGCTTGAGCGGGCGACCGGTGTCGTGAGCGGCCTCTTCTGCATATCAGCTGTTTGCGTGTGAGTCACCAAATGTCTCGCAAGGACACGAGCAACCTTCCCGACGCGCTGCACTTATCTGCGATACGTGATCTTTATGTATCTCGTGCCGTTTCGCTATCGGGCCTTCATAAGTGGGATAAAAAGGTCCGCCAATCTACTCCTCCTTGTATCTTCTTCTTAAGGACGTCATAAAGTGTTATCAGGGCGTCGCTAGTAGCCTTCCGAAGACGTCATATAGTTTTACCAACAGTTTATTTGGCTCGTACGTAAGAGATCGCTATCTAGGTATGTTCAAGGAGCTTCAGAGGTGTGATCAGACCGGTATATTTATCGAATGATGCGAAACTTAACTGCAGTCATGTAGCATCTGATACTGGGCACCCATCATCAGCTGATTTTGAGAAGTGTTTTGGGTCATATTACGTTTCAATGTTATGCAGATTGAATAAAAGCTAGGTGTTGAATAAAAGTAACATTTTTCAAGAAGAAACTGGTGTTATTTATTCCAATTCACTTTGCACAATACTGCAAAATATTATATAAAATTTTATTGTTGTATTGTGCAAAGTGAATTGGAATAAATAACAGCAGTCTCTTCTTGAAAAATGGTTACTTATGTTCAACATCTGTCATGGAATGCTACCAAGTGAATCGCTGTGCCTTTGAGTTTATGAATAAAAGCTAGTTATGTCAGCAAAGTAACAACTTGAAGTCAATATAGTAGTGCAGTTTGCAAGGCACATTGAAGTTCCAATGAATATCAACCATATGCATAATAGGCTATATGATCACCTGGTCACTATAGAGCATGAATGATGTCAGTCGTATTTTGGTTTTCCAATAGATATTCATCCAAAAATTTCTATGATTTGCTAAAAGTATCCTCCATTAGGAGGCCTTCCTTATTCTCGAGTATTTGAAGCATGATAAAATAAAGTAAAAAAGTATTATGGTATTGTTGCTCTACTTGGTCATTGTTGTATATTAGTTTTCATATACCCTTCGTATCAATGATAATCTAGAAGCTGAATCTACGTCTGTAACTTCATTCTCGATATAGTCACAAAATAACCCGCCTAAGGTAGCAACATGTTTTAAGGTGGTTAATCTCCCGGCGTGCTTCTTTGTTTACATCTGTGTGGATAAACGTCTCAAGTTCAACAATTTCATTCGCATTCTTAAGAAAAGCCGGCGAAGCTTCATCGTTCCTCCCTAAAAAAAAGGACAGCTGGGGTTAACCGACCCGGCTGGTTTTGAACCCGGATCTATCGCTTTGGCTTGCGCATCCGCTGCGAAAGCGTGAGATCCGGGTTCAGTTCCCGTCCGTACCAGTATTTCACTCTCTCAAATCAGGTGCATTTCCATCGGAATGGATTTCTCCAAACAAGCTCTCGCTTTCGTGGTCTTTCGGCCGTAAATCTCTCGGAGGAAGTTGACGTTTGGAAAGAGCAGTATCGGTTACTGTTTACTATCGGATGAAAACGTAGGTATGGACTTCTAAGGCGGCTGAAGAGGTACTAGAGCTATGATTCACCAAGAAAAGATGAACACTAACACTGAATTAGTCCTAAGAACATAGCGAAAGTATATATGCACCAAACACTATTTTAATGTAATATTAAATCAGACTGCATTCGTTACCTTTTGCTTTCAGCAACACGTTTATCCCGTTAGTATCCACATAGCCCTAAAATATGCCGTAGGTAGTTCGGCCACGCTCTACCTACGCTTTTTGTTTACAAATGTTGCCGTTCGGTCGATGGCGTGAGTTTCTAAAAGAGCTCGCAAGCATGAATGTATGATTAAATTGAATACCGAGGCATGGCGATTTTATCTCACAATGCCTCTTGCAGCAACAATAACCCACGATAGTTCCTTTCGTGTTGTAAGGGCGTCGGTGTCCTCAGTCGTGATACGGTTGATAAGCTCGGTATTCAAGATTTATTTAGTATGAAACAAAAATTGAATTGGCCATTGAAATCAATGCTTCTGACACTTTTAATGTAAAGGAAAAGATGACATAAGTTAAATAGACAATTAGAAGCTTGTAGTTTGAGCACAACCATCTTGATGGTTCGCATGGCAACTCGAACGTAGTAGTGCAAACCTTGTGAAGATGCTAGTAGATTCCGACAGAAACCATTGCTGTCCTTGCAGACTGTTTAAACCATTCATTCAAGTATCAATCATCCAGAAGAACCGCCAAAGCGCTAGCCGCATTTCGCCGCTCAACTTTTTACTCCCGACACAACTTCGCGCGCGCGATTCGTCGTTCTAGAAACCCTACAACGCCGAAGAAACAGTGCAGAAAACAACTCACGGGTACATCCATGGCTATATCCCTCGTGGTCCCAACACAGCGGAGACACGAATATCTAAAAGGCCTTCCCGGCGGGCAGTGCCTCTCCTCTCGGAATCCTCGCAGTTCCCGGGGAAAGATCTGTTCGTTTTCTCCGCTCGGCTGGCTGCCGTCAGTAAAAACTTTTTCGGCCCCTGCCTTCCCAAGACGCACACTCTCTCCGTCACTCCGCACTCAACCACTTCCACGGTCGCAGTGAGTCTCGGAGGGCTCGTCGCTCATATGGATGCAGGTTCTCTCCCCTCTTTGGGGTCACGTGTCTAACCATGACATTGGTTTGCGGGCCTCCTCCTCCGCCGCGCTTCTTCCGCCCCGGCCTTCCACACCACTCTCTCTCCCCCCACTTCGTGCACCTTGCCACTTTCCCTCTCGGAGGGACTCCCACTCCCACCTGCCCTCCCGCCGGCCCTCCCACCAGCCGGATTTCCCCTCGGCCCCAGAGGGATGAATTTTTTGGCCCGCAACGCCTCCTGTTGCGGTCCACGGGATTTCCCTCCGATGTAGGGATTCGCTTCCATCAGCTCGTGTTTGCATTGCGAGGGTTACCAGATGGTACTGGTTCCGGGAGTGAGATTCTCAACCGGGTTTTTGGATTTGTACTAAATGGATTATGCGGATCCAGTTTTTCGTCTTGTAATGAAGGCACGTTGTTTGCGCAACGATTACGAAATTTTTGGCATTACGAAATGATTCCCCGTGACCCTCTGTCCGCGCAAACTGGAGGCGAGAGTCACTGGGAAGATGATCTGACGCGAATTGACGTCGAAAAACGTTCCAAGGGCAATGAACTGACGAATTAACGCGTCATCGTATCCTCTTTGCTATTTTGCTTGACATAGCACATTCCTATCCATGAGGAAAGTTGTGGGCTAATATTTATATTAATAAAAGAACCGTGTTTAGTAATGGTGAAATTGAGAATTGTCGGTCTCTTTTTCATTGATTCCTCCGTTATTAGCGATTTTATAGAAATAAATAGCTAATGGCTTAGCTTATTAAAAAAAAAGAAGAATAATAGGAAACTTTAGCAGACCACAATGTCTATTCTAAGGAAAAAGAAAACTCAGGAGGAAAACACTTAATAATGGACGAATAAACCTAATTGATATTTGAATTATTATTTAAATTAAAGGAATATGTTGTGGTAGTTACACAAAAAGACTAATAAAAATAAGAGTTAACTATTTTGGAGGTTAAGGACCACGAAGACTACTCTTAGGAAACGGTAATACTTTGTGAAACGCTAAAGAATGGGCTTAAAAACCTACGAAGCTTACTAGCTCTAAAATGTAAATACAATAAATATACGCCGTATGATTTCGAATGGATGTGAAATACAGATGAATAAATGTATTTTTTAGTTGGTTTCTAATTATTATTTTATAGGCTTTATTTGAAGAGGTTAATTTAGCGTCCTCAAACAAATGTAAAACCAAATGGGATATTTCTTGTGGTCAAAGAATACTCATAATCGACGATCAGAATCTGGGTATTTCCCCCTGTGTCTTCTATAGTTACACTTCCTCAATTTTTTGGCAATAAAACTATATAAAGGAAATGGCTGTTGTGGAAAGGCGATCCAGAATGTCGTGTATTTCCTATGGTGACTTCAACGCCTTGTTTTTTTGCTCTACTCACGGTTGGACTCGGCTCGCGCTCTGCATCATAAAGCTCCTATTTAAAATAAATTCGATGAACCAATCCCTGACGAATTTGAAATCGCACTGATTTGTCTAATGCATAGTTACCATATGATGGCAAGGTATTAGTCGGAAGGTATTATTCGTTTGAAATAAATCTTTTGTATTGTTATGTAACTATTTAATTTGATCTATTCAACAATGTAAAAATAGAAAAGGGGCTAAGTAAAGAAAAACTTACTTTATTAGGGCGTGTTAGAGACTAATGTCTCCTCTTACATGTAACCATTCGTCTTGTTAAATTTTGAAGATTGAGATATTTGAAAAATAATTCGAAGAAGAAAACTTCTTATTACTATTCTTATTGCAAACTGAATTATTAAAACTTTATAAGCAATGATAATCTGGATCAATCCGGTTAAATCTTCCTCTTCTCTCCCTGCTATACGTAAAGTGGAGACTTGATAAGCAGTCCATGATAGAAAGTCTTATTGGTGAGGTGTGTATATTGGCGGAAAGTAACGATTGATAACAGTTTGATTTAATCCGATGGCTCAAGCAAAGGTGGATGTCTCGTCGGGGCTCTTTTCTTTGTGAGGGTCGGTGGTCATTGCCTGGCCAGACGTGGCGAACATGTGATCGAACATGAGTGGCTTGTCACCGCTGTGTTTACATGCTCTGTCTCTTTCGTCAATATCGCCTTGAGGCATCATCGAGTGACGCCATAAAATATCGCGCTTGCCCGAGAATTAGCACTAATTCATATTTTTTCGTTTTTCTCTCTTGCGTATTTTGTGGATGAATATTCATTTGTCTTCTTTTACGTAGGTTCCTGATGTTCTTTCCTGGTTAGAAATAAAACTAAGGTAGGGATAGTTGTGTTGATCCTAATGTCCATCACTATGATTGTAGAATAACATTGCGGATCCAGATGAAGACTGATATTACATCGTATTTCTTTGAGCTTCTCTTTAATTTATCCAAACGATACAAAAACATGTGATGATATTTATG
The DNA here is from genome assembly GCA_947579665.1 of Sympetrum striolatum. Classification (NCBI taxonomy): domain Eukaryota; kingdom Metazoa; phylum Arthropoda; class Insecta; order Odonata; family Libellulidae; genus Sympetrum; species Sympetrum striolatum. Next base: position 22,740,955 of record OX388346.1, read on the forward strand.
TTCCATCTTTTGCCTTTGTGATTATTATGGCATTATATATAAGATGAAAGCCATTGAATAGGATTTTTCTTCAATAATTTAACGTTAAGATTATGATATCGGCTTATGAAGAGGTTTGATCGTTTGGGTTGAATAAAATATTTATTTCTATTTCCTCTTCTGTGAATATTCGTTCTTTTTTTATTATGTTTTCTTAAATTATGTTGTTTGCGTTATCTCCTCGGAGTAGAGTTTCAGTTTTAACCTAAACTTCTGTTCCTATTAAGACCTGGAAGCTGATATTGTTAAATGAAAATGTTTATAAACGCATAGCAGTCATAATATCTTACGATTTCCGGGCTTTAACTATTCGCAAAGATTCGTTCAAAGTTGCAGCAATGGCGCCATTGATTGGGGAAAAACAATAGGTTGGATCACTGAATTTTATTATTTAGCCTTAGACCATTGAAATTTATTTCAAGGAAATTAAAGATTGTGCATATACTGTGTAATCAATTTAGCGTATAAATCAATTTTTATGTTATTTCATAGTACATGCTCCTTTGTGAATAGTATTTATAAAAAGCCGTTTTGATTGAACGTACATTATTTTAAATTTCAGTCACCATTAAGGGCTCAGTAATTTGAGGAAGAAAAATGCATATTAAAGCAATTTTATAACGTTGTATAACGCCTTAATGGTATGCTAATCCCTATTGAAAGAAACAGATTTATTTCGATAAATAATAATTAATCTTGCATTCAATGCCTTTCATTTAATCTTTCTTTCAAGTCATTTTATATTTGATATGCAGTGAAAATGATTCTTAGGATTCATCTCAGCATTTTCCGCGTGTTTCGTATCCATCTCTCGAATTAATAAAGAGATGTTGATGCTATTGCTGAACGAAGGAGTCTGGTGCAGTTTTGTCATCGCGATGACTGATGGGCAGCATCCCCTGTAACTCGGGATTCATGGCGATGGAGATGGCGGATATCCATGCATTTCGACCTGTTTCCTCTCTGTTTTCCTTAAATAGCTTCCTCTGCCGTAAGAGTGGGATACTCGCTTCTGTTGCCATGGAAGTTGACTTAGCAACCGCCGGAACTCGGAAGGTCGATTGGTTTTTTACAATCTCAAATGACGGGTGGGATAAGGCGAGTGTTGGGGATAATTATCCCTACCTTTCTAACGTTTTTTAAAATTTTATTTATCCATCAAAGGTAATTTCACCGGGAAAAAGTTGAAAATCTTTTTCAAGAAACGTGACTGATTACTGCCCCGCGCATAAACTTTGCCTGTTTACCGGAGGGTGTGGAACGAGATACACTACGGATGTTAAAAATTGCTCCCACAAATTTTTGGGAGGACTTACAGCCTGGGGACGTTATCCCCTTGCGACCTTGTCTCGAATTGGGCTGGCATTCGAATTGCCCTCTTTAACGATGGATTTTTATTTTTCCGTGTTTTTTTAAGCTCGTGCGAACTTAGAAAAATATGTGTAAGAATCAGGGTAATTTCTTTATATTCCTATGAATGTTAAACCTGTAGTCCCTCAAGTATCGTTATGGGCCCATCGGAGTTGATATTTTATTGATGATGGTCGATTACAGCTCGACAGTCGACTGGTTTAAAAAGTAATTAAAACCTATGATATAATCAATAACTAATCATCGTCTCTGATTGCTATAAGAAAAGATTAATTAGAGGTTTAAAATCTCCAATAGCTGTCTTTATCGGTGCGTAAACCACCTCGTTGCCGCCGGTTTACGGAAATAACAGAAAGGTCCGGATTACCAACTTTCTCAGAAACACCCAATATACTTTTCAGTAGCGATTCTATTATTATCAGGAGTAGAGTGTCGGAATACAATAACTATAAGAGATATATTTAGTTAAAGAGCAGTCTAAAGTATTCTAAGGAACTTATAATTCTCGAAATTTTGTATCGTTAGCTCCTCTTACAGCATGTCCCAAAAATGAGAAAAAAATCCATTTGTGTGTTTAAAAATTCTGATAAACGGAATCCGATAGACATGGGCCGTAACGAATTCTGTAATTCCGTGCTACTAAAATTATCGGTTTTTCCATCATAACGAAGCAAACGCTACGTTTCTATCCCTTTCAGTTCCTAATTATTCCGTTTTTTTAAATGCACCCGTCTATTTCGATGCTCACTGTTTGATAATTACGTTGTGCTGAAGAAGCGGCTGTCGATAAATCGTCGATAATTATATGGAGTGCCCGTTAAAAAAAGGTTTGGCAACCCATGGTTTTCACTAATTACACATTCTGTTAGCTGTGCATTCCAATTGCATTGAGAATGAGTGCGGAGCTAAGGAAAGTTCAACTTCCTGCAATACCCGCTCGCTTTTTATGCGTTTTTACCGTTAGCTCTCCAAGCGGAAGGAGAAAATAGTGTCCTTTTCGCATCTTACGCATTGCCATTGTAACTGATCTCGCCAAGTGCATTTCGTTTGGCATCGCCTTGGTTTTTAAACGGCCTTCCATTGAAACCAATTATTAAGGACCGAATGATCTGCTGCAACCTTTTCTTGATCAGTTTTACGATACTTGATGCTCTTGGTTTGATTATTAATTTTGATCAATCGACCCCGAACCACGCTAAGGATCCTTGGTTAACGCCCCGCTGTTCTCTGAATGTCGAACTATTTTTCAGTATATGACAGTTCAGTCTGAATTACTTCAGTATCTAATTGGTGAAGAATATTGCGAAGATATATTTATGTTTTCCTTTACCATACACGTTGAAAAAGGGAACAAATTCAGTTTATTACAACTTAGTTGTGTATGTAATGAAGTACAATAATTAAAATTTTTTACAATAATGATAATGATTTTGGAACTGTATCAATCCTTTCTGTAGAATAATTTACCAATTTAGAAACTGCCTTTTTAAAATTTGGATCTATTCCCAGTGTCCAGTTTATGATGTATTTATTTATTATTTATCGTGTTTTATTTATTATACAATACCACCGCATTTAGCCGCTAGGGTAGCACTCAATTGAACAACTACGCAAACAATGGCTCAAAGTTCTCTGCATACAGATACAGAAAATTAGTATTTATCAACCAACTACAATAGTTTGAAAACTACTATAATTCATTATTTAAACAGCTATAATTTAGAAAATAATTTACAAACACTATGTGAGTTTAATAATTAATTTGAACAATTTCTCAAAAACTTTAAATTATTTGGGGAACTTAAACTTATTCCCCTTCTCCTTGTTTGCGTGATTAAAATGACTATAACTACAAAATTTTGTGAAATTTAACCTGATTTTCGAGTTCTGCGACTAAATATTTACGTATTAAATCAAAATATATTTCATATTTATCGGGGTTATCTTTTTTAAAAAATTCGTAGTGCCTTAACCCTTAGAAACAATTACTTGTTATTTGTCTGCTAACAACTGATGCTCTATAATTTTTATTTTGGACTTGTTGTGAGTAGCGTAGCGTTTAATGGTACATAAAGGTAATAAAAATAAAGTTTGCTGTCAAAGCAATTTATTCGACTTGAAAATTCTTAATATATCTTTACAGAATTCTTCCGTTCGTAATTTGAGTTCCTTATCTAGCGCCCTTCAAATTAAATGTTTTAAAATTTTTCTCGGCAATAATACACTTAACTCTCTAATGTTGTGCACGCGTGAATTCCGCAGTCATCAGCTATGGAACTCAAGGCCTTAAGTCATTAAAAATATTAATTATTCTTTCTCTCATGCACCTCAACACGTGACCGATTCTACATTTTCCGAGGAGGAGTTGGCCAACGGATATTTAATCCCTCACATTAAACTATTTTTATTTTCTATAGTTTTCAGTCGTTAAAGGTTTATTATCTGAAGGTATTTTTAGAGTGCACTTGACGATAAAAGCTGTTGAAGTTCAACGTCGATAAATTTCTCCCCTCTAATTGTAATTGTTTCTTTATTGGGAGTAATAATGTCTTCCTGTGTTGCACCAAGCAGATATGAATGCCAATTGGTCGATTGCTAAATGTGGAACTTTTCCTGTTCCACATTAGTGTAATTGGTCTGCACTTAATTTAATTCGCGGCGTTAATCTCTTGTTTGGTTTGATATAAACGCGATCGGAGACTTCAAAGCTGCAGTCCTATAATTTATCTTTCTCCTCGCTACAGTTTCTTCGTAAGGAGTACCTCTCCTCAGAACAGGTGGAAATTTCCTGAAAGTGAAAGCTTATCAACAGTCGTATCCACTTCGTATCAAACAGATTCCTTTTCCCTTCTGGGAAACGTCCTTGCCGCGTCAATTTTTACAGTTTTATTAGTTTATGGCGGCGGAGCGTGGACTTTTTCCAGAGACTCACGCCCGTTCAATCATAGAGAAAAGTTGGGAAACGTTAGATACCGGATGTGCGTTGCAGTGTCGAATGCTGCCGACCGTGGCCCAATTGTTTATGGCGTCGTCACAATTTGTTTCGCCGGCGACCTTCTGCCGGACAAGCGATTTAAGATTCATCTCCATTCACAGAAACGCGCGTTAAAGTCCGGCCGACGAATTGTTCTCCTGCCTAAGAAGGATTGCTAAAACATGCCGATGTCACTGTGACTCTCGCATTCAATCAGAATCTTCTTCTCGTTCCGAGAAATTCTCTCAGGTAGTCGCTTGACCGTATGTTTTTTGCTGGATATTTTTCGGTGATAGAATTTAAATCATTCGGAAACATTAGTGAGATTGTAATTCTAGAAATGACGGAATAATATCTCCCTTGCGATAATTTTTCAGTACTAATCTATTCTATACATTAGTACTACAAATATTTCATAAAAAGATTAGAAGTTTCAGTTTATTCGTTATTATTATTTTATTATTATGTAAATATCACTGCAAGTAGGTGCATGACCTGGTGGCATTAGTTGCAATTCAGAAATGCAATATAGAATACAATTTAAGTTCTACACATAGTCAAAATTGCATTTAATTTCAAAGGGTAGGGCACGTTTTTAAATGCATCGATGGATCCATCAAACCATTTTTTTATTCACCGATGGATTTACGATGCTTTCCACCGATGTCCATCGCTTCCATCGAGATTAATTCCCGATGAAGAGTCGATTTTTCTGATGACAGTAACGGGTCATTCAAATTTTAATATCAATAACCTCATAAAAAGCCAGTAAATGCTAACTTACAATGGTTTAAAGTTTAAATAGTTGTGGAGGTGGAACAAGTTGTAAATGCAACAGTAGCCATCTTGTCAAATAGCAGACAAACCAATGAATTGTTTTTAAATTCATCAATAATCGATAATCCATCGAAGTAATCAGACAAACATCGATGCAATCCATCGCTCATCAGATTGATGATTTTTTTAAAAACGTGCCTATCTGCTTGGCATTTGCACTAGAAGGGGGAGGGAAACTCCCCGAAAACCTCCCTTAGGCTGTAGTCATAGAACTTACAAGAAAAAAATTTTATCTTATAAAATCATTTAACCAATATATATATGATGATAATTACTCGTTTAAAAATATTTGTCTAAAATATTAAGTGTCCATTTATTCACTTGTCCACCAACTTACAATAACTAATCAAATCAATCTTTTTCCCTTGATCTATGGTGATAGTGAATTACCTCGTTACGCTCTTGCATCTAAATTATGATGCGAGGAAAAGTAAGATACACAAATAGAGATAGTGACTTAAAATTCTTGTAAACACATCGTTTAAGAGTAAATTGCGACAGTGTTTGAATTACTCGGTGCTTAATTTTTCGATGGAAATAGTTCACATCGTAAAAAAATGTTGTTTTATAAAAATTCATGAAATGAAAATGATTTCTGATTTATAGTCTTGTACTCAATGCATTAAGAGTTATGAATGACAATGGAAGACTCGTTTTCAATTAAAATCTTTATTTATGACGAGAATAACGCATGTTCAGCATCCTTCGCTAATGGGCTATTTAGTTTCCAGGTCGCTTCCTTAATGCGAAAATAACCTCATGTTCTGAAAATTCTCTTTATTAACAGACTCAAATAGTACTCGTACTGTACCCGAAGGGCTTTGATTTTCATAAACAGCGGTCGTTGCTGGTCGTAATGAGTCTATGATTGATTTATAGTCTTAGGACATGATTCCCCTACGATCTAGTGAACTAAATACGATCCATCCTTTATGTATTAAGTTCTAAATTCCATTTCTAACTGTCCACTCCTAACGTCTATCTTCTCATTTCGCGTTCCTTAAGGGTCTACTCGTTTGACTTACTTCATTATTCCACTCCCTGACTTTCAATAGTTAAACGGCTCTCTTTTCTTTAGTCTTCCCTCTTTGTTGAATTACCTTCCACCGTCTGCAAATCCTTTCGAATTATTCAAAGGAACGTTTATTCGAATGGGATTGACTCTCGCAAAGTAAAAACCTTATTCTAAATATTTCTTATTACTTTGAATTATTCTAAAAATCGATTTATTTTCTCATTTGTTATATTTTTACTTTAACAATTATGCTGTATGTGAAAACTGAATAAATATATGAATGATATTGAATGATCAGAGGATGGTAATGCAAGCTCGTTAATCAGCAATGGAACCAAAACGTTCGCCTTTCGGCGAGTAATAACGAATGTTTGGCTCTTCGCAGGTGAACACGAATGATACTCGGTATTCAGTGGAGATATTGTTTCAATAAATTGGGATTCATCTTCGAATGGTCTGTAAAGATAATCGTGTAAAAAACGCGCGCGGCACTTGGCGAACGACGAATGTTCGCCGCCGGCGCGAAACTGCCTACGCGCGCTTGGTCACCTACGCCTAGTCCTCACGCGGACTCGCGTGCGCCGCCCTCAAATTCCTCGCGCTTCTTCACGCATTTTTCCCTCTCATAAGAATCCTTCTTCCCCTCAACGACCTTGATTTTTTTACGTTTCTGACCCAAGCCAAGTATTTCGACAGCATTAGCGGTCGGTGGGGGAGGTTGAGATGAAGTTCCACGCGGTTCCCTCATCGGATACTCACGGACGAAAAAAAATCTCGCGGGAGGAAAGAAGATGGTCTTCGTAAGGGCTCGTAAACTCATCCAGAGCGTCATACAGTTTCGAAGAATGCTTCAAGATTTCGTGTTCTGCGTCTGGCCGGTTGTTTTTCACCCGTAATAGCGTTATTAGTCAGATGCCTTTCGCTCGAAGAGGAATTTCGTTGTTTTAGGAATGCGGAGGCTGAATTACTTAGAGGGAACGTATTAATTGGGGTCGATTAAAATTTTTTGGTACTTACGCGGGAAGTGATAGATGTTTTCCACTTTTATGCACTGTGTTGGGTCCCGAAAATTTGAGTGATACAGTTCTTGTTTATTGTCCCTCGGTGAGGTTGAGAGATAAAGCAGGTTTGTAATAGTATGAACTTTAGTGTTTGTGTAAATTTTTGCTTGTTTCATTCCGAAAAGGGTGGTTGATTGTTTTTCACTCACTATCGTGAGTTTCTGACGGAAATGGTTGAGTTTTAGAGTTGACTGTTGTTAAATATTTCGTGTAGATTTTAGTGTTCAACTTTATCAAGCCATTCTATAGTAGGGAATAAGTATTTGGAAAGAGTTTTGGAAGATAGCTATATGTCCATTTGTCATCTTGAAATCCAAGTACAATGCTATAGGATTATTCGTTCACGTAGGATAACCGAAGATCTTGGTCCGTAACTGTTCATAAATAGAAGATTTGCAACTTACGAGCTAAGTTTTACAAATACTGGGCAATATACTGCTGGTCTCAGTGCTCCAGGACACTCCAGGAATCGTAAGTAATTGGCCCGCCGTTTAATTTTACATGACGATGTCCAGCATTGATTTTCTTATTCATTTAGTGGAGACCAATCTTTAAACCACTTAGGTGTCCTAATCCATCATCACCAAACTTCGCGTTGCGCAATCTAAATTGGATTCCCTTCTCGGTCCATCAACGAACCGGAACTGCTTCAGGGGGATTTCTAACGCCTCATCAACTCTAATCACTTAAAATCTGTTACACTGAGATGATTACGTGATTGTTTTTCCGGTGGTCCATCGAGCTATTTCTACTCCGTCGACGTCGACTGACCGAAGCGTCGGTCTGGTAGCGGTCCCCCGGTGATTTGTGGGTTCACACGTGATCTTCTTGACCCCTCTCACCCCTGGTTCCGAATCCCGAGGCGATGTTAATGCATTTCACGCCTGATTAATTTATCTCTCATCTATAAATGCGCATTTTATTAGCTTCTTTCTCCCTAGCCACTAAGCCGCACTCTAGGTTCCGCGTGCTGGAAGGTCGGTCGTCGAACTCCCTCTATCGTAACGTAGCCGACTAAATTTAGACGCCTTATTTATGCGCTATCGTGGATTTCCCGTGTTTTTCGAGGTATTTCCAGCTTCCTGGTCGTATTTTTCTACGGAAACTAGCCGAGTGTTTGTTTGAGGTGACCAACCGTAAAAATCGCTTTATCAAGAGTTACGAAATGGAACTGGGAGATTTAAACGCCAGAGTGCACATTGTCGTATTTTCTCACTGTAGGTATTTCTGTTTTCTTGAATATGGAAGTACGTATGATGAATTGGTGACTCGCGGACGATTCCCTCACTTCCCCGATTTAACTTACAGATAATCCTATTATAGCGTTGCTTGCGGTTGGAAAGGTTTCATAGACTTAGATGATATCAAGTGGAATTGGGTGGAAAGTTTTACCTTATGTTATTGTTTGTGTAATTTATTACATAAACTTCTATTCGTATCAAAAATATATGGATATTATTAGGACTTCCACTCGTGGTACACCGGCATTTCATTTGATTCATATTTTTGTCTGCGTGGATTCAAAAATAACTGCTTGTTCCTATGAATATCCATGCACTATTAAGTTAAGCTAGTACAGTTTTAGAATGGAAACTATGTTTTTATTTGCAGATAAAATCGACACTTATAATTAATGTATGAGTGTTTGAATAATGGTAAAACATCTAAATTAATTGAAAATGTTGTAACCTAAATATTTCCGTGATTTTCTTCAAGTAATCATCACTTAAAATGGAAATATTCTAAGCAATTTTATTATCATAAATTATAAAATACTCGGCTAATTTAAAAAAATTAGTTTCTCCTGTATCACGTAAATGACTAAATAGTTTTGTTTTTTATTTCGACTCTGTCCGCGATAGTGTTAAAGGATTGAACTTTTTCGATCGATGTTTTTTACGTATAAGAAAGTCATTTTGCCATCACGAAAGGTTACGTCTATCTTAGGCTTTGGGTGATGTGTTGATTTCTATTTTTCAACCCTTTTTAAAAATTTATTTGCAATTTCATAGAAAGTGATGACGTTAATTTTTCAGTGTAAAAGATTTGCGGATGGAAAATGGATCTACGATATTGAAAATATAATAAAAGTGATGAAATGCAGTTTTCTTATTATAATATCTGTTCAATCTTCAACTTTCTTCAGATCTTGTACTACGCAAAGAAAATTATTGGCTTTTACTTATGAGTATCATTAACTTTATTGATTGTAGCCGTTTAGTATTCATTTTATAGTCGGAATTCTTTAAATGAACTAATCTCTGCATTGAGTACGCAACTTTGACATGTCGGTGCATTTTAGAAATGCATGTCTAAAAAAAGCAATTACCACACTCTGTTAAAAATTCCCAGAACATTCCGTCATTTATTTACCATTTATGAGGATTTTTTTTTCAAGATTTCGTCACTATTTCTGGGGGTAAGAAAATATATTAAATTCTTTGTTGACGAAAATCCTATTTATTTACTCAACTATACCTCATCAAGTACTATCCCTCATCTGTAGCTTTTTCTATAAATTTAAATGTTTTTCTGTAAAGTATTTCCATCATGCATCTACTCACCAGGCAGTTTTGTGCAGAAACTTATTCTCCAAGAAATTGAGTTTTTCTTTTAGTCATCGTTTTCCAATACGATCGATTTCCATGTTTTGTAATGGAAATTTTCAGTGAGAACTAAGGTAATTCTGTTTTTGTCATCCGTCGCCTTGACCACTGTTTGACTCACGTGAACTTCTCAGAATTGTGCTCATCGCCAAACTTCTTTTCCTACTGTTGAAATCTCTTTCTCTGTGAAATAAATGCCATGTGTTAATACGGATGACCTTCAAAACTTGTCGTCGAAGGGTCCATTGGAAATAGTTGCCGCTTTCTTCGTAGGTATCTAGGGTAGCTTAGGTAATAAAGTTTGCGCAATAATATACGTGTATTTCTCCTTTCTATTTTCCCATGCCTTATATTGCGATTATGGCCCTTTCCATATTTCTATTTGCGAATCGTCTCATCTGCTTCGATGACGCTGAAGATTTTCCGCAACTTTAGTCGCTCTTACATCAGCGATTTCTTTCGAGCCATTCCCATCGAGTTTTGGGAGATATCTCTCCACTGAATAGGAATTTAATGGCTGTTCAAGATGTGGTTCCACCATCAATTATGTTTATCATGTTACGTACGCGGTGAATTTCGTTGTTGAATTAGTGTCGGTAAAAGGTACGGATGGGAAATAAGGCGTGAGAAAACGGCACCATCAAGAAAAGAAGTTGCTTTCTACTCCACTCCTTCAAAGTTGAGGTGTTTAATCTGGACAGTAAATTTTGTTTAACTCTCTCTCTCACTCTCTCCTTAAGAATGGTGACGGTTTTTATTGTGGTTATGCAGCCTTAGATTATCTGTATATACTAAGGAGGAGTCTAAAATGGCAATGTTCACATTCAAACCAAACAGCTGATGTAAGTGATGACGAAATAATCCGGCAATGTTCAGTTTTTATGGGTATTTGTTATGGGGTTTTGCATCGATTGTTATTCAAATCAGACGTAACCTTTGCCTAGTTTAGGCTTCATCTTTATCTGTAGGATGACCCATGAGTTATCAGAATGGCTGATCTACCTCAAGTGGGCAAACATGCTTTAGGATTTGTGTTAATTCCCGGTAAGGTAATCCTTACTGTTCAACTGGATGGGATTGAACACCGTGCTCCGATTCCAGGCAGTTGCCGGTTACATCACTACGTCGGCATTTAGTGATGATAAAAAATTCTGTTTTTACCATTCGTCGTAGGAAAGATGTATCAAATGGGCTGTTTTTGATGATGCGAATCATAATTGAGAAAACAATTAGTCAACATACACAAAATTCGATCATTTTCGTTGAGGTAGTACTCGGTTATAAGATGGGGTACGAAAAATTGTTTGGAAGACGTCGTTTCATCCTTCGTCTTTGAATCTAGAAACCTTTCATATATGTAAGTGTTACACAATAACTGTTACTATAACTCATCTTACTATCCAGTATAGAAACAAATCGAGTTTTCCTTTCCTCCACTATTCTATTGATAGTTTCTCAGTTAGGGTATATAATTGTATTCTGACGACCCTTACAGCTAGTTCTGGTGTAGTTATTTAGCGAAATACATTAAGTTTCGGTTTGCTTGGGGTAGGTTTCCGAACCACCCTACTGCAAATAAAGTCTGTTGTATAAGTTTGTGGTAGCGAAGTTAAGTCCTCTCTGAAGCACCCCCGTACACCATAACGATCGCATCCATCTTGATATTTTAATTGCTATCACGAAAAGGAATTTCCGCTTGCATCATTCGGGTATTATTTATGATCCACTCATACTCCTAATTCCATTAGTCAGCATTTAATTGAAATTTACTGTTTAATCGCAGAAAACGATAAGATTCTTGAGAAAAAAATTCTACTCCTGAAAACGTGGATGAATACCCCCAGAATTTGGGAAAATATGCGTACTAGATGGGAAACTTAAAGACACAAGTCTCGAAGGAGAATTTCTGTCATCAATGGACTATTAATTTTTAGTTAATGGAATCTAATTTATATGAACAACAACCAACGATTCAGCATGATGGCGCGAATATGCAGTTTTCAATTTTATTTTTCTTTTCTTTGAATGGGCGCCAAGGTTATTACTGTTGTACTTAAATTTTCATTGTTTTCTTAGTAAAATCAAATTAATAATTTTTGATAACTTTATCAAGATCTATCTAATTTTTATGTTTGTCTTCCATGTTTAATAGTTTGTACTACGTATTAAGGCATATTACTTGCATGCGTCTTCCACGTATCGGTAGGTTCATGGCCCTGAAATATCCCGTTTGACGCAGTTTCCTTTACTATCTAGTCATAAACCTGGTCATAAACAGTCTTTTTCTGGGGTTTACCCTTTCAGATTGCCATCAATTGCAATTGCTTCAGAATCCCCCTCCTTGTATTTTATCATCCCATTTCCCTTGCCTCCTTATGATTTCATCAGTCAAAATCCTTTCCGCTTCTCATTTACAGTACATCCTAATTTGTTATTTCTCCAATCCTTTGGAGAATTTCTTGTAACTATTCCTGAAAACTCCTCTTAGTAAATGAAGAAGTGGTCCGCGAAGTATAGGTCAGACGACTTTTGATTAATTCGTAGTCGCTCATTATGATAATAATAAATTTATTTATTCTTGATTCGGCTTACAAAAGTATGTATACGACAGTTTATCGTTAAGGGTAGCCAAAATTATACCATGACTAATAATGACATAACTAAATAAAGTTTATTATAATTGCAATGTATCACGTTTTATTGCAAATATACATCGCTTTGCAGTAAGAATTATATGCTACCATTCCAACGAATTAGATTTTATTATAATTACAATTCATTTTTATTGCTATTACATTACACTATTATTGAATTACACTACAGTACGTTACTTCAAAATTAAACAAAATATTTACCAGACAAATTACATCATAATCGATTTAAATATGTTTTAGTTCATAAATTTACCCACGGTATAATATTAGAATAATTAAATAGTTAACTCTCCTTAGCATTACATTTATAAATGTGATGTAATTATACGTAAATGTGATGTAACATTTAGAGCTAAGGAGGATTTGATTATCCTACTATTCTAATAGTAGTAATAGTAGTACTATCTCATTCCTTAATCATTCACACTGTTATATGTTTTTGAGAGTAATTCTTTCTTTAATTTATTACCAAATCGTATATTATTGCTGCCTTATATGTCCAGTTGCATAATGCTTAATTTAAATTTACCTAAATGTGATGTAACATTTAGGGCTAACGAGGTTTGATTATTCTAATAGCAGTTCCTCATTCCTTAATTATTCATAGTGTAGTGTTATAGTCAGTTATAATTTTTTTATCAAATCTTATATTATTGCTGTCCTATACGGCCAGTATCCCGGTCGTTGCCAATACCAGGCCAGCACTTTAAGAGTGCTTGATTAGCACGCCAGCCACTACCCCGAAGCCAGCAGATGAATATGCATTGGACTCCCGATCCTCGCCCAAGAATTTCTCCTGAATAATCGAAGGGCACCCGAATTCTTCGATCCCATGACACACGAAACGTTGCCAACGATCGGGGTAATCGTTTCTCAAACCTCGGCCATCAAAGTAACTTTCTCCGCATCCACTCCGGAGCGACCCATCTTCGCGCCTCCAGTCATCGGGTTTCGTAACGTCCCGCCCCGAAGCGATTCCAAGGCAACTCGGGCGAAGACTCGCAGCCGATGACGTCCATCCAGGCGGATCACCGTCGGCTAACGAACGCCAAATGAGATCAGCAAATAGGAAGCAGAATTCTTAATGCCCTCCGTTGGAATCTTCATTCTTGAAAAGTGCGTCGGTCAAAACTTTTGGGTTCCAGTTCCGAATCGCTGGAATTATTTTTCGGCCGCTGATTAACAACCGGGTGCTAACATCTTTTCCGGAAGCTCGTACCAGAATCACGTCCGAAATACGTATTCCCCATTAGGGCAAATGGGTTTCCGATCCACGCCATCCTGAGTTTAATTTCTGCGCAGATTTTTTCGACGCATTGACGTAAAAGTTTGTCGGTAACAAATGCCAACGCTGTTTACAATGCTGGGATTTGTGTTTTAAAGAGCGTGTTCTCAGAGGGGAAATAGTGTAGGGATGTACCTTTTCCTTGATGCCCATTTCCAAGGAAGTGCAAGATCGTGCTTTAGAAGGGATTGAGGTGTTAACTCTGTGAGTACCTTCGTTGATCCTTCAGCCCCTCTTAGATGCGTGATTACACGTTTAACTATAGTCATGCGACGGTTTTTGACGTTCATGCGAAGATCCTCGATGTGTCTGTCCTCTGTACGAATTTTCTAGAAAGAGGGCATGGGGTACGACAGAAGATTGATTGTAATTTATCGATGAGCAGTTATGTTTTTCGATGTAAGTTTCGCTTTCTTCGAAGAACAGTACTGTACTTATAGTTTCTTTCTGGATCATCTATTATTATTTTTATCGATGAATTATTATAATGCGTGTATTTTATTCTTTTTAACGGAAATATAACCTTTCAAATGTGACGAATTTTAACATTTCATAGCTTCATAATCTTTGTATAAAGCGGGGTATATTTTGAGTTCGTGGAAGGGAGAAATTTGTGAGATGAAGATTGCGGTGAAAGCTTCAGTGTTTTTGCTAAAAATTATCCTGACATAAATACAAGTAATGAAGATGCACGATGTCTGGAATTATTATTTCTTATGAATTAAAATTTTGAGGTGATTTGTTGAGCTGACGCGTTTGTAACGTTTGAAAGTATTTTATTGCTAGATAATATAATATTTAATAAATACTATGAATTTCATTTTTAAATAACGAATTATTATTAAAATAACATTAAATTGAAACATGTTTATAATAATATCGTTAAGTCATTTAATTAAATAGGAAGCATTTTTAATTTTTAAATTCATTATTTAATTTTTGGATTCTATATTTATTTTTTCAATTCAATATTTAATTGTAGTATTATTATATTATAATTTATAAAATATTATTTGAGCGTTTCTCGTTAGATCGCTTATCTAGAAATTAAATTTATGTACTTCTATATGCTCTCTTTTTTGTCTTTCCTGTGGCTTCCGAGGCAATTTAATTTCCTGAAGTGTTTCGGACATCCTTACCTTTTATTGCCCTTGCATACGCAGGTGGTATCAACTACGTAAAGAATTTGCGATATTTAGTCCATCGAAGCTCTCCATGGTCGGTCTTGACGAAACCACAGCTTCAGGTGATGTTGTTTCGCGGTGGATTTATATTTAATGCGAATCTGTTTAACGTCTCGCGAGATGTGGATGGCTGTTTACCTCCGAAACCTCCCACGTCTTCCTCGCCCCCTTGAATTCCGTTAGGAAGAGATCTTTCCGGGAGTCCCCTTCCGGGTAAGGGATTTCAAAGGTCGCTTGCTCGACATTTCTTTTGTTTCGTCCGATTCCAATTACCCGTAGTTTACAACCGTATTCTCTGACCGCTGGAGGTCGGGAAAGGAAAGCAGATGCGTGAACTACATACAGCTGATTTTTTATTGGGATTATCTCGAAGGTCGACTCTGGTCTGGTCGGAAATGCACCGGCCATTTTTTCCTTGGGCTGTCAAAACTTCATTACCGTAAGAAATCTCGATATATATGATCGTATCGTTCAGAATCTGTCTTGATATTTCTTATCCGTTTCGAATAGTGATTCAAGTTGCGATTCCAGCAGAACAAGTGCTAGTACATGGATTGTTTGAGCTGAGGTACGTCACTGAATTTGGAAAGGTCAGGTCGTTAATAAATGAGCTAAGAAAAGAATAACTCAGTGTTCAATTTATAAGATCAAGCTTGCAGAGAGGTTTATCAATTCCTCTCTATCTTCTTAAGCTTTCGAAAGTTCAAGAACATCCATATGTTCGCAGGCGCATGCTACTATTAGAAGTTACCCGCAATTTGCAAGTGTTTGTGAAGTAGGCATTCATCCAGAGAGTGTGAAAGTAGCTGAACGTTGATGCGTATTAGAGTATATTCAGACATTTTTTTCTCTTTCAGATTTCACGGTAAATGTTAAAAGTTAATGGAGTATTCGATGTAGCTTTTAACGGACCAAAAATTTACATATCATATAGGGTTAGGATGCTCATGAGCAACTTTTTAAAAACTCTTTTAACAAAGATATAAAATATTATGCTTTTAATGGTGGTATGGAAATAAGGTTGGATTATAGGAAAAAGGTTGGATTGTAAGAAGTAAATTTTCTCTAGATCTGAGAGATAAGGGTTTCATGGAGGGGAATGATTTATGACAAATTCTTTGGAAGACGTACTCAAAGAGTCAAGAAAGAGGGGATTCCTTTAATGATTTAGGTGGGAAAGTGAATATGCCATATATTTGAAAGAAAGGGGTATTTTTAATGGACTTTGCTGGAAGGAAGTAAATAGCAAAGAACATACACGTTCTTAACTCGAAATTGACAATTTTCAGACCTGGGGAATAATATTTAGTTTTCTCTGTGAGACATAGAGCATTAAGTAAAATACACTAAAACGTAATAGGTAGAGACGGGGGGCTTATATAAAAATTCTTCAAGAAGCAATGATATTTTTTCCTTGAAAATTATTTTTAATTCTTGCAAAAATCCCTGATTCTCTCTGAATTTTTGCCCAATTAAAATTGGAATATTGATAAAAATTTTAACTCCCAGTTTAATGGGGCGATATTTATCTAATTTTGGCTTATATACTGGGGAATTTAAAAGCTTAAATTAGCTTAAAAGCTGAGTCATGTAATGCTGTAATTAAGCCCCAGTCATGTCAATATTTTCCCCTTAAAAACATATCTGTGAATCTGCGGTCATGTCTACATCTACATTAATACCCTACAAGCCGCCTTTCGGCGTGTGGCAGGGGGTGTAAACACCAGTTGAATCTAAATTACTTCCTTATTCGGTTATTGTCACGTATCGTTCGCGGAAAGAATGAATCTCTAAAACGATTCGTCCTAGCATCTATTTCTCTTAACTTACGGTCATTATCGTATCGACCGAGGTAGCAGGGGGGTTGCATGATACCATATAGGAGAGATGTGACGAATCGAACCTTTACTTGTCCTATCAGCATATGAAATTTCGTCACCTTTCCACGTGTTATCACAACGGTGAGGTTACGCTAATGAAGTATTGATTATCTGATGTGTCAGAACTTAATTAGGTTGTTTTACCGGCGACAAATACCCGAAGGAGACATTGTCCTTGCCTCCCGAAGGTTTTGACTGAAGGGATTGCCTAATAATGAACGATGTCAGGATCCTACCTTGTTCGTCAAAGTACAGGATTTTCTTTTATTGAATACCACTTTGATCTTGTATTTTCTTACTTCATCTCCCAGTGTTGTTTATTTGCCATTATTTTTTAATGGCTCATAAAAATGAGAATGGTCATAGTTCCATTCATTCCATCTATGAGAGTTTAAAATTCGTTTTGGCGTATCCCTTCTTTTGTCATTTAGTAGTTTATATTATTGTAGTTTATATCTACTTTCATTCTGCTAACAGATTTTCGGGGCAAGGCAAGGTATCAAATTTCATTACTCGATAAATTTATTCAGACTATAGAAAATACATCGCGGGCTCATCTTAACGTAATTAATATCATTTAAATCAGGTTCCCAAAGTGATAGTATGGACCCCCAGGTTTCCATTTAAATTTACAGGGGGTCCATGTTAGGGGAAAAAAATGAGGATATGTTTATATTTTTAAGAGCTTTGTAGTGCTTTTTGAAGCCAAGGATCCCATTTCAAAAGATATTATAATCAAATGGAAATCAAAGTTTGCTTTTAGCCGAAAATTTCAATTTTAGGCAGGCTAGGGGGTCCACGAAAAATTAAAAGGGGTCCAGGGAAAAATATTGTTTGGGAACCTATGGTTTAAGTGAAATGTAAATAATTTATATTTATTTGAAATATTTTTTAAAGTTTAAAACGCTTATCTATCATTGCTCTTCACTCACGTGTTGAATCCTCATAGTTTATTTACAGTTTACAAATTTTCGTCATAATCCGTTCATCTTCGGTAATGTAACAGATTACATCGGATGGACCTAACTTAAGCAGTTTATTAAGCCATGCGTTTTACATAAATATAGGGATGCGCTAAAAGACCCGGTTCTCATTTGATTACGAGATGTTAAGCAACAACGGGATCGTTTGGTAATTGGATGGATGGGCTACTTGGAAACGCGCTCGTATTTCCGCTATCGCCATAGGTTTGCCTTGGGCAGCTAACGTTACACCCAACCGTAATATATAAGCTAATTCAGTCATTCTCCACTCGCCCGTAGCCAACCAGCTTTATTCCGTAAGGAGACCACTCTAAATGTTTTTGAGATCACTGCAAGCGCAACTTGGGTTACTGATTTTATCTCTTTCTTAATGGCAAATTTTGCAATCGTCCAGAAAATCCCCGACTCCTGCTTAGTCAGCATGTTTCCTATTTTATGCTTTCATCCAAAATTTGTTTTCCTGGACAAAGTTACGACCCTTTGGACATCTCGAAGCGGATTAAATCGGTTTTATTTTTCGGAGAGACTTCCTCTTGAAGTTAACTGTTCTTCTATGGTGATTTTAATTCTAAATTATTTTTATTCACTACTTTGAGTATCCTATTAATTATCAAGAGCCATCGTATATACTTTACAGTTATTGATCCTTGTTAAAAGTTGCGACTATTGAATGACTGTTGTTTTAGCTTTGCAGTCATATTTTTCTGTAATGCTGCCTATGTTAGCGTTTTAAAGATATACCAAGACCTACTACATCTAATATGTTCTCTTGTTCTTTATATTTCTTATGTAATGCATTATTTGTGTTTTTTTCTGTTCATAAACTATTGATTGAGAAAATGTTCATAACATTCATGCAACTTAAGTTAGGATTTTATTTAGAACTCATTTGTTCAGCTGATAGCCTTAGCGCATTTTTCAAATTAATGAAGCGTGAATTGGTTTTTATATCCATCTAAAGAAAAACGTTGCCATACAATGAATGGTTTGATAATGAAATGTCTTGGGATTCCCGTATAATAGAATTTTAAAATTGCAAAAATCCAACATCCTCTGTAATTTTGTAACGCTGTTCAGTGGTATAATCAATTTTAATGAATTTAACTCTTAGAAATATAGATAAAGATGGGCAACAAGAGAAGACGTGTGTAATTTATGGTTATGTGCATGAGAAGACAAGGATGCCCAAAAGACGAAGAGGTGTATCGTAAGAGGTTATTTGTATGATTTTAAACCATTTGTATTTCAGTTCTTATATTCGTTTTTTCTTAACATGTATGGTTGATGAAATAGAGCAAAGGGTTTGGTAGGTTTCATAATTTAAGACACAAAGAATTTAAAATATCATTTTCGCTTCAATAAATCCCAAATGTTGATAGTAAAAGTATTATATAAAATAATTGTTGCTTAAAATTTTGTTCCGAGGTTGATCGCGGCGGCAAAATGTGTTATTCCCTGATCAGACGTAGAAGATACAAATAAATTTTCTTTATTTATAAAATATACTAAATCATGTTTCCAATTGTGACACTTACTAACGTGTTCAAAATCCAAAGCAAAACCAAACCTGAAGATGTAGCGACGCTACGAAACCCGGATCATGTCGTTCTTAAAATAAACGGGTGTAGTTAAAGTTTGGTTTTTATATGGAGTTTTTAATTAGTTATAGTTTATTGATATTTTAATTTTGTTTCTTGTTAATCAATGCTATTTTATGATTAATTGCGTCAACCCTGGATTATTATGTTTTTATTTTTTGAAATTTGAATAAAATAATTGTCACCATTCAAATCACTCAGGAGATTATGATGATTCATTCCCCTTTGGATCCAACTTGTAAGGTATTTAGCTAAAATGGGTCGTAATCTTGGGCACTTGATGGAATGAAGCTTCCATTAGGCCCGGGTCCAGTTCGTGTCTGAGTGGGAGGTCTCGAAGGCGCTCGATAGCATCCTCTCACTTTCGCTCTCCACACCCTCCCACTCTTCTCCAATCCTTAAACTTCGCCAAATTTAGAACTTGCGTCACCCAGTTCTCTTCCTTTTACGTGCATTTCCACTCCAACCCCACTCGTAGTACACTACGGTTTGCCCTTTCCTCGGATCTTTGTCTCAGGATGTGTGTGAACTTGAAATACTCACCCAAATCTTTGCCTAACAAAGCCCTTTCACCAACCGGAGACGGGATCGATGAATTTTTGATTAGGAAAGGTTTCGCTTTGTGGTACGCTCTTCTGCATTCTGGGTCGACGTAAGGGAAGCATACGTGCCGCATTATTATTTTAAATGTCGTTAGATGCGTCCTTGAAAGTGGCTGTAATGATGTTTAACTTAGAAAAGAGTATCTCTAAACAGTAGTTTAAAAAAATGGTTTAAATTCGCCTTCATATATGTAATGTGTTTTCAGATATTACATGATAATAATAAAACATACTTATTCGGGCGAGAATGGGACCTACCGATAGTCATAGCTAAAAGATGGTAAGAAACATGATTAAATTCTATAAATACACTTACCAATAGGTACATATATGGGATGCGTCAATAAGTTTAGTCACGTTGACATTTAAGTGTTTTCCATTTACGTAATAACATAGATTAATAAAAATGAAAACTGTTGATAAATTCACAACTATACAAATCAATAATACACAGATCTTGGTATGCATATTTTAGAACATAAATAATACTTTATTTAAACGGACAGATGTCCTATTACAAATGTTGAAAATGACCAAGGTAACATTTGAAAAGTTTGAAAATAAACATATGAGCTTAATTAAAGAAGATTGACACAAATGAAAATTACAATTAAATTGGAGATAACACATTACATGTTACAATAAAAGAAAAATACACCTTAATAATTCTGCACCATTAAACATTTTTTAAAATAAAATTTCTGAATACATTGTGTGAAAAGTAAAATATATCAGCGGATTTACAATGACTATTAAAATCTCTCATTATTCTAAAAATAGGCAGAAAATACAAATAATTATTACATACATATGGAATATGAAATAAATGATGGGATCTTGAATGAACAATTGGAACCCTAAAATTTATAAGAGATAAAAGATAAGAAGACTTGATATGATTATTTAACAGAGAGTGTAAGAATAGAACTCCATTTTGCTTCCTACGAGCAGAGAGTGTGTGTATATTTAGTAATTTCAATGTCTTTTCATATTCTCCACTTTCTCTCTCAATTCCAAACTTAAAAGCCACCAGTCTCAGAAATTTATTCTGGACTCTCTCTAAGCCTAAGTCGTACTTATGATAAGAAGGGGACCAAACTATTGAACTATATTCGAGAACTGGTCGAACTAGGGTGATATATAAATGTCTATAGCAAAAAATATTGTTAAAATCCCTACAATTTCTATACATGAAACCAAGAATTTTATAGGCTTTAGTAATTATGGTATCTATGTGCCTACTGAAAGACAAGTCGGAAACAAAGAGAACACCCAAATCCAGTTTATGGTCCAATCTTACAAGACTTTTTCCAGATAATGAATAGTCAGTTATTATAGGTGACTTGGATTTGCAGAAGGTGACAACATTACATTTACTAATATTTAAAAACATAGCATTTGTTTTGCACCATTCAGAGATATCAGTCAAACACCTTTGCAGTGCAGAAGCATCTGTATTCGAATCAATAGTATGAAATATTTTAATGTCGTCAGCATACATAAGATAATTAATTGGTTTAATTATGGTTCCAATATCATTAATGAAAATCAAGAATAAAATAGGTCCCAGATGGGATCCCTGAGGGACTCCAGATACGCCTTCAAAGGGAAAAGAAGTAATACCTTTGATTTTCACCTTTAGTTTTCTATTAGACAAGTAACTGCAGAACCAAGATAATAAATTCCCACTAATACCATAAGCTCTAAGCTTTGCTAGAAGCATGGAATGGCATACCTTGTCAAATGCTTTGGTAAAATCACAGTAAATAGTGTCTACTTGATGATGATCATGTACTGCGGTGGTGACAAAGTGCTGAAAAGATAATAGGTTAGTGACAGTAGACCTGCCACTCCTAAACCCATGTTGTTCATCATCTAAAACATTCTCAATAAGTGGGGTAAGTCTATTTGTCACTAAACTTTCGAGTACCTTTGCTAAAACAGATTGGATAACAATGGGTCTGTAGTTGTTCACATCATTTTTGTTACCACTCTTATGCACTGGAATTACATAAGAAGTTTTCAAGAAATCCGGAAAAATACCGTAGTCTAAGGATTTATTAAAAATAATATAAAGGGGAAAGACCAAAGCTTCGCAGCAGTTTTTGATAAGTAACGGAGGCAAGTTGTCAGGGCCAGGGCTTTTTGATACATCCAGTTTCCTCAGAATTTTTAAAATTTCATCAACGGTAACATTCACTGTTGAGATATTAATACTATGACTAAAATTAAAATTTGGAACAGAATAATTATCCTCATATGAGAAGACTCCAGAAAAATATTTTGCAAATAGATTAGCGATATCTTTAGGATTATCACACTTAATGCTATTATAGGACATTGATGATGGGATGTTATTAGTTCTTCGACGATTATTAACGTGTGACCAGAAAGACTTAGCATTAATTAATATGTTGTCCTGTACAGTATTTATATAGGAAGCATAACAGGATTTAGAAAGTGCTTTACATTTCTTACGGATATCAGAAAACTTTTGGTAATCGGTGGAGTTCCCAGAGGCCTTATAAACTTTGTGTAGGATTTTCTTTTGAGAAATTAATTGTTTTAAGGTGGGAGTAAACCATTTAGGGTAACTGCTATTACGAAATGATATGATAGGAGTGAATAATTCTATAGCTTGATACATTATTGAATAAAAACTATTCACAGCCTCATTACAATCTAAATTACATAATATCACAGGCCAATTAACTTCATTAATGTAGCTATTTAAGCCAAAGAAATCACAGTTTTTATAATCAAGTATAAACTCTTTTTCCTTGGCCATTTCTACTTTCTTTGGAATATTTATTATTAATTCAATGGACGGATGATAAGAATCACATTTAGTTAAAGGATCATCCACCATGGAGCATGTAACATTTGTTGAATTAGAGAAAACAAGGTCCAGCAATTTATTATATTTATTTTTTACAGTATTGACTTGAACTAGACCCTGGAATGAAAAATTGTCAACAATAACTTTAGCTTGAGGTGAAAGACCACATTCAGTAGAGACTTCATCGTTCTCAGATGGAGTATTCCAATCTATAGAGGGTAAATTATAGTCTCCTAATATAAATATTTCATCAAAATCTTTAGTTAGGATATTTTCAACTCCAACACAATGACTATCGTATAATGCAACCGGAGAGTTAGGTGGAAAATATACGGATCCAATTAAAAATTTCAAATCAGCAAAATAGATACTTACAAAAACTTGCTCAACATTATAATCAGGTAGAATTAGTTCATAACAAGTGAGTGAAGATTTTACCGCTATTAAAACACCACCCCCTCGTCTTTTGTTCGAATATGTGGGGTCACGATCTCTTCTGAAGATGTGATAATTCGGCCAACTGAGTTCAGATGTAAGAATGTCACTTGTCAGCCAGGTTTCAGTAAGCACAACAACATCGTAATTTGACACACTTATGGCTAAACTAAGTTCAGTTAGTTTTGTTCTGATGCCTCTAACATTTTGATAATAGACTGAGAGTAACACAGAAGACGATAAATCATTAATTTTGCTACGAATGCCATTACAATTTTGATAATAAAAATTTAAGGTTGACTGCCGATAGATTAGTTTTTTTGGATAATTTTAGGAACTCCAGCAATGTATTTTATGATAAGATTCGGTTCACCTTTGTCACTTCTCTCTTTAATTTCACAACGAAGCTTATTTATATAGTTTCTTTCACATAATGTTCTGTCCCTCGACACCGAGATACGAAAGTCCGTGTGTCTCTTTCTGTGAATATTAACGAGACGCAAGAATTCCAGAGCATCAGAATCCTGCCAAAAAACTACTTTAAGTGGTCTAAGCTTGCCATACCACAAATACCACACATCCAGTATATAGTCAATATTACACAAAACGTAGACAGTATCATAAAATAGGGATAGGAAACAGGCGAGAAAACATTTTTCTTACTATGATAAAGAAGAGAGAATTACATGAGGTAAATGATAATCATGTATCGTACGTTTTTGGTTTAACTAAACGTTATTTATTGGTGTCACGTAAGTAATAACAATGCTTATTATGCCCTCTGAAAGGCATTGGCTTTGGGAAGCAGGGATTCCGAATTATATAAAAAAGAATGTGCCCTAGAAAGTGGCTGAAATGTTTAACTTAGAAAAGAGTAACGGTTAACAGTAATAACACATACAATTTTTTAAATTCGTCTTCATAAATGTAATATTTTTAGATACTACTTGAAGTTAATGATTATCATAGAAGTAAGTTTTTGTTAAACGAAACATGGCTCATAAAAGTCTGACGTTTATAATAATAATATTTTTTATTGTGCCCTTTGGCAAGCCAACTAATGGCATCAGCATAATCACAGTACAAGCAGTCATATGCTAGTGTAAATGATAGTGAAATTTACAAAAAGTTTACTGAAGGAGGTAAATATGAGAATTGAAAATTTACTTTGATTGGTTAGCCAATTGATTTTAATTTTAATCATGCCTTCCTTCCACAAAAAAATCAACTGTTGATTTTATTTGAGATAAATATGACAAAGAAATACACACATGGCACATTATTCAAAAAGGTAGCGTTTACTAAAATTATGCGAAGGAAATGAACTGGATCGAGTGCAAGATGGAAAAAATAATAAAAAATTAAAGAGGTTCAAAGAAAAACTCTGACATCTAGCACCAAACTTGCTAAATTATCAACCACGAAGGCTAGATTTTCAATCGTTAGTTTCAGAAACTGGAAAGCTGCGGTTTTGTAACGGCACAACTTATCGTCTCTCTTCCGGGCATCGTTCTTGGGGAAGTGCGGTTGAAAGAGCTTTTGCTGACAAAAACGAATCGCTGGATGCGTTTTCGTTTTGGGACGATCTCTCGAAGTAAATCTTTCGGCTGCCTTTGCCTGTTTTCCCGATTTCTTCGAATGTCTTTCCGTGTCCGTGTGGTCGGAGCGTGAAGAGTCGGGCGTTGAAGTCTCCTAACCGCCTGAGCGGCGCCTAAGACTACGAATCTTCCCCCTCCCATTCCGAGCGCGTCCTTTCTTTGTCTGAAGCATCATCTTCTTTTCACTCCGACATCCATCGATGGTATAAATTCTTACCCTCCAGTCCTCCTCTCGAGTCGTGACGAAACTGCGTCAGAACTCTTCCCGCGGAGAAATGTCGAAGGAAGGTGCTCAAGATTTTCGTAGCAGTTTCTCAAATTGTGGTGTTTGGCAGATTGGGATTTGGTCCGTACAAATGATTGAAGTTGACGTTTTGTTGTATCCTAAATATCTATTAGAACAAATGTTGGAGTGGGATGAGGGATGACGTTAGTGTTCAGCTTGTTTTAGATCATCTCGTTCCGTTGGAGTAAATATCAGGTTCGACAGTAGCGTTTCGGCTATGATAGAATCCCTCGAGTGAAATTTGCTCCAGGTGAGAAGATCTGATTGTCGACGGAAGCTTTCTGAAAAATTCAACCCTTGAGAACTTTTAAACGAAGTAGATGGTATAGTAGATCTATGTTTCCGGTAAACAACGAACGCGATTTCCGAGAGACATCGCTAAAACAGGTGGTTACTTCTGGTTGTTCTTTCCGAAGTCTAGAAGAGAAGTTAACAGAGTAGAATAGGTAAGGATGTTGGTTTTATCACACCCCCTGCCATATGCGTTTATCTAAATCAGCTTTCATGGCTGTGATTGTTTGAGAAAATTGTTCTACTAAAATTAAACTACTAAATAAAAAATTTAAGGCAAGATGACTTTTCTCGCTGATGAGAATGATAGCTTTGCCTCCGTTAGATTTGCAAATTATTCTATTAATGAGCTCCTGTTCACTTAGTCACTGCTTGGTCATTTGGTAATTTCCTTCGTGTCCTTCAACGTTGACAGTTTATGCGGTCTTTAATGTTTCCTGTTGGATTTACCTTACCCCAAATGTTTCTTATGCAATTGGGAAAATTGGAAGATTATTTCCTCGTATCCCAATTCAAGGACTATTCACCCAGCGATAAAAGTGTGATTTACTGTTGCTTTTATGCCCTCAAAGTTGTTACATTACTTGTTGCTGCGTTCACTTGTTCTCGTTTTCGAAGGTATTATTTCATAAGAACATAAGTCCAGTCAGGTATTCAACTAGCTGTGTCGTAGACATTCATGATATCTACGTCCTTGATATGAGATGGTGTGGATATATTTTATGTTCTTAAAGTAATAAAATGAAAAAAATTTGTTATCTATATCAGTAACATGTGTGTCTGTCTCTACAGTATTTCAAATTGCAAATTCCTTCTTTTGAAGATGGATAGTGCCCCCTTCCGACTATTGTTTGCACTGATGCATTTGTAACTAGTTTGTCTTTTATCCCAATCCTGGTTTTCCCTCCAATACTGAATGCTTACTTTCCCGAGGAATTCCTTCATATTAAGCAAATGCAAAGCAAGTTAATAATCGCACGGTGGGCTTAACGACGGGGTGACTTAAAGTTGCCGGTGACATAGCAGTTCTTGGTAGCACGGTTTGAAGAATCGGAAGAATTTCGGAAAATTGCCTCGAACGAGGAGCTATGAATGAATCCTCATCGCCGTTGAAGAGTTTTTCGTCAGAATATTGCTGGAAGTGGTCGAGAGGTCTTCAAATAAATTTCATGAATGAATGATTCATTTGTACCTCTTGTGAGTCAAGTATTTGGGAAGCTGTTTTCTCGGAATCCTTCATTTGTTCATTCTGTGATTCGTCTTTGGTAGCACTTCAGCTCTGTTGAGGTTGTCTGCAGATGAAGACAGTTTATTTCATTCGTTTCGTTTCCTCTTTATTATAAATTCCACCTAATTTCTTTTCATAATGCATTCATCTAAGAATGAGGTGCGTTTCCAGAATTCGGATTTTATTTGTTGTGCGTGGGTAACGAATAACCAGAATTGTCAACTTTCTTGGTAATTACTTTATAATTTGGTTTTCACTCAATGTAATTTAAAAGGATTAATTAACTTTGGGCACTAATAATTTAACGATTTTCAGAATAAGTTAAGATAGTTTGTAGCTTTTCAGTTCAACTTTAATTGGAAGGTTAAATGAAATAAGCTTTCAGTAATAGCTAAAGTTCGGAGAATGGTTTCCCATCAATTTTTTTATGTATAAAATCAAAAGTTATTCTCATTATGGACCCACAATACTAGTCTTATAAGAGGCGGTATATGGTCTCCTTGTTGTATATTTGTATTTAATTTCGCTCGATATTTTTTATGCAATCAAATATTGATTTTTGGAACATGTAAGTGACTTGGCTTCATATTCCTCAGCATGATGCTACGAATCTATGGCTTTGATATTTTAAAATTGCTGTGGCAATCTATTTATTTATTTTATTTTGCTGCTCCTTTGGCTAAGGAAAGAAACAAAGCTAGGCAAAGAGGATCCTTCATTCCTGAATCATTACTACTCCTGTAAAACTGTTTGACGACTAATATTTAGTGTCGAGAAAAAGTTTTTTGCAGATAAATGAATCCAATTATTGCTATCACATCTTACAGGAGAATGCAACTTCATTATTGCTCACATTTCTCACATATAAATCTCTTATATCAATCACATTCGTTAATGGCGCTAACATACTTTCCTTGATGTCAGGAGTGTGTAGACATTTATTGCTCGTTTTTCTAGTTAGAACAACGGAAATGCTTTCTATTTGTAAATGTTAATTTCACTAGACGTTTATTTGTGTTTTTTTTTGTCGCTTCGTCAACTAATTTTTCCCTTTTATGTTCAGGAGATGCAAGACCTTTGTGTTAGGGATCAGTAGATTGAACAGCGGTCACGGTAATAATTGGATGGGTGACCGTCTCGGAGATTACGTTTTTTCTTCTTGCATATCAGGTCAACCTTGAGCGAATATACCTGAGCGTTTTTATGTAAGGTTGCCCTTTCTCCGCCCGCGCAACATCCATTAAATTTTTCATTCGAGCTTCGATCCATTTTATGTAATTTTGCCCCAAACTTATCTTCTGACCACATCATCAAATTTCCTTGCATTCCTAGTCGTTTTTTTTTTCCTATGTAAATGGAGTATTTGGAGGGAATTAGTAGCCATCCCCATACCCTTATGTTTCTTGTTGTTAGATAAACTTTTACTATCTGAGGTTTACCTAGGCTTATCTGATTATTCGCAAACATTTGTAAAATTTCTGAGGTAGTCTTAATTTTGGAAATGTTTCTTTTTGAAAACACATATCTCGTTGTTTACTTTTAACGCTTGATAAGAATGCTGACGATATTTCGTATTTACTGTTTCTTGGATACAGATAATCTTATCGGCTATTACTGTATAGGCGGGGAGGTTCTAAAAATACACCAGCTCCATGTGTCGAAAAGAATTTTCGGAAGTACGAAATCATTTACCTCCCATAACGTTCAATCCCAGAGTGGGCAATATTTTCAATCGGTGGATCGCACAGAGTTGTTAAGTTTCTAGCGGGCCGCAAAGGCAGTTCTTAATATTTTACCGCAATAAATCATAAGATCCGTTGTTATTGCGAATGCAGTTGGTTAATTTATGATATTTCCAGTGTACTTAAAAAATCAACTTACAGTTAATGTCAATATTTTAAGGTAACCATTTTTAAAGGTGACAGTTTCCTGATTCATTCGGAAAGAAAGTGCTACTTAATTTTCTCGGCCATCTGTACTTTACTGTTTGCTGTAACTGCATACTCCGTATATTTAAAATTTCTCTGATTTTACGTTGAAGAAGATCATTAACCTTACAGGTGTTCTGATCAGTAATAGAGTTTATCCTGTTTTGACAACAAATCAAATAGGTATTCTAAAAATTATTCAGATGGCTATCATCACTATGAAAATTTGATATCTGTTATATTATACGCATGCGTCATTAGAAATTTCGTAATCTGAAATTAGAACTGATTGTTAATCTTTGCCCTCTCAGAAACAATCACTAATATTATTTTATATCTAGGCTTGTGAGTGTTGATTTTTGTTACTGTGAGTTTATTGTCCATATGATTTTATATAAAACAACATTTTCAGTTTTTTGCATCGATGTTATAAGTTTATACCTAATAATTTGGGATTGTTAATGCACTATAGGTCTGTTTTCCTGAATGATATTAATTAGTGAAAAAATAGGGAATAAATTTCTGTTTTTTATAGATTTTAAGTAGTATACATCTGTAACATTTGGTTTTGATGATTTGGAGTCATTAATGCACTAAAGGTTTTTTCTGAATGATATTACTCAGTGACCGGTTTTCTGTTACTCTGAATAATTGGCGCAAATGAAAATTCTATGTCAGCATGTCTTGCAATAAGATATACTTCTTATAAGTATTGTAAATAAGGGTAACGATGTTGGCAACATTGTGCCTTGTAAGTTGCCCCCATGGAAGGCTCCTCCCACGTTTCTCTGTTTATTTATGCTTCTCGATGTTTTAACGAGCTCATGAAGCGGAAGGTTGCTTTCTAACTTCTCGGTGTGAAAGGAGAGCTTTGAACAGTCCCTGAATTTCCTGTCGCTAGGCGCAATTTCTCCTATTGATCTTCATGGTCACTGTCACCGCTTTTTCCTCCCACCCAGTCGACCTCAGCTTAATCCCCTAGAAGGCTTCTTTGTTATTGCACCTTTTACCTTTGCCGTTAGTTTCGAGCGAGTCGTTAAGCAGGCGGTGAGGACAAATTGGAAAAGTCTCCTGAGAATAAAGTGATAGTAATTTATTGACATAAGCCACCAAAATTATTCAACAAGTTTATTTAAAGTGAATGCATGTCTCGTCAGCAACTAAGGTGAATATACAGTCATGCGCTGTTATACATAATACTTTGTAATCTATTTAATATGCATCACATCACTTCATGATACCATACAAACACATACTATAATTTACCCCATAATACATTCTATACACTAATATTGGAATAGACATATCTCAAAAAGGAGCACAAAGTAGCTTTCAAGCTACTTTCAATAGTTTCCTTTCTTTTATTATGTCTGTTATTATAAGATGTGATTCCACCAACTGACGCTTGGTCATATTAATTTTGATATATAAAAGGAATACCTCATTTTTGTAATTTTAAAATCAAGAAAGCAAAAATAAAGCATGTAAAATACTCTGTAGCTGCGCTGAAAACGCTATTGGGAGAAAGGAGATACTTATCCTAAAATTCTTCAATAGAAAAATGGCAATTTTTTAATCAAAATTGTATTCAGTTCTTTCAAAAATCCCTAATAACTCACCCTAAGCTTTTCCCTAAGTTCTATAGATATATGTTGTTAAAAATTTCGACTCCAAATTACATCGGGCGATATTCGCGTAATTTCGACCTATATAGTATTAGGTAATTTCATTAATAATTGAGTTATGTTATAACTAATTGTAAGTCCCAGTCTTGTCGCGATTTTTCATTTTTATTTAACTTGTGGTTTAAGGCGCACGTTTCCTCGTGCTAAGTGATTCCAATCATCTTTGGAATTAATTTATTTTTCTTGTGCCATGATTATGGTGTGCTATGTATTTGCTTAAATCAGTCAAATTCCTGTGCATTATTATATGATATGCATTTCATCATTTAAATTATTATAATCGAGGGCTGAAAATATCACACTTTTTGAAAAGTGGTGTCCAGGTTTCCCTTCTCTCGGAGTTCTAAATCACTTTTCAAGTTCTTTCGAATGAGTGATTTTCTCCGTGGGAGAATCCCATATGGTTTCTGTTGGGCCCATTTAAGTCTAATCGAAAATGTGATATACCGTCGAGGTCTGATTATATAATGGTGACCCCACTACCAAGGTGAATATGTAAACAATGAGATATTTCGAGCACAGTTCCCTCGCGGTGAGTTATTCTTTCGAAAGAGTTGTTGCCCGAGTTGCCCAATGAGAACTTTGCGCAATTCCTCTCTCAAATTTTCCTACGGACACTGTCGGTTTGATGTTCAATTCTTCAGTCCGGAATTAGGATTGGAAAGACCTTGTTCCCTGCTGCCATTAAGGGCGGTGTATCCCTGTAAGATCTGGTCTTACTTTCACGGTTATGCACTCGGAATTAGGGTCATTGGATTTGTCAGTGATTTTGGTGATTTGCTCTTGGGTCCCACTCTTGGAGGTTTCAGTCACGTGAACGATTGAAGTCCTTTTTCTGTTGCATTGCAGAAGTCCAGGTAATACTTAGCGGTTTGCCAAAAAGATAGATTACCAAAGAGGGGTTAAATGTTAGCAAACACAAAAGAGATTGTATTTATGATTCGAAATCAGAAGTACTAAGCTAAATCTAGTGGAATTTCGTTTTAAAAATCGAAGAAGAGATAAGATGTGAAATACTGTGAAAAGTAAAAATATCTTATTTCTTCTTCGATTTATTATTTATGCCTCGATTTTTACTACGTTTCTAGCTAACACCTACTTGTTACTAGAAAATGTGATTGATTCTCAAATTTCAGTTTTTTTAAGTAAATTAAGATGTTGCATGTTGTTTCATCTCATTTCTCCGTATATTTTCTAACAACCCGCATTTATTATTCTCATAATTTATCTTTTTAGCCTCGTTAAAGTTTTTTTCTGTTTCAAAAGGTATTCCTCGATTATAATAAATGGCGGATGTTCCTTGAATTGAAATGTTATTTTTTCTGATTTGTTTTAACTTTACTTCGTGGAACGCCAAATCAGAGATGGTTAAGAAAGAAAACTTTGTAATTGGCATAATATAATTTATTTAGGCCTATTTTCAACCCCTGTCTGTCGAAGGGTCGAAACCAGTCGAAATAAATTCTCTTGTGGAACTTGAAAAGTTCTGTTTCTTAAAAAACTCAGTATTAGATTTATTTTACTTTGCAATATATTACGTCCCATCTCCCGGGATCGAACTCAAAAGTTATTTGATAATTTCTTTGTCTAGTTTCTAACACGGGTTGTGCCATCCTTTCAGCTGCCCTTCAATTTTACAAATAAATAAATTGGAAAGATTACCTCTTTTTCGAGTGAGCCTGAAGTGACCTCACGACATATGCTTATTCGGATAGCTAATTTTAATAATTATCTTCACTCTCATCCTTTTCCAACCACGCTTTACTATGCGAAGCGGTTTCTCTGGTTATCTCCGTTGCCATCGAATAACCTTCGATGCATCTTCGTCCAAATAAGAAGATAACAAACTGATGATAGTTA
The DNA here is from genome assembly GCA_947579665.1 of Sympetrum striolatum. Taxonomy (NCBI): domain Eukaryota; kingdom Metazoa; phylum Arthropoda; class Insecta; order Odonata; family Libellulidae; genus Sympetrum; species Sympetrum striolatum. The sequence goes on from OX388346.1 coordinate 22,773,194, forward strand.
AAACATTTTCTTTTGATAGCGGCAAAAGCTAACTTTACGAATTTTCTCGTTTAAATTGCAATCGCCTTAATTACTGCATTGCTTTGTAGATGTTCTCGATGATCTTTTCAGTTTCCTTAAAACAATGATTGTTAACACAATACATCTTAATCCTTTCTTTCCCCCTCATTTCAATCGATATAAATACATCCCAAGGAAAAACGGACTTGAAAAAAGTCTGACTGGGTCTGACAGTCAGACTTTTTTCAAGTCCGTTTTTCCTTGGGATTTTTCCTGGGTGCACGCCCTTATGTGCAATTTATCCTTTACCCTTTTCTTCGATATAAATACACTTGGGAAAAGTTTTTTGTCACCTAATAGTGATTATTCGCTAAAACTGGTGGTGAATAATAAAACTGTGCAAAATCTACAAGTCTTCCTCTCTTCTTCCATAGTTACCGAGTTTGTCTTCGTGATTGTCTTCGAGTATTTGATAAGATAGACTTTAAAAAATACTGCGTGATAGGCTGATAGGACACCCAAATTTGATAATAAACTACAGAGACCTAGAGTAATTAAAAGAGAGAAGTTGTAGGAAGGTTGTAAGGGACGGATTAGTTGTCAGGGAGTTGAGGAAACACTTATATTGGAAACGTCGAAAATTAGGACTTATTTACTAATGCTAGATAGAAGACATGCTGCGTAGATTTTCCATGTTCACGCTATATGCCACAAAAGTAAAAAAATCGCAATTTCCTGAATCTATTTATAATAGTTTCGTCGACCACTTATTTCACACCTCTCTCTACACGGGGCACTCTGGGAATAACTGGGCGTGATGCTAGCGATGAGTTGCATATTCCACTACTTTTTCTGTCTGCAAACACACTTAAGCGCACATCTCAAATTCACAATGTCTGTTAGCGTCCTTTCAAATCGACCGATTGCACATTCCCTTTGCTCTCCTTCCTCGTTTTTCCATTTCTAGCTGACTTACTTATCGATTATCGAATTTACCATGCCCTACTCTTTCGCTGCTGGTCTAGACTTCGTCGCCTAGTTTTTAAGGGTAACTAAAGGCAGAGATGAAATACTACCTGTGTTTCCACTTGGTATTTTGACGGGTCATAAAGCTTGCTAAATTCGAAGCGATCGTTTATCTTATCATCCGGGACCTGGCAGCTCATGAGCGTCTCCTCCCGCGATTTGTTTGCGTCCTTCAAATTGTGTTTGCCGAAAGGTGGTTGGAAGCGGTGATTGTCACATTAGTCTTCAGGAAAGTCTCTTCCCACCCATCCGAATTTTCGCGCCCCAAGCTCGATCTCTATCTCCTTAGCAGTAAAACAATTATTGTCGCTGTAATCTCCGTAGTACTTTCGTTTTACCTCCGAAATGATTAACTTCGAATCTTTAATACCTTCTTCAAGTTCAGTAACAAGACGAAACGTAGTTGCCGTTCAAAACCTGTTGAAATCGCACTTCTGTTTTATTCCCAAAATTCCCTTTCGCTCTCGCAATATTAGAAAGGAAAGGCTCGGGAAATTTTCATTACTAAACATCCACATTGGATTGGAATTCATTACCCAAAGAAGTATTGAATCCCTTCCTTGCAAAAAGCATTCAAGAGATGTATAAATTAACTGATTTAATTAGCTACTTGCTCTTTTATGTTTTATCATGTTCATCCATCACTTGTATTCAAGACCATCATTGTTCATTTATATTTAAATTGACATTTAAACTCTGCAATCCTCCAGTGGCGCGTAGCAGGGGGTATTGTACGATAGTTTGATAGTTTTCTATGATATTTTGATAGGCTCGTATGATAGTTTTATTTATTCGACTCTGCCACCTGGTGCATATCTATCTGTAGATTTATGTATTAAAAATAATAAAAAAAATCATTAATAATAATTATAATAATGCCGTCTTTTTTTCGTGGGCGAATTTTAGCCTTTGAAGGCTACTCTACCAATTAACCCCCTTTTGTATTTTATCAATTTTTTTTGCATTTTCCTTTATTTATAAACACATGACACACACACACAACATACACAGACAACCACTCCCTAACCGGAAAAATCCGATTAGCCGGGATTCGAACCCAGGACCGTGAGGTTGGAACGTTAACACGCTAGCACACTAACCACTCCGCCACCACGGCCGGTTAATATTATTATTATATTATAATAATAAAATATAATATAATATATTAATATACTCTCAGGCCTATTAATAGGCCTGAGAGTAGTAATAATTTCTGTTAAGCAAAACTAAGGAATATATTTAATAATATATTCTTTGATTAAACAAGCTAGATTTTCATTCTTACATCATGTGAATATTTCCTACCTTCAGCTTGCTATCTTTTTGAATTTTAATGTTTATGAATAATTTAAAATATTTTCGTACGTTGGATTCTTCTGTGAACAGTTACATTTCCTATCGTGAATTATTTTTCTAATTAGCTTATTGCTGATGTATCATAAATTTTCACTTACGAGTTACTGAATGTTTTATTGATGAATTGGGGTGATAAGAATTGGTATTTTCCATTATTTGAATCCTGGACGTCACTATAAGATTAAATTATCAATTAGTATTTTAATATTATAGATGATGAGCGTGTTTTCCCCTTGAACTAACTATGGTGTGTCATTGCATTGTAGCCGAAATTGGTCGGCTGCTCTGTCTATTGAGCTATCCTACAAGAAAGGAGCAACGAGAAACCCGGGTTCGAGTCCCGGACCTGCCAGACTTCATATCCAAGGACAACTCCCTCCTCGGAAATTTTCCCAGGTGCACGTCTTTACATGCAAATCAAATCTATACTTTTCCTGTGTTTGTGCTGTTTTCAGTCCATATCCTTTCAAAATTATTAGCCCATATAAAATACCATTTGATATCCATGCCAGCTCTATCGCTTGTTCATTGACGTTCCAAAGGCATTCACCTCGGAACCCATAAATTTCTGGGGAAAGAAGATTGACCCGAATATTTCAATAAACATTCTCGAGTAATATGTTTCACCGCAATACGGCCGTTACCGTTTTGTGGTCTCCTGGATACCGTAGTAGTTTTCTCATCTGTTGATCGAATCTAGGTCTAGCACGAGGAGCTTGGGAACTGCGTCTACGGAGAGTTCCATGGTTTCTGCGCCTTGTGCCCCCCAGTGCTTAAAGTTTCATAGCCACAGTCATTGCATTATTCATAGATTTCGGAATCTGGAAATCAGGTTATTCGCGAATCCGGAAAGAGTTCTCCGCTCGGTTATTTAGTATTGGACATAAAGTCTCATTCAATGAAGTGCTCTCGGAATTGATTTTGAATTCATTTCCTCTGCAGCTAGCGATATTTCTTGCGCGATCTAGGACTCTAGGTGGGTGGTTAATGTTTTCTGATGGTCGTTGGTTTGTATGCACTTCTAGTGAATTTCTTAATGCCCTTGGCTGCTAACGTCGTACGTTTCCTGCGACTTGAGCTACAAATTCAATTTCGTAGTGCTATTTGCTTTTCAGAATTTTCACGATCTCTTAGTGAAATTGAATTGTTGTTTCTTTCATTTCTGTGATTGATTGTGATTGCGCATATATAGTGAATACTTTAAACGTCATGATTTTTATCATCGTAAACGCCGCCCGGGGTGAGCTAAAAGAATATCTTGATCTCATATTTATAAAAGTACCTTCATAAACTCAATAATCTCAGGCTTAACCGAGTGGAAGTTCATTTCCATGATAAAATTAATTTTTATTTTCATAATAGCACAATTAATTAAATTAGTGTAAAAGATATCGAATATGAATATCAGATTTTAATTTGGATACATGAGAAATTATTTTATGGATTCCGAACTAAATTAAAATAAAATAGTATATATTTGAGCAATAAGCTATTTTTCATTTCAAATGTTATAAAATAATATTTTTATTAATAAAATATATGTAAAGGTTATTTTCGTAATGATATTCTTATCTAATTATATTAAGCGTATCATATTATTATAATTTAATATATTTGTGAGCAATAGATGAGGTAAGGGAAAGACTGAGGTATGATAAGGCTCGCTGATGATATTGCAATACTGGCAGAAAATAAAGAAGAGCTAATAGATACACTAGAAGAATTAGAAGCGATATTAGGCACTCGATATAATATGAAATTAAATAAAAGCAAAACAAAAGTGATGGTGGTAAGCAGGCACAACACTAGAGTGGAGCCGGCTTTAGGGGTAGAGACGTTAGATACAGTGGATGAGTACGTCTATTTGGGAAGCAGGATAACTTCGGATGGGCGTAGCGTAAAGGAGATATTGAGCCGAATCAACCAGCAAAGTTAGCCTTTAATAAAAGAAAGAAACTTTTCACCTCAAGGAACATCAATTTGAGCTTAGAAAACACCTCTTGAGGACTTATGTCTGGAGTTTCCAACTCTACGCCAGTGAGACCTGGACTTTTGGGAAGAGCGACAAGAGGAAACTGGAAGCCTTCGAAATGTGGTGTTATCGCCGAATACTAAAAACACCGTGGGTGGACAAAGTAACAAACAAAGAGGTACTACAGAAGATGAGAGAAAGACCGTGTCTTCTCAACCTGATAAAGAAGAGAAGATGCACCCTGATTGGCCACATCCCTAGGCATGATGGGCTTATTAAGACCGTACTAGAAGGCGCTGTAGAAGAGAAAAACTTGAAAGGCAGTCCTAGACTAAACTAAATAGGACAGCTGATGAAGGATTTAGGCTGCCAGAAATATGTAGAAGCAAAGAGAATGGCCCAGGATCGTGCAAAATGGAAGACTGCTGCAAATCAATCTTAGGATTGTAACGAGAGAAGAATAATATAGTTGTGTTAAATATTAAAAATTCATGTATCATAAGATTAATATGACTATTAAAAACTAGTTGAACTGAATGATTTAGTAATACTATTGTATCATCTCGTTTTAATATATTACATTTGAGTTTAAAATCAAATTTGATATAATCAATATATTAATTAAAATAATTAAACATTAACACTCACATGGGAGTACATTTTAATCAAATTTTCTTAACGATACATATCCAGCGATACTTGGTGGAATCTCTCCATAAATAGTGGAATTGTCAGATTTTGTCTTAATTTTATTAAATACAAAATTCTTACTTATTTATGTAATTATATTCCATTTTCCATCAACGAAAATTCATTGTCAGCGGCTCCTTCTAATTAAGCTTTGCCGGATTTAAGTGCATCGTAACGAAAGTCACAAGTACGAACCACTTGCGTTCGGGCGTGTATTAATAGGATTATTTCCCCGCAGCCTTTCCGAGCAAGGTAATTCCCCAATCTGATTCCTTGTTCCTTGTGGAGGCCAATAGCTTCCGAGTTTTTTCAAAGGATGGGCTTGGATTCACCTTCCGTTACCTTATACGTATAAGTCCACTGCGTATTCCATTGTGAAGTCTGCGAGGGTCATCCCCATCTACAGCATCCCATAAGGATGGCGTCCTTTTCCTCAAAATTGCCTATGAGTGATGAGCGTAATTTTTCCTACAGTGGTTGATTAATGCGGTCTATAATGTGTTTGAAAGCTGAATTAAGAAACGCGGTGCTGGGCTTAGTAACGTAAAGCAGATGTTTTCTTTTATATTGGCATTCCTTTCCTGTGCGTGGTAGTTTAAGTTTGCCTTTAGAAGTTCATAATATTGCAATTACATTTTTCGTTGTTCATTTTTTCATCGAGAAATGTTTTTTTATGAGGGGGCATGAATTTTTCCGTTATATATCCCATAAAACCCAAGCTTTGGCCAACTTCGTGGAACCTGGAAATTTAAATTAAATCAACAAACCAAATTATATTCCTCAGGAATTCTTTTGGAAAATTCTAAATTTTGTTATTTTTAATTTTTAATATCCCATAAATTTTTCTCCATAAATGGACGTTTCCTGCTGTGGATAAAAAGTTTCTTTCCTGCTACATCATGGAGATAATAAAACAATATAGTTAATAATTGTACTAAACCTTTAATATTTTGTAGGGCTTAGTATATTATTAATTTAATTTATAATATAGTATAACTTGGTTAAAAATAATTGTATGTCCAATTATCTTTGGTGTAGTCTACTACCAGGCGAAGGCCGGCGTTATATAACGAAGGTTATATCTCCGAATACGAATTTTTTGCTTATTTTGCCTTTTAATTTTTTCCTCATTTTTCAATTGTGTTTCATTTATTTTATTGCATGTGTTACATAGTATTACTCAAGGAACCTGCGGATTAAATTAGACGGGATTACGTAAGACGGGATTCAAAGAAATGTTTATTCCGAAATAAAGTTATTTGCTTTTATACATTATTTAAAGTTTGGATAACTAGTTAATTAGTTGAGATTAACTTTAATTTTTACGTTATCTCCGCTGAGCTCCAATTTCGGCTATATTGTTGTCAGTTTTTATGGCAGTATATTTTCATTTTTTATACAAGTTTAACTTGCGATTACATTTCAATTTGTTTATTATTAATGTACTTATAAATTTATTTATATATTATAAATAATTTCTTTAAGTTTTGTAGTATTGAGTTTTTAGTTAATGCAAATACAATATCAGTCTCATCGTATTGAATATTATTATGTTTTTCCTTGGCACAGAAGGTATTTTTTGGTTGTATATCAGTTTCTATTCCGTATTCATTGTTAACTATTTTTGGTCATTCTAAATCTTTTTATCTTCGAAACACCACTTCCTTTATTTGCAATGGTTATAAACGATCAGTTGATGTAAACAGGAAGAGTGGAGGCTTATAATATTTGGGACACAGTTTTTTTTTTCAAATCTAAATGCGTCACACTTCTTATCTCTCCTTGACCCCATCCCAGTAGTCTTCTTTAATTCCAGTTTCGCTTCTGCTTGTTCATAAAATTCTTTTTATTTTCAAAGTGGACTGCCTATTGAAACTATCTTCTCAGTTTTGTATAAACATTGTTTCTGTGGAGGAATGCTGACTCTAATTTGGTTATGTTGCAGGATTGTAACTGTTCAGGAAAGAATAAAATGACTACCAGTTATACATAAACTCATAAGCTTAATAAGTCTCCTTCGAATCAAAACATGTAATTGAAGCTGCTGCCTGAGGTACACTCCTGGCCAAAATTAACGCAGCACCGGCCGTAAGGATCGCTAGGGAGGTGCTGCGTTAATTTTGGCCAGGAGTGTACATACATACAAAGGTCTTTATTATTGGGCGAAATAGAGACTTGACAGTCCCATCTTACATTTAACCCATTAGAAATGTATACTATATGATAAAAAAACAAAAGGAACAATTACAGTTACGACAAAAATGAATTGAAATGGTACAATTTCACAATGGTGCAATTCATTGAAAATTAAAAGATTAATTACAATTTAAGTAAGTTTAATTACAGCTTAAAAATTGTTAATTTGGAGTTTAAAAGGAAAGATTAATAAACTCAAAAATATAGGTATTATTTACAAATTAAAAAATAATTTCTGAGATTAAATACAAGTTTCAAAAAGATAAGTCGAAATAATAAAAAATGCATATTTATACGTAGTGGTACAGATAGTGACAAATATTTTTGTAACAAATGCGTACAAAGTCTCCTGAATGGCATGCTAGAATGTTCTGGCTCGATAGCTCAATTGGTAGAGCAACTGACCGGCAATCGGGAGACCCTGGTTTGGCTCTCGGTCTTGTCAGATCTTTTTCATGTTAGTTCTTCCATATTTTTGTATGTACTGAAGTATATACAAAGTATGTTTTCTGTTACGAGTTACGTTAATAAATGTATCACCAATAATAATATTCACATAGTCAGTCACATTTTTAAGTTTACAACGTTGTTTATGGAAAAGAAAAGTTTTCCTCCGAGATCTTTAGAGGTTTGAAATGGCTTTGTACCAATACTTATGGAATTAGCCGTCTCTTTGTGTGTATTCCATTGGAATTAAATATAAGTATAAATAAAAATACTTACAAGGGGAACACCTGGTCTGCGGGAAACGGATTTGAACGAAACTTTCAGCACATTCTTTGCTTAAAATTAGTGGACACGTGTTCAACCGTTCAACTCAATAGGCCTTTGTTTATGAAAAATTGTCAACTGAAATTCGGATTTAGGCAGCCACGCCAACTCGTGCACTTCCAAATACATCTCGAGAATTTCCACTTAGTAAATAATTTTCTTCTATTGTTTACTGGTAACTTGTCTTTGTACGATTAAATTTCATCTTCTTACCTTTTAGTTAGCATTTATTCTAATACATAAAACGCCGCACAGTGGATTAAAATCGAAAAAGGCTGTGGTTAGTTTATGTCCCGCAAAATTTTTCTGTGGAACATAAACTAAGTGAATAAAGTTATTAAAATGAAATAAATGGATGTGGATGATTTTTCTTACGGAAATATTTTGTGGAATGAAAACCGGGTGTTTCATTTAATTTTTATATCTGTCTTATTCTATTTTGCAACATTCGAATGTATCATTATTCTCATTATGCTATTGTAAATAGGAATCACTTCTTTTGAAATTGCACAAAAAGAGGAGATTCCGCATTTTAACTGCAACCAATTCACTCGGATGGGCACAAGATCTTTCTCCAATTCGGAAACGCTGGTTTCAGCTTCGGAGAACTTCGCAAGCGCTGATAATTCCTCTAATGCCGGACAGTTGATGTATAGCTTAGCGGCTCCATTGAAAGTCCCCGCCGCAGCTGAAAATTTATATCTTTGGTTGCGATTCGAACGGCAAGAATTAATTACCGTGTATTGCGAGTGTCATTAAGAGCATCCTTTTTAGGTTTCCGATCGAAATAAAGATGTCGCGAGTAAAGAGTGGAGAGAAAAGCCGCATTGGATTGGAGATTTATCGTGAAAATAGCTTTGACGATAATTGGGTTTAATTTTATTTCGATTCTGGCAATGGAAATCTTTTCATTACATAGTAGTTATTGAAACGAGTACATTTTAATGAATTTAGCTGCATCATAACAGTCATAATAGCATGGTTTTAACGTGGAACTTAAATAGTTGTGGACTTTAACGATTGGTATAAATTTGAAATAAACAGAAAAATCTACTTATGTTATTATAATGTATTGCTATTACTATTGTTAATACTGGTGGAGAATTATTAATTATCCACGACATTTATTATGATATGACATCTTATCGATACAAAACACAGGTGCGCTGGCATATGCAATAGTTGTCTACAATAGATGTCTTTTGATATGGGAACAAGGAAAGGACCATCGTTAACATATATATTAGATTTTCATGGCTCTGATAATATGAAAGCCTTTGAGCTATGCTTGATATTGAATTCATCATTGGTTGTTTTCCTTATGCTATTAAAAAATAAACTTTTAGTCCTGGGAAGCAAGTGCCATTTTTCTAACTCGTCATTCTCACTCCATAGCTAGTCAAGGATACGTCAGACTTTTGGATGATGAATGTTCCTGTTGATAAGTCATCGCTATATTTAAAATACATAGTAATTATTAGAGTAAGTTAAAGCTAAATTTAATGATCCGGGAAATATTTTCGGGCACTTTTTTCTCTCTGAGTCACGCTTACTAATAAGAATGCATTTTTTATTAAACCATTCGGAATTTAAGCATGTTTTCCTGCTACAGATGATATCAATTTCCTTGACATTTACACAATCCTGACCAAAAACAGGTATTTAATTACATCCTTTTTATTATAACTCATGTCCTATCGGGGGTATAATATAATTTTCCTCCCCGTTAACAATACACATAATAGATTGTAAATAGCTGTTCGGAGTGTTTTCTAATACGATAGAGTTTATCCCCATCCATTATTTGAACACCTTGTTTTTTTTCCGCGTGACTTTGCATCAGAGGACAAGGAAAGTAATCCTTCCTCATCAGGAGGAAATACGCGATGGTCCATTTGACGGCTCTGATTCGTGGATTGTAAAAGGAATCCAAGGAAAACCTCGCGGCGACTCCCTGAGAATGCGGATGGGTTTTCGTGGTGAACTTTGGCCTCTTCTGGGCGGGAAAGGGGACAGAGGTTACGCCTTTTCGTGGTTCATGCGAAGGCCTAATTGTAATGTCAAGGTGTAAACACTTGTATTTTTAATCCCCCTATCGGGAGACTTCGTCGGGATCGGAGACATTGACAGCGAAATGAGTTAAGGAAACGTTTCTATTAACATAAATTCGGAGGTATTCCGGAGTGGAGTGTGGATTGTGCGCTCACGATGCAACTTGTATGTTTTTGTAATTTGGGTAATGAAATATCAAGTCTTCTGGTCCTTCTCACGGTTTTTGTTTCATCATCTGATGAAGATGGGAAATTGTTGAAACCAAAATAAAAAATCTGATGTGGCCAGCACATGACTTTCTCCATATATAAGATGTAAATATTTATCTACGACAGTAATTTCGAACTCTATATTCCATCTAAACTTTGAAGATGAGTGATTAATTTATAAATACTATTATCTTTTACGTCACAAACATTATAAATAATGTTTTTCAGGACATGATCGATGAAAAACGATGAAGTGGCCTTTCGCCCCAGCGCCCAGAGCGCCCACAACGTGCATAATCAGCAACTTCCGGTTTATCAGTATTTCACAAATAACTCCTACACAATCCGTGATACAAAAATATGTTTCATACAAAAGTCATAGTAAATTACATTTTCTAAAACTTTTGTTACTAATACTATATACCTAAATATCATATTTATGGAGATATTTTGAAAACCGGAAATGAGCTTTGAAGAATAAGGCTCGACTTCCGGTTAACCGATTTACTCCAAAATCTAATCAACTCTAAACACACAAACCAAAATACTATATATAAAATTTGGTGTTGATCCGACAAACAATTTTCATGTTAGAGCGCCCACAAAGTACATAATCAGATACTTCCGGTTTATCGGTATTTCACGAATAACTCCTAATCAAGTGGTGATACAAAAATATATTAAATACAAAAGTTATAGTAAATTACATTATCTAAAACTTTTATAAGTAATACAATATACGTATATATCATATTTATGGAGATATTTTGAAAACCGGAAATGAGCTTTAATGAATAAAGCTCGACTTCCGGTCAACCGATTTACTCCAAAAACTAATCAACTCTGACAGCACACACACCACTAATATATATGAAGTTTGGTATTGATACGACTAATAGTTTTCACGTTAGAGCGCCCACTATCACACACACACACACACACACATACACACAGACATCATTCCGAAAATGGTCAAAACGTGTTCTAGGGACCCCAAAACATGTATTTCCGTTGAAATCTCGAAGTCGAATTTTTTCATGAAAACAATACTTTCTCTATACTTCGTATATGGAGAAAGTAAAAATGCGGTAAGGAGAAAAAGACTCTTTCATTGCTCTGATGTCACACTGCCACGGAGTACCACAAGGTCCTATTTTTTGACGATTTTATTTCTGTTTACATATTCAAATCTGCTTTAAATCTTCATGCTTTTTTCTGAATTGCTTATAATGACATCCTCCATTTACTTAGTCTATGCAGAAAAGAACAATTTTTTAATTGCACATTGTATTTTAATTACCTTCTTGTGTTCTATATTATTTTTTCGGATTGTTCCTTCTCTTGGACTTCGTACGGGCGTAGTTATTGCTAACATTATCGTAATCTTGTACTCCGAAACCAAACTCTCATCACTTTTTTAATTAAAACTCCTCCTCCACCCAATATCAAGCGAGAGAGGCAATTTATGCATCAATAAAACAGTCCACGGTATAGTAATGCTTAAATTATCTGTATTTAATTCTTTTTTAGATCTGAAATCGATCAATGCATCAAATTAAAAATATGTATTTATTCTTTTCATAAATAGTCAAACTAACTTTAACTCTTAAGTCAACAAGATTATTTTAGTATGGTACCTTTTGTATCGGACTTAATTGTATTTTATTTTTCGATTTAAAGTAGTCAGCATATCGAAAAGACGAACTCGAAAGTTTTCAATTGCTGAGGTAAAGCGATTGAGCTGTATTAATGAAAGAATACGAGAATTCAGCACGATTCCGCATGGAATATTATACTACAAGCTAGGAGTGGAAATAGGAAACATTTTCGCTGTAGAGATATTAATTCGAAAATACAAAAGTTTCGCTTGTATTTTGTAAAATTTTACTCATCAAAAAATTGTGTTCAGGTATAAATATCTTTATTTCATAGAGGTTTATTTTCGTCGCGTAGGCTGAAATTTAACGTTTTCTCTCACGCTATAGGATACAAAAATTGAGCAATTACATATTTATCAGTGGTTAAATGTCGACGCACCTCCAAGGTTTTATGGGAACATAAAATGTTTCATAGACGTTAACGGCGACGTTTCCCTTAGCAAAACCTCTCAGGTCTTGATTCAGTTTGGCACCTATTTTTAGTAAATTCTTCGGGACCACTTTTCTGGCCCTGAAGTTCATGATTATTCGTGTATCTTATTTACCATAAATTCAGCAAATACCTAATTTTTCCTTGAACTTTTGCAAAGGAAATTCCTAACTGTCGTGCTACCGCGATTGTGCGTGTAAATCTTTTCGTACATTCCCGGAAAGGAACATCCCCCAATCTTGTAAGGAGTTATTTTTCTTTCTTTTTTCCCCTAAAAGAATCCCAACAAATCTGCAGTCGTGGCAAGGGCCATGCTTATTTCGGATTACTTTACTGAATCGGCTTGTACAAGTTCGACAAGGTTGAAGCGGTTTTGCTGAGTCACATCTTATTCTTAAAGGCCGTGAGATTTAAGGAAAAAGCTTCGTCTCTCGATGAGTATAGAGCACTAAGGAAAGCGATGTTTTTGAATCGAAATGTCACCGGCCAAACGAACGTCTTTGAACTTTCTGTTCGCACATTCGCCGGAAAGCTTTTAAACTGTCGCGGTTTAGTAATATTTTTCCTTTTCCGTATTTTGGTGTGTGACTGCGGTTATGTTCGGACGTTTCATTCAATAAACCTTCCGCCCGAAGGCTTATCACCCAACGGAGAGTCGCCCAAAGACAGTTCATCCATAACCTCTCACCTACAGACATTTCGCCCTAGACATTTCATTCAAGGATATTTACCCAAAAGTTTGTTAACCTAGTAGATATTTCTTATAAACGATACAAAATCAGCTTGGTGGTAATAATTAACGCAAAAACTCCTAAGAGAAAACGTTTACTAGGCGATAAGAAAATATACGAGATACGACCCGGGTTTCATAACCTACATCATCAGGTAACAAACCGAAGAAAGAAGGCAATGCATCCAGAAAAATGCACACGCTATAAACCAATGGGAAAACAGGTCAAAAATTCATATAAGAATACGGTTTTCGTTTGGTATCTCATTGATTTCTTGTGTGTGTATTTTTGTGTATACTGTATTGCCGTTTTTCTGTGGCTGGTTACCTGACGATGCATTGTGGCTATGAAACCCGTGTCGTATCTTCTATAGTTTTTTGTCGCCTAGTAAACGTTTTCCCAATGGAGACATTTCTTTCTATAGATTTTAACCCAGTGGATGTTTTTCCAAATTCGATGTCGTAACATGTTGCGTTTGGATTTCGTTGCTAATAAATTATTTGAGAAGAGAAAATGCATTAAAATCCCTATCTAACGTTTTCCCGGCTCTTGTGTTGAAGTTTTGAGGTCCCAATTACAGTAAACTACACCCTGTGATTTTCGCAACTTAGGTTTATCCACATCTAGAGTAGACTTCCCTTGGTCCGGTAAAAAACGTTAGATCGAGATTTCACTGTTATCTCACAATCAGTGAACAAAAAAAGAAGAACTCGGCACGCATTTCCTTCAGTTTTCATAATTCTTTTAGAGAATCTATTAAAAACAAGGATCTCTTCAGAAAAATTATTTTGAAATATATTCCAAATTTTTTTCCTAATCATCTACAACCAAGTACCGTATACGATATACTCGAATGTAAGCCGAGTTTTACACCACATTTTTATGCCGAAATAACCTACCCTTGGCTTGTATTCGAGTGAGGGTCCCACTTACCTGTTCTTCACTGAAAAAAGTCCGCCTTAGCCGGATGTCGGCTTGCAAATTCCTCACTTGGTCAATTAAAGATTCTTTGTTAATATTCTCCGTAATAGATGTAATTTTTATGGTATCTATTTTAAAATGTAAATTAAATTAAATGAGACACCGGTGGTTGCTGCAATTCTCACTCTAGGCATATGCTTTATTAATTTACCATTTGTAATTAACTGATAAATTTTTCATATGTCATTTTAGTATGTGTCATTTTCGAAACAATTTTGAATTATTTGAATTTTCTATTTTATTTATTTTTTTATTTTATTTTATGATTATTTTTTTGTAATTTCGTCCGAATGTTATATCTTATGTTTTCATATTACATAATTGTTTCCTCATGGTTTACTATTGTAGTTTTTCCTGTTTCTGATTTTTTTATTGTTAATTTGTAATTTAGTTATAGTACAATTGCTTTTGTAATCTCCATGTTATACACAGCTTTCTTTAACATCTTTAAGCCTTTACTATCAGTAGGTTTGCGCAGGTTTTTCACACCCCCCTTCTTTGTGGGTGTTTTCCTGCTGTGGATATTTTTTCCTAAGATATCACCTTAGGTTTTTTTTACTTCCACTCCTTCTAAGGTTTTCCTCTCTATTTCTATTCACATATACGCAAGTTTTCATGTATATAAAACCATTGACCAAAGGTTAGATGGAAGAAGAGACTTTTCAGTCTCAATCTCGCCTTTAATAAAGACCTTAATGCTCGGCTATTAGTTTTTATGTGATAAAATTAAGATGCTTTGGCTTATACTCGAACATATGCGGTTAGTAGAAGGGAAAGTGCTCTTTCCAATTATTCCCGAATCGTCCTCCTTGTCTCACGAGCATCGGCCTCTATATCGTCACTAGAAATTCCACCTGTTACCTTCAGTGGGGAAACATTGCCTTCCTCATGCAGCCGAATCACATTTGCTGCATTCTACCTACGTATGGCTTCATTTGCTCACACCTCGATGCGTCACTTATTATGACAGGAAAATTATGAGCGAAAAATCACCGCGACTTTCCTGGTTTTCGCCGTCGTCCTCAGAGGCACTATTCCGCGCTTCCTTCTCTTTGTGTTTTCCAATTCCGACGGAGAACTTTGCGCCTAGAAATGTTCCAACGGGTGGAAAAAGACATTGGGTAACACGTTGCGTTGTCGCGAGGAAGATGATTCAATGGGTTAAGTCATCGGTGCGTTATGCCTACTTTTTCCATATACGTGGTTTGGAGAAAGTATCGGGAAGGCGTAAACTTGAAAATATCATCGTAGAAGTGAAGATTCCTAGATAGCGTTCTGCGGCAGCGTTTGCGTGCATTTCTGTAGGATAATACAAAACCGAATATCCAAAGCTAAATTAAAAGCAATAAAATGCTACAGATATGAAAACGGAGATAATTTAATTTTAAATGAATCCAATATAGACATTAACATGAATTTAATATATACATGTTTCAAATGCGATGGATCTTCAATGGTTCGAATCTGAAGGAACCAGGTAAAATATTTGGTGAACATTCCTTAGTAATTTGATAAATGTATTAATTAGAATGAATGAATTTCATTTCTTAGTAGCTTATTTTTTATGGTTTGAAAAGGCCTATAACGAATAGAAATATATTTAAAAGTTATTAGTACATATTTTGTTTTGTTTAATTGTTTTATTCTTCGCCTATCGTTCGAAGTAAAAAATGAATTCTTGAAGCGATTCATTCTAGTATTCCTTTCACTGGATTTCTTCGCAGTGTCTGAACGGCCTATAATTGACTGTATCAAATATGAAGCCTATATTACAGGGATTTTTCTTTTCCAAATGTGTTTTAATTAAGTGAGTACATTAGGTGAAAAACGTAGTATTTTTTTCATAATTTAAAACGTCTTATGAATTGTACCTAATTTTTCTTTTTAATTTTTTATCTTTTGTCTTTAATTTTAATTTAAAACCGAATATCTCGTCGTTGCTATTTAATGTCTTAAGATTTGAAAATAAATTTGGCCTGAATCGGTCAGAATGGACGAGTGCCTCAGTAGTCTTAAGTTTAATTGGAAAAAGCTTCATGTATTTGTCGTGATTATTTATGTATTTAGTGCGTTAGTCGTGTGTAGAGAATTTCGGCGCTGTTGTTATTGCCATTTCAGAGGGCGTATGCGGCCGCAGAATCTGCGAACGCGAGCACTTCCGTCATCTAACCTTATGTCTGTGTTGAATGGTAGCATCCTTGACAACGTTAGCTTTGCGATTAGGAGTGCTTTTTCTTAAGAAGAGAGAAAGATGAAAGCAAAATTATTCTTACTTCCGTTATTCTTTCTGAATCTAGTGATATTCGAGCTATGAATTGCAGGAATTCTACCCAAGAGAATCAAATGTTTTACCTTTTAAAAGAAACCTGCTTCAGCCCATAGATTCTTGACTGGACCATATGGGACTGGTAAAGAAATTAATTGAGGGTAGAATTCATGGAGAATGACTGAGGGGAAGACAAAGGCAGGAGATATTAGACATAAATGGTGTGGTAAGCTACCACGAAACGAAGGAAATGGCATTGAATATGGGATATTGAGGCAAATGAACCTGTCGAAGGTAGAACGCTCATGTAGTACTTAAGTAACTTGGCTTGCAACATGAAAACATATTTAATAGTGTACAAACATCGTGATAAGTCTCGATCATCTTTGTAACCTTCAGCTATGGATGCAATGACCGCTATTAGCTTCTCGACCTGCCGTTTTATAAAATGAAAACATATTTACACTGAACTCAAAGACTGTACCTTTCATTGAGAGTCATTTATTTATATTCATTCCAATTATAAAATATTCAGTCATACGACATCTATAGTTCAGAACTTGGCTTGCACATGTTTGTTTATTTCATATTACGAAGGCTGCTTCTAATGGAAAATAGGTGGGGATGAATGTATTCAGTATACTATAAAGGACACAATAGATAGTGAGAATAATCCCTCGTTATTTTGCCGGTATATCTTTAGATTCTCTCTATTTTTAGTTCCGTATACTTGGCGTAGAGAAAACGTAATAGAAAAAGATTGACCTCGGGTTTCCGACGGAAATAAGTGTTTAGCGGTCCCTTGAAAACAGTTTTACTATTTTCGCGCCCATTGTGTAGGTGCTCCAATTATCTTACCGTTACTTAAAGGGACAGCTGAATTCTCACCTAGAATAAAAATAGCTTAATCAACTGCCGATATTTTTGGAAAATGTATACATATGTTTCATCCCAAAACATCATAGGGAGTTTGTAAAAAGATTGGGTATAAAAATATTTAGGACGAGTGAGCTTGACGTTGACGAGTACATGTGCAGTGAATCAATATATATGTATATTTTTGTATTAAAAAATGTAGATGGGATTTATAATAATATGTTTAATATAAGTATATGTATATGTGTTACCACCAGACGATTAGTCCACTAGTAGCATTTTTACAATAATAATAATATGTGATATTTCGTGACTATGAGTTTGTTAATGTTTAATGTATAGGAGTTTGTAGACCTGTTAGATTTAAATGTTATTTTTGTATCAGTTCAACCTGTTAGATTCTAGCGTTCATTTTATATCAATCTCAAAAAGGGGAGGTGTATCATGTGTAAGAATTTGGTTGGCAACATACTGTTTGTTTAAGTGTTAGAAGTTTATTGATTCTATTGTTATTATTGTTGGCACGAGCTGAATTAAAGATTTCAATTCCTCTACTGAATTAAATATCTAATAGCTGATTTATTCTAGGTAATTTTATCTGCGTTAAGGGAAGAGGAAAGTAAATCCTGTTTGTCATTTATTAAATGTGTGAGTATATTTTTGAGAAGGGCTGAGAAATTATATATAATTTAATAAGGAATTTTTTAATCATTCACAACCGGTTTTGGCACTACAAGGTCATCATCACGTCATTATTAATTCAGCTACCGCATAAGGCACATATTTATGCAAATGAAAGGAGTGGAAGGAGAAATAGGTTGGTGATGCTGTCAATGGTAGAGAAGAAGTACTGTTAGGGGATGAGAGGGCAGATTCACGGATGGGGAAAGAGAAAAGAAGTACTTGTTGGTGCATTGGAAATTACAATGGAAAAATGGCAAATCATTTCAAACTGTGCAGTAGCGTTAAGACAAGTACCTTTTTTTGTAAACGTTAGATTTCTGGAAAGAAACAGCTACAATGTTTTCTTTTTTCAACAAGATCTTCGCGAAGTGGGATAAATTAGATTGTATATTTTGATTCGAGTTCTGAATTAGTTAATTTTAAAGAAATCTGTTTTCGGAAGTATTACTGTATATACTCTTGTATTAACCCAATTTTTAGCTCATTTTATATGCTAACAGTACCCCTTTCGGCTTATACTCGAGTGAGAGTTCCACTTATCTATTCTCCGGTGGAAAAATTCTGCCGTAGCCGGAATTCGGCCAGTAGATACCTCACTTGCTCAATTAAGAATTATTTTGACATTTAACCTACTACTGCCTCAATCACTGTTATTTTATTGTTATCTATTTTCATTTTGAAATGGAAAATTGGTATCTATTTTAATTTTTTGTACTGTTTTGTTTCTCATTTATTTGTGATAAATTAGGTGCCTCGGCTTATATTGAAGTATATGATATAAATCTGTTTACGAAAGTAATATTTGTAATAGCATCTGTTTGCACATCTAAGGCCAAATATGTATTTTTTATTCCGTCTCGTTATCCAATTTTATTTAAATTGCACAAAAAGGGCATATATTAGCTGCATGAAGTGAATTTTTACTTCGAGTTTGCTGCGTTTCTCTAAACGATCCGAGAGATTTATCGCAAAAGTTGGTTACGAAGAGTAATATCCGCGCAAGATAATCGTGAACTTCCTCGTGGGACTTGGTTCAGCCGCGATAAAAGTACGCGAACGTCCATTTTTATCTTTAATACATTTCGAGTGTCGTCGAAAATAAAACCGGAATGTTTCCTGAGTAGGCACGTCTGACATGTACTCTGAACTGAATGTGGGTTTGGTACCGCGAACCTATAGCGGAGCTTATCGATGAGCATGGAAGAATGTGTTCCGGATATAGTCGTTGTGCTTCACTTACGTGGACATGGTCCCCTTGCAGCATTCTGACTTGGCGAGGAAAGCAAGGGAAAACTACCTCACTCAGTAATATTATCATATATATACTGCAGTTTGACTGTTGTCAGGTGGCAGCTACAACTAAATAAATTTACTGACAATATTTTCACCACAAATACCATCCCCAATCCCTTACATTATAAAACCTCTTACTGATTAACAATTTTGAATTGCATCAAACAATATTAAACACATATAACTGCTACAGAAAGCCTTACATTATACAGCATTCCATGGCACTCTACCCTACATCCACTCTAATATACATGCTCCCCAGACATAAATATAGTTACTCTTACATTACCAGTTTTCGTCGTTACTTTGCTAAGCCACATGTCATTTTGTCACTTTGTCCATTATAACACTTATAATTTACAAATAGATTTCTTTTGTTTCTCATTCATATTGCTCTTTCACAATAAATTACTACATCTAAACTATCTATTTTATTTTTCGTTAAGGGTTTGAAGACCTCTCCTGGCAACATTGCCATTCTTTAACCTCTCTATTTATGAACGGATGCTAGGAAATAATCTGCGAAAGATTTGTACTTTCGTGTCGTCGTGTGATTGCTTTTAGTAATAAATAAATTGTGGTAAAAGTACAAATATTTCGTAGATTATTTCCATTATGGATTACCACAACACCTCGCCTGATTCAGTGAAGTTTGAATGGATGCTTGCCGGTCCTTCCCTCATCTGCTCTACTAAACCTCATTCCCCTTAAAAATTCTTGGTTCCTATTGTTATAGGTCGTGAAGTTTCAACCGGCCCTCGGGCTGAATATTTAATAGATATACGAGCAATGCTCATATATTTATAAAATTCACGACTTGGCGATTTTTGACGAATTCTGACGAAGTAAGAATCCATTTTCCCTGGTACAAACATGCTAAATCGTTAATATTAAGCAACATACAAACAATATTTTTAATATTTAGTCATTAAATCACTCCAGAAACATAGAGAAACATTCAGGAAAAATTGCCAACATTTGACATTTCTCATAAAATTTAAATATTTTGACTAAAAAGCGCAGCCCCAAGATATAATCCTATCGAGTTGATTTTTGTGTCATAAGGACCACTAACAAAAAATTTTAAGCACTAGCCTCAGACAGATTTCGAAAAAAACTTTCTCTCCGATCCCCCCTAATGATCATGGCTGCAGTAATTGTCGCAATGACTTAAATCAGGTTTGCTGACCAATTTTCTTTAATTGGCAGATTAAATGCTCCTAGGAAGAAACGCCAGTCTCTTTAAGTTACAGCGATGCTCAATCTCGCGATATTCCGCTAAGGTCCCACTTCACTGCGAGCCGACCATAGGCACACATTCCGCCCGCAGAAATGTCACGACCCGTGGGAATCAATTTCCCCACGTGAGGAAACATCCGCGATCTATTGCGGCCCAGGTGACGTGTCTCCCTTGACGTAACGCCGACAGCCCATTTAAATAAGAGATACCTCCTTCTTAGACTCTGAAGAGTTCCGATGAATTACGTGTATAAATCAGCCGGCTTTGCATTCATCATGTGGTCAGTCTTCGACGACAGGTAAATTAGGAACGTTTATGCCAAGGATGCCACACTGACGTCGATATATCGGATTGCTCGATTTTTTTTGCGGAATATCGAAAACGTCGAGTGGTAAGATAATCGATGGTACATCGACTCGATGTTTTAAAAATACTCAGCCACCCCTTTTCACCTTAAGAATATTTTTTCCGTCCCTACCTAATCTTCTGTTTTAATGAATTTATTTTAAATTGTATTTTACCTTTTTCAAGTTTATAATTGTCCTGTTTTCTTTTTAATTTTTAGACCGTTTTTGATTGATTGTTTGTTTACTAGTATATTCATCAGTCTATTTGTTACCTACTTACATGTAAATATCTGGTTGTTTTTTGTTCTTGTATGATACTATCGGTATGTCTTCTTGTCTTTTAAATTTCACGTAATCTGACTTCATCGTTAAATATACTTTTCCTATCTGTAGGCTTCGCATGTTTTTCACACCCTTCTTGAGGGTGTTTTCCTGCAGTGGAAGTTTTTTCCTAAGCTCTTACCCAAGTTTTTTAAAACCTCAAAGTAAATTTCTTCTTTGTACTTTTTTCTCAAGTACATATCCTTTCATGTATCTTTTTTTTACGTTTATATGACGAAGGGTTAGATGTGAGAAGATGGTTTTTAGTCTCAAGCTCACTAATAAATGTTTTTGTTGGTCAGTAAATGCATTACTTCAAAGTATTGTTAAAAGGGATGAGAGACAAAACTAGTCGATTGGACTAACTAGGATTGTATCAGCTCTCGACTTTGTGGCGCAAGACAATAGGAACAGGTTGGGATCATTGCATATCAAGCAAAGAGTGTTTATTACCTCAATTAATATGGGTTACTGGGATGTTTAAACGGTTTAATTCCACTGTTTTCGATTAATGAGAGATTTTTTATGCCACCAGGCCTGCATTATTTTAACAAAGATATGCAGCCACTATTCTTTATTTCCCTAAACTTCATAAGGATATACAAGATGTAGTAATATTTTTCTATTTTCAAGAATAAATTAATGGAAAATATTTGCGTATTATTTATGAAAATTTAGTGATTAAATTATTACCATTTTCTTTGGGGAAGAAAGTCCTCCTTATTCATTCACATAAAATATTCGATGCATTCATGTGTTTGTCAACGATTGAGTGAGTGGTGAGTACTTAGATAAACATCGGAACATTGACCACTCTTTGTTTTACAGCCGATGTGGCATCCCTAGTTTAGACCCATCTCCGCGATATTTTTCCCGTTTACTCCCTAGCAGACACGCCTCGCACAACCGCCACCTCGTTTAATTGATGATGAGGCTGTATTTCAATTTGGCCCGACCTCAACAAGACAACCTTGACCTTAGTGAGACCGCCGTGGAGAAAATGGCTTGATAAGTCCCCCCGAAATATGAGGATGACGTTTCGAAACGTTCGACGTTTTGCGTCGAAGCATTGCCCCCCGTTAATCGGCTCTTCGTGGTCGCTCAAAAAAGAGCATCTTCCCATCCCCGAGAATAGCTTCTGCTGGGTTTACGAGCGGCGGGTCAAGGCGATTGAACCCTGTTACGAGGTCTGCAGAAGCACGCATGAGCCCGTTCCCTCAGTCCTTGTTATCGCGTGAACTATCGAAGAGAAGTAGGAAAAGTAACCTAGATATAACTAGGTGCATCGGCTCCCATCCTTCGCGTAGTATTCCGACAAACAACGCTTGGGAGGGATTGTACGAGTATGTACCAGAATGTATTGCGAAACTAGTTGTTATGTTTAGTATTCATAATTCTGCATCCTCGTTTCTTTTATTCTTCTTGTCTTTTGCGGAACGCCGACGTCGGTTACAAGCGAATTCTTCGAACGAGCGATTCTTAGAACGACACAAAGTCTTCGAAAATAGATATCACAGACAGACCCAGACCAAACTAACACATCCTGACAATTTATTGCAGGGTTGGCGAACCTTATGCGGCAAGAGTGTCTTATTTTATGAATGTAAAGGGCTTGCGTGCCAATATGGTGCGAAAAACCATACAGGCAGATAATAATATATATTTTATAATATCAAGAATAGGATTAAGTTATTGTAATTGGCTTAATTAATCGTTAATTATCATTACTAATGAACAAAATCTACACTTTACTTCGTGGTTTATTTAAGTGAATTATACATAATAAAGATAGTGTTGCGAGAGTTCTGCGTGCCAAAATATTCTTTCGCGTGTCATTTTGGACACGCGTGCCATAGGTTCGCCATTGCGCCATTTCGATAGGTAAACTAGATAGATTTCAACTCCGAATCAATTAGTTTCTTTTAAGTTTTGGATAAGTTCAGAATCATTACAGTGGCCTATTTTCGAAGAATTTGTCATTCGTTTTGACATGTATTTGTATGCTCCCGTCAACATCAAAGCTATATAATTTTGATTAATCATGGTAAACAGTACCTCGTTTATCTTTTTTATCGGTAAAGGTTGTAGAACACGGAAAATATGCCTGCTCTTCGGTCTTAAAAGTTGATAAATAAACCAAGTTTGGCTTGCGTTCCTGAACAAACTACATCTTTGATTCGGTTTATTTTATTTTTAACAGATGGGTTTGCGGAGCAATCGTAATGCAAATTGGCTTTATGAATGGCCAAATAGACGTGCGAGTTAAATTACCAGTGTACAACTACTGCGAACTTGAGTTCCCAAGTAATTACGCTTTTGAGATCAACAAAGTGGGAATTCCCGAAGCGGAGAATCGTAGTAAACATTTATGTCAGCGGAAAACTTACATCAATAACCCTGCGTACGGAGTGTCGTGCTAAAGCATCTGAAATCCCTCATTAAATCGTAACGAATCGGAAGTTTTCGTACCAAATAAAATGATAATATTAAAGCGCTTTCTATAGATCTGAAAACATGCAATGAATGGTATAAGTGTGATAAAAAGGTTAAAATAAAAGACTTCAAAAATAGAAACTGAAATAGCAAGTATTTATGAGTAAGAATAATTAAGTTTTGAGTTTTAGGTGATAGGAAAATTAGGACAGAAGTCATACAAAAAGAAAAGAATATTCATTGATTAAATTTATTCAATTTTTTTATTATTAATACGAGTATTTTAAGATAAGGTAAAACTCCAAACCATACAACAATTGAGGAATAACTGAATTACTTACTCAGCAAAGGTTTTTAGCAGCTAATAGTCTTGAAAATAAGTTAGTTAAAAATGTATGAATGAACTTGAATAAATTAGGATACTCTGTAGATTATATAGAGATATAAATTAATTATTTGTTAGATATTAATTAGAGTATGCATTAATTAATTAATTTTATCTAATAATGTAATATTTGAAAATTTTTGGACACAATCAAACAAGAAAATACTAGTCTTGCTAAGATATTTCGGAGCTGGCATGTCTAGTGCTAGGGTTAGGTAGTTTAAGTTTCTTGCAACCTTTACCTTGTAACACTTCGAGGATGTAGGATAATTGCTTAAAATACAGGTGCAAGGGAATCGTTTTTCTAAATTGAGTTCCTTCAATGGAAATAAGCGATTCTTGCGGTTTGATAATGCTTGGAGAAGATTTCGAAAGATCGTAGATATTCTCGAACACACCGCGTGCAAATCTGCTACTTTCGTTTTGAGGAAATTTACTAACAATAAATTAAATAAGGTTCTGAAATTATTAGTTTTTTATATAATTACCAATTTTGCCAATTTGAAATGCGTTTTTAAATGATATTTTAGTGATTTTCTTCTTAGCTTACCATCTTGTCGTCACCGTGTCTGCCGCATAAGCCTATCAACTCTCTCATAAAAAGTAATACCTGGTATGCTCGGAGGTTTTCCCCTGCTCTGGATGAACGCCAAGTGAAGTTCGTCTCTTTATACCTAAAGTTGATATCATGTCATTTCCGTATAATGGAAGTGTTTCGGGTTCCTTTTGATCTAACTACTGTTCTTCCGAAGTTCGGGCACCGTTTCTGTTGTTGGTATATCGTAATCTGTCAGAACAATATGTTTGACTTCATACATTGATTGATATTGCGAACCTCTCTACAAAGCACCAAAGTTATTTTCTTGTCTTATTATAGCTAATTTTCAATCGGAAATGCATAATCGAGAACCGAATAGTCTATCTATGTACAACTGAATGAATGTATTAGTAGATGTTTATCAGTATTCTAGTAGTTCATTAAAGTAATCGTTGGAGGAGGAAAAATTAAGTCCTATAGTGCACGCGAAGGGATTCCAATAAATGGGTAGATTAAAGAAACTTATTTGAAAACTCTGAGTTACTATTTATCTCCCCAGAGTTCCATGAAAAATTGGCCTCTCTCAAACCTACGTTGCCATGCGTAGTATGCATCTTTTTCTATTTGTATCTTATTGTTTGTATAGACTCCAGAGGATTAAGTGCCATTATAAGGGGTTGATAGAGGCTTTAGTGTTTTGGAGGTTGATGGAAATTTTAAATTAAAACTTATTATTGTATTTGTAAAGAAGAAGAAAAAGCAGGATGCTACTCATTGCTACATAGATTTGTCACGGAATTCTAGGAAGATAATGAGCGGGTTTACGGATATGCCGCAAAAATATACCATCGTTGTGCAATGCCCTTAATAAACATCTTTTTTTTTGTTCCTCCTCATCAGTGATGAAAACTTTAATAGACACATTTGAAAATTCTGGCGTGTATATTAATTAGGGTAAAAAATTAGACGCTCCTTGATTAAACCTCCCCAGTCTTTTCTCCTCTCCGTATAACTTCCTTATATTAATTTTCAGTTATTTCCAGCTATGATCTCATTATGAAACAATTGCTGGAAAAACCGTTATGTATTTTCCGAGCGTTGAATCGATTAATTA